>JASUUH010000184.1:10736000-12048000 GCA_030449925.1 Citropsis articulata | reverse complement strand
TGTCTCAATCCCATTCCAAATGAGATGAGATCATGTATTGGAAAAAATTGTCATCTCTAGTTGCCCTTAACATCAATAATTTTAACTATCAAAGTCCAAGTCAAATGGTCAATAGACCTAAAAGTAAAAATTTAAAATAATTTGAACTTATGTGCCAAGTTTGTGAAACCATTTTAGTTTTTATTTTTTTTATTTTTTAGCTTTTAGGTCCATTGACATTAGCAGTAATATAGGAGGGAGCTCCTTTTTAGCAAGCAACAGGGACAACAAAGTTATAAACCAAAGAACACATCATGCCATTGAAACTCTTATGAGTTAGATCTAATGGTTTTCTCACAAGTGGACAAATTACAAGTCATATCTTGTATTATAATTAAGGTATGATTTTTTTTTTGGTTAACTTAGCATTCTTAATTATTTGACTCATTTCTTTAATTTGAATAACCTTAGCCATGCCCTAAATTTCAGAGGCATCACAACCCCATAAAATCACAATTATAAAGGATTGTAAAATCACTAAAATGTGGTTTTTTTAACAAGGTAGTTTTGAAGCACAATAAATTATCTCTTTTGAAGCTCGCAGGTGGTTTGATCAACTAAAAAAGAGCTGAGACTTTTAATTTTGTTAAAATATTTTAAATTTTATTTTGAATTATTTAATTACATGAGCTATTACTCATATTATAACTTAAAAGATTACATTCGTCAAATTATAACCCTCCAATATTTAAGAGATATAGGAGAAAACAATTTTTATTTAATTATTTTTTTATAATTGAGAAAAAAATTAAATATTCATAATATTTTATAAAGACTTGAACCAATTGTGAGGGCAGAGGGCAAAGGCCTCTTTCTTAGGTTTTAAAATACAAAATGAGAAATATTAAATATAAAATACAAATAAATAGGTGACGGGATGCGTGAAATAAATCAGTTTGAAATGGACGGTTGGGTTGACAAATGATAAGCCACTTGCTTGCTTTGGGACCTCATAGGTCACAACTTTGGGCGCTCATATTAATTGCACGTTTTGCTCCCCCCAACCAACAAAAAACAATTTTATGATGTTCAGAAAGAAACTAGTAATTTACTCTTTTCGTGTGAAGCATGAAATTGATAGTGTATTATAAAAGGGTGGCCTATTTAAATTTATTAATTTATTTTATACAATCTCTTTTTAAGTAAGAATTTTATTTTATAAATAATTTTTAAAAAATTACTTAATTAATTTTTTTTTATTCACAAATCATTAAGATATATTCTTTTTTAGATACAAATAATTTATATCACTAACTAAAAGGAATAAAGCACACTATTTAAAAATGAATATCAACAATTTTTTATGAAATATGAAAGATAATGAATATAGAAATTAATTTTTTACCAAACACAAAAGCAAATAAAAATCAAGGAAAAAATTCTTATACATAAAAAGCATGAAATAGAGATCATAACATATTAAGAAAGACCAAAAAATAATTTTAAAAGAAAATAAAGTTGAATGTTTAGTTTGTAGAATATGACAGTAGAGAGAGAATACATAATTTTAAAGTAGAGAGAGGGAGAGAAAGAGAGATTAGTAAATGATAATTTTGAGATTTTTAAAATATAAATTTTTCATAATGAATTTATTTTTTAAAATGATTTTAGAGAGTAATTTAATGGATTCAAATAACCCTACCCATTATAAAATTGATGTATATCGAATTATCAATCAGCTTGCGTTGTTTGGCGTCTAGATGATTCTAGTATTAACTAGTGCATAACGTTGGTAGCTACAACGGTGTATTTATTGTTGATAACAAAATCAGGCTTCAATATCTATTTTATTCAAGAAATTAATTAAGTGTAGATGTTCGCATTCACGTTCTTAGCGGGAGCTCGTATTGGACTTACGGATTAGGATCCTCTTGTGATCCTAATCCATACAAATAGCTAGCTAATTGTAATAGTCTAGTCTAAAATCAGCCTTTATAAGACAGACATGTGCGTTCCATATGAACTGTCTTATTCCTAATTGATTTTTGAATTATTATTTTTGGCTTGCTGAAATTAGAGATAAAACTATATGACAAATCAAATTTCTCCTAACAAAATAAGCCATCCACTGCAAAAACTCAAGAATCTGCTCATTGAGTAGTAAAATTTTCATCGAGATAAAACTTAGTTGTTCAGAATTTGAACTTCTCCAAGTCCGGAGAAAATAATAAAATGAAGAAAATGAAAGGAGGGGGCCATTGCAAGTCAATAAGAGGAAATCAACTGCAGATTTCATAAAAGCAACCATGTGATGTGAGGAACAAACATCTCATGTACGCGTTCGGAAAAAGGTAATATTAGTAGCTTGGCAAATAACACGAGTTAAAAGAAAAGGAATCAACTCTCAAAATGAGAACTCATCAGGTATTCCGCGGAATTTGCTCAATAAGAAGCTCTCGTACTTTTCTTGAAGTTTCCCGCCTGAAAATAATGCAACAGTTCCCTTATTAACTTCGCTCATACCATTAAAACAGGGAAGGTATTAAAAGGACCGTCGGGCTACCTTTAGGTTCAAATGGTGGAAAGTTCTTCGCAAGCATTGATGGTACCATTTCCAGAAGATCTTTACCTAATAATAATGGCAATCAATAGCAGTTATTTTTTATGATAAATGGAAACGAAGTGGAAATAGGTCCGCAGTTTTCTTTATGTAATCAGATATCATGTGGCGAAAAATCAAGATACTGCATTCCTTACTAGATTCGTTTAGAAAAAAGTTTGTGCTATCCAAATACCAGCTAGTTTTAATTTATCCCACTTATCTCTCTCTGGACTTACCAGTTATACTTGTTTCTCCTTTTTTGGCGTTAACAAGGTAGGACAAGATCTGGTGGTCTTTTAACTGCAGCCATGTAAAAAGATATATTAGAATCTAGTTCACATGAACAGATGAAACAAATGATAATTGATTTAAACACTAGTTCTGATAATTAACCTTGGACATAAAAGCCTTAGCAAGTTGCAATGCATCAATATAGGCAAACTTGCTGTATGCAGGAAAGAACTTCCCATTTTGATAGCCTGCCAGAAAATGATAAGCTGCTTGTCCAGGAGAGAGCTTTGCTACAGAAGGGATGATTCCGGAACTGCATAACAGAAAAAATAACAGCATTTTTATGCCTGGTAACATAGGCCAATATATGATAGAAGGATTCTTGAAAACAAAGAACTGCGCACAATCCCAGGGAAAAAGTATACCCATTTTGGAGGGTGTCAAAAGTGTTAGCAGAGCCAGGATTTTTAACATTTAATAAAACATTAGAAGAATTAAGCTTGAGAGTTTCTTTAGTCCTCATGCTAATGCATGAGAAGTAAGGGCTTAAATGAAATTCATTGTTCTCTGTTTTACAAACCTTGACTCATGTGTCAAACATCCAAAAAACCAGTAGGTTAACAGAAATATTGTTTGTGATCGACATTTGAGTTTGGAAAAATTGCTGCTGGTCACACAATATCCTAAGAGTGTAGGTATGGGGAACATCTTGGACTGCAAAGCCAATGAGAAATCCCATACTCCAGTAGAATGTCAAAAAAAAAAAGAGTCTATATGTGGTTTTTTACCCATCATATGATGCAAGGATAGCGGCAGTTGGCAATTTGAACGTATATGGGCCACCAGAATCTCCAGTCTGGAATAATGGTGCCACATCACAAGAAGAAACAATTACACCTGCATCTGCAGACACCAATAAATTGGCACATCTCTGAATGGTATCTTCAGGTCCAAATAAGAGAATCACAGAATCTCCAGACACTAGTAGCCTGAAATTTGCAACCGCCGTGTCTAAATGACAGATTGCATACTTGTTGCTGCTGCTACATAAATGATTAAAGATTAAACTATGCTACCTTGCACATAGAAGAAGGCCTCCGCGTGCAATTATAACAGGTCCAGACAAGGCAGCTAGTGCTTCTTTGACACCATTTGCATCAGAGAAACCTTTACCACATAAAATGAGTGAAGAACGCTCAATATCAGCAGCTATAAATCCATTATCTCCATGAGCTCGAAGGCCAACAGCATTAACCACTCCCGGACTGGGGGCCAAAAGTAAAAATTGGAATAACATTATCTTTTTGGTATTTATAATCCGTAAGAGGCCGTAAACCAATGAATTGATAGAATCAACAATACCTTATAGATGTGGTAACATAAACTGTCAAAGGGCACGAATCATGGGAAACAGCACGACTCCGTGTCTTCCACAGAATGCTGGAAAGTTTCAACACGGCAGATGGACTATCACTTATCACACGTACTTTTGCATTACATTCTGAAGAAGAACCAACTGCACCATCTTGAACAAAAACATTTGAGATGGATGACAAGTGAGCCGTAACCTATAAAGACAAAAAATTAACAGCAACAATAAATAAAATAAAGGAAATAATTACAAATGGATGAAGATTCAACACATATTTTTTAAGCAACAAAATATGTCCCAATGAAGCAAGTTGGCGAATGCAAGATACAAGGGGCCAAAAAAAGGTTTTTTTTTTTTTTTTTTTTTTTTTAAGTAGCTATGTAATTCGTTTTGAGTATCTAATGCTCCCACTTGTCACGGAACACTCAAATCTCCCAAAATCGGAGGTTAATTTGGTGCACACGAATTTGCTTAGTAAAAGTTCACCCAGACATGCGCTTACTACTAAAGGCGGGATGCACTCAGAAGTGGGATGCACTTAAAAATGAGACGCCAACTAAACTAGCCAGCCATGGTGCGCTTAGCAATCATCCAAGCGCGGCCCGAATTCTAGAGTTTTTTATAATTTGTAAATAGCTAGAGTTTTCTAGAGTCTTGCATTTAGGTCCAAGAGATATTTATGCAAGTTGCATGGAAGATTCAAGAACCTAGCACCCAACACCTATAAATAGGGGTGAGCCCCCTCATTTACACACACACCACACCACGCACACACGCCCGCTAGCACACACATTCTCGCTCACACTCTCAAGCGCTCTTGTAAAAGCTCTCTTGTAAATTATTTTTAGTGTGTAATAAAATATATATTTGGCCATATTGCTCTCTTCTCTCAAGCATTTTCCGCAAGCATTCTTGCTTCGCTAGTTTGAGAAGAATCGAAAGACTTATTTAGCGACTTGTGTGCAAGAAGTCGACTAAATGCCGTATGGGTTTGCTGCGCAAAACTCTCATCCCGTGACACATTCCTGGTTTAGTATGTCCACTTAATGCCATTGCTACCTAAGCTAGCCAAGCAATCAGGCTTCAGGCCAACCTAATTATGAAGTTACCATCTCCCATGCATGATCACAACTGATCATCCACGAGAGTATGAGATCAAACGGGACATAAAGCATTTACTATACATAAAATTATCATCAAGGATATATAAAAATTTCAGAGCCCTGTTTCCAGATTTGAGCCAGCAAGTGAGGGAGGGAGAGTGGCTCTCCAAGGTAGGCAGTTGTATACCTCCCTTGTATATGGAAGTTCAAAAGATGCTGTAATGAACCAAATAGAACTTTGCCTTCATAATTTAATTCATTCTATTTCCAAGTATCCTTAATTACAAATTCAGCACTATTTATAAGCACAAAAAATTAGAACAAAAACTGACGAAAGGGCTTAACAAAAGTAAATGAATAAACATTATATACAATTATAACATGCCTGTTTCAGAAGCTTAGCATATTGTGCCTTCGTTATATCTGAAGATCCCCCAAGAAGATTCCCTCTAACATAAACTGGAAGTCCTGATAAGGACTCTAACACGAGGAAAAGGAAAAATGTAAAATAAATAAAAACTTTTGAATGATAAATTAGTAATAAAGAACAAAATATACTTGAAAGCCGGTAAGTCAGCAATTCACCTGTAATGGTTGCACCTTTCTGTTGTAGCTCAGAAGTTGTCAAGTTTTGAAAAGCTTTATCATTCACAACCACACCTCTTCCAGCCAGAGCCAAATTGAGACCATAGGAAAAAGCCCTCACTGTATTAAAGGGGATGTGTGGAAAATCTATGATAAAGAGAACCTCTTTCAAAGTATAAACTACATAGAAAAATGAAGATGGAGAAGAGGGCAAAAATGATCATCAAACACTGCCTTAGCTACTTTCAGACACTCCATAGCTTATCAATTGTAACAATGAACCAAAAACAGAAAGAAAAAAGAAAATAATCAGTGATGATGATGCTGATGATCTATGATGACAATAAAACAGGTCAGCTTCTGCCTTTAACTAAGTCTCTATTTGGTATTGAGGTTGGATAGTTGTAGCTTTTAAAGTGTTTACTAAACACTAACCATTGTGGCTTAGAAGATAAGTTGACGTCCCATGCTTAGTATGATAAAAAAAAGCTATAATATTTTTATTATTTTATCAAAATTATTATTACTTTTATTTCATAATTACAATTATTTTTGCACAGCAATAGCACCTCAAATGCTATCAACTTTTATTTCATAATTATATAGTTTTTTTCTATAGTAACAGCTGCAGCTTAAAGCTAGAGTACCTTAATACCAATTAGGGCATGGAATCTAGAAACTGTGATCATTCTCAATGTATAACATTCTAATTTTCTACAACCTATTGGTAAAGAAAACAACACAGCCAGTATTGCAAAACAATCTTGCCAAGCCATGATTTAAGGAAAAAGACAAAACTGCCGTGCCAAAAAGCAACCCAACTACATTCTACGACTTAAAAGTAAATGCAACTGAGACCAGACGAAGAGAAAAGCAAATTCTGACACAAATCAACACTGTAAACATAGGTGTTAACGAACAAAGGATTCACCTGGAAAACATAATTGTTTCAGCTTCCTGCCCAGCATATGGGGCTGAAACTGCATGCTGGAAAAACACAGACAACAGGTACTTTAAATTTTATGTGAAATAACGTACAGGTCCCAATTTTGAAAGTTAAACAATACCCAATTGAGGGGAAAAAAAATTAAGCCCAAAAAAGAAAAAAATAAAACAATCATCTCAGGATAGCAAGCAAAAAATAATAAATACGAATAAGCTGTCCAATAAACACTGAAAGAGCAGGTATTTAACTACCCAATTTTAAAACGCCGCGAAATAAAACTCAACCAATAAGTTATTCGTTTTCCTTCTTGGTATAAAAAATCCACCTTCAGAGCTCGGAGTGAAGAAGATTTGAATCAAAATCTGACAAGGCAAAAGTAATTCCACGGTGGACAAATATCGGCCCAATACACTGGCCTGTTTTATATTTTCCTTTTCATTTTTGATGATATGATATTTTTTTTTCTTTTTCTTTTTATCTTTTCAAAAACGTGAAATGCATTTCATCAAAATGACATTTATATCCTCAAGCTTGCATAATAACGATCTCATTTAAGTTAATTAAATTCGCATTTTTGTTTTCTTCTCATCAATCAAAGCAAGTGACAAGTTTAAAATTATTTCTTTCACACAAAATAGGTATTTTTTTATTATTATTAAAAATTAATATTTACCATTAAATTTAGACTTTAACTTCAATTAAGCATATGTTAAGCTAAAATAATAATTAACTTTTGAAAAATAGAATAACATAGTAAGAGTGTTAATTTGACAATAAAAGTGTGTGAATAAATAATATAAAGAAAAAATTATAATTTTTTTTAATTTTTTCCTAATTTAGTTGATTGTTGTCAAAATATACAAATATGATTTTACCATTAAGAGATAAGGAATTTGAGAGTGTCATGATGTTTTCAATCATTAGAAGGGGTACAAGAGCATTACCCAGGTGATTCCTTTCTCAATTATATTGTATAGTTGAGTGGAGGCAAACTTCTCTCTTACAAAATGTGAGTGAAGTAAACATCTTGATTATTAATAAGGATAAAAATATAGTCATTACTTTATAAGATTTAATATAAATTAATCCTAGTAATTGTCTGATTATAACTCTCACATAATATGATTGTAATATGAACAATGTCCTATGTAATTAAAAAAAAAATTGGAAGGGGTAAATTAAAATATATCAATGTATATCTATTATCTAATGTTAGATGAATCCTAACTCAAAAAGATCGACAATCTCTTATTTGATTTGTTTTTGTTTTGATTTGTTTCTTGCCTAAACTTAAAAAAATTTCTATTAATTTCCTCGCCGCCCAAATAGGACTTACGAATATCAACCAATCTTCAACAATATTGAATCGGCTATGCTCTTACTCCTAAGAAAGAATAAAGCTTCATGACAACTTTTCTTTTAACCAAAGCAATTGAATGAGGCATTAACTTAATCCGCATTGATCCAAACAAACCCTTGATCAAATAAGGACCCTTTGATTGCATCATCCATAAACTGTACGGCCCTGACTGGACTTACCAACTACATCATCTCATCCCAAAGCCCTACTGTCCCGATCACCAATTCTCCCAAGTCAATCGAAAAGACTTCGCAATAGAATGCGGCTGAGCAAAGGATTTCAACCCAATATGCGGCTGGGCAAAGAGAATTTTAGGCTAGATGTTTGGGATTTGAAGAAATTGGAATAGATTCTGAAGGTTGGAGAGACCTCCAATGGCGCAAAATTGGGTGGGGCAGACTGAATTTGCGGTATATTCTAAGGTAAGGAAACTGAAAATGTATATTTTCAAAAGAGAGTAAAGAAATAAAAAATGCCTATTTTCGAAGACACATATACTTATAGATGGGTGTATAGGATAGAGTGCTATTTTGCCATCAATAGACTCTTAAAAAGGGAAAAACTTATGGCGGAAGCATTATATTTAGAGGGAAAGGCTCTTGCGTAATTTCAATGGCAAGAACAATGACAACCATTAAGGTCGTGGGCTGAATTTAATGACCGGCTGTTGGAAAGGTTTTAGGCCACTCAAGAGGGAGATTTGCACGAATAATTTGTTGCTATGACCTAAGAGAGAATGATCATGGAGTATAGGGAGAAGTTTAAGTTGCTATTGGGGCGTCTAAGGAGAATCCCAGAAGTGGTATTGAAAGGAATTTTACAAAGGGACTGAAGCCAGAAATTCGAGCCTCGCTACGCTTGTTAAAGCCGAGAGAATTAGAGGAGTCAATAGAGTTAGCATAGATGATTGAGGATAAGCATACAACAGAACATGTTAATAGGAAAAGTTCAGTCAGTTTTTCATACTGAAATAACACACTGTTGGTAAGACAAAAAATCCAGACTTTAGGCTTTTAGCGAGAGTTCCAAAGCACACTATCGAAAGGCCAGAAAATACAAATGATAGGGTTACAGAGAGATTCCCAAAGAGATCGGGGTGACTTTTGAATGCCTCACAAAGACAGAGATTTAAGATAAGAGGGCGAAGGGGTTGTGCTTTCGATGCGATGAGAAATTTTCATCGGGGCATCGATGTAAGGATAAATCACTGCAAGTCTTAACTGTGTATGATGAGGAAAAAAGCAGGGAAGAAGCCAAAGGAGAAGATGCAGCAGTTTCTTAAATTTTACCTTGAGGACAAGGTGTCTTTTTAGGAGGGGAGTAATGTTAGCCCAATAAAACTTATGTTAGGCAGAAATATAAATGGACAAGAACAATTTAGTAATTTTAAAGGCAAGGGCAATTTAGTAATTTTATTTATTAATTAATTATGACTCAAGTATTAATAAGAGACTAAGAAGTCATTAGGGTTTATGTTGAATTTTGTCTAGTGTTAGGAATAATTAATAGTTTTAGAAGAGATTGACTTACCTTTTAAATTGTAAGTCATGATTCTTTCTTTTAATTCAATCAATAAAAATCAGCCCTAATTTAGCCTTAAATCTTATCAGAAAAAATTGAAACTCTACACAAGAATAAGGTATAAAAACTTGTTCATTACTATATAGAAGAAAAATTATTAGAAATAAGTGGGTCTACAAGATCAAATATGATGGTAATGACCAGGTGAAGTAATATTGTGCAAGACCGATGGTGAAGTTATACTAAAAAAGAAGACATTGATTTTAATAAGATATTTTTTCTAATAGTTCAACTTACAAATGTCAAAATAATCTTAGCTATATGTGCTACATTTAACCTACATCTAAAGCAATTAATGTGAAAATTACATTTGTTCATTGAGAACTTGAAGAGAAAATTTATATGCTCTAATCTTAAGGTTTTGCTAAAACAGGTTATGAGAACTTAGTTTGCAAGTTGAACAAATTTCTATAAAGTCTCAAACAGACATTAAAGTATTGGTATAAGAGACTCGATTCCTTTATCATGAGCATTGGATATAACAAATTCAGTTCAAACCATTGTGCATATTACAAGAGATTTAAAGATAAAGATTTCATTTTTTTGTTGTTATAAGTAGATAATAGGTTAGTAGCAGACCTTAAAGATCAAGTCGAAGGATTGAAGACACAATTAGCTAAGGAATTTGATGTGAAGGATTCGGGCCCAGCAGACAAGATTGTAGAGATAAGAATTCATCAAGACAGAAATAACAGAAAGACTTGGCTTTCTCAGAAAAATTATTTAAAGAAAATCTTATGGCACTTCAACATGCAAAATTATAAGCCAATTTTTATCTCACTTCTTGTTAATTTCAAGTTATTCTTAAATATGTATTCTAGCAATGAATCAAAGAGGAACGAGATATCTCGAGTACCATATGTATCAGTAGTGGAAAGTTTGATATTTGCTATGATATGCACAAAACCAAACATTGCAGAAGCAGTAACAACAATCAGTCGATATATAGTAAATCTTGGTGGAGAGTAGTAGAAAACTGTAAAAAAAAATTCTGAAATACATTAGAGGAACCTTGGACGTTGCATTACGTTTTAAAGGATCAAAATTTATTGTCATAGGTTATATAGATTCAGATTTTGTAAGAGATCTTGATAAAAAGAAATCCACTATCAGCCATGTTCTTACACTTGTAAAAGGAGTTGTAAGCTGGTTTCAAAACTAGAAACCATTGTGGCCATATTTAAAATAGAAGCAGAATGTACGGCTGCTATATAGGCTTGGAAGGAAACTATTTGGGTACAAAAGTTACTGAAGGACCTCTAGCACAAATAAGAGAAAATTATTGCATTTGAGATAGAGTGCTTACACATTACAAGGGATCAAACCTTTCATTTTAGAATAAAGTACATAGAGGTACAATACCACTTCATTTGAGAAGTAGTAGAAGACGAAAGTATAGATTTACCAAAAAAATCATACCAAACAAAACTTAACAAATGTTTTGATCAAGACAATAAATGCTAACAAGTTTGTATGAAATAAATCCTCATGTGGTCTAACGAAAACATAAGTAATGTGACAATGGTGAAACAGCAAGGATGGTGTGAAGACATGATTAATTCTCAATTAAATCTCCAAGTGAGAGAATTGTTGAACACGTGCATGTATATGGCAAGTTATTGCATTTGGCTAACATACAACTTTGCACCGAAGCCATTCGACAGCCACAAATCTTGACAAAATAAAAAAGCAATGAAGCCACATGTTGACAATTTGGCAAAGTTGAAGTCATTTGTCCAAAAGAGAAAAAAAAAATTCGTTGCGGATTTCTTACATTTGTTGTTGTGGTAATTAAATGCATTCATGGTAAGACTCGGCTATAAACAAAGAAGCAATTCTCATTTGTAAATCAATCCCATTTTCTTCAATTCTCAATCTATTTGAGAAGGAAGGGAGTCGAAAGTTAGAAATTGAGAGTATATTAAGAGCTTTAAACTCTTGGGCTGGTGAGTGAAAAATTGAATATATTAGGATTTTGGTTAGTGAGACAAAATATTATAGTACTTATATAATCTATATTACTAGTAAAAAAAATTTCTTCTGTCTTTACCCGTAGATATAGAGTAAAAATAAAATCATATAATTTCTGGTGTTCTCTTTATGGGCTTATCCTTTATTTTTTCAATTTCATTTTAGTTGTAATAGTTTACCCATTAATTTCCTAAAAGACATAACTAAAATGAAAATAGCGAAAATAAACAACAAGCATACAAGAAAGACACCAGAAATTATGTGATTTGATTTTTAGTTTACGTCCACAGAAGAACACATAACAAAAAAATTTACTATACTAGAAAAATAACAACTTCTCTCTAATGACAGGAGAGAATAATTACACTTTTTCTATAATTAAAAAAAACTACTCTCATTTCCCAATATTCTAATTATATCCAACACTCTAAATTTAAGAGCAATTATAATTAGCTCTCAAACTCTCAGCTTCTCATTCTTGATAGAGGAAATAAATTGAAGAATTTTTTGGATGAATTGGAATGAATGAGCTGCCCTCTATTTATAGGTAAGCTTTACCATAAGAATGCATTTTAAAAATCTAAGAAAGAGGCAGCAAAAATTCTTGAAAATTGACAAACAAATTCTTCATTTTTGATAAAAGCATGCATGTCAAATTTTTAATATTTATGGCCACAAATATTACAAGAGCATGTCATTCGGTGGGCACACATTGTTTGAGAAGTAGTGGAAGACAAAAGTATGGATTTGCAGAAAATTCATACTAAAGAGAACCTAACAGATGTTTTGATCAAGTCAATCAATACTGACATGTTTGTATAGAGAAGATATTATTGTGGCTTTGCAGAAACACGAGCAACATGATAATAATGAGCAAAACAGATAATGTGGAGATTGATTAGTTCTCAATCAAATTTACAAGTAGAAGAATTATTGAAAAGGCAAGCCTACATGCATTAATGTATCATTCAATGGCCACAAATATTAACAATTTAGCATGCATTCGTTTGTCAATATTTATGCCACCGACACATTAATGCATGTGGACTTGACTATTCAACAGATTATAATAAAGGGAGATGAAGAAATTGAATGAGTATTTGTTGGTTTCATTTGAAAGTAAAGTGAATTAGTGCAGCTGTTGGGATTTTGTCTGTCGTTTCACTCCTAATAATATATTTTGCCAATGGCCAAATAGATACATTACTGCCTCAGTACTTGAATTTGAGAAGTTCAAATATGAGGGATATTTATAACCTGGCATATCGAAGAAGTTATAAGCAATTTTATTTCCATTTTCTTGTTGATTTTGATTTCCAAATTTGAGAACTCAAACTTTGTGGCACACTATTAGCTTCATTAAAGTCAAAATTAGTTACTCTTGTCAAGACTAGTTGAAACTTAAAACATATGTTTTTCATTTAAAAACCATCTTCGTAATAAAGATGATTAATACAAAAATTTACATATACTACGACATAGTTACAGAATCATAAAGTTGTACAATAGTTGTAACATAATTACTTGTACTGTGGTTGTTTCAAATAATCCAAGTTCCAATGTCTGCACATCAAAATCTATTGCCAAATATCATTGTTAACTAATAAATACTCTAAGGTGGTGTTTGGTTTAAGAAAATAAGAGGAAAGAAGATGAGATGAAATGAGAGAAGTAGAGAGGAGATGAGAGGAGAGAACAAATAATTTTCAGATCCTTTGTTTGGTTTGGCATGGAATTCTAATAAGAAAGAAATTAATTATATTTACTTGGATAATTCTACCCTTTAGTCTTAAATTATTTATATTTATTATTAAACATAATTGAAAAATATTTAAAATATAAATTTATTTAATTATTAAAGAAATTGTTAGTTTAAAATATTTTTTATTTTTTTATTTTTAGTATAATTTATTATATTGTGTTTTATTTTATTTCTTTTTACTATATCACTACTATATATATAGAGAGAAAAAATTTTCAATCCAAAATTAAAGTATCCTAAATCCGTCCTGAATTTATATATATATTTGGATAAAATTGAATTTCTTCGTATTAAAATGAATTAGTAAAAACTTGAATATGAATTAAAAGGTATCTCCACATCAATTCATAAATATTCATAAATTTTTACTAATTTTTTATTAAAAAATATTTATATTGCACTAATCGTAAATATTGAAATATAATAAAAATTAATAAATAAAACAGTAGAAGAATTTAAGTATTTTGCAGGCACACCTCTTAATAGCAAGTGCATTGTTACATAGCTATATAATGGCTGAGGGCAAAGTTGGTAATTCGTACATTTTAAAATAACGGATGCTGGATTATTTCTGCTAATGGAATTGAGGAATCTCAAACTCCTCAATCAACCGGAAGATGAATTCCATCTGAAAATAAATTTCCGATCATTATTGCTAACCAAATAAAAGAAATGACATAGGAGATTGAACTCTTCTCCTTTCACCCATCCTCTCCGTCCAACCAAACACTAGCTAAGATCAAACTCTACCTCTATTTCTCACGCAAAAGCATTTCGATGAGAAAGCAGAGACAATCTGAAAATAATAATACCCAGAGAGAAAAGGGGAAAAAACGCTCCTCACAGTTTCAACAGATAAGGAGAAAGAATTTGAGCAACGAAACAAATTATTTTTAATATTAACAAAATCACCCAGGTTCAGAAATCAAACCTGCACGTTGATGATTCAGGTGGCGAAGGAAAGCCCGCCGTTCGTTTGCAAAAGAGAAGAGCACAAAAGTTTGTAGCCGCGATGGCCAGCGAGCAGAGCCTCCACTTGTGCGCATTAGATCATACGGTTAAATTGTATCAATATTCGCTAACCATTATTATCAAGCAGAAGCTCTGCATTAATTCCCCAGCAGTGATTTTGTGTGATAGTAATATAAAATACAATACAGGCATACAGTACAAGCTTACACATACGCTTTCTTCTTTAACCTTTTGACTTCTCCATCCAGCATTCATGGAAGGAACAAACAAAATTGGGCCATTCTTTTGAAATTCAGGTGAGCCCATTGCATTTATACATCTGTCGGGCAGGAGCCGGGGGAGCACCTGTGAATTGTTTAATATGCCTATTACTATCAGTAATATCAAATGTGTTAAAAAAATCACGACCGTCAATCTCTCACACCAAAAGGAAGCAGAATAATTCTGCTCTTAATTAATTCACGTGTCTCAACTCGTTGATGATTCGGCCTACACGTAGGCTTACCTCGCCACGTGGCACTCGCAGTCTTACTTTTACGTTACTTTCTTTCTTCCCACCTCTCTCTCTCTCTCTCTCGCGCGCCGTCGTCGCTCGCCCCCACCACGCCCCGTCCAGCACACGCAACCCAAATTAAAATTTCCTCTCATAACTTTCTCACTAGCCAAACTGAACCGAGATTTTAATTTTTCGTAGTTAAATAAAAATTAATTGGGCGTTTAAATGTCAACCCAATCTCTATGTCAACGCTTTCGAATCGGCTATGCTCTTGCTCCTAAGAAAGGGCAAAGCTTGATCCAGCCTTCTCTTCTAACCAAAGCCTCCGAACGAGGCATCGACTTAATCCCCATCGATCCCATCAAACCCTTGACCGAACAAGGACCGTTCGATTGCATCGTCCACAAGTTGTACGGCCCCGATTGGACCCGCCAGTTGCAACAATTCTCCTCCCAAAACCCTAACGTCCCCATCATTGACTCTCCGGATTCAATCGAAAGACTCCACAATAGAATCTCAATGCTTGAAGTTGTCACCCAGTTGAAATTACATTTCGATAACGAAAAATTCGGCGTCCCGAACCAGGTTGTCGTTTCTGAAATGAGAAGTCTAACGTCGATTGAAGATTTGAAATTGAGCTTCCCGGTTATAGCGAAGCCGTTGGTGGCTGATGGGAGCGTGAAGTCGCATCAAATGTACTTGATTTTCGATAGCCAAGGACTCGAGAGCATGACGGCGCCGTTTGTGTTGCAAGAGTTTGTCAATCATGGTGGGTTTATATTCAAGGTATATGTTGCTGGCATGAATGTAAAATGCGTGAAGAGAAAGTCTTTGCCTGATATTTCAGAAGAGAAGCTGAAATCTTTGAAGGGTTTTTTACCCTTTTCGCGGATATCCAATTTGATTGATAATGACAAGAAAATTCATGATGATGGTAAGAAAAATAGTCAAGGTGATGAGGTTGATTTAGAGTCTGTAGAAATGCCGTCTCAGAGTTTTCTTTGTGAATTAGCTAGGGGAATGAGAGAAGCACTGGGGTTGAATCTTTTTAACTTTGATGTCATGAGGGATGCTAGAGATAGTAATAGGTATCTTATTATTGATGTTAATTACTTCCCTGGTTATGCTAAAATGCCCGGATATGAGTCCATTTTGACCGATTTTTTCTTGCAAGTTTTGAACAACAAGTCTGCTGTTGGAGTTACTGAATGAAAATTGTTAACTTGTTGGTACCATTAACTTGGCTCAAGGAATTGGTTGAGGGGGAAATAATGCGAATGCTGAACAGAAGTGAGATTTCGGAGGAAGTGAATCCTTTGCGCGGCTGCTGAGACTTGCGGTATCATTACAATGGAACGGCTTTTTTGGCATATTGAGCTTAATTTGTATATTCCACTAGTGCCAAAATATAGGTACTTTAAGTACCTCGACTTTCAGAAGCTCAAATATGAGGGACATGTGTTTCGTGCTTAAAACCTTGGTTGTTGTGTGCAGAAATGTTGCAATTTTTAGTGTATGGATTTTGGCATTCCTTCAATTTTTTCTTTCTTCTCTTTTGCTTGTTATCGTTATTAGCTTTCTTCTCTTTAGATCATCAGTTCATTCATCAGGAAGTGTATATTATGTTTTCAGTGCATGATTTCTTTTACGTTAATGTTTTTCATTCTCTTCATGGACAATGGTGAGGAAGTACTTTAGTTCCAGCTGTCTTGCATGCACAATAGATCCTCTTTTCTCATCAGATCTCTTTTTATTTCTGTCGGTTAGTTGAAGTGACATAATGTGTTATATCACTTGCCAATTGTCAGTCTCGACTGTTTCTCTTTCGGAAACTTGTTGTATGAATCGAAGAATTCGGTAAAAATCTTAATTCTGCAGTATGTGGAATCTTTAGTTAATGCTTAGGCATATACGTGTCCTTTGATGATTGTAAATTAATATGCTATTCTTGTACTATGAATGAAGACAATTCAGGGAATAATAATTGTTAGGTAACTTGTCTTTGTTTTCTAGGAAATCTCATTGTTGGCCGATTGAATACTTTATTTGGTTTTTGTTATTACACATATCCAAATCAAGCGTATAATCGCCTTCAGTATTTATGATGTTACTGTAAGTGTTCCCTTGGTTTTACTTAATTTCTAATTGCTACTATATATCGTGCTATTGTCACTTAATGCACAGTCTTAGAATAGGTGCTGCAGATAGGCTTTTGCATACATGGATACATTCAGAAATCTTGCATTATCATTGTTGTTTTAAATAGATTTGTGTTTTTTCTCTTTATATCCGCCCCTTTGTCTCAGGAACTATGTATTATAAAGATTTTATTCATCTTATTGCCTTCCATGACAGGGAAAATAAAGAATGTAAGAGGATTTTTAGGGATGCCAAGTACTGTGTGTAGGCTTTTAACTACCTTATACCTAGAAAAAAATACGAAAAAAGAATATAAGTTATGCTATGTGCAAATTAGTTGTGCAAATGACTTAGAACCTTTTCCACGCTCAAGATTAGACTTTTTCAGCACTCGAGAGTTCTCCATGAATAAGGCTCAAGTTGTTTTGGATATTTCTTCTTTTGAAAAGATTATTTTGTCTTTTTTGTGAATGTGTTCATGCTGTATTTATATGACCACAAATATCAGTCAACATACATTTGATGTTAATGAGCCATTGATAAACGCAAATTGTGTGGAAATAATGATCCTATTGTGGAGGCTGAGATTTTCTTTTTTCATATTTTTGTTTCGTTTCATTTCTTTTTTTGTGTTCTTTTCCTTTGAGCAATAGATAGTGGAAATGATGTGAATAAGAAATTGAAGGTCAGCCATACCGGAATGGACGTGGAAATTAGTCGCTGCATTTTATTTGATTTGGTAGGAAACTACTTTCCATTTCTTCTCTTCTTTTTTATTACTTGTTTCCTATTTGAGATGCTAAATCATCAGAACTGTTCACAAACCATTTAAGGCAGTCTTATATCTATCTCTATGTTTTCATCATGTTTCTGGTTTTGTTTCTTGAAGAACTTGGGGTTGTGTTCCTTATTATTATTCTTTTTTTTCTTTGGGTGTTAATATTAGACTCTAGGTTGATTTAGGCCAAGGCCTCGTTGAATTGTTAGGAAACGAGAACTTTACATACTAGATTGTTTTCACAGAAACAAAATGCCAAAGAAAACAAGCAAATATAGCTTCTTCACTCTTTAGAAAGCAAGGGAAATAAACGATGGTCTGTGCATCTGGAAGAAGTTACACAGCTTTCTTATGTATTTATAGTTTGTAATGGTAGAGTTCTGTAGTAAACTAAACTGTATATAGTGTTCACAGCAAATACCATATGGAATCGTAGTAGCTCGAGTGATTTCTCCCCTTCAGTGACATTCAATTCTGTTATGCGTTGTATTCATTTCATTTATAAGATGCTTCTAATGGGGAAGAACGCGATATCGTTTTTGTTAATGAAGGTGATGTGAGAGATGATTAATTTGCTGTAGAACATGTTAAATGATTATTAGATTAATCTTCACTTTGTATATGACATATCTCCTGCTTATGCCCATTCATTCAAGCATCGTATGACCAATTTTGTCTGATGTCGAAATGTGATGTTCACTTTCCCTCTACTGCATACATCTGGCAGCCGAAATCCTCTATATTTATTCATATTTTTTGTTTGACAAGAAAAAAGTTATTTTATGCGGCGCCAATTATTTGCCAACCTATTGGTGTGCTTACCAAACTGGAATCGGAATAGATTGAAATTAAAATGGGTAGGAATGGAAATAGATTGGAATGAGAATTGGGAATGAGAATCAAAATAAGTTTTTCCTTGAATTATAAGAATTGGAATCGGAATGAGCTGCATTGCTATTAATGTGTTTGTTTTGTCTTAGAATCGGAATTGAAATGAGTTAGATCATAACAAGTTACTAAAATGTACTTAATGAATTATTGTCATAATTATTATTTTTTATTTTAATTATTGTGATTATTCATTAAAAAATAATAATAATAATTAGTTGTAAAAAAAATTCTATCATTAATAATAATAATAACAACAATGACAACTAACATTAATATATTAGCTAATTAGAATAATTATATTAATTGATAAATTATAATAATATATTAATTAATTATAATAATTTTTAATTGAAGACAAAATAGGTATTTTTAATTTTATTTTTGGGGAGAGTGGGGGACGAAATGGTTAATCTTGGGAATGAGAGGTTGATTCCCACTATCTTTTTGGGAATTAATCTCTCATTCACTATTTCTAAAATTAGGCGGATCTTACTATTTTTATTTTAATTTCTACCTCTATTTTGGAAAGTAAATGCGGTCGATAATTTCGATTCTAGATTTTGATTCCCTATTCGAAGGAGTAAACATACTACAATTGTGTTGTCTTGCCTAAAGACACACGTGTTACTTGCGAAACTAAAATAATGTACAGTTAGTTATAATAAATAAAAAGGAAAAAAAATTAATAAGACCTGTGGCCTGTCATCCCTTATTAAGAGTAAATATTTTCTTATATATTAATGAGAATAATACTGTAGCATATCCAAAATGATGAAATTATTTATACATTATAATTTACTTTGAACACTCATATTTTAATAATTTTTTATAAAATTAAATTAAATTTTGATATTAACAATTATTTAATCAAATAAAGATTAATAAAATTTATCTAATAAATAGTCATATTTTATCTACAATAAACCATATCAACAATGGAAAACTGAACCAATGTTCGTATCGAAACATTTTCTGTGCTTATAGATTAGACCTTTTTCTTTTTCTTTTTTCTTTTTTGGTTAATATAATTGCTGGGTAGCCATCAAGTAACGTTTTCTATCTTTTGTAACTGAAACAAAAGGAATTAAAAACAGAGGTGGGGGAATAACGAGAAATTGCATCATTCCAACATTAAAAAAAAAAGAAAGAAAATCAAAGGATAAGATTTGTTTTAAATTTATTTTCTGATCTTCACTCGATCTAATCCGCATGCCTTCATGGGTTTTAAAAACAAAATTAAATTGCGGCATTAAAGAGAAGAACAAACAATATCAAACTTTATTATAAAAGGAATGCTTAGGTGTAAAGATGAAACAAGGTAATTAAGCAAATGAATAGTCAGGACAGTATAAAAATTTGAAAGTGTTCCAAATAAAAATTAATATTTTGAAATTATTAATTGAGTGTATAAAATAAATGAAAATAAATGAGTGTTCAAAATAAAATTTAGTAGTAGGGGGGCAATTTTGTATTTGGATGAATTTGATTGGATTTCGGATAATTCGGATTAGAAAAAAATTCATCCGATTCTAATCCAAACTTCAAACCCGATCCAATTCGATCCGAAATAATTTGGATTTGGATCGGTTCGGATTGAATTCATATTTAGGACCATTTTGGTAATTTTTACAAAAAATTCATGAAATCTATAATTAGTGAAAATACAATTAATGCCCTCTAATTTCTCAAGATCTGATTTAGACTCTGTTTGATACAGCTTTTCAAATAGAGCTTATTTAAGTAGAGTTTTTGGCAGTAAAACTTTTACAAATAGAGTTTTTACTTAAAAAATTTTAGTTATTTGGTTGTCAATAAGAGCTTTTATTAAAAATCTATAAAATTACTTTAATAGGTAATTTTTTTAAGTTATGTTATGAAAAAAAAGTCAAATAAATAGAGGATATTTTGAATATTTTAACATTTAAAAAAAAAACTTTTTAACCTCTATTCACAAAAGTCCAAAATTTGAATTTTTTTAGTACATGTAAAATAACTTATTTAAGTTTTAAAACCTCTACTAAAAAAATAACTAAGTAACAATAAAAGTTATCATAAGAGCTTATAAAATTCAATAAGCACTTATGACTATTAGATAAGTCAAAGTTTAATTAGATTTATTCTAATTTTGTCCTAGTTGATTAAAAAGACTGAACATAACTTATGGATTTTATACATTATGCTGCCTCTTCATCAAATAACTCAAAAAAGAATCCCTCGTAATTTTGATGTGGACTAATTGGGGAGCAAGAAAGGGTGTGCTTTTTAAAAGATGAAGATCTAGAGAAGGTTTTTGCTAAAGCCAAAGCCACTTCACCGTTTGTGCTAAGAGTAGTTATCAACAAGGGATTAACTTTTAACTCCATTGATGCAAGCTCCAAGAAAGTTTTCATGGTCGCCTACCTTTGAATATTGGTATAAATTAAATTTTAAAAATGTAATGTTTGATCATAAATCAAGGGCAGGAGTTGGTGCTATTATTAGAAAAAAAAAATCATAATTACTGTGAAAACCAACTTTAATGGCGCTGAATCGAATTACAAAAAATCAGGTTTCTTACCTCCTGAATTGAATTTAAACAGTAACCCTTGCTTTGACCCGGTGGCCCAAGTGGTTTTCTTTCACCAGTTTTCCCAGTTTCTCTTCACTTCTTTTTTTCTATTTATTTCATTCTCATCCGTTCAATTTTACTATTCACATCTAATGGCCCTTATTCATGTAATGTTTGTTACATGATCATGTAACTTAACCACGGCCGCTCATAACTTCTTATGGAGCCTCACAAAAAACTGTTTCACATTTGGGCCATTGGTCTTACCATTTCTGATCGATATGCCAGTATTGTGCCTGTGTGAGGTCTATGTCACCCACATTTAAGCGCACTATCGATTCCTTTATGGGGTCATTGTCTGGTCATTATTCGTAGTTCTTTTTTAATCACCAAGTTTATTTTTGAAGATTTTGTGCCACATTTGTTGTTTCATTGTCTCATTATAATGATTTGGTTGCAGATGACTATGTTCTCTTGGAGAAGTTCTGTCTTCAAAAGTACAAGTTTTCCCATGGTGATGTCGTGGTATTCTGGTAATTTGTTCAGCACATCTGATACTTTTTTTCTATGTTTAAGCGTTTAACTCTTGTTTTATATTATGTAGATATGATCACTATAGTTGCATTGTTAATAAGTAAAAACTAATGTGAGTTAATTTATCTTTGTGTTTCGAGAGACTTTGAAATGGTTTTTGTGCTCATGAAGAAGTTCAAATCTTTGCACAAATCAATTAGGTTTGTGCCTATGGTTTAATGTTGTCCTGTCACTTAGGAATAACCAGCTTGACTTTTACAGATGGGAGGTGTCAGTTTTTGGCAATGGGCAACAAAAAGCCTATTAAGTGTGAAAGTGTGGGAAAACATTTTTGATTTCCCATAATCATTTTGACCTCATGACAGAAAATTGCCGATTAAGAGATCAATCTAACACTAATGTCACTTCAGAGAGAATGTTTTTCACTAGATTTTGGCTGCGGGCTGTCAGTTAAGTTTAAGCTAATGTAGTGGTACACACCAGTTCATGGTGCTTTTTGTTTTGATATTGAGCTCTGTTTGTGGGTTTGTTTGCAGTGAATTCAAATTGAATGTTTTCAGACACCTAATCAACAGTAACATTGTTTGAAAATTGTCCTATTCAACTTCATTTCATAAAGTTATTTGGGATAAATTTGGGGATGCTCACATTGGCTCATGTTTGGATGAACAATTGAGCCTCATACCAAGTTTTGAGCTTGGTTTACTTTGTTGATGTTGAAGCTGGTGGCCCTGTGCTTGAGCATTTTATTAGTGGCTTTGTTTGTTTGCCTCCTAGGTGTTTCTCATTCTGACTGAGTTTGATCAGTATCTTCTCATAGGTGATGTGATTGGAATAGTTTTGTAATTGAACTTTGTGTTCTACTCATTTAGTTTTTGTATGTTTTGTACATTCACTGTGTTTTGCTATCTGTCATTAGTAAATTTTTGGCTTTTTGTTGTAATCCTCTGAGGAGATTTTTATTTTTAAATACAAATGGTTTGGATCATTGTCTTCTCCTAGATGAGTTAACAAGTTGAATAATCTGTAATTGACCTTATTTTGTACTCGTTTAGATTAATATGCTCTGTAAATTCACTGCATTTTGCTGTTTGTCGCTAGTAAATTTTTGGCTTTTTGTTATATAATCCTTTGGAAGATATTTGTCTGGCTTGGTTAAATTTGTTCTTTATAGTGAGTGAAACATACTGTTGACTTGAAAGTTTGATACTGAAGACTGATAGTACTATAGTTGCAATTTCTTGCAGCTCACCCAGCAACCACAAGGAGAAACACGTAAAGAGAATTATCGGATTGCCCGGTGATTGGATTGGAACTCTTATGACTAATAATGTGGTGAAAGTTCCCAATGGACATTGTTGGGTTGAGGGAGATAATCCATCTTCTAGCCTGGATTCAAGATCTTTTGGCCCTGTAAGTTCTCTGCAACGCCATATATTCGTCTTAAAAAAATTATTGAAATTTTATGGTGGTAGTTATGACCGTTGAGTGTTGAAAATTGTCTAAGCTGTATTCCCTGTCAGAATCTTTGGTTCAAAATCTCATGTCAAATAAGTATCTCAGTCTAAATCCCAATTTAAACTCCCAAAATAAATAGAACCATGTAATTCTTCCATTGACCCTCTTTAGCGTCCCATTCTACTGCCATTGTCAAAGTAATAGTAAAAAAAAAAGAAGTAAAATATTTCATTGGAAGTATTTCCTTTCCAAAGCTTCTGTTAGATTTAATATGCTTCTGAGGCGATGATGATTCGACTAATTTAGTTGTTGTACAGTGTAGGTAGTAATCTGCTTATGCATTGACTGTTGATAGTTTTCTGATTTTACTTATTAAATTTTTGGCCTAACTGTAACCAGCTTTTCTTGGCAGATTCCTTTGGGATTAGTAAAGGGGAGGGTCACCCACATTCTATGGCCTCCTCAGAGGGTTAAGACATGTTGAGCGAAAAAATAATCAGAACAGACATTCTCCTTCCTAACTGCATCTTTGCTCTCTAGTTCCTTGCTTGTTTGGCAGTACAATTTTTTCTCGATAATTTTTTGCATTCAAGAAGCAACATTTTTTTTTGACTGGTTGGTTCTGTTGTATCAATTGTAAGCACAATAATTGTTTCTAAGAACTTTGCAAAGAAAATTTATGTTGACTTATGTTTCGAGAACAAATAAAACATTTATACTATGGAATTATTGAGGATAAAAGAAATCAAGATATGAGCTTCCAAAGGCTTCAGTTATTTAAAATCTTTTCAAAGTCTTTAGTACGGTTTGATGAATTATAGATTGATGGACACATAGGAAAGAAATAACTCAATAAAAGCCAAGCAAATTCTTTTTCTTACGGGATATTTTCAGGCGTACACCTCGAGGTCTGGTCTAATATGACATTGCCTCAGGGTTTTGAAAAAAATTAGACTTAAGTAACAATGAATCGATTAAAGCTCTCCTCATTTTCAATGTGACATTGAGATGTCGATATTTTGAAATACCATCCCATATTTCTTGCACGATGAGTCTAATAATATGAACTCTCAAATTTACAATTAAGACGCAAGTCAGTGAGGTAAATTGCAGAAAGGAGTCAAAAACAATGGGACAAAGAAAGAAACCATTTTTCTTTCCTTTTCTTTTTTTTTTTCGGATGCAATCTTCAAATTTATGCAAAATCCTTATAGTTGAGTTCCTATTTTATTTTGTGGTCCAAACATGTAAATTTTTTTATTTTTTTAAAAAATTATTTAAGTTCTTGCAACAACAGTATTAAAGTATTCAACCTTACAAGGACAAACGATAAATTGCTCTCTGAATAAAATAAAATATACCAACGACTGGTTGGTTCAGTTGGCAGCGGGCTGAACCCCTAAGGGGCTCGACTGGGTTTGCTCCCCAGTTCGAGTCCTGGTGGAGTCGCCTACGTTGGGAGGAGAATTTACGCCCTCTCTCCGAATCCGGAGTAGTCGGGGCCCAATGTGGTCACCGGATACCGGATGATTTAGACAAAAAAAAAAACTAAAATATAATGAACACAGACACATATAAATTTGCCATGAGAGATACAGAAAACTTAGGTTGGAATATGAGCATATATTTGGCAAGGTAGGTAGGTTAGTTGTTTTCAAAAGGTCAATAAATTACCTACCAAAATATCATCAAGTCCCTGATCTTCAACGAGGTTTATCTTGTCAGTTGGGATTTCTCTCAAGCTTATTATATCACGTACTTAGAATTTAAAACACAAATTTACAACTTTTACTTTAATTAAATTGGCCTTATATGCATTTGAAGACGACATAAGATAAAATTGCACTTGAAAGCTAACTACATTAACGCACAACGCCTATTTAATGTACCATTCTTGTTCTAGAAAGCTAATGAAAGAGAGAGGAGGGAACTAGGTTAATAAGTAGAATATATAGCTTTTGGTTAATTTTTCGTAGTTAATTTGCTTGTATCAAAAGGAAATATTCCTACCTAATAAGTAACAAGAAGTCTTGACTTTTTTTTTTTGGGGGTTAATAATCAGGAAGTAAATATTAACTATTATAACACCATTAACATAGGGTAATTATCTTGGACGTCGTCATTAGAGTAGGACAAGGCTCAAACATATCAGAGATTTTGTTGTCTTTGGTTTTGTGACTGTCCACGTAGTTGATATTTGACATGCATGAGTTTTGATCTTATAATTATCAAGGTCAAAACCCTATTTCTCTACTTCAAGAAATTGTGTCCCTATCATTAATCAATTTCGTGTTCCATACCCTCTACAACTAACTTGTTTTATATTCACCTCCTCTTTTCTTTGTGTCAATGGCCTTCTTTTAGCTAAGCCACTGACATATCATAGAGGTGGAATCAATTTAACAAATAATATACATCAAGAATTGTATGAGATTAATATTCATGTATAATAATATGCATAGCTTACACTTTGGTTTTTTTAATAATTTGGTACATTATGTTATCTAGCTATTTCAATAAAGTGTAAACCTAATCAATAACCATATAATTGACTAACAATGTTGTATACATATTAACACAAATGATTACATATAACACTTGAAATGACTGCACCTGCAAGTGCAATATTTCACTCTGAGATTGGCCATGGCTGCGAAGAAGCTTGGCTGCAAAAAGTAAATCAATTCACATATCAGATATAAATCAATTATTAATAACAAAAGACCATGAAGAAAATAAAATTAATTCACTATATGGTTGGTGCTTACTCTATAAAGTCTCTCCAGTAAGAGTGACTGGCTTCATCATCCATAAAGTCTCCCCAATTAGCTTCAAACGTGGTTAAAGTTGATGAAGGGTTAGAAATATCATTTGGGTTTATTTTGGTTTCAATTTGCCGGTTCAATGCGGAGCAATCTGCTGATGAGACAGAGACCAATGCAGGAAGTTGATTTGAAGTAGGGATATTATTGGCATATGATGAAGAACCAAATTGGCTAGTATTAGTGTTTGTATAATCACCAAGATGTGGTAATTGAGAGGCACTATCAAAGTTGAGTAAATTTGAAAGAATTTGATTTGGTTCTTGTCGAGTGAAACCAAAGGGAACATTACCATTACCATTACCATTATTTCCATGGAACTGATGAGAATTCATACGAAGGAACTCGAACAGCTGATTGTAGTTGTCGCCTAAAGATGATCCGAGAAGGCTGCTAGCTTCGATATTTGGAAGAGGACTGGTACTTAGGATTTGAATTATGTTATGCAACAGCTGGATTTTGGCAAGTTGTGTGGCGTCTGATTGTAACTTGAGAGCATTGATATCCCAACTATTGGGAACATTCATGACGTTGCCAAGAGCAAAATTGGCAGCAGCAAGCAACTGAGGCAGATTTGCAAGAACATTATTGAGATCAGTTCTTGGCCTGTGAGTCACCGGATCAATTCCCATTTGTAGAAGCTTCTTCTTCAGATGTGTGTTCCAAAAGTTCTTGATTTCGTTATCTGTCCTCCCCGGAAGACGAGTTGCTATTGCCGACCACCTTTATTTAGAAAACACACACACACACACACACACATGCACACATTAATCACTTAACACTCAAGCAAGGTTTAGAATAGCATGCTTGTAACAAAAGGCAAAAGAACTATTACTTGTTTCCGAGTACAGCATGGAGGTTGACGATTAATTGCTCTTCTTCTTCGGAGAATTTTCCTCTCTTGATATCAGGTCTTAGATAATTAGTCCATCTCAAACGACAACTCTTACCGCACCTGTTCAAACCGGCAAGTTTTGGGAGAGCTCTCCAGCTTCCATGGCCGTGTTTTTGGATATAATCGATGAGCTTTTGATCTTCCTCCGGTGTCCATGGCCCCTTCTTTATGTTGCTAATCTCATCAGAAATTTGCAAGCTCTCCATCTTTAATTTCTCTGCGTATATACAGAAAAGAATAATCAGTTATCTTTATGTTTATTGCATTTTTTATATTTAAATTCAATATACAGCAGAGCGATGAGATGAAGAGAGAGTCTTGACACCTTTTGCTATGTGAGATCTATAGAGATAAATTTTTGCTTTAGATCAATGCTGGAAATATAACGGTAGCAGCCTGTTTAAATAGTGTATGTGGGTGAGATACTGTGATGGTTTTGAGAGACAAAATTAGCTTAGTGTAAAGAAGAAGCTTTTCCCTCATTGGACATATGTTGAGCATTATTTTAATGTTTTGCTGTAAATTACAAACGTATCCTTGTCTTTCAACTCTGCAAGCCATGAAGCAACACTTGTGTATCACGTATGTGCGGTGAAGATTTACTGCTTTGTTACAACCTCATTTACTATTTATGTATAATTTGCTGAAGTAAAATTCAGATAAAGAGAGAATTTTAATCTTATTTTCACTCTTGTGCATTAATTGATCAAAATTTCAGCTAGGTTTATTTGTTTGATCAGGCTTCCATAAAACTCTCACTTGGATGTGTGTGTGACGACGAGATTTAGTTAATTTTGATTGAAAAGGAAAATCCCATCCATTCACCCCTTAATTTACCCAAATGATTTGCAAGCATCAAATTTTCTTCACTATATCATTTGCAATTCGAGGCTCGTGTTAATTTGCTGAAGTACATACGTACGTACTTGCACCATTTTCAACCTTTTTGATTAACTTGGGTGATTTTCACTTGTTGAACAAGGCAAAAATTCAAGGCTAACTAGCTACCTAGCAACTTATATACGTTCTGTACAATTGGTATACGCTAAGATCAAAGGAAGACAAGTCAGGAAAGTCAAGTGAAGGGTAGGTTACACGTAGCATAAAACAAGAGGGTCAAACACATGAATTTCCATAGATCAAATTTAGAAGAAACCTCCTTTTAACTAACATAATACTATGTGTTCTATTGTTCCAGGTGTTTTCTAGGACAATAATTAAGCATATTAACACACGAAAACTATTCAGTCTCTGTGTGGGACCTCAATCTTAAACCACTTTTAACGACCGATTTTAATAATAATCATCTTATTATTGTCATTATAATTGATAACCTTTTTATTATAATGTATTTAGGATGCTTGTATTGCCATATATACAATGTGTATCACATATATTTCCATTTTAGTTGTTGTCAAGTGGCAAATGTATCTATTCATGGTTCGAATTGTAGCTGGTCATAATAATGTTAACTGATTTCGTTGAAAACTTTTGATTCAAAAGGTGGTCTGGTTATGGAACATGCATTCATAGAGCCATTTTCTAGTGAAGACATCTTGATGATGTAGAATCATAAAAGTTTGATTGATAAGAGAACTAAAGTTTATTGACTCTATGTATCACAAATGTATCAAAATAGGCAAATTTAAAATTAGTTTTATAATAAAATTTTCCTAATCTAAATGAGAATTCAAAATAAATAGTTTCCAAATCTGATATCTAAAAAAATAAAATCTTAAAGAAATAAGAAAAATGGGAAAATATTTATAACTGAAAAATGACTAGTAAAGAAGTAGAATTTCAGACTCGACACAACTCTGAAGTGCAAAATCTATTCTAGGTTTGGTTTGTCTTGTCGCAAGTTTCAAAATGATATATTTTACACACTCAAAATAGACATATGTAGCCGAAGTTATGACCTCCAGAAGTTACATTGCACAAGCTATTATGGATTTGGTTTGTCTTGTCGCAAGCTTCAAAACAATATATTTTAGACACCCAAAACGAATATTTGTAGCACAAGTTATGACCTCCAGAAGTTACCCTTTTCGTCCCATACAACCATCCTACATTACATCCTCAATTTAACAAAATGAAGATGCAAACTAAAATACAAAAGAGTACAAATTTTAATACATTGGAGATTGTCTTTTTTATTTGTTAGCGATATCATCACTTTATTAAAATGAAAATGTCATTAAAGTACAAAAAAAATTTACATATTTCAATATATTAGACTCTGTATTTTTATGTTTGCTAGTATATTAAATTTTGTGTTTTTTTTCTTTTTATATTTTACTAACATTCTTACTTTAACAAAATTACGATGTTCTCACTAATTCCAATCAGGGATCCCTGACTTTATATATATATACACACACGTACGTATGTATGTAGGATTCTATTTTAAAAAAAGAAGAATTATTCTAGAAGGATGACACAGGCACACAGCGAGAGCAGTGAAATTGAATATCTAGGGTGCAATTTTGACTTGCAAATTTTGATTTAAAAGGGGGCCACTTCATTTGTTTGAGATAAATGAGTGTGACTTGCTCTTTTTTTTAATATTATTTTAAGTTTAAGAGGGACTTTATATTTTGCAACATAGATGAAACAAAATATGATAAAGATAAATGAAATATAAAGTTTCAGAAAATTTTCGCGAGAAATAAAAGTTATTAGAAAAGATCTTGCCCAACAGTGCTGGGCACCAACCCTAATGTTCATCCCCAAAGCAATCGTTATGGACATGTTAATTCCTGCTTTGATATCAAAACAATGTAATAGATACGGGATAAAGACAAATGAAACCGGATTTTTATCAAATTTGTCAGCTGAAATATTAAAAAAGAAAATGATAGAGGAGAAGAGTTTAAAATATTTATATATATCAATCAGGAATCCTTGACTTTAATAACGTCATGAATTAGATAAAAGATTAAAAAAAAAATTAATACACTATATGACAAGATATAATGTATTAAAATATGTGTTTATTTTATTTTTTAGTTAATCACTGACTTTATTTTATTAAAATCAAGGACTACTATATATATATTCATTTAGTACAAATTAACAGATAATCGAACACATGTTTCAGGGATTAGCTAAATACATTTTATTTATTATTTGCTTAATTAATTTCTCCGGAAATTATATTCTATATTCATCAATAATTAATTACAAGATATCTTCTACTTCACCTGCCACAACTTCTCCCTCAAATATAGAAGAAAATAATTACTATCGAAGCTCTCTAATTGAAAATAAAGAGTTGCAAGTTGCAACAGCCTGATCTCTAATATACTGAATTACTTGCTTGCGTTTGCACAATCCTCATCACACAATCAATTAAAAAAGAAAAAATTTTCTTAATGATGAAGTACAAATTCTATTACTCCATATCAGCCGCCTCTAACTAAATTCATCAGTCTTAATTCTCATAATAATCTGTAATCGTCAACATACCAGAAATTTTGGAACTATTTGTTATTATCATTATTATTTTTAATGGCATACGCTTTCAAAGATCTTTTAGATAAAGCAATCCCCAACTAATCTTCAAGTGTCAGCATTGCACAGTTCATCTTCCTTTCACCAAACAACCCTTTCAATGAATTAATATGTATTGAATTAATTGTTACTTTATTGAAGAAGAGATAATGGATGCTAAAGAAATAACTAATTGTCTTTGGTGGATGACTTAATCAAACATCAGTGCTGCATGTTACCAGTAATGTTCGCCCCCTCGTACACATGCTGTGTGGGTACGGCCATTAGTTATAATATATCATTCATTAATTTGCTGAATCCAAAAGTTTGATTGATGTATGTATGCATGTATACATGTCAATTAAAATTGGCATTTTCAAGTCAAGAGAACCAGAGATTGGAAATAATAAAATTCAAGCATCCAAAATATTGGGTTGATTATTTTATCTTTAGGTAATGTTCTCAACATCTTGTACTACTCGTATATTTATAATAAGATTAACGTAAAAATTCTTGTTTTTAATAAATTCCAATCACGCGCGATACGCAAAACTCATATTGAATTCAAATCCACAATTGCAATTTGCATGGAGTGGTTATGCAGCATGAAGATAGTAAGCACATTATAATATTAAAGAGTAATAAATCAATTAATAATATTAAGAAGTATCACTGTCAAAAGGGGGAAGAAAAACAATTATGGTTAAACAAGCAAATAAAAAATGAGGCGTGTTCACTGAAATTTGAATAGACCACTCGACTCCTGTTGATGAAAAACAGAATCTTTCATGGGCCGTCAATTCGTATCATTGCCGTTGCACTTACTTGTGGAGATTTTCTATTGACTGTCAACTATTCAAACGCCCTTCAGTTCTTTACATATTACCAGCTTACCCTCCTAATTTAAATTATGAATTATGATGGGAAAAAAAAAAAAAATACCAACAGTCGATCTCTAGTACGAACGTCGAATTATTTGTCTACAAGGAATTAGAAAGAAAATAGAAGATATTTAGACTATGATTCGTGTTGAGGTTTGACATCAGGTACAACACTAATAAAGTGTTTAGTAAAAATTTATTATGATTTAAAAGTTAAATTAATTTAATTGTACAGTTATATAATGATAAAACAGATAATATTTTTACTATTTTTATCAAAATTATTATTCAACAGTCATACTTATTATCCACTATTAATTTTTATTTTATAGTTATATTTCTTTTATAGTAACATTGACTTAAAATTATAACACCTCAATACTAAACTGAGTCTTTAAAGATTTTTTTTTTCTTTTAGCCAATAGACACTAAGGGGCTGTTTGTTTTTTTAACTTAATGACTTAATTGACTTAATTGTAATTAGTTAAGTTAATTAGAAGTGTTTGTTTATATAACTTAATGAGACTTTTTAGATAATTTTGACTTAATAAAATAAGCTAATTTTTTTAACTTTTTACTGAATGGAGAAATCTGAATTAAGTCAATTACTTTCTAATGTCAAAAATATCAATTCTTTATAATTTATTATTCCTATCTATCTCAAGACTTACCCATAGACATTTACCCAACATAATAATCTCATAATTATTTTTTAGCCGTCATGGAATCACTCCTCATTTTACTCCTCTCATCTAGTTCTTGAATCTCCCATTAATATATTATTTTACTTATAAATGTTAAAATATTGTAGTATTTAATATATTATTTATTTGACATTCAAATTTAATAAGGATACAAATGTAAAAGTACATATTTTCAGTTTTTTAAGTTGAAAAAAACAAACAACTTAATACTTATTTTTTGAAATTCAGACGAAAAAACAAACAAATTATTCAGATTCAAACATTCAGATCTATTCAGAATTCAGACTAATTCAGGTCTATTCATATTTTAGATAAAAAAACAAATGACACCTAAGAATTTTTTTTTTTTCAAAATTACATTCATGACGTGTCTTGTTGGGAAAGGGAGAGCATATGTATTCTCCGTGGCCCCGAACCCTATAGGAATTTTTCTCATATATGCGTAATGTTATAAATAAGTTGAAAGCAAAATCAAATGACATCATTGGGGTTCAATTGTCAATGCAGGAGGGTAAAAGGATAGTAGAGCTTGCCGGGGTTTTCCTCCTAACCTTACCTCATTCTCTATATTTACACGATATGCTGAATTTCCTCTCTCTCTCTCTCTCTCTCTATGTGTCTGTGTGTATATGTATTTGCACGTTTATATCTCTCCATAAGAAAATATGTGGCTCCTTTTTTTTTTTGGGAATAATTTTCAACTTAATTTAAACTTTCGAATTACCTTGGACTGGTAAAGTTATTATTTTTATTAATTTTAACTTCCCTCGCTTTCAAATCCTTGCCCAAAAATTTGACCATAGATGTTAAGCAATCATCACTGTAAAGTTAAGTGTAACTTATGCCAATCATAAAGTTGAAACCAGTGACACAAAAGTGAGAAAAACATTTAAAATGCATGACATGGTTTTGTTTGATGATTTAACCAAAACATTTTTTTTTGGCATCGTAATTTTTTGAAGACGAACTATTACAATACTTTTAGTCAGAACTATTGCCAAATACACATATAACGTAAAGAGCACCATATACGATGCACATATGACAAGAATCTAGATTATTATGATGACATACAAAAATACTATTTGTCACCTACATATGACAAGAGTCATGACCATTATGGGCATGCAAGTATGAAAATAAATCTAAAATATTGTATTTGATTATTTACTTTTGAAAAAAATATATATATATATTTTTTGAGAAGACCGAAAAATATATTTTACTACCAAACGTTTGCGCCGTTATCAATTCACTACTATTTTGTTAAGAATGTTAAAAAATTTCTGATATCTTGCTGATGTCATAAGGGCATCAAAGACATTTCTAGCTGTAAGGACATTAAAGACATTTTCAGGTTGAAGTCTAAACGGTGCGTTTTAGGGAAATAATTAAAGATTAAAGAATTAGGAAATTAAACCCTAAAATCGTTATTGTTGACTTCTTATTTTTTAATGCTTAAATTACAAAGGGTAAATTTGTCTTTTAAATTCTTGGGGGTAAAATTAACTTTTAACTCAATTTTTATTAAATATTAACGTTTTCTTAACGTAATAGTAGTGAATTGATAACGGCACAAACGTTTGATAGTAAAATGTACTTTTCGGCAAGTCATGGTACTGACATGATATATTAGAATAACTTTAGTAGTAAAATGATAATTTCCCTTTACTTTTTATAAATACATTTTATTCTCTTGCATAAGAATAAGTCTTAAGACCACATTGATTAAATTAAATAAACAAGAGTGAAACCATAGATGAGAGTTAGTTGGTCATATTCATAGTCAGCTTCAAGTTCGAATACAATTTGGATGAGGATGTAAATTACCCAAAATATGGAACCTTCTATTTCAAAAGTCAATTTTTTTTAACCCTTTCTTTTTTTCTTTTTTTTTTTTAAAAAGAGTTATATTGTAATGGTCTGGCCGAAAGTGATGAAGTTCATGTACCATTTGAAAGTGTGTTTTGCTGATTTAAATACAAAGTAATAAAAAATACAGAGAAACCACATAAAAATTGAAATGAAATCAGTCACTTATTCAGTCCAACTGCATATGCGTATGCATGTACTGACTATTTTAGTCAGCAAAAATGAATAATATGCCTCGTTTATTTATATATGTGGCTATAAATTAATTATATTTGAATGAGATTGTTGCCTCGTGGCCCCGTCATATACGTTAATTTGATCATCATTTGGAAGAAGCTGTTCTCATTGCTAGCTTAAGACTTTGAATCTGTATACACGGTTTAGAATGGTCCAACAATTAAGTGCTTAATTAATTTATTGTTAATTATTTCGACATGCATGTATGGACTTCCTCCCTTGTGCATTCTTGCTAATTTTTTTTGTCTTTTTAGTTCATATGTTTCATCACTAGTTTAACTTTTTGCACATCGGGAAATCAACTAACAGTCAAAAGAAGGCTACTAATTAGAGCCTTTTATATAAAACTAAACAAAAATATTTTGTTTATCTATCTTATTAATAAACAAAAAGTAGTTAAAAGATTCGCGTCCATTTTCATTTTCATTTATATACACAGCTAGGGAGGGGGCTATTTATAATAGACGTTTTTACATGGCAAAAACAAACATGTACGCCATTTAAAAGATGATCAGCTTGTACAAGTAAAAATCAATATATAAACTGTAATAATTAATTAATTAATTAATAAGAATCATCGTAATGTTCTTACGTGACGTTTAAGAAACAAATTTAAGATCGGTGGTGAGAAAAGGTAGCCGTAAAATTTTGGGAGATGCCAAATTCTAACCCGGCAAGGTAAAGACTCTTTTGGTATGTTAACATGCGCGAAAATGGCCGCTTGCTGATTACAACTTGCATGCAAGTAAATGATTTTGTTGTAAAATAGATAGATGAGCCTGACTACTTTGACTTTATGATTAGATCTTTTGTTTTATCAACATTTGGTATTTGTTGTAATTTAGGAAGATAAGCATGAGTATTTTGACTTTATAGTTGGATCTTGTGATTTATCCATAAATGTTTGGTGATTTTTACAAAAATGGAGAATTGTGGTGCAAATCAATGTCTTCTGATTTGATTAGGTTTTAGGACACCACAACGGTTCTAGTTTATCCATTATAAATGAAATTAGAAGTGATTTTCTTGGTGAATGAATACTTTATTTATTTATTTATTTTTAATTTCATAAATCAATATTCTTTATCACTAAAATTTGGTATGTTTCAAAAATCAAAACCTTCCTTTTGAATATTGGGAGTATGAAATTTATGGGACAAGTTTTAAACATGAAAGCCCGGCCCAGGCTGAACTTGGGCTCTGGGCCGGACCACGAACTTTCAAATTAATTTGAAAAAAAGGTCGGGGTATATTTTTTCAAGGAAAGTTTTGATCTTATGACCCATTGATCACTTACTACTTGATCTAGTGGTATCTTTTGAGAAATTATACGATATGTCAAAGGTATTATAATTAATTCTACAATATATCAAAAATAATACAACCAACTAATACATGCATGACATGTGTAATTAAATTTAATGTAATCATCACTTGCAAGGTGATCTTTCAGAATAAATATTCACATGTCATAATATTATTTACTTGTTGTATAGCTGACATTATAGCTCTGATGTATTATAAAATTTCCATTTCTAAACACATGGTCTGAGTTTGGTTTTACTTGAAAAGTTTAAGTTCGGCCTAAAAATTTAATATCTACTTTAAAAAATTTTTAAATATGTTTTACTACTTATTTGACCCACCAATAATATACCTTTTATCCCAAATTTTAAAACTAATCTAATAAAATAAATTTTATGTATTATAATTTGTAAAATATAATAAAAAAATTTCTAAAACATGCAACACATAAATCCTAAAACATTTATTTCACAAATTCGAGGCCCGGCTCGAAAAAAGCCGAATTTTATCCGATAAGAGAAATACTCGGGCCGAGCCTCAGACTTTACCTTATTCTTCAATATAACAAGTAAAAGATGAAATACTAGGGAAAAAGTGATGATAAGTTGATAACAGAGAATAAAAACAGAGTCAATGGTTGGATCTAAACAATATTACATAAAAACCAATATGCATTATCTAATACCAGAAACCTGGTATTGTATTAACTAAAAAGAAAATCAATTTTTATCTAAAATCGATAAACAGTCTCCAATATCTTACTGGAACCCAAGCCCTACCGCGACACCTATTTAATGCATCAAAGTTATGGCGGGGAGGTGTCTGCTTCATTCATCTTTTGAAGTGCTTGTGCCGGGCATAACAAATTGGGTTTTTATGGGCATTTTGGAGGCCGCTATCGAAATAGCCTTCCGAGCAATGTTTTCGGGTACTCCACCCATTTCGTAAATGATTTTACCCGGCGTAACGACGGCTGCCCAGTACGCATGGGATCCCTTCCCGGAGCCCATTCGAGTTTCCGCAGGCCTTGCCGTGACGGGCTTGTCCGGGAAAATCCGCACCCAAATTTTTCCACCGCGCTTGACATTTCGTACCATTGCTCGGCGCCCCGCTTCTATTTGTCTGGCTGTGATCCAGGCAGGTTCGAGCGCTTGAAGAGCATACCTCCCGAAGCAAATAAGATTTCCTCGACTGGCTTTTCCCCTCATTCTTCCTCTGTGTTGTTTGGGAAATTTTATTCTCTTGGGACCGGCCAACAACATTGACATCGACATTGTCACGGGTGAATAATCAGAGATCCAACGTTGAGTGTCGTGTCCCAGGAATAATGATTTTGTTGTCTCCATTAGTAAATGACTAAGATCCAGAACCTTCTGTTGGAGACCAGTTATTTGTCCGCTTGACAACAGGAACAGGAACAAGCCCACCAAAACGAAAAAGAGAGCGCCACCAATCGAAACATGGAAGCGATTTGGATTTGGATTCGGATGCGTGAAAATTAATGGAAACGAACGGCCACCCATCATCGCTCCTACGGATTGTTGGACTTTGAGATTGCGATTGGAAGGGGCTCTTGAATTACCCTCGCTGCTGCTGGTTGAAATTGGAGTTGTTGAGTTCATAAGAAAGGTTTTAGCTTGATGGCTAATGAGTTTGGGAACGGGATCTGGAATAATGGGCCTGAAACTAAGGGATTTGATGACATTGTAACGAAGAGGATTCCCATCAAAACAATTTACAATTCGCTTCGACAGAAGCAGCCGATTTGAGTTGAGAATTGAAGTGATTGCCATGAAAATATGACACGAGGAATTTAGGGTTTTAAGTAACAGAGGGGGTTAAGAACAGGGGTGGTGCTATTAACACTGCTTTGTCATCTTCGGATCTTCCTGAACAAAAACAAACCCTTTCTAACAAACTTTTCTTGAAATCTTTCCTTATTCTTAGAAATTTATGCCTAATTGGTTTCATGTTGCTAGACTTAATAGTTTTATTGAAGGGTATTCAAGAATGAAGCCCATTCACCTACGTTTTTTCAATGGCCAGTTGTTGTAAATCTTTTTTTTTTTTTTTTTGAAAATGTTATTGAGTTGTGATCTAAACTGATTTATATTAACAAAATTTGGATTCTTTTAAATTAATTGTGGAAGATTAATTTTGACGTCAATACAAACGAGAGATTAATGAAATCGACCAATGTGTATATAAATTATGATATAAAAACTATAGAAGAGTGTTGAGTGTGCTACAACGAGAATATGAACCGAAGCGGGGCGAAAGCCAAGCCAAGTCACTGTTTGGTTGTCCCAATCACGAATGAGCTCAAGTCGATTACACAGGTTTGCTAGGTGTAATTTTATCAGGGATACAATCGTAAATATATATGATGGGTGTAAAAAGAATAACAGATGGTGGCAGTAGCTTAATTCCAAGAAATATAAGTATGATTCTTATTTTTCATTTTTCATTTTTTATATTTTTACTTTTAGTTACCAATTATTATAAGATTCCAACGTTAAAATTGCAATTTGAATCTCAACTTATGTAGTGTGTACTTAAATAATCTTATAAGATATGAAATTCAATATCTAAGATATGAGTGAATTATAATTGAAGTAAAGACTTAAATATTAAGATCTTAATATTAAATAAAAATGTAAAATCACTAAATCTTACAAGCACAGCACGGCAAGCCTGGTTCATGAGATGCGATAGGCTAGCTCACATGGGCTTCTAATTTTTTGATTATCAAGGATTGAGCTTAGTTCTCAATAAAAAAAAAGCCATGCCACTGAAGGCCCATTCAAGGTTGTCTTTTAGAAACTCAAAAGTGATTTTTAAAATATAAAAATTAATTTTAGTGTTTAGTAAATATTTTTAAAAATTACTTTTAATAAAATCATCCCATTCTACAGTAGATTTTGAAAAGTAGAGAGAGTAGTTTTTTAAATTTTGATTTTGAGAATTAGTTTTATAATTAATACAATTTCATATATATCCCATATTATGAAAATCCAAATTTATCTTTATTACTTAGCAAGAAAAATCATTGATTATTATTACTACCAATTATAATAGTAATATAAAAATATTTACTTTAGCCATCAATTTTGTATATATACAATAAAAAATATTTTATATATATATATATATATATATATTTATTTATTTATAAATATGTAAATAAAGTTTATTTAACATTATATCCAATTTAATTATTTACATTCTTGCAACAGCTTAACAATAAGATTTGTCGAACACATATGATTCTTTTTAAAACTCACAGTATTTTTAAAAATAAATTTTACCAAACGTTTAACTGATTTCCTTCATAACTGATTATTTATATAACACAACTAACAATAATTATTTTAATATTTACATAAATCTAATAAGAAATTGATGGAAATAATTTTATATATATATATATATATATATATATATATATATATAATATTAAACATATGTATGTGATACCAATAAGGACCGGGATCATGGAAAGTGTGTGAATGACCAAATTAATACTTTGTTATCGATTTTAATCTAAACAATTTTTATATTGGTACGTGGCGTTGTATTACGGATCGATCACGAGCTTAATCTGTGCTGGGCCGGATCGACTTGAAACGATCAATAGTCAAGATGATCGGGTTCCAAGTGATATACCTTTATCTTGCGTTCTTAAAGCTGGAATCAGAATAAATTTGGAATCGGAATGGACAGGAATGAGAATGAGCTGGAATCGGAATAGGGAATGGGAATCAAATTAAGTTGTTTACTTAAACTGTAGGAATCGGAATCGGAATGAGCTGGATTGTAACAAATTACTAAAAAGTACTTAATGGATTATTGTCATAATTATTATTATTAACTAATATATTAATTAATTGTAAAATTTTATTAATTAATTATTATAATTATATTAACAATTATTATAAAAATATATTAACTAATAATATTAATATTAATTAATTAATTATAATAATATATTAATTATTGTGATTATTCATTCAAAAATTATAATTATTAATAATTATTGTTAAAAATGTATTAATATATTAATTAGTAGTAATAATTATATTACTTAATTAATAATAATATATGAATTAATTATAATAATAATTATAATAATATATTAATTAATTAATTAAAATAACAATGTATTAATTATTATGATTATTTAATCGAGAACTATAATTATTAATATATTATTGTTAATAATATATTATTATATTATTTAATAGTAATAATTATATTAATTAATTATAATATATATATTAATTATAATAATTATATTAATAATTATTATAATAATATATAAATAAATAAATTAAAATAATAATGTATTAATTATTGTGATTATTTAATCGAGAACTATAATTATTAATATATTATTATTAATAATATATTATTATATTATTTAATAGTAATAATTATATTAATTAATTATATATGAATTAATTATATTAATTATATTAATAATTATTATAATAATATATTAATTAATTAATTAAAATAATAATATATTAATTATTGTGATTATTTACTTCAGAACTATAATTATTAATATATTGTTGTTACATAATATATTATTATATTATTTAATAGTAATAATTAAAGTATTTAATTAATTAGAATATATGAATTATTTATAATTATTATATTAGTAATTATTATAACAGTATATTAATTAATTATAATAACAATAACAATAAATTAATTATTGTGATTATTTATTCAAAATTATAATTATTAATAATTATTGTTAATAATATGTTAATATATTAATTAAAGTAATAATTATATTAATTAATTAATAATATATGAATTAATTATAATAATAATTATAATAATATATTAATTAATTAATTAAAATAATAATGTATTAATTATTGTAATAATATTAATAATATATTAATTATTATGATTATTTATTCAAGAACTATAATTATTAATAATTATAGTTAATAATATATTAATTAATCATAATAATTAATTAATTATAATAATATATTAATTAATTATAGCTTAGGACAAAATGGGTATTTTTTGTTTTGGGGGAGGGCAAAATGGGTAGTTCAAGGAATGGGAACTTGATTCCCACCTCCCCATGGGAATCAAGTTCCCATTCCCCATTCCCAAATATATGTGGGTCCCGCCATTCCCATTCCGATTCCCCTCTTATTTTTGCGAAGTAAACGCGTCAATCATTCCGATTCCGGATTCCGATTCCCCAATCCGGTAAGTAAACGCACCATTAGTGTTCTTTACCAGCTTTAAGTATTTATTAATTTTTTGTAAGTGGCAAGTGTGTGCACCACAAGGCTCAGAGATAATAATAGATCTGGATCCCAAAACTATTATTCTGATTGAGGGGGGAGAAGAGAAGTACAACGGAAAACAGAGATCCGGTCTCTTTATTTCCGAGGAACGTACAGTTTTATGGCAGATCTGATACAGATCAGTCTGCTGGATGCTTTAAAAGAAGAAATACAGGAATTTAAACATTCATAGAAATTTAAAATTATTACAATGCTTTAAACAAATTACAAATAAGAACTTACATGTAATTCTTGAATCCAAATGCTTTAAAGAAAATTTACAAGAAGAAAAGGAATATGATCTTTAAGACAGGAAAAATTTCCTTGAAGTCTTTAGATCTCGATTCCTAGAGAGAGAAGAGAAAATTCTTTAGATGTGGAGAAGTTTAAAAATTTTCCAAAGGAAAACTTCTGTCTTGAGAGACGCCTCCTTCCTTCTTTTAAAGGCACGGAGCCCTTTTTCTTTGCGGGAGTCACGGGGGTCTGGGACCCAGAGCTTTAGACTTTAGACAGACGCGTGCAAGAATAGTATCCGCACTCAACAGACACAAAGGCCCACTTAAGACTCGATTACATTTTTAGAGTGGGACCTAAGCAGGTGAAGAGACATGTGCGCTCTCACTTGTGTCCAGAGGACCACCCAAAAAGATAAAGAGGATATTTACTATTACTTTTTTTTTTTATTAACGGATCACCGATAATTACAATTTAATTACAACTTTAATGCTTTAAAGATGAGAGGATTTCGAAGCAGTCATCTTCATTGTCGTCTCCCAAAGAGATAAACGGCTCAATAGATCCTTGATCCGATGAGCTGGAGCTTTGAACAGAAGGCTCTGACCTGGTGGCAAGGAGCTGTTCCATGACTTTAAAATATTCTTCTTCGGTTTTGGCACTCGCCAAAAGTGATTGGGCTTTGGATTTTTGGGATAGAAAGGTTCCCTGGGCTTTGATGTCTTTAATAGTGGGGGTCATTTTTGTAGATAGCCATTTTTGGACTATGGGAATGGTCAATTTTGACTGTTCATCAAATTTTGACCACCATTTTATTTTAAAGGTTCTTTGGAGGATAATTTGGGCATTTTGGTTTTGGTACCGAAGGTTCCACATCCAGACCCAAGGTAAAAAGAAATTTGGACAGAAACAGAGAAAATGAGAAAAACGTTTCTCTGATTCCATAGGTTCATAATGGGCTTTAAAAAGATTTAAACAGTGAGTGGCGTTTGGAGTAAGGATTTCTGGGCTTGGCCCAAAATAGTTCCACCACTGTTGAAACCAGTTTGGAAGGCTTTGGACGGTTATTTTTGAATTAAAGAAAAATAACCATGAATGGGATTTCTTTGGGTTCTGAATTAAACCAGGCATGCTGGTAGTCCCAATAAGAAAAGGACTGGCAATGGTTTAAACGGCTTTGGAAATTTAAAGGGAAGGTCTTTGTTTTGTGGAGAAGATCTCCCCACTGTTTTGGGCTGAGGACTTTAAGAATGGTTGCGGTAGAATAGGCAGGCTCAGAATGAGCTTCACTCAAATAAAAATGTTTGAATTTTACAGATTTTGTAAATTCCAAAATGCTTTGATAATAAGGCTGGGGTTTTGATAAATCCCATGGTTTGAAAAATCAGCCTTTGGGAAAAAGCTTTGTAATTGCTTGAAAAGGATTAGAGTGGTAAAACCCATCTTCCATAGATAAAATGTTTTGAAAATAGGTTTTATCAAACCATTCCGAGGTTTTCTTTGAAAGTTTTGTTTGTGATAAAATAATCTGGGACGATAAACTTTCACAAAAAAGAATCACATTTTGTGAAGATGTTTTAGAAATCTCTTTAGAAGTTTCTTCTTTGGGAGAAGATTGGCTTTGAGAAACACTTTGTAAAGCGAGCATAAGCTCAGGGGATTTAGATATGGATTTAATCCATTTATTTACCTGTTCTTGGGAGTCCAGGGCTTTAGATTTTGCTTCTTCATCTTCAATCATGTCGATCCATGATTTTATGGGCATGGTTGAAGATAATAATTTTTCTTTTGGAGGGGAGGATGCTTTGGAGGGTGTCTGGGACACAGGGTCTTTGAGGATCCCTTTCCCTTTGTCTTTCTTTTTTGGCGGCATTTATCTGTTTTGAAGAAATTCCCTGGTTAGAAAATCAGGGAGGGAATTTGTATCTCCTTTAATGAATTCTATCTCAAAATAAAAAATACTTAAAATAGATTGCCATCGTGCAAAAATCTGTTTTGATGCAATGTTTTGAACATTTTTTTCTAAAACATGTTTTGCAGCTTTGCAATCAATTCTAAGTAGAAATTTTTTATTTAATAAATCACTTTAAAACTTTGAAATGCATAGAACAATAGATAGAATTTCTTTTTTAATGGTAGAATAATTTTTCTGGCATTCATTCCAATGGGCAGAAACATATTGAACTACCTGTTCTTTATCATTTTCAACTTGCTTTAATATCCCACCATAACCTAAGTCTGATGCATCTGTTTCAACAATTTTAGGCAATGCAGGATTTGCAAGAAATAAACATGGAATTTCTTTAACTAGTCTTTTTATTTGTTTTATAATGTTGGTATGTTCTTCAGACCATGCAACATGGTTCTTTTTTAACCTATCATGCAATGGTTTTGCTATCCTATTGACATTAGGACAGAAATCAAGAACATAATTTAAACTTCCCAAAAATCTTTGCCATTGGGTTTTATCAAGGATTTTATCAGGAAACTTGTCAGTAAAGGCAAGGGATCTTTCAATAGGAGTGATAGTTCCCTTTGAAATATAATGGCCAAGAAACCTGACTTTGGTTTGAAATAACGAAATCTTTGAACTAGAAATGGCTAAACCAGCTTTTCTAGTTATCAAATAAAAAGTCTTTAGATGTTTGAAGTGTTGATCTATAGAATGGGAAAAGATCAATACATCATCAATGTAAACAATGCAAAATTCAGAATAAGGATTATAAATATCATTCATAATTTTTTGAAATTCTGAAGGTGCATTCTTTAAACCAAAAGGCATTACTGTCCATTCGTATTGGCCAAATGGAACAGTGAAAGCAGTTTTGTAACGGTCTTTAGGATGAATTTGTATTTGCCAAAAACCTGACTTCATATCAAATTTTGAAAATATGAATGCAGAATGAAGTTTTTGAAGCAAATCTTTTTTATTAGGTATTGGATACCTAATCCATTTTAAAGTTTTATTCAAAGGTTTATAGTTAATTACCAATCTAGGTGTTCCTCTTTCTATTTCAGAATTTTTGTTCACATAGAAAGCGGCACAAGACCATGGTGACCTAGATTTAACAATTAAACCTTTGGATTCCAAATCTTTAATCTCATTTCTACAATGTCTTTCTAAATCCATATTCATTTGAATAGGTCGTGCTTTAGTAGGAATTTTCATTTCATCAAAAGAATTTTCATATGGCAAATCTACCATGTGTTGTTTTCTGTTCCAGAAAGCAGATGGTAAATTAGCGCATATTTGTTTTTCGATTAAGTTTTGAAAATCAGAAATTTTTCTTTTTACAAAATCATTTTGGAGTTGATTTTCAATTCTTTGTAGATTTAAGTCTTTCTTTAAATCAATTAGGTCATTTTGTTTTGTTTTTATTAAAACATTGATCTTATTCTGGTGAATAGAACAAGCTTTTATAATGTTCAAATTTCTAGTTTTAGGTTTTTCTATAAAAGGAAAATTTAATGTATGTTTGTTTGCTTTGAAAGATATACTGTTGTGATTAACAGTGTAAAGTGTAATAAGATTTATAAAAGGTGTTCCTAAGATAACAATATGATGAATATCATTTGTTAATAGGAAAGATGTTTTAAAATCAAAACCGTTGTTGCGCACAGATGCATCAACTTTTGAATTGATCTTTATTTTTGAATTATTGGCGGCAGAAAGCCTTTCTTTAGTATCTTTATGAAACTTTCTTGGACCAATGTCTTCTTTAATTGGTTCTTTAAGCTTTTTCAAGGAATCATCTTTTCTAGAATCAGATTTTGATGAATCAGAAGGGATTTGGATGGTTGACTTTTGGATCTGGCTTTCTATCCTAGTGAAGGGGAAGTAGTGTGTTTTACAGTTTAAAGAATTTGTGTGTGTTAAAATTTGAACAAGATTAAAAATTGACTAAATTGGTAAAGGGTTGCCTTCGGGTGCTTAGGTAGCATTTGGGTGTAAGTCCCGTTGAAGTGATTAAGGGCAGTAAGACCAATTCTTAGCCTAATACATTTTACTTTATCCGTTTAGAACGTTTTGAAGTCTTTTAAAGTTTTGCATACATGGAGTCTTTGCTCTGTAGAGCATCTTCTTTCTCTAGCTCTTCTTCCGAGAAGACTAGTGTTTCAAAGAACGTGGTGAATTCAGAAGAATTCATTGTTGAAGATTTTAATAAAGCAATTGACAATTGGGATTTACCAAAGATTTCCAAAGACAAGATTTATAAAATGAAAGTCACAGATTTCCTAAAGACTAATTGTGTTATAAAGAGAGAAGAAAGAGATATCACTCTTTCAAAACCTTTTGAGACAATTCATTTATTTTCTGAAAAATCCTTAAAGAAATTAAAAGAAAAGAATTTCAATTATATTCATATCGGCTTGATCTAAGTTGGTATAAAGCCACTGATCAAAGAAGGATTAAATACTTCGATTCTTGCAGTCCTTAGGGATGGGAGGTTTATCTCCTTTGATGATTCCTTACTCAGTAGTATTGAATCTAGTATCTGTAAATGACCCATTTCATTTGATTGTTATCCAAACATAACAGTCTCTTTAAAAGATAAAAATATTTTGAAAAGCATGATATTACAGATCAAAACACATAATTACAATATGTTAGAAGGATCTGTTCCAGTTGCATTAATTTTCAAAATATCCTATAAAGCCATGATCTATGCGTTCAATACGCAACATAAATTTCAGTCAAAAAGAGATGAAACACTTCTCTTGCAGACTGACCTATCCAAAGCAAACACTGTCATACCTAGACCAATCCAATGGAAAGATATCAATCTTCCAGAGGAATGGATTCTTGAAGGAGCCACTCAACCAGTGATTCCAAAACAATTTGAGCCAAATACAGAGTTGCACAACGTGACTCAGTATTCTGATGGCAAGGTCAAATTATCTTTTAAAAGATCTATGTCATCCAGATTCTCTACATCTGCCGATAAAGATTCGAGTTCCAATATTCCAGTATTGGAAAGAAAATTTACAAAAGTCCCTTATGTTATAAATCTACCTTTTCAAAGTCAACCTAGGTTCTCTACTTCAGATATACCTAGTTCCTCTATACGTTCTGTTGATTATACTACTAGTATTCCTCACCCAATCTATACCAGTAATCAACAAGAACAAAAGCAGGAAGAGAAGGAACCTCTCCTCCAACCTCTCCTACGTTTTCTGCAGTAACAGAAAATGTCATAAATGCCCTTGAGAAAGATTTTGAGCTTGACAAAACTCTCTTGCATAAAGATTTTTATTATGAGAATAATAAAGAAAAAAGACTTTGGTTTTTTAAACAATTTTTAAACCAAAGAAAAGAAATTCAAGAGGTCTATTATGAATTTGTAAATTTGCATAAAGTTCATATCATGTTTTTTGATTGGTTTGAGATTTATGCGAATAATAATAACATTTCTTATCCTTTTAAAGAATCAAATCCAATCACAGTGCGAAAAAAGATCACTGAATGGAATCTATCAGATACAGATAGAACCATTGAATCTGAGCATCCTCCTCTCAGGAGTGTTACCATTAATCATGGTGAACCTCCTATTCAAATCAAAGCCTCTCCTTACAAAGTTCAAAAACCAAATGATTCAGAAAAGAATTTAGATAGCATTATTCAACAGAATAACTTCTGTAATGCTAATCTAAACACAATAGGAAGTCAGTTGACTAGGATAGAAAGCCAGATCCAAAAGTCAACCATCCAAATCCCTTCTGATTCATCAAAATTTCATTCTAGAAAAGATGATTCCTTGAAAAAGCTTAAAGAACCTATTTTCAAACCTTTTCAGGTTTCGAAACATAGTCAGAAGCTTGTTCAAGATTCTAAATCCGATTTCACTAAAGCCATTAAAGAACAACTTGTAATTGCATCTCTTCTTACATTCTTAAAGTCAAATTGTTCACGACACTCATGATCTAGCAAGATTGCAACATTAGAATTATATATATATATATATATATATATATATAATAAAATAAAAATATTGTTCATATATTAACAACTTTTATATAACAAATTAGAATTAAAAAGAAAAACACAACAACAACATAATGATAATAGAAGAGTATTATAATAATGATTAATAATGAAATTTTATTTTAATTACAATGTGATAAGCATTATCAGTTGGGCTAAGGGAAAGAAAAGAATAGAAAAGGCATGGGACTCCTTCATAGGGATGGCAAAATCCTCAATGGGTTTGGGGCTCCATGGGGCTCCACCTCAAATGGGGTGAATTTTAAATAATTTTTGGGGAATGGGGTGGGGAATGGGAGAAAAATAATCCCCAAATTCTTAATGGGGTGGGGTTTGGTTTTGTACTCCCCACCCCACCCCCACCCCCACCCCAATCCCCATTATATATAGATATTTTTTCTAAATTTTATTTAATAATTTTTGTTTTGTCAACTACAATGTTAGTTAATATTTTTTTTTAAAATTTTACTTGATACAAATAGATTATAACTAAAAGAAAACCTTAGAATATAATTTTTATTCAACCTTAAAATATTATTGTGTTTTCTTTTATCTCTTAAGAACTACACACTTCAAATATTTTTTAATTTTAATATTATTTCAAGATATTACTACAAATATTTGGAGATTTTTTTTACATAATTTAAATACCTAGTAATATGATAATGATTTAATTGAAGTTTTTAATTTCTAATTTATTGAAATCATATATCTATATCTATTATAAAATAAATAAATGGGGAATGGAGTGGAGATGGGGAAACCGCTCCTCACATGGGGATTCCCCATCCCCACCCCACTAAATTTATTGGGGAATGGGGTGAGGAATGGAGGCAAAATTTTTAATGGGGTGGAGAATGGGGTAGGCATCCTCACCCCCCACCCCACCCCACCCCATTGCCATCCCTACTCCTTCATGCATGCTCCACTTGGCTCAGGGGGATATAGCTCCATATGTAGAGCTCCATTCTTATAATTGGGTTATGGATGAAGACCTTCTAGGCCTAAGAGACATAAAGCTAAAATGAGAGCAAAAAAAGGATTTTTTTTTTTTTTTGTGTACAATCCTACATTATCTCAAATGTTGTCAAATAATGAATAATTAACATAAAAGCAACTTCAGATTTCTCTACTAGTAACCTTACTATTAAATCTAAGTGATGAAAAAGTAATTTTCAAGTTATGAAGTAGATCATCCAACATATAAGTGTTGCAACAACGCTTGAGATACAAATACTTGAATATTAGTCGCACTGTATAGTTATTCCAACAATTATAATTACGACATTAGTTGATAACTAAATTTTAATCCAATCGAAAAATAGTAAAATGCAAATAGATTGAAAGTCTTTGAATTCAATTGCTTTAAAAGAACATATTGTATGTATCGAAAACTCAATTATAAAGAATTCATTAATTAAATTGAACTATAACAAATGTTGTTTATTAGATTTACAAGTTGTTGAATTAAATTACAACGAAACAATATGTTGTAGTGTAATTTAATTATTATTTAAGCATCCTATCATTTGAATATGATTTTATATTCTATAATCAACTTGTTAGATTCCATAATTTTTATCATCTTTGTCAACTTTCAACTTGTCAAATGAACATAAATTTTAATGGCATCTAAACCGCATTTCTCTAAACGTAAACGTCCTATCATAGCAGTATTGTTATTATTAATAATTACGAAACCCGAGTATCCGATCCCAATTTGCTTTCTTTATTAATTCTTTCAATCATGACCGTTAATCCAACACTAGTTTAACACTAATTTAGAGAACAAATTCTTGTGTTTTAATTTATTACGTGTTTCAAATTCCTTTCCCATACAACGTTATAGTATTTGTACTGATATATATTCTCCCTCGAATCTGTCAGTGTCACCTCCACCCCACAAGTACTCCAAAAATTTTCTCTCTTTCTCACTTCCCAAACTGATCATCATCAGGCATCAAACCCACTAGCAAATGTCAAATGATCAACGATCTCAACGCTATCAAATCGGCTACGCTCTTGCCCCTAAGAAAGAGCAAACCTTCATCCAACCTTCCCTCGTAACCAAAGCGAGCGAACGAGGTGTTGACCTAATCCGCATTGACCCTTACAAACCCTTGATCGAACAAGGGCCGTTCGATTGCATCATCCACAAGTTGTACGGCCCTGATTGGATTCAACAGTTGCTGCAATTCTCTTCCCGAAACCCGGACGTCCGCGTTATTGATCCTCCCGAATCAATCGAAAGACTCCACAACAGAATCTCAATGCTTGAAGTGGTATCCGATATGAAAATAGATTTGAGTGGTAAAGGAAAACTCAGTGTCCCGAAACAGGCTGTCGTTTCGGGGCCAACCGAAGTGCATGAGTTGAGGTTTCCGTTGATCGCGAAGCCGTTGGAGGCCAATGGGACCCAGAAATCGCATCAAATGTGTTTGATTTTCGACACCGAAGGGCTTCAAGTTCTGGAAGAGGCGGCACCTATGGTGTTACAAGAGTTTGTGAATCATGGTGGGGTTGTGTTCAAGGTCTATGTTGCTGGGTCGAGTGTGAAGTGTGTGAAGCGAAAGTCGTTGCCCGATATTTCGGAAGAGAAAATGAAATCTTTGAAGGGTTTTTTACCATTTTCTCAGGTATCATCAAATGCGGTGGACGATGATGATAGAGAAGCTGATTTAGAAAAAATTGAAGTGCCATGCGAGGGTCTTGTTGTGGAGTTAGCAAGGGCAATGAGAGAAGCATTGGGGTTGAATCTTTTCAACTTCGATTTGATTAGGGAAAATGATGATAATATTAGCGCTAGAGGAGATAGTGATAGGTATTTGGTGATTGATATTAATTACCTTCCTGGTTATGCAAAAATGCCCGGTTATGAGTCCTCTTTGATGGATTTTTTCTTAAATCTTGCTAACAACGGCGAATCTAGCTATAATTAAGGAAGGATTTACCAATTGAAGTAAGATTTCTAATATGTGTACTTCGTTCTCCAAGTTCTTAAATTATCAGATTTGTGGGATATATATGTACAAGGGATTTTGATATTCCATCCACAAAATTATTTTTTTTGCTTTCTTGTTTTTTTTAGCTTGTTTTGCTCGTTATTAGCTTTACTTCTGCTTAAACAAATCAGAATGCATTGAAGGTGCTCATAACTTCAAATACTATGGAATGTCGAATTTGCTTTCACTTCTTGCTTGTTCGCTTGTCGCTGACCTCTGAGAAAGGCGGCCGGTGAAGCCATAAGTGAAGGGAAGTGAAAGAAAATAAGAATTAATGGGGGAGTTGAAAGACTTAAGGAAAATTGGGTTAGATATGAGAAAATGGAATTTGGGTAATTATTTTAATATTCTATAAAAGAATTAATTAATTAATTGGCCAAATTGCAGACCATGAAAAAGCATTCGCCCTTGTTTATGTAGACCATTATTCGTGCATCACATAATAAATTAGTCTCGTTAGGCTTTTGCTTCCAGGAGCTTGACCGAGAGGCCGCCTGATCAGATCAAATAATACGAGAGGCGAAGAGCATCGAATCATAGAGACGACAAACGAGCTAAAAATTGATATCAGCTTTTATAATAATTTTTTTTTTTTTTGAAGCTGCTTTTATAATAATTAAACCCAAAAAAATTTAAAAAAAAAAAAGAAGTCTTGTTAGCTTCGAGCTTTAGAATAACCGTGTCTTTGTTTTAAAGTTTCTTTAATTTAACATTTTCATTGACATGCGTCGTGGTGTATATATATACAGATGTATATAAGTGGTTGAAAATTATGCCACCTACACATCGGTGGGTACTTATATCAAAGAAGAAGCCAACAGAAGGAGCAGTCGTCAAGCCGGTTGATTCTTCATCTAAGAAAGCAAGCCACCACGGCCCAGGGACTCAGCACCTACGAAGAACCTCCTAAACTTGTTCATATAAAAGAAATAGTCATACATGAAGAAGAAGAATAACGAACCAACAATATTTTGATTTTGGTAATTTTTTTCTTGGTTCACGATTCGATCTTAATTACAAGAACTGGAAGTAGACATTGGTCTAAATAAAGATTTCATTCAAAGTCCCTTATGAAAAAGATTTTGATGAGAAAATAATTCCAATAATAGTTAGACCAATACAAATGAATGAAGAATTAGAAAATCATTGTAGATAAGAAACTGGTGATCTTTAAATTAAAAATTAATTAGAAAAGCCAGTCTCCTTGGATATTATGCAAATATTATGAGAGCTAGATTCAACCAGTCTCTGATACCAAGGAGACAGGATCATGAAATACCATATTTCAAAGAAACAGAATAAAACGTTCAGAGTAGTGTAACAATATCATCCGCTAGACTAAGAGCATTACAATTCGAAAATATAAACTCAGGATCCTTTGGCCTCAAATTTGGATCACCTTCAAACAACCACCCAAGAGCCTCTTGTTCTTCAATTCCTAGACCTCCTAAAAGAACTGATCGCCATGGAGTAGATAATTCAAACATATCAAAACTATATTACTTTGTTAACGAACCTGAATCTGTCCAAAATGAAAGTACGCAAACTCAGTCTCCCAGAATGTCGCCTACATACTGATCCATGATTGACCATAATGAATTATTTGTTTCAGAGAAAACAAAACTTGAAATCGATAAAGAATATTTGAGAAAATATTTTTATTCGAGGATAAATGAGAAAAGATGAATTTGTTTCTCAACGATTATAAAGGATAAGAAAAGCTAGAAATTCAAGGACAGTACTATAAATTCATAAACAAAAATAAAATTTTTACCACACTTAATAAGATCAATTGGAAAGCCCCACAGAGCTTTATTATCCAAGAGCTTCCGCTCCAGATATAATCGTAGAAGAGTTTATAATACGGCCCAATTAAAAGGTTGGCGGGATTATACCTTAGATCAAAATGAAAAAAAAAAAAATTATACGGAATTAGGAAAGATTCAACCGGCATAATAATAAAAGATGGATAGAATGAAGAAACCAATGATTCTGTTAATTGTATAATCTTTTCAGTAACTGGACTTTTTATAAGAGACTTCTCAACCATTAAGGAAAAAAATATAGAATTGTTAACAAAGTTAAGATGCAAAACACTTCAAGATTTCAAGTGGTATAAAGACACATTTCTAACAAGAGTAATGTGTAGATCTTAGTGTCTAACAATAATAATCCAATTTGAAAAGAAAAATTTCTAGCTAGATTACCTAGATTACTAGATGATAAAGTTTGAGAAAAATTAAAAGAAATACATGAAGGAGAAATTCCATTTAAAAAAACAAATTCAAACTAAGAAAGAGCTATGATCTTTTTGTGAACAATTTGAGCCTTAATATTCTAGACTTACACAAACAAGAAAGAGAAAGGGGAATATTCAAAGACATGATGAAAATTGTGCTAAGAAAACATATCCCGGCCTCATCAGTCAACCTATCATCAAAATACTTTCTTTCGAAATGTTAATTTTATTGCATTCAATCCAATTTATTCAATTTTAAATTTGTATCAAGTCTTCAAAATTTTTGGAGCACCAAGATTTGTAAAATTTCCTTACAATCAATTTGTTAATTTCAATGTTATTTCAATGCTTTACGCTTTGCATACATATTAATGTATTTGAAATATACTATAGCCCGGTTCTTATGTACAATAAAAAATAATCAAGACATATTAATTGAAGATGCATTAGATGATACAGCTTTTGAAGATTTGTTTTATATTTAAAAAAGAATTACTGGATTACAAAATAGATTCAAAGGAAAAGAACTTAAATTTCAAAAAGTAATAATTTGAATTTTGGTATTATCTCAGCCTATCTCTTTGGTACATATGTTTATGATGTAAGATTGTTAAAACTGCAGAAAAGTTAAAATGAGTGGAGAAATGGAGTAATATTCATAGTAAGGTTTTTTGCACATGACATTATACAAGCAAATTACATATAGACATCCATCTTTTTACTAAAAGACTAACTCTTTCACTTTATTAATTTTATCTTTATATATAAGTGTCCTTGTTCTGTTTGTCGTCATATATACAATTTTATTCTATTTGGTGCAAATAAGATTTTCCTAATATTTCTGCTAGTGATTTTTGTTTAGCTCCACTTGTGAGTGTGTATTACTTATAGTTGGTGGAGAATTTTGGTATATTAAACTATCTTATATCTGAAAAATGAAGAAGACACATAAGAAGGATCGATAGCCATATACAGCAGCACTACTGGTCAAAAAATGAGAACAATATAATTAATAATAAATAAAAATTTCATGAGTCGAATAACTCTTTTTTAATTTATGTGATGCAAAGTTGAATAATTTTCTTAGTAAGGATACTTAAACAAAAAATATGATAAAATATTGATAAAACCAATTATAATACTGTATGGTGCATGTTAGAAAGAAAAAAAAAAAAATTAACGCTATAACATTACAGTTTACTTTATCAGTTAGTTACTTTAATTTTATTTATTTTTTAAAACTGATTTGCCTTGTAATTTTAATGAATATTGTTAACGAAATTGTAGTTTTGAGGAAATTAAGGAATATGAAGGGACAAATGGTTTCGGAAACAGCCGTGAAGGTGGCAGCCGAGGAGTTCTGGGAGGTGTATGATCGTTGAGCACTTGAACCTCAAGGCGATCGAGGTGTTGGTTCCATTGTCAGCATTGGTAACCCACCAGGTCTTTTTTCTTTCTTCTTTTTTAAATTTCATTTTATTTATTTATTATATGTTTTGCATTAACTTACATAAACCAGCAACAGCATATCAAAGATCCATTGAAAAAGATTTAAAGAAGAAAAAAACGAATTGAGATTACTTAATTAATACAAATCATTAATTCCACATAAACTTTGCTTGCGTTCCTTGGGGGATAAATGTCATCTGAGCTAGCTGATATAGAGAGAAGGAGAGAAGATTACAAAATCTAAAAAAATTAAATTAGCCAGCATTTGTTTTTTATGTCTGAAATTTGAATAAATCTAAATTTTTTTGAAGTCTAAATGAATTTAAATAAAAATGTTTAAATGATATGTTTATTTTTATTTTATATCTGAATATAAGTAGCACATTGTTTGTTTTTATAAATAAAAAATATCTTAAACATTAGTATTTGATATTTATGTCCTTGTAAATCGAAACAAAAAAAGGGGATTAAGTTTTATAGTTTAGGAATAAGTATATTTAATAGAGATATTTTTAGAATATAGTATTTATTTTTCATTCAGATGTTCTTTCATTCAAATAAAAGCAACAAAATTTCACTTTTTTATTCAAGTATAAATGTTCGAAAATCAAATATAAGTTCTAAAAATAAACAAGCAAATTTAAAAAAAGTGAACTTATTGGGAAATACAGGGCCTTAGAGCTAGCTGGTAAAAGAGAGTAGGAGAGAGGGATTAAAGAAATCTACAGAATTCAAATTTGATCTATTTATGAACAAAATTCATATAAGTGATTAATGGTTAATAGGTGAAAATAGAACAAATATTTTAAGTTAAATGCCTATTTAGCCTTTATATTTAAAAAAAGTATCTCAAGACACTCTTGTTGGTTAATATGTTACTCAAAATAAGGATAAGAATATAACATATTTAATTATAGGGCTATTTTCAAGTATTTTTTTTAAAATATATGGATTGAACAGTTACTTAAATAAGAACATAAGGACTAAACAGACACTTATCCAATCAACAAATACTTATAATATTAACTCTACACCGATACATATTATAAAATCTATAATATGGGGAATATATAGTGATGCTAAAAGTTTTGTTCAATGTGCATTGTCATTTAACTGTATATATTGATTTTCTTCTAAATTAATCACTATGAGTATGTAAACTATTGATCTTTTACATGTAAACTGTTGATCTTTTACTTGCTATCCATGTATATGTGTGTGTGTAGGTCTTGAAACTTTCTAAGGAAAAAGTGATGCGAAGGAATGATACAAAATGATTGATCATGGGGAGCGTATTACAAAAGTTGAATTTAATTGAAGGAGGACTCAAAGATATTGGTTTTGATTATTTTCTAACTCGTTCGGAGATCATAAAGAAAGATCCTAAAAAAACTATTGTCAAATTAATAGTGGATTATGAGATCAAGGATACATCAGCCCTTAATGTTTCTTTGGTTAAGATGGAGTATTTCCAAACAGCCATTGAAACTATTGCCAAATATTTTAATACTGAAAAGAAAGCCACTCCTTAGAAATAACTATTCAATAAAATTTTCTTTGAAGAAGAAGAAAAAGAAGAAGAGCAAGAAGAAGATATAATATATAGTGTGATTTGTGTTTGAGTATAATAAAATAAAGCTTTTTTTCAAGCATTTTAATAAGTACAAGATAAGCGCAACAAATGTGAAAAATGCTATAAAAAAAAAGAGAGATGTTCATATACATACAGGCCTGAAGATCCTCAATGATTGCCTAAATACACTCATAGACTTAGTTTAAAAGACGGTCAGATATATCATATGTGTACATATTATTTTTTAGGTCATGTATGTCGATTCTTTTTTGATAAACCTTAGGTAACATTTTTTTTTTGTCCGAAATCTAAATAAATCTAAAATTTTTCTGAAGTCTGAATGAATCTAAATTCAAATATCTAAACAGTATGTTTTTTTTTAAATATCTGAATATAAATAGAATCTTGTCTATTTTTATAAATAAAAAACATATTAAACATAATTATTTGACATTTATGTCTTCACAAATCAAAATAAAAAAAAGAGATTAGATCTTATATTTTAGGAAATAAAAATATTTTATAAAAAATATTTTTAGAATATAATATCTATTTTGATTTAAAATTTTTTTATTCAAATAAAAGTCACAAAATTTTAATTTTTCTTATAAATGTCTTTTTCTTATAAATGTTTAAAAATCATATATAAATTACACAAAATAAATAAATAAATTTTAAAAATGTTAAAAATTAATAAAATTTTAAATTTTAAACTTTAAACAAATAACCCCTAAGAGTTTATATGACCCTTTGTGAACTTAAGATTAAAAATAATAATAATAGTAAGAAAATGGAGTGAATTCGAGGGGTGACTTTGTAACTGTTCAATCAAAATCAAATTGCAGTAATCGTGGGTGTGGATCCTACCACTTTATTATGGTTTCCAGCAAAATCTCATCCCAAATGAATTTTCCCTAAAAATATAAAAGAACTTGTAAATTTATTACGAGTTCAGTGGCAAAGCTTGAAGCCAAAAAAGAACATGCTTTTCTAACTGTATTGATTTTGAATAACTTCATAAAAAATTCTTTAGAAATAATTTGCAATTTGGATTCATTTTTTTAAAAAAAAAAATATTGTATTCGATTGAAAGCTCCGTAGACTCATTTCCATTTTTCAAAATTGAGACCTCAATTTATTATGAAAAATGCTACTTGTAATATAGCAATAATTTTATCTTATATTTCAGGGTCCTCATTTCATTTATCATGTGTAATTTTGTGAGGACCAATAAATAAATGACACAATTTAATGTTTTTTAGATAATATATTCAAAGGACACAATTTTTTTTATTTTATTTTATCTAACAATCATCGATTCATACTTAGTAAAAATTCAGCTCTAACACCGAATCCTTATCTCCAAAGATAAGAGCATTGAGAAGACATCACATATATGGAAGGAATCATTCTTAAAAATTCAGAGCAACGGACAAGCATTATCTAAAGAGCAATAATGGAGAATTAAAGTACTATAAAATCAAGATAGAGGTCAAGACTTTGGACTAATCATTCATTTGGATCAAAATATTTTCTCTGAAAATAAAAATTGATTATAGTTATTGGTTTATTTTTATTTTTTTCTATAAGTTTTAATAAAGGCAAATTTTTAATTAACTTTTTTTTTTCAAAAAAACTAGCCTGGATTAGCCTACCTTTACCTTCGCTCTTGCTTTTAAAGAACTTTATATCTAAAAAGAAAAATTGAAGATTACAAAACAGACTCAAAAGACAAAAATTAAAATTTTAGAAAAATTAAATTGAAAAAAGAAGGAGATTAATGTTATTTGCATATGACATTACACACAAAATTACACATAGACAACAAATATTTCACTAAAAAATTAATGCTTTCACTTCACTAAATTTATCATATGCAAGTGTCCTCATTCTATTTGTCATATGTAATTTTATGTACAAACGTTGTATTAAATTGACATTTTCCTCAAGTTTATGTGATTAATGATTTATATGCCTAATCTTCAAGTTCGTGGTGTTATTTAACTCTGCTTGCGAGTACCATAATACTTTTATTTGATGGAGGATTTTGTTAAATGGAAAAGATATAAGATAGATCGATAGCCATGTATATAGCAACATTACTGGTCAAAAAAGGAGAAGAATATAATAATAAATAATTAGTAATTTTACTTTTATTTTTTCCTATAAGTTTTAATAAAGGCAAAATTTTAATTAATTAATTTTTTTTCAAAAATATAGCCTGAATTAGCCAACTCTTACCTTTATTCTTGCTTTCGAAGAGCTTTATATCTAGGGGTTTTTAATTAAAGATGCCTTAAAGATAGGGTATTTAGTTAAATATACTCCATGTTTGAAAATTATCTAGATATACCTTTTTATGTGGTCCATTATCTAAAATATCCATGAAGAAAAATATAAAACACACACAACTCACTTATAATATTCTTTACTTCTCACTCTTTTTAACTCCACACAACAAAAACTCACTACATCCTCAAAATCACTCATGAACAAACAATGCATTGAGATTTTAGTTTGCAGCTGGGTGTATTATTCATCCCATAAATATGGTATTTGAAACTTTATTTTTATTTTGTGTTATTTATTCATTTTGTTGACATTATATTATTTTTAGGGTTTTGTTTGGTTTGTGATAAACAATAAAGCAACTCACATTTTCGTTACATTTGCATCATTATTGTTAGTGATTTAGAATCCTTTCTCTAACAACTTCTACAGAAATCCGGTAATACTTTTATTTCTGCCTCATCTATTTTATTAGGTAACTCATCTTGGTACTTTGATAAGACAGATCGATAGCCATGTATATAGCAACATTGTTGGTCAAAAAAGGATAGCCATGTATATAAAGAACACTGCTATAGCAACATTGCTGGTCGTGCGAGAAGAATATCTATCGGCACTGGTGCTTATTTGCACCAGCCCCTCGCAAGGCCAGACGCCATTCTGGCCGAGCTGTAGGCCAGTTTTATCGGTAACCTCAGGCCTCCCTCGAAATGTGATTTTAGTTCCTGGTTGCACAGACGGCCAGCGCCTCCCACACGGCTCTTCCTTCGATACCTTCCTGGCCATACGACTAAAACCAAAAAACAAAAAGGAGAAGAATATAACAATAAATAAAAATTAATCAGTACCAAAGTTGAATAAATGTTTTAAACTAATGTGATCTAAGGTTGAATAACTTGGGGAAAAAAAATCTAACAAAATGTTGATAAAATAAACTAAATATCATAAGGTATTAGAAAAAAGAAATAATCAATTAATAGTATAATATTTGAGTTCGTAACTATTTGGAACTTTTTTTAGGAGGTTTAAAAGTAATTTTAAAAAACTGAAAGTTAATTTTAGTGTTTCGTAAATTTTTTTTAAAAATCTTTTTTTTAAAATCATAATATCCTATAGTAGTTTTTTAAAAGTAGGGAAAGAGTAACTTTTCAAAATCTGATTTTGAGAATTAACTTTGTAATTCCACATATACTCTTTTATATATTTTAAAAATCTAAACTTATCCTTATTAATTAGGAAATAAAATCATTAAATATGTACAATAAAAAATATTATTATCAATTATATCGAGATAGTTAAATTATTACCAATTATATTGAGATTGTAAAATAAAAATAAAATTAATATTATAAAATATTTATTTTATGTATCAATTATTAAATATACATAATAAAAAAATTACACATACATGTTTATAAATGTGTAAATAAATTTTATTAAATATTACGTCCAATTCAGCTATTTATATTCTTATAGTAATTCAACGAAAAAAACTTATCAAACATTTACAATTACTTTTAAAATTTACAACACTTTTAAAAATAAATTTACTAAATGTTTAACTAATTTATTTTATAAGTGATTATTTATATAATATAAATAACATCAATTATATTAAAAACTATAATATTACCAAACCATACCTCATTTTGTCAACATTTACTCGCTATGATATATTTTTTTAAAACTAATTATTTACTTTTTATATATCAATGAAAAGGACAATTGCTTTTAAAATTTTCAACACTTTTAAAAATAAATTTACTAAAAATTTAATTAATTTATTTTATAAATAATTATTTATATAATATAAATAACATCAATCACTGAAAAAGCTATAATATTACCAAACGGCACTTTATTTCGTCAACATTTACTCGCTATAATATATTTTTTTAAGAGAATCTTTAAATTACAATTTAACATATATACCCACCCAAATAAATAGTATGGACCCCATACCACACACTACATGAGTGGTGTGCGTGAGCCCCACACCACACCACACACATAAAAGACAAACACGGTGTATGTTAACTTAGTGTTTGTCTTTTTTTCAAAACTAATTATTTGCATTTTATATCAATGAAAAGTGCTAGTATCTGTTGCCCTTATGGGTGACTGCCTCGGCCAGTAGTTTCTCGTCTCGCCACCTGTTCCATTATGTTGATTTCCATATAATTTTAAATCAATAATAAAATATTGATAACTCTTAATTTATTTTAATATTATAATGTTTTGCCGAATAAATTTACGTTAATATCCTAATCCCCTCCACTCCGAGTTCTTTTCTTCTTTTTCTCCTTTGCCCGCTGTAACTTCTTCAATTTATTCATCAATTTCGTCTCTTTCTTTTTTATTCTTTGAAAGCTAGGAAAAATTAAAAAAACATTTATGATATGGTAGTTTTCCGAGTGTACACGATCGTATCTACTTAATTAAGATAATTTTGTGATTTATTTTTTAAATTTTATTTTAAAGAAAAAGACAAATGACCCAATTGGGATTGAATTTTGTGTGAGCCTAATGAAAAATCCTCAACTAAGTCATCCATCACTATCCTCACTTCTGCTGGGGAGAAAAGAAAGTTGATGAAGAAATTGAAGGAGTGGGCAGACGAAAAGGAAGAAAAAATTCGGAGGGCGGGGGCGGATGAGGATATTAAAGTAAATAGCTGAACATAAAAATAATAATATTAAAAATGAAAATAAAATTATTGATGTTTTATTATTGATTTAAAATTACACAAGAGTCACAATAATGGGACACAGGGCAAGACGTGGCCAAACGGTAGCCGCATATTGATATTGAAGCAGTATAAATTTACTACGATGTAGCTCACCAAGAAAGTTGCAGTTTCGTGGAGATTAAGAAAATATGAAGGGACAAATGGTAGTGGAAACTACTGTAAAGGTGGCAGCCGAGGAGTTTTGGGATGCGTACAGGGATGTTAAGCGTGTGAGAATTCTGCATGAATTATTAGGAGAGATGGTCGGCGAGCCTCGAGTTGAACATGGCGATGGAGGTGTCGGTACCATTGTCAGAATTGCTAACCCACCAGGTCTTTTTTTATTTTTTTTTTATTTCATTTAATTTATCTAATATAAGTTTTTCATTCACTTACATACACTAACAACGGCATATCACAGGTCGATTGGAAAAGATTTTTAACCAAAAAAAAAAAACGAATTGACTGTATTTAAGTAATTCGAATCATTAGTTCTCCTCATAAACTTTGCTTGCTTTCCTTGGGAGATGAAGGTCATCGGAACTGGCTGGTATAGAGAGAAGGAGAGAAGATCGAAAAAAAATTAATTAAAAAACTTAAACCACACCGTGTTTGTTTTTTATATCCGAAATCTAAATGGATCTAAATTTTTTTAAAAATCTAAATGAATTTAAATATAAATACCTAAATGACATGTTTATTTTTATTTTTTTTAATATATAAATATTATTTGTTTTAAAAATAAAAAAATATCTAAAATATAAGTATTCGATATTTATGTTCTTGTAAATGGATTAGTTTTCATTGTTTAGAAAATAAGTACATTTAATAGAGATATTTTTATAATATAATATTTGTTTCTCATTCAAATTTTTTTTTAATTTAGATAAAAGCAACAAAATTTTATTTTTTTATTTAAATATAAATGTCTAAAAATCATACATAAGTTAAAAAAAAAAAATAAGTAAAATTTAACAAAGTAAACTTTTGTGGGGAATACAGGTCATCCAAGCTAGCTAGTATAGATTGCAGGAAAGAGGAAAAAAATTTTCTACAAAATTTGGATTTGATTTATTTATGAACAAAATTCATATAAGCGATTAATGGTTAATAAATAAAAATAAAATAAATGTTTATTTAGTTCTTATATTTTAAGTTAAGTTTCTATTTAGTCTCCATATCTAAAAAAGTATCTCAAAACACTTCTATTATTAAATATGTTACATAAAAAAGAGTAAGAATATAACATATTTAATTACAAGTGTTCATAAAATAAGGGTAAGAATATAACATATTTAACTACAAGTATTTTGAAATATTTTTTTTAAATATATGAATTAAACAGTTGCCTAGACGAAAATGTAAGGACTAAAGGGTATTTATCTAATTTATAAGTATTTAAAATATTAACTCTCCACTGATACATATTATAAAATTTCTAAAAATTCAAGAGAGTTATAGTATGAGGAATATATAAAAGTTTTGTTCAATGTGCACTGTAGTTTAAATCTATATTGATTTTCTTCTAAATTAATCAGTATGAGTATGTGTAGCTGTTGATCTTTTACTTGCTCTATATATATATATATATATATTTTCAGAAGCTTTTTGGGGAAAAAGTGATACGAAGGAATTATATAGAATGATTGATGATGAGAAGCGTATTACAGAAGTTGAATTTATTGAAGGAGGAGTCAAAGATCTTGGTTTTGATTATCTTCTGACTCGTGCGGAGATCATTGAGAAAGATCCTCAAACAACTATTGTCAAATCAACAGTGGATTATGATATCGATGATAAATTAGCCCATAATGTTTCTTTGGTTAAGATGGAGTATTTCCAAACCGCCATTGAAGCTATTGCCAAGTATCTTAATAGTGAAAAGAAAGTCAATGCTTAGAAATAACTATTCAATAAAAATTCTCTTTGAAGAAGAAGAACAAGAAGAATAAAAGAAATAATGTACCGTGTGATTTGTGCTTGAATATAATTAATAAATCTTTTGTTCTATAAATATTATATATGCATGGAGTTTGTGTTCTCTGTATTTATTTAGTGCATATTGGCAATTAATTTCGATTCATTCGATTGAAACATTTCAACTCATAAGCATAAGATGAGCACAACAAATGTGAAAATTGCCAAAAAAGAAAAAGGAAAATTGACCTGTCAAAATTACTTTTATTTTTACATCATTTTTTAGTCCTTAAATTTAATAACCAATGGATGGTTTAAAATTAGGTTGATTTACTGACATATTTTAAATAATAATTTATTAACACTATATTATCAGTAATTCTTAATTGACATTTTTCTCTCCTGTTTATTCACTTATCCCTCCATAGTTTTTATTTTATTTTTTATTTTTTGACTTATCTCTTACTTTGTGTTTGATTCATCTTGTTATTAATTGTTTCACTTTCAAACTATTGACAATATTTTCATGCATTTGTAAAAACTCATTGCTTTTTTTTTTTTTTTTTAAGTATATACTTCTGTATTTTCTATTATTTGTGATTTACAATCGCTTCTTAAAGATAATCGATATTTACAATCGTATATATTACGACTTATATTATTACATTCAATTCTACAAGATACGCCAGACAAACGACCTCACAGACGAGGGACACCCCTACTCCACTCACATTTTTAAGGGAGGAAATTATAACATTTAAACGTTATAAGTTAACCGCCTCACGCCAGCAATGGCCAACCATCTGTGCCCTTTGGCAAAACTCAGCTAACTTGATGCTGAAGAACTTGTTATTTTTTTTAAACACATATGCAATGATCGATTTCAAAAACATCATTGATTTTTATTCAAGCCAATATTAATTGATCCACAGTTTCACACACAACTAAAATTATAGATCAATAATGACTGCGTAAACTTACGTAATATTTGTAATTTACGTTTTACAAGCTCGCGTCTGAAATAAAACTTTTATCTTCTAAAGTTTAAGAGAAATTAAATTGAAAAAAAGAAAGAGATTAGTATTTAGATTAATGCTATTTGCATATGACATTACACACAAAATTACACACAGACAACAAAACTTTTCAGTAAAAAATTAACTCTTTCACTTTATTAATTTTATCATATGCAATTTTATGTACAAATGTAGTATTAAATTAACATTTTCCTGAAGTTTATGTGATTAATGATTTATGTGCCTAATCTTCAAGTACGTGGTCTTATTTAACTTTACTTGAGAGTATTGTATTGCTTTTATTTTATGGAGGATTTTGTTGAATGAAAAAAAGATAAGAAAGATCGATAGCAATGTATATAGCAACATTGTTGGTCAAAAAAGGATAGCCATGTATATAGCAACATTGCTGGTCCAAAAAAGAGAAGAATATAACAATAAATAAAAATTAATCAGTACCAAAGTTAAATAAATGTTTTAAATTAATGTGATCTAAGGTTGAATAACTTGAGGAAAAAAAAATCTAACAAAATGTTGATAAAATAAACTACATATCATAAGGTGTTAGAAAAAAGAAATAATCAATTAATAGTAACTATTTGAAATTTTTTTTAGGAGGTTTAAAAGTAATTTAAAAAAACTGAAAGTTAATTTTAGTGTTTGGTAACTTTTTTATAGAAATCTTTTTTTTTAAAATCATAATATCCTATAGTAGTTTTTGAAAAGTAGGGAAAGAGTAACTTTTCAAAATCTGATTTTGAGAATTAACTTTGTACTTGATACAATTCCACACATACTCTTTTATATATTTTAAAAATCTAAACTTATCCTTATTAATTAGGAAATAAAATCATTAAATATGTACAATAAAAAATATTATTATCAATTATATCGAGATAGTTAAATTATTACCAATTATATTGAGATTGTAAAATAAAAATAAAATTAATAGTATAAAATATTTTTTTTATGTATCAATTATTAAATATACATAATAAAAAAATTGCATATACATGTTTATAAATGTATAGATAAATTTTATTAAATATTACGTCCAATTCAACTATTTATATTCTTACAGTAATTCAACGAAAAAACTTATCAAACATTTAAAATTATTTTTTAAATTTACAGCACTTTTAAAAATAAATTTACTAAATGTTTAACTAATTTATTTTATAAGTGATTATTTATATAGTATAAATAACATCAATTATTGTAAAAACTATAGTGTTACCAAACCGCACTTCATTTTGTCAATATTTACTCGCTATGATTTATTTTTTTAAGACTAATTATTTGCTTTTTATATATAAATGAAAAGTACAACTACTTTTAAAATTTTCAACACTTTTGAAAATAAATTTACTAAAAGTTTAACTAATTTATTTTATAAATAATTATTTATATAATATAAATAATATCAATTACTGAAAAAACTATAATATTACCAAACTGCACTTCATTTCGTCAACATTTACTCGCTATAATATATTTTTTTAAAACTAATTATTTGCATTTTATATATCAATGAAAAGTGCAAGAATCTGTTGCCCTTATGGGTGACTGTCTCGGCCCGTAGTTTCTCGTCTCGCCACCTGTTCCATTATGTTGATTTCCATATAATTTTATGGTGCGTTTACTTGTCAGCAATCGGAATGGACTGGAATCGGAATGGGTTGGAATCGGAATGAGCTGGAATGGGAGTGAGGAATGGGAATCAGAATAAGTTGTTTACTTGAGTTATAGGAATCGGAATCGGAATAAGTTAAGCTGTTTTAAGTTACTAAAATGCCCTTAATAAATAATAATAATAATAATAATAATAATAGGTGTCCTTTAGTATTAATAATAATAATAATAATAATAATAATAATAATGAATTTAATAATAACATTATAAATAAATAAATAATAATAATAATTAATGATAATAATGAAATTAAATAAGTACTACTACTACAATAACAATAATAACAATAATAATAATAATAATAATAATAATAAATAAATAAATAAATTATTGTTAATAAAAGTAATAGTTATAATAATAATAATATTTTTTCCTCTTTTATTTTTTTATTATTATTTTATCTCTCTTCGTTTTTTTCTTTGCCTTTTCCTCTTCTTTTTCTTCTCTTTCTTTCTTTCTCCCTCTTCTGCAACTTCTTCGTTACTTCTCCATGGTTAATTCCATTTCCTTCATCAACATCATCATCATCACAAATATCTTCTTCCTCCTCCTATCAATTTCATTTCTTCTTCTTCACCAACATCAAAATTTCGTTTCATCTTCATCATCATCATCGTCATCACAATTACATCATCAATCTTCATCATCAGCAGCAGCAGCAGATCGTGACGAACGGAGCTCAAATCGGAATCGGAGCTGCGTGACTAAGGCAGTTGACCGATCGTCGTTCTTTGTTTGGGCGCTACCGGATCGATTTTGGATGCTGCCCAATTTCATTTCGTGATTTTAATTTGATTTTTGTTTTATATTTTCGTTAATGATTAAGGGCAAAATAGGATTTTATGATTTAGAATGGGGGTATGTTTGTCAATCACGGGAATGGGATTCTGATTCCCAACCCCCCTTTGGGAATCAGAAACCCGGTAATGAATCCCAAAAGTGTGGGGTCTGCGCCAACTTCATTCCCATTCCGAGTTTTTAATTTGTAAGTAAACATGTGAATGATTCCGATTCCAGCATTCCCATTCCGATTCACAGGAAGTAAACACAGCCTTAAATCAATAATAAAATATTGATAACTTTTAATTTATTTTAATATTATAATGTTTATGCCGAATAAATTTACGTTAATATACTCATCCCCTCCACTCCCTGAGTTCTTTTCTTCTTTTTCTCCTTTTGTCCGCTGTAACTTCTTCAATTTATTCATCAATTTCGTCTCTTTCTTTTTTATTCTTTGAAAGCTAGGAAAAATTAAAAAACATTTCTGATATGGAAGTTTTCCGAGTGTACACGATCGTATCTACTTAATTAAGATAATTTTGTGATTTATTTTTAAAATTTTATTTTAAAGAAAAAGACGAATGACCCAATTGGGATTGAATTTTGTGTGAGCCTAATGAAAAATCCTCTACTAAGTCATCCATCACTGTCCTCACTTCTGCTGGGGAGAAAAGAAAGTTGATGAAGAAATTGAAGGAGCTGCAGTGGGCAGACGAAAAGGAAGAAAAAATTCGGAGGGCGGGGGAGGATGAGGATATTAAAGTAAATAACCGAACATAAAAATAAAAATATTAAAAATAAAAATAAAAATATCAATATTTTATTATTGATTTAAAATTACACAAGAGTCACAATAGTGGGACACAGGGCGAGACGTGGCTAAACGGTAGCCGCATATTGATATTGAAGCAGTATAAATTTACTACGATGTAGCTCACCAAGAAAGTTGCAGTTTCGAGGAGATTAAGAAGATATGAAGGGACAAATGGTAGTGGAAACCACTGTAAAGGTGGCAGCCGAGGAGATTTGGGATGCGTACAGAGATGTTAAGCGTGTGAGAATTCTGCATGAATTATTAGGAGAGATGAATTATAAATTTACTACGATGTAGCTCACCAAGAAAGTTGCAGTTTCGAGGAGATTAAGAAGATATGAAGGGACAAATGGTAGTGGAAACAACTGTAAAGGTGGCAGCCGAGGAGATTTGGGATGCGTACAGAGATGTTAAGCATGTGAGAATTCTGCATGAATTATTAGGAGAGATGAATTATAAATTTACTACGATGTAGCTCACCAAGAAAGTTCCAGTTTGGAGGAGATTAAGAAGATATGAAGGGACAAATGGTAGTGGAAACAACTGTAAAGGTGGCAGCCGAGGAGATTTGGGATGCGTACAGAGATGTTAAGCGTGTGAGAATTCTGCATGAATTATTAGGAGGGATGGTCGGCGAGCCTCGAGTTGAACATGGCGATGGAGGTGTCGGTACCATTGTCAGAATTGCTAACCCACCAGGTCTTTTTTTTTTTTTTTTTAATTTCATTTTATTTATCTAATATAAGTTTTTCATTCACTTACATACACTAACAACGGCATATCACAGGTCGATTGGAAAAGATTTTTAACCAAAAAAAAAAAAAAACGAATTGACTGTATTTAAGTAATTCGAATCATTAGTTCTCCTCATAAACTTTGGTTGCTTTCCTTGGGAGACGAAGGTCATTGGAACTGGCTGGTATAGAGAGAAGGAGAGAAGATCGAAAAAAAATTAATTGAAAAACTTAAACCACACCGTGTTTGTTTTTTATATCTGAAATCTAAATGGATCTAAATTTTTTTCTTTAAAATCTAAATGAATTTAAATACAAATGCCTAAATGACATGTTTATTTTTATTTTTTTTTAATATATGAATATTATTTGTTTTATAACTAAAAAATATCTAAAATATAAGTATTCGATATTTATGTTCTTGTAAATGGATTAGTTTTCATTGTTCAGAAAATAAGTACATTTAATAGAGATATTTTTATAATATAATATTTGTTTCTCATTCAAATCTTTTTTTTTTTTAATTTAGATAAAAGCAACAAAATTTTATTTTTTTATTTGAATATAAGTGTCTAAAAATCATACATAAGTTAAAAAAAAATAAGTAAAATTTAACAAAGTAAACTTTTGTGGGGAATACAGGTCATCCGAGCTAGCTAGTATAGAGAGCAGGAAAGAGGAAAAAAAATTTTCTACAAAATTTGGATTTGATTTATTTATGAACAAAATTCATATAAGCGATTAATGGTTAATAGATAAAATTAAAATAAATGTTTATTTAGTTCTTATATTTTAAATTAAGTTTCTATTTAGTCTCTATATCTAAAAAAGTATCTCAAAATACTTCTATTATTAAATATGTTACATAAAAAAAGGGTAAGAATATAACATATTTAATTACAAGTGTTTTGAAGTATTTTTTTTAAATATATGAATTAAACAGTTGCCTAGACGAAAATGTAAGGACTAAAGGGTATTTATCTAATTTATAAGTATTTAAAATATTAACTCTCCACTGATACATATTATAAAATTTCTAAAAATTCAAGAGAGTTATAGTATGAGGAATATATAAAAGTTTTGTTCAATGTGCACTGTAGTTTAAATCTATATTGATTTTCTTCTAAATTAATCAGTATGAGTTTGTGTAAGCTGTTGATCTTTTACTTGCTATATATATATATATATTTTCAGAAGCTTTCTGGGGAAAAAGTGATTCGAAGGAATTATATAGAATGATTGATAATGGGAAGCGTATTACAGAAGTTGAATTTATTGAAGGAGGACTCAAAGATCTTGGTTTTGATTATTTTCTGACTCGTGCGGAGATCATTGAGAAAGATCCTCAAACAACTATCGTCAAATCAACAGTGGATTATGATATCGATGATAAATTAGCCCATAATGTTTCTTTGGTTAAGATGGAGTATTTCCAAACAGCCATTGAAGCTATTGCCAAGTATCTTAATAGTGAAAAGAAAGCCGGTGCTTAGAAATAACTACTCAATAAAAATTCTCTTTGAAGAAGAAGAATAATAATAATAAAAGAAATAATGTACCGTGTGATTTGTGCTTGAATATAATTAATAAATCTTTTGTTCTATAAATATTATATATGCATGGAGTTTGTGTTCTTTGTATTTATTTAGTAATGCATATTGGCAATTAATTTCGATTCATTCGATTCAAACATTTCAACTCATAAGCATAAGATGAGCACAACAAATGTGAAAATTGCCAAAAAAGAAAAAGGAAAATTGACCTGCCAAAATTACTTTTATTTTTACATCATTTTTTAGTCCTTAAATTTAATAACCAATGGATGGTTTAAAATTAGGTTGATTTAATGACATAGATTTTAAATAATAATTTATTAACACTATATTATCAGTAATTCTTAATTGATATTTTTCTCTCTTGTTTATTCACTTATCCCTCCGTAGTTTTTATTTTATTTTTTATTTTTTGACTTATCTCTTACTTTGTGTTTGTTTCATCTTGTTATTAATTGTTTCACTTTCAAACTATTGACAATATTTTCATGCATTTGTAAAAGAATTCCAGCAAACTCAGCTAACTTGATGCTGAAGAACTTGTTATTTTTTTGAAACAAATATGCACTGATCGATTTTCAAAAACATCATTGATTTTTATTCAAGCCAATAATAATTGATCCACAGTTTCACACACAACTAAAATTATAGATCAATAATGATTGCGTAAACTTACGTAATATTTTTAATTTAAGTTTTACAAGCTCGCGTCTGAAATAAAACTTTTATCTTCTAAAGTTGAAGAGAAATTAAATTGAAAAAAGAAAGAGATTAGTATTTAGATTAATGCTATTTGCATATGACATATTGACATTACACACAAAATTACGCACAGACAACAATACTTTTCAGTTAAAAATTAACTCTTTCACTTTATTAATTTTATCATATGCAATTTTATGTACAAATGTAGTATTAAATTAACATTTTCCTGAAGTTTATGTGATTAATGATTTATGTGCCTAATCTTCAAGTACGTGGTCTTATTTAACTCTACTTGCGAGTATCGTATTGCTTTTATTTTATGGAGGATTTTGTTGAATGAAAAAAAGATAAGACAGATCGATAGCCGTGTATATAGCAACAATGTTGGTCAAAAAAGGATAGCCATGTATATAGCAACATTGCTGGTCCAAAAAAGAGAAGAATATAACAATAAATAAAAATTATTCAGTACCAAAGTTGAATAAATGTTTTAAACTAATGTGATCTAAGGTTGAATAACTTGAGGAAAAAAAAATCTAACAAAATGTTGGTAAAATAAACTACATATCATAAGGTGTTAGCAAAAAGAAATAATCAATTAATAGTATAATATCTGAGTTCGTAACTATTTGAAATTTTTTTTAGGAGGTTTAAAAGTAATTTAAAAAAACAGAAAGTTAATTTTAGTGTTTGGTAACTTTTTTATATAAATCTTTTCTTTTTAAAATCATAATATCCTATAGTAGTTTTTGAAAAGTAGGGAAAGAGTAACTTTTCAAAATATGGTTTTGAGAATTAACTTTGTACTTGATGCAATTCCACACATACTCTTTTATATATTTTAAAAATCTAAACTTATCCTTATTAATTAGGAAATAAAATCATTAAATATGTACAATAAAAAATATTATTATCAATTATATCGAGATAGTTAAATTATTACCAATTATATTGAGATTGTAAAATAAAAATAAAATTAATAGTATAAAATATTTTTTTATGTATTAATTATTAAATATACATAATAAAAAAATTGCATATACATGTTTATAAATGTATAGATAAATTTTATTAAATATTACGTCCAATTCAGCTATTTATATTCTTACAGTAATTCAACGAAAAAACTTATCAAACATTTAAAATTATTTTTTAAATTTACAGCACTTTTAAAAATAAATTTACTAAATGTTTAACTAATTTATTTTATAAGTGATTATTTATATAGTATAAATAACATCAATTATTGTAAAAACTATAGTGTTACCAAACCGCACTTCATTTTGTCAATATTTACTCGCTATGATTTATTTTTTTAAGACTAATTATTTGCTTTTTATATATAAATGAAAAGTACAACTACTTTTAAAATTTTCAACACTTTTGAAAATAAATTTACTAAAAGTTTAACTAATTTATTTTATAAATAATTATTTATATAATATAAATAATATCAATTACTGAAAAAACTATAATATTACCAAACTGCACTTCATTTCGTCAACATTTACTCGCTATAATATATTTTTTTAAAACTAATTATTTGCATTTTATATATCAATGAAAAGTGCAAGAATCTGTTGCCCTTATGGGTGACTGTCTCGGCCCGTAGTTTCTCGTCTCGCCACCTGTTCCATTATGTTGATTTCCATATAATTTTAAATCAATAATAAAATATTGATAACTCTTAATTTATTTTAATATTATAATGTTTATGCCGAATAAATTTACGTTAATATCCTCATCCCCTCCACTCCCTGAGTTCTTTTCTTCTTTTTCTCCTTTGCCCGCTGTAACTTCTTCAATTTATTCATCAATTTCGTCTCTTTCTTTTTTATTCTTTGAAAGCTAGGAAAAATTAAAAAACATTTCTGATATGGAAGTTTTCCGAGTGTACACGATCGTATCTACTTAATTAAGATAATTTTGTGATTTATTTTTTAAATTTTATTTTAAAGAAAAAGACGAATGACCCAATTGGGATTGAATTTTGTGTGAGCCTAATGAAAAATCCTCTACTAAGCCATCCATCACTGTCCTCACTTCTGCTGGGGAGAAAAGAAAGTTGATGAAGAAATTGAAGGAGCTGCAGTGGGCAGACGAAAAGGAAGAAAAATTTCGGAGGGCGGGGGAGGATGAGGATATTAAAGTAAATAACCGAACATAAAAATAATAATATTAAAAATAAAAATAAAAATATCAATATTTTATTATTGATTTAAAATTACACAAGAGTCACAATAGTGGGACACAGGGCGAGACGTGGCTAAACGGTAGCCGCCTGTCAGGGGTTTATGGTTGGCGCGCTTGACCCTGCAAGACTTGAATTATATGCGAGTTCAAATAAGTATGATAATTGCCCACTAGAAATTTTTAAGTTTCACATTAGAAATTATGGAAGTCTCTAGACTTGGCAAACACACCCCTATAAATATGGGTGAACCCCCTCATTCTCCTCACCAACAACCCACCTCACACACACACACAAACACTCTCTTATGTAAAGCTCTCTTTGTAAAGCACTCTTGTACTGTTTTCAAGTGTGTATAATACAAGTGCCTTTGGCCATTTTCCCCTTACTTCCCATAACATTTTCAGCCAGTAGTGTTACTTTGTTAGTGAGAGAAAGCACTTTTTGCCCACACGCCCATACCGTCCCAGTGTTGTCGTCATGGCCAACCATTGCCTCTTTGTGCGCGCCAACTCTTTTACGTTAATGTTTATTTTTATTTTTTTTAATATATGAATATTATTTGTTTTATAAATAAAAAATATCTAAAATATAAGTATTCGATATTTATGTTCTTGTAAATGGATTAGCTTTCATTGTTCAGAAAATAAGTACATTTAATAGAGATATTTTTATAATATAATATTTGTTTCTCATTCAAATCTTTTTTTTTATTTAGATAAAAGCAACAAAATTTTATTTTTTTTATTTGAATATAAGTGTCTAAAAATCATACATAAGTTAAAAAAAAATAAGTAAAATTTAACAAAGTAAACTTTTGTGGGGAATACAGGTCATCCGAGCTAGCTAGTATAGAGAGCAGGAAAGAGGAAAAAAAACTTTCTACAAAATTTGGATTTGATTTATTTATGAACAAAATTCATATAAGCGATTAATGGTTAATAGATAAAAATAAAATAAATGTTTATTTAGTTCTTATATTTTAAGTTAAGTTTCTATTTAGTCTCCATATCTAAAAAAGTATCTTAAAACACTTCTATTATTAAATATGTTACATAAAAAAAGGGTAAGAATATAACATATTTAATTACAAGTGTTCATAAAATAAGGGTAAGAATATAACATATTTAACTACAAGTGTTTTGAAGTTTTTTTTTTAAATATATGAATTAAAGAGTTGCCTAGACGAAAATGTAAGGACTAAACGGATATTTATCTAATTTATAAGGATTTAAAATATTAACTCTCCGCTGATACATATTATAAAATTTCTAAAAATTCAAGAGAGTTATAGTATGAGGAATATATAAAAGTTTTATTCAATGTGCACTGTAGTTTAAATCTATATTGATTTTCTTCTAAATTAATCAGTATGAGTATGTGTAAGCTGTTGATCTTTTACTTGATATATATATATATATATATTCAGAAGTGACATCACTGTTATCTGAGTTCTCCGCCATCAACACTCATCATTTTTCGCATCAGAAAAAACTAAATATAATATATATATATATATATATATATATATATATGAATATCACGTTTTACGAGGAAAAAAGTGATGAAGGGCATATCGATGATGATTGATGAAGCGTCGAGATGAGTATTCTCTTCCCCAGCTTCATCTTTGAGGAGATGCGGAGATGATATCTTGACTCGTCGCGAGTCATTAGAAAGATCCTCAAACAACTATTGTCAAATCAACAGTGGATTATGCAATCAATAACAAATTAGCCCATAATGTTTCTTTGGTTAAGATGGAGTATTTCCAAACAGTCATTGAAGCTGTTGCCCAGTATCTTAATATTGAAAAGAAAGCCAATGCTTAGAAAAAACTATTCAATAAAAATTCTCTTTGAAGAAGAAGAAGAAGAAGAATAAAAGAAATAATGTACCGTGAGATTTGTGCTTGAGTATAATTAATAAATCTTTTGTTCTATAAAGATTATATATGCATGGAGTTTGTATTCTCTGTATTTATTTAGTAATGCATATTGGCAATTAATTTGGATTCATTTTATCCAAACATTTTAATAAGCACAAGATGAGCACAACAAATGTAAAAATTAATATACATACATACACACACACATATATATATATGACATTTATTTTTATGTCATTTTTTAGTCCTTAAATTTAATAACCAATGGATGGTTAAAATTAAATTGATTCAATAACATAAATTTTAAATAATAATTTATTAACGCTATATTGTTTGTAATTCTTAGTTAACATTTCTCTCTCCTACTTATTCACTTATCCCTCCATAGTTTTTATTTTATTTTTGCAATTTATCTCTTACTTCGTATTCGTTTCATCTTCTCATTAATGGCTTCACTTCCAACCTATTGACAATAATTTCATGCATTTGTAAAAGAATTCCGGCAAAATCAGCTCACTTGAAGTTGAAGAACTTGTTTTTTTTTTTGAAACACATATGCAATGATTGATTTTCAAAAACATCATTGATTTTTATGCAATGATCGATTTTAAAAAAACATCATTGATTTTTATTCAAGCCAATATTAATTGATCCACAGTTTCACACGCAACTAAAATTGTAGATCAATAATGGCTGCTTAAACTTACATAATATTTTTAATTTACGTTTTACAAGCTCGCGTCTGAAATAAAGCTTTTATCTTTTAAAGTTTCGTTGTGATAAATTTTACAAAAATAGAGGTTGAAAATAAATTTTTTTTTCTTTTTTTAAAAAAAGAGTCATAAAAGACCATTGATTTTTTAAGCATTCTGCAGTTTTTCTATTTTCATCTGTAACAAGCTTTTGTTATACTGTGAAACCATGAAGAAGATGACAAAGAGAGATTAATGGTGCGTTTACTTGTCAGTAATCAAAATATAATGGAAAGAGAATGAGTTAGGATGAGAATGAAGAACGAGAATCAGAATAAGTTGTTTACTTAAACTGTAGGAATTGGAATTGGATTGGACTGAAATATCATTAATGTGTTTATTTTATTTTAGAATTAGAATCGGAATAAACTGAATTGTTTTAATTTATTAAAATACTCTTTATTATTACTACTACTACTATTATTATTATTATTATTATTATTATTTATGATTTTTATTCTTATAAAAGTGATTGTTAATAATAATAATAATATTATTAAAAAATATCATTAATAATTTATTAAAATAACCTTTATTAATTATTGTCATTTGATGAAGATAACTATAATGATGATGATAATAATAAGTATTATTAAAATAGTAACTATTATTATCATTATTAAAATTGAATTCTATAATAATAATAACAATAATTATAATAATAATAATAATAATTTTTTTTCTTTTTTTTAAATATTAATTTATCTCTCTTTTCTTTTTTTCTTCTTTTATCTTCTTCTTCTCTTTTTTCTTTCTCTCTCTTCTACAATTTCTTTGTTACTTCTCTCCATCGTCAATTTCATCTTCTTCGTCAACAACATCATCATCACAATTATCTTCTTCTTCCTCTTGCTTTTGTTTCTTCTTCTTCATCAACATCAAAATTTAGTTTCATCTTCTATCTTGTATAATTAAAAGCCAAGTACCCCTTTGACTTGGAACCAAAAAATCGAAGTCACTTTTTTGGGTTTGTCAAAACAAAAAATTAGGGGAAACACACTTGGAATAATGGAGAGATTCGGACGAAGTGACAAACAAGAATGGTGGTGGCTGTCGGTGACGAGCTGAAAAGAGAGGTGGCTATCGGTAACGATGCTGTTGACGAGAGAGAGTGCCAATGATGCCGATAAAATTGACGAGAGGGAGAAGATACGGGAGTTGCTGGTGCTGGAGAGACGAATCCTCATTTTCCTCTTTTTTTCATTCATATTTTTCAATTGTCAAAGGGATATTTTTGAAAAATAAAGAAATTAATGAGGATATTTTCGTCATGGGAGAAATGGAGTTCTGATTCTGATTAGGGGTGGGCAAACCGGATTTCGGTTCGGGTTGTTCGGGTTTCGGTTTGGGTTTCAATCTGTTCGGGTTGGAGAATTGAACCCAATCGGGTTGAAAATATCGGCCGGCAAACCAATAATTTAATTGATTCGGTTTAGTTGGGTTAATGATCAGTTTGGATTGGGTTGGAAATTCGGGTTAAAATTTTAGTTTGGGTTAATTCGGGTTGGTTTGGGTTAGAATAATTCAATCTAAAATTTCGGTTAGTTAGGTTAGAGCAGTTAGAACAATTTAATCTAAAAATTCTAACAACAATCACTTAAAATCCAAAATCTCAATTCCAAACATCCTTAACAACAAATATCAACTATAAGTTATCCTTAATAATATTTCAATAATTTAAAAATCTCAATTCTAAATCATCCTTAATAACAAATATCAACTACAAAATACAAATCATCCTTAATAATATTTTAATAATTTAAAAATCTCAATTCTAAATCATCCTTAACAATAAATATCAACTACAAATTATCTTTAATAAAATTTCAAGAAGTCTTTTTAAAATTAACAAAACATAAAATATGTATTGAAATTTAATAAAGCTACAAAAATTACAAATTTAAAAATTAAAATGGCAAAAAGCAACCATGATTAATATATATATATAACTAAATCTTTTAAAAAAAAAATTCAACTCGTTCGGGTTGAAAATTAGGTTGGCCGAACTCAAAGTGGAACAATTTTCTTTCGAACAGTTCTGACAGATCGGATTTATTGGTTAACGACAGGCATGCCCCAATTAGGTGCCAGAATGTAATCTGGTAATGGTAATGAATCCTTATTTTGAGTGAGATCCGCGTGTCTCATTTCTATTCCTAATTTTAGTTTAGCAAGTAAATAAGTTTTTTATTCTGATTCCACCGATTCTCATTCCAAAAGTGTAAACACACCATAAAAAAAATAACTAAGGAGTGAAAAAATTGGAGAGAGAAAATTAAGGCCCAAAAATCTATGTCATTAGTTATTTATAAATATTGTTGATATAATTAATTACATATAGTCCTAACCATTGATTAATCATTTATCTGAGGCGTAAAAAATAGTGTAAATATAAATATAATTTTGAGGAGTCGTTGATCCTCCCCCATGGCCATATATAAGCCTGAAGATCCCCAATGTTTGTGTATTTTGTCTAGACAATGGTCAAATATGTGTTCATATTATTTTTTTTTACATAAATCTTAGAATTTAGATGATTATTTTTTAATTCAAAATTAAAAAAATAAAATAAAAAAGTTTAGTAAATTCGAGACACGATCTTTATAGTTAGGTTAGTGATGGAAGTGGGCCGGGTTTGGGGCGGGAATCATGATCCCCGAACCCGAACCCGAACCTGATTTAGAAGTACTCCCCAAACCCGACCCATGCTCGAAAAAATTTAATTAGGGATAATTCGGGGCTGTACCCGATAATCCTCGAATTAGGTGGGGATTAAAATGGGGACCCGGTCCCCTTTTTTATGAAAAATTCATAATTTTAAATATTTGAATTTTTTTCAATTCCATTGAAAAAAATAATTTTGGAAAAGTGATTCATGAAGAGATAAAAGAAATTATGTTGAAAGTAATGAAATAATAATAAATTCTACAATTGAAAAATTAAAAAAAAAATTAATAGGTTAGAAACAAAGAATTACAACAGAAGAAGAAACCATGAAGCCGTTGATTAAGATCAAGAGCCCAAAATGCAAGGCCTAGATCCTCTTAAACTTGCTGAAATAACTCTTCGACGGCTCCTGATAATGAATCTCGAACTCGCTGGCACTAGCGCCTCCGTCTTTGACGAACCCATTACCGAACTCCCATTGCTCAACTTGATCTTCATCTCCTGGAGCTTCTCGGTGGCGAGGCCTAGGCTGAGCTTATGGCAGCGGCGCTGGTACTTAAAGCCGTTGATGCAGCGAAGGGTCTGGGCAATGAAGACGTAGAAGAAAAGGTGGGCGAGGGAGAGGAGGGTGATTAGGATCCAGCAGTAGCGGCATTGGAGCTGGGACAGGGTCTGCGTGTTGAAGGTGAGGCCAAGGAAGATGAAGAAGAAGAGGAAGTGCTTGTGGAGCTTCTTCTTTTAGAGGTCTATGGCTGGTTTTTTCTCTAGGGTTTTCTCGAAATGGAGTTGAATGATTGTGTTTATGGCTTGTAAGGCTGTTTCTTTCGGGATTAGGGTAACTCCTAATTAAAAAGTGAAGCCATGGCCAGGAAGGTAAAGGTTCGTTGGAGTCTCGGAGGCGGCGATGTGAGTGACTCCTATGAGTTTAGATCTAGAGTTTTAGTTTTGTTAAATTTTTTTAATTATTTAACAAAATATGCGTACTTTAATTTTTTTATTATTTGATTAAATTAAAATATTTTTTTAATTTTTTAAAGTAAAGTATATTTCGGGTTTGGATTCGAGGGCCCGATAAAATCCCCGAACCCAAACCCGAAATATATTTGGGGATTGGGTCCATCCCCAAAAAGAACCCCTTTTTAAAATTAAATCATTTTGGGGGCTTATACCCGACCCGAATTGATTGGGGACCCGCGGGTATGGGGCCCCTTGGGGAATGTTGCCATCTCTAAGTTAAGTTCAATCAAAAGTCAAATCATTGCAAAAGTGAGCGTGGTCCCCACCACATTATTGAAGTTTCCGGCAAAAACACCTGGAGTTAGAAGTATTGTTCTCTCACCCCACATTTATTTTTTTCCTATATAGATATAGGTGTAAAGAAACCCTTGTAAATTTATTATATATTAATTCAATAACAAAGTTTGAAGCTAAAAGCAATGTGCTTTCATAAGTGTTTTGCTCTTGAGTAACTTCATAGAAAATTCTTTAAAAATAATATGTGATTTGGATTCATTCCCCCCCCCCCCCCCAAAAAAAACAATTATACGTGGACCAATAAATAAATAATACCTATTCATGTCATTTAAATATTTAAAAGGCACAAATTCAAATAAAGTTGGCATGCATGATTTCCTATGATATAAAAACGAAGCCTCAGCTCAAAAGTGTAACTTATCACGATGGTGATTTCTATTTATAGATAGCTTGGAAGCTTGTTCGTAGCTCTCGGTAACAGGATCAGGTTTTTTCTATTACATGGTTGTAGTATATTCTCTCTCTCTCTTTTTCTTCTTTGGTGGCTATTAAATGGCTTTTTGGCTACTGATCATGCCTTATACTCGAAGGAATTTTATATTTTTTCTCAGTGTCTCTATTGTTAGGCTACTGAGAGTTGTCGGCATCTTTTTCTTAATTTCCCATTGGCTAGAAATGTTTAGCACCATTTTCTCCATGCTTTTGGTTTGTGACATGTTGTCTATTTGTTCCCCCACTGATTCATTGGCGACGTTGTGCTCCCTCTTAGAATCATCTTCGAGTACAGAGTACTCCTCATTTGCTTTATTTTGCAGCATGTCTAGAAGGCTCTTGATACTTTTAATCTTTAGATACGGTTATTTATCAAGCAACGTCGGACCTCAGGCTAGCTAAGTCATCCTTTAGCTTTAAACCTTCCCAACAACATAGAGTTTTGGGTTCTCGAATTAGGGAGGAATTGAGAGTTATTGGTCCATTTAGGAGACCAATTAGATTAATTTCTTTATTGCAGTTGTCGCTTGAGGTGGTGAAGCTAAATGTGGATGGTTACTCTAAGGGCAATCCTAGGTTGTCTACTACAGGTGGTATCTTTTGTGTTTACCATGGTATGGTCCTTGCTGCTTTTTTTTTTTTTGTTTTTTTGTTTTTTTTTTTGTCATCAACCAATCCTTTATATCGAGTTGATGGTAGTTTCTGAGGGTTTAAAGCTTGTTGCTCCACTTGGTACCTTTACGCTAGAGGTAGAGTCTAACTTAGCTACTGTGGTCTTTTGGATTTAATCTTCAGCCTATGTGCGTTGGGCTTATGCAAATATTTTGCATCGAGTCCGAATCCTATCTTCAACTCCTTCTATCTTGGTCAGGCATGTTTTCTTGAGAGGCAACTTTTGCTGTTGATTTTATGGCTAATTGGGTTTGCAATTATCGAGTTCATCAGTGTTTTTTTAGGTCTTCAGGGTATTCCACCTGATTTACCTAGCATTATTCATCTGGATGTATAGGAAGTCTCTTATGTTATGTGATAGTGCTGCATCTCTTTTTCTATTTACTGATGTACTTACATGCCTCTCTAATGTATTTTCTTATGTAATTGGAGGTTTTGGTTCATAACTCCCTCCTTATGCATTCTTTTGTTGTTTGATTTATATTACAGGTTGAAAGAATTTGTGATATGGTGTGTTTGGTTACCAAGAAAGTTAACGAGAAAGAAGAATAGCAAGAATCTTGAATTTATTATGATCACTAAAACTTAATATTAATCATCGATCGAGCTCAGATTTATACTAAAAATACACTTGCTCAAGTCACATACAACAAACACACACACACTTAACTCAACATATTCAACACGCCTGGTACAAGTCCGAGCTCACCAATAACTAACTCTTACGTCACCGAGAAATCATCATCTACTTGGCGCCTTCATGTTTAATCATGCTCAGAATATCTCTCTCAAGCTTAAACCCCGATGAACATTTAGCTTGCTTCGAAGATAATGAAACTGATCAAATGTTAGTGGCTTAGTAAGAATGTCTGCAGTTTGATCTTCACTGGGAACAAACTGCACAACAATCTTCTTAGTTGCTACTTTTTCCCTGATAAAATGAATGTCCAGTTCTACATGCTTGGTTTTGGCATGATACACTGGATTATAAGCCAATGCTATAGCACCTTGATTATCACACCACATTATAGGTGCTGTAGAAAGTTTAATTTTCAGTTCATCAATTAAGGTTTGAATCCATACAACCTCAGATGTAGCTTGAGCTAAGGCTCTATACTCGGCTTCAGTACTAGACCTTGAGATTACTGGTTGTTTCACCAAGAGACTAGGTTTGAGCCAAGATAAACAGCATAACCAGCTACTAACTTCCTATCATTTGTCACATGCCCAATCAGAATCACTGAAACAATTTACTTGTAAAGCTCCATAATGATAAAAATACAGACCAAAATGAATAGAGCCCTTCAGATACCTCATAAGTCTCTTACAAGCTTCCCAATGTTCTGCTATTGGAGAAGACAAATATTGACTAAGTTTATTAATAGAATAAGCTATTTCAAGCCTTGTAAGTGTCACATACTGCAATGCTCCAATTATGCTTCTATACCGAGATGCATTTAAAATGGTTGATCCTGACCCTTTTCTAAGATGATGCCCTGTGGACATTGGAGTGGGAACTGGACGACAATCTGTCATATTATGCTTTGCTAAGAGATCAGCTATATACTTAGCTTGTGAGAGATAGAATCCATTTGCTGTCTTGGACACTTCAATCCCCAGAAAGTAATTTAGCTCTCCCAAGTCTTTTAGAGCAAAGGTTTTCTGCATATTAAGAATGACTTGCTGCACCAGTCAAAAGTCAGAACCAATAATAATGATATTATCAACATATATTAAGACAATTAGGACGTGTCCATTATCCCACTTATAAAAGAGTGAATTATCAGACTTAGAATTTAGAAAATTCCATTGAGCTACCATAGCATATTTGAACTTGTCAATCCATGCTCTTGGAGCCTGTTTTAATCCATAAATGGCTTTCTTGAGCTTCCAGACATGAGCATGCTTGGTAGGATCAGTGAATCCTTCTGGTTGTGTCATATACACATCTTCAATTAAAATGCCATTTAAAAAGGCATTATTGACATCAACATGTCTAAGAATCCACTTATTTATAACAGCTAAGCTCAACATTATTATGACTGTTGATACTTTCACAACAGGACTGAAGGTTTCAGTATAATCTTCCCCATGTGTTTGATGAAACCCTTTTGCTATAAGTCGTGCTTTGTATCTAAAAATGGTTCCATCTGAATTTTGTTTGACTCGAAACCACATCACGCCATTACTAATGTGATCAGAGTCATTGCGTAACTAAGTCCCAAATGTCATTGTTTTGAAGAGCCTGAAATTCCTCTGTCATTGCTTGGAACCATTTTAGATCAGTAATTGCTTGGGAAATGAAGGTAGGTTCTGAAGAAGTGGCCAAAAGAGCAGCAAGATATGATTTTGGTTTAAAAATACCACATTTAGATCTGGTTATCATAGGATGACCCATCGGAGGCAGAAGGTATATACGAGGCGAAAGTTAGCATCATGGTGATTGTCGCTGATGGAAGTGATATAGTTACCAAGGAGAAGGTATATCAGATGAAGTTAAGGATTGAGTATATACCTCTCTAGGAGTTGATGATAAAAAATCTGAGGAAGCATTTGGTGATAGAGGTTGCAGAGGAGATTGTATTGGAAAATAGGTAAAAGAGGCAGAGTCAGTGGAGACTGAATCTGAATTTGTTAAATTACAGGACTAAGTAATAGAAGAAAAATCTAAACCAGACACATAAGAAAATGAATTTTCATCAAAGATGACATGATTATAAATATATACTCAACCAGAAGAGTGAAGACATTGATATCCTTTATGTTGACTGCTGTAACCAATGAAAATGCATCTTCCTGATCTAAATTTTAGCTTATGTTTATTGTATGGCCTAAGATATGGATAACAAGCACACCCAAATATTCTGAGTAAGGTATAATCTAGTTTTTGTTGAAAGAGTTTCTAATAAGGAGACATGTTATTTAAGGTTGGTGTTGGTAACCTATTTATGAGAAAGACAACTGTATGAAAAACATTCCACAAGAATTTGAGAGGTAACTTTGCTTGAGCTAATAAAGTGAGGCCAATGTCAACAATGTGCCTGTGTTTTCTCTCTATTATACCATTTTGGTGATGAATATGGGGACAAGGATGTCTGAATTGAATTCCAGATTGAGCAAGATATATAGAAAAACTTCTAAACTCCCCTCCCCAATCTGTTTGAACAGTTTTAATATGGGAATTCAAGAACTTTTCAATGAACTTTCTGAAAGTTATGAATACTTGGAGGGCATCAAACTTAGCAGTCAAAGGAAAAATCCATGTGAATCGACTGAAGTCATTTAAAATGGACAAATAATAAGAGTAGCCTTGAGTTGAAGTGACATGGGAAGGTCCCCATAGGTCAGCATACAGAAGCTGAAGAGGCTGAGTTGATTTTGTGGACACAGAATCAAAATGCAGTAGATGGCTTTTGCCAAATTGACAGGCATTACAGAAACTCAACATTTTGGTTTTATTAAAAGTGCCATTAGCACAATCCTTCAATACATTTTGGAGAGTATGAAAAGCAGGATGCCATAGCCTTTTGTGAAGTAGATTAATATCTACCACACTTGTATTAGCTATTAAGGCTGACTTACATGATAGATTATTAACAGAAGTAGAACTATTTAGTGAATCAGAAAGATGACAAGACACATAAGGACAATAAGCAAACAGAGACTCAAATTTATTGGAAGAAGATTGACATAGCAAAGCTGAGCAATCTTGAGAGAATTGAGATGCACTTTGGACTTGATACAATCCTCATTTTGCAATGCCTCGAAGCAAAATGATCCCTGAGCTCCTGACCTTAATAAAACAACAATTTTCAAGAAATTCAACAACAACATTGTTGTTAGCTAAGAGTTTTGAGACACTAAGTAAATTTTTGGTAATTTGAGGAACACAAAGGACATGATTTAGAATTAAGGGTTCATGGGTGGTTGTTTTCAGCAAAACTAATCCAATATGTGTAATAGGCAATTAGGAACCATTCCCAACAAACAGTTTTTCATTTCTAGAATAGGCTTTTGGTTTAAGAAGTTTACCTGAATCATTAGTAATGTGATTGGTGGCACCACTGTCAATGTACCAGGAAGGATCTTCAATCATTTCTGGAGTAGGAGCTAAATGAGTTGAAGAAGAACTGCCACTGTTATAATCTCCATAGAAACCAAGTGCAGAAGAACCAGCTCCAGAGAAGTTTCTAGAATGTGCAGCGTAAAATGCTGCAGGATCTGAATACATCATATACCCTTGATAACCAGGTCCTTGTGGCATATTGAAGTTTCCAAAATTAGGATAACCAAACATATTGCCAGAGTGAGGATTAAAACCTCTGCCATTAGTTCCATTAAAAGTTCTACCACTAGCATTTCCAAAACATCTTTCAAAATTCCTTTGACCAGGCCTAAAATTACCATTGTATGCTCCTCTTGCTTGATTCTTTGAAGGTACAAAAGCAGAGTTGTACCTGTTTCTGCACTTATTGGCTCCATGACCAAGTATAAAACAGATTTGACATATAAAGTTTGAGTTAAGATCACCAGGCTGTCCCATATTATTGCCACCAAAACCAGAGTTATAAGCACCTCCATAAGTTCTATTGTTATATTTTTGATTGCCAGCAACATTTTTTCCAGAATTATATTGCTTCTGAGCTATATTAGCTGTCAGATTATGTGAAATGTCACTAGCAATTTTTCCTTTCTTCTACTCAACTCTATTTTCGTGACTTAATAGCAAGGAATAAAAATCATCAAGATTGATCTTATCTCCTCTAGCTAGAACACTAGTAACTAGAGATTCATAATCAGACGAATTCAGTCCAGTTAACACATATTGAATAAAATCATTCAAATCAATAGGTTTTCCAGCCAGAGCTAAGCTATCTGATAACCTTTTCATTTTGGCAAAGTAATCAATCATGGACATTGCTCATTTTTTAAGTGTTTGAATCTGCATTTTAAGAGGCATTATTCTAGCCTGAGATTGAGGATGAACATACTTGTGAGTGTATCTAGAAGTTCTTTAGCAGTAGAGCAATAAATCACTGTCGCGAGCAAGTTTTGTTAAATAGATGACATCATCCAGCTCAGAATTAACTGATCAGTCTTGATCCAAGATGTATATTCTGGATTAACCTATCGATCCTTTGCTTCAGTTGAATCAGTAGTTATAGTGCTAGCTGGTGAGAGAAATTGTTCTAGACAAGCTCGATCACCATTAATGAAGCTTTCTAAACCATTTCCTTTAATTGATGTTAAGATTTGAGTTTGCCAAACAATGAAATTATTCTAATCTAATTTGACAGGAGTTACAAAGCTATAAGATCTAGAATTCTAATTAGAACTGGACATTTTTGGCTTTGATACCATGAAAGAATTTGTGATATGGTGTGTTTGGTTACCAAGAAAGTTAACGAGAAAGAAGAATAGCAAGAATCTTGAATTTATTATGATCACTAAAACTTAATACAATCATTGACTGAGCTCTGTATTTATACTAAGTAAAATACACTTGCTCAAGCTGTTACAACAAACACACACACGCTTAACTAACATATTCAGTGAAGCTGAGTCAGCTAACTAACTCTTACACGTCAGCTGAGAAATCATCATCTACTTGCGCCTTCATGTTTAATCATGCTCTGTAACACAGGTAGGGGTCCCCCTGTTAAAAAAGATCGGCACTGCTCTTCTAGAAGAACTTATATCGTAAAGCTCCTGAGAGTTTAGCAATTTGAGAGATTGGATGTATTAAGTTTTAGGCAATAAATCAAAATATTAGGATTTTTATTTTATATAAAATTTTATCCTTTTATCTTCGCAACATAAATTAAAAATCAAATCACGTAAATTTTAGTGTTTCTATTTAATCATTACTTTAATTGTGTATCTCTTTCCCCCCGTCAATTTCTTAACATCGTCTAACTCGCCACCATTTAAAATTAAAAAGAAAAAGACCATTCACGCGCCGACTAGCCGGCCTGCGTCCACGGACATGTGTAAGGAAACATTTGGAATTTTAAATGAAAAAGAAGTTTGGGGGTTGAAATTAATATGATGCAGCACCCATCATAGGAATCCTAGGCCGGCTGCTTCGACTAAGTCGCCGCAAACCTCATTTGATGCTTGCTGGATGCATTTGGTCGACTTGTCTTAACGTTTATTCACTTTGTTGAAAGTATACATAAAGCTCAATAGGTTTGCAAAAATAATTGAGAGAGATAGAAAATGAAAGGGCAAGTTTCCCATGAGTTGGAGGTAAACGTGCCAGCCGCCCAAGCTTGGGAACTCTATGGCACAATTAAACTAGCAAAGCTTGTTGAAAAAGAGTCCGATACGGTTGAAGAAATTGAAATTGTAGAAGGTGATGGAGGTGTTGGCACCATTCTTCACCTCAAATTTACACCGGGTAGGTACTGTCTCTTAAATAATACACTCTTTTTAGTTTTTAAGGTGATGGACTTTCTGTGTTTCATGGTTTTTTGTGTCTTTTGATTGAACTAGGCACACCGGGTTTTGCTGGTTACAAAGAGAAGTTCATTGAGATCGATAACGAGAGGCGAGTGAAAGTAACAGACGCAGTAGAAGGAGGGTATCTGGATGCGGGATTTACTCTGTTTAGAGTGATCTTTGAGATCATAGAGAAAGGGATTGATTCCTGCATCATCAAATCAGTAATTGAGTACGAACTCAAAGAGGAAGCTGCTGCTAATGCTTCCTTTGTCAGTATCGACGCAGTGGCAAAGATTGCAGAAATCGCCAAGAATTATCTCCTCAACAACAAGGCTTAAGCTTAAGACTATGAATTACCCATCTTTAGTGACCCTTTCTCAGCAGCAACAAAGACAATAACATCTCAAGTATGGAATTGTCATAAAGTCATAATAATACCATGTATTTCAGCTAAACTTTCAATAAGAGCTAGTGTTATGTTGGGCAGTTTCTTGATGACAACCAAGTGATTGATGTTTCCAATACGGAAGATGAATCTGAAAAGCATATACCATCTTCCTTTGAAGTTTGAATTGAACCTCAACCTCCAATCATCACCACATTCTATATAAACTTGCATAATTTGCCGAGGAAATCCCGAGGAGACGAAAGTGTTTGATTTGTTAGCTTCTTCCAAATGCAGGGTCGTTTGCCCGAGCTCTCTTTAACTACCGAAGGTTTTAAGATTTTGCATCACGTCTATCAAGTATTAACCATGCTGAGTATAGTTGATAATTGATACCTAACGATTCATATAATTTTGCCTATTGACCTTCATCACCCACGTGAATTTTGCTTAAAGAAAAGCTTAAATTATATGGGATTGTTTCTCTCCTCGCATGCTTTCTATACCATCTCTGACTTTGTCCCTGAGCATAACTCATTGGCCAAGAATACTTTTGAGTGGATGGTCACTTCTGTTCGAATAATAATGAGGTCATCTCTATAGTTCCAAGAAATGGGCTCATTTCCTTTTGGCAGACTAACAAGAGACACCCTACCAAATTCTGGGTTCCACACCATGTTTTATCAGAAGATAAATTCATCAAACACAGAGTGAGAAAGCATAGTGGAACAAGTGTGGGATGGTTCTGATGGCTCTTTTCCATTTCCATCTACACATGCATGAGAATAACTAATTCTATGATGTTACAATGCAAGGTCTTGGTCATATTATCACAATAACCCTATAGGGGTATTGCTACGATGAAAATTCCGGTACAAGTAGCAAAACTTCCAAATTCTTTGGCAGATGAGGAGCCATACAACTGGCGGACTGAGATGCCACAATGCACTAATCAACAGCCATGGCTTCTGAGCCCCCACTAGCATCCTCCATTCCACCCTTCTGCTCCTCAGCCATCCTCATCTCCTCAATCAAATTCTTCTGTTCTTCCTCCATGGTATTCTGTAACTCATCCACCTGCAGAAAATTTGCAACAATACATGTATAAATTGAATCACCAATCACACAGATTCAATTTTACCATAATAAAATAGATCACCAACTGCACATCCAGCAAGCTCAACTTTATTTTCATGTCAATACAATTGGTGGGAAAGCGAAAATGCTTACAGCCTGAAGCATCCAGCTTAAAAATAATTATGGAAATGGGAAACAAAAGAAAGTGAGATATGAATTCATTTGTTAATATGAAGATTTCAACAAAATGGCAGTGACCAGCAAAATCAGTCACAGAAGTAGAAGTTTTGTGATTTCAAGATATTATTAGGCTCTCTCTCTCTCTCTCTCTCTCTCTCTATATATATATATATATATATAGTCATATATTTCTGAACTCTTTAAGGTGAACCACTGAGGGCAACTACATACACAGGCATAAAACAAATATAAATCCATCAATAAAAGAGTTATGACAATGTAAGCTTCTACTAATCCTGCACAAAACACCCAGAATTTCAGCATATCCCATTGTGGTCATTAAACAAAGTCGTGGAACTTTTACAGTAACATTGTACAAAATTTATAAAGACTACCAGCAATTTCAGAATTATAGTTGCCAAACACTTTGCTGCTTTTTTTTCACAGATCATTCTTCAACGCAGTTGATCCATATTATTTTTAAATCATAGCAACTCTAAACTAGCTCTAAAATCATTCATTTCAAAACTGGATCCAAGACATTCCTGTTTTCTCTCCAAAAATCCACTGGACCCTCCTACCACACAGTTCCTAGGCACCAGATATACAAAAGCCTTCCCTTACGAAACAATATCATAGAAAATTTCCCCAAAACTAACAAAACAAAATGTTTAACAAGAATGGATTTCACACAAATTTCTAATGAAATCCTATCAAGTCAGCGAAAGTAAAGATCACCACTGTTGTATCCAAATCAATCATGTTGCTTGCCTACGAAGCCCACACAAGTTTGAACTTTAAATGAAATTGCCTATAAATCAATCAAGTCACATCATGCTTTACTGAGAAAGTACAGATGTTTATTTGTTCTCCACATAGAAACTGCAAATTCAAAGATCTCCTCATGTGAACAGGAGAAATATCATACTATTTCACTTCCTCCGTAATTTTTAGATCACAGTCAATTCCATCCTACTTTATCAAACAACCCCACCCACATTCCACTAGATGCGTTCCTCCTATTGCATCTTCCGCAGCTTAGAACTAATAATCACGCATTTCTATACTTGTGTAGGAATCATCATACCCAGATCACAGCAGGGAAAATTTAGAACACAGCGTCACATGTTCAATTCTATAAAACCAGAATCCAGAATGAACATCTAACATCAATGTGGTAGTGGTGCCATAAAGTGCTCCAGTGAATGTAACAAAAGTTTCTAATACAAACAAAAATTCACTATAACGCACTGTAGAATAAGAACTGGAAATTTGAAAAGCAAAAAGAGGCCCCAATTTAGGGAGCAAAATGCCAACCACAATCATGCAATAGAGTTTAGCACATTTGCGCAAGATAGTAACATTGTGCTTATAATTTAAAATTCGTAAGGTGTTTTGTAAAAGTAGTTGACAAAGTGGCAAAACCTCCAAAACAAACTATATGGTAGAAATTTCACAGAATGGCAGGATGAGGAGGGATCTAAATATTAAAGATGTACTTTTGTACAAAAAATTGCGTGCACATAGACAGGAGAGGAAACTTGAACACAAATGCAAAGGAATAGCAAAGCAGACAAATTACTTAGTAGCAAACTGCAACATACCACATGCAACAAAAGAGCAAACTGCTTCTTCCGAAGCTCCAGCAACCTTGAACCGGCTGTATTCTCTGCTTCTAATGCTGCAATCTCTTTCTCCAGGTCAGTAATAATCCTTTGAGTCTCCGATCTTGGTGGCTGCACAGCAATTAATTTCCTAATTGCCTCACACTCCTCCTTGTGCTGTCTTTCAATCTTACTCTCTTCAAGTTGTTTCTTTAAATCTTCTATGTCAGCCTTCGCCTGCAATATTTGCCTATTTATCTCTTCTTTCAGCTCATTGAAGTTCTCCTTCTCTCTGAGGTTTGCATCAATAACAGCTTTACTCTTAAGCAGTGGAATCTCAAAAGTGGACAACTCCTGCAGGAAAGCTTTAGCAAGTTTTTCACAGTCATTATTATTATCTTCATCCTTCTCAATCTCAAGTACAAATGAGGTAAATTTCTTCTGAAGTTTCTTCAATGGGGGTTCACCCCTTGTGGTGGTTGTGCGGGTTAGAAGCCTATGCTTTATGATTACATCATCTTCATGTGGACCGAAAGCGTAGTTCACTGGTACTGTTTCTGCCCTACCAGGAACTTTCCTTCCTTTTGCTAGCATTTAAACTGCTTTTTGTAATTTCAATCCTGCAAGATAGATGTATGAACAGATTCACATCCCATATATATCTGCAAGAGTAAGTTCTAAGCTGTACAACAAAATGGCATCTTGAAAGAGACAAGCCATATCAACTAGACCGTTGACTTCAACGAGCAAGCCCAAACAGCCCTAACATGTATAATTGGCAACTGTTTCAGCAGTAAGAAGCCAACACAGCACATTATTCACGAGAAACCACTATTAAGAGTAATTCAACCACTGTTTCTTGTACTCGAACACATGAAGAAATCCAATCATTTACAAGGCAAAATGTAATGTCCTAATCATTCTCTCAACTTGGTCTACCATAAGTACTCACTATTTCCTAATTTTGTATCTGCAGAGACAGAAAGCTCCCGTCAACAAACACACACAAACCAATGAAATAACGCTTGTATCAGAAAAAGTCAAAAATTTTACCTTAAAACTAAGTCAATTTTGTAATAATTGCCAAGAAAATACCTACTTAGTCAGTTTTTGTCATAATTGCTAAGAAATACCCTCAGACCTAAAACCTAAAACACAGTCAATTTTAGAATAAAGAAACTAGACAAAGGACCCCTGTCTTCTTCTTTCACCTTTTTGCCTCCATCCAAAAAGCATTTCTCGTCAGCTCCATCAATTAAAGAAGAATTGTTTCCCTGATTTTGAAACGATCAATGGTTGCATGATTGCCTTTTAACAACAGTCATAACACTCACTTTCTGAATGAATATGTGCACTTGCTGACCGTAACACAGAGGAGTGGCCCCAGTATGTGTGGCGCTTACTGAGACCTAGAAATAGAATCCCATCCTATTTTACTTAAGGAAACTCAATGTAACTCCTGCCCTGACAAGCAAAACAACTAAATTTGCCCCCCAAATAATTTAATTTTTTTCCCAATCTGACAAAAATTCAACAAAAAATACCCAGAATGATGGCAGAAGCAAATTAATGCTATGCAAGTGCTCAGTATAAGTTGAAATCTTAGAAATTAAAACTAAACACTAACATACTTCAAAGTCTTGGAGTACAATAAAACCCAAAGAGAAAATCAAAGAGTAAAATTACAAACTAATGGAAGGGGAAAAAAATATCAAACAGTTGACAAACTAACTGAAGAAAATTCCCCCGGCCCCCCCCCCCAAAAAAAAAAAAATTTGTGACAAGCACCAGTGAAATGAGAGAAACCGCTTTGAGCTCAAAGAACTTTCTTTGCGAGCCTGCAGCTGCGAGCCAAGGATGGGCATTCAGTTTGGTTTGCAACCTATTCGGGTCCAAGAATTTGGAAAATTAGTTCGGTTTAGTTCAGTTTGGGTTCATAATTTGGTTAGGATTCGGATTATTAATTCGAGTTCAAATACGATTTGGGTTACAAATACAGTTTGGGTTATTAATTCGGATTGGTTTATTAATTCAGGCTAATTTTGGTTACAGTAACCATCATCAAAAAAAAAAAAAAAAAGTAAAACACCAAATGATGAAAAATATTCGGATACTAAAACAAAAAATTCAAAATATTCATATGCCTTTCTAAAGTTCTAAATAATGTCTTCATTTACATTCGCACAACATTAAGAGTTGAGAAAGATACTGCAATGATAAAGGTACTGGCATTTACAGAGAAAGTGGCAAAATGAACTGTTTATTTTTTTCTACAAGGGAGGGCTCTGGAATTCAAATAATAAATTGAATTAAGGATGTGCCATGTTCTAGAAGAGCATGCAGTTGTCAACCAGAGATTTTGTTTTACCATATAAACATACAGGAGTCACAGACATGCATTGTGACTTCTATATTTGAATCTATGTCATAGATAGGTTCAATTTAGTAATTTACAGGTACACTTTGTGCCCTAGCAGTAAACACATCTTCTAACATGATACAGTACCAATGAATCTAAACAAAAACAAGATAACAAGATAACGAGAAGAGCTACAGGAATCATTCTGGTGCTTGCAAGTTTCCTTAATATTACATTCATTGCTTTCTGTTGACTCATGAAACTGAACACAATAAATTGCCAATTCTGCACATATTGACTTGAGCCTGTGGCTGGAAACCTAAACAACCATGGTTTCGAAATTAATTATGAACACATTTCATACAGATGACAGATAAGCATAATTAATAAATCGTAAATTAGACCTCACAACAACAGTATTAATTCTATTTATAACTGAAGTTACCGTGAAGAGCTGACGGCGAGCTGCGACAACCGGGAGGCGTCACGGTGGCCGATGGCAGCTGTGACTGCGAGGCTGCTGTTGGTGCTGGCTGAGGCTGATTCGCTGAGGTTGCTGTCGTGAGTTGAAGCTATAAGGCTATCGTGAGGTGTCTGTCGGCGGCTGTCGTGGTGAGGCTGTATGATACTCAGTCACAACCTAAATAAATAATATACTGATAAAATTAAAATATGAATTTGTATCACAAATAACGCGGCAAATAATAATGTATTGTATCGTTAATAGAACAATTTTACATAAATATTTTTTTAACCAGGACTTGTCCTTCACTTACGCAATCTAATTATATCTAGTACAAACTCATATTTTAAATATATACATATTTAAAATTCTAGTACGCATAACACTTTCAAAGTTTCTGAGTGTAAAAATATTAAATTTAAGATATTTTGAATTTATAAAAAATAAATAAATAATTTATCACTTACAATCATACGTCAAAAAAAAAAAAAATATATATATATATATATACATATTTAAAATTCAAGTACGCATAACACTTTCAAAGTTTCTGAGTGTAAAAATATTAAATTTAAGATATTTTGAATTTATAAAAAATAAATAAATAATTTATCACTTACAATCATACGTCAAAAAATAGAAAATAAATATATTATTTTGATAAATATATTCACACTCATTCATACTTCAATAACATTAAAATTAATTTAGATTTTCCGTATAAAGCAAACACTACCATAAGACTTACAGTAAAAAGTACTATTTACCCCTTAAGTTTGATTTCCTCATGGTAAAAAGTACCATTTATCTCTTAAGTTGGATTTTCTCACAATAAAAAAATACCATTTATCTCCTAAGTTTGATTTTAGTGACTCTTAAATAATTTTTTTAAAGTTTGAATTTTTTATAAAGATAAGAATCTAAAAAATTTATTTTCGCATAAAAAATTATTTTTGCTTTACCACATACATTAAGATGAAAAATACAAGACCCCCGTTCAATAATGTCAACATCAGTAGCTGAACGGCTGAATCCCATAATAATTTCTTTTAAAAAAAACCATAATTATTTTCATTATCTATAAAATATTAACAATTAAAAAAAATATTGTAAAAACAATGGAAACCGGCCGTTAAGGCAGAACTCAAAAGCCATTAAACAGAATCTGACAATACACACACCGGTATACATCTCGAACAGTATTGGGGAAGTCTTCAACAGTGACGTATCAAAATTCACACGCGCAAGCAAGTTACATACAAAGAGGGGAAAGAAGAATACAAAGAAACTTGTCCTTCAAAATCTATGCGCTCTCTTTGTCCTCACAGCTACTGAATTGTAAGGAACCCTTTTCTCTACTGAGATCTCATCTGGGTTTTTGTTTTTTTCTTGCACTAATTGCAATTTTTATGAGTTTTTTTTTTTCCATTTGGATTTTGGGTGGCGAAGGAATTTAATATCATGGTGTCTGATGTAATCCTTCATATTAGGTTGGTCTTGTATGTCATTTGGAAACTTCTATCTTTGACTATGCATCATGATTCTTCGTGCTCAATTTGAAATATTTTGTATTGTGATTAGTAATTTAGCTTTTGTCTATGCTTGAATTTAGTATAGATTGTCCATTTTAATATTATAGAAGTGATACGAATGATCTGTTGGAGAATTTGTAAGTGTCTTGCCTTTCTTACTGACTGTAATTGGCTTTATCTCTTCTTTGCTCATTATAATTGGTCCATGAGCACTCGTGTTATTGGAAAAGCCCTCTAAATGTCAAATTTTATCCAATCAGGAAGGACAAAAATATGATTATTCTTGAAAAGGGGCATCTTTTGATATGAGATATGCAGAAATTATAGATATTAGTTTAAGATCTTGTGTTTGAGCAAGGTCGATAATGTCCTCTCCACATACGCAGGTGCAATTCATCATCAGATTAAACCAATGAATATCCAACTGTTTGCTCACAATTTAGCAAATTCTGTAGATTTTTAGCAGTAATTGTCAAGATGGGGTGTGTCATGTGTGGTAAGTTTTTTTTTTTTTTTTTGAGACTGGTTATACACCAGAGTACTTGCATTACACAGATTTACAGCTGCTATTAAAGCAGACACTATACTGATATTTACAATCAGACATATATTACTGGGACTTATATTATTACATTTGAATTCTATGAAGTACATGCCCAGACAAATGACCCTCACAGAGGAGGGACACCCCTACTCCACTCACATTTTGTGAGGGAGAGGAAATTATAAACATTTAGCCCCCACAATGCTTTTGTGGGGGCTTGAACCGCTGCCCTCACAAGCGTGAGGGCAGCGGCCCAACCATCGGGCTACAAGCCCTTTGGCTCATGTGTGGTAAGTTAATTAAGAAAAATAAGAGGTTTTATTAGGCATTTAACTGTCCAATGCAACCACCAACTATCTAGGTGAAACTGGTTGAATGCTGTCCATATTCTGGAAATTGACAAGGGGGAATAGTTAAATCAGGTCTCTCAAGTTTTTGAATCTATATGGAGCCATTAATTCTATCTTTAAGATTCAGTGTCTCATAGAACAGTCAACTTTCCTCTCTCTCTCTCTCTCTCTGTGTCTCCGCTTCTCAGTGTCTGGAAATCTTCTTCCCCAATTTAATTGAGTTTGATTGGCGGCTTGATCCATGGTGTTGTATTTTGGAGGATCCATGGTGTTGTATTTTGGAGGATCTAATCAGAACAATATTCTTTTTCCAGTTTATAGTGAGTAGTTTCGTTGTGGCCATGGTTGATGTGGTATAAATGGAAGGAGAAGTTCATGAACAATTTCTCCAAATATCTCTCATCTTTGTTGGGGATTAAGAGCTAAATTCTCAATGGTAAATCCAAAAGCTTCCCGCCATCCAACAATATGCTACAGGCCCATACAACCCTCAGATTTGATGATTTTACAGCAACTCCATGCTGATGCTTTTCCTATCAGGTAAAAACTCCATTAGTGCTTTCACATGGTTTTTAAAACTACTTGAGTAACATTTTGAAGAAAAAGCATTTTTCTTTTCAGGTATGAGTCTGAATTTTTCCAGAATGTTGTGAATGCACGTGATATTGTGTCCTGGGGAGCTGTTGACCGGAGTCGACCTAATGGTCACAGCGATGAACTTATTGGATTTGTTACTGCCCGAATTGTGCAGGCAAATGAAAGTGAGGTGGGTCCTCTTTATGTATAAGAATGTGGCTTGCTTGGCGGGGTCCTCTTTATGTATAAGAATGTGGCTTGCTTTGTATGTCTTTGAATTAATAATTATGGGTTTTAAATCTTAGTTGCTGAATGCTACCACATATTCATTCACAGCAAGAAATGTCCAACCCTGAGTAAATTTGATGAAATCCGGTTGAATAATTCAATAACATCTGATTTCAAAACCTTTATCAACAATTTCTGGAGCTAATTTCACCCTTGAAGCCTCATACTAACTAGAAATGGCTAAAGTGTGCTGGAATGTTGAGTACTATAATATATTTTGTTTCTTTGTATTTGTAGAGAGATGTATCTCATTAGGCTTTACAACTCAAAAAATTTTAAGTCATTAGTGAGAGGCCAACCACAATATAAGCTAAAATAAACTTGATTCTAATACCATGCTGAGTAAATCTAACTCTAAAGCTTTCTTTATTTGGTGAGTTTCAGTTACTATATGAGTGATTGTATTAAATATTAAATTTTAGTGCTATGTGATACACAAACAATGCGTGAGACAACAAATTCAAGCTGAGAAGATGTAAAGCCCTTGAATTTTCCTTTTCATTTTGTAAATATTTGAAAGCATGCTTTTTGCCATTAATTTTCCTTCTCCATTTTAAGGATTCATTTCAATTGACATTCACCTTGCAGATAGGAGATTTGCTCAGTTATGATTCAGCGAAATCAGATCAAACACTAGTCTACATTTTGACATTGGGAGTAGTGGACACTTATAGAAATCTTGGAATAGGTGGGTGCTTTTTCATATGATATGTGGCTTGAAACTATTGTCATCGTAAATATTAATTTGGTTAATTTTGTATTTGCAGCTTCTTCGCTTATTAGCGAGGTCATCAAATATGCCTCAAATATCCCAACATGCCGTGCATTGTACTTACATGTGATCTCTTACAACATTCCAGCCATCCATTTGTACAAGAAAATGTCATTCAAGTGCGTACGAAGGTTGCATGGTTTTTATTTAATCAATGGGCAACATTACGATTCATACTTGTTCGTTTACTACATAAATGGTGGCCGTTCTCCCTGCTCGCCATTGTAAGTGCAATTTATAATTTATTTTTCATCTATTAAGTCTGGCTCTTTGCCTAATTGAGTATGCAGAATTTCCAAACATATTGGCTGAAATTTTGCTGAAGCTGCAAAGAATTAATGTCCATGTTTGTCCAGAGTGACATGTGACCATTTATTTTACATAGTCTATAAAATTATGTGCTTTATAAGATGCAGTTCCATTGAATCTGTTAGATCTAATAATGATGAAGTCTACTCTTTTTGTGGAGATGTGGATAAGAGAAAAATACTTAGTGGGCATTTTATATTGATTTAAGTTTTTACTCTCTTCTTTCTTTAAATATGTCTGCTGCTGCAAGTATTTTTAGAACAATGAAGGTTTTGGATTAGCTGCTAATTTGATGCTTATCACTGTTTTATCTGCAGGGAGCTTGTAACAGTTGCGGTGAGTTACATGAGGAAGGGTCTTAACTCAGTGGCTGCAAGGCTAAGGAAGAATGAAGAAAAATGGCCGAAATGGGCAAAATGTAAAGAAAGCCGACGCCTTGTAGGGACACAAAGCAGGAGAAACCTCACTGCTGAGTGTACCGGGTGTGAGTGTGTTTAATATGGTTCTTATATGTAGCAAATGGTGTCATAAATTTGCAGAGAAGAGCTCATAGGGTCATAGGTCGTGAAGTTACTTCTTCTCTTATTTATCTGTACTCTTATTAATGAAAGCAATGAAAGAAAATATCATTGTAATGATCTTGAAAATCTTCAGTTAAATAGTGATCTTCTTAACAAGCTTTAGTCGTTGAACTTTCTTTGTGGGTCAATTTCATGTTAATCCCCCAAGTGTGATTGTTTTTTTCCACCCCTCTCTTTCTAAGATAAACATAGTGTTGCTAAGATCAGCTGCTTCTCGACTGCCACTTGCAATGTGAAAAAGAAAATGTATTTCGTCCGCTATTGATATGTTTGATGTGTGCTTGTTGTTTGGCTCATTCTACACTACTGTTTGACATAATGTTGCTGGATCAATTTGGAATGAGACAGTGATGAAATTTACAACAAGTGTGTCGTATGTGACAAAATGATTTCGCTATGGTTAATTTTGTTTTTAAACAGATGTTAAATGCTACAATTGTTGATTTTTTCTTTTTCTTTTTTGCCCTCCCGATTATGGGCTGTTTGAACACGTCTGTTTAATAACGTGTTGAAAATGTTCATACAATATTTGCTCGATCAATTTGTCCTAAAAAAATTGTATGGTAGTTGGCACATATAATATATTATTACTCTTTCGGATTAATTTAACATTAATCAAATCGAAATATGTATTATACAATTTAATTTTCTTTATTAATTAATATTAATCTATCATTACCCTAATCCAAGTATATCGTATCTACAGACTTTAATAGTGTTTAAAAAAAAAAAAAGTTGTGAAAGAAACACAATTTTGCTTGTCAACCTACTCCTCCTCCCTATACAACTTGTGCAACCTATTTCCAGGCTATTACAAATATTATCTATCTTATGCATGGGGTTATTTCTCTCTGAATGAAAAAAGTCAATGGCTTATACAAATTCTCCACCACTGGGCTCTCTCCCTTCTTCCTGCAGACGGGCATACATAGGGTTTATCTGTATGTCTGTGTTCACCTTTTGCACCATTGTTGTTTTAGATGCCAGTGTCATCACCATGTTTTCATCTCACATGTTGAGTTTCCTGAAGCAGCAGAAGCAGGAGATGCAGAATGAAAATGGATTCTTTAATCTCACCACAGCTCTGGCTTGGACTTCCATGGTTTTTATTTGTGTTTTAATTCCAGTTTTCTTGGTCTTGGTTTTTCTAGTGGGGTGGCTTCACAGAAGAAAAGAGGCTCTTGATGCTAATCCTGTGCAAGTGCAAGAAAATCAGTCAGTGCAGCCTTGATAATTTTTGTTTTAATTTTTATTTCCCTGTAAGCGAGCCAAACAAAATCACTAATGGATTGTAATTGAAGGTTTTATAGTTTCTTCCTGAAAAGTATGACTTTGTATACATTTCAAAAGTGCGTCAATTCCTAATAGTCTCTCTATTCAAATACCGCCTATTCCCAAAAATTATAAAACTTCTGAAAGGAACCAAAATTTTGACATGACCCGACGACTTTTATGCACAGGGCGAAATAAGTCCACAGTTCTTGAAAACTCATAGGACAGCTCCAGTGGTAAATCGATGGTTGATTACTGCTTCTGCAATTGGACGTTGTTGGAAGTCAGGATTCAGCATTGCCTGCGGTAGGAGGAAAATAATAATGTTGCATGAGAAAATTTGAGTGACAAACAATGAGAATATTAACAGATAAAACTAGACCTATGAAGCAAAACACTGTCAGATTGGAATAAGTCAAAGTTGGATATGAGCATTCTGAATCATCACATATAACAAGATAGGGTCAGGGAGAGGAGACTTAGCTGCAAGGCTAATGACATAACCATACAAAAACTTATCTATGAACTCTTAAAAAGCCAGACTTTGCAAGAGGGAAAATCCCACATGAGATTTCCAGCTGAACCCCAATATCAAACAAAAATAAATTATTATGATATGAGTTTTTCAGATAAACAAAGCAGTATCGATATTCTTTCATAGCCACCACAACTACTCAAGTTAAGAAAACAAATTTTACTTAAAAGAAGTAGTAATCAAACGTTGAAGCAGGTCTGAGAAAATAACTGGCATTTAGATTTGCATTTCGGCTGTGATAACTCTTTCCACTACCATGTGGGCATCTCAAATTGATATTTATAGTTCTGTGGCAGAATTTGATAAAAAATAGAGTTATCTTTATCTGGTGGTTGTTTTATATGATATGTTTCTATCTACTTATTTTGATTTCCAAATTTATCCCTAGAATAAAGGGCTTTGCTAAGATAAGATTCCTAGTCTATGTTAGCTTCAAGCTTTATATATAATCTTGTAATTAGTTAATCAATAGAGAATAAGAAAGTCCAGTGCTTACTGTTTCCTTCCCATATCTTGTTACATGGTATCAGAGCAAGGTATTAGTTGAAGGAAACCATGGTAAAAACAGCCATGACTTGCACAAGTAGGAGTACTGACTCCTCCGAATCTGTTGAAACGTCAGATTCCTTCTCAGTCAACTCCTACAATTGTTCCCACAGCAATTACTGAAAATACATCACTTCAAATTACATCCCACAAACTCAACGGAAAGAACTTTCTCCAATGGTCTCGTTCTGTTCAAATGGTAATTCAAGGGCGTGGAAAACTTGGCTATCTTCTTGGCCAAAAGCAAAGACCAGATGAAAATGATCCTGCATTTCAAACATGGGATGCTGAAGATTCTATCGTTATGGCATGGCTGGTTAACTCAATGGAACCAAACATCGGGCAGACATATTTATTTTACCAAACAGCTGCTGAACTGTGGGAAGCTGTCAAAGAAACTTTCTCGGATTTGGAAAATTCATCACAGATGTTTGAATTGAGGAATATGGCTCGTAACTTGAAACAAGGTGATATGGATGTAACCCATTATTTTAATTCTCTGATGAATCTTTGGCAGGAATTAGATCTATTCAATGAGTATGAATGGAGTTGCGTTGATGAAGGTGCTCGATACAAAAAACTGGTGGATAAAGATTGAATTTATGATTTTTTGGCTGGTCTCAATAAGGAGCTTGATGATGTTCGTGGTCGTATACATGGCACTAAACCATTACCTTCCATCCGAGAAATCTTTGCTGAAGTTAGACGAGAAGAGAGTCGTAAACGGGTAATGCTTGGGGAGCCGAAATCACTTACAGCACTTGAAATGTCTGCTTTGGCTGTTCAGAAATCTAATAATTCCAACAAAGGTGGCCAGCTGTGGTGTGATCATTGCCACGAACCGAATCACACCCGAGAACGTTGTTGGAAGCTACATGGTAAACCAACAAATTGGAAAGACAATAAAGGCAATAAGCGAAGTCCAAAAGGATTTCAATATGCAACTGACATTGATCAAAGTGTTCCAAAGGAAGGTGTAAGCAGTGTGATTCCATCATTTACCAAAGAACAACTTGAGCAGCTTCAAAAACTTTTAACTCCTATTTTTTCGTCCTCTTTGCTGGCCCAAAAAGGTATTTTCCCAACAGCTCTTCATGCTTCCACAAATGTTCCAGATCCCTGGATCATTGATTCTGGCGCCACAGATCACATGACAGGCTGCATTCGTTTTTTCTCTTCTTATACTCCTAGTCTAGATCATTTTAAAGTAAAGATAGCTGATGGTTCACTTTCAGCTGTTGCAGGGATGGGCACTATAAATATTACTCCTAGCATAATTCTCAAATCAGTTCTCCATGTTCCTAAATTATCTTGCAATCTACTTTCTGTTAGCAAAATCACTAAAGATCTTAATACTGCAGTTAATTTTTCGCATTCCTCTTGTGAATTTCAGGACCTAATTTCGGCGAGAAAGATTGGCAGTGCTAGGGAACACAGGGGACTTTACTATTTTGAGGATCTCAACGTGAATAAACAAGCTCATACTACTGATTGTGGATCTCTTTCTATGTCTAGGGAACAAGAAATAATGTTGTGGCATCGTAGGTTAGGTCATCCTAATTTTCCATATTTAAGAAATTTGTTTCCTGAATTATTTCGTAATAAAGATTCTGTTATGTTTCATTGTAAAGTATGTCAATTGGCTAAACATTAGCGTTCTTATTTTCCTTCTCAGTCATACAAACCTTCCAGACCTTTTGCAATGATTCATAGTGAAATATGGGGACCTTCTCGTGTCTCAAACCTTACGGGCATAAAATGGTTTCTTACTTTTATTGATGATCACACACGAATCTGTTGGGTGTATCTATTAAAGAATAAATTTGAAGCAGCACAAACCTTTAAAAAATTTCACTCCATGATCCAAACACAATTCCAAGCCAAAGTACAGATTTTACGTACTGATAATGGTAGAGAATTTTTTAACATTTCTCTTAGTCAATTTCTTTCACACCATGGGATTATACACCAAAGTTCTTGTATTCATACTCCACAACAAAACGGTGTCTCTGAACGAAAAAATCGTCATCTTCTTGAAGTAGCACGGTCTCTCATGTTCACTACCAATGTACCTAAACAATTCTGGGGAGATGCTATTCTTACGGCATCGTACTTAATTAATCGCATGCCTTCTAAGGTTCTTAATTACCAAACTCCACTTAACATGTTTCTCCAATATTATCCACACACTTGAGTATATACGGATCTGCCACTTAAAGTCTTTGGTTGTACTTCATTTGTCCATGTTCAAAGTTTGGCTCAAACAAAGCTAGATCCTAGAGCTCATAAGTGTATTTTTTTAGGTTACTCAGCCACTCAAAAGGGTTATCGGTGTTATTCTCCTAAACAGCACAAATATTTTATTTCTATGGATGTTACCTTTTTTGAAACTCATCCTTTCTATGCCCAGAATTCCCTTCAGGGGGAGAGTTCTAACGAAGGGAATCTTTGGGAAGCGTCCTTGCCATCTCCAATTTTTCCCGTCTTCAGAATTATTATCTCCACCTAAACAGACTGTTGTTCAGCCGCATCAGTCTCAATCAGATCTGTCTCCATCAGAAACAACCCAAAATTCATCTCAGTCAATGAAGTCTATGGATGATGAGAATTTCAAGTCAGGGAGAGAAACACAGCAACAACAAGAGCTGCGTGTTTATTCACGACGGAATAATCCGCAAAGAGTTGAGGACCTTGTTCACCGACAGCACTATCAAGAGACCGAACTGAATGAAGGTATACAGTCTCAAAATACTATTCTTAAACCTGAAATTGATGATCTTGATGTTCCTATAGCCTTTAAGAAAGGGGATTAGATCTTGTGCTCAATATCCTATTTCTAATTATGTGACCTATGACCGACTGTCACCTTCTCTTCGAGCATTTGTTACTAATCTTTCAGGTGTACAAATTCCAAAAAATATTCAAGAAGCGTTAGTAGACTCGAAGTGGAGCTATGGAGGAGATGAGTGCTCTAGAACAGATGGGAACATGGGAGCTAGTACAAAAACCAAAAGGAAAAGTTCCAGTGGGTTGTAAATGGGTTTTTACTATCAAGTATAGGTCTGATGGATCAATAGAGAGGTATAAGGCATGACTAGTAGCAAAGGGATTCACTCAAACATACGGGATTGATTACCAGGAAACATTTGCTCCAGTCGCTAAATTAAATACAATTCGAGTTCTATTATCCTTGGCCGCAAACTTGGATTGGCCACTTCAACAATTAGATGTTAAGAATGTTTTTCTTAATGGAGACTTAGCAGAGGAAGTTTACATGTAGTTGCCACCTGGATTTGATAAGGGAGGAAGAGGACTAGTGTGTAAATTGAAAAAATCACTTTATGGACAAACAGTCACCTAGAGCTTGGTTTGACAGATTCTCTAGGGCTATACGACAGCAAGGATACAAACAAGCTCAGACAGACCACACATTATTTTATAGACATAAGGATGGTAAAATTACTGTTCTTATTGTTTATGTTGATGATATAATATTGACTGGCAATGATATTGTTGAAATGAAGAGATTGAAGAAAATTCTTGCAACAGAATTTGACATAAAGGACCTTGGATCCCTAAGATACTTTCTAGGCATGGAATTAGCAAGAAATAACACAGGCATATCTGTTTCTCAAAGGAAATATGTTATAGACCTTTTGAAAGAAACAGGAATGGTAGGTTGTAAGCATGTAGACACACCAATGGATGCAAATTTGAAATTAGGAGACTTGAAGGACAGTATTCCTGTTGAGAGAGGGAGATATTAGCGACTTGTTGGGAAACTCATCTATCTTTCGCACACTAGACCTGATATTGCTTTTGCGATTAGTGTTGTAAGTCAATTCATGCATGCTCCATGCGAGGAACATATGGAAACTGTTTATCGTATCCTGAGATAACTTAAAGGAACACCAGGAAAAGGTCTTCTCTTCAAGAAGAATAAGGCAAGAAGTGTTGAAGCCTTCAAAGACGCTGATTGGGCTGGTTAAATTAAGGATAGAAGATCTACATCAGGCTATTGCACATTTGTATGGGGGAATTTAGTAACTTGGAGAAGTAAAAAACAGTCAGTTGTGGCAAGAAGCAGTGCTGAAGCAGAGTTCAGAGCAGTATGCTCAAGGTATCTGTGAGTTGTTATGGCCGAAACTATTATTAGGGGAGCTAAAAATCGCAGATATTCAACCCATAAAACTCTATTGTGACAATAAGGCAGCCATAGATATTTCTCGTAATCCAGTGCATCATGATAGAACTAAGCATGTTGAGGTTGACCGGCATTTCATCAAGAAGAAGATAGAAGGAGTAATTTCTATGACATATGTGCCTACATCTTAACAAACTGCAGACCTTCTTACTAAAGGATTAGTCAAACCGGTGTTCGAAAAGTTGGTAGACAAGCTGGGAATGTTTAATGTTTTTTGTCCAGCTTGAGGGGGAGTGTGGCAGAATTTTAAAAAAAAAAATAGAGTTATCTTTATCTGGTGGTTGTTTTATATGATATGTTTCTATCTACTTATTTTGATTTCCAAATTTATCCCTAGAATAAAGGGCTTTGCTAAGATAAGATTCCTAGTCTATGTTAGCTTCAAGCCTATATATAATCTTATAATTAGTTGATCAATAGAGAATAAGAAAGTGCAGTGTTTATTGTTTCCTTCCTATATCTTGTTACAAGTTCTATGCTGATAGAAAATTCCTAAGAACTAGTACCCACTTTTTGTGGTAAATGATGAACGAACGAACGTACAACATCCACTTCTACAAGTAATACACACAGAGAGAGGTGGTTATACTCAATTGATAAACTTTAAATACTATTTCAACCTGAAGTAATTCCCAGCCAGCACCTTCCCCAAGATCCAAGAACTTGACAGCTTCTAGCAAGCGGTCATCTGCTAAACAATACCTGCTCAATTCAGAAGAAAAAACAAAACAAAACAAAGAAACTGATATAAGAATATAAACACCACCACAAGTCACAAAAATCTTAAATATACCTTAGAGAAAATCTAATTAATATGGCTAATAAGAATTCCAGGTGCCCAACATTCTGGACTGTCATTATAGTCACAGTAGTCCGATACTCAAGCACAAGCAAATTGGCGCATTAGTCATATCAGGTAACATGTTAATGGCTCAGATGAAGTTAAATCTCTTGAAATTTGAAATAACCAGACATTCTCAGTATTAGCAAAGCAGAATGAAGAATTCTCCGCAGGGAGGCTGAGGTGGGGTGTTGGGGCATAAAGCCACAAAATATTGTTGCAAGATTTTCCAGACCTTATAGGGTGAATGAAAATGGATCATCCTATGCAAAATATTCTGAAATGCTTACATATTGAGATAAAAAATTTAACCGCAGCTAATACAACTATATCGTTTGTTTAATGAAATTTCTTAATAATATTTCAGACATCAAGCTTATGGATCTAAGTGTTTGTAATTGCATGCACATGGAACATGATAAAGTAAAAGTTGCATAACACTGCATTTGACATTAAACCAGCTTAGGTTAAGTGATTAATCATATGGCCTAACTATGATAGGATGTGGGAAAATGGCCAGGGGCAGAAAACTCGTAGGAACTAAATGGAAAGATCCTCAATTTCAATATCAAATCATATCCCTTGAATCAATTAGCTGTGAAATCTTGTTAAATATGTACTACACAAGCAAAATCATAAAACATCATGTGAGAGAGCGCTGCAGATCTTTAGGGGGTTCAACTGGTAAGACCTTTGTGCTTCAGAGTCCCACTCAAATCACTGTTGGTTTAGTTTTCATTCAAGTAATATTTAAAACAGAAAAATACAAACTGAAAAAGGGAGTTTTGCTGGTCTTTTTATATAGTTCACACCAATGCACCAAAGTATTTTGCTCAACTTTAGGAATGTTTTCAGCATCGTATCAATAAAAACATGTCAATTTAGAGGCTTAACCTAACAGCAAGGAATCTTAAACTTCCAAAATATGTAAAAGAATGCATAATGCTAAATCCCAAGCATTAGCCAATAAGTAGCCTTAACAAATGCAGTCTAAATATTTTTTGTGTACACTAAGAAAAACTAGTATTCCTCCTATTTAAACACTTGACTACAGAGATAATCTATACTCTTCAAAGCATAATATTGACTATTAAGGCTGCTTACTCTCTTGTAGCTTGAAGATCAAGTCGAAAAGTGCTTTCCAAAAGCCTCTGCAAGTTCATTCATAAAAATCTCAATGTCACCATTTTGTTTTTCCCTTTCCGGGTTGTAGTTTCATATGCCATGTACATCAATAGGAAAGCAGTTCTGGGGGGTAAAAAGAAAAAAAATGTACGAGGAAAAGATAAAAAGGTTACTTGCAAAGAAAGGCTATCCATGACGTTTACTTCACAGAATGTAACAAAAGCTAAGTATGCAAGAAGAAGACCTGCTTCATATCTGTGTAGGGACAAAGAAATTGTTTAATTCATTACATATATAGAAACTCTAACAGATTAAACAAATCTAAGATTAAACTAGTTACATGTCATCAGCAATTCCAAAGGCTCTTTTTTCCATAGGTGTGAAGACACCAGCAGCAGCCGCTCTTCTCCACAGCCCTTCTGAAAATGTTCCAGGATCTTCTTCTAAATTTTGAAAACTGACAAGCCCATGTCAAACAGTAAAGCATTAAAGGAGAATTATTGATAATTCCAGCACAATCACAGCCTTTGTTCAATCATAACATATCAGCAGAAAAAATTAATTAAATCCAGAAATAAGATATAAGGAACAGTTACTTTTGCATTGTTAGCCAACATCAACAACTCTTGCAACAAAAAGTACGTAGCAAAAAATAATTTACCCAATTATGTGAGTAGCCTGCATACAACAAAAGTAAAGTACATCAACAAGAAAAGACCAGGCAGTAGTACCTAATATCCACAGAAAAGGAGAGATCACGAAGTCGTGGAACTAGGTAAGCTGCATCTTTCTCTACTATTGTACTGCCATTATGAAGTAAAGGTTGGGATAGAAGTTCATGAAGAGAGCAAATCTATTTCAAAAATGTTGAGGAGTAAAAAGTATCTTTGAATCAAAAGAAAGATTCCAACAACATACTTGAGAATAACAGAAGATGGTCCGAGACTCTGGTGTAATCTGTCATGGTCATGCATATAGGCCAGACCAATCATGGCGCCCTGAAATAATTTGATAACAAAATATCTGCGATGTTTGAGGATTTGTTCTTTTTCAAATCTATTCCAAGATTTTTCTCCTGCTGAATGGTTTTTTGAAATTTTTTCACTGGTAAGTTTTGCATAGTCTGCTGCACTATATTTCCCATCATTACGAAAAGCAAGCCACTGCACAGAATAAACTCATTTTAATTCGTACAAATGAAAAAAGTAGCATGATACTCTCTGGCATTTGGTATTGAAAGACCTGCTCTCCAGTTTTTGTCTCAAATCCTCCAACTAGTACCACAAGATTTTGACAAAGACCTTTTGAACTGCTCTGCAAAACAGATGCATAAATGATTTCAATCTTTTCAACCTCCCTTAATATAGAATCCTCATGTACCGAAGAGCTATTGTAGGTGCTAGTTAGTTTAGAAGATAAAACCTCTTGGGGTGGCAATAGAGATCTGTGGTTAAAGCCCCACTCACATGGGCAAGGAGGGGACTTGGTCCTAAGGTATAATAATAATAATAAGGAGGAGGAGGAAGAGGGATTGAACCCATGATCTATCCCTCCACTACATTTTTATGCAAAGAGGAGACTTAATTAGGACCGTAGAGTATTGCATATTATAGATTAGTTGACACAATTCCTTAACTACCCCATGCTCAAAAATTGCAAACAATCAAGGAGCATTCAACTGTATCAAACATCTACCGGCGATATAATGTATCATCTACGACTTACCTGGAGGAAGGCATGAGCATTGAGTTCATTTGCAGCCATCATATCGGCTTCAATACCACCAGTACGTTGTCCAGGATAAACCTTCACAGTTAACAGTTTTATGTGAAATGGAATCACTAGTTGCCAAGTATGTAAATATTAGCTGCCAAGGAAGACTTAACAGTTTGTTTAATGATGCACAACCGTTAAAAGCATACACTAATTATTTATAAAAACAAATAAATAAAAGCACCTTAAATATAACAGAAGTTCCTTTTAGTGGACCCTGAGCTATTCTTCCTTCATAAAGCCTGCAAGCAAACTGCCACGCATGTTATCAGCAATAACCCCATAAGAAATACTGATTAATAATTAAGTAGGGTACATAGTTTATATCCCAACCGATATGACATCTTATAAACCATACATTGATTAAATTATAAAAATAATACAATAATTAATAATGAAGATAATTAACATCATATACAGGAAAATAATTATCAGTAATACACCAGTTGGGAATACAACCTACTATGAATTGTATTGCTGTTTATTTATACATATTTATCTCCAAAAACTAAACAATAAAAAATAATAAATAAATGAATTATAGCACCTGATCTTTACACTGCCCTCTCCAACATCTTGAACTCCCAATCGCCCCAAATCTCCGGATGAATATTCAACGTCATGAAGCCCCGAATAGCTACGCAGTCAAAAACAAATAATAAATAAATAAAAATGGTTTAGCTTCTTTTAATTTAAAAAAAGGAAAGTTATTGTAAGTTAACCTTGTGATGTTCATGAAGCCGTAGCTGCCGATGAGTCGGCCAACCTCGAAGGAGTCAGGGCTAGTGATAAGGCTCGCCCTGCAGAGTCGACGACTGGTCCGAGTTGGACTCACTGAGTTGAGTCTGAATCGCTTGAGGAAGACGGCCGCCGTGGAGTTTTGGATAGACGCAAAAGGGAGGAGAGAAGAGGAGAAGCAATCGTGTGCTGTAAGAAGCATGGCTATTGGCTGGCGGCGGTTTCTCGTTTCTGTTATGGATTTGGCGCCAACGTCCGATCAAAATCAAATCCAGAAGCAATGGATAAGGTTTCTTTTTTCTTTTTTTTTTAAGTGGCCTTGTCGATTTTCATTTGTTTGTTTAATTGTTAAAAGACATAACGATCCAAACAATTTCGGGAAATTATCCTAACCACCTAAAAATATATCTAAAATAAAAATAATTATTAATTACCACGAATTTCGAATAGTATTTTAGTGTCAACTCATTGGTAATTCATGTCCACTAATCTTGGGTGTATGAGTTCGAGTCACAATATTACTGGACTCGCATCTTCTCTCAATAAGGAAGATATTTAATTCTACATTTGAGAGTAGGTTTTCCTGACCGCATCTCCTCCTCAATAAGTATTTACTATATTTGAGAGGTAGGGTTACCGGTTGTCTTTATTTTGAAGTTTTGAATTTATATAAATCAATTATTTAAAAATTATATTTTATTCTAATTTTTTTAGTAGTAATTAATTGAAAATATAAAATTAAAATTTGAGATAATTTTAATATATTATCATAAATTCATAACATTCATTTATATTTTTTATATTCTTAGCTTTAAAGTAGTTGAATGATAATTAGAAGTAACATTTGCAACTGTATTTTAGATAGAAGGAAGGAATAGCTTGCGAATTAATTGTTTTGAAGAAAAACTTGTGAATTTGACGATTACAAAATTGTCCTTACAACCCTTTCAAGTTTCAATTAGTGGCAGCTCATGAATGTAGGCGGATGTCCGAGAAATATTCGAGCTTACGGTTACTCTTTGTAAATAGCGTAAACTATAAGGGGCCATGAACATTCTCTTTTGCCTATTTTGGGAATGGGCTTGCTGGCAAGTTCATGAACCGCAACTCACAGGACAACTTTCAATAATTAAGCTACGTGAGTCTTTTCAATTGGACCCATACCGTTTTTTTTTTCAAATTTTCCTCTTTTAATTCATGATTCATCCGTTCCATGTTTAAAGCGAGGTCTCATCAACTTGCACTGCATCTCGATTCTCGAGTTGCATATTTTATTGAAGGGCCTAGTTACATTGATTATGCTCTGACTTAGGTTTATCCATTAGAGTCATTGAATCTAAAGTTAAAATAGCTAATATTCCTTTTAATTTTAGATTTAATAACTAAAACAGATGAATCCTCCTAAGCTACACATAATATAACTTACAATTATTCACATGAACTATGTGTGATGTGGGGTTTACGTACTATTTATATAATTAATGTAAGTTACATTACATATAATTTAGGATTTACAGCTGATGCTCTAATTTGAGTATTTCTAACATAATAATTCCTTTTATTGAAAGAAAATTTTAATTTAGCTAACACTTTATCACTAACAGTCCGATCCGATGCGAGCGGAGATTAATCTGAATTGTGTTATGGACTTAAAGGTACCTTCTACAATTGGGATCCACTCAGAACTATCTCGTGGTTCAGACATAAAAAAAATTATTTTAAAACAAGGCTCTTGCTTGAATCTTAAAATTAAAATTTGATAGTTTGTTGGTACTTTTTTCCTTAATCCTTTATGTTGGAAATTTCAAGATAGCTCTTGCTTATTTATACATTGACAACTACTAATCAACTTCTAGTATTTGAATTTTTAATTTAAGTTTTTTATTATAATTAACGTGATAAGTTTTGACAAATCTCTTATGCATATAATCATAAAATAAACCTTCAATAATAATAGATTGAAGTAGGTTTTTGGATACACAAAGCTTTGAGAGCTTATGCTCAACTTAAGGATGGCAATGAGCATTATCTACAAAGGGTTTGTCATTACTAAAACCTATACCCAAATAAATTTTAAATTACTAAATTAATTTGTACCCATTTTGGGGTTTAATTCTTTTAAGAGAACTCATCCGCTACAGGTTTTAACAATTACTAAACCTGCAATGGTATTCGACAGATTTTTTTGTAGTTTTGACATTTTTAAAATCACAAATGTTCAATATGTAAATTTATAATAATAACCTAAAATTTCGCATAATATACTAAATTCTAAAACTAACCAATGTAAATAGAAAATTAAAGTTTCAACAAAATCCTACATAAATTCTCAAATTTAAGTATAAAATACACAAATTCATTAAAAAAAAAATCCACAAACTAGTATCTCAACATAATAATTATCACCAAAGGGCATGTGGCCCGATGGTTGTGAGGGCAGCGGTTCAAGCCCCCACAAAAGTATTGTGGGGGCTAAACATTTATAATTTCTTCTCCCTCGCGAAATGTGAGTGGAGTAGGGGCGTCCCTCGTCAGTGAGGGTTATTTGTCTGGGCATGTACTTCATAGAATTTAAATGTAATAATATAAGTCCCAGTAATATATGTCTGATTGTAAATATCAGTGTAGTGTCTGCTTTAATAGCAGTTGTAAATATGTGTAATGCAAGTATTCTGGTGTATAACCAGTCTAAAAAAAAAAACATAATAATTATCATTTCATATTACCATTCAACGCAAGCTCCAAGAGAATATTTTCATTTCTTTCACCACCGTTAATACCCATCCAACATGATTCCTATAATAATGATTAATATTAATATTTTCTAAAAAATAATACATTTTAGATACTAATTTGAAGAACAAAATTATAATAATGAAATAATTCATGTATTAAGTTAAAGAATAATAGTCCATACAAAATTATAATAAGTAAAATTATAATATATATAATAATACATGCTTTAAGTTAAAGAAAACTCATTCAAAACTACAACAAGTATATTTTTAAATTTAAATATTTTCTTATTAAAATTAAATTAAAAAAACTGCAGGTTGGCGGATATCTATGAGGGTATTCGTCGGATATTGAATTAATATCAAACCCACCGGTAACTTAAGTGCGGATTTTAATTTATAATACCAAACTCGTCCGCAACCTACATTATTACTTATAACGAATAAGTTTTGACAGATGAATTTATAAGTTTGCAGGTGCCACTGCCATCTCTAACCCGACTAGTTGTAATACTCTAGGGCAAATACTGACTTTATAGTGTACTTAAAGTGCGGCATTGTATTAAAGATGAGGGACCTATATGAAAAATTCGTCAAACTATGTTTTCTTCCATGATAAAACATAAAAGTACAGGGATCTCAATGATGAAACCCCAATCTAAATCTCGGCCCATTCTTCGAGACGGAATATTTAATACTTCAATTGAAATTCATCCGCAACTGCAGTCAAATTTGGTCTCAAATGCTCTTTGTTTTTAATCATTTTATGCTATTTTCTCTGTTGTACAAATAAAAATTTGCAAAAAATAAATAAAATAAATAAAAAAACCCAATCAGTCACTCACTGTAAACTGGTCAAGAAAGGAAAAAATGGAGTCCATGTCGAGTTCATCAGCGGCGAACGGCAATTCGCTGCCGCCGTTTCTGAGCAAAATCTACGACATGGTGGAAGACCCTTCCACGAACGACATCGTTTCGTGGAGTAGTAGTAATAACAGCTTTATTGTTTGGAAAGTCGCTGAGTTTTCCAGGGACCTGTTGCCTAAGTATTTCAAGCACAGTAACTTCTCGAGCTTTGTCCGCCAGTTGAATACTTATGTGGGTATCGCTTTCTTTTTTTTCAATTTCTGCTTTATATACGTTTTCTATGTTTATTATTGACTTTTAGGGCGTACTTTGAATTGGGATGTCCGTGTAGTTCGTGATAATTGAATTCTTTTGTTCTTGTATGTGTCAAAGTTTTGATTGTTATTGAGAAATGGACATAATTGATTTATTGTTACTGGGATGTCTGTTACTTGAGTTTTTTTTTCTTTTTTTCTTTTTTTCTTTTTTTGGGTCCATTTAATGTTGCTAATGAACCTTGGCAGTTCTTTTTTGATCACTTTGGAAAGTTTTTTAGGTACTCTTCATATGAGCTTGAGTTTCAGCTTTTGTTGGTATTGATTGCAATTGATTGCTTTATTGATGCCAACACCATGTCAGATGAAGCAAAACATTGTGATCTTATATGATTGAACTCTTTTTTTAGGTCTAATGTTTCAAGGTTTTGGAAAGTTTACTACTAATTTTGTATATGTCACTGATTGCTAAGTATGCTGCTTGGTTTTTCTACTATTTCTTATTTGTTGTATGTAGTGACATGGCTAACCTTTGCACTGACTGTGATTGTCGTCTTCTATCTGGGTTGTTTTTGTTGACTCGTATGCTGGTCCAGTGCTTGTCTTAGCAAAGTAGGGTTAGTGCATAACAAAAAACTTTCATGATAGCATTATATCCTTTTGGGTTTTGCATAAAACCACTCACACTATTGTGTTCATAGATCTTCAATTTGAGATTTTTTTTTCTATTGTACGATGAATTGTGTGTCTGATGGGAAGTATCGTGGAGAAATATTTTATTATTTGAGACAAAGAAGTTAATTGAATTTTTCTCTTTTCTGGAAGGCTAGAACTAAATTTGTTGGTTAGATGCTGTACACTATTCTCCATCAAACTGAGGAGTTGAAGTTTCATTCATGTCATTATTGTAAATGGGCTATTTAAGTAAACTAACAGGGAAAGACCTTTCAATGACGGCAAATGTGAAATTTTGACAACTGGGAGATGCAATTTTGATTGAGCTGAGCCAATATGATGATTTTAGAGGGAAAAAACACAGATATTAGCATCATGGTCTTTGTATTACATTCATCACTTAGTGGACTCAAGAAGGTCATGCAGGAGTGAAGGAAGAAATAGGGGTACAAAGAATTAAGAAGGGATCAAATTCAGTTTATAATTTATTCATGATCTTAATTATAACTCCCTTTACTTGACTATTGGTTGGTTCTTTCAGCTATTCTTTCAATTTGAGGGCATTTTGTTTGATTGCTATGTTTTGCTATGAGTTTCTGCAGGTTAATTGTTCTACATTTACTAGCCGAGAATGTTATTTAGTGTTGTTCACTTCATTCCATTGTAGTACAAACATTGTAGCTTGTTTGTTATATTTTTGTCTACAGTCATTGTGGAATTGGTATGCCTCTGTTACCATCATCTTCTTATTGAAAATGTCATAAAAAATTGCGATGTCTTGAGTGATCTGTAGAATGAAAGAATTGATTTTTCAAGTGTTGCAATGAGGAAAGAGATATCATAATACTTCTTGAAATTTTAATTTTCTTTTTGAATGAAGAAGATTGCTGAAACAGATGACTTCAAGTTGAAGTAACCAATTTAGGATGTTCTTATTTACCGTGCTCATATAATAGTTTTTCTAGGCACTTAACATGCAAACAATCATAGCAGCACATAGATATGTTTACAGGCAACAGCATTTGTTCTTGTTTCGACATCTTATATCATCATTCTGCTATTCCTAAAATCATTACTTAGTTTCATTTTAGAGCCCTTGGGATCTTTAAAGCATTCAGCTTGTATGGAACAATTTTTATATGTGTTATGATAGAATGAAATGTGGTTATGAATGAGTGGATGCCTTTGCTGCCTTACCATGATTCTTGCCTATTTCAATTTTTTTTCCCCTTGCACCATGAAGTTTTGTAACATTAAGAGGAAGCATGTAAGATGTAATCATCATCACGAGTTCAAATGGAGAAAACTTTGAAAATTAGAAATTTAGGATTTAGACATGCAAAGAAGGATTAAGGATTTGATATTTTGATTAAAAGTATCAAAAGAAGTTTGTTTGATGGTGAAAACTTGTTGAGTTTTGAAAAAATGATTTTCACTGTTCCCATTCTTTATAACTACAGAAATGGGTTGAGGAAGAAAAAGAAAAAGGAAAACTAAAAGAAGAGAACCAATCTTGAAGGATCACAAAGCAATCTTATCTCATTAGTCGAACGATTAATTTAGAAGTACATCAGTATTTGCGCCCGACTTATCATCCTATTATGACTAACTTTGCTTGTCATAGAAGTTGGCAATTTTACATGATAAGCTTAACTAAATGAACTGAAGGCAAATTAAATGGCTAATGATCATCTTATTTTATTCAATATAAGACCCAATGGATTTCAACAATAATTGAAAATTGTAAATTCTCAAAATCTGCCACTGATAGACATTTTGAGAACTGTACTGGGCAAGATTCAAAGATACCATGCACTATTAAGGATACTTTCCCTTAGACCAAAAGAAGTCTTTGTTATTGCAAGACTCATGGATTCTCCTCTAGATACCTTAAAGGATGTTTCTTTTCTAACCAAGTCAGATTCTGCATCAAGTTCTCCTCTGTTGGTTTATTCTTATATGAAATGCAGCTCGTCTACTCCCTTTATTCTTTTGTCTGTGACATTTAATGTACATTGTGTATGGTTGCATATGATCTATACTCATATAGTTGGAATGTGTGACATTCTTAGTTTGCCTGTAAGTGTTGTTTTGATGGCATTTGATGCAAGTTTTACTGCCCATTTTTAACATGCATAAAGTGACTTTTGTCATTGTTCCTTGTACATAACATCATAATTAAACAATTGAGAACATTCAGTTTGTACATGTATTCATAGTTTATCTGCAGAGATGCAGATACATGTTCCAATTAGCTTCTTCTATCACACAAAGGGCAAAGGAGATCGCACTATAAACTGATTCACCTTATATAAGATGGCTCATACTTACTTAAAAACAGTAATAAATTTTCAGGCACATGCACATGTCCTTGCATGAAATTGCGAATAATGGATTGCTTGAAAGGTGGTCATGTCTTTCTCTACCTTCTCTAGCTGTGTCCATCTCAAGATGTTGATCAGTTGACCAATATTATCTGTGCACTCCTGTAATACTGTGCAAGCAGGTGCATGACTGGTAAATTTGAATTTTGTTGCGTGAGTCCAAGGTAATCCATCATCAATGACTGCGTGTGAGGAATCCCGAACCTTTTTTTGTTTTTTGTTTTTATCTTTTTAGCATAACAATTCATGGTTTTCTGCTATCATCTTCTTGAAATGAACTTGTTATGTGTTGTTTCTTCTGCAGGTATACGTTAGGTGTTAAACCAAACAAGATAAAGCTTGTAAAAAAATAAAAAGTAGTGGATCATTTAGATTTGATTGCTATTTCTGTGGTCTTTTTCGGCAAATATCATTGGAAACTTGTGATTGGATTTTGTATGATATTTTGTCCTTTTGTTTTAATATTTTCCCCCTGGATTTGGTTAAACAGGGATTTAGGAAAGTTGACCCAGATCGCTATGAATTTGCAAATGAGGGATTTCTTAGAGGTCAGAAACACCTTTTGAAGAGTATTAGCAGGCGAAAACCAGCTCAAGTACATGGTCAGCAACAACCTAAGCTTCAGAACTCATCAGTTGGGGCATGTGTTGAAGTAGGGAAGTATGGACTTGAAGAAGAAGTTGAAATACTTAAGCGTGACAAGAATGTTCTCATGCAAGAACTTGTTAGGTTGAGGCAGCAGCAGCAAGCTACGGATCGTCAATTGCATACTGTTGGACAGCGTGTACAGGTGATGGAACAACGACAGCAACAAATGATGTCATTTCTTGCTAAGGCCATGCATAGTCCAGGCTTCTTAAGCCAGCTTGTACAGCAGCAGAATGACAGCAGCAGGCATCTTTCTGGCAGCAACAAAAAAAGGAGACTGCCCAGGCAGGATGAAGAAAATACAGTTGGTGCATATGAATCCAGTATTCCTAATGGTCAAATTGTCAAGTTCCAACCTTCAATGAATGAGGCAGCTAAAGCTATGCTGCACCAGATCATGAAGATGAATTCACCTTCTAGGCTGGAACCAACAATGAGCAACCTAAGCACTTTCCTGATTGATAATATTCCTCCTGCTAATGCATTGGAAAATGGGCACTCCTCCAGTCAAATTTCAGGAGTCACCCTTTCAGAGGTTCCACCAAATTCTGGGCAGTCTAATATGTCCACAGAGTCAAGGTTTCATGTCCCATCTAGTGCCATCTCAGAGATTCAATGTTCCCCTTGTGTGAGTGACTCTGTGAAAGTAAGTCCAACGCAAGAGAGAAGTAAGCATAATTCTGGGAATGACACAGTTTTGCCCAACTTCCCTGAACTGCAAGGAATTGCATCAGAAAGCACTATTAGCATCCCTGATGTGAATTTTGTGTTGTCTGAAAACGGAAATGCAGAAAATTTGGATCCAACGACTTTGGATGGAACAATGTCCATAGACGCTGATGCCTTTTCTCCTGATCATGATGTGGATGTTTCGCCGGATGGTATCCATAAGCTTCCACGAATTGATGATGCATTTTGGGAAGAGTTTCTTACGGCTAGCCCTCTCCCAGGTGACACAGATGAGATTAATTCAAGCCCATTGGAAAGTGGTATGACCGGTGAGCTTGAACAGCAGCCAGAGCAGGCAAATGGATGGGATAAATTTCAGCATATGGATCATCTTACAGAGCAGATGGGCCTTCTTGCATCTGAGAGCAGGAGGCTTTGAGGTCTGGCCTCATGTATATATGTGTTTCAGGCTGTCTTGAGGTAAATGTTCATCCCACTATTTGCATTAATAAGCTCGATGAACAGCCAATTCTCCCCTGTAAGTACACTGTTATCCGGTAACAATTACTCTCCTAGGTGGATTTTCATTTTCAGCCTTTGGTGAGAATTTTCTCCTGTTTATATCATGCCCTGATTTTATCTAATGTTTGTAATAACAATTTTTTTACTTTCGTGTTCCCTAAAATTACTTAATGTATCGAATTTACTGACACACTGAACGAGAAGAATGTACACACAAAGTGCCTTAATCGTTCTGAACAAATTAATACCCAGTTAGTATTTATTCCCTTTTATTTTACTTTATTTTACTTGTGATAATATTCATGATGGTGTGGTGTGTTGTTGTTCCTGAGTAATTTAGGATTTTTTTTTTTTTCTGATCTATTTGGGTGGGAGCATTTACCATGCTAAATTTTTAAACTCTGAATTTGTTACTTTTAATTCAATTAGATGAGCTATGAATTTTGAGTTTCAGATTCTGTATATTTCTCCAGTCTTGCAGAGGTTGGTGTTCTGTGCTGCTGAGCGGATAAAGCTTTTGTCCAAAGATATGCCCTTGAAGTTTATGGAACCTTTTTGCCATTACCAAATGTTTTAAGAATATCATTGTTCAGTGCTGCTGAGCAGAAAAGCTTTTGTCCAAAGGCATGACCTTGAAGTTTGGGAACCTTTTTGTCATCACTAAATGTTTTAAGAATTTCATTGTGAATGGTCTGAAGAAACTCTCTTAATGACGTAAGAGTATCATACATAATGCAGTTTGATATCGTCATATGGTGTATGTGTATTATATAGCAAAGAGAATAACAGTAGCTGAATCTTGTGGAAGAACTATGCTTAACATGTATCACTAAAATTTAGGGGTTGGCAGAAAATTGAAGAGCTGCACCAAACTGAAATTTACCCATCTCTACCAAAATTGTTTGGCTGTGGGGTTTCCAACATGTGTTTGATGTAACGGTAGGTGGGTGTCTTCATGGCAAGGAGCATGAATGAGATTTCTTATCTGACACCTTTATTCATAATAAAGCTCTCTGAAACAATGACCATTAAGAAAGCCTTTTTTTGGTTCAAAATTATTTTGGGCATTAATCCTACGTGATGGAGTTTTTGAGAGGGAGAACGGGAAAAATTGAAGTCGTCGTGGAAAGAAACATGAAATGTTTTTTAATCACTCAAGGTGACGTAGAAGGAAAATGCTTGGTGTAGAGAAACACGAGAGAAAGACGAGAGAAACAATGAAGAAAATAGTAGAGAGAGAGTGAGTGGGTAGAGAGAGAGAGAAAAATTCTTTAGTGTTTCTCTCGTGCTTCTCTCGTGTTTCTCTCTCTAGCACTACTCGACGTAGAAACCGACAGTGAGTGTTAATCTATTGTTTACACTTCTTTTAAGTGTCAAGAAACTTTTGTTTTCTTAATAAAAGGACGAGTGGGGTGATGGAGATACCCAAGGGGGGAAGGAAGAGCCACAATTACGAGTGGATGGTAGGATAAATGGAAGACGGAACGTCTGAGGCTCAGAAAGGGACGGGAATGATTCTTCAAGCAGGCTAGAAGCAAATTTCTGTCCTTTATAATCTGCTGCACTCCCCCACTGTTTTTATTTTTCATTTTCAGTTGAATGAATTTGCAGTTCTGGGGTTTCCTTCTTTCCCCTCCTTGCTCTGCAATTGAATCTTATGATGTTAGTGTTCGCAGCTAAATACCAGTCCCTTATGTTCTCACCAATCTTCTCTGTTAGTCTATGTTTCAAGCGTGTGCTGCGAGTTGCAGCGATGGTAAATATATCAATGAGAGACTTGAGAGGCAAGTGATCAAGCTATGGATTTCTCGTGATGGACATCAGTCAGATGCGAAACCATCTGTATTATATTTTTCTTCCTATCAAAAACCTGCATCTGCCGCTGTTAAGATCCTGCTCTCAAGGTGCATCTTTTTTCAGCTCAAGGCAGAAAAAATTGTTGGAAAATCTAGCTCCAGACAGGACCAAAGTCTTCCATTATTCAAGAACTTGTACATGACTGCTGAATACAATGATGTAGCTCCGGTGTTTCCGACGGCAGCACGATGTACTCATACGTGATTGCTCCGAGCCCACCTCCAACGAGAGGCCCGACCCAGTAGATCCAGTGCTTCGTCCATCGCCATCCCACCAGGGCGGGCCCGAAGGCCCTGGCGGGATTCATGGATGCTCCGTGGATGAGGATGTTTGCCCCGGCGAAAAACCCCATGGCCAGTGGTGCTATGGTGGTTAAGTGACTCTTCCTTGGATCCATTGTGGTTGCATAAAACGTGTACACAAGCCCAAAGGTCATTGCTGCCTCTGTGATAAGGCCATGCCAATCTCGATCAAATGCCAGTGGAAACCCAACCGGTCTCTGAAATACATGGAGTCTTAATTAGTTCAAATACTTTGTCACCAACTATATATTATTGGTCATATGTTAATTCTATGCATACAAAGTGTTTTGAGGTTAATTAAGGAGAAGTTTTTGGTTTATTGTTTTATATGTGTTTTTCAAATCGAGACAAGTTTACCGGGCCAGCAATAATGACGAGCCTCAATAAGAGAGAAGCAACAACAGAGCCAAAAAGCTGAGCAAGGCAATAAAGAGAAGCTCGAAGAAGTGAAATTCTGCCTGCAACAAGCGCACCAAAGGTAACAGCAGGACTAACATGGCCACCCGATATGTTAAGACTCATGGATACCGCTAAGAACAGCGAGCAAGCATGTGTTCCAGCTATTGCCACCAGCCTTGAAGTTGATATTACTTCATGGGTGTCTTCGTACATCTTGCCTGCATATGCCATGCCAAAAACTCTAGTTTCTCACATGTGTATATGTACTCACGAATACATTTATGATAATCTTGCATTTAGTGACGAGTGTACATATGATCGTATTTTTATTTGATGAGGAGATGCTCATTTTGTCCTTACACTTTGAAATAATTACCTACTTAAAATCCTTAGGAGCTTGGCTGAGTGGTTTTTGTTGAAGTTAACAAATTGTTAGCTATAGCCAACAATTGTAAGGATGCAAAATCAAATTGCAGCCGGAAACAAAGAATAGAATTTGTCAATAAACTTAACAAATTGGCAAAGATTGGATAATTTGTCAATTAACTTGATAAATTGGCTAAAGCAACACCTAACACTTTGACAAATTACAAAGGGATTGGTGCAATAGTGCCATTATTTTTCCTATAAATAGATGGCACTCCTTCCATTCTAAGCATCCCAAAAAATTTGTTAAGCTTATAAGTTTCTAAACTTTTGAGAGAAACAAGAGAAGTGTGTCTGGGGAATTTATATTTCCTGCAGTGTGTGAGAGTACTAGGTATATTTAGGTTTTGGGAAGTGAGCTTTTCTTTACTCAAATTTGTACTATAATAATTGTTAATAATACAATTATTTTTCTCTTGCTCCCGTGGACGTAGGCATATTGTTGAACCACGTGAAATTCTGTGTCCTTTATTTTTCTGTAATTATTTGGTACGCTTGATTCCGCATTCCACGCACAACAAGTGGTATCAGAGCCAACGGTTCATACTTTGGGAGATACGGTACTGTTCACGTATACTATACTATTCACATACGTCACTGTTTACGTATACGATACTGTTCACTAATATAGTTGAGTTAACCGTTCGTATTTGGGAGGATTAGTAGTTTGTGTAGTGGTGTGGATTTGTGCATATTTAGGAAAGTTCTGTCATAAAAGCGATAAGAGCCTAAGGAGACTGGGTCTTAAGTGAGACCGATGTGACCCCTCCAGTATTTTCTGAGAATTTTCTTGGTGTATTTTTTCACGTGTACATACACGTAGACATTGATTTCTCAGGTGGGAGTAGTTTATTGAGAAAATGGTAGAAGATGAAACTTCCAGAAATAGGGAGAGATCTACCCAGACTATTCCTGGAGATACTTCAGGTGAGAGGCGAGACTTGCGCCTTTCAGCACTTGTTATAGGTGGTCAGAAGATTGATGTTGAAAAGTTTGATAAGAAAATCAACTTCGGCATGTGGAGGCGCGAAGTTATGGATGCTCTTATTCAAATCGATCTCGATATTGTTTTGAAAAATAAAAGGCACTTGTATGATGAAAAAAGTTAGGATTGTATGAACGAGAAAGCTTGTGGTCAGATCAAATCTTGTTTGACCAAGAAGGTGAAATACTTAGTGAAGAATGAGGAGTGTGCGATGACTTGTGGCATACATTGGAGGAGAAGTACCTGCTGAAAAGTCTTGAAAATCGCCTTCATGCAATGAGCCAAGTATATGGCTTTCGAATGAAGCTCAGGGTGTCAATGCACGATCATGTCTCAAGATTTGAAAAGTTACTTGCTGATTTGAAGAATCTTGATGAAGATATTAAGGATGAAGTCAAGGTTATGATTCTGTTACACTCACTACCAGAGGAATATAGCCATTTTGTGACTACCTTGATATATGAGAAAAGCGTAATCATCTTCAAAGATGTTTGTACAGCATTGACCAATTTAGAAATTCAGAATAATGATAAACATTCTGAAAAAGCATCATCCGAAGCTTTGTTACCAGAAAAAAGACGACGGAGAAAAAGAAGAAGCGTGGTGGAAAGAATTCTCAATCCAAATCGAGAAGCAAAAACATAGCTCGAGATGAGTGTGCCATTTGTCATGAAAAGGGCTATTGGAGGAAAGATTGTTCAAAGGCTCAAAAGAGAGATGTGAAGAAACCAGCAATAGCAAACATGTCACGTAAAGATGAGGACTCTGATTATTCATTAAGTATTACTCCTGCAAAATACGTGGCTAGTTCAAGCGAGTGGATACTTGATACTGGAGCAACCTATCATTTGTGTCCCATTAAAGAATGGTTTACGGATTTTCGTAATCTAGAATCAGGTGCAGTTGTGATGGGGAATGATCAACATTGTCGCACAATGGGGGATAGGAACAATTCGACTCAAAATGTTTGATGGAATGGTCAGAGAATTGAAAGAGGTTAGATATGTTCTAAGTTTAAAGAAAAATTTAATTTCTGTGGGTGCTCTAGAAGGTAAAGGTTACAAGGTTACTATTGAAAATGGTACAACAATATGGTGATTATAAAAAGAGTTCAAGCACACAATCAGACTATTTAAAAGGAGGTACAACTGATGAAGCAAATGTTGCTGAGGTACACAGTGACACCACCAAGTTATGGCATGTGGTGTAGGACATGCTGGAGAAAAGTCTTTGCAAACCTTGATGAGGCATGGACTCATAAAAGGTACCAAAACTTGTAAATTAAATTTTTGTGAGCATTGTGTAGTAGGCAAGAAAATAAGAGTTAAATTTGGTACTGCCAATCACGATACTCGTGAGATCCTTGCATATATTTATAGTAATGTATGGGGACCAGACTGCATCAATTGGTGGAAGCCATTATTTTGTTATATTTGTTGATGATTTCTCTAGACGTTTGTGGGTGTACACCATGCGAGCAAAGGATGAGGTTCTAGAGATTTTCGTGAAATCGAAGAAACTGGTGGAGACTCAAACTGGCAGAAAGATCAAAGTATTGCGTTCTGACAATGGAGGTGAATATACTTCTGATCCATTCTTGCAAGTATGCCAGAACGAGGGTATTAAAAGATATTTCACGATGAGACATACTTCGCAACAGAACGGTATGGCTGAGCATATGAATCATACTTTGCTGGAGAAGGTACAATGTATGCTATCTAATGCTGGTTTAGATAAAATGTTTTGGGCTGAGGCTGTGAGCTACGCAAGTCACTTGATAAATCGGTTGCCTTCTGCTGCAATCAGAGGTAAAACTCCTATGGAAATATGGTCTGGAAAGCATGCACAAGACTATGCTTCCCTTCGTATATTCGGGTGTCCAGCTTATTATTGTGTCAAAGATGATAAACTAGATCATCGTGCTAAAAAAGTTATCTTTGTGGGATTCAAAGGTGGAGTAAAAGGCTTTAAGCTTTAGGATCTCGAAGATAAAAATTTTGTGTGGAGCAGAGATGTCACGTTTTATGAAGCTTCAAGTTCTCAGCAGGTGGAGAACAAGACCATAGAGGTATCGTAGCGGATGGAGTTTGATGCAACTCCATATGTACCAGTTAGCTCTACATCAGAAAAGGGTTCAACTATAGAAGAGATATCCAGAGTTGAAGAACATGTTGTTTCTTCTGATATCCCACAAAATGAAGAAACAATTGATGACGTAGATAATGATGATTCTATAGCAATAAGAAGGCCAAGAAGAGAGATAAATAAACTCGGATGGCTTACTAAAGATATGGTGGTAACCTATACACTTCCAGTTATTGATGATGACATCCCCAACACTTTTGGTGAAGCATTATGCAGCAGTGAAAGTAATCAATGGAAGTTATCCATGGAGGAAGAGATGAAATCTCTCCATCAAAACCAGACTTGGGAACTTGTGAAGTTACCAAAAGGGAAAAGAGCTATTGGCAATAAATGGGCCTACACCAAAAAGTAAGGATCTCCAAATCAAACAACTCATCGATACAAGGTAAGGCTCGTTGCAAAAAGTTTTGCTCATAAGGAAGATATTGACTATAATGAAGTTTTCTCTCCAGTCGTAAAGCATACTTCCATTCGTATCCTACTTGTCTTGGTAGCTGAATATGAGTTAGAGTTGGCTCAATTAAATATTAAGACGACGTTCTTGCATGGAGATTTGGAGGAAGAAATCTATATGACTCAGCCTTGTGGTTTCAAAGTTGCTGGAAAGGAGAATCATATGTACAGATTGATTAAATCTTTGTACGGACTGAAACAGTCACCAAGGTAATGGTACAAGAGATTTGATCAATTCATACAAGGGCGTGAATTCACCAGAAGTGAACACGGTTACTATGTTTACTTTAGAAGACTATAAAATGGAGCTTTCATCTATCTATTACTCTATGTCGATGATATGCTTATAGCTTCGAAGAACATAGGTGAGATTGAAAGATTAAAAAAGCAGTTGGCTTTTAAGTTCAAGATGAAAGACTTGGGTGAAACACAGAGAATACTTGGGATAGAGATTTATAGAGACAAGAAGAATAAGAGTATGTGTTTGACTCAAAAATCCTATTTGAAGAAGGTACTAGAAAGATTCGGTATGGATGACAAACTTAAACCGGTATGTACACATCTAGCTCCTCATTTCAAATTAAGCTCTTCTTTATGTCCTACATCCCAAGAGGAGCATGATTACATAGATTGTGTTCCATATGCTAGTGCTGTGGGTAGTCTTATATATGCTATGGTATGCACAAGGCCTGATATATCTCAAGCCATCAGTATGGTTAGTCGATACATGCATAATCCGGGTAAAGACCATTGACTTGTGGTAAAGTGAATTCTCCGATATCTGTATAAGACAATTGATGTTGGGTTATTGTTCAAGAAGGATTACGGTCAACAATGTATTGGGTATTGTGATTCTGATTTCGTCGGAGACCTTGACAAGCGAAGATCAACAACGGGCTACGTATTCACAATGGGTGGAGGTCCGATTAGCTAGAGTCAATTCTGCAATCGACAATTGCTCTATCCACTACGGAAGCAGAGTATATGGCAGCAACTGAAGCTATAAAAGAAGCTATCTGGCTGAAATGCTTGTTAGAAGATTTGGGAGTAATCCAGGAGAACATTACAATCTTCTGTGATAATCAAAGTGCAATATTCCTTGCGAAGAATCAAACATATCATGTTCGGACGAAACACATAGATGTGAAATATCATTATGTGCGAGAGATTATCGAGAGCGGTGTTGTGTTGTTGAGAAAGATTGATACCAAAGATAATCCATCAGATATAATGACGAAGGTGGTTTCTGGAGTTGAGACTAATTCAGATCCTTCGATTGTGTTAAGTTATTTCCTTCAAGAATTTTGAACTACGGTTGGCTTGATCCCAAATTAAGGGTACGTTGGCAGTCACAGAGATGCAGCCACTTTGGGAATGATGATTGGTTGGTAGTCGGCTCAGATTTAGCCAAATATTTACCGAGGTGGAGATTTGTTGAAGTTAACAAATTGTTAGCTATAGCCAACAATTGTAAGGAAGCAAAATCAAATTGCAGCCGGAAACAGCGAATGGAATTTGTCAATAAACTTGACAAATTGGCTAAAGCAACACTTAACACCTTGACAAATTACAAAGGGGTTGGTGCAATAGTGCCATTATTTTCCCTATAAATAGATGACACTCCTTCCATTCTAAGCATCCCAAAAAATTTGTTAAGCTTATAAGTTTCTAAGCTTTTGAGAGAAGTGTGTCTGGGAAATTTATATTTCCTGCAGTGTGTTAGAGTACTGGGTGTATTTGGGTTTTGGGAAGTAAGTTTTTCTTTGCTCAAATTTGTACTCTAATAATTATTGGTAATACAATTATTTTTCTCTTGCTCCCGTGAACGTAGGCATATAGTCAAACCACGTAACCACACGTAAAATTCTATGTCCTTTATTTTTCTGTAATTATTTGATGGCTTGATTTTGCATTCAGCGCACAATAGTTTTCAAGTATCTTTATTTGGTCACCGAATTTGAATCTTAGAAAATATAGGCTAAAAAATCAATTTTGCCTTAGTTTTCTATTGTGTTTTTCGAAATTTACATGAAATAACCATGGCGTTACTTTCGGAGTTGTTCATCTTACTTTTCATGAATGAAGATATAAAATAGTGTTTGTATCTAATATAATTTAAATTGTTGATAATATAGGGAAATTGTAGGGAAAAAAGAAGCAGTCAACCTTAATGAGTGTGTGATGACGTACCAAGAGCAAGAATAGAGCCTTCACTGGCGAAGACGAAGGTGAACGTAGCAAGAAATTCAGCTGCAATTGCTTTGAGGGTCTCAGGCTGGGTGGCCTCTTCTGCCTTTCCAAGCTCATATCTACGACGTGCCATCGTGCTGCTTGGCTCTCGCTATTGCTTTTTCCGTATACTGCTTTCAGCTTCTAGAAATTTATTAACATACATGTGGCGAAATTTCTTTTCTTATTTTCTTATTATTGCATGACTGAGAAATAGTGGACATGGTTCCAGCTGCTTAAGTTAGAATATAAATAAGGGTTTTGGAATTACGTACACCTGTTTGAAACTTTGCAATTTGCTTGCATGAAGTGTGACACCTAGAAATACGTGTATGTTTACCATTTAGTTTCATTTTGTGAACGTCTCCACTTGTTCATGTTTTGTGTAGCATTAGCCAGCGGGGACTCGATCTTAATTACTATTCACTGGTGTCAAGACAAAATCAAGTGAGCTTAAAAAGCTACAGAGCGTTTCAAATTCAATTAACAGTTACCCAGTTGGAATGTCAATCCGTTCACTTACATCAAAAGGGTTCACTTACATTCAATTAACACTCATGAACTTGTTACCCGGCGTTATGCTTAAGAATCCAAGTTGCGGAAATTTAGACATTTCCCTGCACAGCCACTTATCTGTTAGAGAAAGCCAAGCAAATTTCAAGAGTTTGAGGTTCTTACAAAGCGCTACTATATTGATCTCACAAGATGCAGACGCTGCAAAAAAACAACTACTTCATGAACATTGGGTGCTTCAATCTTCAATCGTACAAGGCCGTTGCTGTTGTTATGGCAATTGTTTTGAGTTTGCTGAAGACTTTTGAGCCTTCGACAAAAACTGATATCCAGATCCTCAATCAAAGGCTCAATTTCCTGAAAGGCAATAAATAATTAACTTCATATTACTTCTTGGTGGCTCCAACTCACAGCCGCTTGACTCCAAATCACACACTGGTTTTGCACGGAAAATGTTTGGAGGCAAACTGTACGATACACCTACAAGTGAAGACTTCGGCTCGCAATTACAAAGCAAATGCATCGGTCGACTAATGATGCAAATCTGGAATCATCTGGTAAAAATCAGCTGAAGTGCGAACTTATCATCTCCATTTTCTGGTTTCCCAGGGGCCGCGCCAAATACCTCGTTGTCCTCATATTAATCAAATTAGCATTTTCAGTTTAACCCCCAACAGGTTTTACTGTTAAGCGCTAAGCTATCCAGCAGGGCCAGCACCCACGCGATGAACGGGCTTACGGGAGTTAAATAAATTGACATCTTTGAGTATAAAGATTTTAAATTTGAAATAATAATAATAATAACAACAACTCACAAACAGAATCCCTTGAACTTGAATACATAATTAATCGAACTTGAAAAAAATAATAATAATAATCCAAAGACAAAGGCACACCCACGCGCCCATATTTACAAAAGTGTGAATCGAGAGGAAGAAAAGCCGTCCTTAGTTATGGCGAGCGGAGGAGAAATGACAGAGACGGAGAATGGCATAACGGAGAGGGAAGTGACGGCAACTGAGAGAGTGGGAGATGACAAAATAAACGCGGATCAGGTGTACGGAACAGGAAGGCCATGGTGAGTAGCTACATTGTATACTCACGAACACTGGACTGGCTTCGCGTTACTAATTTCTCCATGATCAAATGCAGCAACTCGCGATAGGCTCAGCCCCCTCAAAGAAGATAAATTCACATCACTTCTCGGTGACTTCATCATACAACCTCGAAACTCCAAATACATCTAAAGATTTTGCATAGAAAATGACTTGAGGCAATGTGTGTGTACAATGTATCCACCATCTCAAGGCTGATATCCTCTTAAATCCTTCAACTACAATGAAAATAAAAACACGTAAATATACAATGTAGTAATGGATTAATAGATACAACTTTAGAAGGGTTTTCATCTTCTATCATATGGAGTACATGAATCTATGCACATATGGCTGTAAGCTGAGTTGTGTCCCATTGGTGAAATAAGGGAGGGTGCTTGGGTTTATAGGTGGTAGGTCCTCAGCTGTGGTAATCTTTGGGTTGGATCTGAATCTTATATTTAGTCACGTGAGTGGTATGAATAGGGCCACTGGTAGAATGTGATGGTCGGAACATAAGCTGGTGTGTCGGACGAAAGAATGGGTCAATGATGGTTTAAATCCGAGAAGATGAATGAGTTATCTCGCGTTGGTAGTAAGGGGGAGGTCTTTGGGTTTTATAAGGTGGTAGGTCGCTCAACAATAGAAATTTAATCTTTTTGGGTTGGATCACTGCAGAAATCTTATCTTGAATCCCACAGCAGGCTGAGTGAAGGCCCAACACAAATAGCTTCCTTTTTATTTCCCTGTATATTCATAACACAAAACAGTTTGTTTCCAACATCTGCTGGTTCAGCAAACAATATTCTGCTTCAAAAGAAGTTCACAACTGGACTACGTCCAAGAAAAAACACTATACGTATGAGGCGTGAAGCGTTCATCCATCGCTCTAATCTCCAATTTGTACCAACTGTTCTATCTCTTTGACAGCTTGCAAGCTAAAGAAAAGAGAGAATCAAAATAACAATTTAGTCCATGAGCCCAAGAATGGAAAAACGGCAATCAACAGCCTTAACAACAATGGTTTTTCTCTGATTCTCCCAGTCCTGCTCAGTTTACCTTTCTTCTGTTGCTTTGGCCACTCACTTTTCATTTGACTCGGTGATTTTCTGGCATCTCTGTACCCATTGTTTTCACCTTTCTTGTCTAGATCATCCCATCCACCAAACCTTGGGCCACTATTGTCACGCCTCTCATATGAGACACCATCTGCAACTACCCAGGACTGATAACCTCTCCTGCCATTGGCAGCCTCATTTTTTTGTTTGCTCTGGCTTGTTTTAGTACTACTTGCAGCTCTTGCAAAAGGTTTCTCTTTTCTCCTGGTCCTGGGTCTGGATTTTGGGATATTACCAGTCCTTCCCCACAATTTATCAAATGCAAGAGAAAGAACCGACTGCCCCAGAGGAATTAATGCCATGAACAAAGCATTTGGGGCTGTTCCCAGCAACAATGGTATGGCAATGGCCGGTAACATCCAACCAAAGGCTTTAAGAATCTGCAGTCAGCAGCATATATCATCACGACATTTGTAAGGTAAGAACAATACATATGGTCCATTTTTAAGTTGGCTTATATATAGTAAAGAAATACTAGTGACTAACCAAACAAAGAAGACTTATATTTTATTAATTAATCAAGCCACTTCGTTATTTAACAAACGGGGAACACTAATATTTCCATCACCACTAACAATATTGTCATTACCCATTTCAAAAGATTCGAAGCATCCATTGCTTGAATACGCAGATACACAAATTATACACACAATTGAAAGAATGTCACCAATAACGGGAAATGGAACTGATGTTAGTTACAGACACAGCAACATAGGCGCCCTTAAATACAATATCCCCAAGAATTTCTAAGCAAACCAATACAAATTTTTTGTACCTTTGAACGTTAGTTCTTCTTCATTGCAATTCAATTTTTAAGCTACCAATAAGTCTAAGCAACCGGAAGCAGCTAAAATACCCTATTCTTAAATATAAAAGAAAAGAAATACTAATTTAAACAGAAATTTTTATTAAAAAAACGAAAATGTCATTAATTTCAAATAAACTTAGAACTAATTCAATAACTCAGTTTGGTTACCTTCAAAATCCAAGACTCATCTTCTTCCTCATCAAATTCCCAATCATCCTCATAATCGTACTCATAATTGTAATCCGACCACCAGTTCCTCGGCTTGGCAGAGAAATCATCATCGTAGCCGTCGTCGGTGTAGAGGTCGTCTTCGAAATTGAATCTGAACCGTCCATTCCCACTAGCTGTGGGGTCCCAGTTAGAGCGGGATCTACTGGAGCAGCAGGTTAAAATGTTAATGGAGTATTTAATGTTGCTTTTATTAGTACTAACATTGCTATGGCTTACTGAACGAGAAGAAGAAGAAGAAGAAGATGTAAAGTAAGTGGATGCTTGAAGAAGAAACTGAGCTTGTGCTCCCATGGCATAGTCGTTCGTTTCTTTGAGGATAAACATTTATTTTCTCTTTTAATATTTTATTTAAAAATTATATAAAATTATTAATCAAATTAAAAAAAATCTCTTTATTTTTATTAAAAAAATATAATCCCTATATTTAAATTTCAAGTTTATGTAACAGTTTACTTACAGTATATTAGAATAAAATATTAATTTATAAAAAAATAAAATATTAATAATTAATGTGATGGAATTACTATAAAGAAATTCGAGTTGAAACTTAAATAATTAAATGATAAATATATAAAACTTTCTTGAAAGAAAATTATAATTTATAAAATCCAAATATGGATGAAGTTAACATAACTGCAAAATCCTTGAAAATTGAAATGTTGCATAAGGTCTCAAGGGAAGAAACTAACCCAAAATTATTGTTGTGTATGTTAATGATATATTATAAATAAACTAAAAAACCATTTTTATTTATCTGAAATTATTGATTTTTGGTTAAAAATGTTGGTTACAAAGCTAAAGTCATTCCCAAGTTCCAACAGTACATTAGAGTTATTGTATTTACAAGAAGTTGATTGAATATGCATCTCAATTTGTTTTTTCCTATTTATCCATAGTACAACATTCTATAGTATATGCATATACTTAACAATTTTACAATCCTTACAGTCTCATAACTAAAATCAAAGGAAATGATAAGAAGACTAATACTCTGTTTGTTGAGTGCATATTACGACATTAATCATTCTAAAATTAAAAAATATGTATATAAATAACACAAAATGCCTGGCCTGCCCGTTCAATTGAAGCTTAACCAGCTAGTTAAGCTAAAAGCTATAATTAAAGTTCAAATGAATCATCTTCCTCCAAAATTTGTCTGGCTTCACTCTCTTCTTCATCATCAACTACAAAATATGGATTCTTTTCAGTGGGCTGAAAATTATGGAAAATGAACAAATAAAAAACCAAGCTAGCCCCTTCTGCTGCAGCATACATGGTCCACTCAAATCTGTAATTCACAACATGTGCGGAAGCTGGAACCACAATCCTGGTGAAGTACAAGTATCCCACCACAACAATATAGAATTGCCTGAAAAGGGTCAATTTTTCAAGATTCCTAGCTGCTTTCCCATCAGTCTTTGACGCCTCCTTCAGGCTTCTGATTGACCAAATAATTGGAAAGAACACAGCAGCACAACAGATGATATCAATCAACAAGAACATATGATTCCACGCCATCCAATCTTGCGTCGCGGGTCCAGTTTCACTTATGACAACATACGCTATGTTTTCCAGGACTTGTAATGGAATCACTGTCATCAAAACATTCTTTTCGCGTTCCTGAAGATAAGGTTTCAGGAATGACCATCCTGTTCCTATGAGTACAATCACTGTGAACAGCATTATGCCTTTGAACAATCCGAAGACGTAAAATGCTACATCCCAGCCATGCGGAGTCCCAGTTTGGCTGACAAATAACTTGTCCTCGGACGCGCATATCATTTTAAGCGCTTTCACAAGAAGCAGCGCAGCCATTACTATATGAATCTTGTCAACAATCGGCCACTGCTTGATGCAGATAAAAACCCACATAACAAAAAAGATAGCGTATGTGAAAAAGAACATCAAATAGAGTCTCGGCAGCTGTGTTTGGCCAGCAGGAAGGTAATCTTTTATTCCGTGCTGCAAGTTATACATCTCTGTTTTAACAAACATTGACACTTGAAACTCAGGCTGGCAGTTCCCGAAGAGCAAGATGTATTCATCGGGATCGTTGATGTTAACTGCACCACTGTAGGATGAATTGGCCACGATTTTTTCAAATCTGTATACAAGTTTTGCGTACCTGCTAGATAAAGAACAAAATCCTTCAATGTACTGAGACTCATTGATCATTACGGGAAATGCAAGGTCTCTTACAAAGAAAAATCCCAAGGAAGAAGGGTTGAGCACTTGATCTTTATTATTATTGTTACCATTGTTATCATTTTGTTTTTTTGATTTCCATGTGATATCTTTTATTGTAACCTCCGCCTTGCCATCTTCTGTAAATCCGAATCTCTCAAACATGATCAACGGCCGCGAATCATCCACGACATGGGTCTCTCTGATCTCTGATAAACAGACTGGAATGCTTGAGATCATGAACAATAATAACACTGCATGAAAAAGAGTTGAATAATAGTATCTCAAACATGCCATCATAAGAATATTTTCGGGCAAAAAAAAGAAATTAAAGATGAATAATTAGACCGAAATGGACTTTCTGAAAAGATTGAAATACGGGGAAAAGATGGAAATGGGTGTGAACTTTTTCCATTGAATATTTCCTAGATACATGGGGTAGGATCATTAAAAGTTGTGGTGTGAGTGAAATAAGAATTGGTTGGTTTGCCAAATATTTAGGGACAGTGAGGGAACAATCTTAAGACATGTGTTGATTTATTTGAGTTAAATTAAAAGAAAAAAAAATCTATTTAGACAGTTTTTGCTGAGTGCTTAAATGATTTGATCCTGGGCAATAACAATATATTTGATACTATTAATTGAATTGGGTTTGATCCAATATTATGAAGATATTTGATACTATTAATATCTATGTTCATGTCTTAGGTAAAAATATGAGTGATGATACAAATATAAATTCTGGGATAAATTGATTTAGTATTAATTTATTGGTTGAATAAAAATATAAAATATTATAAATAAATTATGTGAACTAAAAAATATCTAATCCAACTAATTAAATCATGTCATATCAATTTGTATAAAAAAAAAATGTAGAAGAGTTGGTAATTTATTATTACTCTTAAAATATATGTGTGTGTGTATTACTTAGGAAGGTAAGAAAATCTGAGACCTCTGGCAAAGGTTAAAATTTTTTTGCCTTTATATAGGCAAATAAGTAATAATTTTTTTTTTTAATATCTGAAAACTAAATAACAATAAAGTCTTGTGCACGTTTAGAACTCAATGCCCAATTTTACAGAGAAAAAAATGAAAAAATGAGAGAAATTTATCCTCTCTCTCTCCACCCACCCACTCTCTCTTCCCCTTTCTTTTTTATTTCTTCATCTTTCTCTGCACAAAACATTTTTCAAATGGAAAACAAAGAACCACTAAGAAGCTCCGACTGATCAAATAAATGCTCAAAGCCATATGAATGTGTATCGTTTGGGCCATACGTACATGGAAAATAAGAGCACCAAGAAAATGGGATCTATGGCAATAAAGCCATGTGTTAGGACCAAGATTCCCCCCCCCCCCCCTTTTTTTTTATTTTGGGCCCTAGTTAGAGCCTTATAGGTGTAAAATACTTAGGGGATGTTTGGTTTGAAGAAAGGGGAGGAGAGGAAAGAAGAGGAGAGGAAAGGAGAGAAATGAAAAGGAAGGGAGAAGAAAGGAGAGGAGTGGAATAAGGGAAATTAAATTGAAGTGTTTGATTTAACATAAAATTTCATGGGGAAAGGAATTATGATTTTTATTTTTAGACAAATTTACCCTTTGATGTAAATACTACAGTATAAATATTAGTAATTAAATATGATTTAATGTCAATATTAAACTTTTGTCAACTTACAAATATTTTTTTTAAATGTTAGGATGTCTTAAAAAAATTCATGATTATTTATTTATTTATTATTATTATTTAATTATTATGCACACACACACGCCTATATGGTTATGTGCTGGAACATAAGTTTTCTCATAGTTAAATAAAATTCATGATGATTATTATTATAATAATACCCACAAACAATTATTATAATACCCCCCCCCACACACACACACCTACATGGTTATGTGCTGGAACATAACCTTATAAAATTTAAATGCTTCTAAATTTTGACAATAAATTAAAAAAAAATCAAAATAACAATATGTATAAAATGAGTATATCAAAACAATAATAACTCTAAATGAGTTATAAGTTCCATAAACAATAGTAAGCTTAAAATGAGTTCATCAAAACAATAGTAAGTCTAAAATGAGTGCATCAAAATATTAATAAGTCTAAAATTACTTAAATTCACCGCTAAGAAAAAGTTTGACCCACGCTTCTCGTTTCTCATCACAAAGACTATAAAAAATGTTGAGTGCGGCATTGTCACGAGCGATTAAAGTGGCGGCTCTAAGGCGTTCTACCATTGTAAGAGTACCAATCTTCTTCAACTCATTACTTAGTCCTACTTGTTTGTCATTAATTTCTTGCCCTAGAGCTTGACTCAAGCGACTTGAAGTTTCTTTTATTTCCATGACAAAAAGAGATGTTAGCTCTTTAAATGACTCTCCACTTTCTTCTGAATCATCAATTATCCTCCTTTTTCTTGATGAGCTTTTTTTAAGCATGTGAAATAGACATACTATCATCCATCTCATCCTGCACACCCTCAAAATTAAATTCTCCCCTTCAGCTTCTTTACTCACCCTTGCCTCAATATTCTCTATAGCATCTGCAGGGGCCTCTGCATTTTTTCCAGTTGCATGATCTTTACTGTAGATCAAACACAAATCCTCATAAAATGGGAATGCTTTATGCTTGAAATTTACTACCTCTTTATGACTCTGCAATTATTTAAAATGATTAATCTTTATGAAAAAGTTTCGCATCATGTCAAATACAAGTTTACACTTCAACAAGTACTCGTTTAAAATATGAACAAGAACCGAAAAAATTTTCAATAAACTACACCATACGTAAATTTCATGCAAGGCTAAAGAAACTAATTTCTGTCAAAACCTAAAACAAAGTCTCCTTAGAAAAAATCAACAACTCAGTCATGAAAAATTCAGATATACATTAGCATTGATTATGTTTGAACCATCACAGGGGAGCAAAAAATAAAATCTGCATACAAACACAAAAAAAAGGAGGAGGAACTTCGGATTCGACAAACATAACTGGTTAGCCTCAAACAAAGCACATGACTTTTTTCTAGAAATCCCCGTAAAAAAATTAGAACTGCCAAACAAACAGGCAATTCCAATAAAAATAAAATAGCGATTTATCTAGAATTATTGACATTCAACAGTAGTAAAATCACTCAATTAAGGATTTCCCTCAGAAAATAACAAAACAAAACTTTCATTCCTCTAATTATCAGAATTAGCATGGCCAATAACGAAACATCACTGGGAACAATCCCTACTTAAGAAAATTGGTCATCGTTTAAAATATGAACAAGAACCAAAAAAAAAAAAAAATTAGCAAAAGGATACATCATATATAAATTTCATACAATGCCAAAGAAACTAATTTTTGTTAAAACTTAAAACAAAGTTCCCTAAAAAAAAACCCAACAACTCAGTCATGAAAAATTCAGATACATTAGCATTGATTATGTTTGAACACCATCTTTCTATTTTCTAATTCCTTTGTTTCCTTACACTTGCAACACCATCTAGTTTTCCAGCAAGCAAGAAAAAAATAAAAAATAAAAAATACCTGAATATAAGCATCCCACACTTCCTTCTCTGCAGTCACGATTTTCTTGTCTGTGTCCCAATCAAAGCCGCTGCAATTCGGTCCAGTTAACATCTCATGTATAGTTTGAAATTGCATCTTTAAAGTCTTTATGCGCGACTCAATATCTGGCTTAGCTTTTATACCACATCCAGGCAATTTTGAGTCCAAAGCAGTCTCAAGAACCTTCAAGTAGCCACTTCTAAAATTGTTATCAGAGTAAAATCTACCATCATATACAAATCCAAAAGTGACTGCACGAGTATGATATCTTCATCTTTGCTCCAAAATCTTGATTTTGGAGCTTGTGGTGCTTGCCGATCCATTTAGCTACTGAGCAAAAATTAGACATTAATTAGAAAACCAGAGACAAAAACAGAGCTGTCCATAGCTCAATGAAATATCAATTAAGCTTCAAAACTATCCTTGACAGAATTATATTCAAGTATAAAGCATGGTATAAAAATTCTGAGCACAGTATAAAAATTCACTAGCTCTCTCTAATAAAGAATAGTATAAAAATTCAAATAATAATAATAAAGTTAAATATATATTTAATGGCAGCTATCACATAAATATGTGATAGTTAATTAGAGAATTGATTCCAGTGTATAGGTGATTAGCTGAAAATGAATAGATGGCATAAATTCAAAATACTTGTATGATTATGTTTCTACTTCCATAACTAAAATTGAATAAGATCACAAGATAGAAAATCGAAGGAAAAAGAAAAAGGGGAAAGATGACATTGCTCCCTGGCACAAGGTTCTGGTTTATCATATTTACCAAATTAATAAGAAAACAAGAGAATATCCAAAACTTAATTGGAACTGAGCAAGTCGCAACACCAATAGTACATAGTTAATACACACACACACACACATAGATATGGCTGGGTTAATGGCATTCCTAGGCCATTCCAATTTAATTTGGATGATCAATAACAAATGCAGAGGCATAATTTTAAATGTCAATGGTCCATAAAAACTCCAGCATGGCTTATCACTGGTCCAGATCACTAAAACAAAACCTATCTACAAAACCCAGGCAAAACCATTTGATAGCTCATCAAAGTAACATGTCTCAGCCAAATGTAACTCTCTGCAAACAATAACAATACATTCAGAAATTGAAGCAAACTGAAGGAAATCTAATTTTTTTAACAGTCTCAAAAGTTACCCAAATAAAACAAAATCCTCAAATTCAGAAACATGAATAGTACATCTACAATCCATTGATTAAAACAAATTTTTTCAAAGAGTCTTCATGTGCTCTGCCTACTTGCTCTCCATTGATTATACATCTCTTGTGCTAAATGTGTCCTCCATGTATTCCACTCTTCTGAGGTTTCTATACTAGTTATTGTGCTACCTCCAAGCAATTCTACCTCATTTACATCATCAAGTGTTTCCTCAAAAGGATCACATGGCATCTCCCTCTTAATGAAATTGTGTAGTAAGCAACAAGCCATGATAATCCTATTCTATATTTTGATAGGATAGAATGAAGGACTTCTTAGAATTGCCCACCGATTTTTAAGGACACCAAAACATCTCTCAATAACATTCTTAGCAGCCGAATGCTTCATGTTAAAAAACTCTTGTGGATTAGTTGGTTGATAGTTTTCCCTCCAGTCATTAAGGTGATATCGTCATTTATAAGGAGCAAGAAATCTCTAACAATTAGCATATCCAGCATCTACCAAATAGTAGTAACCTATATCATAAATAAATATTCAGATTTCAATTAATAAAAGTTTATACTTTAGAATTTGTTTATTTCTTGTATATGACTTACCATTTGGCACATCTAAACCATTTGTTTTAGATATAGCATCACGAAGAACCCTACCATCAGCTGCTGACCCTTCCCAACCAGTTAAAACATAAATGAATTGCATGTCTTGGGAGCATACTCTTAAAACATTAGTGGCAATCTCTCCCTTTCGATTTCAATACCTAGGTTTATCCGCTGCAGGCACCCTCACTCTAATGTATGTACCATCTAATGCTCCTAAGCAGTTCTATCATCAATGTAGGAAAAAATAATAGTAATTAGTGACCACCAAATTTTTGATATAGTACCAACATATAATCATAATAAATATGGCTAGGAGAAATACCTTAAACCATTCCCATCTCTCAAGTCTCATCAATGGAGTTTTCAGGAGCTGGATCAGGTTGTTTTAATAACTCTCCATGAAGCCGTAGGATAGAATACAAAACATCGTGAAAGTACTTGCTAACGGACTGTCCCGACCTCATAAATTTAAATGTAATCACTCTATTTTTTACATGATGTGCTATTATGTGTAAAAACATAGCTACTTTTTCATCTACTGATAAGTGTCTTAAAGGTTTTAATGCTCCAATTGTTTCAAGCCTTGTGCATAAATATGCAAAAGCACGCCTATCCATTCTAAGTTGCGCTATGCAAGTTGCATCACTCTCATAAGCTAATCGATGGACAATTTTTCTATTTACGAAAAAGTCATGCACATACATTTTACGTCTTAAAGATTTTTTCTCATTTTGTCTCTTCATAAGCTTCAAGAAATAAAACAGAATTGCATGGTATATAAGCAACGGATAAAGAGCCCAACCAATGTTTTCTTTCTCAAATTATTTGTTTCAGTTAAGCCTAAGTCGTCCATGACTGCACAAAGAATTATCAATGTCTTAAATAAAAAATATATAAATATGTACGCAACAAGACTAATAAGATTAAAAGATGTAGGATATGCATAATAATTGCAAAAACTTACTTGAACAGGGGCAAAAACTCTTATCGCTCAAATCGGTCGATATTCTGGGAATAATGTAAGCCCTAAAAACTCTTATCGCTCAAGTCTTTGGAGCGACTTGCTGTGACTCATAATTATTGTTGCACTTTTGACTAGTGAATAGTTCCAAGCTCTTGCTGTGTGTGGTCCATAAGTTGCGGTCTCGCAGATTATTTGATGGCTGCAAATCTTTTTATTTTTTGACAAAAATATGATTGCGTTTGCACATTTGGTAACACACAATCGACGCATAAAATCAAACTATGGCTCATTTCATTACCACCTTAAACACAGCAAATATTTAGGAAATAACACCAAGCAAAATGTGTCAAAACTCAAAAAGAAAAGTCTTCATAAATGCTCTTATCACTGAATACATAAATCTCATCCAAGATCTTAACACCATCAACTTTGGCTGGCTTTGCATAAATTCTACATATGGTGTGGCTACTGACATCAAATAATTGAAAACACCACGTGATGGGCAAGATGTCAACTTGACTAGCCACAACTCATAGCAGTTCTAAGTTCTAACCACGGCCAGAAAAAATAAAAAATAAGAGACAAAAGTCACACTTCTTGATTCTTATCATCATATAAGCCAAAAAGGGGCGATTGATCGGTCCTAATATTTTGCTTTGATGGAAACTTTAAGATTCTCCAGGGATCTCTCGTCTTTGGAAAATAAGAAAATAAAGGAACTTAAAGCCACCTTTACAGATGTTTTGTTACTTACTATTTTTAATTCATGCAAATTTTGACTACAACTTTACCTAGCGAGCTAGTTGCTGATCAAATTGTACATTGATTCGGTGCATTAAGGAGTCTATATTTATCAATGAATATGGGAATCAATTCTTGTACACATATTGTTCTCTGTGTGTACGACTGATATTAGTTAGTAGAATTATTGAGCATCGGGTTCTTTTGGATTTGATGAAAATCTATGTTGTTCGAGTTGTTGAGATGAATTAATAGACTGATATGTTTGTCTTCTATCTTCAGTCTCATTAGCCGTCTTTGGTATGTTTACGTATATATTACCAAAAAATTTAAAAAGAAAAGAAAAAAAAATGATATTGGTTGTTTAAATATCAATATTAGCCGGCAGCAATGGTTACTTAATAATGACAATATTTTCAAGTATAATTTTATGCATAGAGAAACGCAAGCTCCACTAGTGCGGCAAAACTCTTCCAACAATTTAACACAACTGTTCTCAAGCCTCCAAATTGAGTACCTAAAGTTATTTTTTTTAATATCACTGAACAATAATAAATCCAACAATTTTAATTATTCGCGGTTGTTTTACAGTCTTGGCAAAATTATTTACACGCTTTGATTATCGGGCGTGAAAACATTTGCCGGCTCTATTCTGCTCATCGCAAAGGCAGGTTTTTGTGACGAATCATCTTCATCATGATACGCGTATGCAAATCCGCCATGCCTCGTCAAATCCATGCCCGCCATCTCATCATCCCTCGATATCCTGAGCAAGTTAATTTTCTTAAGCATGTAAAAGAGCGGGCCCATTGTCGCGGTGACCCATCCCGCTATGACCAAAATTTGTATTATCTGAGCGGCCAAGAGCCTGCCGCCTCCGCCCATGAACAACCCGTACGGACGCCCCGGTCGCCCCGGATACACCTCGTCGACGTACGCCCCCCGGGCGAATAACCCGGTGAACAGGATCCCCCACGTGCCGCACCCGCCGTGCAATTGCGCTGCTTCCAGCGGGTCATCGTACTTGAGTTTCTCCGCGAGCTTATTGCACCCGATCAATACCCATGCAGCCACGAAGCCACAGATGACTGCGGCCCATGGTTCTACCACCGAACACCCCGAGGTGATTGCAGCGAAGCCCCCCAACAGCCCGTTGCAAACATCGATCACGTTCCAGTGACCAACCAACAGTCTTTTACTGAACAAGGTCGTTAGAGCGGCGGTGCACCCAGCCAATGTGGTAGTGACTGCTGTCCTCCCTATGGCACTCCATTGACCGTAATACCCTCCACTCTCTCCGTAACTCTTCAGTATGGTCAGAAACGAACCCGGGTTAAACCCGTACCACCCGAACCACAACAAGAACGAACCGAGAACCACCAACGACGCGCTGTGCCCGCGTAACGCTACGGACCGACCCGACCCGTCGAACCGTCCGATCCTCGGGCCCTCGATAAGAGCGCCCCACAAGCCGGCAATCCCTCCGACCATGTGAACGACCCCGGAGCCGGCAAAGTCAATCACTCCCGACCCGAACAGAATGTTGTCGGACCGGGTCGGGCTGGCCCAGCCGTCACTTGACCAGAACCAATGTGAAACTATAGGGTAAACGAAGCCGGTTAAAAAGGAGGAGTAAATTAAATAGGCGACAAACTGGGTCCTCTCAGCTATGGACCCGCTGGTGATGCCCGCAGCAGCTATGGCAAAAGCCCATTGGTAAAGAAAGAAGCTGTAGTCGGTGAGAGGTGAAGGGACGTCACGGAGGCCAAAGAAATGGCGGCCGATGAAGCCATTGGAGGGGGAACCGAAGGCGAAGGCGAAGCCGAAGAGGTAGTAAGAGAGGGCCCCAGCGGCGGCGTCGAGGACGTTGGTGAGCATGATGTTCATGGTGTTCTTGGCGCGGACTGAGCCGGCGCAGAGCATGGCGAAGCCGAGCTGCATGGCGAAGACGAGGTAAGCGGAGAAGAGAAGGTAGGTCGTGTTGACGGCAAACGACGTGTCGGAGAGGGTTTTGGAGATGGAGTCTAAGCGGGAGCAGAGATAGGAAGCTGCGGATGAAGTGTCGTTCACGGTGTTCAGAAGAGAAGCGAGGTCGGAGGCTGAGCATGTGAGAGTTGCCATAGTGAAGACTTGAGGGAGTGGAAGCAATAGTACGTTGGTTCGTTTCTTGCTTTCTTTTTATAGAGCAAATGCAGTGGTGACTGGTGAGGGCTTGAAGAAAAATAAATTATATATTTTCATTTATGTTTAGTGAGGTATTATTATTTACTTTTTACTTGAAGAAAAGTGATGACAAGGACTCTGCATGTATATTTATGTATGGATGCAAGTTAAATAAAAGAGATTTAAGATGAGATGAGAATTTTTTTTTTTTTTTAGGAGACTATTGTTCATGATATTTACAATTATACATTATATTTACAATCATACAAATACTGAGATTCATTTACATCAATTCTGATATGGTACCGCTCAGATTTTAAATCCTCTCAAATATTCGAGGGACGTCAAACCCTCATATTAGGAGAAAGACTGCCTTCAAAGCTCTAAGACTTCAAGGAAGGAAATATAAATTAAACCTATGTAATGCGTCTGCAGGGACTCAAACCACTTTTTTCACATTTGTGAGGGAGTGGTTCTAGTGGTCCAAATTTAGACTTCAACTGGATTATGTATGGCATCTGTTCAAGTAAAATTTTTGGTTTTGAAATATTGATATTAAAGTATATATATTGCATGGCACTACAGCACTAGAATAGAAAAAGGGAAACAAATGGCCTTTTAGGGACGGTACATAATTCCTTTCATTATATATCATTCATGATTCATGTGATCATGTCTTCAGAATTATTATGTTCTTATCCTTCTTGAACAAGCTAGGTATAGAATTGGTTGAGTATTTTTATTCGACTAAATTTAGAAAAAGGATCATGCTACCTTACATTAATAAGTCTTTTATTTTAAATCAAATTACTTTAAAAAATATCAAATTGCTTTCAACCCAAATTTTATGAACAAAATTGGAGTCAGAACATCTTATATAAATCATTTCAACATATAGTAATATTGAAGCATGAATCTTACCAATAAGAGCAAAAGGAATCATAACCGCGCGCTTTGCCATTTTTTTACATTAACAGTTATAACCTTTCTATTGATAATACAAAAAGTAACCTTTTTAAGAAGAAGATTCAAGTTTTGAGTTAGAGCACATGTGGAATTGCATTGTATTATCCAATAATTAATCGATTATGTGATGATAATAATAGCAAAGTTCTTTTAAAGAGAATACAATTTACATGGTCAATACGAAACCAACATTTTTATTTATATTTGGTTTAATAAGAAAACACGCACACACTCATATATATTGGAGCGGATCAGCAATCCCTTTAAAAATACATTTAGTTTTGCACTTACTAATATATGTTGGATTTAAGATGAATTAATAAATGAAATTTATTAAAATTAAATATTGAAATTTTTTTAATACATTCTCTCTCTGTATGGATCCCACTGCAAATCTTTTTTTTCCCAATATTTGCTCTCTCTTTGCCATGCCCTCTCTTTCCTTCGCTCAAGCTCTCTCTTTTTTTCTCTTGTTTTTTTAGTCTCTCTTAATAATAAGTTTCCTTATATAGTTCGACTTCTGCTGGGTCACCAATATTCATCATGGCTTTCATATTTTCAAGATAGGTACATTGCTGGAAATGAGCCAGTAAAATTGTTGTTCTATACATAAAATATTAGCAACTTGAGGAAAATAATAATAATAATCAGCCTTATATTCCTTTAAAAGGACCATGAAATATATTCGAATGTAGAACAAGAGCCTGGAGCTCCCGAAGAGTTCCCAGCCAATGTGGGAATTAATGTATCCTTTATCTTCTTGTTGTCAAGATCAAGAACTTAAAGGGCGATTTAAAATACAAGAGAGAAAAGAGAGAGGGAGAGGGAGAGAGAAAACACTAAGGGAGAAAGATTTGGGGTGGGATCCATATAGAAAGAAAAAGTACTAAATTTTTTTAAATATTTAATTTCAATAAATCTCATTGATTCATCTCAAATCTTTTAGATATTAATGAATGTAAAATTAAAAATATTTTTAGGATGCTACTGATCCGTCCTTATAATTTGTGGGTTTTTTTTTTTTTTTTGGTATTATTGGCATTCTCAATATGTATGTGCGTGTGTGTAAGTGGATATGCTGTGGAGTACGTTTTTAATAAAGGATCTCTCACTTAAAGTAAAGGACAAACTAAAAGAAAAGAAAAATATTCCAACACAATATAATTTATTAGGTAGTATATTTAGGTCAAGTGTTTTTTATTTTTTACCTTGTCCTTTATCATATTAAAGTAAAAGAACCCTTACTAGAAGAAGATTCATATATATGAAGAGACTTGTATACTGCTCTTAATTTTTTATAGATCATGTACCACATGTATTTTAGTACTAATGTATAATTAGAATTTAACTATTGTTTCTTTTTATTTATTAACCATCAATCATGTTAATAAAATTTGCTCAATAGAAGATCAAGTAAAGAGAGGATCCTGATCCATATCTTAAGTCAGTTTGAATGAAAAAACCCTTGTCTAACCAATCAATGTAAGGCATGTGGAATGGTTAGAAATCCCGCTCCAATAAATGTCAACTCTATAAATGTCAACTCTATTTTCTCTTCGTTTATGTAAATTGAGTTCAAACCCCATACCTTTTATCCCGCCGTAAGAAATTTTATTAGTTAAGGTAAGTAGGTAGCACCAATGACAATGATTATGTATTTAATATATCTATTGAGCGGAGAAAATTAATCTTATAAGTTGTGAATCTAGATATAGCAATCACTATGACAAAACCGATAATGACCCCACAGTAATTTTATTATTGTGGTCGAAATATCTAAAGTCTTTAGATCCTAATAATTCTTTTCATAATATAAGGGATCAAGTAATGGCTTTATAAACCATTAGCCCGTGTAATTGCATAAAGTCAAAAATGATCTTAGGGTGCGTTTGGGATTGAGGTGCTGGAGCTTTTAAGCTACAGCTGCTGTAGAAAAAAAGCTATAACTATGAAATAAAAGCTAATAATACATAATAAATATAAATTTTAAATAATAATTTTAACAAAATTATTAAATATATAAAACATTTTCCATTAAATATATATAAGTAAAAAATCACATTAACATAACTTCCAAGCCACAGTAGTTAGTGTTTACCAAACACTTTAGTGCTGTAGTTTGGAAGCTACAGCTACCCAACCTCAATTCCAAAAAACACCCTTAGGCTAGTTGAATTAATCTTACGGCAAACTCCGCAAATGGGACTGTGCTAATATCTTTAATTCACTGGGAATAAATTAAGTAATGTAACCTTTTCATTTATTTATTTATTTATAAATGTTGGTGGATTCATTTAGTCCAAACTGAAGAAACCGTTGATTATACTCATAATTAGTTAATTATTAATCGAAGATAAATTAATTAGCCAAGAATGTTGATACCATTAATCAGTTAATGAGTTCAAGTGTTCAATTAGTTCATCTTTTTTTTTTAATTAACTAAGTGATCATCATTTGTTAGTTTATTTTTGCCAAGGAAAAATTATCTCAGCATCACCTTTATTTTGTAATATGTACATCTAACCTCCTCAAAATTTTAATAAATTTTTTGCACCATCTTTGTTTCTAAACTTATATCAATCAACTACTTCAACACTAAAAACAACCACTTTACTTTTAAATGACCTAAAAGACAATTTTATTTTGTAAAATTTTAAAAAATAAAAAAAATTATAATTACAAGAATAAATTCAATAAAAAAAATAAATATCAAAATCTAAGATGATAATTTTTAAATAAAATTATAATTATAAAAAATTAACATCTTATAATTATAATTTTTGTAATTATAGTTTTATTTAATTTTTATAATTAAATTAAGTATAGGAAAATTTACAAAAAATAACATGAAGAGAAAAGTTCCCTATAATTGTTGTAAACTTCCATATAATTAATATTAAGAAACTTCCCCATGCAAATCAAATGAAATTTTAATTACCAAAAATTAACATGATAATTTTTAAATGAAGTTATAATTATAAAAAATTAACATATCAGATTTGATACTTATTTAATGGTTATTTTTAGTGTCAAAGTAGTTTTTAAATATAAACTTAAAAATAAAGGTGGCACAAAAAATATGTTAAAATTTTGAAATGATTAAATGTACATATATCAAATAAATATATTGCAGAAATAATTTTCCTTCATCAAATATCATTCACATGTGTTTAGACGGGTGCTGTTATAGATACAAACATTAATGATACATAGTTTGGTTTGGTTTTCATGTGATGTGGTATATAACAAAATTCAACAAGTCGTTTACCTGCTTTTTTGCTTTATTCTGCCAATTTTCAATTAAAATCCGAATTTTTACAAAGATTTACTGAAAAAAATGCACATCAATTTTTTTTTTATAAAAAGGTCAAGAGAATACTACCCCCCCCCCCTCCCCACCACCAACAACAAACAAAAATTCTAAAGAAAATATCAAAAGGAGATGTATATGTTGAAGGGGCAATGATACAACATGATAAAGATCCACCGAATCTAGAGATCCATGCATATTCACAAGTCAAAACTACCAACTCGATTTACTTTTAACTATTTAAGCATATTCATAAGTTATCTAATCTTTGGATCAGGCATAAGTTATTGTTTAACGAAGGTGAAGACATCTCTGTCTGGTTTTGTTAATTGTATTTGTGAGGCTGCCAATAGCTTATGCTGTCTCTGGGCCAGTGGTAACGTAATAGATGATACAGAAGAACAATCACAAATATCTAGATTCTTGTGCTAAAAAAATTATTTTGGAACTTGAAGTATTCTATTCTATTCTATTCTATTCTTTGCAGTCTTCATTTTTGCCGACACAAAGGAAAGCTCGAAAACTCGCTAAAATCACCAGCCCTGTTCTCCTAATAACCAGCAACCTAAAATAAGATAAGCAAACCCTAATATCATGTCATTGGAAGTGTTTAAGGAGATTTACAACCCCTCTAAGGCAGTAAGGCTGATGGATTCATGCAATAAGCATACTTCAGTACAAAACTATTACATTTAGCAGTCAAAGAACATCAAAAAATAAGAATCCAGAACTGGAATTCTTCTTCATCACTCAGAAATGACGAAGATAAGACATTTCATGACCACTAGCCAATCCAGATGGGTCGAATAGTTTCATAGCATAAAATACCACCCGAACTAAATCATTCAAGAGACTAAAATATACGAAGATAGCAAAGGATCAGAATCATTTGATCACGCAATCTATTTACCAACAGATTTTTTCTTTTTTAAAAGACAACTGATGCTATGAAAGACGTAAGCTATGGTTACTAATTAAATCAAAGGGTCACAATCAAGCTAAGAACACGACCTCTCACCATAGCTCTCGTCACTTGACTAAGACATCTATAACTTGTTTGCGTCGATTATTTTATCAATAGCCTAATCACAACCACAACTTGAATTAATTAAGCAGAGTCTTACCTATAATTATATTTATTACTTGTTAGAATGAGACAGCGTCTTGGACTGTTCGGCAGTACACCTCTATGGATGCCCTTTCACAAGCACAAGAATCTGATTAATGCAAGGTCTCAACAATACATGAACAGACAAGTTGCAGCATAGCTTTTAGTAAGAATAAATTATATAATAACAATACGAAAGAGACATCTGTAAACTGAATCAATAAATTAAACTACCACAAAATACCATCATAGTTCTTAAATGTTCCCTTGCATTTGAAGAATCTTATTTGTATAAGAAAGATGCACAAAGTCGCTGCAGTTTACACTTTCCTATCATTAAAATAAGAATTGCAAGTTACAGTGGTAGGTCGACTAACATGAATCATTTACGCTACATGCTGAGTGACAAAATGGGCATATGTATAGAAAACAAACAAATGGATGTAAAACCTCATAACACACAAAAGAACATCTACCCTGCCATTTCCAGTAAAGCATTTTTCTCTGTTGGAATAACATTTGCCACTGCAAACTGCAAATCATTCCTGCTCTTGGCCCCAGGAGTTACTGAGTGAATTGCCGGTTTAATGTTCAACAATGCACTTGTTACCTTCATGCTTGTGGGTGTGACACCAATCAGAGACTTCTTGATGTTTGGAAAGCAATCAATCAGTCAACTGTCAAAGTATATACACAAAACTGTACTTTGGCTGTGCCAAATGAATGTTACAAAGCTGTGCAGGAAATCTTACAACCAGACTATAAAATAGAACGTAAGAATTGTCAAATGGATGAACTAGGACAAACTTTAAACTTTCTATCTCCTATGTCCTTAGACACAAAAGAAGGAACCTGATGATACCAATATTAGTTTCCATAGCTAAGTAATGTCCATACCATCTGGAATCACCGCAAGGCAATATTCTGGATCCTTTGATTCATTATTTCAGTGAAATTTAAGAGTTCACTTGTTAAATAGAAGAGTGATATTGTCATATACAAGCAAATCTGAGACAATGTATTGCTAAGGTGGTCACTTTTCTTTTGATGCAAGTTGTCTTCCATATAAGAAAAGTCCGATAACAGTGAAAACAGATAACAACGTTGATGAATAGCAAGCTGCAAGTAGAGCTCCCCTTAACGACTGCATCCAAAGGTTTTCAAGCTTTGTGAGCAATAATGGCCTCATAGAATAACCGGAAACAAGGTCACATAAGAATAAAACATTGTTTTCAAATACCTTTGCCAGTAACAAAGCATTGTCATTTGCAGACTGCAATGAGCTCTCAGGAATGCTTTGGATGCCTTGACCTAGTTCCCATGAAAGAATCCTACATTTCAAATTTCCAGTATATTTATATAATGGAAGATGTCATGCCTAATAGTAACAAATGAATTTACAACAAAATTAACAGCTGAAATAGGTTATTTACCCAAAAACAAATCCAATTGCTGCCCCAATGTAGGCTTTTTCTGGTGTCACTTCAACCTGAAGTTCTCCAAACTACAGTTTAAAAAAACAATATTTATTTATTTCATGTGCCTCTCTTTGAGTTAACATCCCAACACATTGCAAAGTTTTCATTTACCTTCAACATCCTGGTTTCCTTCTTTGGTTGTTCATCAATGGTTGTTGATATTGAACTTGCAGAGAGCAGCTTTCCAGCTGCATTCATTGCTTTTGCAATCTGTAAACTGCTAGTTATGTTATGTTTTTCTCCATTTAAGATAAGAAAATTTTTTTCATGAACTTCTAGATATAATTAACAAGGTATAAGGCCCTGAACTGACATAATCACCCCCTTGTTGATGCAAAAGATGATGAATAGGATCACTCCAGGATACTTAATGACTTTCAAAAGTTGATGCCTATGAGGAATGGAAGTTCAAAGTCATCACAAGTCTGTAGTTTTAAAAGAGCACCAGGAGGAGAACAAGAGTGGCATATATTTAATCGCTTACATTAATCATGAAGAATATACAAGTCCTTCCGCCATATGCAAATATATTAGAAATTTGTATAAGTTATGCATACAAACTTTCAAAAACCTTTCAAATTAAAGGAAATGCCATAACATTTATAGGTTCTAGATTTCAGAGGGATGCTTTGCAGCCAAGTTGATTTGGGTTTCAGAAAAACTCAGTAGAATATATGATTTTTCTTGGGGGCTGAACCAGAAATTCAGGAGAAAAATTTAGGAGAACATTTTATGACCCACTAGTGATACCAATGATCCCCGCTGAAAGTAAAAGTGCATGGATTGTACCATTGAAGAATTGGTCCTCGATATACTCTATTAGTTCACAAATTTATAAGAGAAAGTTTTTCATTCCGATAAAAAGAAAGTAATAACAAGAAGAGCCGCCACTGCCAACTTATAGGTTATCAAGATACCTTTTGTAGTTCACCTTGACCATACTGACCCATTGCTTGGAATCTCCTTCCAGCAGATATCAGGCGCTTTCCAAATGCTAAACAGCAAGTGGATGGAAACAAGCTTTAGTACAAAATCTTTACAATGTATCTAAGCATCAACTGCATATGCTCTTGATCTTGCCTGATTTGGCATTGTCTGTCATAGAGCTCTCCAATGCAGGTAGCTTCTTCACTAAACTACAGGAAGTTAATGAATCAGCTTGTTCCCATGCTCGAGTGAGATTTAACAATAGTTCTCCCAGTTCTCGACCGCACTGAAAAAATAAATTTAAATAAAAAAATTGAACAAAATGTTACAAAATTCACTCCACTTGATGGTTAAAGTTAATAGCCTAAGAAAATACTAAACTGAAATGGATCTAAAATAAAATATTACCATTTTCATCACATATCTTGAGATTGCTTGAATTCACAGATACTAAGAGAATCATTACAAAACAAAAATCATGATAATAAAAATTGTTTGGGGTAAATTTGGAAGGATATCTATGGGCAAGTTGCAATCTGACATGTGGCAAAGGAATAATAAAGAAGAAGTTGATTGGTGGAGAAAGTGACACCTCAACTGTATCACATGAGCCAATCAAAAATAAGTCCAATCTTAGTAGAATTAACTTATCAAAAGGCAAAAATGGAAAGAAATCAAGATATTTGGTGCCAAACATGTGTTTCCTAAATGTCCGCACCAATGAGAAAAAGTTTTGTTTTCTAGCCTAGGAACAAGGAACCAATAAGAAATCAGATCTACAAAAGTCCCTAGTCAATAGAGGACACCTTAGCATCTTTATAACTACCTTCATAGAGGTGGTAGAGCTGCCTAGTCAACAAGTGCAACGAGGACAAGGGTCCAAATGATAAAAACTACTTTTAGCTTGGCCAACGAGCTCAATTGACTGATTGAGTAAAATATCTAGAGTATCCTTATTTTAAGAAGATCTACCTAGTAGAGAAGTGCCATGTGGTAGAAAAAATGAAAATACCCCTTGGGCTCACAACCTATACATATTCACCTAAGGGTACATAGAAGGATCCCTTTATTGGCTCTCTCCAGCTGTTATGAGACTTTTGGTCTGTTTTATGTCCTTCTTCCACCGTTTTTAGGGTTTCTTCCATTCTTAAGAACTTCATGGAAGACTTTGACCACCTCACTTTCCAAAGGAGCTTCTCCCTTGCTCTACTCTTAGAGAACTCTCTTATCCCCAGTAAACCCATATTACCTCTCTTGTTATCATTCATCATTAACAACCTTTAATGAGGTTTTGTTCATATTGTACAAAAAATCATGTAATACTTCATTCATACAGTAGATTGGAGATGAGATACTTGCGTAGATGTAGGCCAAAGGATTATACCACGTAAAATCTTGTGTGTTCTATTATGATGATTTTGTTGCCCAAATTGTATTTCATGTAGGAGCTCACCTAATTTACCGCAGCTACGTTGAGTATCCCTAAGCTCACCTAAGCTACTCTTTAGTTTAATTCAGCTCCCCATATTAACTCGCTAAATTAACTCCCACGAACTCTATTGGACGCTACATATTATTACCCATATGATAACCCCATCTCATCTCCCAAATCACCTCATCAATAACATTTACCCTAAAACATTAGAAAAACACACCTAAACTTTTATTAGCTCAATCTCCTCCTAAATATAAATTTATTTGTTCGAATCAGATTTGAGATAGATCCTGTGAGAACCATCCAATTGATTCAAATCAGATCCTAGTGAAAATTCAGTTAAAAACATGATAGTAAAGTTAATCAATAAACAAATAGGATCAGTAGTTCTTAGTTCTGCATTTGCTATAAAACCTCAATTAAACATTAACCAACAAAGAAAACAACTAACCTCATCGACGACCGGCCCATTTGAAAGATCAAAAGCGGCGTCGTTTAGCTACACACACACCCCAATACAAACAAAAATAAATACCATATCAATTTTCATAAAAAAATATTAGCCCTAAACACTGTATAAATAAACAGACTTACATCAAGCCGAAGATCACGTGGTAGCTGTGCTAAGTAATCTGATGGAAGATCAAAAGAATCCTGCACAACAGCCGCATAAAAGAATTTAAAAAAGAAAAACCATTGCAAGGAACTAAATACAAAACCAGACATGATTATATGTTAATCAATGCTTACAGCGAGTTCTTGAAGGAGGGTTTGTGGATCGGGTTGAAGGGACTTGGGGGAGTCTGATTCAGCGAGAGCGAACAAGACAGTGAGAGGTTTTGAGCTTGAGAGAAAGGGTTTTGCGGAGACTTTGAGAGGAGGGATATAATGAGTATTTTGATGGAAAAGAAGGGTATTATGGGAAGTGGAAGATAGAAAATTCAGAGGTTGCAGTTGCAGGAGGAGAAGAGAAGAAGAAGCCATTGATTTTTCCTTTGCAGTTTTGGACGTTAACTTAACCCTCCTAGGCTCCCATATTATTTTGAATTTTGATAGCTTAAAATCAACGATAATACGAAAAAAATAAGAAGTGGGTCCACAAAGTGACCCCACAAGGAAATGTTTTGGATAAGGTGTATATTTGGAGCCGTACGATTGCACTTGTTGCTTGCTGATTTCACTCTGTGTATATTTTTAATTCAAATTTATAAAAAGAAATTTGTCCTCTTATTAAATTTCATTTTTCAATCAAACAGCATGACTGGCAATGAAGCACTTCCCCAGCTCTGCGAGCAGAGTTCCACTCTAATCCCAAGGGAACTAAATGGCACCCACAAATCTGTTACGGAATTTGAAAAAGCATATTCTGCAAGGGATATTTTCCACGTAATTGTGTTAACGATTCTACAAAAATGTACCTTTTGAAAAAGGAAGAACATAGGATCCGCCTTATATCAGCTATTGCTACTAATTTTTTTCACAATTTTGACTCTTAAAAGTTACTCCATGTGATATAACCATACTGATCATAACTATATTCAACATAGCACAGTATATCTGAATACAAGCTCTCAAGGCATCAATATAGAGGCTCCCAGGAGAGTTCGATTTGATCAGGTTGGGTTGGGTGGAAAGCCTTAGCAAAACTTTGCAGAGATGTCTGGTCACTTCAAAAGTTCAGAAAATCAGAAAATCGGCAGCACAAGTCTGATCATTTCATGAAAATTTTCATTTCCTCAGTTCTATGACAAGAAAAGCTGTAGACGTTGAAGAGTCCACCTCCATGTAGCAAACAAATGATCTGATTTGTTGAACAATCTAAAACACCTGAATGAAAAATTTTATGGGCACTCTTGAAGCCCCCGCACACTAACAAATTAAAAATAAAAAGAAAATTCTTCTTCTCATACCTTGGCTTTTACAGACCCGATTCAACACAAGAACTATGGTTCTCTGGCTAACAATAAATTTTTAAAGTACACTTTCTCCAACAAATCTATGAAATCACATTTAAGATTCTTCTACCACAAGACCAATTTCACTGGGTCAACTCCCAACCTTGGCAACCTTTCTTTGCTCGGTTTGGCCGGTTAATGGGCATTGCATCTCGGTCCAACTTATTGGAACCATGGTTCCACCTACAACGGACGACATTAAATTATCAAATTATTGATAAGTCCATGCAATATTCATATCCAAGTAAATTATTAAAAAAATAGCAGGTTCACATACATGCTTGATGAAGAGTAAAAGACCACAATCAGATGCACTGACGAATTCTTTGTTAATTTTTTTTTTTTTTTTGGGGAGAAAGAATTCTTTGCTACTTGCTTCAATATTGGCCAAGTATTTTTTTTTAATTAGTTTTATTGATCGATTAATAATCCAATTACACCAGTTAATAATTGTTGAGTTGTTAGAATTCTTTGTTGGCACGTGTGCTTATCGTTTAGTAATTGTAACTTGTTTACTTTATTTAAAACTAGTTGAATAAAACAGAACGGCATGGACTTGGCAACTGAAAGTTAAAGTTACTTCAAATGAGCTTATTCTCATTACCCACTTCAAATTTTGTTTTAATTAACAAAATAAGGATAGGAAAGTAAACAAATCAAAACTCAAGTGTACCAAATTTGATACCAAATGTTTCGGCCACATATTTTTAACAAGAAATCAAATGAAACAGAAAAGTTAGATGCTAAATGGGGTTAATTCGAGGAAATCTAGACCTCCCCATTAAGTATTGGTTATTCGAGAAACCAATACACCCCCAAATACAACTCAAGTTGCAGTAAAATTATAATTGTTCCACCCTTTGATCCATAGCCAACCTCTTTTACCACTTTGGTACAACTGAGCATTGATCTGTCTGCTTGCCTATTTTGTAAATTAAAAGACAAAATCTTAAGTGGTAATAAGAATAACCTCATTTGAGCAAGTTTTAACCTCTAGTTACTGCAAATAAGTCTTTAGCCAAGTCCGTGCTCTTCTCTCTCATTTAATCAACTTTAAATAAAGCAAACAAGTTACATTTTGTTGCTAAATGGTAGGCTCATCTGCCAACAAGACAGCAAAGAATAGTATCTCCAAAAGACTTATCTACTTTTACTTTTCAAATACTTATTTACTTGTGTGGTAAATAGAAGAGTTAAAAAACAAGTTCTTTTCCAAAAGATTCTTCAAGTAGAAACAAGCATATATTATTTTAATCAAATTATTCCCTCAACAAATTTAACTAACCTCTATTTTTTCAATAATGTAGTTATAGTACTTTTCTCTATTCAATAATGATGACACAAAAAACAACATAATATTATTCAAAGAGAGGGAGTCACTCTTCAATATTGAAAAAACAAAAGGATCATCTTATTTGAAAGCCTTTTGGAACCCTTATTGTTGATGTGGCTCTTCAAATAAGAAGTAAAATCTCAATTGAAGAGCTTTTTGCAGATGCTCTAACAACTCAACTACTAACTAGCTTAATTGACTTATCCAACTATCAATAAAACTAATTCAAAATAAATACTTGGCCAATATTGAAGCACATAACTTTCTTCCGTAAGGCAATGCCAGATTATTTTGTTAGACCTATGAAAACTTATGTTAGGCACAAATATAAAGAGGCATGGGCTGTTTAGTAATTTTAGGAGCAGGGGTAATTTAGTAATTTTATTATTAATTAGGGTTCAGCTATAAATAGAGATTATGGAGTCATTTAGGGGGGGTTTATGTTGAGTTTTGTTTGGTATTATGAATCATTAAGAGTTTTGGGAGAGATTGGCCTACCTCTCGAATTGTAGGTCAGAATTGTTTGTTTTCTTTTGGTTTAATCAATAAAAGTCAGCCCTAATTTAGCCCTAAGTCCTATCATATTTCTCCCTAGGTTACAGGTAATTTTGAAGTATGCTTAATTTTCTTGTACCTACCCAATGAATCTCAACCATCTAAACATAAGCAATACATAACCAGGACCATGAAACTAGGTTCCGAGGTAGTCTTAAGTAAAAAGGTAAACATGCATTCAAAGATAAGGAACATCTTCTGGGGTATCTGGATTGAATAAATACTTATGCGGATAATCTAATACCTCTATGAAAGGAAAATGGTGGAGCAAACCTACTCTAGCAGGCTCTCAATCAGGTATAAATAATACATGTTTGGTGCAGTACTTTAGGTCATGAATGGATGCTAGTACTTATATGGTATTCACCTAAGTTAGAATTTGAAAATTGTGCAATCTTAATCAAGACACATCAGTATTGTGTTTTCAAAAAAGAAAAAAATTGTAAAAGGGGTCGAAGGTACATTCTCAGTTCAACAAAAACTATTACGTGTCAGCTAGTTCATGTCTAATGAGTCTGATAAACATTATAGTCTTTCTATCAGTTTCTACCTTCCTGCAGAAGGTAAACAATATAATGCGGTTAAACTGAAAAAAGTGATTGCTTAGATGGTCACAATACACAATTACAATAATTCCAAAGAGAAAGAAACATGTCAAAATTACTCAGGAAAACTAATAAGTTATAAATGAAATGATATTGCTTGCTACTTGTAAAATACAGAAAATCCAGAAAGAATAAAACAATAATGTTCAGATCGTATTTTGAAATGCAATAAACAAGCTTACCAGCTGTACTCTCTGCCGACACAACACCCAGATCATTTTTTGCAGTGGAAAGAAAATATGCCCGTGCATCTCCAAGGGACAGCTTATCGAAGGGATTGCGTTAAGGACTGCTCCTTCTCCCAAGAAATAAGCAATGCTAATTACAAATGTGAAGTCCAATGAAGTGATACAGAATATGATACTCAAAAAATAACCATCCACTCAGTTAATCTTACATTTCCAGCCATTATTCTTCAATCATGATAATATTAAAGCCATTCCATATCATATTAATCTGAGTCGTTTTAACAACATTCAAGCAAGATAGAAACCATTACCATGATTTTGAGCAGAAGTACCACAGGTAAAATGTAAATTCAGTTCATTCTTCCACTTCAATCATAAGCACTAACTTGAACAAACATCTAATTATTAAGAAAATCAGTATAAGAAAGTTTCCCCGCCATCCAAACTACAAGAAATGAAAAAAATAAATAAATAAATAAAACTGTGCAAGATATAAATTTTTATTATGGATCTGCTTCTGAAAAGCCAACAACTAGGTGTTTCTATCAGATGATATTAGTAATTTCACACTCACAAAAGCAGAGGAATTACATCATAAAGGATACCACCGAAGCTCTAACAATGTCCCCAGGCCGAAATGACAAGTGCATATCCACTTTGTCAATCTCAGTTGCTCTAACATCTTGCTGCCTGTTAAATAACAGCTTATCTTTAAGCTTAATCCATACCAAATTCAATTCAAATGATACAAATTTATTGAGCATATGAGCCATTCTTGAAGTTAACTTATGTCAGTCTGAAGATCTCCATATTGTGGATTATGATATACTTCGTCGTAAAGCAAAACATGAAAAGTTCATATGACGGAAAGGAACAGTTGCCCAAAATGATAATTGAGAACAGTTTACCATATATTGGGCACCTGATTCTGTGCTGCCAAAACATTTAAGTCACTATAGCAGGTAAGCATGGAGACTGCTATTTATCCTAAACTATTAAAGACTATAATTATGCTGCATTTTGCAACTTACTAAATATCCATATAATAGATGCATCAATAATTCAATATAGAAGATAAAAAACCTGATTATGCCCGAAAATTTCTCTCTCACAGACTTGGCACCAACACACATAATATCAGCTGAAGCCATCCTAGTCATCACTTTGGTAACCTGTAGTGAACATGTAAAACATCAGCTGTTTTTGACAAATCTTCAACATAGCATACCTAAATAATGGGTTAATAACAGTGAAGGGTGATAATGATTAGGATACAGGCGATTTTTTAATACAAAGACAAAACCTAGCAATCACATCTATCCCCACCAGGACATTTAGAGCTTGAATTTAAATGTGATATCTTTAAAGGGTAAAACTATGTTTCAGTTATACATTAAATAAGAAGTTCAATTGACAAGAGCATGTAACTTTGATACAACAGAACAAGCGAGACCAAACCCTGAAGAAGAGGTCTAAGAGCACCACTTAACAAAACGGATAATGGATCCACACAAAAAGCACAAGAAAGAAAGAATTTGAAAATCTGATCTTCTTTTTCGAATTAATAACATTCAATAAATGTACCATCTTTAGACCAGGTTGATCAGACAGACAAGAATAATTAAAAGAACTTACTCGGGCAATGACAACAGAACCAGGCTCTGGAACAGGGCCATGGGCCTTGTGACCAGTTACTTCCACAGTTGGTCTCTGTGAATGATCATGAAGAGATCAGTCAATCAAAAAAGGAACAATAAGCACCAAGAATAGAGAAGAGCATAAGCTAAAAATTGAAAAACGCTGAAATGAGGGGTCCAAGAAAAGCAATCAAACACAGTGAATAGACCATAGCATTAAATTCAAAACATTCCCCCCAATCATTTAGTACGGATTTTTTGTTGGAAATCAATTGGCTAAATTACCACTTCTCAAACTCTAATTTTTATGGGGATCTTGCAACGAAAGAGAGGAAAGAAAGGAATAGCATTGAATTGCCTAGGCAATTCTTTTCTTTTTTATGCATTTTTTACTATTTTATTTCTCCTTACTCACTCTTAAGCAGATCAAAATAAAGGCGGTGTGTAAACCTACATCTCTCACAAGCCCTTTTGAGAAAAATAAAAAATACCAAGCCCTGTAAATCTTTACCAGCTTCTGATTGCATCAGAATACGGAGGAAAATGAATAAGCAACACAGCTGAGTCTTTAGTTTGTGTTCTTTCTCTTTGCTTTACATAAGTTGAAAGCAGCCTGACTAAACAACTGTATTGGAATTTGCCATAAAGATTTAAGAAACCATATGTACCATGTCTTTCAGATATCAAAAGCGCTTGTTCTTAATCAACATTCAATATAAATGTTCAATATGCATTGAAACCTTCCCAACTTGCCACTTTTGGCCAAACATTCAACGGACAACCCAAACTTCCATAATTTTGGCCGAGCCCATCTGTCTTCTAGAAAGTTCCCAAATAGCTAACCATAGAAAGCAATTAGAGCAACAGCAGCAAAACAACCAATTACCCAAAATTTTGGCCAAGATTCAAGCTATAAGCAACTATAGCTGGCTACAATGTATAAAACTGTGTATATCAAAGCCACAAACAACCCCAGTAGCCTGCACTAAAACCCTAAGAACCCTAGAATAAGCCCATAAGGACTGACATGTAACTTTTTAAAAAATCTTATTAAGATAACGCCTAAACCCTTGAAAGCCTAAATTAAATTAAGATAGATCAATAAACGAATGGGCAAAAAGAAGAAGAAAGTGACCTGGTCGGGGGAGTCGGGAGGAGGGGATAGAGTGCGGAGGAGACCAGCGAGAGAAGCGTAGACGAGACCGTTGTGTTTGGCCACGTAAGCTCCCTTCCCGGCTTTCACTTCTGTTGCCTTCCCCAACACCTCTCCTGGTGTTACCAATACCGTCTCTTCTTCTTTTACTACCATCTTTTCTCCCCTCTTTCAGTTTTTCCTCTGTTTCTGCTTTTCTTTTTCAGACGAACAATAGACAACTACAATCGTATAGAGCTAGCAGACAGAGACTCGCACTGGCAGTAGGTCTGTTCTATACCGCGGTGTGCTACCGCTAAATTTCATAATAAATCTGAATTATTTTTAAAATTTATTAAATTAAAGATAGAATTACATTTTGGACCACATAAAAAAATGAGGATTTACTTTAGCATTTAGGGTGTGTTTGGTGCATAAAAAAAGGGAGATTTACTTTAGCACTGAGGGTGTGTTTAGTGTACTGCAGCATTATAATAGACGGTACTAAATTGAATTGTATTAAAATGTATTAACCCATGGTTGGTGAGAGTATGAGATGCATTATATATTTTAATATTTTATATTATTATATTATATCAAATTATAATCTTTTAAATTTAATAATAGTAAATAAATTAATCATGGTAACTATCATTAGCCACAATTGAAATTTTCAAATATTGTTGGTTTAAATCATATTTAATACTATTAGAATTATCTTATCGAGCTTTATACAAGATACTAAAATTATTGAAAAGGGAGTTTCTATTCGCTGTAGATCCACAGTTAAAATTTTGAAATCTAAAACTTTTACTATATATTTATTGCAAACAAAAATTCTATTGTCGAAGATATTAATACAATTGTGTAGAACTCATGACAAAAATTTCATTAGTACTAATATTAATGTCAAAAGATGTTGAAAAATAATAATAGGCGACGGTGGTCAAGTCACAAGCCATGATTAAAATATTTATATTTAATAAATAATAAAAATAAATTCAAGAACCGAATTAAAAATTAAAAAATAAATAAATGTGGCAAGACCGCATAAAGTCCCGGGTTTCAGGGGAGGGAGGGGGGGGGGGTGTTTGGATGGGTCTTTATAAGCCACCCAAAATTGATCAATATGTAGTTAGGCATACCATTGCCCTCACCTCATTATCTGCACCAAACATGATGCTGAAAATTTTGTACAGCCCATGCCCCTTAAAAGTCCGCGCACCAAACATGCCACTGAAGAGTCAAGTCTTTAATAAATTTTGAATGCCTTATTTACTTAGAAAAATGATATGTAGTCCACGCCAAACTCCAAAGCAAGTTTGTAAGATAATTTTATCATTAATTCAAACTTGACTCTTATTTTGCTCAGGTTTAGGTAGGATTGAAATGCGGATTCTATCATTACTTTTTTAGTTAGGGAAGCATAATCCAATCAAAATGCATTATTCATAATCATAGTATCCAATCAAAATGCAGTGTTCATAACCATATTAGTACAGTTAACTTATTGCATTAATAAAGGAAGATTATTACCCTGTTTATTTGGGTAATGAAACGACAACACATACATAGCTCATGCCCTTGGCATGCATTTCACGATACACATTTTATTGAGTAGCAAAGGGGCACGCATATTTTATAATAAGAAAAGATTAAGAAACTAATTAGGGAACACGATGATAACTACTTGTACCATTGATGCTTTGGTCGTAAGTAAGCAAGTAAAATTCACCATCAAAACCTTGATCACTCGGAATAAACTGTGCTTCCCTGGACCAAAACTCACATCCAGTGCCATTGTCAAAGACAGATCTATAGGCACTGCATGAGCAATTGGTCCAGCATTTCGCATGACAATCACTGAGAGCCAAGCCTGCATTATCATCTATCTGATAACCAGTGAAGCTGACATTCATGTACCCTTTGTTCGGCGCGAAGAATTCTGAACCATTCCGACAGTTTGAAGGCTTTTCGTTTAGGCAAACACCTGTCCCATCCATTGTGTAATTAGTAGTACACGGGCTAGTAGTTTCCCATATCCATTCATTTTTACTGCCGCGCGTATCCCGTGTGAAACGCTCAATTTGGCCTAAATCGTTCAGCAACCACCTTGAGAGAATATCGTTGCTTTTTTTAGAATAAGAGAAGTATCGTTCATTCTCATTTGTCACAAACCTGAATTGGTATGCATCAAGTTGCTTTGTAAATGTTCCCTCTGTTAGCTCAGGTGCTAATTCAAATTTCCCATTTTTCCACTCCCCACTTCTCCAGTACACCTCCCCTCGCCGCCACACCATCAATTCGCGAGATCCATTGGGATTCAGGCCAAGTCTGAAGGCTCCTGGAGAAGGCAGTTGCTCACTTAACCATGAAGAAAGGTACCACTCATGTCCTGTCTTCAGGTTAATGCCTAGTTTCATTTCCGGCAGTAACATGTTTGATGGATAATCAAAACTCTGCCACAGAATTGGCCCTGCTATTCCATCGGCACCGATCTGTCTAACAACAAGGTTTCCGCAATCTAGCAGTGTGGCTGTGATATTAGTCTCCGAATTAGCCATCTGTGCTCGGTTAGAACTTACAGCTATCTGTGAACCTCCTTTGTACGCAATCTTTAAAATTCCATCAGTGTCCATTCTTAGAACACCGGAGGAGTCAGGAACTGGGTTGTTTGGATTGGCTACCCAGAGAGGATAAAATGGAATTTCGTTGAACCATATGCCGATGAAACGAGGAGCAATGACTCCAATGTCGACTGTTTTGGAGCCAGGGCTGAAGAACCCCAGCTTGAACACGCCTCCAGCAGAAATAAGCTCGTCCCAGTCGTGCAGCTGTCGGCCTTGTTTCAGTGTATCGGATTCTGCTTGAGAAAGAGAGTGAGGCAATAGTAAAATGCTCGGGACAATGACAAAAAGAAGGCTAACCCAAGTCATTTTAGCCAAGTGAGAGTGTAATTCTTTACTCTTGTAGCTTGAAGCTCTTATTATGACATTCCATACTTGTGACTTCTTAATTTATAGATTTCTTTAAGGTTTTGCTGATTGGTAGTCTGATAAGAAATGTCTTTGAAAAATCTTGGTCATAGGAGAGCATTGTCCCACAAACAAAAGATTTTTCAGTGCTGCATTGAATGGTCCTGAAGACTTTGATCCATCAAGTAGCTTTTAGTTTACTTGGAAAAGTAAACAGAAGAGTCATCTTATAGAAGAGGGCTGTATGTAAGAAAAGTCTATTATTATAAGTGGACCTCCAATAATCAGGAACATGGAAAGGCAAATGAGACAAGTCTATTATTAAGTAGTACTATAAATTTTAAATTTTTTATTATAAAAAATTATTATAAATAATGTGATATTTTTTAATTAGTTAGTAAGATAATATAATTAATTTATTTAGACATTATAAAAAATTATCAATCACTCAATTAATAACACATCATTTAAAATTAAATTTAGAAAAAAATTTTTGATGTTTATCATTACTCGTCTATTAGTAGTTGCATAAATAACCCATGATTTTGAGTAGTAAAATAAAATTGTAAGGAACTGGAATGCAAAGGGCTTGTAAGTTTGTATTATATGTAAGATTCATGGTACTTAAACGTATCAGTAATTGCAGAATTTATAAGTTATTAAGCTAAAACCTAGTGATTAGAACTCAATCCTTACAATTGTGAGATCATGGGTTCGAACCATAATAATATAATATGGGAGTTTAATTTTCTTTTTTAATTTCAGCGAATATATTATGAGTTCGAAATGTGAGTGAAGTAGACGTCCCTCGAATAAAAATTTGGATTATATTATATAAAATTTGTAAATTAGTCTCATTAATTATTTGATTGTAAATATCAGTATACTATTCTCATAAAATATGAGTTATAATTTAAATAATAGTCTCATGTAATTAAAAAAATTGCAGAATCTACAGCCATCAAAGATTACATTCGGATTGTTGAAATGTCTGATCAATATTTTCCAAATTCTAACCGTAAATATTACATATTGAGTAGAACTATCTTAAAAAATGTAAGGAGAAAAATTCAAGTGCTTTCGGTTCACAAGCAACTCTTAATCCAAGTGCTCACAAATTCACAGCCCAATCTTAACTTGATAACATCAGATATCGAGTCTTAACATTGTAAATAATTCTACTTAAAAAATAATTAAGAGATATGCACCATATAATGACTTCGAGTTTATCAGTTATTCTCATCCACACAAGTCGCTTCAGGGCAAACGTAAGGATGGCAAAACGAATAATCGAATCGAATTCGAATCGTAAACGAATCGAGTCAAAATTCCATGGATTCGAATTCGATTTGTTTATTAAACGAATTGAAATCTCAGGATTCGGATTTGATTCGTTTATTAAACGAACATTCGGTTCGATTCGTTTAATTCGTTAATAAAATTAATAAACGAATCAAATCGAATCTGGATTCGTTTGTTATTCGTTTATCCTATTACGAATCCAAAACGAATCAAATCGAATCAGGATTCGTTTACAATTCGTTTAGAAAAATATAACTAATAAATAAAATTAAGCAAAATAAAACATAAAAAAGCCACAAATTTAATATCCTATAACAAAATACAAATAACCCAAACCATAATCTAAGATTAAATATAGAGTCATCCAAATATTAAATTACAAATCCCTAATAATACAGATAATAATAATTCAAATTCAAATTATAAAGTAAGGCAATTTCTTTAATCTTTTTAATTGTCTTTGCCCCTTAAAAACAAAAATCTTGCACCAAAAAGTAAATAAAATGTTATTAACATGTTGCAATATTGATAATAGTCATGGCAAAATTTCAAAATACCAAAAATATATAGCAAATTTGTAGTATTGTTAAGGAAATAATAATTAAACAAGATAAAACTTTACCTATTACGCTCACACACTGTTATTTGGATTATTGGCACTCTCTGCAGATGGAGCACAATTAATGCTCATGTCCATAATATTCTGAGTAAGTTGGTCCACAGTGACATCAATATTTTCTACAATAGTTTTATAAAAATAATTTTAATTAGAAATAATTGCATATAATATTATAAAAGAAAAATAAATAAATTTTATGAGCAAGTTTTACCAAACTCTCCAAACATCCAATCTCTAGTAGTAATAATTGCTTAGACTATCTCTAGCTTCAATACACTTTGAAATTGATCAAGAACTCAACCGCCAACACTGAAAGCTGATTCAGATGCAACAGTGGATATAGGAATGCTCAAGATATCACGAGCCATGAAAGAAAGATTAGGATAACGAAATCCATTTCCTTTCAAAAAACTTAAAATGTCCAAATCAATCTTTCTATCAATTCTTGACTCATCTAAATAAAGCTCCAGTTCAAATTTTCTAACATAAGCACTACAATCCATGCTATCAAAATAATCAAACTCCTACAAAATAATTAAGAAATAAGAATAGTCAAAATCCAAAACAAGCATGGAAATAATAAGTTTTTACAATGAATAAATAAGAAAACTGTAAATATACCTTAAACATATCCATGACCCTTTGGTTAAGTGTACTATGACTATTGTCATTATGTCCCGCACTTGAACCAACATCACTCATTTGAGTGAGTACAGATGTAGAGGAGGAAGATGGTGTGATCAAATTATACTCACCAAAAACTAAAAACAACTTATCTCGAACATGTCTTAACTCCTCTGAATTTTGACCATAAGCCTTGTTATAGGCAAATTCAATGAATGCCATCTTATATCGATGATCTAAGATGACTGCTATTGCCAAAATGGTACAAAAATCATACCAGTACTTCTCAAAATTTTCAACCATTTTCTATGCCATAGTTTTCATGTACATATCCTAACTACACAATAATTGATCCAATGCAACCTTAGCTGCAAATACCTTCGGAAAATACAAATTCGAAGTGAGGTGTTTTGATCCAAAAAAAATACATGTGATCTCATAAAACATAAATAAGAATTTCCCAATCTTCTCTATTTTCCCCCATTCTTCTTTAGATGGACAATTCTTGTAATTAGAATCACTCAATTGTAAATGACAGAAAACATTTTTATAATACACAACACTATCAAGCATGAGAAAAGTTGAATTCCATCTTGTAGGAACATCTTGTCTTAATCCTTTCTTATCATCTAGAGATACTTGCTTAACACACTCTAAGAATTTTCTCTTTCTCACTTGTGACCCTTTGACATATTTCACACTCTCAAGTGCTTTTTCTATTTCTTTCTCAATTTCTATCAATCCTTGTTGAATAATTAAATTAATAATATGAGCACAACATCGAATATGAAAGAAATCTCCATCACACACTAAAGCATTCTTTAATCTCAATTAACTTTTTAACATTACAACACAAACATCATTACTTGAAGCATTGTCTACAGTCAATGAAAAAATCCTTTTTCTCAATATCCCATTCACACAACAATGACAATATTTTTTCAGCCAAAGCAACCCCAGTGTGTGGGGTTGGCATTTCACAAAAATTCAACACTTTTTTCTGTAAATTTCATCCCTTATCAATGAAATGTGTAGTAAGACACAAATAACCATCTGTAGTTATAAAAGTCCATAAATCAGTAGTAAGACATATTCTACTAGGAGCTTCTCCTAATGTGCTTCTAATTTTTGTCTTTTTCCTATTATGCATTTTTAACACATTTGCTTTTGCAGTGTTCCTACAGATGTTGGGCACTTCATCATACAAATAATTCCAAATTCTTTTAATTCCCTCATATTCAACAAATTGGAATGGCAAATCATGCATAATAATGGCAGAAGACAATAATTCACGAAACACATGTGCTTCAAACTTGGGAATACGAGTTGACAGACCATTACTACGATCTAGCATCATTTGTACAGGATCACGCTTTTTAAATTTTGCACAAGTTTCATACAAATTAGTACTACCAGCAATTACGCATGCCACATACTCGTGCATTTTTTACACACCGCTCTCGGCTTGTTGTCTGGATACTTATCCCCCGAAACCTTACGGAATAATGACCAAACTTGTGAAGTTAGTTTCCTCTGTCGTGGTGCCTTTTGTTCCGCTGGCCTTAAACTTTTTTCAATCTTTTCTTCCATTTCGATTATGTCATTCATGAAAAACAAATTATGCAACCCATGAGGGGGGGTGAATTGGGTTTTTAAAACTTAAGCTAACCAAATCGCCCACCAATTTAATCTAATGCCTTAATACACACAAAAACAATAAATCTTGCAACAATTAAATCAAATACAATAAATTTAACAATGCTTAAAGATAAAAGTGTAAGGGAAGAGAATGCAAACACAGCAAATTTTACGTGGTTCGTAATCACGCCCACGCCTCCAAGCCAACCAAGCTTGAGGATTTCACTATCCAAGCCTCCCAAGGCTTTAAGTTCTTTACACTTGACTTGCCACAATAGACCTTTACAATGAAGAGATTATTACCCTAATCCCTTTATCTCAAGTGTTTCCCTCACTTGAATACACTCAATTTGGTAAGAAATGAAAATTACACAATAAACTCTCTATAAGAGTAGATTCACAAATAATAGCACAAAATGATTTAATCTATGATGATTTGAATATATTATGGATGGGATCTCTTTATGCTTGCATTAGTCTTTAAAATGAAGTTGGAGTTGAGTTTTTAGTTAACATGTTTTATCAATTTGATCTCAACGGAATTTAACCAGGAATGAGCGATGATATTCTGTTATTTTTGAAATTTCACTGATCCACTGTTCCTGAAATTACAGTTTTGCCCTAATACTTTCTGTAATTATATTATGGCCCAGAAAGTCAAAAAAAAATTCAAACAAGTCCAATTTTGGAATATTTAAAATTAAATAGTTCCCAAAACTTTCTAAAATTATGGTATGACTCCAATTATAGCAAATCTTTTCAAATGGGTCCTTTTTAAGTTTTAACCAAATTATCAAGAAGATTTAAAGTTCTCAAAAACTTTCACTTAGACCCTCAATCTTTTGGAAGTCACAATATAGCCCAAAAGATTTAAAACTTGACAAGTAAGTCCAACTCCGAAATTTAAAACTTTTTCATCTTAAACCAAATTTCTCAAAACCAAAATAATTATTTACTAAAACATCTATTGAGCTTCACAAATGCTAAACCAAGCATAAAATAAATCATACCGAAACTTTCTGAGAAATTGTCACTAAATTTATCAGATTGAGCTTTAATTCCTATTCTCGATTTAATTGTCCTTCGAAAGATCTTGAACTTGATTCCACTTGCATAAAGATTATCCTTCAAAAAGCTAGTGAGCTTGTGAAATACAAGAATTATTAAAACACTTAATACATATGTTTGTTATCATCAAAATTATAATATGTATAGCCCTTTAGGCTAATAATTCACATTATCATCTCCAACACTAGAATCATTAATTGTGTAGGCTGAATTAGTTTGGCTTGTGTCCATCCTCCTAAAAAAGAAAATAATTCAAAATTATTGAGGAAGATGAATTAACATTTTAACTTAAATAATATATACATATATATTAATTGAAGAATAAAAGATTAAAATTAATTAATTATTTAGGAAGATGAATTAACAGTTTAACTAGAATAATATATACATATATATTAACTGAAGAATAAAAGATTAAAATTAATTGATTAATTAATTTTTTTTTAATTTTGTAATTGAAGAATATGAGCAAGAAATGAATACGTTAGCAAATATATTAAGCAAATAATTCAAAATTATTGAGGAAGATGAATTACATTTTAACTTAAATAATATATACATATATATTAATTGAAGAATAAAAGATTAAAATTAATTAATTAATTATTGAGGAATATGAATTAACAATTTAACTTGAATAATATATACATATATATTAACTGAAGAATAAAAGATTAAAATTAATTAATTAAGCAAGAAATGAATATGTTAGCAAATATATTAAGCAAAATTAGGTTCGTACAAATCAACTCTATTGAGTATTGACCCGTGTTGTAAATTTGCTGCCACTAGTTAACTGCCGCTGTTAGAAAATTCTTTTGGGAATTTCATTTGGAATGCAAATGCTTTGTGCAAAGATCACGATGATGAGGTAGAATTGGATGGCTTAGTGATTTGTGTAGAAGCTAAGGGAATCATTTACAAAAGTTGTAAAACGGGTTCAAGGTGATGGTAAAGGATAAGGGTGGTGATTTCCTCGCGGGCCGCGGTTTACTTCAGTGATGAGGGGAAAGAGAGTATGAACTGTGAAGTGTAGCCCCAATTGACTTTATATATTATGCTTAAAATTACAATATTAACCTTCAACATTTAAAAAATTTTCGAATAAATTTAAAGACAAAAAAGTAATTTAATTAAACGAATAATAAACAAACTTTAAACGACTCGACCTGTATTCGATTCGTTTATGACCCATTTATTAAACGAATCCTAAACAAATAAACGAATCAAAATCTTCAAACCCGCATTCGATTCGTTTAATTAGCGAATCGAATCGAATTCACCCGTTTATTAAACGAATCAATTTTTTCAAACCCAAACCCATTTAATTCGCATCGAATCGAATCGAATAAACGAATCCTGACCCATATTGCCACCCCTACTTCAGGCAACTCTATAAATCAATCAATCAACTTTTGACCTATATATGAATAATCTCGTGCAGTCGAGTCCTTTTGAAAATTCTTAGGGGCTGGACTTGTTAGTCATGCCACTATGCCACAAGGTTTGACAAGAGCCGAGTCATGCCGCAAGGTTCGATGACTTGATGCATTTGAAGGATCGTGGCCCTACAAATCATTAATTACTTTGTAACATAATGTCTCTTAAGGTCCGAGATGAGTCACATGCACATGCATGACATATATTAAGCGGCCAAAGGCGTAATATAATACAATGAGTGATTAATACAATGCATGATAATACAATGCCACCCTAGCAATGTCTTGGATGCGCTCGTTAATATTGGATAGTTGCATCGCAGCTAGCAATGAGTGATTAACCTTATGTATACGGGTCAGAAAAGAAAGAGAAGATAATCCTAATTCGATTGAAACAACAGCAACAGAATCCAGCAAATATTAACCAAGGTACTCGCATATCCAATTCAATGATTGGATAATTGAAAGAAAAAATCTAAATTTAGGTTTCCAACAATCTTCTTTGAAGGTACAACTGCAGAAACAAATCTGCAGTAAATAAAAGGAACAAGTGGGTCAAAAGTGCACGTAGAATTAAATCCAACCAAACTAAGAATTAAAGGGTTGCTTGGGAATAAATAAATTTTAGTGACAGTTTGGAAATACTGTAATTTTTAAAATAATTATTATTAGTTGTACTATAGAATTAATAGCTGTCAAGGAAATTAATTAAATGTTTGATAAATTTTATTTTCAGAAATACTGTGAGTTTCAAAAGCAGTTATAGATGTTTGGTAAATTTTATTGTTAAACTACTTAAATAAAACAAATGATTAAAATGTATGTAATGTAGGATAAAATTTACTTATACACATAAAAATATGTATATATAATATTTTTAATTGTGTATTATAATAATTTCTACTAAAAATAAAATTTATAATTTATTGATTTTTTTATTTTTTATCTTTAAACAATTGAGAATTAAATTATAATATAGTGAAACAAATTTAATAATAATTCGACTAACAAATTGATATTAATAAATTTATATTGATGAATTGTAATAAATTTATTAAAATATTAATTTTGTTTCCAATTTAAATAAGGATAACTTTGAGTTTAGGTGATAATTTTAAAAATATTTATGGAATTGTATTAAAAAATAAAATTGATTCCCAAAATCAGAATTTAAAAGTTACTCATTCCTTGTTTTTCAAAATTAACGGAGTTGATTGTGACAAAAATGATTTTGATTTTTTATACCAAACACTAAAATTAGCTTTTAAATTTTTAAAATTACTTTTAAACCTCTCAAAAATAATTTTAAATTGATCCTTAGTATAATAAGTAAAAAAGTGTATAAAAAGAAGAAAAAGCAAATAAATAAATAATGGTTAATACTTTAAAACAGTTGCATATAAAACAAAATAGAAGCAAACAGAAGAAAAATTTAGTGCTAAATTTTCAAAAATTACCTATAAACAGATATAGATGATGAGCATAATTTATACGCATAGTTTACTCTTAATTATTTAATTGTTAGTTATTTTTATTTATTATTTTTAATTAATTAAATTGTTTTGTTGAATAGGAAATTAATTGGAGATTGTGGATAAAAATGACATGAAGAAGCTTAATTTTGGAAACATTAAAGATTAATTAATTTGGGAGGCGTACATGCATACGAATTCAAGCCAAGGAAACCGAAACTAATAAATCAATTCATTCATGCACATGAAGAGAGGATCGCCACGTGAAGAACATTTTTTTTTTATATATATATTGATATATTACAATCAGAACTCTATTGATATTTACAATTAGATATCGATCAAAACTCTTCTAAATAATTCTATTATGACACAGTCTGAATATCATACCTTCACTTAAAACTGAAGGAAAATCTATCATCACAATTAATACCTAGAAAAAGATCAGTTCTATCCAAAGTGGGGAAACAATTCAACTCTTATGATACATAAGAAGCAAGTTACAGCACTCTGGTAGCGCTGTCAATTTAAGTCGGCTTTAGCCTAAGTGGAGGGCCCGTGCATGAGCTTTCAATTTCGAAAGTGCAAACAAAATTAATGGTCTGCACGTGAGTGAGACAAACCAATTAAAAAGGCTAAGCCTTTCGGCTTTAGAATTAAAAGGTCGATGGCCCACATTGAAGGGTATAAATGGCAAGCTTTTGGCTTTTGAGAGAGGGAGCCGCCAGAGGTAGGAAAACAAGAGAAGACAGGAGCGGCGGCTGCTGTTTAATTTTTATAACTGATTTTATTTATTTTATTGCTCTTAATTTAAGTATATTTAACTAATTTTTTTATACTAAAATTAACGATAAAATTTTATTTAATAAAATAATTATTTTTTAATTTAATTAAGTCTCTATATATGTATTTTAATATTTATAGTTCTTGTTTCACATAATTAATTAGGTATTATTAAATATTTTCACTAATTCTGTCATGCATTATTGGTTGTTAAGATTAATATTTAATTAAATTTATACTTGGATCTATAAAATTTATACACGATTATCTTTGATTTTATGTCTTTTATTAAATTGTTTACATAGAATGGTTAGAAAAACTTTAATTCTTTGTTATTCGATATGTTTACATGAGATTCTTAGATGTCATACTATTAAGCAAAAAAAGAACCTACACAAGATTAATTTTATTTGGGCTTAATTGTTATATCCATGAGATGACATAAATTGATTTCGAGTTGTCACTCTAAAATTGGTTTAATCAATAATTAAATAATTACTAGTTGAATAGTGGTGGATTCTGAAACCTTAATAGTTTTTACCTTATTAAATTCTCATTTGCTTTAATTGTTTTCTTAGTTTAATTAGTTTAATTTCTTTTAAAATTCAATTTGCTCAATTAGGTTAGGATTAATATTAATTTTAGATTTAAATTAGATTTTTTAATTTATAACAATCCTTGTGAATTCGATCTCGTTACCACTATTTTATCTTTAGATTCGTGCGCTTGCGAGTGTTAAAATCTTTCACAACAATAGATAAAACGGAAATTATTTATTAATAAAAAAAAAGAACATTTTAACATCCAGAATGAAAAGCTTATCCATAATGCGAAGCATTGCAGTAGAGCTTCCATTTGACCTCCTACTACGGAGCCACCAGAGCTCAAAGATACACACATTGGTGACCCATTGGACGAGTGTCCCAATTTATTTTCTTTCTCATATTAGTATCTAAGTAGCAGTGCAACTATGAAAAAGCTTTTAGCTTCCGAAGTGATCAACTTCTTTTTCTTTTCCCATAATGTAAGCCCAGGGGCTCTCAAATCGAGCATCCATTAGAACTCCTTTTATGGAGACATCAGAACTCGAAGGGACAAACATATTATAACCCATTGGACATGTATCGAAACAGCAAGGCAACAGAAAAGGACTTTTAACATCCATAGTGAAAAACTTCTTTTTCTTTTCTCATAAATCATAATGCAAGCCCAGGGGCTTTCAAATCAAGCTCCCGAGAAAACTCCTTTTATGGAGCCGTCAGAGCTCGAAGGACAAATACTTGTAGCCCATTTGTCAAGTGTCCCAATTCCTTTCGTTTCTTATATATAAGTATCCACATAGCAATGCGACTATCTTTGCTTTCCACAAATCAACCTAATAGCGCACAAAGCCAAGATTTAGGGGGGAAAAAAAAATCTTAAATTGGGATAACAAATTGTTCCCTTCTCCAACAATTTTCAAAGAAGATACAAATACAGAGATCTAGAGACAATCATCACATACTATTCCAAAAAAGAATTCAGAAGTTCATTTAATTTTCCCACTCTTACAGAACAGGACTTCGAAGTAGGCGGTGAAAAATATTAAGTTCACAAAAAGGCAGCAAACTTATTCTTTTCATCAAGCGGTCCAAAACGAACAAACGAATACGGAATTGAAAACTAAACATTTCCCCATTTCTCATAAATGGCAGGAAAAAATTTATTAAATTTGAAAAAAAAAATCCCCCAAAGGAGATTTTATTGAAAAATAACATAAAATTAGGAGTTGGCAATTTTCCATGAATGAACCTCCAGTTGCCAATTTTCAAAGAGGAGATCACTTCTTCAAAACTTAGTCTTTTATATTAAAAAAAAAAACTCGAATTTTCATTATGAAACGTTTATCAAGCCAAATAAAATAACAAAAAATATTCAAAAGGCAGGATGTCAAGCAAAATAAAATAACAAAAAATTCAAAAATCAATTTCAAAGCAATTTTTCGATCGGGCCAAGCAACCTCTAAACTAAGAGGGTAAGTTGAACAAAAGTATTCATTTAAAATAAACAAAAGATCCCCAAAAGAAAAATTACTCCTCACTGTGTCCAATTTCCCATCAAAGAGGAGATTAACTTTTGAAAAAAATTAACAAAAATTTGATGCAAAAACTCTAAACCATCAAATTCTAAAAGCAAGATTCTCTGTTTCCCTTTTGCAAGAATCAAATTAAAACAAGAGAGAAGCAAGAATCAAAACCCCAAATTGTTAGAAACACCAAAAACAGACGAAGAAATATGGAGAATTTGGTTTAGGGTTTCAAAGGAAACAAAAAAAGAAATGGGGAATTGGGAAATCCAGCGGCTATACACGAATTTGTTCCGCAACCGCGTTTTTAAGGAGACGTAACAGTAATACCCGTAACCTACAAATTAACTTACCATGAAAAAATACGCGCCCTTTTTCAATTAAAAAATGCCTTTTTTTAAAAAAATAAAAATGCTTTTTTATCGTTAAAATCATGTTTAATGGTTAAATTACACCAAAAAAAAAAAAATCAACATTCTCCAAAATAAATTAAAGGTTAGTTTGATAATGCTATACTTTCTAAAATAGTCATTAGCTATAGAAATAATTAGTTATGAAAATATTATTAAAAGTTTAGTAAATTTTACTTTCAAAAATACGGTAAGTTTTAAGAGCAACCGTATGTGTTCAATAAATCTTATTGAGCTGACCCTTTCATAATCTTCTGTGCCATGTGTGGATTTATAACACTATACACCATCAATTACAACGTAATAAAAAACTCAATAACCACCTCAACTCAATACTAAATCTACTGTCATATCATATGTACTTTAAGGATGTGTTTACTTGTAGGAATAAGGAATGAGAATGGAGGAATGAAAATTAAAGTTATGTTTACTTGGCAAAATTGAATTTGGGAATGTGAATAAATTGTGTGGGTCCCACACAATTTGGGAATAAAGAATGGGTATCCCATTCCCATGGGGGGAGGGAATGAAAATGTGGGAATGGAAATGAAAAATGAATTTACTTTTGTACCCTTCTAATTATTAATTTATTAATATTATTATTATTGACAATAAAAATAATAAAAATAATTATTATTATTTTAGTTATAATAAATAATAATAATTAAAATAATAAAGTTAATAAAATTTAATAATAATAATAAAAGTTAATAATGATAATATTAAGAAAAATAATAATAACAATAATTAATAATAACTAAAACAATAAAGTTAATAAAATATAATAATAATAATATAATAAAGTTAATAAAATTTAATAATAATAATAATAATAATAAATGTTAATAATGATAATATTAATAAAAATAATAATAACAATAATTAATAGTAACTAAAATAATAAAGTTAATAAAATTTATTAATAATGATTATTAACCTTTATTATTAATTTTATTTTTAATTAATATCATTTTTATAATAATATTTATACATGTATCTAGTTAATGAAAATTATATTATTTAATAATGTGGGTATTTTGATAAATTAATTCTCATTTACATTCCTCGTTCCTATTTATTTTGCCAAGTAAACACATTAATGGCATTCCAACACATCCTCATTCCCATTTATTTTTACCAAGTAAACATTAGAATCTCATTTCCATTCCTTATTCACATTCCAGCCCATTCTCATTTTCATTCCCAGCTCATTCTCATTTCCTGAAAGTAAACGCACCATAAAATGGCAATGACACAACTAAAACGATAAGTGATTATTGAGGCTTTTATTCAATAATCAATGTACCACAACGTGATACTATCAATAGTTACGCATTCTCATTTTCTTCCCTTCAACATTTTCACTGCTAAAGAGAAAATTTGGTGGCTTGATCATTTGTCTCACAATTTGAAAATTAAGCGGAACTTATCCAATCCCACAATCCATTAGAAGCCAACACTAAGAACCTCAATATCTGAAGTGAACTTAAAGGACATTTGCATCAGGCTCTGCTATCATCCAGTCCTTCGAAGAAGTGTGTCCCAAATACTTGTAGAGACAAAATCAACATTCTTTAAAAACTGACCTCTCCCTGTGAAGCCTACAACTCCCCCTGGAAACACAGTGTCAACGGATGTAAACCATAAAAAGTGGAATCACTTTCAGCTCCTCATCACTTTGTAAGTTTGACAACACAAATTTAAAAGACCACCTTATCAACTATCCGCCTACGTTCATCCAAATTGTGTATGTTATGTTGAGGTCCAAGGGGTTCGTCCACTCTGCCTCTACAGCGGACAGCTTTACAATTCCCTGAGTTTGAGACAGCAAATGAAGGCTGTGACGCAGCAAGCACTACCCGCTAAACCCTGCATATGCATATCGTTGAAAGAAAGTATTAAGAAATGAGCAATGATATTTAGATAGAAAACTTTGACAGAACCCTGACACGAACAAGTTAAGACCAAGTCTGATTCACCTTGCTAATTTAAAAACAAGACCAGACCTGATATTACCTTATTTCGGTCAGCACTCACTCTCTTTAACATTTTTCTTAACAAATATGAAACATGGATTAATAAAAAGATACATGTAGGCATTTCTTCCATATAATTAATGAGGTAGTTATGCTTGTAACTTTAGATAATGTCCTTAGTACGTGCTGGTGTCAGATTAACAATATCAATATGCAAGAAAACACTCGAGAAACGCCAAGGAATGGTATTGACGGTCCACCATGAAATTAAATCAAACATACACATGCAATATTCTAATCTATCTTCGTCTAACATGTTCAAGTTGCAAAAAAATATATCTTGCTTTGCATTTTTTTTTTTTTTAACCACTTATCCTGCCTCAACCGCGAGACCTTGCTGCATCACAACTTAGATTAAGTTCGCCGAACCAGAGCATGATTCTCCCAACAAATGCGACTTCGCGACTAACCTGAGCAAACCAAGCCTCTCCGCGACTCCATTACCAGTAGAACCAACACTTTGTTGGTCTTGCTTTGCGTTTTTTAATATTCAGTTTAGGCTACCATCTAATTTTTTAAAGGCAACAATCTAACAATATATTATAATCTGGGATCTGTTGGATCCGATGGATTGTAATTATAGTAATACCTAGAGTTATGCTGAGACTTATTCCCAGTGTTACTCTCGCTTACAACATTGGGTAGAAACCTACTCCTTATTCCACATAAGAGCAAGGGCTCAAACAATTGGAGAGGTCAAATTTTTATAAAATATAAGAAAATATAAAATTAATTTAATGCAGAGTAAAATTAAAATATAAAATTAAATACTAGTTATATTATCATACCAGTTATTTAAAACAACAACATCATCTCCATCAATAAAGGCTGTGACACAGAAGGCACCACATTCAGGACCCTTTTCCAGCATATCCTTGAAACAATATTAAGAAACGAACAATAACGATATATATTTAAATAGAAAAACAGAACATTAACAAATTAAAACTGGTCTGACTTACCTTCTCAATTTAAAAACAAGATAAAGCAAACCCAATCTATATTTTGTTAATTTTCATCGGCGCTCAGTTTCTTTTTCTTAAGAAATAAGAAAAAAATGATTAAACCAGAAGACGCTACTTATGATTTCTTATAAGATCACAAATTTAAGGCATACATATATGTTAGACCAGAATAAATCAAATCAAAAGGCTGATGGAAACGACAGGAAGCTATGCATTTTGGTGACTGAAGTCTAAGCAAAACGGCACATTAATCTGCGTTTCATGATGTCTTCACACTACTTCATAAAACGACCCAAGACTCTGCCGTTTTGAGTAATAAAATCACAAGCACTGCACGTGAGATCTTAAATGACGTGTGAAGGTTGTTAAAGTCGTTAAAGACACTTGCTTCTCACGTGCATTGCTGGAGTGGTTTCTGGGTTCGTTACAAACGCTGGAGTTGCAGCTAATTCTGGAGTAAAAAACAAAGAGGGTTCCAGAGGATTCGGGAGAGAGAAAACTTGAGAGAAGAGAGTCTTCTTGTTCCTTGAGCTGATCTCTGTAACACTGAGTGTAAAGCAGACTTGATTCAATCAATAAACTGATCAATTTGTTCCTCCGTGGATGTAGGTCGATGAAGAATTGACTGAACCACGTAACTTGCTGTCCCTGAATTCTTTCCTGTGGTTTTGTGATTTCTTTGATTGTTTCTTGTTAATTCATTGCTCTGGTCAGTTTTTCTTCATCACTGCAAGAACATATCATCTTTATTGCATCTTGGAAATCTGATTTAGTGATCTTGGGAGAGGTTGCTTAAGTTGGATTATAGAACTTGGCAATCTTTACAATATACATACTGACAAACAATCTACTCTATCTCTGTCTAACATGTTTAAATTACAATAAATATGTGTGCGTGTGCGTATGTGTGTTTCAAAAATCTATTAAAAAAAAGCTCGAAAATATACTCTTATTTACAATATTAGGGAGAAATCTATTCCTATTCCATATTTTTTTGGAAAGAAGAGAGAGTTCGCATGAGGCCAGGGCTCGACATGGTGCGGCCCGCTTTAGGCTACACATTGAAAAGTACCAAAACTCTTGAAAGAAATAATGGCACCGAAAAACAAAAACAAAGACGATCTAGCTGGTAACATAAATATATAGTGACAATATTGGCATTACCAGTCTCAAGTAGTCCACATTTGTTTTGAGATACCCAGCTTTAACAGCTTCTTCTTTATAACGGCCACCATAATTAGAATATTTCTTCATCATGTCAAAAATATTCTTATGCACATTTTCTGTAACAAACTCCAGAGCCTTTCTGTCAGTGTGTCCGCTCTAGACTCCAAAGAAGCTTAATTTGGTGATCATGTAATGGAGAAAGGACGTCGATGGTGTAGGTCTCTTTCCGGTGCTTGCTTTCGCGGCGTTTGTGGTGGGATTCGATGGCCTTATAGGCGACACCAGTCCCACGGTAACTGATGGTTTCGAGGGTTAATCCGTCGAGAACCTTGACCTTATCATCGTAGTCGTACTCGTCGATGATTTCTTCCATATCGCTTTCTTCAAGTACGTGCAAGATATTTGATATGAAAATCTCATCCTTTGGCATATGAGATTGCCAGTAAGACCGGCGACAGCGAATGCATTTTTTGCCCATATCTTCTTTTCTTTGTGTTATTCAAGTTACGGTTTTACAAATTATAATAACCTTTTGCTTAACCTTGTTGTCTTTGATAAAGAAATCCTAAACAATGTAGCAAACAGAATCCTAAACCTAATACAAATGAGAGATATATATATATATAGACACACACATACATATGTATGGAAAAATACTTGGTGTAGAAAAAGATGAGAAAAAAAAAAGAAGAAAAGGGAAGAGAGAGTGTGGGTGGGTAGAGAGTGTAACGCCCAAAAAAAAAAAAAAAGAATTCTTATGGAATTTGGGCTTTCACTAGGAATTATGGAGGCCTTTTTAACCCTTATTAGAAAAGGGTAGAAAATGGTATTAAGTTATTATGAGGTTAATTATAAGTTAGTTTTGCAAAAAGGGCTATTTCTCCAAAATTCCATTCCCTATAAATTCATCTTTTATCTCCCTTTTTCATAACCCTAAAAACCTATGATATTCTTGTTTCCTCTCTTATCAATTGTTCATAATTTTTCTTCACTCACACCATACGATTCAATTCTTGTTTAGGAGAGAATCAAAGCAATCGGTATGTATACCATCTTCAATCCCTTCAAGATTTGTTTTAAATTATTCTATGTAAGGTTTATGTTGACATGATTTGAGATTTGTTTTAGATCTTGATGCATGATATAGGATGTGTTTGGGTTTTGTTTGGGGTTTTGATTAATTAGGAGATTGGTTAATCAACCTTTGGCATAATAAGCATGTAGGATGATTTCTGGACAGCATGATATCTTGATTTTTTTGACTGATACTTTGTGAACGAATTTTTCTTAGAAATTTATATTCTGGAAAATAGACATATATAACCTCCTTAATAAATTTTATTTCATCAAATTTGATTTCGTTTTCAATTTAATATGTATTTTCGAATTAGAAACCACTGCACTGGAAAACTGTAATTCCAACAGTCCAATCGGGTTTACAGAATTATTTTCACTATCAAATGAACTCGGAAAATTATGCAATTTTACACAGATGTTAATATACATGTTTAGTATCTCCATTTTTAATTTCATAATTTTATGATAAGTATTTCATTTATAAAATTCTCATAACATGTTCTGTTCTGGTTAAGGTTATGAGAAAACAGTTTTGGAATTGTTGGGAAATAAATAGTTTTAAAATGTTTTTGATCTCTGATCCTTCAAACTTTTATATGAGGTACTCATGGATGTCCAGAATAGCGTTGTAGAATATTACGTCATTCCGAGTTTTAGATTAAGAGTTAAAATTCTAAGATCAGACCTGGGGAATGAATTAGAAAGACAAATTCTTAGAGTGAGTTATTAATAGTTATGTTTTGATTTGTTAAGGTGTTGAAGGCTCTTAGGGATTTAGAAGTGGGTAGTTCAAGATCTTCTTATCAAGGTAAGTAACTTCATTCCTAGTATACTGGATATGTATAAGTATTTTGATATTATTATTATAAGTATAAATGTCTTTATACCACTTAGAAGATTAAAGGATTTTCGAACAAAATCGGTTTATGAAAATGTTTTCAAATCTAAATTCTTTGAAAAATATTTTATAAATGCTTTTCAATATGTAAATTATTTTAATGACATGACGACCTTTTATGATTTTATCTGTAAAATAGTTTGCAAGCCTAAATTGTTGTCATAGACTTTTATGAATTTGATACGAATGTTTTGTACCCATATGTGATTTAAATTGTTTATGATTGTATGGGGGCCACCTCTTGAGACTATATGGGGGCCACCTCTTGAAGGACAAAAGTGCCACATATAGGCAAAGTGCCACGTATAAATCATTATGTTTTGGCTCATTGTCCGTAGTTATTCCGATTCGATTACGATCGTAATATACGATATATCCGTCTGACCAAGATCGGGTATAAGTTCTGAATGTGCACACAATATTCTAATTCTGTCTGGGCCGGGTCACCGGGACTATAGGTGACACTATGTGACATGAGCTTACGTTATGTTTTGCGAGTAACCTCCTTCTCTCACGTGCTCTGCACGTGTTAGATTTGGGGTGTTACAATTGTGGTATCAGAGAATAGGTTTGGGATTCTGTAGACTTTATTTGAGGATAGATTTCTTAAGCACAATCAATAAGATCAATGGTATTGTTCGCCATGAGGTTATTAGAGATAGTAGATCTTTAGGGTAGGGACTAATATGATATATGCTCGGTTGCCCCTTATTAGAATTCTTGACTAATTTCGAGGACGAAATTTTTTTAAGGAGGGGAGAATTGTAACGCCCAAAAAAAAAAAAAAAAAGAATTCTTATGGAATTTGGGCTTTCACTAGGAATTATGGAGGCCTTTTTAACCCTTATTAGAAAAGGGTAGAAAAGGGTATTAAGTTATTATGAGGTTAATTATAAGTTAGTTTTGCAAAAAGGGCTATTTCTCCAAAATTCCATTCCCTATAAATTCATCTTTTATCTCCCTTTTTCATAACCCTAAAAACCTATGATATTCTTGTTTCCTCTCTTATCAATTGTTCATAATTTTTCTTCACTCACACCATACGATTCAATTCTTGTTTAGGAGAGAATCAAAGCAATCGGTATGTATACCATCTTCAATCCCTTCAAGATTTGTTTTAAATTATTCTATGTAAGGTTTATGTTGACATGATTTGAGATTTGTTTTAGATCTTGATGCATGATATAGGATGTGTTTGGGTTTTGTTTGGGGTTTTGATTAATTAGGAGATTGGTTAATCAACCTTTGGCATAATAAGCATGTAGGATGATTTCTGGACAGCATGATATCTTGATTTTTTTGACTGATACTTTGTGAACGAATTTTTCTTAGAAATTTATATTCTGGAAAATAGACATATATAACCTCCTTAATAAATTTTATTTCATCAAATTTGATTTCGTTTTCAATTTAATATGTATTTTCGAATTAGAAACCACTGCACTGGAAAACTGTAATTCCAACAGTCCAATCGGGTTTACAGAATTATTTTCACTATCAAATGAACTCGGAAAATTATGCAATTTTATACAGATGTTAATATACATGTTTAGTATCTCCAGTTTTAATTTCATAGTTTTCTGATAAGTATTTCATTTTATAAAATTCTCATAACATGTTCTGTTCGGTTAAGGTTATGAGAAAACAGTTTTGGAATTGTTGGGAAATAAATAGTTTTAAAAATGTTTTTGATCTCTGATCCTCTTCAAACTTTTATATGAGGTACTCATGGATGTCCAGAATAGCGTTGTAGAATATTACGTCATTCCGAGTTTTAGATTAAGAGTTAAAAATTCTAAGATCAGACCTGTGCGGGAATGAATTAGAAAGACAAATTCTTAGAGTGAGTTATTAATAGTTATGTTTTGATTTGTTAAGGTGTTGAAGGCTCTTAGGGATTTAGAAGTGGGTAGTTCAAGATCTTCTTATCAAGGTAAGTAACTTCATTCCTAGTATACTGGATATATATAAGTATTTTGATATTATTATTATAAGTATAAATGTTTTTATACTACTTAGAAGATGAATAGATTTTAGTTTTTATACTACCTTTACGATTAAAGGATTTTCATACCAAATTCAGTTTATGAAAATGTTTTCAAATCTGAATTCTTTAACAAAATATTTTATAAAAGCTTTTCAATATGTAAAATATTTAATGACATTACTACCTTTTATGATTTATCTGTAAAGTAGTTTGCAAGCCTAAATTATTTTTATGGAATTTTCTGAATCTGATACGAATATTTTGTACTCATGTGAGATTTCAGATATTGATGATTGTATGGAATTCTTAATGTTTTGGCTCATTGTCCATAGTTATTCTGATTCTGATTTTGATCGTAATATACGATATATCTGTCTAGACCAAGATCGGGTATAAGTTCGAATGTGCACACAATATTACGATTACATGCCGGGTCACCGGGACTATAGGTGACACTATGTGACATGAGCTAACTTTTCATTTTCTGTACATGTGAATATGATTTGCCATAATAAGTAACTCTGATTTTGATATTCTGAATTCCTATGGAATTACGTTATCTAATTAAAATACGTTATTCCTTCATGATATATAGTTTTTATGAAATTTATGGATTTATGAAATATGTTTTCTCAAAGAAGGCTTGCAATATTTTTGAGTATCGATAGGCTTAGTGTGTTAGGAATGATTTTACTTACCGAGTTGACGGCTCACCCCTCGTCATTACTTTTTGCAGATTAAGTTCCTTTGAGAGGTATGCCTAGTCCTGGTGTTAGGGATTTTCGTTTCTGTTCGCCATTCGAATAAGAAGAAGAATAGACTCATGTTTCTTTTTAGTTTATCTCGATCTTGAACTTGTAATTTGGGTTTTGAGACATTGTTGTTTTAATTTTATATTTCTGGAGAGTTTATATTTTTTTAGTATTGGATGTATGAACTTGTGGATTATTCTTATAAGAACTTGAGGTATACCAGTTTGGTATTTGTGAGTAGAGATTGCGATTTTCGTGAGTAACCTCCTTCTTTCATGTGCTCTGCACGTGTTAGATTTGGGGTGTTACAGAGAGAGAGGGGCACAAATTTCTCTCATCTTTATCTCATCTTTATCTTCACCTAGCACTGCTCATATGTATGCGGTGGATGCGAAGATGTGACCAAGAATGATGCAAGATGTGATCAGTACTGTAGCCCAAAAAAAATTCTAAAAATAAAAAGAATATTTAAGATTTATAATTAACCTCCATTAAATCTATTAAACTTGACTCTATAAATTTATTAACTCCCAAAATTTAAACTTTAACTTTTAAAATTATAAAAGCCTACACTATAACTGAATTAATGATAGGTCATCACTAAAAATATTTTTTTATTCTTGAAAATACGCCGATAATAATTATAAATGTATTAACAAATATTTTATATATTCAAAGTTTTAGTTTTAAAATTTTACTATTATATACTTTAGCCCCCGGAAAATTATTTTTCTAGATCCGCCAATTCATGTATGTATGTATATGTATAAATTAAGAAACTAATCAATGGAACACGAAGAATAAAAAGTGTGTTGATGAGGTTTACGTGTTCATTGGTGAACTGACAATCAAGTCAACCCCAATATTTTTAACAAAGGCATAAAAATAAAAAATATTTGGTTTACTGCCTGAGCAATGAAGATGAAATTTACAAAATGCGTAATCCACGTACTTATAATAAAAAAAATATTAAAAGAATATTAGCTTATATATCAGTTTTATTAGAGATTGTTTTTTAACTTAATAACTTGACTTAATTTCAATCAATTAAATCATTAAGTCTGATCGTTTTTAAAATTAATGAAAATTTTTATTTATTATATCATTAGGTTATTAAGCCAATTTCTTTTTTTTTTTAAGCTTTTTTGCTCAATTTAAAAAGACTAAATGATATTATTAAAAGATATTATCGAAAATTTTCGTATCTAACTAATTAATTTTCATCCTTATCTAAATAAAATTTAACAATTAGCATTATTACCCATCTTTATAACTTGTGATAATATAATAGTATACTATTATTATTTTTATCTTTTTTTTCTTCAAAGTAGTATTATTTATCTTCACAATTATTTATTAATATTTTTCATATAAAAACATCATAAACTAAACTAATTTAGAATACAAAGGGTTGTATTCAATTGAAGATAATTTATATTATGATAATATATTATCTTATTTAAGTTCTTTGACATGTTTATTATTTGTTTAACATTTATAATTTGTAATGGTACATATGAAAAAAAAATTATTTTCAGAATTTTTAAGTTAAAATAAAAAATAAATTAATATTTATTTTTATCAATTCAAACAAAAAAAAAATGATTCAGATTCACACATTCAGTTTTATTCAGAATCCAAACTAATTTAGGACTATTCGTATTTCAGTTAAGAAAAAAAATTCACCACTAGTTAGCAATATTTTTCTGTTCTTTATCAGCATAAATTTAAACAAAAAAAAAAATCTCTGCACAGCTGCCTACTCCCTACATTTATTATTGAATATATATTTGGTCGTGAATTTACATTAAAATTTTATTTTCATTTATTTTAATTAATTGTGACCGGCCTTTGATTGAGTGATAGGTCATTGCAATGATTCGAGTACTTATTACTTCCTTTGTAAAGACAAAAATTTAGGTTATAATATAATATTATCAGTGGTTAACAAAAAATTATTAAAAAAAAGAACACAAAATATTCGTATCTACTAACTGCAACTAATTCTTTAAAAGAAAAAAATCCTACACAACTATACGAACTCTAGCCATTTAATTTATAGATATGTAGGGGAGAAAGTGCCACCAACCCATTTATAGAAGGCAATGCTTATGTTACATCAGCTGTAACAAACAGCCAATGTATATGGGTGGTTAGATTTTGTATTTTCTTAATCTAATGGATGAGAATAATTTTAACCAAAAACAAGGTATGGGTGTAATAGTTATTTATAAAAAATTATATTTGAATCACATATTTACTTTTTTTCTTCAAATAAGTCCTCATTAATTTTTTAAAACTAAATGATTTTGTCATCCATCTCTTTTACATTTTTTTTAAAGTTTTAAAATTTTTACAATATTTTTATAAAGATCTAAATGATTATCATATTTATAAAAATCTACAAATTCTAAATATATATTTCATTTACATTTATAATTTTTAGTCTCTCTTAAGACATAAACTAGATTTTTTTCTTTTGTATAATTCAAGATGTTAAATTTAGATAAGAGGTATTATAAGTAATAAATATATTATGACTCTAATAAATTTATAGAAAGATGATATAATGAATAAATCATTAGAACCTCTAATAATTTCACAAATTATAAAAATTAATAAATTATTAATGATTCAGACATGCGGAGAAATAATCAATTAAATTGAATTTGACTATATTTATCAAATAAATTAGGAAACCTAAATTTATCTATAAATGATATTAAAAAAAATTATAAATTAATAATTTCAATGAAGAAAACATACAACAAAAGTTAGGAGTTCAAATGAGTAAAAAAATTTAATAAAGTTAAACATTAAAAAAAGACTTCAACATTAGAGATTATGATATATTAAAGTAAAAAATTAATAATATAATAAATAAAAACTCAATAAATATAAGAATAAATAAGTTGGAGATTCAATTAGATAAAATTAAATTTTGGTACAAAATTTTTTATAAATATAAATGGAAAATTTCAAAAAAATTGAAGTACTTGGAGTGTAGCCTGGGGTTTAAAATGAAAATTCAAAACTTATTGATTTTTTTGTAATTATAAATTTTTTTGAGAATTTTAAAATTTACAGCTGTTTGTTACCGTTAATGTAACGTAAGCTTTCCCTTTATAGAAATATATAGTCAAATTTTTAGCATTCATCAAAATGACGCAACGCACTCGTAATCTATGCTACGATTATATTAAAATTGGCACAACAAAGTAACGCATGCCTATCCAAAATATGGCTGTATATTCCCATGTCTGTTTATGATCAATGCCCTTGTACTTTTCTTATTTAATGAATGATACACATTTCTGATTTCTTCCTCATACGTACACACAAAAAAAAAAAAAAAAACAAGAAGATGTAGAATGGCAGAAACAAGTATGGAAATAGCACATTAATTGTTTTTCATAATTACACAATTAAAGAATGAATCTGACTGCTAGCTCCTTAATTCTGAAACTTTTAACGTTGAAAATTAATATATCATACTACTAGCCAGCTAGCATTATGAATTGATCAGGGGCATTGCGGATTTCTTCCAGGGCCTCCATAGTAAAAATGTGTGCCCCATTCGTTGTTATAGGAGTTTTTGATGTTGTAACAATTTGTGTTCTCAGCTAGAATTGAAATGTCTTGTACGGAGCTGAGGCTGTTATCGGAATCAACAATTTCCAGGTTCCTGAAATAGCTTGCTTTTCCAAACCCGTCTTCAGCAAAATGGCCTGAACCCATTTGGGTCGATGTGTGCTCACCGTTGGCCCTTGAGTTCACCACTTCCCCTCCCCACTCCACCATCGTTGCATGGTCTGCTAAGTGTGTGAATAGCTCCGCTGGCCAGTACCCGACTAGCAAGTTTTCACCAAATCCCATCCACCAGTTCCCCAGTTTTGGATCCTAAGAATCACGCCAAGGCACATTGAATTAGACATGATTTGCGAATGTCCACAATTTTTTTTCTTTTTTTTTATGCGAATCAGCAATTCTGTGCATAGAGAATATCCATAGGAGATTAAAAACAAATTATTTGATTTCAGTGGATCAACAACTCTATGAAATACGATTTTTGTTCTGACAAATTAATTAGTGTATTATATATATATATATAGATGTGTGATTAATTTTGATGTACCTTCCAAATGAGGATTGTGATGTCAAATTGGTTGCCGGCATACGTTGATACAGGAGAAATAGCTGCTCCAATGGCAATTCTACTGTTTGTTTGTATGAATCCAGCACAAAGAAGATTGTAGCATCCTGTAGCTTGATATGAATCGCTCTGTCAAAATATAACATTTTCTACGTTGGTTAGGCAACAAGTAGCCTTACTGCTGTACTATTTTGTATGTTTACTTCCTAAAAGAAATTGCTTTGCCTGTTGCGACTAAAATTTTTACCCAATTTCAAAATGTTACCTAAAAATATGCAATTATCAATAACACAACTAATTAACCCGAATATTTGTGTTCAAGCAGCAAAAAAATTAGTTTGGCTTTGATCAATGTTTAAATGTCACCTCCCTAATTGATTAAGCAGTATATGGAAGGACATGTACAACATCCACAATTATGATGTGATAACGATTCTAAATTACTTGGCGTATCGTCGTATCGTTCTCAGTTCAAATTTTGATTAGAACCATAACATAATTGAAATTATTAGGGGTTGTTAATCTTTCAAAAAGCCAAACTTTACTCCAAAGTAATAATCAACGTTTACTGCATAGTAATAATTAATATGGGTTTGTTGGCTCTGTAGTAATTAGTTACTTGTCAATGAACCTTGCATCTTAATTTATGGAGCATAATTATAGTATGATGAGCAAATGTTTTCATATATAAGAAAATCTATCTGCAGAAGGTTAAGACTGCAGCCATTATGATAATGAATAATAGTGGCCCTTTTTTTGTTCAGTAATTACTCATTTTCATATGCCTTTTTTTTTTTTTTTTTAACTTTAGCTTAGAATTCGTAAAATCAATATAGTAAAAATCAATTAATGAAGTGGCAATACGTCATCAGTCTTAAATACAAATTTTATATCTCAAGTATATAACACTATATATAATTAACTAGATCATAGCTTGGCTATTGACATATCTTATAAAATTATTCCAAGATATTTAACGTGACAAATCTACCTTATAAGGCCACAGCAAGTCTTCCTAGGTTAGATTCTATTATCCTAAACTTTATAGCATAAATTAAGTTTAAACTCATAAAACACACTATGTCATATATAGAAACCTAGAGAGATTACCAAACCCTATATTAATGTTTGACTTTGACTTCGGGCACATCTTATGCCACCGTAGTTGGGATGACCCCACGATCGCATGCACATGCTCATTTTAAAAACAATAATCAATTCCCCTTAATGAAATTAATTGATAGCTGATTAATTCAAAATGAAGCGAAATAAGATGATAGATCTTACCGTCCAATAAGTAAACAGTCTTGGCCTGCTATCACCGTAAAGTTCCGGACTGACCTGACTAGTAGAATTATCACAATATTAGAAAATTTAAATACAATTTTTTTATAACAATTAAATTTAACGCTATGACCATGGTATCACGGCGTACACACTATTAAATAATCAAATTTTATTAACTTTTTTAAATTTGACTGTGTTCGAACTATAAAATAAGACACTTTTAAGTCTAATGTACCGATCCTAAATTTAATAAGATTTCATTAATTAATGTCATCGAGAAGCTGAGATAAAATCTTGTAACTTGCATAAAAGGTATTAGTTTACTAGCTCCAATTTTTATAGAATTAATAAAGTGGATAAACAATAATATTGTAAAAATCAAAGGGGAAAAAAGTATTGGATTGTGTGCACGGGAGGACAGGAGATGGAAGAAGTACCTGCCATCCAGCTTCTATGCTGTTGAGATCTGAGCCGTCGAATGATCCCGAAAGAACCCAAATCTGTGACAGACTGAACTCGTTGACGACTTGGATCGAAGGGTCCCATACGTTTATTGTGGCCCTTGCTCCATAAACTTCTTGCGAAGATCCAGTGTAGGCGATTGCATGCTATTATTTATCGTGCACTTCAAATTAGACTTTTATTGAGAAAAATGAGTTGTCATTGATGATCAAAGCTGAATATATCATGCACAATTCCCAATAGCATTTTATTTCTTTTGTGGGCCTTATGATGATATCCAGATTAAATGGTCTGATTTTTTCGTTTTGACATTTGCATCGACAATGTAATTAAACACGATCTTGTAGCAATTAATCTGCGGGGTCCTTTGAATTGAGCACAAGGATAATCAATGGCCTGAATTGACTTTTTCATGTTATAGCAAAATCAAATCTATTACACCCAAATTTTCCGGCTAAAGTCATTTTCCAAAAAAGGGGTTACATAACTTTCACAAATTTTTTTTTTTTTTTTGGTTTTAACAATATAAAAGAAAATTGATACCTAAAAAAATTATTATTATTATTATATCACTTTCAAAAAATTCAATTATTGGATTTTTCTCACTACATTTCCATCATAAAGAATCTACAATTTCACATCTTTATCCCTTGTTAGCGAAATGAAAATTAAGAATAAGATATGGCGACAATGATGCATCAATTTAGTATGATATCGTATGATGTGATGATGTATGCACAGGCACAAAAATATTGAAAAGAAGAAGTGAAATTGGGGAAGGGGAAAAGATAGCCTACTTCATGACCATTGCCACTGACTACATCTGGTGCATCGGCGCGTCGGTGAAGAGGAATCCTACGGCGCTGTTTCTTGCCGAAGTCAAACAAAGACTTGGCTCTCAGCACATCATGCTCTGTGCTGCGACGTATGGGAACAGTTCCCTTTGGACACCTTGTCCCGTTGCGATGCCACAGTTGCCATGCACCTTCTATTATTACTCGTTCATTATTCCTCTCTGATGATGCCTCATCCTCGTTCAACGCCTTCTTCATTTTTGGCATTTGTGATGGCACTCTCTGTTACATTACAAATAAAATTGGAAAAATAAAAACTAAAACGCTAATTAATATTAAAGAAAATATGATTCATAGTGGCTGCTTTTTATTTATTTTGTAAACCTGGATCTTGTGATTTTTCAAAAGAGGGTGGTCTAAAGCTGGCTGTCTTCTTTTATGAACACAATCTATGATATCTCCATCTGGGCTCTGCGGAAAATCAAGCAAAAATATTAACACACACACATATATATTTTTTTTTTGGTCCTCTGTGAACCTCGACGGAACGAGAGAAAATCTATTAAAAAAAGATAAAAAGAGGGAGAGAGAGATGCTTACCTCTATGGTCATGACAGGAGGCTTGTTAATTCTTTTCAGATGCTTTTGAATTCTTTCAAGTCTCAAGCTACTAACTTGTCTGTATTTTGTGTAATTGAGCGAAGAAACAAGCACAGAATTTTGGACAAAAAAGAAAGCAAGGAAGAGAGGAATGAATAAAGCTTGAAACCCTCTCTTGTCATTCCTTAAGGCAGAACCCATATGCATTCAGTGCCAAGAAATAATAATAATAATAAAAAGAAGAGGGAAAAAAAAAAGGGTAAATACTAAATAGCTAGCAAACCATTACTAGCAACAACAAAGAGGAAGCGCAGAATCACAAATCTGACTTTTGTTTCTTGATATTACAAAGCAAACGAACACCCACACAAACTAGAAACCAGAAAGAAAGAAAGAAAAAGAAAGAGAATGAAAATGACTCTTTTAACTCTCTCTTTCTTATCTTTCTTTTTTTTTTCTCATTAATGGTGAGAAGAGGAAGGTTGGTGAAGGCTAATTAATTGATTAAGCTAAGGCCTTACCACTTCAACATCAAAAGATCATCATTGCCTGCTCTGCATTGGATTCATAATATTGAAGAAGAGAAGTGTTTTTTCTATTTTTGAAATCTATGTATTTTTTTTTCCTTTTGGAAATGCATGCGCCAAGGCAAAGCAAAAGAAATGACGACAACAACAACAGCAGCAAAGACTTGAAAGCACTATAAAAACTCAGACCTACCCAACTAAACATGCCCCCTTTTATTACACTCCTCTTCAATGTTGTATCTGCCACCATACAACTTTCCCATTAGTATTTAATATTTATTTTTATTTTTATAAATGTTGGTTCTTCAAACTTTACACATGCACCTTCTGGTTTTCCGCCTTTTAGCTTTCTTTCCTTCTCAGTCTCTCCATTCCTCTGTTTTATCTTTTTTTGAACTCCAAGTAGCACTCAATTGGTAAATACTTTCTACTCCCCACGGCTGGTGCCACGTGGCATTATAGTTACAATATATCCGACTAGGAATATGATATGTTACCTTGCAATGCATCTTTAGAAATACATATATATGCATGCTTGTAATTTACTAGTAAGCATTATATAGAATCCTTAGTTTATTAAGTAGAATTCTATTTGTCTAAAATCCAACTCACTTACTTATTAGTCAAGCCATAGATATATCATTGTCTTATTCTTGAGGTTGAGGGTTCAAGTCCTCTTGATTCTAAATTATCAGCAAATTTTAATCTCTCTCTGTGTGTGTAAAACAATAATATGCTAATGAGTTATCTAAAAATGCACCCATTAAAGAAAAAAAATCAATAATTACATTAATTTTGATACACATATGTCTTGAATATTATATCTTGATTATGATATTTAACTTAGTTAATTATGGTCGAATTTCGAATTTGATCATGCTTTTTGCTTCTAATTTATTTGTAAGGCGGCAAATTGATTTTCAACCCTAAAGACGAAAGATAAATGTGAAGCACCTTATTGATGAATATCGTGTGTTATAAATATATTATGTATGTAGTAACAATTATCTAGATTTTGAATTTTGATGAGGTGATGAAACCCAAGGAAGAAAGAGCAAAGTAGAGTTGAAATTTCAACGTTTTGGGGAGGCTTCTATGCTGCTATTTTTGTTTTCATTTGATGCAAGCATTGAATTGCAAGCAATCCCTTAATGTGTGCTACAATGTACCCTTCCCCATGTGGGGTTTACATCATTGTAATAGTTATATTAATTGAAAAAACAATGATATATGAAGAAAGGAGCTACAAAAATAATACACAAAACATTATAATATGAATTCGAATTAAATGAGTAAGGTTCTATTCTCGAATCTCGGATGCTTCTTTTGCTCATTCAATAGTGTCAGCCTCTTGACTCCCCCAACCTGGAACTCAGGAATTGACTCATATATATTAATCTTGAAATGACTTTGTGTCCTCGGTTATAATATTTTATAATACGAATTAATCCTCAACAGATCAATCATCTTTAATGTAAATTCAAATCCCTAAGGGGTTCTCATATTTTATGCATAAATGATATAGATACAACTATAGACTATAATGTTTATCTTATTATAAAAACACCTCAGGGCAAGAATCTCAAAATAATTTAGGGCCACTTTAGGATGTTATAGCTTTTAAAATAATTGTTATTAGCTATACTATAAAAATAATCAGCTGTGAAGAGAATCAATTAAATATTTGGTAAATTTTTTTTTCAGAAGTACTGTGAGTTTTGAAAGTAGTTATGAGCATTTGATAAATTTTACTGTTAAACTGTTGAGAGAAAGTAAATGACTAAAACGTACATAATGTACGATAAAATTTACTTATACATATAAAAATATGTACATATAATATTTTTAATTATGTATTATAATAATTTTTACTAAAAATAAAATTTATAATATATTGATTTTATTTTTTATTTTTTAATCTTAAAAAAATAAAAATTAAATTTATAATATAGTAAAACAAATTTAATAATAATTCGACCAACAAATTGATGTTAATAAATTTATATTGATGAATTATAATAAAAATTTATTAAAACATTGATTTCATTTCCAATTTGAATAAGAATAATTTTAGGTTTAGGTAATAATTTTAAGGATATTTATGAAATTATATTAAGGATAAGAATGATTCTCAAAATCAGAACCTAAAAGGCAAAAGCTACTATTTCTCTGCTTTTTAAAATCAGTTGTATGAGCGGCTGATTTTGACAAAAGTAATTTTAATTTTCTTTACTAAAAGTTAAAATTAATTTTTAAATTTTTAAAATCACTTTTAACCCTTATAAAAGCAATCTCAAACATATGCTTAATGGAGGTACCAAACTAAATGGAAAAAAGGATTAGAATTATGGTTGGATCCAATCAAGGCTCCGAAGGGGCTTGGTTCCCTCGTGGGCCTTGAAAATTGCTTTAAATACAAATTGTAAGCCCTTTGTGGGTCTTTGAAGTTTTAAAGTGTGAAACAGTTAAAACCCAACAAAATTCCTCAACGGCCTCCAATTTTAGATATGTTTTAGTAAGATAATTTAGCATTTTAATATAAAACAATTGCTTTATATTCGAATTTTTAGTTTCAAAAGTTTGTGCTTACGACTCTCTTTCTCAATTTTTTTTTCTTATATCCTCTTTAGATCTACTGCTTCCAAGATGATTGAGAATCCCACCCAGAAATTTGTTATGGAATCAAATCAAAAGTTTTTTCCTTTTCAAATTGAAAAAAAATTACTCTCCCTTTTCAAATTAAAAAAAAAATTACTCTAACTTTTTTTTTTTAATTGGTAATGTCGCCACCGTGAATCGTTTTATTTGCACTTCTTTCTGGATAAAATTCCTGAATGCACCATTGATTAGAACTCCAAAATCCACACATAAATGCCTCTTACAATATAATAAGAGGAGAAGATTTTAGGATTAAGATATTTTTAATGTTTGGTGAGGACTGATGTGGCTTTATTTGTTTTTTTTGTTTTTTTTCGTAAAGACCGAACGTACTTGAATTAAAATAAAAATATTCATACTTGTGATTAATTGATGGACTGCTATATGTTATATTTACTTATATTAGTTACATTTTAAAGAATTGTCACTTAAATATTGACAAAGTAAATAGAATCAGTTGAATAGCATAAAAAAGATTAATTTTAATTCTTTAAATTAATAATTTACGAAAAATAATTGAAATACACATTGTATATTGTTTTTATTTCAAGCAATTAAATAATACTCTAAAGTGTTAGAAGTTAGGAATATTTTTAAAATGTATTAAGCATCCACATGTCAAATAGATATAACATGAAATAGGGGATTAATTTTTATTGGTTGCATGTTTACTTTGAATTAAAATTCTCTCATGATCTGATCTCCTTCCGAGTAAAAATACATATGGATGATTCGTAATTAATAAATAAAGAAAATAAAGAAGTTTAATCATACTCGTACACTATCACTTAAAAACACGACACAAGATTTTAAAAAACTGATGAGAGCATAGATTATGAGAAGATCTTCGTCCGTTTGGCTTTACCCGTGAGCATCCCACCAGTCTCAGGGCAAAGGCTCATCCCCAGCCAGGTTTAGGTCCCATAATGAGATTCTGTATTAAAATAGTAGTAATAATAATTGTCTTTTTATTAATTTGTTGGTGCATCACCGAATTTGAGGAATAGGATCCAGTGTGTGAAAGTTCTATATTAACTCAATTCAGCTCTGGTTAATTAAAAAATTATTTTGAGAGAATTAATTTAATTCGACTAAGGTTCGATTTTATCTACGTAAATGCTAAACACCTTTGTATTTCTAAATCCTGTAATTGGTGATTCTGTAGTGTGTCTTTATTCAATGCATGTATATATATATATATATGTCTTCATCATCGTGTTCGTTTCTCCATTATCTACATCTTCATGTGTCAACACCACAACCTTTTTTAATGGGTTCGTAATATCAATCAAAATCCTCAATCTGACAAATTTCCCCATACATACTCCTGGTGAATCTGTTTCAACTTCTTTAACGCTGCCAATTGACTCTCCCAGAGCTATTACCGTCTCCTCATTTATGCACATTATGGGTACTTTGTGGATTTGAACCCAGAATAATGCATGACTAAAATCTTGCTTACTGGCATCTCCCATACAGGATCAGTGAGGACAATAAGAGCTTTATTAAAATGCCATGGACCACCAACGAGCACCCTTCTTTTGTCTGCTTCATTTTCGAACCTGAACATGCAAGAAAATGTTATCCCCTAAACTTTCGATCTTAACTTCTCTAACTGTTCTTCATTGCTATCTGCAAACCCAACCTGGAACTCAGGAATTGACTCATATGTATTAATCTTGGAATGACCTTATGTCCTCCGTTACAATATTTTATAATACGAATTAATCCTCAACATTTCAACGATCTTTAATGTAAATTCAAATCCCTAAGGGGTTCCCATATTTTATGCATATATGATATAGATACAACTATAGACTATAACGTTTATGTAATTATAAAAGCACCCAAGGGTAAGAATCTCAAAACGATTTAATGGACGTACTAAACTAAATGGAAAAAAGGATCAGAATTATGGTTGGATCCAATCAAGGCTTCGAAGGGGCTTGAGTCTGTTGCGGACCTTTGAAATTGCTTTAAAAAAAAAAAAAAGCGTAAGCCCTTTGTGTGGCTTTGACGTTTTAAAGTGTGAAACTGTTAAAACCCAACAAAATTCCTCGGCGCCCTCCAAATTTAGATATGTTTTAGTAAGATAATTTAACATGTTAATATAAAACAATTACTTTATAGTCTAATTTTTAGTTTCAAATTTTGTGCTTGCGACTTTCTTTCTCAATTTTTTTTCTTATATCCTCTTTAGATCTACTGCTTCCAAGATGATTAAGAATCCCACCCAGAAAATTGTTATGAAATCAAATCAAAGGTTTTTTCTTTTTTCAAATTGAAAAGGAAAAAAATTTACTCTTTAACTTTCTTTTTTAATTGTTAATGTCGCCATCATGAATTGTTTTATTTGCACTAAATTTTTTTTAATGTTGTGTTTACTTTCTGGAGTGGAAGTGAAGAGTGTGTATTTTTCTCGTTCCAATGTTTACTTGTAAATTTTAAGAGAGGGGTGGAAATTCTACTCCGTGGGCCCCATCTAATTTTGGAGTGGACAGTGGGATTCCCACTCCCATGAGAGAGGTGGGAGTGCCAATCTACTCTCTCATATTTTCTTTTTACTTTTATATTCAATAAAATAAAATAAATAATAATAATATTATTTTTTATAAATTACATTCATTAAAAATAATAATATTAAACATATTTAAATATAATACTATTATATTTAGTTAAAAATAATAATTTACATTGATTGTAAGTTAAAATTACATAAAAATAATATTATTATACTCATAGAGAATTAATAAAATTATTATATACCATCTTTATTTGAAAATATATTATTATTATATTTATTTCAAAATAATAGTATTATATTTACTTAATATTATTAATTAATAATAATAAATATTTTATTCTAAGAAAATATTAATTTTTTACTATATTAATAATAATAATATTTCATTTGTGTTGCTCTTATCAATAATTTTTATTTACATAATTAAAATTAGAATTAATAACAAATTATGATTTACATAATTAAGAATATTATTAATTATTATTAATTTACAAATATAATAAAATAAATATTTTATTTTTCAAATATATTTTTATTAATTTTGTAATTAAAAACTATATTCTTTAAATAAGGGTAAAATTGTAATTTAAAATTATTTACTCATAATCTAACACAATATAAATACATAAATTGGATTCTAGTTTCAATTTTATTTTTTCATTCCAGTGTAAGTAAATAATCTATTTTCACTCTCACTCCAATCTAAAATGTAAACACTACCTAAATCCTTGAGTTCGCCATTGATTAGAACTCCAAAATCCGCACATAAATGCCTCGTATAATATAATAAGAGCAGAAAATTTTAGGATTAAGATATTTTTAATGTTTGGTGAGGACTGATGTAGCCTGATTTGTTTATTTTTTCCTAAAGTCCAAATGTAATTGAATTAAAGTTAAGATATTTTCATACTTGTGATTATTTGATGGACTGGTATATGTTATATTTGCTTATATTAAGTACATTTTGAAGAATTGTCACTTAAATATTGACAAAGTAAATAGAATCAGTTGAATAGCATGCAAAAGATTAATTTTAATTCTTTAAATTAATAATTTATGAAAAATAATTGAAATACATATTGTGCATTGTTTTTATTTCAAGTAATTAAATAATACTCTAAAGTTTTAGAAGTTAAGAGTATTTTAAAAATGTATTAAGCATCCACATGTTAAATAGATATAACATGAAATAGAGGATTAATTCTTTTGGCTAGCCGCTGCATTTTTTAGAATTAACTCTCTCTCTCTTTCAATTGGCCTACTGCTTGCTTGCTTACATATTTGCTTTACCCCGTGAGATTTAGTTGTTGTGGGCATCCCAATTCCCACCAGTCTCGCGGCAAAGGCTCATTCCCAGCCAGGTTTCGATCCAGTAATGAGATTCAATATTAAGATTGTAGTAATAGTAAGTGTCCTTTTATTAATTTGTTGGTGCATTGCCGAATTTGAGGAATAGAATCCAGTGTATGAAAATTCTATATTAACTAAGTCGAATTAAATTTTTTTCTTAAATAGTATTTTAATTAATGAGAGCTGAACTAAGGTTCGATTTTATCTGAGTAGATGCTAAACACCTTTGTATTTCCAAATCCTATAATTGGTGATGGTATACTCTGTCTTTATTCAATGTGAATCCGTCTTTCAACAATAATTAAATAAGTGAAAATGATCCATTCAAAAAAAAGAAGAAGTGAAAATGATCTATTTTACAAAAAAAAAACAAGTAAAAAAGATCCCAAAGTTCCCAGTACAGTACCGTATTTAGGGCTAGTTTGGGAATACAATACTTTTTAAAATAATTGATGTTAATTGTGCTGTAGAAATAATTAGTTTTGATGAGAATCAGTTAAGTGTTTGGTAAATTTTGTTTTCAAAAGTATTGTGAGTTTTGAAAACAGTTATGAATATTTGGTAATTTTATTGTTAAACTACTGAAAGAAAATAAATGACTAAAATATACATAATATAAGATAAAATTTACTTATACATATAAAAACATGTACATATAATATTTTTTAAGTGTATTATAATAATTTTTACTAAAAATAAAATTTATAATATATTAATTTTACTTTTTTTTATTTTTTTTCTCTTAAACTAATTGATATTATCTGACAAAGAAATCTGTCTGAGTTGAGATCACAATAGCAAATATTTCAAGGCAAATGCCAAGTCCTAATATCATTATGAATCAATCTAATTACAACGTTAAATCCGTCGAAACAACTTATGAAATCAAGATATTCAAATATCCCAAAATTGAAGAAACAAAACGCCAAAAAAATAGATGAATGCTGAAACCTTGATAATGTTCGTTATTTCATAACATCTAATGTCGTTTTGGTGAAATACCATAAACTTTGTAGCCGAAGAGAGTGATGTTTGAACGTTTGATTGACATCTTCAAAATATTAAAGATTTCAAATTTTTGACATGTAACTCCACATTGCTTCAAATTTATAAAATTTTTAAAACCATTGTCTTTTCTTCCTTCATAAGTGTAAAAAGTTAGGCAATACTAGAATTGAATGGTTGCAGCAACTGTTACGGCAATAATGAAGGCCTGAGTCACCGCAACAATTATCATTTTAATGATCGATTTCTATTTTTGACAACTGTTAATTTAGTTCTTGTGATTGTCAGAGATGACGAGGGAAAGTCCGTGCAATAAATTAAGAAGTCTTTTTCTATTTAAAGAGATACAGAAATCTTCTCAGTTGGTTGCCTGCGCTTGGATTTCGTGAAGAAATGAGGAAGGAACTTTAATTGAATGTGAGAAAGAAAAACAGAAAAATGATAATGTTTTTTTAGGTTTGGATCGACTATAAATTGATTTATTGGCTTACTGCAAGAAGAATTTGTAATTCGAAAATTCCATTTTAAATACAATTTATTTAAATAAATTTTTTATTAGTGGAATTTTTTTTCCCAGGAAAAAGAATTCAGTTATTTAACTGTTAATGAGATCTTTTATTAAAAATTATAAAATTATTTTAATTAATAAATTTTCTAAAATTATGTTATAAAAGAAATGAAAAAAATTATTAAATAAATAAATAATATGTTAAATATTTTTAATTATTTACAATTTTTTTTTACTTTTACTCTCAAAATCTTAAAGTCTGAACTTTTACTAATAAAAATAAAATAATTTATTTCTTCAAAAACTCTATTAAAAACAACCAAACAATAATAAAAATAAAAAAAAACTTACGGGATAAAATTAATATTTATTACCATTAAATAAGCCATACTAAATAGACAATAAATCTAAATTTGTGATGAATGATTACATGGAGAAACCCAAGCTGAATTTGGAAGAGAGGGGAAGAATGGAAAAATAAAATTACAATTACACTTGTAAATAAATTGGAAACAAGAAAAAAGAAAGAGGTTCAATTACAAAAAGACAAAAGACGGGTACAGTGTCAGAGGTATACCACAATTTTGCCCCAGTGGGCGTGGAAAATTTAATAAGATTATATATGATTCTGGCCACAATTTTGCCCCCGTGGGCGTGGAAAATTTAATAAGATTATATATGATTCTCCTTGAAAAAAAAAAAAAAAAAATTTACATGCGCTTTACCTAAGAATCTAGATATCCTAAAATTGACTCTAGTAAAATAAATGGATATGTTCCACCGTATCAAAACAATACAAATCAGTCAATCAGATAAAAGTATAAAGCACAAAATCATCCGAATCACTCCGAGCATAGCCACCACAACAATTCCCGACGACTTCCACTCAACAAAATATTCAATAAGCACTCTCAATATCTCAATAATGACTCAATAATAATCAAATTGCCAAAAACTTCCACCAACAACAACAGTTAAAGTAATGAATAAGCAACAATAACCGAATAAGTACAATATATATAAAATAAGTAAAAATTCACAAGATGCGAGATTTTTTATTAGAAAACCTTTAATTCTCATGATCGACGGTAAAAACCTCAACAGGTTATTGCGTCCCCAAATTGATTTAAGTAATTCACTATGAAAACAATACGAATTTACAATAATTCAAGAACAATTACAAAATATCACACTCTTAAGCACCTCACGTCTAAATCTTCTTGTGTCAACCCTCAACTCACCACCTAAAAAATTTTCCCTCTACACGTCAAAATCTCCTCAAAAAATAAAGATGAAAGGTATTGGGTGTGTAAGTATCCGACTCAGAATTAACAACTTCAAGCACAGAAAGTCTGTTTTTCGATTTTCAAAAATAAAGCTACCTCAGTCTAATAATGAAAGGTTCAATAATGAATTATGAACAATCTGTCAGTAAACAGTAGAAAGATTCTCAAGTGAAATCTTAACCTTCTAAAGCTGTAACATTAACAAAATACATTTCAAAAATTAGGCAACAAATGAAGATATAGCATTGTAACAAAGGTAGTTTAACAAGATTATTTAAGACTTAAACAAATGCATCAAAGAAAATTGGTTGGAATACAACCCATCAATATATCTAACAATACGATGGACAAACAAGTATTAACTAACTACTTACAAAAAGAAAGCTTTTATAAATTAGCTTCCTATGGGCGTCAATAATGGTCAAAATTCATACAAAAAACGTAAGTATACACCGCCTTGTTCCTGTAAATGATTTTTCTATACTAAACAATTAACACTTGCAATGACGTTAGAACAAAATCCAAAAATTTCTGGATACATGACAAAATCCAGATGAAAAAAATCTGGGGGTATGGAAGGAACCTTTTGTGTGTATATCTCTGTGTTTCCTATAAACAAACACAGATGCCAAAAGAAACATACTTGATGTGGACTTACATTCGCTAAAATTTTTTGGTACTTACGGTCCTGAAGAACTCCAAAAAAGTATGGACGAACCACCGGCATCTTTCAGCCACTAGCCGTGTCATTTTCACTGTCTTCACTTTCATCACTGCATTTGCACGTTCAGAAAATAGCTCAAGTACCAACCATAAACATAGAAGTGAAGGTAATAATGGGCAGACCAGTATAGAAATAAAATAAGATTATTCACATGAAAGGCTCATAGAAGTGAAGGTAATAATTTCAGTAAAGAATGCAGACGATATACATTGTTGCACATGGGAATGATCCAATTGAACTAGGTTAAGGGATCCCCATCACTGAATAAAATATATGCTAAGTATCACAATTAAAAATAACTATACCCATGAAAAATTGGTTAGATTGTGAAAAAAAATACCTGTGTTCAGGAAATTTTGATAACCGTCTAGCATCCAAGCCTGTTATAAATTTTTGTGCTCCTTGAATGTAATCTGACCCTGAAAATCATCAAGCAATAACATTAAATAACTGCATCACTTTTCTTCAAGATTGTGAAATTGATAATGTAAAGCTAAAATTATGCCAGCCAATTCCTAGTTGTTGCCACCGATTACTTGTGAAGATAATTTTGCTTATTAGTGATTTGGCAAGAAAAAAGCAAATTGTTCATTACTTATTTTATCCTTTCCCTAAATATATCACCCCCACCTCCTGCCTCTAGTTGTGTGCTTTCAGTTAATTATCCCACTCTTCCCTTTTGATTTACTACATCCGCCCAGTACTTACTCATATAAAGTCCCTCATCATCCTTTCAATTCTTTTTGCAACCCCTTTAGGGATCGTAAACAATGAAAGCGAGCATTTTGGCAAGACAGAATGAATTAAAGTTGATCTTCACCCTCTACAAAGAAAACCTTCTTTTTCCACCCTCTCAATCTTTTCTCAGTTTTTTCCACCACCAGATCCCCAATGACTCAGGTCTTATGACTGTCACCCAATGGGATACCCTACTTTGATGACTAAAGCTTTAGTGAAATCTTAAGTTGAAACTTGGCTGAAGAATCAAAGCCATGAAGAAGAGGACATACCCCTTGTCAACTGGAAGGCATGCACGGCACATCTCTCTGCAGCCAGTCGTACAGGAGTACTGCCATCTTTCAAACATTCAGCAAGAGCAGGACCAAATAGTGCCATATGAACCGTGATTGCGGATGGATTTGCCTACAGAAAGCATGCCACATTAACTCCCAAATGTTCTAATATTACAAATTTAATTAGTAAAATACTACACATTAGCAGCATGGCAGTACAAAGAATCAAGTACAAACTTTTGCAACTGATTTTAGGGCAGATAATGCCCTTCTTCTAACTTCACTGGAATCATCATGCAAGGCAGACACCACAGAGGCAAGAATATCAACAACTACTGTGGTGTTGGCAGGACCACTTTGAATTTGATGAAGTAGAAGCCTTCCTAAAGCCTTGGTTGAAGCTTCACGAAGAGGAAACTATTTGCAAGGAAGTGTCAGAATTGGCCGACCCAAAAAAAAAAAGGGCTTACCAAAACTTGAGTAATTCTCTCAAAATGACAATACCTTCTCATCTTTCAAGGAGCTTTTGAGACAGTCTAAGATAGATAGGAACAATGGAGACATAGAGATCGCAGAGGGATTGTGCCTAAGAAAGGTAGAGAATACAAGTACAGAGCCATGTCTAGCAGCCCAGGCAGAAGAGGAGGCTAAATTTAGGAGTTCCTGAAGCAGGTCAGCCAGCTGACCATCTTCCATGTACTGCCATATCATTAAGCAGCATATACAACAGTATAAGAAGCTGAACCATGAGCAGCAATCATATAGTTAAATTATAACAAGTTTCCATATAATCCATAGTAGAATCAGGAAACATTAAACAAAATATGCGGTGCCATACATAAGAAAATGCAGATTAAAAAAATTATACAGCAGAAAAGGTCAGAAGTATTGGATTCAAAATAATCTGAAGTGACAATACCCTCTCAGACCCTGCTTCAATGGTCCAAACACAGTTTACAAGCTACTTTAAAAAACTCAAGAGGATGAGAAGATAAATTCATAGAAGTGGCAGTAGCATGAACAAACCAAAAATGTTGACAGAATGCAGCAACAAAACATTATCCTAAATTTCATATTTAGGCAAAACTTCAAAACATGCCACAGCTACAATCACTCCCTCCAAATAAGCCAAATGAACATCAACAAAATAAACACTGTTGAACCTTAAAAATCTACATCAAACCTGCGACATGATGCCCAATATGCTCGCAGCAGATACTCGAACCTGGTCATCATCATGATAAACTAAATCCTTCAGGACAGAGTAGACACGAATTTTAACAGCACTGCTCACACTCTTCCCAGCATGCTTCAGTACACCTTTTAAAGCAGTCAATATTGCCTCCCTGATCCCTGCATCAGATACCTACAAAATTGGACGTTCAGGCTGTTATATAATCTGGCTTCAAGACCAAAGTGCATCAAGGATAGAAAATCACAACCATTACCTGCAAACTCGACAGAAGGTCACCAACTAGAGGGTCAACCCTGGTACTGAGTGCACTGAGCTTACCAAGTGCAAGAGCAGCACTTGAACGAACAGTCCTGCATGCAACAAACAACAAGAATCATGCAAGAAGTGATACAGAATAATGTAAGACCAGATTCACTCAAACACCGCAAGCAAACAGTTGTCAACATCAGACATTATCTTCTTTTCAGAAAAATAAATAGCACCAATTAATTTAAGAGAATAAAATAGTTAGGTCCCTCGAGCATATATTTTTCCTCCAAAGTACATAAATGTTTCTTCAGAACACTAAATGATAAAATATGTCCAAACTAACCTTGTACTATCCTGTAGACACTTGATAAATGTTGTTTGAAGCTGAGGAAGAAAAGGTTTCAGTGCTATCCCACCCTTTCTTATTATGATGCTTAAAGTAGACAATATGGCACTCTTCACCTGCCAAGGAAACCGATCACCTATAATTCGAATAAGGGGCCTGCAGTGACATAAACAAGAAAAAGTCAAGATTTTATGAAAGAAAAAAAAATTATTGTCAGCACATGCATCAGAATATTATCTTCATGAACAGCTAGTGTGTAACATTTAAAGGACAAAATACAAAGCAAAACCTAGTAACAATAACCATGAAAAGCTCTAATAGGAAATAAATATCCCCATTAGCCCCCCCCCCCCCCCCCCAAAAAAAAAGGAGATGATGAGATATAACACTTCAGTAATCACAGCATCTACTCGTCACTAGTTTTACATAGAATATAGCGCAAGAAAGATCCATTTATGTATTTCCAACAGTCAGTTTTCTCCCATTGGAATTTATTTAGTTTTCCTTACTCCCAATGTCAAAAGGGCACAACAAAATGAATTCATTTGATAGATAAATCAAAATAACACAGTAAGAAGCATGGGTTTAATGTTAAAGCTCCTTTGAACTTCAGTTGGGCAAAACAAGTGGTAGTGAAGTTGCAAAATGTAGACAGCAAAATATAGACAAAGAAATAAAAGGGAAAAAGAAATATGAAAAATCATCAATGTTTCTAATGTAAGTTTCAAGACACTATTTCCTTTTCAATATTACATATGAGATCTGGACAGCCAAGTGCCAACCCATTGATGAAATGAACTGGCAAAACTCCAACTTTTAAACAAACAAATTTTCTACTGCGTTACTGATTTATCCAGTCTGAATCCACGTAAACATCTAAAAACTTTAATAAAATTTAAAGTACAGCCAATATTAACCAAATAATCATGGTACATACCCTGTAATTGGAATAACAAACTCCTTTAAAGATTGTTCGCTGGTCACTTCAATAAGCTCTCCAAGACCCAATGCTGCCTGCTCTCTTAGCTCAGCAGACCCACTGATTAAACCCTATATGTGCATTACAACATCAGACACTGAATTTACAGAAAAGGAAAATAAACTGCACAATAATACATATAATTCATATTTTCTCCATCTTGCAAGTAAAGGCAAACAACCAATTTCAGTTGGCAATTTCATGTTATGGACGCAGAAGAAATAAAATATATCAAGAGTATGGTGGCAAAAAATTACAACCTTGTCATGGCTGAAAGTGCCTAAATTAATGTGAAAACATCAACAGGAAAAGAAGAGAGAAGAAGAAAGAAAGAGAAAAGAAAGCAAGAAACTTATGTGAAGGGAAATCTTATAGTCTGTTAATACAATATCCAAGAATTTTGCAATAATCTAGCAAATGAAAAAAAAGTTCAACCATACAGCAATACAAGTTTCTAGTGCAGATAAAATTGATATTAATATGCAACAATCTGTTATAATCCTAATGGCAGATAACGAATGATTTACTGCTAAAGTTTCAATGTTCTATTTCATATATCAATTAATTTTTGGAATACTGGATAGAGTTCTAAATGCCAGATTGTCAAAGAGCACAAAAAGTAAATACAGGTTTCAGTGTCCGATAATTCAACGAGATGACTATTTATTCCACCACTTACTTTCACACCAAGATCACCAATATCATGAGTTCAACAAAACAGATACAGATCCTATAGAACAGATTCGGATCCTCTTCAACTCTTCAATAGTAACAAACTAATAACTGATGGCTAACTATTTTTGCTGATTTATCTTATTATTTAACCAAAAATAAAAAAATTCAATGACACTATCAGAAGTTCATCTGTTGATAGAAAGAGAGAACTTATAAATGTAATGGTGGAAAGAACCAAAAAGACTCCTGATGGGGACAATCACTGCACAAGAAAAGACAGTGCTATATAAGGCATATCACAATGCTTCTGTAAAGAGCTAGGAGAAAAAGTATAAAGAACAAATACTTGAAGGAAGATTGGAAGCAATGGCTGAAGTGCTTTCGGCAAACAGAAGCCAGGAATGAGAATTGGTCCTCCCTGCAAGTTCAAACAATAAGTTGTGTCAAGATTAGTTGGCATCCACAAGAAAACATCTATAATTAAAGCAGTAAGAATTTCATCGAATGATCTGTAATTGACATTTGTTCCCTAAACAGAATCATTCACCTTCTTTTTTCTGCGCTCTCTATCTCTTGACGTTGATATGGCATCACGTACTACTTTTATATATGACGGCTGTACCTCTTTAGGCACAGAAGCAACAACCCTTGACAAAGCCTCCCAAGCAGCCTGTTGGAGAAAGCATAAGATTCGATCTAAAGCATGGAGGATCAACAATAGACCATGAATAACTTATGTTATTATACCGCAACAGTGGCCGAGTCTGAATCACTAAGCAAAACAATCAAAGTAGAAATCATGTTTGGAGCTTCATCAACCAAATATAATTTGCTGTTTTTGTAGAAGTATCCTATAAGATAAGCCGAACTTCTTCTAATTGAAGCCTGAAACCAAACAAAGTTACAAACTTTAACCAAGCAAGAGAAAAGATGTGACCAGCCCTAAAGACAGTGATCACTTATCAAGCATACCTGATTGTCGCCAACACCTTTCAGAAGCTCTGATACTAAAGATTCAACGCCTTCTTCATCTATGACTAACGTCACTGTTTCAGCAGCTTCTTTGGCCAAACTTTGAACATCCTAAAACACACGGGCAGTAAATAATTTAACAGAATGTACCAGCAGTATTATGGCAAACAATTCAAAGTCATAGTCAGGAAAAGCAAATGTGATAAGAAAAATAAATAATTAAAAAAGTAGAGGAGACTACAGGAACAAGTAGGATACCATATCATCATCACCCATAGCAGAAAGTAAAGCAGGAAGAATAGTGCCAAGGTGAAAGTTAAGACCAGGACCAGCAACCTCAGCTAATGCTCCCAAAGCATGTGCATTGAAGGCACTAGATACAAATTCAAACTATTAAATAAAAAGCAACTTAAAATTGAAACTGAACTTATAACAGCAAATAAAGAGATACATACGAAAGTGGAAGATGAACGAGCTTTGGCAAAATATGAGGTAAAACAGCTGCAGTCCTGACACTGAAATTAAGAAAAATAGCTATTTAGCACCAGAAAATGCACGAAAAGATTTTAAGAAGAATGAACAACAATAACAAGAAGGCACAAAATTTTTACCTTAAGATTTGTTTGAGGCCATCTAGTGCAGTATCAGAGGTTTCATCATCCTCCAAGGCATGAAGAAGTGTTGGTACTATTTCATCAATTGCTTGCATTCCAGCACTCTATGTCAAATTTTATTAGAGTTATATTCTATCACAACTTATCAACATAAAATTCAAAAGATACCCGAGTAGAAGAGAGCACCTTGAAAAGAGTGCTAAAAGCTAGGCCTGCAGATTCACGAACCTCAAGAACACTATCAATAAGATATTAAGAGGAAAATAAAAAATGAGATTTTTGAACATTTAACATTAACGGCGGCATATCTTTTTTTTCTAAAAGAAAAATGCACCCCTAGAGAACCCCAGAAAACAAAGAAATAGAACAAACCTATCACAAAGGGCAGTCCTGATGGTAGGGATGAGCTCATCCATGAAACTCAACAACTGACTCTTACCAGCACTGGCCATCACTTCACTCAGACCAATGCATACACCCTGTCAGCCACATGGATGTTTCAGAAATTGCAACAAAAAAAGAAAATATTAAGTTATAATCCTTAGCAAGTCAAAGACAAAAATTCCTAAAATACAGATACTTGACCCAATGGATTGACCAACCAGGTGTTCCAATCACCTGACATATATTCCTTTAGTAAGAAGCATTCATAATTTAGAACCAGCAAAACAATCCGTATCTTAAGCAAAGAACGACACTAACCGCAACATCCATCTCCAACTACAAAACTACGACTTACACTGTACATGTGTTGACTAACTACAAACGCCAACTTGAAATTCCAGTGAACATAATTATAACCTACATCCACACTCCCAAGTTCTCATGCACAATTACCTTCATAATGAAAATTCAAAAGGCCACAATAATAAACCAAAGATCAATAGAACTGGAGTATAAATGAATCAACATAGCTGGGACCAGAACCATCTGTTCTTCATGAATCTAATAGTCAGTTCATGCAAGCCGACAAGCTGAATAATTTTATAAACGGACTAACAAAAAAAGTTCACTACTGCAGTAATGTTTCTGATGTAGGTTGCCCTTTTGGTGACTTACAAAATTTTCAAAGAAAGAGAGAGACTAGATCCAAATTATCAAAGAAAAATATATAAACCATGAAGTGATGTGAGATCACATGGAGAACTCAAAGCATGCATAAAAAATAGTCCCCTATATACATATAAGAATTGAATAATTAACTTATGACAATATGATAAATTTAAAATTGCATTGTTTTTGAAAGCTGGTTGATGCAAAAAATAAGATAAAATGAAAATCATTTCACTGCAATAGAGAAAGGGAAAAAAAAAATTACTTGTCTTCTGCTAGCACTAGGATCCTTCAGCCCACGAGACAGAATTGGTATGATTGATGGCAGTACTCTTTCTCCAAGCTTCCTGACAAGCTCCCCCAAAGCTCGTCCAGCAACCTGCATAATAACCATGTCATAGGATTCAAAATGTCTACAATCTGAAACTTAAAAAATGACTAATAAAGATACAAATACCAACCTGCCGCCTTTCCGATGATGAGGATGCAAGAGAAGAAATTAGAGTATTCATCAAAACAGGCATTATCTCCTTCAGAGTCTTTGGAGTGTTTGCAACTATAGTTTTCCACACATGTAATGCAGCCTGACCAAAGGGGAGAGGGCACTTCAGTTCCACTCAATTCACAAACTACATAATTGTCTAAATTGAATTCATCAATGTCAAACAAGAAACTAACTATAACCATTACCTGACGTACTGAAAGACTGACATCAGATCGAACCATATATAAAGCAGCAAGAACCTCATTACGCTTATCCCTTCCTAAAACCTCAATGATAGCACGTCCATGTGCTTCAGTACTAGCACCTTCGTCATCACTGCCACCCTCAAGTAAAGCTTTTCCAGAAGTCCCAGCAACCTGGATCATATGAATTCTGTAAAATGTAGCTCAACTAAAGCACTAAAAAGAGCGAAGAAATTTGAGAATAATCGACCTTAAACAAGAGATCTCCCAAAAGTTCCACAGAGCTTTGTCGAATACGCCAATTATCATTGAAAATACCATCCTCTACAGCTGGAAGGAGCAAGGGCAATGATCTGAGACACAAAGAAAGACTAGGTAAGACCTTTCAAAGATAAAGCATCAGATGAACGTTGAACCCCGTTTTAGAACAAATCAAAGTGGTAGATTATTTACATAGACACGAACAATCTAATTAAATTAAAAACAATTGAATTCTTCATGAATATTCATTATAGTATGATTTATTTCGTCCTCCTTCAATAAATTTTTGAAAATAAACATAAAAATTATGAACCACATAGGAATTTGCTAAACATGAGCCAATAATAAATTAATATGGTCAGAATTATCCGAGTCATACGTTGTTGCATAGTGCTCCACCAGGACATGTCCAGCACCAAGCGCTGCATCGCGCACAGATTCATTCTCATCAGCAAGACCTGTATGAGTAGCAACAGCAACATATCAAAAAATGCAATAAGAATCCTCCAACAGGAAACTGCAAGCAGCATGTGATAATAAATCTCCACAAAGAGAAGAATAGTATTTACCATCTAAGATTGCAGGCAGCACCTGCTGCAGGTAGTTCTGAAATTGAACGCCTAATGACCTTGGTAGATACTACAAAACAAAAACACATTTAAGGAAAAATAACAGTGTGCACACCATAACGAACAATTCAAGAAAAGACGACCAGATTCACCTTGAAAAGTGTTAGATATCCATCACGCACAGATGCTCTCTGGTGGGAGCAATTTCTAATAATATCAGGAAGAATATGCTCAAAGTACACAGTCCCAAGTGCAGCTAAAACCTGGCAATAGGTGGATCTCCTTCAGTCAACCATGCCAAATTTAATAATTTTTTAAATTAACAAAAAGATTCATTCTTAAAATTTTCGTAGTCATCTTTGTTAACAAAGAGAATGAAACACCTTACTAGGATAACATTTAAGTCAAAACAAATGAACTTGCGACCAGTTGCCAAAACCAACCCCACACAAAGCACCAAATTGATAACTTACAAAATCACAATTACAAGTAATAATGTTATTTCAGTTGACATGTTGACTGCCAAACACCTACTAATACATATTTAAATTTTATTAATAAGAACTGAAAAATGCAATTAATATGAGCTATCAGTACATCTGTAATATGAAGCCTCTGTCTGCTAAGAAAGCAAAGAAGCAAAAAGAAGCAAAACAAAAAGCTACACAAAAGTAGATCAAAATCAGGTTAAGACTACACCGTAAAAAGTATATCCATCCACCCTTGTACAAGGCTGGACCAGCCCTTAAAACCTTTAGTCCAGAAACCCTCTCCCATAAGAATGTATTCTGAAAATTATATGCGATATTACCAAATCTTTTTCTTCTGCACTGTGCTAGATATTGCATAAAAATAATGTTAAGACATACACATGTTAACAATAAAAAAGAAAAAACATTGAAATATGACATACAATTTTCATAATCAAATACAATTATGTCACCACCATGAACATAGTACCATTATGATGCACTTCTGATGTATAGTTGCTACCACAGTACTACATGTCTGAAGTAATAACCAATAGATTCCATCCCAAAGGGTGTGGCAATCATCAATAGAATGGTAAAAGATTTTCATAACTGATTAAATTACTTATTACCATCCTGATATGAATGGATGAATGTCACATCACTTGGGATGAAATCTTTTGGGATATTACTACAGAAGAGTTGTACTACTCAGGTCAGTACCAACTAGAGTTTCATGGTGTTTCATTTTTCTTTGTTGATGGCAGTTGGGAAGCATCAATGGCATTAAAAAGAGCAAAGGAAGTGGGGTGCCGGAGAGAGGTTGGTTTGCAGTAATTTGGGAACAAGCGACCATTACTGCTATAAATTTTTAGTCTGAGTTACAATGATTTGTAAGGATTTTTCAGAGTCCTCTTACTTTTTTGACAGCTTGTCTTTATTTCTGTCGACAGCTTGTCACTTCTTTAAATTTCTATTCTTTATACATATAATCATACTTTGTTTTCTACCACAAATGAATAAATAATAATAGATTACAGCTTGCAAATTTGTTGACGTTCCCATTTGTTCATGCAAAGACGAACCTAATATAGCCCCTTGCTCTTAAAGCAGGAATAATAACAAAAAATTAAAAATAAAAGTCACACGAAAAAATAATTAAAGCATGGGGAAAACTACACGGGGCTGAAAGAGCATATGAAAATATACCCTCAAATAGTAAGTTGTTATTGCATAAATGTCAACCTTCCATAGATATTACTCAATAAAAGCCAATAATAATGAGTATTGTGAAAGTGAATAATTAATTGTAGGGGCAGTCCAAATAAATGGAAAACTTAACGTGCTTCCTGATTAAGGTATAATTTCTTCTCAAGCAATAATAAGAAGCAAAGAAATTGTTTCCACATAATGCTACAATCTATCGGAGTGTGTGTGTGTAAAAACTCCTATCCAAGCACTTTTAACACAAAAAGAGATGAGCAAAAGTGAACATCGCCAATGAGATTTACTATCTATGTAATATAACAAATGTGAGTAAATTTTCATTTATTTTAACTCAAATGCCAAATCTGTAGATAAAGAATGGAGGTGACTTAAAACCAGAAGCCATTGAATGAACTAGGTGGAATTATCAATTATGCGATCATAAACTTAAAGTTTTGTTACTATAATGATGGAAGAAGTAAAATATAAACAGCACATTCTAACCTCACTCAGCCCTTGAGCAGCTCCAGAGCGCTCCACATTACTATTATCAGACTTGAGAGCATCTAACAACCATGAAACAAGATCTGGGAAGTTTTCCTCTCCCATTCCCCTTATCAGTGATCCTATGGCCCTCGCCGCAACAGATCGGACTTCTGGAATTGGATCCACAAGTACCTGATTTTATTTTGAATGAAAAAAGCATGAGTACACATTACATGCAAAGCAAAAATGTAAAAACCATTGCCAAAAAAGGTGTAAATCTCTCCATCTATACAATGTACCTTTTTCACTTCAGGAAGAAGCAATCCTATGTAAGGAATCATATCCTTTGGTTCTGTAACTAACGAACACATATTTCCAACTATTTGTGCGGCTTTCTTTTTTGTTTCAGCACTCCTCTCCCTTAGCCCTCTATGTACTATTGGCACCAATAGAGCAAGTGAAGGGGCATCAACTGTGTTAACAAAAGTCGTCTGCACAACATGAACAAGCAATTATAGCAACAAAAGAGATGATAGATTGTTAACAACTGAAACCACATCCATAAACCTACTTGGAGGAGAATATCAAGGGAATATTTTGTGTGGTCATTGGGGTCTGTAAGACCCATCAGAAGAGTAGGGACAAGAGAAGCGATCTCAGGATTCTTTATCACACTCCCAACCTAAGGATAAACAAAATCAGCAACAATATTAACCAATAATAAAAGCATGAATTATCAAAAGAAGAGATTATACCTGCTGAAGGGCTGTCTGCCCGGCTGACTGGACTTTGGGATGTGTATCAGTTAATACCTGGAATCAGAAAACAAATATCTCCATCAGACAATTTAAATTCTATCATTCAAGTCTCTCATAAAAAAAGTAAAAACAACCAAAACTGGCTAATAAGAATGAAAAATTATATATTGTATTTAGACAAACCTCAGTCAGTTTTGGCACAATCTTAGGAAGACACTGAGAAAGCTGCTGAGGAGCACAGTAAGCCATAGCACCAAGTAGCTGCACACTGCTTTGCTTTGTTCGCCAAGCTTTATCTTCTAGACCCTGCATGAAAAATTTTAATGATGGTTAACAGGGCAATAAATTTTTGTAGTAGAAGGCCATCTGATCTTATAAATGGAATAAGTAAAACATGCAGACATATTTCATTATACAATAGTTTGAAACATAAATGTTTAATCATACACTTCACCTGCGATATTGATGTGAAAATTCTATTAGTTAAAATGAAACATATACTTAATTTTTTTTAGTTTTTTAATTTCTAAATGGAGTTATAATTGCGGCTCTGTTTCATCCATCGGTGTATCCAGCAGGATTCCAACATATGTTTGTCCCACAGCAAACTTTAAAAAGATTAAAAAGAACATCATACAGAAGACAACCTGTTAGTGCATGTCAACCTCAATTAGGGAGCAACAGGGAATCTTAATGGGTTAGGCATCAATTAATTAGTATAGTACCCCAGTTTGTCACTAAACATTGATTAAAAGTGAAATGACGATAGCAATGCAAACTTCAAAATAATTCAAGGGAGTAAAAATTTTAAGTACTAAACCGCTTCATCATGACATTACAAAGATATCCAGTGTCACCAAAATAAATTAGACAGAACAATATGATCTTTACCAAACTTCCAGATAGAAATATGATTATTTTCTCCAGAAAGTGGGGAAAGATACAAAAGTGAACCGGAGGCCAATAAAAGCTACAAAAACTGTTTCAAAGCTAACTGCCATGTACACAGCAAGGAACTCCGCTTATCTACAACTGGAAAGAATATTGCATCCAAATAATTATTTTAAGGGAAAAAAATGCTGTAAATCAGAAATCATGGGTGCAAATATTTAAAGCAAACTAGATAAAGCATTTAGACTAAAATATAAACCTTCAATAGGGATGGAAGGACAAGCTTCACCCCCTGAGCACTAAGTTGAGACATCATTGCACGAGCGGCACATTCAGCAGCTTCACGAATTGCAACAACTTGATCAGAGAAAGCAACCAGAAGTAATGGTAGCATTTGGATCACATACCTGGACCAAAAGTGGGAAAAGAATACATAAGTCAATCTCATAAACTTGTGCAGTGGAAATACTGGGCTAAACAAGCATTCACTTACGGTTCAAACAATCTTCGAAGCTTTTCACAAAGGCACTCAAAAGCCAGTAAAGCTCCTTCACGACGTTTTGCAGAATTCCTGCAGTTTAAAAGAAATACAAGGGCAACAAACATCAACCAACCGGAGCAGCACAATAGCTTCAGACTCCAATAAAACAAATGTATGACGCAAGCTATCACGAGGAGAATTGGGCTGACAAAAATAAAACTCTTAACAAGATTTCAGAATGATATTTTCAATTTCATGAGATATTTCTCTTTTTAACTGAATAGCTGGTAGCTAAATCACATCCCCTCCAATTACTAAACCAGCAGGCTAGTAAACCAGCAGACTGGATAGTTTGAACCAAGACCAATTTCTAGAGGTACGAAAGCCTACTGAACATCTAGCTGAAATCTAAATATATAATGCATTGATGCAGTCCAGAGCTTCCAAGAAATACATTTGGAACTAATTGTAGTTAGCTTTCTGAGGTGATAACACAGGATACAGATACAGATGTAACTAACACAGAAGGCTCAAGGATAAGGAGCAAGTATTTCAGGTTCAGGAAAAATGACCACATTTCTTTTTTTTTTTTTTTGGGGAGAAAAGTTGAATAGATTGAATATATAAAAGCTTAAAGAAGGTGGAAAAGATGTCCGCTAGCCCCAAAAAAAGCTTAAGAATCTACAAATAAGTCTTCTCCAAAAAAGAAAGTTTCTTTCTTGGAAGGGCTAAAACAGAACCAGCATCTGAAACCTTCCCAAAAGACAAAAGCTAGCTCACCTAAAACTCCTTCCCAATTTAAATGTATTAAAAAAAATAAAAAACGAAGTGTCTTGAAATTCCTTTGAGGCCCAAGGAGATGCTAGAAACAGAGCTCTATTCCACAGAGAATTGACATCTTCCTCACTAGAGTCCCCATAAATTCCATTGTTCCTTCCTAGCCAAATAATCCATAAAGTGGCCAAAATGCTACATTTCCATAAGGATGACGACCACATTAAGGAGAACTTTCAATAATTTAAACTAGATATCTCTCAACCGGAGGTCCCAAAAAGCTCAACCGAGGTTTCTCAGAAATTTTCCGCCAATGCTATAAAACAGAAATTGTATATACTTCCAAAGCCTATATGTAAGCATGCCAACCATATATTGCAATATTTCTGACAAATGACTTTTGTTGGATGATCTCTATCCCTCAAAACAAGCAGGAAATTTTTCCCTTTTCTGGGTGGCTTATGCGTGTAAAGATTCTTTTTCCCCTTCCAATTATTTATTTACTGAATAGCTACAAATCCACCTGAAATCACTACAGTTCTAATCATTGAACAAACACTGGAGAGAAAAAAATTACCTATCTGCCAAACCTTCTCTTACTGTCGCCGCAATGCCATACTTCTTCAGGCTAGAAATTCCAAATCCCTTGACCAGTCCAGCCAGTCCAAAAGCTGCTCCACGACGTTCTCCATATTTGTCACTCTTCATCAGCTGATCCAGCAGCCTTGAAACAAGAGTTGGTGCTTCATCCTAATGCAAGCAATTACATTCTTAGACTACTCTCAATCACCAATAAAAACAAACAAATTGCTATAGAAATGTCAAATCTTCCCAAACATCTACCATATCAGGAACAATTCCAAAACACAAGTACAAAAAATTAGAATCTCATTCTTCACAAAACTTGCAACATACTTGCATCGATTGCATCAAAGGAGATAGGCAGGATGAGACTGCACGCTGAACAGCTTCTGACGGCGTGTTTAACACATCCAACAATTTGTCTACAACAGCATGAACCTTTGGATCATCCTGTAACCCAAAAGACAATAAAACAAAATGTTCAGAATGAAAAAAAAAAATAGCATCTTGTCTTTTTTCCAGGGAAAGAAATAAAAGAATATAAAAAAAGAAAATAAAACACAATACCTTTGCCAAGTGTTTCGCCAGCGCTCCGGTAAAAATTACCACTCCCTCTCGAACCAAGTCATATTTTTCTTCATCAGATGCCTAAGCAAGAACAAGAATTATATAAGATACAGCAGGTTCCACAACTTGCAAATATGAATCCCATTGTCAATTCCAATGATTCAAATAAAAAGACAGATCTAATCAGTGTTTTGTAATAAGATTCAGAACAAAAAGAGACTGACCTTCTTGTTTAAGTAGTTTTCAAAGATTGGAAATAACAAAGAAACATTATCCCTCCCATGCTTATCAATAATCATGATACCAGCATTAAGCATTCTTCCTCGAACATCTGCATTAGTATCAGCCTGCAAAATGAAATCATTGCTGGTGATGGATAGTTCTATAGTTCAACCTTTCTTATAACTACATCAATAACGGTTGAAGAACCTAATACCATATTGGAAGAATCTAGAGTCAATTTCTTTCTAAATTGCAATTAAATAGTACAAGACAAGGTGGAAACCACTACAACGGACAAATCAAGCTTCAAACATGTAGAAGCAGCATGACATTTGCCTTTCTACCCTGGTTTCAGAGGAAACCACAGCTGAAACTGCAGTACCACCTTTTTTCTTCACTTCAGACAGCAATTGCAAAGTATTACCAAATTATTATAATACAAGTAGCACAATGTTCTGAGATGCTTATCTTGCCAAATGGCATCTAAAGAATAAATGTTTCTTTTGTCTCCAGTAAAGCATCAATTTGTTAAGCTTCCAACTCATAAGAGATTGGTACTCAATGATACCCAAAACTTCCATGATTTTCCTTTGCAGTAGATTTTAAAACAAACTGAATTAAACCTACAACTAAAGATCCAAAAGAAAGTAAAATATATTTCACACTTCTACTAAAATAATGCCTGTTTTCTTTCGAAAATAACAACTGGAAGTTCAGAGTGGAAACAGCAAAAAGAATCTTACAAGTGCCCGTGATATCAGGAATGTCATGACGACAGGAAGATCTTTTGTTCTCAGAACATCAGCGGCAGAATGTAATGCCAAAGCTATTCCTTGTCTGCCTAGCCATCCAGCATCAACATTATCCCCACCTAAGCCAACGTCGCGGATATACAAAGAAAATAATGTTGAAAGAGATCCCTGAAATTATGGTAAAACCATTAGAAACATCATAGCTAAATCAAGGTGGAAGTGAAGCTAGAAGACTAACCTGTATAGAATCTGGGTATTCATCCAAAGCAGTAGCTAATGCCTCAGCAGCAGCCAAACGGACATTATAATTATAATGAGAAAGTGCTTTGAACAGCCCTGAATAATCAGTTCCGAAGTCGTACCCATAGCGATCCCATATGTCCTCTGCTGCTTCAGCAACTGACTGAAAGCATTAAAGATCGGTGAGCACATGAGTCATTTATAAGCAGAAGCATAAATTATGCCAGGCAGAAAAAGCCCTAACGTCAACATTTGGAATCATTGTATGAACCATACTAACTGCAAATAAACTATCTACTGCACATCAAAGTATTCCATAACCTTGATATTTGGTATACACTTGTAAATTCATCACAAACTTCACAGAAGATGGAATTGCCTTAAAATCAGTAAGACAGCTTAAACTATAAATCTTAACTTGGTGATGTACATTGGCACTACTAATAAACTCATATGAATTTAAAAAATGCTTTTATCACATTCGATTAGCAACTTGTGTTCTCACTACAAATATGAAACCTCAGGCAAATTAACCCCCCCCCCCCCAAACCACCACCACCAAAAGAAAAAAAGGATATACTTCTCAAGGAACATTCAGACCTAAGGCAAATTAACCAGCTGCAAGGGGAATACTATACTTTGGTATTCTGTCATTTACTGATCAGTCATCAAATATAAAAATAAAAACTACTAACCTCTCAGGTACACCTAATAACAGAAAAACAAACTACTTAATAGGAAAATCATACCTTGAAATTTGAGTGCAACTTAAAAAGTAAATATTATGAGTATAGATGGAAATCAAGGTAAAATACAAAAACTTGTGAAAAGAAAATGATGACAGTAACGAATATTGAACACAGTTCAGGAGAAATAGAATTCTTGTATTCCATCTTAAGAAGTATGGTAATGCAAAGAACATTTATATACTCCTAAAACACTATAACTCTAGCTACGAAAAAGGGACTGACAATCTAAACAGATAACATCCTAACAAACAGGAACAAATATTTAAAATTCAAACTATAAAGGTAACAGCAAGCTTTAAGTTTGACTTATTCAACAAATATAATTCAATAAAATATTTCTGACAAGACATTCATTAAATCGCAGATTCAATTATTAATTTATAGAAAGTTACTAGATCAATGGAAACCTAATGCAAGACAACTAGTCCAGAAATTCAGACTTAGTTTAGATTTTAATCAGACACTTAGGAGCCAAACCTTTTCTGGATCATGAACAGCAATCCATAGGCTCGTTGAAACCTCAATATTCTCAGGAAGAGAACGGTTAGAGACAGCAGGAATGCATTTCACAGCATTTAAACAGGCCATTCTCACATGAACATCTTTCGCATACACTCCATATAAAGCCTGTAACAGGGGAAAAAAAATGTAACATGCTTAAAAGTAAGCAATGAAGAACACAGCAGAAGTAATTCAAGCAAAATAAGTGGTGCACATACAGATGCCACTTCATCTGGTTGAAGACCGAGACATAATTCATTCAATGCTGATCCAACAGCTGCTTGATAAGAAGGAACAACACCTAAAACATGATAAAGCACCTGCAGAAGTGTGTGTAAAAGATACAGGAAACAGAAACAAAAGAAAACACAAGGAGAGTAAACTGATAGATATAATATTTTTCAGAGAGATATCACTTTGCACTAGAATAAGGGTCTGGTAAGTAACTGATATCATTCGAAGCCTAGGAAGGGGTAAAAGAGGATCCATGTGCTTATAAAGAATTTGAAGCACATCATCATGCAGTCCTGTCTTCTTGGGTGATAACAAAATTCGCTCAATTATCTGGCAAAAAATTCAAAAAAGATAAGTCCGTAGAACAAAAGCATCGTGGCATTTTAAAATATAGTAAAGTGGGAAAACTTACTGGAAATACAAAAGTAAAGGAATCGACAGGAAGGGGCCCAGATTTGCATGATACGGTTAAACCATTCACTATTCTCTCAAAGAGACACAAGGATTCTTTATTTTTGGCTGCTTCACCAACTGAAGGAATAAGATCTGAATCTACATGAACTTCCTCAGTCACAATGAGACGTAAAGCAGTAGCAATGTCTAGTGCCCAATTACACAGAGGCATAGCCGTGCATCTAGAGAGCTTCACCAGGGCTTCATAGGCTCCATCACCTACTATAGGTGACCGAAGTAAAGGATCAACAAATTTAACCTGGAATAATTCAAGAATAAAAAAAGATTTATGAGCACCAAAAATGAGAAAATAACAATAATTAGAAGAGAGAACTTTTCAAGTAGAGAATCTAGAGATGAGAACAAAGATTTCACTCTAAAAGTATTTGACTAATCCACATTGAAACAAACAAGGGCAGTGCGGACCACAAACAACTATAGGCAGGAAACCAACAATACTTCAAGCCGAAACTAATTTATAAATTTTTTTTTTATTTACCAAGAATAGACTGGGCCGGGAAAGGTTTGCTATTCCATCATAATCCAAGAAAAGTAATGTAAAATAGTTTATTTTAGTGTGTTGCAAAAAATATGACAAGGCATATTAGCTTCAGAACTAAGGCAAAGTTTTTAATCCTGAATAGAAAGATCATTACGGTAGTATTTTAATAACACCACGACACGAACACAAGACAACATTCCTTTTGAAGGTTTATAGCGCATTATGAAATAGGAAACTGAAATTAGCTAACAGAAGGAAGTTTACCCAATATGGTGCAAAAGAGAATATCAAATGAGCCTAGAAATCAGAAACGGACGAACATGTACATATATACAAGATTGGTTGTCAAACACGAACCAGAGAAGGTAATTGACTGTGTGCAAATACAGGATTGGCAATGGCCATCTCCCCAAGGGCACTCAGCATTAAAGATAGATTCCTCTGTACTCCTAGGACCTTTTCACGTATGGATGCCTCCTCCTTAAGCAGCAGTTCACGTGCCTCTTCTTTTGCTGTCTTTCCCTTATCTATGTGGAACAAAGTAATTATAAGTGTGTGTGTGTGTATAATATTATTTCTGCACAACAAAAGTAATAAAGCAACAAATAAAACGATAACATGCCAGCTTTCTTCGTCGACTTCCCAATATCCTTTTTCCCAGCACCAGACACTTCTCTATTAGCCGATTCCCTCTTTGCAGAATGATTAGAGCTGACATGATCCTGAAAACAGAGTCAAATGTCGTAAACAAATAAATACAATGGATTTCTTCACAATCATGTCAAAAAGAAAAAGAAGAAAGTGAAAAGGTGAATAAAAGAAAACAGAAGACAAGATATTTATATAGTAGTACCACGCCATCCTGTTCTTCATACATTCGGAAACGGCCCTTTGATTGTTTTGTGTTCTTAGCAGCAACAATCTCTGCAATATAAACACCTTGCTCACTGGAAAGCATTCCTTCCGGGGTATAAAACACCTGACAAAAAGAAAAAGGGAAAGGAAGAGAACAAATTTCAGCAAATCAAATAGATGCTGGTTCCTCATAGCATTGCAGGATACAACTTTTATTTCCTTTCCATGAATAAAGAAATTTGGAATACAAATGAGGATGGGATCTGCTGATAAAGGGAATAGGGATATAAGAAAATGTTATAACGTTTAGAAAATTGCTTTGCATAATTAGGAAAAAAAGAAATAACAGTTCCACTCTCCTCAATTGAGGACAGCAGAAACAATCACAGGAAGACGTCTGCAACAAGGACAAATAAACTCTCACAATAAAAATCAAGATGTCCATCGTTATCTTACCAAAAACACAAAAACCTAAGAAACAATTGTTCTAACTGAAAGGCATCAGAAGTCGGCTCTCCAATTTAGAGCCTCACAGCCCTGGCTCAGTGAGGTTAAGGATAGATGAGGTTACATAGGTCTTAATTTGCAACAGTGTGAGGGTTCTTTTCAGATGGAGCTTTCAGCATTTTTCTCTTTATTTTTTAATTTTTCTCAAAGACAGCTGGTCTATACCAATGACAGTTGTTCAATCGTCCACGTATAAGTTTTATACAGTTTCTTATCCACACAAAAAGAAAGAGAGAATTTCAGAGGCCCTGATTTCAATGCTAAGCAAAAGATTACGAATATCACATATCACCTCCCTGTGTAAGTAATTTACAAGCAAGAAAACTGATAAGAAAGCAACTAGGCAAAAAGATATATATTTTAACAATTGAAAGATCCAGTATAGAGTAGATAAGCGGAAGAAAGATAACCTGAATGTCATTCTCTGAAAGAGAATCATGTACATAACGATCTGGGAGATCCTTCAGGTGCTGGCAAGGGGGATAGAGAAATTCAAATCAGCACTCAGAATCAAACAAGTAATACCAATAGCTACATTTCTATAAAGAAACTTTTTCCTCTTTTTAAGTATTACATTAATCAATGCATCATGTATATTTAGTTTAAAACTACTCTAAAACAACAATTAACCAGGAAGAAACCTTTTCAAACACCACATAGGTATCTTTAGGTGTTATAGACATCAAAGTGGATAAAGAATTTATTGCCGCTTGTTGTTCAAGGAGATTGGCACTCATTAAACCTGACGATCCAAGCAGAACCTGTGTAATACAATCCAGAAAAGATAAGACAAAGGCCAAAGAATACTATTTGAGTATTACGGGAAGTTATAAACTAAGAAAGAGAACAGAAAAGGAGATACACAGTGCAACCTATCGGGAACACATAACCAAAATGAGCAAAAACAAACAATCAAGCCACAAAGAATTTACTAGCCAATGATAAGAAATACCTTACAGAGATTTCCGACATCAGCAGAAACAATTTCGATGACATTGAATCCAACTGCTCGCAAACATTTATGGAGCCTCTGGAAACAAAGCAAAACAAGGAAAAAGTGCAAATTAAATTTGGCAAACAAAAGGGTAGAAAGTTTAATCTTTTTTTTTTTCGAAAAAAGAAATTATATTAGGAAATGAACAAGGAGTCCACGAAAGTAGAAAGTTAACATTTACAAACACATCTAATGTCTTTGTACCCACAACCAGTAACTCTTTCTCTCCAACCTTACCCCCGTTATCTTCATAAGACACACGAAGGCAGTTTTACTAATAATAAGATTGGTTGCAAAGATAGTGAATAATTAGCCCACCTCAAAACATCCCAAATTGTACACATAAAAATACCAAATGAAAATAAAAAGTTTCAAACCTGAACAGCATTCCCATCTCTATGAATAAAGAAAAAAAGAGGTACCCACAAAGAAACAAAATCAGCACTTTGTTTCAACAAATAATTTGACCCCAGCCCAAGAACCTGATCAAAATTGTTTTATTTCTAACCATCCGTATAAACTGTAGAACAGCCAATAAACAACATCTCCATAAACCATAGCAGAATTTTCAACCCCACAAAAAGCAAAATGCTTCTCAGCAAATAAAGAAACACAAGAATTCAAAATAACCTAAGAAATTCAAGCTTCATCAATAATTTGAACCAGAAACATAAGGTGGCTGATCATGAAGAATAATGGCCAATGCTTTCCATATTTTCAAGCTTAAACACACTGAAATTTACAGCTCAGCTCTCTCTATCTCTCTCTCACCACCTCTAACCTGAATGGGATTTAGGTTGGCTGTCAAATAGAAAAATCACTAAAATTAAAGAGTAGAGAAAAATAATACCTGCCAAACTGCATCTCTCTTTCCAGTGCCAACAATAGAAGGATGATGTGAGCAGAATATAACTCGTGCGGATGCACTAGGACCTCTAGCTAGAGCCACGGATGCTATCACAAGTAAGGTCTTCACTTGAACCTCAACAGATGGAAGGAATGGGACTTGCGAATCCATGAAGTCATCTGTGTCACTATTGAAATATAGTTTTAGAACCCCTCAACCAAACTGGTAAAAGATTAAAAATAATTATGACAAAAAGAACATATGAAGAAAAGAAAAGTTATGCAACAATACTTTTTTTATAGGAAACAAATAAAAATTTACTGAATAAAAGGAAAGGGAAGGATTACAAAAGTGAATCAGAGGTCCACAGACTAAAATCTTAGAATTTGTGAAGAAAACCAAAACCTATACAGGTAACATCTGAATGAAGTGTAGCTCCTAAACACGAGACAGGAAAAGAAAGGAAAAACCGAAGACCAGCACAAAAATCCTTAGAGACAAGTTCTGTACCATAATCCAAATCAAGGGAAACAAGAACTGTAGAAATAAGACACACAGATAAATGTGTAGTACGACTTGATTTTTTCCTTGACAACAAAAAGGTAATTGATTTCCCAAAGCAACTGAGCAATTACAAGACCAAGCAGAATCTTCTAAAACCAACGAACAGCTATTTCTCAAAATATCAGATTTCTATTTTCTTTAAATGTTAAGACAAAAAATCAACCAAAATCAAATACACTCATGATCCATAAATTTTACCTTGTTTTCGAAATAATAGTTTTCTCTCCAACTAATGAAAGAAAATTTGAAAACTCTAATAAAAGAGCTTCAAATAAGTGTGGAACAGAAGTAATTATTTTTCTGGTAGCATCATGAGCCATTTTCCGAATATCCCAACTTGGATGGCAAGTGAAAAGAAGTACTAACTGCAATAAGTCAATGATCTCTAGGTTACACGTATAAGCAAAGAAAAGATATCAAAGTAGTGCTCCACACTGGTTTACCTGTAATAGTAATTTGACTGAGAAAGTCTCCAACACCCTGCAAAATGAAACCATAGAATTTATTTGTAAATCAAAATAGCCTATGGTGTTATTATGCTTAGAAAATGAATATACCTGTGTGAATGTTCCACCAGTAACACCGCAAGAAGCTCAATGCATGCCATGCAATCATCAACTGATAATTTTGAGACCTGAAACCATGAAATGTAAAAACTTTAAGAACAAGAAATTCAATTGAACACATCCTTTAGCATCAATAACAGTGCTCATTACCATTGCAGTTGGTACAAGTGAGGGCTCATTTTGAGATACCAAAGACCAGATTTTTTCCTTAGTTACAGTCTCCTCTAAGAAAAGGCAGAGAGCAAAACGATTAACTTGAAGAAAATTATTAAAGCTGATAACAATGGTGCATTAAGAAATAACTCTACTATTCCTTATCAATAAACACCTGCTTTGATATCAGCTGCTGCAATCTTCCCCACTATGAGAAAAGCATATATGCCATCCAAACGCTGCACTGCTTTAGTAAAACCAGTTTTGACAAGCTGAATGAGAGGCCCAAGCAACGATGATGCCTGAAGGATGCATATAAGCAATTTTGTTTAAACCATCAAGATAACACCCTAGACAATAAAGCAGAGAACCAAAAAAATTGGCTCACCTGCAAAACAGCATCAGTGTTTGTGCATATGACTCTTAGACATCGAAGATGCCCCCTTCTTAGAGATTCCTTCTCTTTGAGGCCAGATGCATAAAAAGAAAGTAGGTCTGATTGAACAATGTCAGCAGAACGTTTTGCCCAAGAAGCAATGGCTGACAATATTGCAAGCTTTACCTCCTCATTTCCTTTAAAAAAAAATGGAGGCAAATAGCAATAAGATTAAAATGATACAAGCACACGAAAGAAGGATGCAAAAGGCAGATGCATTTTCAGAATGAAGGATCTATTGAAGAATTACAATGCCTACAAGCGTATAGAAACAAATTTTCAGAAAAAATTAAGGCAGTGAGAAGATCAGAGCATAATAAGCAACCTTCATCCTTATAACAAGATAAAAGAAACTTGCAAATGGTAAGTGAAAGACTGTTGAGATATTTCCCTTCGGTAGCATTCGACAATTCTTCAAGTGCATTGACCATGCCAATTCTCTGGTAAGGAAATGCAAGCCTTCCTTCTGAGCCTGTCCACATTAAAACTTTTAGCTTCCAAAACCCAGAAAATGATTACACATTCATTTTCATAAAAATAATAGTAACCATAATAGTAATAATAACAGCAACAATAACATGAAAGCTATATATTAATTAACATGCTTAAAAAGTATAATAGAAAAACATGAACAGAGAATAAAGACTGACCTCCAATTACAGCTTTAATAGCATAGAACATAGCTTCTAATGCATCTGGATTGCTAGACTTTTTGCTCAAACACCCTACTATAGTCAAGGCCCCAGTCTTTCTACCTTCATCTGCATGTCGAACCTGGGACAATACCACTGACAGAATTTCGGTTGCATATTTACTCAAATCAAGGTTGACAGACTTCAAAAGAATGCCGACTGATTCCAATATAATCTCAGGGTTGCGTTTTAACATTTTTATGGAAGCTGGAAGCACGATACTCTGGAAATCTTCATGAGACATATGCGTAAAGAGTGGAAGAAAAGATTCACTATGACCCTTCATTGGTTTTTCTTTGGCGTTCAAAACTGCTTTCACATATATGTCAAGAAATATCGGCTGTCCAGAGAAAAGAAGTAAAAATATTCAGGAGAAATTAAAGCTTAACCAATTCAAACTTAAGAATAGAACTAGTATGTAACGCAGAATATCTCCACTATTAACAATGCAATAATAAAAATATTCTCACCCTGCATCTTTCAAACAAAGAAGGTGATTTGGACGAAAACTCAAGCAATAACCATATTAGCTCAGGACTATGTTTATAAGGAATCCGTGCATCCTTAAGTTCCTCTGTGTAGGTCTTGTATATATCTGGGGACTGGAAAAACAACAAACACAAAATGCTCAAAGTTATAATCAAAAACTCTGAGCAGGCCAGTAAGGTTTATCATAAAAACCAGCAAGAGTTACAGGGCTGTAACCTGAGAAAACAAATGAAAAAAAGTTTGCTTGCAAGCTCTGCGTTCCCGAAAAGATCTTTGCATGACAATATGAAGCAAAGATGCCTGTGCAGCAGCCACTCTACACAATGCATTCTTTGAAACTGTTGCAAATTGGCTCTTGCCTAAGAGGAGACATGACCACTTGAGCAGTCTATAGCAGCCAACGTGAGATTGGAACTTTGACTGCTTTTCCATGGCCTGAACAAGGGCTGCCACAAATGTTTTCATAAATGTGACCTCACCCAAACCTTTTTCAATCACATCATCCACAGCTTTCCTCGAGCCTCGATCATCATATACCGACAATGTTTTAAAAATTATATCAACCAAAAATGAAGCAATCTCAGGAGACATTTCTGCAGTGTTCAAATTTCCAGCATTTCAGTACACACGTAAATAGATGAGTTGAACCAATTTTCTCTTTTCTTTGTCTAGCTACATAGAAGCAATACGCCAATAAAACTTTACACAGAAACTAATAGAAGAATCAAGATGTGAGTTGGATATAAAAACACAATTTGACTGAATCAGGAATGCAAGTGAACTAGAAACTAAATAGGCCTGTCATGCAAACAGAAATTCATATCATCAGCTTAAAGTCGGCATTCTCATCCACTGAATGCATCACTGAACAATCCTTATTGCTTTAAAATTATATAAGTACTTTCTTCAAACACATCATACGTTTATTACTATCAATCTATTCTATCAGTAACAAACAACAATGCATTTCTACTCAATGCGTACATACATGAAGTAAAATTAAGCAAAATACGACGTAGTTTCAGTGTTGCAAAAAGAGTGACCTGTGTTACGGATAAGCGAAGTAACATCGTGGCGGAAAATGCGTTGTCGTCGCTTGGTGGAGGAAGTGGAGACGGCGGCCGCGATGGAAATGAGAGTGTCGGAAGAATCCGCTTCCACCATTTTCAAAAAGTGGATGGATCCGAGTTGATGATTAAAGTAAAGTAAAAACTAAATTACGTTAATAAGATGATGCATATACAGTGAAGAAGTCCGTCGTTTTAGTTTATCAGTGATTAGGGTTTAAAATAGGCTTTGCCGGAAACTCAGATAGACCCTCAAAATGCGTATGCAAAAACCTCAACACTAACCTACAGTGCCAAATTTTTCTGGATGATTAATTTATATGGTGGCATATAAATGATTTTCCATTTTTTTTCTTTTACTTTATGAAAAATAAAGAAACTTCATACATTATTACATTTATATAATTTCTCTTTATACTCGTCCAAATATTAGTTGCCTATGTTTGGAAGACATAATTGGATTGGATTAGTTTTTAAGATTAAATTAGATTAAAGTATATTAGATTATACTATAATAAATATAGTGCTGTCTTTTGTTTAGTGTATGTCATATTGGGTAGGATTATAATAATATTATCTTATGTTTTACATAATAAAAATTATAATAGTATTAATTATCGGATAGATCCAATAAAAATAATAATAATTAATATGAAGGTTAAGTGAAATGTACTATACTTAAAATTTGAAAATAACTTTTGAATAAAATTTACCATCTATAAATAAAATCAACTTAACAGCACCTAATTCGATAATATTCCACAACTTAACATACAACGCCCTATATATAAACAGTACTTTCTCTATATAACATTATCGAAAAATATAAATTCCACAAACTATAGAGCAATAATTCAATCTAAATAAGATATAATTTCTCATATAATATATTTTATTACATAAGACAATAACAAAACAACCATTTATAATGTATTTGATACATCATACATGTTCATCGTTAAACCACTTTAACATGTGGTTAAATACTTACAAAAAGATGGTGGGTATCATTTGTTAAAAATAGTTTAGAATCACCCAAAAACAAAATATAATTCATATGATTAGTTACAAAAAAAATGTCATCATTCTGTTCATGGACCTACCATATACGGTTAATCTTTTGTACAAAAAGGATCGCAAAATACCACCCTTAATTAATCACCATACCCACCTAAGATAAGTTTTTCTAGAAACTCCTTTCTTTCTTCATCATTTCGCATTGTCCTAAATATTTCAGCAATAACTTGTGAATTGATACTTTCATTTAATAGCTTACCAAGAATATTATTCACATTCTGATTTGACTTTTCCATCATGTCCAGAAATATATATGCATAGTTTTTCGAAGCTTCTAACCAGTAGATCAGTTGATGTAGCCCGTTTCCTTTTAAATGATTTTGTTTGACCTTGGTCCATTGACATGGGAGATAATCCTTCACCAATCTCAGACTCAGCTTCAAGAATGTTTTCATTTTCGTTCTCTATCATGTCAACAGGAGTTTCGACTCCTTTCCCAATAGCACGATCTTTTCCAAAAATATATACAAGCCTCTCATATATCGAAATTGTTTGTTCCTCCACCCTTCAACATTTTTATGGTGCTAAAACGAAGGAAAATAATAAAAAAAAAAAAAATAAGAATTCTATCAATTACCAATGGTCACTAGAAAATTTTTTTTTACTTGCACATAGGATTGTCATACCTCATCATTATCAACTTCAACACACTTTTTTTCATCATTCCAACCAAAGTCACTTGTGTTAAGCATATCAAACATTACTTCATAGTTGTTCTTCAATTTTTTCATTTTTGATTCCGTGTATAAGCTAGCTTTTAGGCCAGCATTAGGAAGTAACTTTGCCAAATGTTCTTCAATATGCCTATTAGCACTTGGTTTTAGTTGCCCACAATCAGCACGAAATCCGCGTGCTACCATTTCCTCCAATATATTTAGCAAAGCTTCCTTTTCTTCTTTTGTCCATGCTCGTCTTGTTCCCTTTTTATCCTTTTCATTATTTTGATTAGTAGTTACACCATCCATCCCTATATAAGAATAATAATTCATGTATTAACAAGAAAATATACATTCACAGTGAAATAAGATATAAAATAATGGGAATAAATAAGAATAATGAAAAAAATAAGCATTATAAAAATAAAATAATAGATTTTTACAAAACATAAAAGTGTTAAATCACATGACATTACATAATAACAAAATACAAAGTTCAAATACCATAAAAAACTTAAACTGAAACTTCAAATTCCTCTATTTTGCCTCCAATCATTAAACATTTGTAATGCTAAATTATCCCTCCATGCAGTCCACTGTTCAGATGATGATAATTAGCTAATGGTTTCCCAGTCCTCCGAATTGCTACTAAGGTCAAAGTCATCTATCTTACACTCCATTGGATCAGCTGGCATTTTCTTATCAATAAGATTGTGTAAAAGCAGCAAACAATAATTATTCTGCTATGTGTTTTTAGAGGATAGAAAGATGGACTTCGTAAGATTGTCCAACACATCTTAAGAAGTCCAAAACATCGCTCTAACATTTCTTATTGAAGCATGCTTCATATTGAAATACTCTTGGTAATTAACAAAAGTACACCCATCTCTTCACTCTGATAAATGATATCTTGTTCCTCTATATGGTGCTAAAAACCCTTCACTATTTGTGTACCCAGCATCCATAAGATAATAACAACCTAAACATTGAGAAGGTGAAATAAGATTAAGAAAAATTTAATTAATTTAGGGCTGACTATTCTAAATCTATTAAAATAGTCTTACCAGTTGGAATTTTAATTAATTTTCCCTAGATATCGCGTCTCGAAGTACTCTAGAATCAGAAGTTGAACCTTCCCACCTTGGTAACACATATAGAAACATCATATCTTGTGAAAAACCCCCTTAAGACATTTGTTGCAATTTCACATTTTCTTGTTCCATATCTTGGTTTATCAATTTCGAGTACTCAAACCTTAATGTAGGTTCCATCTAATGCTCCTAAATAGTTCTATGCCAACAAAAATTATTAAGTTGAATACACTAGTACACAAAGTCATATTATAATTGTAAATGATATCTTAAAATTTAGGTACAACATACCTTAAAAAATTTCCATCTACCATCTGTGCAATGTTCAGGCACAATTTTTGGAGATTTTTACAAGATGTGTTGTAGTCGCAAAACTCCATTAAGAACAGAATTAAAAAATCTACTAATTGTCTCTCTAGAACGCTTGAAGCGATTATTAATTGTTTAAATTTTTACATGATGTGCAAGCACATGTAAGAATATATAAATTTGCTTATCAACAGAAACTACACTATCCATCTTCAACCTCCTATCACTACGAAGTAGTTCACATAATAACCCAAAAGTCCTTCTATCTATCCTAAGTTGATTCACACATTCTATATCATCATTGCCTAGCATGTCATTTAGAGTTTAAAGATGAGTTTGATGCCTAGCAAAAGTGTGATTCTTGAGCACATATTTTTCATGAGACCTTGTTGTTATATGGTGAAGATAACAACTATCATAATGCAGACAACCAACTTATGTTTGCGAAACTCGTTTGCAAGTAGGAATAACAAGATTTGTCTTTCGTTCATATCTATTTATCGTAAGGTTTGTAATTATGTAATTAAAATAAAATAAAGAAAATAGTCAGCGAACAATTAATAACAAATGTGTGCATGTGATGATACAAGGGTAATATGGAATATGTTATCCATGTGCATATATAATGAAAACTCATCAGCCATATAGGTGAATGGACTTTCAATCCTTACTTATATATAGTAAAAATAATTCAATTAATTTTCATAACCAAGCACAAATTGGACAATGCTCTTGACATAGAGAAATAAAATTAGGCAAGTGACATGTCTTCATAATTCGGTTAATTAAAAATAAAATAAAGAGAATAAAGTAACAAACAATTGATAATAATAAAAATAAAATAAAGAGAATAAAGTAACAAACAATTGATAATAATAAGCCCAAACGAAACAAAACTATTATGAGAGAGCGAAATAATAAAAACCCACCAAAAATTGAACAATATATTTTGACAATGCAAAAATTAAAGGAATGTTACTGTAAGTTTGGAAAAGATTAGCAAAATAATTGAGATTTAACTGGGGAAAGCATGTAAGGTGAGTTTTCAATTCCTGCAACCAAACCAACTACAAAAGAAAAAGGAAATAAAAAATCAATTTTAAGATCCATATTTGAAGCCCCAATTTAATTGGAAGATAAGAACCAATTTAGATAATATTTTGAATACCTTTGATTGTTGCTCAGATCATCTAAAACCATTTTTGGAGAATCAAGATTTGTTGAGGAACGAAGATGTGTGTGCTTTGCATTTGTTTGAGAGTAATTCTAATTAGGTTTGCTTTCAGCTTAATGCAAGAGAAGAGAGCATTGTGGTTTCACAAGATTTTTTTATCTAAGATAAACCCAGCAAAAAAAGGGTTTAATAATTCTAAGATACTGGGATAAAAAATTGTACTTATTTTTTATTCTTTATAGCCAAACACGCCTTTAGATATGATTAATATTTTTAGTCCTAAAAATTAGACTTATCCTACTTTTATCTCAGCAGCCAAACGTAGCCTTAGTTTTAAGAAGACCTCCACAAAAACATCAAGAGTAAATTATATTTTTAAATATTTAGCTAATATTCGTATTCAATTAATAATATAGAAATATAAATTTATTAATTTTTTATATTTAATTTAATGAAATTTTTTAATATATATCTCAATTTTGCCAGTCCGAGACTTCTTTTTCTTATTTTATAAGTATTGGATCCTTCTAAGCGGAGGTTATTCCAATTCAGGATTTCGGATTAGAACAGCATCCAAGAGGGAGGTTGGTGGCCTTTGGATTTAAATCCAAAGGGCACCTATGGCTGCACATGGTGGGCAACAAAAAAAAAAAAAAAAAGGAATTTGGGGCTATTGGACTTTAATCCAACGGCCACAAGTTCCTTCCCGGATACTATTCTAATTCGAAAGTACCAGATTGAAATAGTACTCTCTCCTAAGAAAAGAGATATATACTCGATTATTTGACTTGGTTGCTATAATTAGGTGACATTTATTTTTTATATATAATATAAATAAATCTAACTTTGGTCAAATCTATATATAAATATCTAAATGACATGTCTTTTTTTTTTTTAAAACCACCAAGAAGTGAGGGATCAGGTGGGATGCAAACATGTAATATAAATCAGAAATGAAGCAACTACAGAAGAAGGGGAACATAAACCAAAACCTCCTAAAATAAATGTAAATACAAAAGAATAAAAGAGAAAAATAAAATCATTAAAAGGAATAAAAAGTCATCCATGCTATCATCTGACACAAGGAACAGCCTGGGCATCCAGATAGAAATACCAGATATTTATTTTTTATTGAGAATATTACAAAAAAGTCACAAAAAATTATTTTTTATATTCAAATGTACATGTCCAAAATTGAACATGAGTTACAAAAAATTAAATTTAAAAAAGTCTGAAATTAATAAAATTTCAAATTTTAGATGTCTAATAAATAACTCCTTACTATTAATGTCACATCAGTTTGTACAAAATAAGTTTGTACAAAAATTTATGGCTATATCATTATTTTTAAAATATAAATGCCATAGCTTATGAATTTTGTAACTAATTCCAATATGTCATCTATATGATGAATTTATGAATGATACATCACAAAAATTGTACTTGTTCAAAAATTGGCACTTGTCATTGTCATCTATTTTCTCAAAATATATATTGATGGTCCATCACACGTATTTTATAAAGACTTCTGATATGTCATCTATCAAATAAGGTTAATTATAAGTGATGTGTCATATTTAAAATGCCAAAAACTTAATTTTTTTATTTTCTATTTCTTTCTACCAACTTAATACAGATTAGCAAATCACTCTTTGTTTCTTGCAATTGTATTTTTTCAGCAACTATCAACAATCAATATTTTTGATGCTATCATTTAAGATAATACTTTTTCCCTTGGTTTGAAAATAAAAAACTAATTGTTTTTAAATTTGATTTGGATTAAAACTGAACCAAACAATAAACCCAATCGGGTTATATCAAACAAATTTTAAAAAAAACAACTAAAATGTTGTCAAACTCGATCCCCTTCAAAGTCAAAAATAAAAACCCCACTACACGTTATCTCTCTCTACTCTCAAGTCTCAACTACCGTCAACCACTCAGCCATGTCATGCTGCCACCAATCGTCACTCTTAACCATTGCGACTCTCTCGCAGCATGGCAGTAGTTGGCCTTTATTCCCATCTTCATCAGGTTATATTTGAAGGGTTCTTTTTCTTTCTTTCTTTCTTGCTTCTCTTGGCTTTCTTTCTACTGTGTTTCTTTTTTTTTTTATTCTAATTCCTGATTCTTAGCTTGTTAATTTAGGAGTTTTTATTTAAAATAGTATTGCATGACTAGTTTTATTCTTTAAACTAATTTATTTTTACTTGCCGGATCTTGGAAGGGACAAAAAATCCCAATCCACATATATTTATCTTTGTGAAATATTTATAGTATGTCTGCGTAGACCACGAGTCATGTAAAAATTTAAGGAAAAAAATTAGGTTAAAGGTAGCTAAATCAAAAGAAAAATACAACATCAACTTTTAACCGTATAAATACTAAATGTATGTGAAAATCTAGGGTGTGTTTGGTATACTATATTGTATATGTACTCTATTGCAGTACATAATATAGGTATATTGTATTATATTGTATTGCATTGGTATTGTATCATGTTAATGTTGTACATTATTTGGTGTTATACTATATTGTATTAATTTTTAATTAAACTATGTTTGATACTATACTGCATTGTAATATATTAACTTTTTTTATGGTTAATATTATATGCTTGGAATATAATATTTCTTAATGTTTAGGAAAATACTAAATAGAAGTCTTAACTTTTATAATTTTTACATCAATTTTTAAGGTATAAATGTGAAAAGAAATTAAAATTATTCATATAACATATGTAAAAGTGATGTATTCTAAAACTTGTGACAACACAACTTTTATTTTTATTTTTTACCTTTTCCAAATGTATATCCTATGAAATAAATATCCAAGCAAAAAATTAATCAAACAACTAGAAAAATATCACAAAATAAATAAATAACATTTTTTTAAAGGAAAGAGCCATTTTTTCCATTCAACTTAATGACTATTTACATAATTCGGCCTAGAAATGTATATATCCATAGAACAAGTTTAAAATTATCCAAAGGTAACTCAGCTAAAGAGTAGGTTGTGGCATTATATACCCTTAGGCATGTTGAATTCTAACTTGATTCAAACTTTTCAATTTATCTTCAATTCCATAGATAATCAAATAGATTTTTATTTTGCTACCCCCTTTGTTTTGAGAAAGATCCACCATTTCCTGATAGTCTGTTTCAACTATGACATTTTGCATTTCAATTGTTTGAGACTTGTTAAGCAAGTAGTTTCCATTCTTCATTCACTTTGTTGAATATTAACTCATCAAGTTCCCTTCTTATGCATTGACATATGTTAGCAACCGAGGGGTTCATGAAGAATTTTAGATATCCTTCTATAATTTTCAATTGGCCATCATATCAGAATACAACAAGAACTCTTATATTCGTTGAAACTAAAATATAATAAGCGGAGACAAGTGGCAAATATATGATAAAATAAGAGATTAACCGACTAGACAGAAGAGAAGGACTTACAATTTTTCCTTGTAATATGCTTCCACTAAATAGAAATAGTATTAAATCAGAGACAATTGTTGAATTCCTAATGAAAACAAAGCTCAATTTTATCCTTTTATTGATAATCAACCAAGGATACATGATTTCAGACTTTGGAGCATTGACTGAATTTTATAAAATTGAAATGGACATACAATTAAAACAAAAGACAACAAAGTCGAACAACTAAAAAATACATCAATATATTTGATTTGCAAGTTAAAGTTGCAGGCAAATGAAATTATTATTTAAACAAATAGACTTAAAATAAAATTATTATTTAAACAAATAGACTTACAAAATAGTAGCACTTGACCGTCCTCTATAGTTTTTAGTGAACTTGACTTTCCATGATAATTGCATTAGCAATTATTTTAGTACTAGTGAAATTACATAACTAAACTACTGCTATCATACATGCCAAGGGATTAAAGCCAAAAGAACAACAAATAAAGCTGTGCTTGGTATAACCACATGGTCAAACCTATCGTTCGTTGCTTCTATTTGCTTATTTTAAATCAACTTTCCATTTTTGAATATTACAAGTGGGCATGTACAATATAAAACAAAGTGTCTCCTTGATAAGAAAAAATAATTGGATCATGAATTAGCATATTCAAGAAAATTAATGGTGGAAAATATGCAAATTAATGGTGGAAAACATGCAAATTTAAAAACAACTGGCTCACTACAATAGAGAAAATCCTAAGATATAGACCAAAACAAACGTTGATTTCATAAAGATTCTTGATCAAAAACCTCACTCAGTAACTAATTTAATTATTACTAACACTGATTCTACTAAAAATTTAAAATCACACCTAACATGCAAAAATCAAACCCTAATTTAGAAATCAAAACTTGTGGCTTGATTATTCAGGTGATGAAGAATAAGCGTGCTGGCGGCAGAGATGTAGTGCCATGTAGTGCAATGGTTGATGATCTATGGTGTTGCACAACGCAATTCAATTATTACTAACATTGATTCTATTAAACATTCAAATTCAAACCTAACATCCAAAAGTCAAATCCTAATTTAGAAATAACAACTAATGGCTTGATTTTTCAAGTGATGAAGAACAAGCGTGCTGGCAGTAAAGATGTAGTGCCATGCAGTGCAATGGTTGATGATCTATGGTGTTACATAACACAATTCAATCATTACTAACATTGATTCTATTAAACATTCAAATTCAAACCTAACATCCAAAAGTCAAATCCTAATTTAGAAATCAAAACTAATGGCTTGATTTTTCAAGTGATGAAGAACAAGCGTGCTAGTGGTAGAGATGTAGCACCGTGCAGTGCAATGGTTGATGATCTATGGTGTTGCACGACGCAATATTGTTGGAGATGTGTTCGCATAACACAATGGTGGTGGAGCTTGGGTGTCACGTGGCAAAGTAAGATGGCTTGGTGGTTTAGAGCGAAGTTGGTCATGAATTTGGAAAGGAGTAGTAAGGACGACATTTACAATTGCTGGAATTTCATTGGAATAAAACACTACTTTCCCACATTGGAGGGAAGTGAGAACAATCACTTTTATTTTTTATTAGAAATTAGTTATGTGTTTAATTTAATTATAAATTACAATTGAATAAGTCAAATCTAGATGTAATTGGAATTACTCAAAATTGAATTAAATTATAAGACATATAGATGACCAATTCAAATAAAATAAAGAAAGTGGGTTATTAATTCAAATTGAACTAAGAAAAGGGTTATAAATTCTTTATATAAAGGAGACATAAAATGCCTTCAAGGTACAACAACATCTATTACCTCTCCTTTTATCTCATGTTTCCTCCTTAATTTTTCTTTTGTTGTACTACATTATTATTGAGAGCGCAACCTCGCAACAATAGCATAATTGAATTCTAAAGATCGCACTGCATTATATGTGTTCTTCTTGTATTGAAAAAAGTTTCTAAAGGAGCAGAAATAGGTCTTAAGGACAATATATTGTGTGTAATTCTAGTAATGCAACCTAAGAAAGGGGTGAATTAAGTTTAAAAAATATTCAATTCTAAAATAAAATACAATACAAATCTAAACGAATTAAAAGCAATAATAAATAAATCAATCACAATATAAAAAGATAAGGGAAGAGAGATTCAAACACATGGATTTTTACGTGGTTCGGCTAACCTCGCCTACGTCTATGTCTTCAAGCTCACCAAGCTTGAGGATTTCACTAAGTAAGCCTCTAAGGCTTCAAGCGCTTACAATTGACTTCCAAGGTGTTAATGGACTTTTACAACAAGAGATTATCTTCAATCTCTTAACCTAAGTATATCCCAACACTTACAGTCACTTAAGACAAAAATTACAAATATGATTTTTTCTCACACAAAATCTAGTATTACAAATCAATATCCAATGTGTGAATAAATGAAGCAAAAGTGTACTAAAAGCTTTATGAAGGTTGTATTCTTGATTGTGTGTTCAGAGATGATGTTGTGATCAATCTTTGTTTGAATTCAAATGAGCTTATTTATAGTTAGACCTAAAAAATAGCTGTTACTGATGGATCACCGTTAACGATTAACGTTTAACCATTTGTCTTCGTTAAAGTTACCGTTGAGCTAAATTTCAAAAAACAGTTGATTGTTTGTCATTAACTTTTCAGCGTTAAAATCCAAAGACCTGCAAAACAAATTTCTGATAACTGTTCTTGCTAAACGGTTAAAGATTAACAAAGAATGACATTCTGGAAATTATCGGCTAGCCGTTTGACATTAACAGTTCGCCGATTATTTCCTGTGTTGCAAAATAATTAAACTTATCCGTTTCGATATAACGGTTCATGGTCAGCTTATAATTTCTTTCTGGAACTTATCGTTTAACCATTTGATATTAACGGTTCACTGGTTACTTCCAGTGACGTGCAAAACAAAGAAACTTATCCGTTTCTATTAAACGGTAAGAGATTAGCACAAAGTTCTATTCTGAAAATTATCGATTAACTGTTTTCAATAAACAGTTCACCGTTTAATTTCAGTAACCTTCCCAACTTATTTGTACTTACCGTTTTTGCTAACCAGTTAGAGGTTTAAGCATTAGGCCTTCACTAGAATTTATAGGTTAACCGTTTCAAAGAAAACGGTTCACCATTTATTTCCAGAATCACAGTTTTAGGCAAATTTCGCCGGGAATTATTATCCAATTGAAGTTTAACAAACATCCATCGTTTATGAACATAATTGGACTGAATATACGACTTTTATTTATTAATGAATAGCTCCAATATTTTTGATAAAAAATACTTAAAGTTTGTTATCATCAAAATCAATATAAAGAACATATATATGTTAACATTGTGCATGTCTTGACGAACTTATGATTGCTGCTGAATGAACAATGTCGTGAATAGTATCGAGTGAACAATCCATAAATAGTACCCGTGAACAGTCCCTTTGAATAGTGACATAAACAGTACCAACCGCTTCTATTCATGGATTTCTATTCTCATGTTGAAGTTCTATTTCAACTGGTTTGGATTTCAAAGAAACAACAAAGTAAATATGCTATCAAAAGGTTAGAACAGCATGGTTTGACATGACATGAATCCACGAGTTGTGAAAAGTCATCTAATTTTGATGGCACGGCACGACCCACCAAATATCGGCCCACAAGGGCTAGTGGGCTATGCCAACTTTTTTTATAAGGGCTCGACACGGCCCACGGCCTGAGACCACTGGTGCCGTGTCCAAAAAAGACCACCAACTTTTTTTTCCCCATATGTCAGTGTGCCTAAAAAAGCCTACATGTCTGGCGCGTTCTTGTAAGTCCATATGCCTAATAATAACAATAATAATAATAATAATTTCATATATCATAGTAATGATTAATGAAAAATAAAATTAGAATCCTAAAATAACAATTACAGCTAATTTTATTTGGACTACTAATATTATAATTGTATTTGAAATCCATTCAATGAAAATGTAATTTTTAATTTATCATAAAAATATTTCGTCCATAATTTTATATGTTTGTGCATAAATATGAAAAATATTTCATTCACAAATGAAACATATCTCTATTAACTATTAACTAAGTTATGATTTCATAAATGAAATATTAATGTCGTAAAAATTTTATTTATTATTTATAAATTCATGATATTTATTTATTCATTTAATAAATTATAAACATAAAAAAATTAGAATATTTATTTAAACTAGGACTTAAATTAATTTTAAAAAGCCTCTGCTAAAAAAATTAAAAAAATTTAAGTTCAAGATATTTGTAAAATCATAATATTTTATATTTACTTTATTCAGCCTACCAATGAAGTGTACTTATTACGTACCTTTTCGCGTGTCATACTTTAGCTCATCTCTTATCGTGCCGTGCTTTTAAGACCCACTTGTCTAAAATTCTAGGCCCAGTATGATTCACGTGCATATCATGCCGTGCCGCGTACCCTATCGAAACATGCTCGTACTATGCCGTGCTATACGTGCTAATACCGTGCCATGTGACGCCCAGTCCACTGACCACCTTTAGATGGCATAGGTCTAAAGCTACTGTTTACACACTAAAAAAGAATTCACGGCAGAGATTATAAGTCGTGAATGGTGACTTTAATGACTAAAATTATTTTGCTGTTATAACTAAAATGATAAATTGTGATTATTTTATAATGATATACATCAACATGTTGTGATAACTTAAGCCAAAATAACATTGCTGCAATCAATTTAATTTTTTAAAAGAATCTCAATTTATTTTTTATTTTATTTAAATAAATTTAATGTATTGTTGCCTTTATACATATGACTTGCTATCACATCCACTGAGTTAATGAGTACACATATTAAAAACAAGAATTATATTATAAAAAATTATCGGTACTCATTCAACAAATCTGTTAAGTTCAATTAATGTGAAATATCACATGAAAGTAAACAAAAGCTTTCCTGTACAAAGAGTAAAGTAATTATTTTCACTCCAAGATGCTATATATTCGTTTGCCTCCAGCAATTATTTTTCTTCGTAGATCTAATAAATCCTTGAAAAAAAAGGTATAAATTCTAAAAAAACAAATTGAAAGCTTCTTATGATAAACAACCTAGAATAAAATAGATAATCTATTGACATACTTGTAAAAGTTAAATCTTGTTCTAGACGTTATAGGCTTGTAATCTTAATAAAACAACATTTACGGTCTTCTAAATCATTCTTCACACGAAACATATAATTTAATGATTCTCAGAAAACAAATACAGATCATGCAATTCATTTTCCCATTACTTATGTAATTAACATATAATATTTATAAAACATGGTTGATTTTAACAAGAACAGTTCCATAGATTGCTTCTATCATTCATATGAAAATCTTGAAGTTTCATTATAAGTTCTTCTTGTTGAAAAGTCAAAATTGCTTTTTTGACATGCACAACCTTCTAGCCGCAATGTTGGAAGCATGCGGATGGAATCATGAAAAATTAAGCAAAATGAGTTGGTGAAGCATGTGATAGTTTGACAAATTCATAACAAACTTTCACAATTTGGCAAATTGTTGGTGGGCCGAAATTGTAATAGTGCAAAAACTTCTTATAAATAGAGGGAGTTTTTCATTTATTATGCATCCCATATTTTGTTAAGCTTATAAGTTTTAAGCTTTTGAGAGAAGTGTGTCTGGGGAATTTATATTTCCTGCAGTGTGTGAGAGTACTGGTGTATTTGGGTTCTGGGAAGTGAGATTTCTTGCTCAAATATTGTACTCAAATAATTGTTAATAATACAATTATTTCTCTCTTGCTCCCGTGGACGTAGGCATACTGCCGAACCACGTAAAATTCTGTGTCCTTTATTTTTCTATAATTATTTGGTACGCTTGATTCCGCATTCCGCGCACAACAAGTGGTATCGTCGAGCCGGTTCGTGCTTGGGGATCTGACCTTTGTTCACATATAGAGGTGGCGGCCCAATGGGCCGGACGAAGACGAGCCGCGACGGCACCTGCGACGGCACGCACGCAGCGGGCACGGCATACGTCCGCAGACGCACCGAGCACGTGTTTGTACGCGCACGACACGACGCGTGCGCGGTGTGGCGCTTTTGCGAGCGATGGCTTCGGCGAAACAAGAGAGCACGATTTTTAAGATGGCAAAAAAAAGCGCAAGATAAAAAGTAAACTTAAAATTTTATAATTTTATAAATAACTTGAAATTAAATCTTTTAATATATTTTATTATTTTCAATTTTTTTAATTTATTTAATTCTTAGTTTCAAAAAAATTATAATTGATTTATATTTATAATTTATTAAATAAATAATTGATAGCATGATTTTAATAAATAAAATTATAAATATGATGATTTTATAAATACGTATTAATATTATTATAAACTATAATATATGACTCTATGTAATTCCAAGTTAACAATTAAGTTAACTCTTAAAAAAATTATTATTGTTGTTGTTAAGTACTAAAAAGGAATTCTAATACCATAGAGTCAAATTTAGCAACTAATATTTCATTCTCTTATTATTATTTATTTATTATTATTGAATATGAACTTGAGTTTTAAATTTTTTACTCTATTAAATTTAAATAAAGGCACATGGATTTAAAAAAAAGTATATAAGCTTGAAAAAAAATAAGACAACAACTTAGTATGCGCTCTTAAAAATAAAAAGAAAAAAATTTAGTGGGCTATTTTTCCTAGGCACGCAACACGCGACAGACGCAGTGGGCACGAGCACGCACGCGTGTGAGCACGGCGTTCTTGTCTTTGGAACAACCTGACCGCACGAAATGAATAGTAAGCACGGCACGACACGAGCACGAGCACGCGTGGGCTTCCTTTAATGGACCTGGGCCGGCACGGCACGGCCCGTTGGCCATCTTTATTCACATATACGATACTATTCACGTATACGGTACTGTTCACGTACGGCACTATTCAAGCATACGACACTGTTTACAAATACGGTGGAGTTAATCATTCGTACTTGGGAGGATTAGTAGCTTGTATAGTAGTGTGGATTTGTGCATGTCTAGGAAAGTTCTGTCACAAAGGCGATAAGAGCCTAAGGAGACTGGGTCTTAAGTGGGACCGGTGTAACCCCTCCAGTCTTTCCTGGAAACTTTCTTGGTGCATTTTTCACGCGTACATATACATAGACACTGATCTCTTAAGTGTGAATAGTTTATTGAGAAAATGGTAGAAGGTGAAACTTCCAAAAGTGGGGAGAGATGCACCCAGACTATTCCTGGAGATACTTGATTGCGAGTCAAGATCGATGTTGAAAAGTTTGATGAGAAAATCAACTTCGGCATGTGGAGGCGTGAAGTTATGGATGCTCTTATTCAAATCGATCTCGATATTGTTTTGAAAAATAAAAGACAGTTGTATGATGAAGAAAGTTGGGATCGTATGAACGAGAAAGCCTGTGGTCAGATCAGATCGTGTTTGACTAAGGAGGTGAAATACTTGGTGAAAGATGAGGAGTGTGCGATGACTTTGTGGCGTACATTGGAGGAGAAGTACTTGCTGAAAAGTCCTGAAAATCGTCTTCATACAATGAGCCAAGTATATGGCTTTCGAATGAAGCCTGAGGTGTCAATACACAATCATGTCTCAAGATTTGAAAAGTTACTTGCTGATTTGAAGAATCTTGATGAAGATATTAAGGATGAAATCAAGGCTATGATTTTGTTACACTCACTACCAGAGGAATATAGCCATTTTGTGACTACCTTGATATATGGGAAAAGCGTAATCATCTTCAAAGATGTCTGCACAGCATTGACAAATTTTGAAATTCAGAATAATGATAAACATTCCGAAAAAGCATCATCCGAGGCTTTGTTTGCCAGAGAAAGGACGATGGAGAAAAAGAAGAAGCGTGGTGGAAAGAATTCTCGATGCAAATCGAGAAGCAGAAACATAGCTCGAGATGAGTGTGCCTTTTGTCATGAAAAGGACCATTGGAGGAAAGATTGTCCAAAGGCTCAAAAGAGAGATGGGAAGAAACCAGCAGCAGCAAACATGGCACATAAAGATTAAGACTCTGATTATTCATTAAGTATTACTCCTGCAGCATACGTGGCTAGTTCGAGCGAGTGGATACTTGATACTGGAGCAACCTATCATTTGTGTCCCATTAAAGAATGGTTTATGGATTTTCATAATCTGGAATCTGGTGCAGTTGTGATGGGGAATGATCAACCTTGTCGCACAATGGGGATAGGAACAATTCGGCTCAAAATGTTTGATGGAATGGTCAGAGAACTGAAAGAGGTTAGATATGTTCCAACTTTAAAGAAAAATCTAATTTCTGTCGGTACTCTTGAAGCTAAAGGCTACAAGGTTACTATTGAAAATTGCACAATGAAATTCATATATGGGGCTATGGTGATTCTACAAGGAGTTCGGCGTCACAATTTGTATTATTTGAAGGGAGGTACAACTGATGAAGCAAATGTTGCTGAGGCGTCTGATGACACCTGGTATGGCATGTACGACTAGGACATGCTGGAGAGAAGTCTTTGCAAACTCTGATGAGGCATGGACTCTTAAAAGGTACTAAAACCTGTAAATTAAATTTCTGTGAGCATTGTGTAGTAGGCAAGAAAACAAGGGTCAAATTTGGTACTGCTAATCACGATACTCGTGAGATCCTTGAATATGTTCATAGTGATGTATGGGGACCAACCAAGATTGCATCAATTGGTGGAAGCCATTATTTTGTTATATTTGTTGATGATTTCTCTAGACGTGTGTGGGTGTACACCATTCGAGCAAAGGATGAGGTTTTAGAGATTTTTGTGAAATGGAAGAAAATGGTGGAGACTCAAACTGGCAAAAAGATCAAAGTATGGCGTTCTGACAATGTGGGTGAATATACTTCTGATCCATTCTTGCAAGTATGCCAGAACGAGGGTATTAAAAGACATTTCACGGTGAGACATACTCATGACGAGCAGGTGTGGTGGCGTATGAATCGTACTTTCTTTGGAGAAGGTACGGTGTATGTTATCTAATCTTGGTTTAGATAAAATGTTTTGGTGAAGGCATGAGCTCATGAGTCACTTGATAAACCGGTTGCCTTCTGCTGCAATCGGATGTAAAACTCCTATGGAAATGTGGTCTGGAAAGCATGCACAAGACTATGATTCTCTTCGTATATTCGGGTGTCCAGCTTATTATCATGTCAAAGATGGTAAACTGGATCCTCGTGCTAGAAAAACTATCTTTATGGGATTCAAAGGTGGAGTAAAATGCTTTAAGCTTTGGGATCTCGAAGATAAAAATTTTGTGTGTAGCAGAGATGTCACATTTGATGAAGCTTCAATGATGAAAGCTTCAAGTTCTCAGCAGGTGGAGAACAAGACCACAGAGGTATCGCAGCGAGTGGAGTTTGATGCAACTCCATATGTACCAGTGAGTTCTATATCAGAGAATGGTTCAACTATGGAGGAGACACCCAGAGTTGAAGAACAAGTTGTTTCTTCTGATGTCTCACAAAATGAAGAAACAACGGACGATGTAGATAATGATGATTCTATAGCAACAAGGAGGCCACGAAGAGAGATAAAGAAACCCGGATGGCTTACTAAAGATATGGTGGTAGCCTATGTACTTCCAGTTATTGATAATGACATCCCCAACACTTTCGGTGAAGCATTACGCAGCAGTGAAAGTAATCAATGGAAGTTAGCCATGGAGGAAGAGATGAAATCTCTCCATCAAAATCAGACTTGGGAACTTATGAAGTTACCAAAAGGGAAAAGGGCAATTGGCAATAAATGGGTCTACACCAAGAAGTAAGGATCTCCAAATCAAACAACTCCTCGATACAAGGCAAGGCTCGTTGCAAAAGGTTTTGCTCAGAAGGAAAGTATTGACTATATTGAAGTTTTCTCTCCAGTCGTAAAATATACTTCCATTCGTATCCTACTTGCCTTGGTAGCTGAATATGAGTTAGAGTTGGCTCAATTAGATGTTAAGACGACGTTCTTGGATGGAGATTTGGAGGAAGAAATCTATATGACTCAGCCTTGTGGTTTCAAAGTTGCTGGAAAGGAGAATCATGTGTGCAGATTGGTTAAATCTTTGTATGATTTGAAAGCAGTCACCAAAGCGATGGTACAAAAGATTTGATCAATTTATACAAGGCGAAATTCACAGTGAACACGATCACGTGTTTACTTTAGAAGACTACAGATGGAGCTTTCATCTCATTTACTCTATGTCGACGATATGCTTATAGCTTGAAAAGAATTGAGATTGAAAGATTAAAAGCGGTGGCTTATGAGTTCGAGATGAAAGATTTGGGTGATGCTGAGAGGATACTTGGGATGGAGATTCGTAGAGACAAGAAGAATGGGAGGCGTGTGGTTGACTCGAAGACTTATTTGAAGAAAGTCTAGAAAGATTCGGTATGGATGACAAAACTAAGCGGTATGTACTCCTACAGCTCCTCGGCTTTAAATTAAGCTCTTCTTTATGTCCTACGTCCCGAGGAGCATGATTACATGGCTTATGCTCCATATGCTAGTCTTGTGGGTAGTCTTATGTATTACATGGTATGCACAAGGCTGATATATCCCAAAGCCGTTAGTATGGTTAGTCGATACATGTAATCAGGAAAGACCATTGACTTGCGATGAAGTGGATTCTCAGATATGTCATATGGGACGATTGATGTTGGGTTATTGTTCAAGAAGGATTGTTGTCAACAATGTGTTGGGTATTGTGATTACGATTTCATGGGAGACCTTGACAAGCGAAGATCAACAACGCTACGTATTCACGTTGGGTGGAGGTCCGATTAGTGGAGGTCGATTCTGCGATCGACAATTGCTCTATCACTACTGGGCGGTATATGGCGTGAGGCTGTAAAGGAAGCTATTTGGCTGAAAGGTTTGTTAGGAGATTTGGGAGTAATCCAGGAGAATATTACAGTCTTCTGTGATAATCAAAGTGCAATATTCCTTGCGAAGAATCAAACATACCACGCTCGGACGAAACACATAGATGTGAAACATCATTATGTGCGAGAGATTATTGAGAGCGGTGTTGTGTTGTTGAGAAAGATCAATACCAAAGATAACCCATCAGATATGTTAACAAAGGTGATTACTGGAGTTAAGTTTCAATATTGCTTGAAATTAATTCAAATTCTTCGAATGTGTTGAGTTTGAAGAATTTTGAACTACGGTTGGCTTGATCCCAAATTATGGAGTGCGTGGCGATCCACAAAGATGCAGCTTTGGGGATGATGGTGGATTGGTAGTCGGCTCAGTTAGACAAATCTTGGCGGTGGAGGTGTTGAAAAATCGAAATTGGCGCGTGATGTGGTATCAAAATTCAAGAAAACATGCAAATTTTCAAAGGGTACCAAACAAATTGAAGAAAAAAAATAAAAGTTGAAATTGTCAAATTTGCCAAATAGATTCTTGAAATACTAACAAGGCAACCCAAGAGGGGGTTGGAATTTTAAAATTAAGCAACTAAAATATAATGAAGTAATACTTAAACAATCAAATTAAAATTAACAAATTAATTTGCAATAAAAGTAAAGAGATAGGAAAGAGAGATCAAACACAATGATTTTTCGTGGTTACTATCCCGCCTCGTCACGCCTCCAAGCACACGGGCTTGAGGATTCCACTAAGCAAGCCACCAAGGCCTCAAATGCTTACAATTGACTTCCAAGGTGTCAATAAACCTTTACAACAAAGATTATTCCCAATCTCTTAACCCAAGTGTATCCAACACTTACAATCACTCAAACAAAGATTACAAGTAATTTTCTCTCACACAATCTTTAAGATTACAAATGAAAGCTTGATATGTGAATAAAATGAAGCAAGAAAGTGTTTAAGGCTCTATGAAGATTGTATAAGCGTGTATAAGCTCAATGGTAGTGTTGTGATCAACCTTTGAAATGATTTAAATGAGCTTATTTATAGTTGGAGCCGAAAACTAGCCGTTATAGCCTAATTCTTGATAAGCGGATCGCCGTTAACCGTTAACAGTTAGCCGTTTAGCTGGTCAACATTTCAAATAAGCGGTTGACCGTTAGTAGTTACCCTTTCGCCGTTAAAATCGAGACACTGCACAAGTAAAACATCTATCCGTTCTTGCTAAGCGGTCAGGTAGCAAATAATAACATCACAGAAATTATCGGTTGCCGTTTTACAAGTTAACAGTTTATACATTCGAAGCATGTATAAACCATTTAACCTTTAATACTAAGCGGTTAAGGCTTAACAAAGTATGCCTCTGCAAAATTAACGGTTAGCCGTTATTAGTTAACAGTTGGTTATTTCGATATCCTTTAAAACAAAAAGCAACCTTTAACACTAAACGGTTGAGCTTAACAAATTATGTCTCTCTGGAAATTAACGGTTAGCCGTTATTGTTAACAGTTCACCGGTTATTTCCGGTATCCTTTAAAACAAAAAGAACCTTAACGGTTAAGGCTTAAGACAATAGCCTTTCTCGTATTATTGGTTAATTAATATTAACGGTTCACCGATTATTTCAGTGCACATTTTGCGAGAGATTTTCCAGTTCTTAAAAACTTGTAAATACTCATGAAAAATTCTTGCTTTTAAGAAATTATTTGATATTATGAAAACTCAACAAATTTATCAAAATGTTTGTCATCATCAAAATCAATAAAATAAACATTTACAAGTTAACAATCTCCCCCTTTTTGATGATGACAAACGTTGCTTTTGCTCCCCTTACTATATGCTCCCCTACCAATATGACTCAAAACAATTTTGGCATTATAGCAGGTTTGCAAAGACAAGTTTAAGAACTCTCTTTGTTATAACAAAACAAGTACAAAAGCGCCCAAAACAAGTGCGAAATCTGCAAAATCTCTCCCCTTCATCATCAAAACAAAAGCGTAAGAAAGTATGAGAGAAATAGAATAGCAAAATTTAGTGAGTTTCCTTGAAAAATGGCTAAATATAAAAATACAAACTTGAGGACAAAAAACTCCCAAATATATCAAGGAAAGAAATGCACAACACAACATCTCAAAGATACACAAATCATACAACAACTCAATCACACAACATCTCCAAACACATAATATTTCCAAATTGTTTCAAATCATTACAACCAGAAAAATATAGAGAAAACATCCATATCAAATATCATGGTATAATCAAAATATCAATCCACGATAAATGTAAAAAAATAACCACATATCATGATATAATCAAAATATGAAATGTATGCGAAACTTGAAAATAGAAAACTAAGATGCTCATGCATGACGTGGGAGGTCGCGTGAGGAGGTCGCAGATGAGGTCATGAAGCTGCGTCGTGTAGAAGTGGGAGGCCAGGAAGAAGGTCTTTGAAGATGGAGGTGCGTAGTAGAGGCGTGAAGAGGGGCTGCTGCGGATGTACTACCGGGTCAAAACCAAAGTACCCAGGAATCATGTTGAATGACGATCTCTTGATGATCAATGCTCTGCTCACTGAAATGTCTGAACACAGGACCGTGTCTGCTGCGATCGAGAGTAATAAGCGTCCATCGATCAAGAATCAGCTTGGGCTCGGAAATCTGGCGTACATCGACAGCTAACTTGCGGAATATCGACAAAGGAGGAGGTGAGTGGAGTATGAGATGGTGAGAGGTGAAGGCTCGAAGCTGGAGGAGGCTCGGGAGGCGGAAGGGATATCCGTATCCATCTCATGTCTTTGTAGAATCGAAGGGTGATGGTGGAGGAACATCCGGCGACGAAGGTGGAGGTGAGCTCAAGTCTGAAGTCGGAAGCTGATCGGGAGTGTAGATGTCGTTAAGCATCCGATCATCCTCGGGGAGCAATCAAGGTGTCCGATTCTTGGCGTTAGAGGTCTTGAGCCCTTGCCGTTCCTCTAGTGAACCCAATCGCTCATAGCATCCTACCAATCCTTTTGGGCTCCTTGTACACGCGTCCACTAATTGGCACTTTGAAGTGCCTTGAAATCTTAGTAATCGGACTACCATAGGGAATGACGGTGAGAAACACGGAGTGGTCAACATGTGGCGCACAATGATATAACCAAGGTTAACTTCCGCCCACTAAGAAGACTATCTAGTAACCCGACATCTAAGCAGGTTACCTCGTCCGTGTGACCTTTCACAGGAGTAACAATGTCTTTGAAGAATGGAATGGAGAATACGGACACGAAAAGGAGTAGGTGAGGCGAAAGGAAGACTACAAATGTCATCACTCAAATCCTACGACTGACGGATGTTACGGACTCCACTTATGGTGGACAAACTCAGTGAAAGATAGGATTTTTAGAAGTATAAAAGAATGACCCTCGTCCGGAATACCAAGTATGACGGTGTTCAAAAACTCTACATCAAAATCAATAGGAACACCGCCAACAACGTAACAATTCTATCTGAGGCAGTGGCGAGACAATTTCATATTAGAATAAAACACTCGAACTAGATTCGGATAAACTTTATCATCGAGGAATAAAAGCAGTTCCCGAGTCTAAGCATGTTAGTCACAATCCTATTACATACAATCAAATCCTTAAAATCATCTACATCCGAAAATAAGAATCAATAACTGACGACCCATAATCGGGTCTCAGCGTCTGAGCAATGTAGGTGTAGGAAATGAAGCCTTTCAAATTGAGGCTTCCGTGGTAGAATGGGGTTGACCTTTGGGTGCATGTTTCCTTCTCGAGGTCTACGAGATGATTCAGACCATTGATGGAGAGGAGAATGCGTTCGGAGGATTGATTTGAGAGTAAATGAAGTGTTTATGGAGTTCGAGAGAGTGGAGGAAGAAAGATTGAGGTTCAATTTGGCAAGAAAAAGCGACAAGATGGATCGAATCGGCAAAAACATGATTTGGGAATTTTGATTTTGGGCTAGATTCGGAGATTTGAATCGGTAGAATCACTCTAAAGATGATTTGGAAGAGTTCTATCGGAGTGATTTGGTTGAAAATGGAAAAATAGAAGAAGAAGAAGATGAAAAGCTTGACGAGAAAATGGCAGCGGTGAGAGGCTAAGAGGCGAAGAGGAAAAACCCGTGACCGGTTATATATATTTTAAGCAAGCGGCGAGCCGTTTATATAAACAGTGAGGTTAATTTCAGTGAGCTTGGAATAAGTAAAGGTTAACGCTTAAGGGAAAGCGGTGAAAGCGGCAAGGTAAGGAGCTCACTGATTTTAAGCGGTTTACCGTTAATAAATAAGCAGTGAGAGGGTAACCTTCACGTTACTCTCTGTTTTAAGCAGTTTACCGTTAACACCCAACGGTGAGGGGTAACGAGCAATCAAAGAAATCTGATTCTTTGAAATAAGCGGTGAGCCGTTTATAAGACAACAGTTATCCGTTTATTTCATTTGATGTTTAGCGCACTTGATTCAATATCCAGCCATCGTAGATAACACATTAAGATCATGACTTTGATCTAAAATGCTCTAAAGGCCATTTTAATGCAAAATTTATCAACAAATATGTTTAAAAAACAATTAATCCAAGCAAAACATACATACAAATTACTAGTACATCATACTCAAGCATTTCAAGAATATTTAAGCATCATATCATAAAACAAGTTATTGAATAGACTCGATAGCATATCTAGAAATGCTAATGTGAAAATTTCATCATCCCAAGTTCATGTCAATTTTTGAAAATTGTTCTTCGTAAAGGGGTTTTGTAAAAATATCGGCAAGTTGTTTTCGTAGAAATAAACTCCAATGCAATATCACCCTTTTGAACATGATCCCAGAAATGATGCCTAATTTCTATATGCTTGGTTCTAGAGTCTGAATAGGATTCTTTGAAAGATTTATAGCACTTGTATTATCACACTTAATAGGAATTTTATCAAGCGTAATGCCATAATCTCTAAGTGTTTGTTTCATCCAAAGTGCTTGTGCGACTTCCTGTATATATTCAGCCTCGGTAGTTGAAAGTGCCACAATTTTGTTTCTTACTAAAACATGAAACAAGTGAGTGACCTAGTATATGGCAAGTTCCACTAGTGCTTTTCCTATCAACTTTATAGCCCCAAAATCCGCATCCGAAAAACATGTTAAATCTATATGAGTTCCTCTAGGATACGACCAAGATCTATGGTTCCACTCAAATAACGAAAATTCTTTTAACAAGCAAATGGGATTCCTTGGGACATGATTGAAATCTTGCACAAACATACACTAAACATGATATCGGGTCTACTTGCGGTTAAGTAAAGTAAAGAGCCAATCATACCTCGATATTTTTTAATGTCAACTTCTTTACCTTTTTCATCTTTGTCAAGCTTGATTGTTGTGCTCATTGGAGTGCTCTTAGTATTTGACTCATCAATTCCAAACCTTTTGAGCAAATCTTTTACATACTTAGCTTGATTGATGAAGATTCCTCATTGTTTTGCTTGATTTGAAGTCCAAGGAAATACTTGATTCTCCCATCATTCTCATCTCAAATTACTTACTCATAAAAGATGAATAATCCTTGCACAAGGACTCATTAGTAGAACAAAAAATAATATCATCAAAATTAATTTGAACAATAAGTATATCTTGATTTTTTTTCTTAACAAAGAGTGGTATCCGCTTTACCCATTGAAACACCGTTATCCAACAAGAAATTTCTAAGCCTATCATACCAAGCTCTAGGTGCTTGTTTTAAACCATACCAAGCTTTAGACAACTTATACACATGATTTGGAAATTTTCATTTTCAAAACCGGAGGTTGTTTTACATAAACTTCCTCCATAATATAACCATTTAGAAAAGCACTTTTAACATCCATTTGAAATAAAACAAAATCTTTATAACATGCATATGCAAACAACATTCTAATGGATTACAATCTAGCTACGGGTGCAAATGTTTCATCAAAATCAATTCTTCTTCTTGGTTGTATCCTTGAGCCACTAATCTAGCTTTATTCCTTACAACCACACGGATTCATCCATCTTATTCCTAAATACCCATTTAGTACCTATGATGGATTGATGTTCCGGTTTAGGAACTAATTCACACATTATTTCTCTCAAATTGACTCGACTCCTCTTGCATTGCCATAATCCAAGATTCATCATTTTCGCATCCATGAAAGGATTTTGGTTCTTTGAGAAATAAATCGCAACATGCTCACATGTATTCCTAAGTGATGATCTAGTAGAAACACCTTTAGAAGGATCTCCTAAAATGGCATCCGAAGGGTGAGGAAGAAACATACCTCCATCCTTGGGGAGTGTTTGAGTAGAACCTTCTTGTTGCTCCATATTTCTTTGCTCTTCTTGATCATCCTCTTGATTTTCTTGTAGTGCATTCTCTTGATTATCCTTTGATGATTCTTCTTGTAACTCTCCATCTGCATCATCATTAACAATTCCTTTCTCCATGAGAGGAGGGTTAGACTCATCAAAAGAAACATGCATAGACTCTTCTACAACCAAGGTTCTTTTATTATAAACTCTATAAGCTTTGCTAGAACTTGAATACCCAAGAAAAATACCAATATCGGATTTTGAATCAAATTTACCAAGATTGTCTTTGTGTTCAAAATAAAACATTTACAACCAAAGACTTAAATATCCAATATTGGGTTTTCTATTTTCCAAAGCTCATAGAGTCTTATCAAGAATAGATCTAATCAACACCCGATTTAAAACATAACAAGCTGTGTTGACGGCTTCGCCCAAAAATACTTAGGTAAACCATTTTCATTCAACATGGTCCTAGCCATTTCTTGAATAGATCTATTCTTTCTCTCAACAACCCATTTTGTGGAGTTCTAGGTGATGAAAATCGATGCTCTATGCCCAAGTCATTGCAAAAGATTCAAATGCATAATTTTCAAATTCTCTACCATGATCACTTCTAATGCAAGAAATAGAATAACCCTTTTCATTTTGAACCTTTTACAAAAGATTTTAAAGCATCAAAGGCATCATCCTTATTAGCTAAGAACAATACCCATGTGAATCTAGAATAATCATCCACAATTACAAAGCATAATACTTGCCATTTAGGCTAGCATATCTAGATGGTCCAAACAAATCCATGTGAAGTAGTTGAAGAGGTTTTGAAGTAGAAATATGATTTTGTTTTGAAAGAGGTTTTGATTTGTTTTCCAAATTGACAAGCTTCACAAATTTTATCCTTTTGAAAATTGATTTTGGAAGTCCTTTAACTAAATCATTTTTGAAATTTTTGAAATCAAATCCATATTTGCATGACCTAGTCTTCTATGCCATAACCAACTATCATCATATAATGCTGAAAACATTTGTCATGAATGGATGCAACATCTATGTCAATGGTATAAACATTACCACATCTATTTCCAATAAACAAGATCTTTCCATCACATGCATCTTCAATAGTACATCTTGACTTATCAAACACTACTTTATAACCTTTGTCACACAATTGACTAATACTAATCAAGTTGTGTTTCAGATTTTCAACCAAACATACATTTTCAATCAAGGTTGATGAAACTTTACCGACATTTCCATTCCAAGAATCCTCCTTTGAATTATCTCCAAAGGAAACATCTCCACTGCTTTCGAAGTTTTGTAAAACTTGAAAACCATGCATAGTTTCCAGTCATGTGTCTTGAACATCCACTATCCAAGAACCATTTATTCTTCTTCTTCTTTAAGCCCTGCAGAAAAGATCTCAAGTTTTAGGTACCCAAACCTTTTTGGGTCCTTGAGTGTTAGCAATGGTTCCTTTTGGAACCCAAATACATTTCATACCATAATATGCATTTCTTTTACTATGCATCTATTTTCATATGGCCATCTTGATTACAATAATGACAAACAACTTGATTATTAGGAGATGTGCTCTTCACAAAGTAGTTCTTGTAATATTTTTGTTTCAAATTTGGCTTATAGCCAAGTCCTCCTTTATCAAACACACACTTTTGTGAATTAAGCAAGTTATCCAACATCTTTTGACCATTTGTAAATTTTAGCACAATTTCATTTAGATCATTGCTCTTCTTTTTACGTAATTCATTTTCATTTTCAATTCATTTACATGTGATTCTAAATGCTCATGTGAAGTACTAGAATTTTCAAATAACTCAATCTTATCATGCAATGTCTTATTTTCTAATTCAAGACATGTAATCTTAGCACTAAATGAATCATTTTCATTTGAAGCTCTACCATCTTCTTTTTAAGGCAAACGTTCTTTTACCCATTTTCATCAATTCATCATGCAATCTAAAAGCATCATGTAACTCATCATAAGTAGGAAGATCACTTACCTCATCTAATTCATCATTTGATTCATCCCCAATTGCCATAAGAGCTAGATTAGTCATTTCTTGATGCTCTTCATCATCACTTGTTTCTTCATCGCTATCGTCCCACGTGGCCATCATTGCTTTCTTCTTGAATTTGTTGAGAAGAGGGCATTCGGATCTTATATGGCCGGGTTTCTTGCACTCATAGCATTTGATTGCTTCCTTTTCTCCTTTTGATTTTGAAGTCTCTAAACTTCTTCGCGGTTTTCTTGAAGAATTTTCTGAATCTTCTTGCTAGCATCGCCAACTCCTCATCATCCGGTTCACTCTCTCCATTACTCTCATACTTTGTAGCCTTTAGAGCAATACTCTTCTTCTTCTCCTCAATTCCTTTTTCGGCTGCCAAATCTTCCTCATAAGAAATAAGTGAACCGATTAGATCATCAATAGGTAAGACATTTAAATCTTTAGCTTCCTCAATGGCAGTCCTTTTTGGTCTCCATTCCTTAGGAAGTGATCTAATGATTTTCTTAACTTTCTCACTATTTGAGAATGTTTTTCCTAGGGCACCTAGAGTGTTCACTATGTCCGTAAATCTAGTGTACATAGAATATACACTCATTTTTGTTCCATTTGAAACAATTCATATTGTCGAGTGTACTAATTTTAGACTCTTTCACTTGATTAGTGCCTTCATAGACAACTTCAAGTTTGTGCCAAATTTCATAAGCACTTTCACAACTAGACACTCTATGAAATTCTTTCTTATCTAAAGCACAAAATAAGGCATTCATGGCTTTGGAATTTAGAAGCTTTTCTCTTTCCAATTCATTCCATTCGTGAAGGTTTTGGAATGTCTTCCCCAATTTCATTTTTGGTCAAAGGCATAAAAGGACCATCACATACAACTTCCCAAATTTCGTAATCTAGGCTTGCAAGTAAATTCTCATCCTAGTTTTCCAATATGGGTAGTCATTTCCATCAAAGAATGGTGGTCAGTTGTGGATTGTCCTTCCCTAAAGGTTGAGTCACTTTGAGTTGCCATGGATCTTTACTCTAGGCGGTTAAGTCTTAACAAGAGAACCAAGCTCGATACCAATTGAAATACTAACAAGGCAACCCAAGAGGGGGTGAATTGGAATTTTACAAATTAAGCAACTAAAATATAATGAAGTAATACTTAAACAATCAAATTCGAAATTAACAAATTAATTTGCAATAAAAGTAAAGAGATAGGGAAAGAGAGATCAAACACAATGATTTTTACGTGGTTCGGCTATCCCCGCCTACGTCCACGCCTCCAAGCACACCGGGCTTGAGGATTCCACTAAGCAAGCCACCAAGGCCTCAAATGCTTACAATTGACTTCCAAGGTGTCAATAAACCTTTACAACAAGAGATTATTCCCAATCTCTTAACCCAAGTGTATCCCAACACTTACAATCACTCAAACAAAAGATTACAAGTAATTTTTCTCTCACACAATCTTTAAGATTACAAATGAAAGCTTGATGTGTGAATAAAATGAAGCAAGAAAGTGTTTAAGGCTCTATGAAGATTGTATAAACGTGTATAAGCTCAATGGTAGTGTTGTGATCAACCTTTGAAATGATTTAAATGAGCTTATTTATAGTTGGAGCCGAAAACTAGCCGTTATAGCCTAATTCTTCAGTAAACGGATCGCCGTTAACCGTTAACGGTTAGCCGTTTGTGCTGGTCAAAGTTACCGTTATGCTGGATTTCAAATAAACGGTTGACCGTTAGTAGTTACCCTTTCGCCGTTAAAATCCAGAGACCTGCACAAGTAAAAACGTCTATCCGTTCTTGCTAAACGGTCAAGGAGTAGCAAATAATAACATCCTGGAAATTATCGGTTCGCCGTTTACAAGTTAACGGTTCGCCGGTACATTCCAGAAGCATGTATAAACCATTTCAGCTAACCTTTAATACTAAACGGCTAAGGCTTAACAAAGTATGCCTCTCTGGAAATTAACGGTTAGCCGTTATTAGTTAACGGTTCGCCGGTTATTTCCAGTATCCTTTAAAAACAAAAAGCTTAACCTTTAACACTAAACGGTTAAGGCTTAACAAATTATGTCTCTCTGGAAATTAACGGTTAGCCGTTATTTGTTAACGGTTCACCGGTTATTTCCAGTAGCCTTTAAAAACAAAAAGAACCTTAACGGTTAAGGCTTAAGACAATAGCCTGTCTCTGCATATTATCGGTTAACCGTTAATATTAACGGTTCACCGATTATTTCCAGAATTGCACATTTTGCAGAGATTTTCCAGTTTCTTAAAAACTTGTAAATACTCATAGAAAAATTCTTGCTTTTAAGAAATTATTTGATATTATGAAAACTCCAACAAATTTATCAAAATGTTTGTTATCATCAAAATCAATAAAATAAACATTTACAAGTTAACAGACACCATTGACAATTTGCTTAGGTTAGGTGGAATAGCAAAGGGGTTGGTGCAATAGTGCCATTATTTTCCCTATAAATAGATGGCATTTCTTCATTCTTAATCATCCCAAATTTGAGAGCTTAAGAGAATTGTAAGTGAAGTAATTCTAGAGTTCTGAGGGTGTGAGCAATTGGAGAGTGTGTGTGAGAGTGCTTTGGGTGTATTTAGGTTTTGGGAAGTGAGCTTTTCTTTACTCAAATTTGTACTCTAATAATTGTTAGTAATACAATTATTTTTCTCTTGCTCCCGTGGACGTAGGCATACTGCCGAACCACGTAAAATTCTGTGTCCTTTATTTTTCTGTAATTGTGACTTTCCAACACTTGTGCAGAATCAAACATATCACGCTCGGACAAAACACATAGATGTGAAATATCATTATGTGCGAGAGATTATCGAGAGCGGTGTTGTGTTGTTGAGAAAGATTGATACCAAAGATAACCCATCAGATATGTTGACAAAGGTGATTGCTAGAGTTAAGTTTCAACATTACTTGGAAATAATTCAAATTCTTCGAATGCATTGAGTTTGGAGAATTTTTGAACTACGGTTGGCTTGATCCCAAACTTTGGGTACGTAGGCAGTCACAGTGATGCAGCCACTTTGGGGATGATGATCCGTTGGTAGTCGGCTCAGATTTGGACAAATTTTCGCCGAGGTGGAAAATTGTTGAAAAGTCAAAATTACTTTTTTGACATGCACAACCTTCTAGCCGCAATGTTGGAAGCATGCGGATGGAATCATGAAAAATTAAGCAAAATGAGTTGGTGAAGCATGTGATAGTTTGACAAATTCATAACAAACTTTCACAATTTGGCAAATTGTTGGTGGGCCGAAATTGTAATAGTGCAAAAACTTCTTATAAATAGAGGGAGTTTTTCATTTGTTATGCATCCCATAATTTGTTAAGCTTATAAGTTTTAAGCTTTTGAGAGAAGTGTGTCTGGGGAATTTATATTTCCTGCAGTGTGTGAGAGTACTGGGTGTATTTGGGTTCTGGGAAGTGAGATTTCTTACTCAAATATTGTACTCAAATAATTGTTAATAATACAATTATTTCTCTCTTGCTCCCGTGGACGTAGGCATACTGCCGAACCACGTAAAATTCTGTGTCTTTTATTTTTCTATAATTATTTGGTGCGCTTGATTCCGCATTCCGCGCACAACACTTCTACAGTGAGATTGAATTCCTAAGCATCAGTATTTTTCTTATGTATACATAACATCAATCAACTTATAAATCAATCCATTCAAAATTATAAACATACCTTTGGAATAGTTGTCTTTGCCAATTGAAATTTACTTTCTTTCAACCAAGACGGGCAACGATTCCTTTTATTACCTACAACCCGGATAAATTTTAAGAACTCAAAGTCAGTTAATATTCTCCATCAATACTCTTAAACTTTTATACTAACATACTTTCATACTATGCACTTTTGCTAACATAATTTTTTATGCTTCAAGAAAACTTGTTTACAAAATCATGATATATAATAGGTACACTACAATAAACTAAATTAATCCCGATTAAAATATTAAAAAAAAAAAAAAACACACACACACACACATATAGTTGAAAGCCTTGATAAATACATCCAAAGCTCTGATAAACATAAATCCATATGTTGTTAGTGGCTGATTTCATATATATTGGAAATTTGATAATTACATAATCAAATTTTAAACCTTCCCTAAAGAATAAAGATTTATAACTACGAACAAAAGAACCCCAAATAAATTATAATCAATAAACGATGATATAAATTTGTTGCAAATAAAAAGAAAGAAAAGTTTTTTTCAGAAGAATTTTTTCTTTTTTTGGTTGTAATGTATACCTACACAAACTCAACTCCCCCAAGGGTTTAGTTCATTCAGGGTTTTCCACGTTGAATATTTTGTTTATGCAATGCATTTTAAAAGACAAGCATAGGATTGTAATATTTTAATACAATACAGGACTTTGACATAGTGTTATAAGATATGTCAAATATACATTATATGAATTAATATTAAATTTATATAATCTATTAAATCCTTATATTTTACTAAGATCTAATCGAATAGTTTTTAAGTAATTTTTTAAATTTTATAAACAAAATTTAATTTAAAATTTACCACAAAAATCCTTATATTTTGTACACAATGCTGTTGATGGAAATAATGTCTAGTCGGTGACTTACTGTCTGAGCCACTTTTTGAACTTTGAGCATATGATGGTCGGGCTGACCGAGAATGACTAGAAACAAAGTATGCGATGAATAACAGTTCCGATATTCTTACATATCTGATATTTTTACTGTCCCTATTAATATCGTTAGCGTAAAACGTATCGTTTTGTGCTAACTGTGGTACTGATTGTTGTAAGAGTTTCATTTTTATCGTTAGCTTGTGTTGCAATTGTTGATTTACTGTGACCTTTTATATTTGCCTTTAAACGCACCGTTCGGTGCTATGTGTTGTGCTTAATGTTGTAAGAGTGTCATTTTCCTATTAATATACACGAAACGAACCGGGGTCATTAAAGAACCGCCGGTTGTCTCCTAAAAAGAAAGGGCTATCCTTCACGTGATGTTGCTGCTCCTGATATCATGCAAATAACACAACACGTGGCTCTCTTGAGCAAATAATCTGAAAGCAAACTTCTCTCTACCGTCAAAGATATATTTGTATAGATATAGGGGTGTTGTTAAGTTATATTATAATGTAACTTCCATCAACCATTAAGTTATAATTAGTGACCTAAAGTAGAGTGTGTTTGGGATTGAGGTGCTTGAGATTTTAAGCTACAGCTGTTGTGGAAAAAAGGCTATAACTATGAAACAAAAGCTAGTAATACATAGTAAATATAAATTTTAAATAATAATTTTAACAAAATTATTAAAGATATAAAATATTTTCCATGATATAAGTGAAAAATCACATTAACATAATTTCTAAGGCACAGTAGTTAGTGTTTACCAAACACTTTGGTGCTGTAGCTTGGAAGCTACAGCTGCCCAACCTCAATCCCAAACATACCTGTAGAATAAGTCCTATAAGGGTGTTGTTAAGTTACATTATAATGTAACTTACATTAATCCACAAAGTATAATTAGTGACCTAAAAGTAGTTTAGTTGAGGACTGTATAAAAATTCAAGAAAGTTCTTAACCTTAGACTTGATCAAAAAATTTTTTTTTCTTGTGGGTATTCTATTAAACTATATAGTTTAATAAAATTATTTTTCAATATATTATAAAATCGTGTAATCTAATAACATTAAAATATGACTCTATTAAACCCTCCAGAATTTTCTTTTTAAACAATGTGACCTTTTTTTTTTGGGAATAAAATTGCACTAAAGCAAAAAAAAAAAAAAAATCAAATAATCCTAAATTTATATGGGATATTATGTAACAGCAACATTATGAAGATCAAATGTGAGCTTATCTAACGAATATGATGTCAAATTGAAAGTTTGAGAGATATGCTGAATGGAAAACATGCAAATTGATCGTGACTGCTACGAGATGTCCTAAATTCCCTAACGTATTTTAGTTTAGAGTATTATAAGGATAAAGTTATATGAATTAAAATATTATAAAAATATTATTCACTGAATAAATACTTATCACATCTCACAATAGTATATTTATAATTACTTAATTATAATTCCTATTGATCAACTGATTTTCAAGTTACTTTTTTTAGCTAACCACCTGAATTCGAATCCTCAAAAGTAAGGTGTTAAAAATGAATTTACTTTTACATACAAATACATAGACAGATATACATGTATTTTCACAATATAATTATATTATAATTTTTTAAAATACATCAAATTAATATAATACAAATGGGTTACATGTAAACATAACACTAGTTTCAGCCATGTCTATACATATTTGACAAATTTAAAAATAATGTATAAGTGAGAAAATTGGTCAGTTAAAATTAGTATATTGGAATGCTGCACTACATAGAACTACTGTAGAATTTTAATAGTGTAGAATTTCTTCCTTTAATTGTTCCTTGTCCCATTCAAGAAGTTAACGCACCTTACGCACACAGATATTTCCATTCCAAATCATAGTTTCAAAAGCCAATTTAGAATCACACGACTATTGAGAAGAAAAATAAAAAAAGAAGCATGAAAAACAAGTAAAAGTTAGATCCCCATCAATTCCTTCAGGCTGAAGCAATTTCACAGTATTCAAGACAGGTGTTTCTGGTTTTCTATTGCCACCTGTCATTAGCCATTTTATGACAACCGACGAGTATCCAAGTGTTCACCCAGGCTGTGACATGACACAAACACTTGTCTATCACCAACATACTCCAGGAGAAAATTGTTAGTCAAAATTACCATATTTGGCTTGCATTCAAGAGGTAATGCTTGTGTCACTTTACAAACTTGTACATATCCGTTTAGTAGTACAACAAGATAAGCAGAAGCTCCATATTTGGTGGAGAAACTTTAAGTTATAATAATATGGAGAGAGTATCAGAAGCAGCTAGTCTATCACAGAAAGCAACAAAGAAACCAAACATGGGGAGATCAAGAAAAGGATGCATGAAAGGTAAAGGAGGCCCTGAAAATGCCTTGTGCACCTACAAGGGAGTAAGGCAAAGAACGTGGGGCAAATGGGTGGCTGAGATTCGAGAACCAAATCGTGGTGCAAGGCTTTGGCTTGGCACTTTCAACTCTTCTCTTGATGTAGCTCTTGCTTATGATGAAGCCGCACGCAAGCTCCACGGCGATTCCGCAAAGCATAACTTGCCGCAAATGCAACAACATAATAGACCTGGTACTAATAATATTAATAATAATCTTATCACCGCTAGCCAAGTTTTCACGACAGATCATATAGTTCCAATCCAACAACAAAAACAACAACAACAACAGATAGAGTCGAGTAATGAGTCTGTCAGTAATTCATCTTGTTTTGGAGAAAGCTCAGTGTCTGGACATTCTACAGGTTGGATTAGTGGAGAAGACAATCTGTATTGGCCAGTGTCTTCGAAGGCAAATGATTTCTTGGATGTGAATGTTTCTGGGGTTTCATTGAGTGATTTGATGATGGGTGGAAATGACTTGGACTGGGATGGGCTGCAAGCTCCATGGAGCTTGTGAGCTTCTAGGGGCTTGTCCTTGTATGTGTGTTTTGGGTTTTAGGGTTTTAATAATATGGTCTGTATCACTGTCAGTTGTGTTTATGGGAGAAAAATTAATTCCATAAATGGATAATGGATAAGGGTGTGAAGGGGACTCCAGATTTAGATGGGCTCTAATTATTGCAGGTTTTCATGGAGTTTGCTTGCTGGAGAAGGATTTTTTTTCCTTTTTTTTTGTTTAAGTTTCTTCTAAAGGAACAAGCAGTTATGGATTTTGATGATAATAATTAAATCAACTTATTTCACACTATTTATAGATTAATCGATGTCCTTTTTTTAAAAATTAAATTTAGCGTATGAGAAGAGACTGAGAGAAGATCTAACCTTTGCTTGTTATGTTTTTATGTAAGTGAGATTGTAACATTTTTTCTTTTTTATAGGAAGAAAAGCTGCTTTATTTAAGCGTATTTTGTTAAACAAGAAAACAGTTAACCGTTTGGATAAAAATGGCTAATTGAAAGAAAATGGCTAATCGAACCGTTTAATTCCAGAAAGCATGTTTTTTGTTCAACAGAAAAACAACTAACCATTTGGATAAAAAACGGCTAAACTTTTATTTCCAGAGAGCATGTTTTTTTAAAGACATGAATTTCAAACAAAATAATGTCATTTTAAAGAAGAACAATTTTTCAAAAGGTTGTCATCTTCATAAAAAACCTTTTTCTTCTTTGTACAAAAGACACTCATAGAATTAGAAGGAATATATACAAGATTTACAGATTTCATATATATTCTTGGAACACAATCTTATTTGCTCGAGATTGTGTTCAGGATTTGTTATATCTTGGGAGTAATTTACTATTAAATTCGATAGCAAATCAAGAGTGGTGAGAGTGGTGAGAGCAAATAAAATCTTAAAGGAAAGTGTATAAACACGTCTCAAATCTTATTCTTCTTACTCTTTATTGTATTTGCCTCCATATCCGAAAATTTATCCAACATTTTAATCGGTGGGTTTGGAAGTTTTGTTTTGCTAGGCAGCGTCTGTACGCAGGTGCTTTTAATACCTGCCTCTGCCTTTGGGCTGCCTTTCAGCTTTTACTTTCTGGCTCGTCAATTAGTTTTTATTTTCTGAGTGCTTGTCAGTTTGTCTTGTTTATGCCAGGAATGATAGATGTATAACTATTGCAATAGGAAAAAAATAAAAAGAAAATGCAAGTATGTACTTGTTTTTCCTTGTAATTGTGCATTTTCTATTTTATGCGATCTTTAGCTTCTATCTTTAGAGTAATCCACATAATTCTTTAATGTTGAATAGGAATTGTAAAATAACTATTTTAATCTTGGATGGGTTGCACGGTACCCCTTGTTTTTGGTAAATTACTTTGGAGTCCCTATTGTTTATTCAAAAGTGAAAAAATTAGAAATTTTGAAATTTTAATATATAAGTTCAAAATATTTCTACTATTTACACTTAAGAGTATATTTCTATTATTTATATTTGAATACTAAACCATAGTTGATTATTATGAAATTTTTTAACATTGTCATTTGGTCATATTATTATTGATAAATTAAGATTTAATTATATAGTTAATTTATTTATTATTCATTAAATAGATTTTATGTTGCTTCTAAATTTTTTTTAATATTATTGATAAATTATTATATTTTATTATATATTTAAATTATTTATTACAGATTAAATTAATAATATATTATTTTCAAAAAATAAAAAAAAATTATGTATTAAATTTTTTTTAAAGTTATTAGCCTTATATTGTCATTGATTTTAATAGTAAATTAGATCAATTGATCAAAATATAAAATTTAAAAATTATCCAAAATTATTTGTCAAACTTTTGACTATTTTGTTTTTCTGAAAAACAATAGGAATGTCAATGTTAAAAATCAAAGAAAATGTGGACAAAATGTGTTAAAAATCAAAGAAAATGAGTTGTCAATGTTAAATATCCATATCGTTGAAACAAGTTTTGCGTTAAATTTAATTGACAACTCATATATGGACAAAATGTGGGGTACCATGCATCAGGTACACGGTAGCTGGACCCTTTAATCTTTAAGTGCCAATCAAATTATTTTCTGACTCCAATTTTAATTAATCTTCAACATACAACAAATACATAAAAAAAAAAAAAACCTAAAACCGAAGTGCTACAACACATTTAATGAATGAATATTGTTCAATTTAATTTTGAACAACTAATATGGTCCAGTTTAATTAACAAAGACATCGGTTATAATCATCATTGTCAATACGAAGAAGCATGATGAAGCACAAATTGAGCTATTAATTAATTTGTCTTGAGTGATTTAATTAGCTGAAATCAATTGACCTACTGGGTTCACCTTTCATTATGGTTTGATTTCTTCTTAACAAGTGATGTTCTTTTGATAGTATTAGCATAAATTTCAAATTATTGTTAATTGATTGTTTTAAAATTATCTTTCTTAGCTTTTAAAATCTCGAATTATTCTATTTTTGTCTAAAATATCAGGGAAAAAAATGGCGGGATGCCGGATTTTTCTTTTTTTTTCTTTTTTAACAAAGAGTAAATTAAAGTTTTTGAAAGTAATGGAATAATTTGAAGATAATATATTTATAAGGGATAGTTTGAAATTAGCCTTATAGTACTGTTAACCAAATGACACCTGTCTGTTAAAGAGATTCCTGTCCGCATACATGACATCTGACATGCATGGATTGGCATAAGCTAATTTAATCTTCTACATTTGCATTCTCGAGGATGCAAAATAAAAACCATCCAACTATGACAATTGACAGTATTTACTAGACAAATATGCACTACATGTACCGCTTTGTTCGTGCAAATTTTTATCCCATTGTCTGTTACTAGTAACATTTGGTTGCATTTGTTTCTGATGCTGCCACAGTTTGATATTGTGCGGTTGTTTGGTAAATATGAATAGCTGGATAGTGGTACGTGGCTAATTTTTTATTATTTAAACTTATTTATTTTTAATTTCATCTACATACGTTTCTGAACAAAAAATTATAAATTAAGAGCCTCACGCAACGGATTATAAAACACTCTTGAACTTTTCCTTTACTGCTATAGTATTTTATTCCGTAGCAACTATAACATTAAAGCGATAGCACTACCTCACCACGAAACAAACCCTTAAGCACGTCCAACACCATATCTATAATAAAAATTATGTATGTCTTTTCCTTTGCTCCCTCCTACTAGGATTTTTTATGCAAAAATGAAATGCGAATAAAAGTATGCGTAGAATGCAAGGGGGATAGAACATTGTAAATATAAGTGCGTGACTAGTGGTTTAAGGATCATCCATAAAGAGGCTTATAACTATCTAGCACGTACAAACCGCTTTAAGAAATTTACAGTTTGTTCTCTACTATGAATATTCTTTTTTTTTTTATTTACAGTTTATTTATCACAAGTTTTGTAATCTATGTTATGAATTTTTATTTTTAAATCAGGAAAAAGTAAGGTGCATGCTTGCAATATAATTAACAATATGATATCTTACTATGATTTTTTAAAGAGTAAAGTTATTTGAATTCATAAATTTACTCATTAAATTCATTTTCTTAATAAACCTACAAAGAAAATCCAAATGTTAAATTTTTACTCTATACATCCTATGAAATCTCGAAAAATAACCTCAACTAAAATAGTGTTTTGTATTTTAGAAAAGAAAAAGTAATCCTTTCTCCAACTTCATACATATTGTAACACCCCAAAAATTATCCATGAAAACACAAGAGTAAAATTTGAATGAAACCTCACATCATTTAATTATTATTAATAAACCTCAAGATAGACAATCATTATTCATATTTCAACTGAATCCTTACATAAAACATTTAAAATAAAGTCTCCAAAGAAAAGTCTCTAATCCAAAATAAAAAAATCTAGCTAAATTTAATCTTTAAAGCAACTCCAAAGATCCACTAAAATATCTCCATCTAAGTACCCAAGTCATATCTCTAATCAATCTGTAAAATATTGGAGACGAGGGGTAAGTCATCAACTCGGTAAGTAAATCCATGCACAATATTTGAAAACCTTTGTCATTATAACTTTAAACATTTTACAACCTCTTATAATAACATTTTCATTTAGCATAAGGGGTGGATTCATGTAAAAACATTAAAACATTCATAAAAACATTAAAACATAAACATTGGTAGCTCATGCCTCGTAGTCATTATCATTCATCATTCAGGGTACTATACTCTGCATTATTCCTCGTTTAGGGTACTATACCCCACATCGTTCATAACATCCTTGTGCACAAGATCGTCCTCATACCAACAAGCTAGTCATAGCATTACATAACATCACAATATTTGCATCTTATACATTAATACGGACTATGAGCTAAAACATTTTTGAATTCACCTTACATAATTTCATAAATAGTATTTAAAGTGTTCTAAAACATTTAAGAACTTTTCTTTGAACTTTTAATTCTTTTTAGAAAATTCTTTAAGAAAATATTTTGTTTAGGAAAACTAATTTCTTAAGAAAAATTCATTTTAAAATATTTTTATATAAATTCATTTAAAAGTGCTTTTATTTTGAAAATTTTATTTAAATATTTTAAAAATCAGTTTTTGTAAAAATTTCTATTTAAACATAATTCTTATAATATAAATTGTATTTATTATAAAACACATTATGCATAAATCTACTTATCTCGATCCGCAACAATTAACTTAATACCTTAAGAACAAACCAATGAGCTCACCCACATCCTATAATTATCATAAAAATATCCTTATTAATATCATCTCTAACCTTAAACATAATCTCAAACATCTTTAATTCATAGGCACTTATAGTAGCTCAATACTTATACATATTCTAGACATAAGTATGAGTATCTTGTACAAGCTGATTTTTAATAACCTATACACATGTCGGAAAACCGTGAAAATTTACAGGGGCACTGTGAACATGCATAGCATTGCATACAATATTTCATAAAAATAAGCACAAGTCAAAATCGAGTCAGAATATTGATATTTCACCAAAGTAACAAAACTGTCCAGCATTGACCAAAACAGACCTTTACCACTTAAGAAATTCATAAAATATTCTCTAGTATTCAAAACAATATGTTTCTTTTCTTCTAATTATAGAAGACACAATCAGAAAGCATATAATTAAAATTCATAATTCTTGAAAGCTTCAAACTATTTTAAAAGCATTTTATTTCTGAGAATATCTAATCTGTCCAGAAATTCTAGATTTGAAAATAGAATTTCAAAATTCACATCTTTTATTTTACATCCCCAAAAATCACGATTCCAATTTTTTAAGACAGAAGAAAGATCGAAATTTCATTATAAAATCCTAACATGGCATGTAATATTCATAAATTAGCCCAACTGTCACATGTTTCAACTTCTGCAATTCTTGAAAATAGTTTCCAGATCTGTAGCAGCCACATGTTATGATTTTTAATAATTTAACCATAGAGAATAAAACTAAGAAATTAAACATGCAAGCATAAGAGACATAGATCTGTTGATATAAAAATTGCCATAAGTTTTAGGGATGTGTAACCTTACAGAAAAATTTCCAGAAGTGAGAACTGCTGCTGAAAATTGGAATTTTCTAGCACCAGTAATCCAACTTCGAAAAACCATAACAATTTGCATACTCAGGGGATTTCAACATAAAACCTATCAATGGAAACCTTAGGATGTCTAATTTCATGATATGTAAACATATTCACATGATTCTAAATAAAGAAAATGATTTTAAGCAAGGAATATAGATTATTCATATCATCACAACATTATATATTATATAAATCATATCACAAGTAATTAAACGCAAACAACTGATAAAAATAAATCACGTAAATCAAAGAAATATTTAATACCTTAAGGCAAACCAAGCAAAGAAGTTTTAGAATTTTATTTTTCTTCTCTAAAGGCTTATGTTCTCTTCTTTTTTTAAGAGTTTGTAACGATGTAGAAAATAAAAGACGACTTCTCCTTAAAAAGATGGCTTCTTCTTTTTTTTTGAAGGAAATTTCATTAAGCAAAAGAACTTACAAATTGTTTAATAACCAAAAAGGTGGAGCAAAACTCCACACTTTAGAATCTGACATAGAATTTGCTGCCTTTGCAACAGTGTGAGCAGCAAAATTCGCAGATCGACGAACAAACGAGAATTTCACTTCTCCTATAGCTTGGTAATTGATAAACACTTTTTTTTAAATATAAAATGAACAAAAAGTGAGTTTTAAGAAAATTCTTTTTTTAATAAAAACTAATAACTTACGTAACTTATTTAAAATAATTTGATAAATTTCACTCACACACAAACAGTCAATAATAACTATCCTACTCAATTTAATAATGGTAAAAGAGAAAAAATAATAAATAAATAAAAGTAGGCGTTACACATATCCTAATTTATTTTCAACATAAATAAAAGAGTAATATTAAAACCCAAGCTGGGATCTGCCTAGGGGTGGGCAAAACCGAGCCGAAACCCAAAAAAATTCAGTTCGGTTCAGTTTTTATCGATTTCGGTTTGGTTTTTTATTTTTAAAAAAACCGAATTTATAAATATCGAACCGAATGATTCGGTTCGGTTCGATTTTTGAATCAACAATTATAAAATCGAATCGAACCGAACCGAAATTATCGTATTTTCGTAATTTCGTTTAGCATATATATACACAAATCACATGATTCACAATTCACACAACTCTCTCCCTCTCACTTTCACAACTCTCTCCCTCTCACAAATCACACTATTCACTTACATCTGCCATTGCCATTCTGCCTTCTTCTTGGCCCTTGCTGTCATTCTTTCCATTACTCCGTCGCCAACTATCCAGTCAGGTAACTCATTAAATTTTTTCTTTTTTTAAAATGGGTTTTTTTTTTAGATAACTCTTTGATCTGTTCTTGTTTTATGTTTGCTTGAATTATTAGTAGTATTTAATTTGAAATAGGTCTGCCTTTGTTTGGATATGAGTATGTTACTATACTTTTTTCCTTTTTTTGCTTGGATACTATGCCCAGGGCTGAGGAACTCACGAATTGTGGTAGCAGTTCTGGGTTAGGGCTGAGGAACTCACGAATTGTTGAAGATGATTGAGGAAAAATATCATTTCAACCCCTTTTCTTTATAAAATTTTATTATGGCCTAATATTTAGAAAATGTTTGCATATTGAAATTCTATTATAGTTTAATTTGTTTGCAAACTTTTGAAAATAGTCCTTGACCGAAAGTCAATAAGTAAAATATCATTTAGTGCCCATTGTTTTGCTAATTTTTACTACTACACAAAAACTTATTTTATTTTATTTATATTTTGTACCAAAAGTTTTAATATTAAAAACAGTAACCATAATTTTGAAAAATATTCATTTTAGTCCAAAACTCTTTGCCTTTTTTGTTTCCAAATTCAATTTTGTAAATTATTTTATTTTTGTTTATTATACATTAATTATAATAGGCCTTGTGTGCAGGATGGAAGAAAATAACAATGTTATAGAGGAACTTACGAAGGACGATTTTGAGGAGGGTGTTGAGAATGAAAAAAGTGGTAGTAGATTATGATATATTTTAATGTAGTAGTAATTGATGAAATTGTACTATATAGTTATTAAAAATGAGGAAATTATTGTACAAGGTTTGAAATAGAAAATGAACCAAAAAACCAAAACTGAAAACCGATTGCCTAAATAAAATCGTTAAGAGAATCGAAATCGATCTGAAACCGAAAACCGAATCCGAACCGAAACTGAACCAAAATCGATAGGTCGGTTTTGGTTTTGTTTTTATTTTCATAAAAACTGAACTGTTTTTTAAAATTTTGGATCTGAACCGATACGAAACCGAACCGAACCGATGCCCACCCCTAAATCTGCCTCTTGTTCTTTTGCTTGAAAATATTATAATGTTATGCAAAGTTTTTAAATATAAACAACGTGGATACTAATATTTCATCAGCCGAAATATGTCATATTGGATTAATTGAATTACATGACATACGAGAACCCCTTGGTGTAATATTTCTTCTTAAGTCCAGTTATGTTGAAATCATTTTATGATGGAGCACTCTTTCATGACCATACAATCAAAGTTATAACATGTTTTGTTTTTACTATTTATCACTTCACGTATGAAATTATGATTCGTGCTCTACCTTAGAGCAACTCGAAGATAGTCAAGCCTTTCATCTTTATTCTATTTCTTGATTACTAAGATTTGAAGTTTATGTAAATTATTGTAAAGAAAAAGAAGCAAAGAAAGCAACATTAGTACTAATTACTTTTCTTTGGTTTGGGACTTGAACAAACTCATCGGCAAGTACATTCTTTTTTTTTTTTTCAAATTTCATTTTCAAACTTTAAAGTTCTTTTCTTAGGACATTTAAATCTTGACAATTGGAAAATTGTAGGATTATAAAAGAGAAGAGATTAAGTAATGAATATATGAAAGAAATAAACAATTTATATGTTTCATCATAAAATGGGTGTAAAATTATAATTCTTATTTGTTTGTATAATTTCTCTTGTCCTTAGACGTAATTTTCTTTAAGGATAAATTAATAATTAAAATACGTAATTTTCTTTAAGGATAAATTAATAATTAAAATTTATTTGAATGATGGGTTTAGAGAGTAAATTTATAGGTTTAAATAGCCTCACCTTTTTTTTTCAAAACATAAAGATCAAATGAACACTTAAACTAAGATATAAAGATTAAACAAGCATTCATCACACTATAATGGTGTTTTTACCCACTACTAATCGGAATGAGCTGGAATTGGAATAGAAAATGATAATTATAATAAATTATTTATTTTAACCGTAGGAATCGAAATGGAAATGAGATTTAATGTCATTGATATGTTTACCATGTCTTGAAATTGGAATGGATTATTGCAAATTATGAAACTAACATGAGTTGATTATTGTTATTATTTATTATAATAGTTGTGATCATTATTATTATTATTATTAAATGTCAACAACAACAACAACAACAATATTTTGATAATAATAATTACTATTATAATTATTAATCATTATAATACTTATTATTATTGTTGTTACCACTAATAATAATAATATTGTTATTATTATTATTATAAATAGTAATAATTATTTTGATAATAGTAATTGTTACTACTATTGCTATTATTATTAACAAGGGTAATAATAAATTTTAAATTTTACTAATTAAGGTCACAAATGTGACCTTATTTTTTCATTTCTATCTCCCCTTTGGGAATAGGATTCCTATTCCACATTTCTAAATTTATAAACCGTACTCAAATTTCATTCACATTTCACCTCTTTATTATAAAAGTAAATAAATTAATAAATCTGCGTCTGTTTATGTTCCTATTCCTAGTTAGCAAATACACTGTTAAATTATGACCTACCGAAATGTTTGCCTTCCAAACAAGACAAAGCAGGAATCTAGTGTGCGACTACTAGAAGCATTTACTTTTGATAAGCATGTAAATTATATGGAGCTTGCTATGTTACAATTCATGTAACATATACATCCAATGGTTGACAATCATGTGTCCTAAGGAGAGAAAAAAAATATTGAAAAATAAGTAATAAGAGTTAAGTGTATGTTTCATGAATTGTAACTAAGGCAAATCCAAATTATATATACTTTCTGCCAGTAAATGGTATGTCCAATGCCGTACTAGTCAGAATTGATGAGCCTGACAAGTTAGTTTCAAAAATTTTTGCTGCAGATAAATCGATGTATCTCCTCCTATGTAGTAAAAGCTGTGAAAGTCGTTGGTACATTAATTATTTTCTACACAGCTCACCATGTTTTTATTTTAATTAATTTATGCGTGTATGTAAGTATATATATATAATATAAAACTTGAGATAAATTTTAGATTATTTACGACTTGTGAATTGATTGCCTTCATTTCACCTATTATTTTTTAAATTCTCAAATTATTCTCATTTTTTTCAAAAAATTAAAAAAATAGAGGTGGGTTAATGAATTTTTTTTAATATTCTTGACAAAAGTAGGGGATAAATTAAAATTTTTAAAAATAAGGGGAGTAATCAATTCACTAAAGATAATCCAAAATTAACTCTAAGTTTTATTTTGCACACTAATTATGAGTTTGACACGAAGGTGGGCTAAGTTTACAAGTAAAATCCAACCCCACATTATAAATGTTGCCCACACGATCATTAATCTATGGCCATTGCTATGCTTCCATCATAATTGATAAATATCCACCAAAGGAAAGCTCAAATATGTTACACGTCCTTACTTTGTTAATATAAAAGTTTCCATCGGTTGACTCTTAACATATATGATTTAAGAAATTAATTTATGCTGTAAACCATTATTTATATATTAGATTTAAATGAGATCGATGTTCGAGATTTTTTATCAAAAATTTAAATTGAAGTTCACTTATCTCAAAAGATTTTCCAAGAACAAAGGTTGCTTTCTACTCGCACCAAATTTGTCCGTTATATCTTTTCAAAAAAAAAAAAATTGTCCGTTATATGATTGGATAAAGGGTTATTGTTACATGATCCTTATCGTTTGTAGAAAGAAGCTCATTGGCCAAAAGTTTAAAAAACTTATCACGAGTGTGCTAGTACAATAAGGGAACCCTGTAGCATATGAGAGCCGAAAGCTCAATGAGACCGAGAGGCGTGGTCCAAGAGAAGGAGATGATAGCAATAGTGCACTACTTGAGAACGTGGAGGCGGGTCACGATTCGTGGTCAAGACGGAGAATGTGGCGACGAGTGACTTCCTGACCCAGAATAAACCCACGCCAAAACAGAGACGATGACAAGTAAGACAAACTTGCCGAGTTTGATTGATATGGTGCTAGAGTATAAGCTTGGACGGACCAACCAGGTCGCTTAAGTAGGAAGACAGAGCTGGCGTTAAGTGTGAGGCAGTTTCGCCCCAGCTTGTCTGGTTAACTTATCAGGTTCCCCTCTTCAATGAACAGATTCCAGATTGAACCCCGAAAGGAATACTTTCTAATTGCATTTTGTTTTATTCAAATCATTGACCATCTTTCACGGTTAGTGAATAGCTAATAAAAATGTTAAAAGAAATTTAGAAACCCTAAATCAATATTTGATATTCTTTATATAAATAATGACCGTTTCATTGATTTTATACCTCTCAAATATTAGGACGTCAAACACTCTTGGGAGAAACATTTTTTAACCCTCTCAAATATTTAATGGGCGTGAACTCACTCTTGGAAGAAAAACATCTTCACTCAAACTTATTAAAGGAAATTTAAATTAAACTCTTCTGATGTATCTACGAAATCGTTTATTTCATGAAGGGTGTTTTATCTAATGGCCAAGTGGTTACTCCAAATCAATTGTTGATATAACCAAAGTTGATAAAGCATATGAATATATTAAAAAACCAATAATGATTAGGAATCTAGCATATGGAGAAATTTTAGAATATATTAGAGGTATTATGTTAGCTATACAGTGAACAAATGATGCTATGATGCATGTGCATTTATTTTGAAAAACCATTATGTAAGTAGTGGTTATATTAAATTCAACCACACATGTCATGCATGCATCAATTGGTTGTAATACATAAGATTATTGTAGAATTTCTCCAGCATTAATTGAGTCTTAATTTAAGTATTGATTATTACGTGGTATTCATCTATTGGATAATAAATATATAAAATAAATAACAAACTTAATATCTTACCATTTATTAAATGAATGTCTCATCAATTGAAATTCAATTGTTGAGATTCTTGGTATTACTCTTTAAATCCGAATTAAAGTGAGTAATTAAACTACTTGAAACTCGTCTTAATCCTTAGGTGATAAATTTAAACTTAAGTTATTTATTAGTCTCCAGAAGTTTTCAAACTAGTTTAAGTCATAGTTTATTATCACGAGATATGAGCTTTGAGATTGTGTGTGCGCTGTGATATTGAAAGTGATTAAATTTGATCTAAATTTTGGTGCAATTCTAATCTCAAATATGCTGAAACATTCAAAGCTGTGCTGCAATAGAACGAAGTCAAGGGAGATTTTGGTGAATAGCCAATGATCAATGTAAGTATTTCAAAATATATTTATTTATTTTCTTCAAACTTTGAATCAAATTTTAAATTTAATTAATTAACTTCGGAAAACTTTAGAACAATTTCACTGTACAATTACCCCACTCCATTCATGTTGGTCACATGGCTTCTTAAGACCTATGACTTGATCAATTCCTCTTCAATGTAAGCAAACGAAAAATGATCAAAAAATTGAATCTGCTCGGCCAATTAAAGTGAGAGCCGTGTTAAGAGCACCAGTTTTGCAAATTACACTTATTACGAAAGAGACTAATATCAACCTTGAACCCCACCTATTAGATTGTTAGCTACAAATATTTCTTTGTTGGAAATGACAACTTTTTATGCTTCACAAGCCATATAATAATAATTTAAATTATACAGTGAACTGAAGGCTCATTTTCAGGCATGTCCTCTAATTATAGGTCATTGTTAGGCATGGCCGTGATGTTACAAATCTTATATAATAAGTATTTGGTCGATTGTGACACTGTAATGTTTTTGTTCAATAATTTGTTTGGTTCAGCAATATTGGAGAATATGTCAATATCTTTGTAAAATTATATGTAATTTAGAGTTTTCAGTTGCAAAAATTTAATGTACATTCCTTTATTGAATGTGAACTAGAGACCCTTCGAGCTTTGGTTAGACCCTTTGAGATTATAATTGTCACATTTCAATAGCTCACCAGTCAGCGCGCTATCGATGGTACTTTAGGTTTGTTGTGTGGCTATATTGGTAATAAATAAGAATTAAATGAGAGCTAAAGCATTAATTGAATTATAGCATTTTTTTTTTTTTTTTGTATAAGTGCATGCAGGACCTTTTTTAAAATAAAAATAAAATTACAAAACAAAGAGGTGCTTATACCTATATCCCAATAATCGTCGTTTAGATTTTCACGAATGATATTCCACTAATGCTTACTTGGATGAATGAATTAATCGAATGATTGACGTTACTTCGTAAAAATAAGAGTGAATCGAAATATATTGGGAATGGGAACTGATTTATGAAGTTTGAATTCCTCGAACTACCCATTTCCTCTTCCAAAACAAAAATACCCATTTTGTCTCTAAATTATAATTAATTAATATATTATTATAATTAATTAATTATTATGATTAATTAATATATTATTAACTATAATTATTAATAATTATAGTTCTTGAATAAATAATCATAATAATTAATATATTATTAATATTATTACAATTATTAATACATTATTATTTAAATTAATTAATTAATATATTATTATAATAATAATTATAATTAATTCATATATTATAATTAATTAATATAATTATTACTTTTAATTAATATATTAACATATTATTAACAATAATAATTATTAATAATTATAATTTTTGAATAAATAATCACAATAATTAATTTATTGTTATTGTTATTATAATTAATTAATATTATTATAATAATTACTAATATAATAATTATAATTAATTCATATATTCTAATTAATTAAATAATTTAATTATTACTATTAAATAATATAATAATATATTATTTAACAAAATATATTAATAATTATAGTTCTCAAGTAAATAATCACAATAATTAATATATTATTATTTTAATTAATTAATATATTATTATAATAATTATAATATAATTATTATAATTAATTCATATATTATAATTAATTAATATAATTATTACTATTAAATAATATAATAATATATTATTAATAATATATTAATAATTATAGTTCTCGATTAAATAATCACAATAATTAATACATTATTATTTTAATTAATTAATTAATATATTATTATAATAATTATTAATATAATTATTAATTAATTCATATATTATAATTAATATATATATTATAATTAATTAATATAATTATTACTATTAAATAATATAATAATATATTATTACAATAATATATTAATAATTATAGTTCTCGATTAAATAATCATAATAATTAATACATTGTTATTTTAATTAATTAATTAATATATTATTATAATTATTATTATAATTAATTCATATATTATTATTAATTAAGTAATATAATTATTACTACTAATTAATATATTAATACATTTTTAACAATAATTATTAATAATTATAATTTTTGAATGAATAATCACAATAATTAATATATTATTATAATTAATTAATTAATATTAATATTATTAGTTAGTATATTTTTATAATAATTGTTAATATAATTATAATAATTAATTAATAAAATTTTACAATTAATTAATATATTAGTTAATAATAATAATTATGACAATAATCCATTAAGTACTTTTTAGTAATTTGTTACAATCCAAATTAATTAGATTCCGATTCCTACAGTTTAAGTAAACAACTTAATTTGATTCCCATTCCCTATTCCGATTCCAGCTCATTCCGATTCCTGTCCATTCCGATTCCAGCCCATTCCGATTCCAGTTTAGTAAACGCAGCATAAGTATAAAAACAAACAGTCCAGCCAATTCAGTAGTTTGCGACAGCCTAATTGGCATATAGATCCTTACTATTTTTCACTTTCGCTACTTAGGTCCCTATTTTTTCAAATACCAATTACGTTCCCAAGGTTATAAATTTAAATAAAGTTCAAACTCTGCTATTATTAATAGTGTTTATTTTTCCTGGAATAGAATGGGTTGGGAATGAATTGACCTGAATAATAAAATAAACGAATGAGAATGAAATTACAATGTTTACTTAAAAATAAATAGAATGTGAACGGAACGCTATCACGTTCTTGTGAAATAAATAGGAACGATGAATGAGAATGAGAATTAATTTACTAAAATACCCATAGTATTAAATAATGTAATTTTCATTAATTAGATATATGTATAAATATTATTATAAAATGATATTAATTAAAAAAATAAAATTAATAATAATAGTAGTAATAAATGTTAATAATAATTATTAATAATATTATTAAATTTTATTAACTTTATTATTTTAGTTATTATTAATTATTGTTATTATTATTTTTATTAATATTATCATTATTAACATTTATTGTTATTATTATTTTTATTATTATTAACTTTATTATTTTAGTTATTATTAATTATTGTTATTATTATTTTTATTAATATTATCATTATTAACATTTATTATTATTATTATTATTATTATATTATATTATATTAACTTTATTATTTTAGTTATTATTAATTATTGTTATTATTTTTTTATTAATATTATCATTATTAACATTTATTATTATTATTATTAAAAAAATTTATTAACTTTATTATTTTATTTATTATTAATTATTGTTAATATTATTTTCATTAATATTATCATTATTAACATTTATTATTATTATTATTATTATTATTATTATTAAATTTTATTAACTTTATTGTTTTAGTTATTATTAATTATTGTTATTAATATTTTCATTATTAACATTTATTATTATTAAATTTTATTACCTTTATTATTTTAGTTATTATCAATTATTATAACTAAAATAATAATTTTTATTTTTATTATTTTTATTAATGATTATTTTTATTATTAATAATGATAATATTAATAAATTAATAATTAGAATGGTACAAAAGTAAATTCATCTTTCATTCTCATTCCCACATTTTCATTCCCTATCCCCCATGAGAATTGGATTCTCATTCTTTATTCCCAAATTGTGTGGGACCCACATAATTTATTCACATTCCAAAATTTAATTTTGTCAAGTGAACATAGTTTTGATTCTCATTCCTCCATTCTCATTTCTTATTCCAAGAAGTAAACACACAATAAAAGATAAATGTGACTTTTTTATATATAAAACCTTACCTACCTTTTGATAAAAATCTCACATTAAAAAGAACCTGAAAACATGTTTTCTCTCTCTCTCTTCGCTACTATTTTAATGGCAAGAATATAGCAAGTTACTAAAAACAATTACGACCTAAACAGTAAAATTGAAAAGTATGAGGAGCATAATTTAATTAAGAGACATCAATGATAAATGCTTCAGCTGCTGATTTTGATTGAAGTTGGCTTAATGGCTACATGACATCAATAATATGTCCTAAAGCCAGAACAAGACCAAGAGGTGCATATTTGTCCAATATCAATAATTTGGTGACACAATTAATAATTCCATCACCATCAAACTAATTTAAACAGAAGATGTTACAGTTCATAAAGCATTAATTAATATAGATTCGATTTCCTTTCAAAAATAATAATAACAACGAAAAGAATATATCAACTCCAAATCGGGAATATATACTCTGACCCTTAATAATTGCCCACGTAATTTGCCTGATATGGCTCTTGATTTCATTTCACATCGGTTTCATTTTAATCTGCATTTTTAATATTGGATTGCCTTTTCTTTTCTTTTTTCTTAAAATTTTGTACCGACCAAACTTTACTTGCAGCCCTAATTGCAAATTTAACCATATCGCCGGATCTAATTTGTTGATATATACCGGGCAGTGTGTCGCAGTGCAAAAGCAAGTGGCTTACAGCAAGTTGAAAAATTCACCTCAGGATAATAAATATACAGAAACAAAATTATCCACTAAAATACTAAACTAAAACTACTCGTTATCGCTTTGGTTATGGCAGCCCTCATCTAACTCCATTGGCAGTGGAAACGAGCCATTAATGACGTATCAAAATGTAGACAAGACAAGCCATTATATATAGTCACTATGTACCGTTTATTCAGCATACAAGTTGAAGTTGAGTGCGCACACACAGACACACATACACACAGAAAATAGTTTCTGTTCTAGGGCTTAGAACCAATCAACAATAATAATGGATCAATCATCATCCATTTTTGCTTCTTGGTTAGTGATCTTTTTTAGCTTGCTTGTCACCCTGGCAAGTGTTGTTCCCCAAGCTGAGGCTAGGGCTTTCTTCGTTTTCGGAGACTCGCTTGTCGACAATGGCAACAATGACTACCTTGCCACCACTGCCCGTGCTGATTCATACCCTTATGGCATTGACTATCCAACACACAGACCCACTGGCCGTTTCTCTAACGGACTCAACATCCCCGACCTTATCAGTAAGTTTATGTATCCTTCAAAATTAAATTAATTCTCCTGCATTAACGCTCACAAAATTTGCAAATAATTGTCAGGTGAGCAAATTGGCATGGAATCCACGTTGCCATACTTGAGCCCGGAGCTCACCGGACAAAGGCTACTTGTCGGTGCCAACTTCGCTTCTGCTGGAATTGGAATTCTCAACGATACTGGATTTCAATTTGTAAGTACAAATATTTTACAAGAAAGTCTTATATGAGACCAGTCATATCACCCTGTTAGTCACTCGTTGATCTAATATGATTGTGAGGACGGGCGGAACTTATGTTGTGGCCTGGGCCAAGTCAGAAAAAAATTCTGGCAAAGGAAGGAATTTCATAGAATTTACGTTTTGACCTCCTTACTAAATCTGACCCTATTGAATCAAAATCTTGATTCTGCCGCCACTGATAGCCAGAGAAATTAACTATTATTTTTTTATGAGTATTGTCTGTTCAAGGCATTGAAATTGGTGCCATTTTTCTTTTTTCTTAAAAATCTTTGCAGATCAACATAATCAGAATCAGCAAGCAGATAGAGTATTTTCAGCAATATCAACAAAGAGTGAGTGCACTTATTGGAGCTGAGCAGACTGAAAGATTAGTAAACCAAGCACTCGTCCTAATTACGCTTGGGGGCAACGACTTTGTTAACAACTACTACTTGGTGCCCTTTTCTGCAAGATCTCGCCAATTTTCTCTTCCAGATTATGTTGTGTATCTAATCTCAGAGTATCGCAAAATTCTGGCGGTAATATTAACTTTACCATATATATTAATGAATTGTTGCACACTCATATTAATTAATGTCACAATTAAATCACATATTAAAACACGTCGTAACTTTGTTTTATATTGATTCAATATAATATAAATACAAAGCAATTATAATGAAATAATATTGGGTATACGTTCAATGTGTCATGTGCATGTTGCACTAAATCGGTATCAAGGCAGTAAGAAATTGAACAACATATTAATTATGTGGGGACGTAAATTTGCACCATATTTATGACACAGATATAAGGTGAGTTGTTTCTACAGGATTTTCTTGGTTGGCGAGGCCATGCATGTCTGTTTTGCTCACGGGCTATTTAAAGCACATTTATGAGATAGAATTTTCATAATAAATTAAACACATATTGTGAGATTACGAACAGTCAAATGACTTTCATAACCCCGCATTACAGCATCAAGTACCTTTAAAAACACAAGTTTGTTTCTTTTAATTGATAGCACCATTCTAGTGTGTCAATGTTGAAAATGCTTTGAAGCAAATTATTATTCTTTAGCGACAATAATTTTTGAAATGATATTTTACCATTTTGTCTAGTTCAATCAAACAATAGACATGATAAGTGTGAAAATTACTTTTCAAATCTCTAGTAATTCTTCTTATAGTTTAATTATTAATGAACGCATTTGAACGGATTCTCTTTGTTAATCTAATTAGGAACATAAGGAGCCTTACAGTCATATTCTTTCGCATATATAATAGGAATCCACTTAATTTTTGTTAAAATGCTGCTTGATGATGATACTATTCTCGATATATGCAGAGGATATATGAACTTGGCGCCCGTAGGGTTTTGGTGACGGGCACAGGACCATTGGGCTGCGTCCCAGCAGAGCTTGCACAGCGTGGCGTTAATGGTGAATGTTCAGTAGAACTGCAACGAGCAGCTGATTTGTTCAACCCACAACTCGTTCAAATGATAAATGAACTCAATAGTCAGATCGGATCTGACGTTTTTGTTGTTGCTAATGCCTTCGAAATGCACATGGATTTCATCAATGACCCTCAAGCTTACGGTACTTATAGATGTCAATTAGTTTCTAGCTCCATCCTTAGTTAGCAACATTAAGAAAAACATTGAAAGTGAAAGGTTTAAAGAAATTAGAATAGAGAAGAGAATTAATTCAAAAATGTTAGATCCAACTACCAGAATGGCGAAAGCAAGAGTTCAATGAGGAGACTATAGGGCATGGGCTATAGGACCACTTTGAGTAATTGCAATACGTAAATGATGTGTCTTTGCTCTGTAGTTGGTCCCCCATCATTATGCACAGAAATTTGTTGATGCTGAATATGGAACTGAAAAATGGGCCATATATAGAGCTTGAGGGGAAGTGGACTACCTTCTTTGTTATTACATTTACCGCGTGGACGGAGGCAGATACAACTAACCAATAAAATGATGACACCTATATATATTGAAAGAATGTACACATGTCATGATTTTATTCACTAGTATTTACGTACGTAAATAAAAAGCATTTTGCTAAAAGATGATTTGATTTGATTTATACAGGATTTGTTACCTCAAAAATAGCATGTTGCGGACAAGGACCCTACAATGGCATAGGCCTGTGCACAATTGCATCAAACTTATGCCCTAACAGGGATTTGTACGCGTTTTGGGATCCGTTCCATCCATCGGAGAAAGCCAACAGAATCATCGTTCAGCGATTTATGACTGGCTCGAGCAAGTACATCAACCCAATGAATCTCAGCACCATTATGGCTTTGGATTCAAGGGTCTAATTTTTAATTCTTAATTGAGATAAGTCTCTCATAATTATTCTCTTTAAGTGTATGGTAGTGTTGTTATTAATTATCCTTCTTTATTTTAATTATATCGGAGCTGTCTTTAAGTGTCGTGGTGATACATTTATTAATAGTTTTTATGTTTTGAATTTGTATGCGGTACGATCAAGCATTAATGGTTGATCGGATTGTTAATGAATAATTGATTGATATTTGTAATCATCAATCAGCCTGTGATTTTCTTAATAAATTATTTCTTTAGCTTCAGCTATAGTTTAAGGCTATTAGTAATAGTAATTTGTGGGAGTGTGTTATTACAACCGTAAATACAAGATGTCTAAATTTCAATCCTACACACAACAAAGATTCATTTACCATCATTTTAACTTACGAAAATGATGATAATAATAATGATAAAAATTTTGCTACTAGTAATAATCGTTTGAGTTTTTTTTTTTTTTTAATCTTTTCCTGAGAAAATAATCGCTTGAGTTTAATCATCCTGAAATGCCTAGTGTTGACGAACACAGATATTTAAATGGAAAAAGAAAACCTAAACTAAAAAATTCAATTATAATATGACGAACTAAATGTGGCCTTCGATTTAATATATAAGTTGGGCCGTTGGTTTCTTTTAGAGTTGGGCTTCCAACACTCTTTTAAAACAACGCTCCAATTGTTATTTTCTTTCTTTAACGAAAATTACCAAAAAAATGATAAAAAAATTACAACAAAGTTTTAATTAATTTTACTATCATCTAGAATAAATTTACTAAATTATTAAAACATACTTTTCGAAAATTTCTTAGACTTCTCTATGATGTACAATACTGATGGTCGGATTGTTGTAGAGCCCTAAATTTAAGTGTTTTAATCCTAGTCATTCATTTAATATAATTTAATATAACAATAAAAATAATTAATTAATTTAAAAGTTTTAATTCATTTAACTAACATCCACTGTTTATTAGTAACATTTGATCAATTTAAAAATCATTCATCAACTAGCAAATATAGTAACCAGACAATTGCCAATGTAGATATTATTAATCTAAAGACAATTAACTAATTTCATCCAATCAATATCTAGCAATGTATTTAGAGTAATATACAAGTAAATTACTTAAATTTTAGCAACTGAGAGAAAAGATACTAAGGTTCTATGACAATGATATTGACAAAATATTTTTTACTCATTGGAATAGGATCCATTCTTCCTCTTCAATTGTTACGACAAATATTTTGTCACACAAACCTTGAAACAAGTCTCTTATGGTGCGTTTACTTCTAGGAAATGAGAATGAGCTGGAATGAGAATGGGCTGGGAATGTGAATGAACTGGAATGAGAATGAGATTCTAATGTTTACTTGGTAAAAATAAATGAGAATGGAAATGTCTTTAGAATCGATTGATGTGTTTCTTGTGAAATAAATAAGACGAGGAATGGAAATGAGAATTAATTTACCAAAATACCTATAGTATTAAATAATATAATTTTCATTAACTAGATACAAGTATAAATATTATTATAAAAATGATATTAATTAAAAATAAAATTAATAATAATAATAATAAATGTTAATAATTATTATAAATATTATTATTATTATTAAATTTTACTAACTTTATATTTTAGTTACTATTAATTATTGTTATTATTATTTTTATTAATATTATCATTATTAACATTTATTATTATTATTATTAACTTTATTATTTTAGTTATTATTAATTATTGTTATTATTATTTTTATTAATATTATCATTATTAACATTTATTATTATTATTATTATTAAATTTTATTAACTTTATTGTTTTAGTTATTATTAATTATTGTTATTATTATTTTTTATTAATATTATCATTATTAACATTTATTATTATTATTATTATTATTATAAATTTTTTTTATTAACTTTATAATTTATTATTATTAATTATTGTTAATATTATTTTCACTAATATTATCATTATTAACATTTATTATTATTATTATTATTATTAAATTTTATTAACTTTATTGTTTTAGTTATTATTAATTATTGTTATTATTATTTTCTTAATATTATCATTATTAAAATTTATTATTATTATTATTATTATTATTATTAAATTTTATTAACTTTATTATTATTAATTATTATTATTATTATTTTTCTTAATATTATCATTATTAACATTTATTATTATTATTAAATTTTATTAACTTTATTGTTTTAGTTATTATTAATTATTATTATTTTTCTTAATATTATCATTATTAACATTTATTATTATTATTAAATTTTATTAACTTTATTGTTTTAGTTATTATTAATTATTGTTATTATTATTTTTCTTAATATTATCATTATTAACATTTATTATTATTATTAAATTTTATTAACTTTATTATTTTAATTATTATAAATTATTATAACTAAAATAATAATAATAATTTTTATTATTTTTATTGTTAATAATAATAATAATAATAAATTAATAATTGTAATTGCATAAGAATTCATCTTTCATTCCATTCCTATTTTCATTCCTCACCTACGGATTCATTCTTTATTCTCAAATTTGATCCACACAATTTATTCCTATTATTTCCTGATTCTCGAATTCTTATTCTTTATTACATAAATATTAATATTCTATTATATTCAATTATATATTAATATAGATTATCTTAAAAAAACCACATTCAATTATATGCATGATACCACTTATTAATACGACAAGAATTCAATTTCAAATAAAAGAACTTATCAAGAATTCAATTCGAAACAAGAATGCTTGAGAAATTGTATTTTATCATATCTCTAATTATTTTATTTTTAAATTTAAAATGACCCTTTATTCAGTTTGTTAACCAGTTATACTATTTTGAAAATAATTTTTTTTATTAATACAGATAATATATACTATTGATTAGATCTAATGTTACATAATATTTTCCATTATTGATGCTGCAAAAAACTTATAGCATTGTAGAGGGACCCAAATTCTTATTATCAGGTGGCTTATTTCTTCATTGATTCAAAATTATTTTGATTTTGTAATAGAAAAAATCACTTATATTAAATTCATAATGGTCCTTTTATGTAATTTTTCCTAGCTATAAAATTATGGTTACAGAAGGAGGACTTTATAAGGACATTAAAAGGGTGTGAAGAACCTCGCAAAATTATATTATATTGAAACTCTAGACTAAAACCCAAAATTCCCAGAAAGAGAACCTCGCAAAGATATTATATTGGTTTCAAATTTCAGATTTATTGTTTGTGATTTGAGAAAACTGTAAAAGGTGATTTGGGATTTCTTTCTAGTAGCAATTAGTTGGGTTAAACTGATGGCTGTTCGAAATCAGAGAATGAGATATAGGCATGATTGGTGATATAGAACTCATCATCTATTTCAAATGTAAACTTTCGTTTGAAATAGTTCATATGTTCTCTTGGATATGTCTTTCCTTCTGAAAGCACAAAAGATATTTGTTGTGAATGGCGTTGCATTAATCCCCAAATTGATTATCGGTAGTTAATATCACTTGTATTCATGGACTGATTTTTTCAACTGGCTATTGACGGAGTCATTTATTCTTTCGATCTACTAGCCCTAAATAGCTACTGGATAGGAAACAGATTTAAAAAAAAAAAATCTCTTGAATATCATATCTATCAATTGAATTATCATGCCTGCTGAGATCAGTTGATTTAACAAATTAATTGATTTAGTATATAATAGTTCTACTAATTAAAAAAATTTTCTACGTACTAATTCAACATATTTAATGCTTTTAAGGATCTGACGAACTAATTTTCGGATAGTACTTTTATTTACCTGGACAACTAAATTTAGATTCTGCGGGAGCTACTAGGTTGATTTCACCAACTAATCTAAAATTTTCAGATTTCACCAATTAATCTGAAATTTTCAGACTAACATCATTTTTGTTCCATTGAAATGATTTCTACGGAATGAAATGGGTAATTCTTCGGTAAATTTGAAAAAAATTTAAGAAAACACATTTCACTATACTTCTGTATGCATTTCTTATAGGGATGGCAAAAAAGCTCATGTCGGCTCAGGTTTCGCACATGGCGGCCTATACAAGGACTTAGGATAAAAAAGCACGGGCCAGGCCCAAGTCCTATATTTTTTTTAAAAAATAAATTTATAAGTTAGAATAATAAATTAAAATTTAAAAAATAATGAAAAGATTAAAAAAATCAAGCTTAAATTTTTAATTCACATATCAATAACGAATTTTAAAAAAACTTAAAATTATAATATTAAACTCTTTTTTAAACATTAATTAGCTAAAAGAGTGCTTAAATTAGAGAATTTAGTACTAAAAACTAAATATGTAAATTTTTATTTATTTTATTTATTATTTTATTTTAAAATATTTATTTTCTTTAATTTATTGTTGACTATAAGAACTTGATTATTATTAACTCATTTCAAATTTACAATAATTTTAAAAAATTAAAAAAATAACTAAAAGTCCAAACTCGGCCCAAACCCAATCTAGGTCCAGCCTTTATACTTTTAATCTAATGTGTTTAGGTCTAGGCTTGAAAAGTTCCAGCCCAAACCCTTAATTTGCCGATCTTAATTTCCTGTGAGATGGTGCCTAAGTAGTGATCACTACCTTCACTTGTGTTATAAAATTACTCTTTTCTCCTTGAAAGCTTCTGTTTTTGCGTTTACTTCAATGCGCTGGTGGTACGGCGAAGGATACTCCAAACCTTCATATTAGTGCTCAGTTGGTGAGAAAGTAGGGACAAAGTTAGGCGTACGCTATGAGAATACGATTTGGAATTGTTTAGAATGTATTCTTGTCCGGAATGATTCGAGTACGAATGAGTCAACATGCAGTACCAATTGGAAGATGGCACTATTTAAAACTTGAACTTGAACTAGAATTAGAATGAGGTAAATTGACATTATGTTGCATTTACTTATAAGATTAGGGAATCGGAATCTATAATCGTAATCATTAATAATATTTACTTAACAAAATAGAGTTAGAAATCGGAATCAAAATCGTAGGGCCTACCATAATTTGGGAATAAAGAATGAGAGACTCATTTCTAAGGGGGTTTGGGAATGAGCCTCCTATTCCCTGGATTGACCATTTTACCCTCTTTAAAATTAAAAATGCGCACTTTGTCCTCATTTATAATTAATTAATATATTATTGTAATTAATTAATATATTATTATAATTAATTAATTAATTAATATATTAATATATTATTAACAATAATTATTAGATTATTATTAATTAATTAACTCATATATTTTCTTATAAATAATCACAAATATATTATTATTTAATATATTATTATAATAATTATTAATATAATAATAATTATTAATTAATATATTAATATATTATTAATAATATATTAATAATTATAATTCTTGAATATAAATTAAAAAACTAAAAATTTATTATTATTATGGAATTCAATTATTGTTGTTGTTAATTACTTTTATTTTAATTATTATTTATATTATTTATATTATTATAAAATTTATTATAATAGTTGTTGTTGTTGTTAATTTATTAATTATTACTATTATTTATTTATTTATTATTTTAATCATCATCATTATTAATCATTTTTATAATAATAAAAATCACAAATGATGATGATGATGATAATAATTAAAATAATAAATATATAAATAAATAAATAATAGTAATAATTAATAGATTAATAATAATAAAAATCAGAAATAATGATGATGATGATGATGATAATAGTGGTAGTAGTAGTAGTAATTATTAAAATTAACTAGGGTATTTTAGTATGAAATAATTCAGTTTATTCTGATTTTGATTTTAAAATAAAATAAACACATCAATGGAATTCTAGCTCACTCTTATCCCGATTCTTGTAGCTCAAGTAAACTACTTATTCTTATTCTCATTTCATGTTCTCATTCTGGCTTATTCGCATTCTAACGTATTCCGATTTTAACCCATTCTAATTACTGACAAATAAACGCATCATTGATGTATTATCATAATTATTATTTTGTATTTTAATTATTGTGATTATTTGTTATAATCATTGTTAATAACATATTAATATATTAATTAATTGTAAAAATATTTACCATTAACAACAACAATAATAATAATTGACATTATTATATTAATTAATTATAATACAATAATTAATTATTTAATAATAATAATAATAAACATTAATATATTTATGAATTATAATAATTTGTTTGAATTGAGAACAAAATGAGCATTCTTAATTTTGTTTTTTTGGGGGGGGGGGGAATGGTTAACTTTGTGAATGAGAGATTGATTCCCACCTTCTCACTCCCCTCGAGAATCAATCTCTCATTCCCCACTCCCAAATTCGAGTAGGCCCTACGATTGCAATTATGATTTCTTCCTTCATTTTGCGAAGTAAATGCCATTAATGATTCTGATTCCCTAATCCGCAAAGTAAACGCACCATAAGACTAACATTATTCATAAGAATATTTCTTTTATCCTTTAGTTTCAATGGCACAAGTGTTTTTTACTGCAACACATGTCTGTGTGATAGGTGTGTAAGATTTAGGACACCTACTCTCCCTTCAATTAGGGAGTCTTTTGTGGAGATGACAAGATCAACGACATGGTGATGTCCCCTATAAATTTACATTAATTAATATTTATATCCCTTCAATTAAGAGTTCAATTGGGATGAAGCTAATGCCATGTTTTAGGGTAGGTTAAAAATTTTTTAATTAGTGTTCATATTAAACATGCAGGCCACCAATGGTACATGAAATGCTTGAGATAAATCAACAATTTATTCAAGTAGAAAGGTTTTCTTTAATTATAGGGTCTTGCTTGAAATTTTCAAAATAAACATGTAAGCTAGGGAATTTGTGTAATTAACTAAAAAATTATTTCCAAAAATCTTACTCGCCCTGCCCTTCAGCTTCGCCCTGAAATTCAAGATTATTTATCTTTAAAAAAATATATCACAATATTAATATATTGATCCTAATAAAATGTTTCAATTATCTTTTATTGAACATACTCCATCGAACTCAAGTTTATGAGTCACGAGCTTTTTGGGGTAAATGCAAGTCCCATTCATGTTATACATTTTTTTTTCCATTGGCTAAAATCTAGATATATTAAAATATAAAAATTTTATGTCTAAAAATATACCAATATTAATTTGAAGATCTATCTCCAACTAATAATATTGGAAAAATTTTTTATCCTTATTTTATATTTTGTCGTGGAAAAAAAAAATTCAAAGAGTCCTCTTACGGACTCGAACTGGTGTCCCTAACATTGTTAAGAGTATTAGCCCACTATTTTTTTTGATTACATGAGACTATTGCTAAAGAGTATAACTCATATTACATGAGACTATAACTGATATTTACAAATCAGACTATTACTGGAACACTAGTACATTGATATCATATGAAGTTCTGCCTAAATTTTAACCCTCACTAATAATTGAGGGATGTCCACTCCACTTATGTTTCATAAGGAAGAAGACCAGCCCCCACTCAAATTTTTTGAGAGAGGAATTAAGTTCCCATATTACTATTGGGACTCGAACCCAAGCTCTCACACATTGTGAGAGCTTGTGCTCTGAGTGGCTAGCCCACTATTAAAGAACAAAAACAAATCTTTCATACTTATGTCTTCATTGGATATTCACTTAAGAATTCAGATACTCTGGTTATGGTTTGTTTTGTTTTTGAATGCCGAAAACAAATAGCTGACGTTTAATCTTAAAAAAAAAAAATATATCCAATGAAGAATATTTGGTTTCTCCGTCCAATTTCTATATAGCTTCCTGTTTAACAGTGTTTTCACCAGCTGGCCTTACCTTTCTTTGTTGGCAAATGTTTGTAATTAGTGCTCTTTACTGAGGTTACCCTTGAAGATATCATTGTTTAATATTTGTAGATCATAGAACAAGATTAATTTTCAATTCTTTTATTATTCCAACAACAATGTTTTTGAGGATCCACTGCTATTTATTGATAACACAGGCCTAGAAACAATCCCTTTTCTCCCTTCGATGTCCAATTAAAGTTTTTTTTTTTTCAATATTCAGAAGAGATTATAATCAATTAACAAGGCAAATATGGTTGCTTGTATCAAAACAGAAGAAGTTGACGGTGCTGCAACACCACCCGCACAAACCAGAAACACCTCTTTAGCCGATATTTTGGTGCCAAAGGGCTCTACCAGCTGCTTGAATACTGATAGAAATGTTGTATTTGTAACTGATGCACTTGAGGAATTCCCTTGGCGCCGCTTCCAATGGATTCTTGATCATGTCATTCCACCGGATTGTACCGTCACCCTTCTTGGCGTCATGCCATGGATTCCCCTTGCATGTAAGATTCTTAATTACATGCATGCATCCACGTTTGTGTTTGCATATCTATATCTATGTTACTTGTTCTATTTGAGGTATGTTTGTGATTGAGGTTGGGTTTTTGTAAACACATTCTAAAGTGTTTAATTAATACTATGTATATAAGTTATGTTAATGTGATTTTTCACTTATATCATGAAAAATGTTTTATATCTTTAATAATTTTGTTAAAATTATTATTTAAAATTTATATTTACTATGTATTACTAGTTTTTATTTCATAGTTATAGCTTTTTCAAAGTCTGATTTTACATTACTTTTTACGTGACTAAATGTCAGCTATAAAGGTACTTTACAGATATTTTGAAATCCATGGGCTTTTAATATTTGTTTTTCGTCTTGAATCTTTGTCTTTTTAACCTAAACTTTTGAATTAAATATTTAACTAACAATAAATACGTACATGTACGAAATGTATATGAGAGAATTTTAAGAAACAGTACGGTTTTGATTTGGTGCTTTGTGCTTTGAGATAGTGTCATGCAAGACAAGGTTTTGGACATACGATTTTGGGAATTTGTCAGCACTTAGAGGCAGGAATGACTGGAAACACGAGCAAAAATATCAGAAAATTCGCGGGATAATTGAGCTTTGTGAACAAAAAGGGGTTTGTATTTCATTGTATTTGTTCTTACTGGTTGAAAAGAAAAGTTTCTTGTATTATATCTTATGTACATGTTTGTGTACTAACTTCATACCTATGTTCTTTAGGTTGTTCCTCATATGCAATTGGCAATGGGATACCCTTTGAAGCTTGTGGTTCTTGAGAAAACCACTAACCTTCATGCCAACCTCGTAGTCCTTGACAGGTAATAATATATAATTAGTGACTCGAACTCGTTATAAATACTCTCAATTAGTGCATACTCTCTCATTCATTGGGCTATTATTTAATCCCATGAACGGATTTATATATACGTATACGCACAAACACGTGTGTGTGTGTGTGTGTGTGTGTGTGTGTGTGTGTGTGTGTAGACTTTAATGTTTGTTGGGTCTAATTTTGATAGACACCAAAGAAAGAACAAAGCATTTTTTGCGGAGAGATTGCCAAGCAGTGTAGTGATGATGAATAGTAATGGAGGAGTTGATATGATCAAAATTCAATCGGCAATCAGCAATCAATTGGATATATCCCCAGGAGAATCTCCAGCAACTCCACCTCCTACTAAAGTTATGGTATCAGAGCAATTGTCAGAACTTCTCAACCACAACGGCAGCAGTAGCTACATTATCAGGAACGAAGTGTCAGAATCATGATAGTCTCTCTTGACTCGCGCACGAAGATTTGAGCCAATTATTTAATGGAAAGGGCAATGTAAAGCTTACCGAAATGATGTTGTAAAATGTAGGATTTGTTTTCTACACTCAGTTCGGATACTTATCTTATAACCCAATTGATGTGGCATATATTATATGTGTTACTCATTGATTGAGGTCGTGAAATTAATAATTAATAATGAAATCAATTTGTGTTGGAACTCTCTTTTGCTTCTCTCATTGCCCTTGCTATTTCCGCACCAAAACTCTCACAAGGCATTTCAACTCTCTTCACCATCATTAGCACCAGTTTCTATATCATATCAGCTGAACTTGATGACATTTTCGAAAATGGTAAAAAACCCTTTTAAAGATTCCATGTTCTTTTCTGAAATGCCAGACACCGGACTTTCGCTTTACACACGAACCAGCAACATACACCTTGAACAGAACCCCATCGGTGCCTCGAGACTTGAAATCCTTCGTACGTTGTCGAAAATCAAATACATTAATTTGATGCGATTTCTTGGTCCCCTTTGCCACCAAAGGCTTTGCAATTAACGGAAACCTCAATTTCTTTCTTGGGATCTTAGGATCAACTTGTGAATGATGCAATCCGAGGTTTGGATTCAATAGCGTTGACTTTGTGTTTGATGATTAGACATATTTGTGATTTGTGGGTACGTAGTAGTACTGTTTGGGAGGTGAGGAAGTTGAGAGAAAATATTGAGTTTGCGGAGCGAGTTAATTATATTTTTGACAAATATAATGTTATAAAAACAAAAGACACCATAAAGAGAAAGGAGGGAGATTTTGTTCTCTCACAAAAAAAAAGAGAAGGAATTTACATAATTGTTCTTTTGGTGATAGAAGACGGTCCTGATTGAGAGAATAAAGCAACCAAAAGGAAGTTCCGATTCTCCCAATTTGTATCCTGAAGAATAAATAAATACTCCTCTTTTGTGTCACCACCTGGCACCTGCGTGGTGTGGTCCAGCGACAAAATTTCAGTTGATTTTGTGTTGAGCATTATATCAATGTTTGTAAAAATGATAAAGGAAAAAATAAAATGAAAAAGTAAATTTTCCAATGAAATTGATCCTGATCCAGTGCACAACATAAAATCAGATTTTTGGATGTTAATTCGTAGCTAGATGACATAGAAATTATATATTAATCACTAATGGTAAGGGTAGATCACATCATAATTAATATTGATTTGATGAAAATATTGCCTAGTTATTATTATTTTTGATATGTTTTCATGCATCCGATACTGTTATGCTATTGCTATATCAAGCAAGGATTTACTCGTAACCAGGGGCGGCTCAACTAATTTTGAGACATGAGGTGAGTTGTTTTAATTACCCCTTTCAAAAATTTTGAGGTTAAATATATGTATTAGTTTAATCAAAAAATTATTTATTTAAAATCAATTTTTCTAGTTTTCTTAGGTACAAAATTATTGACCAAATTTTTATATTCTAATTTGTCTAATATATTTTTCTCAATATAACTAAATCATTTAACTTTTCTTTCGACTTAGTTGATCTTAAATAAATTTTTATTAATTTTAATTTCAAAAAATCTGTACAAAATTTTGACACACACGTCATTTAAATAATTTCGAACTCTTAGCTAGATGACATACACATCCAATGGTTGGCAGCTTCTTTGATAAATTAATGTCTGTAATTGGGAAGCTAGATGACTTTATTGAACACAAAAAACACATGTTTGGCGTTTGGGGTCTGAACAAAAATCTAATTTTAACTACAACAAACAGAAGTTAGCTCAAAATTTTTCTTATTTTTAATTCAAAAAATCTTATTCCCTCCTTTTGTTTTTAGTTCTTTTTATTATTTCTTCTAATCGATCGTATCCTGCACAAAATCAAGAGTGCCCAAATTTTCTTCCATTCGTGTATTTTTGTTTTTGTTTTTTTAAATTTCTCTACCATCAAAGACCTTAACTTTGGGAATAAACTTGAGGAACAAAAAAAGAATTGAGGAACAAAGAAAAGGAGCTTGCTATGTTACAATTCATGTAACATACACATCCAATGGTTGGCAGCCATGTGTCCTAAGGAGAGAGAAAAAAACTTTGAAAAGTAAGTAATGAGAGTTGAGTGTATGTTACATGAATTGTAACTTAGGCAAATCCACAAAAAAATACTGTCAGAAGAAAAGAACTCAGTCCTAAAAGTATGATTATGGTGACTGATGATTTCTTGTCAGCTTCTTTGATAAATTAAAGTTTGTAATTGGGAAGCTAGATGACTTTATTGAACACAAAAAATACATGTTTGGCGCTTCGGGTCTGAACTAAAATCTAATTTTAACTACAACAAAATGAAGTGAGCTCCAAATTTTTCTTATTTTTAATTAAAAAAATGTTACTCCCACCTTTTGTTTTTAGTTCTTTTTATTATTTCTTCTAATCGATCGTATCCTGCACAAAAGCAAGAGTGCCCAAATTTTTTGCCATTCGTGTATTTTTGTTTTTTTTTTTAAATTTCTCAACCATCAAAAACCATACCTTTGGGAATGAACTTAAGGAAAAAAAAAAATTGAGGAACAAAAAAAGGAGCTTGCTATGTTACAATTCATGTAACATACACATCCAATGGTTGGCCATGTGTCTTAAGGAGAGAGAAAAAAACATTGAAAAGTAAGTAATGAGAGTTGATTGTATGTTACAGGAATTGTAACTTAGGAAAATCCACAAAAAAATACAGTCAGAAAAAAAGAACTGAGTCCTAAAAGTATGATGATGGTGACTGATGATTTCTTGCAGCTTCTTTGATAAATTAATGTCTGTAATTGGGAAGCTAGATGACTTTATTGAACACAAAAAACACATGTTTCGCGTTTGGGGTCTGAACTAAAATCTAATTTTAACTACAACAAACAGAAGTCAGCTCCAAATTTTTCTTATTTTTAATTGAAAAAATCTTATTCCCTCTTTTTTTTTTAGTTCTTTTTATTACTTCTTTTTATCGATCGTGTTCTGCAAAAAATTAAGAGTGCCCAAATTTTCTTCCATTCGTGTATTTTTGTTTTTGTTTTTAAATATCTCTACCATCAAAAACCTTAACATTGGGAATGAACTTGAGGAACAAAAAAGGAATTGAGGAACAAAAAAAGGCGCTTGCTATGTTACAATTCATTTAACATACACATCCAATGGTTGGCAGCCATGTGTCCTAAGGAGAGAGAAAAAAACATTGAAAAGTAAGTAATGATTGAGTGTATGTTATGAATTGTAACTTAGGCAAATCCACAAAAAATCTGATCGAGAAAAAAAAACCTGAGTCCTAAAAGTATGATGATGGTGGTGATGATTTCTTGTCAGCTTCTTTGATAAATTAATGTCTGTAATTGGGAAGCTAGATGACTTTATTGAACACAAAAAACACATGTTTCGCGTTTGGGGTCTGAACTAAAATCTAATTTTAACTACAACAAACAGAAGTCAGCTCCAAATTTTTCTTATTTTTAATTGAAAAAATCTTAGTCCCTCTTTTTTTTTTTTAGTTCTTTTTATTACTTCTTTTTATCGATCGTGTTCTGCAAAAAATTAAGAGTGCCCAAATTTTCTTCCATTCGTGTATTTTTGTTTTTGTTTTTAAATTTCTCTACCATCAAAAACCTTAACTTTGGGAATGAACTTGAGGAACAAAAAAAGAATTGAGACAAAAAAAGGAGCTTGCTATGTTACAATTCATGTAACATACACATCCAATGTTTGGCAGCCATGTGTCCTAAGGAGAGAGAAAAAAACATTGAGAAGTAAGTAATGACAGTTGAGTGTATGTTACAGGAATTGTAACTTAGGAAAATCCACAAAAAAATACAGTCAGAAAAAAAGAACTGATTCCTAAAAGTATGATGATGGTGACTGATGATTTCTTGCAGCTTCTTTGATAAATTAATGTCTGTAATTGGGAAGCTAGATGACTTTATTGAACACAAAAAACACATGTTTCGCGTTTGGGGTCTGAACTAAAATCTAATTTTAACTACAACAAACAGAAGTCAGCTCCAAATTTTTCTTATTTTTAATTGAAAAAATCTTATTCCCTATTTTTTTTTTTAGTTCTTTTTATTACTTCTTTTTATCGATCGTGTTCTGCAAAAAATTAAGAGTGCCCAAATTTTCTTCCATTCGTGTATTTTTGTTTTTGTTTTTAAATATCTCTACCATCAAAAACCTTAACTTTGGGAATGAACTTGAGGAACAAAAAAGGAATTGAGGAACAAAAAAAGGCGCTTGCTATGTTACAATTCATGTAACATACACATCCAATGGTTGGCAGCCATGTGTCCTAAGGAGAGAGAAAAAAACATTGAAAAGTAAGTAATGACAGTTGAGTGTATGTTACAGGAATTGTAACTTAGGCAAATCCACAAAAAATACAGTCAGAAAAAAAGAACTGAGTCCTAAAAGTATGATGATGGTGACTGATGATTTCTTGTCAGCTTCTTTGATAAATTAATGTCTGTAATTGGGAAGCTAGATGACTTTATTGAACACAAAAAACACATGTTTCGCGTTTGGGGTCTGAACTAAAATCTAAATTTAAGTACAACAAATGTAAGTCACCCAAATTTTCTTATTTTAATTGAAAAATATTAGTCCTCTTTTTTTTTTAGTTCTTTTATTACTTTTATCGATCGTGTTCGCAAAAAAAAAGAGTGCCCAAATTTTCTTCCATTCGTGTATTTTGTTTTTGTTTTGTTTTAAATTTCTATACCATGAAAACCTTAACTTTGGGAATGAACTTGAGGAACAAAAAGAATTGAAAAAAAAAGGAGCTTGCTATGTTACAATTCATGTAACATACACATCCAATGGTTGGCGACCATGTGTCGAAGGAGAGAGAAAAAACATTGAAAAGTAAGTAATGATTGAGTGTATGTTACAGAATTGTAACTTAGGAAAATCCACAAAAAATACGAAAAAGAACTGAGTCCTAAAAGTATGATGATGGTGACTGATGATTTCTTGCAGCTTCTTTGATAAATTAATGTCTGTAATTGGGAAGCTAGATGACTTTATTGAACACAAAAAACACATGTTTCGCGTTTGGGGTCTGAACTAAAATCTAATTTTAACTACAACAAACAGAAGTCAGCTCCAAATTTTTCTTATTTTTAATTGAAAAAATCTTATTCCCTCTTTTTTTTTTTAGTTCTTTTTATTACTTCTTTTTATCGATCGTGTTCTGCAAAAAATTAAGAGTGCTCAAATTTTCTTCCATTCGTGTATTTTTGTTTTTGTTTTTAAATATCTCTACCATCAAAAACCTTAATTTTGGGAATGAACTTGAGGAACAAAAAAGGAATTGAGGAACAAAAAAAGGCGCTTGCTATGTTACAATTCATGTAACATACACATCCAATGGTTGGCAGCCATGTGTCCTAAGGAGAGAGAAAAAAACATTGAAAAGTAAGTAATGACAGTTGAGTGTATGTTACATGAATTGTAACTTAGGCAAATTCACAAAAAAATACAGTCAGAAAAAAAGAACTGAGTCCTAAAAGTATGATGATGGTGACTGATGATTTCTTGTCAGATTCTTTGCTAAATTAATGTCTGTAATTGGGAAGCTAGATGACTTTATTGAACACAAAAAACACATGTTTCGCGTTTGGGGTCTGAACTAAAATCTAATTTTAACTACAACAAACAGAACTCACTCAAATTTTCTTATTTTTAATTGAAAAATCTTAGTCCTCTTTTTTGGTTTTGTGCCTTTGATCGATCGTGTTTTATTACTTCTTTTTCTCGATCGTGTTAACGAATAATTAAATTAAGAGTGCCCAAATTTTCTTCCATTCGTGTATTTTTGATTTTGTTTTTAAATTTCTCTACCATCAAAAACCTTAACTTTGGGAATGAACTTGAGGAACAAAAAAAGAATTGAGATAAAAAAAGGAGCTTGCTATGTTACAATTCATGTAACATACACATCCAATGTTTGGCAGCCATGTGTCCTAAGGAGAGAGAAAAAAACATTGAGAAGTAAGTAATGACAGTTGAGTGTATGTTACAGGAATTGTAACTTAGGAAAATCCAGAAAAAAAAATCTGATCGAGAAAAAAAATCGATTCTAAAGTATGATGATGATGGTGGTGATGATTTCTTTTCTTTGATAAATTAATGTCTGTAATTGGGAAGCTAGATGACTTTATTGAACACAAAAAACACATGTTTCGCGTTTGGGGTCTGAACTAAAATCTAATTTTAACTACAACAAACAGAAGTCAGCTCCAAATTTTTCTTATTTTTAATTGAAAAAATCTTATTCCCTCTTTTTTTTTTTTAGTTCTTTTTATTACTTCTTTTTATCGATCGTGTTCTGCAAAAAATTAAGAGTGCCCAAATTTTCTTCCATTCGTGTATTTTTGTTTTTGTTTTTAAATATCTCTACCATCAAAAACCTTAACTTTGGGAATGAACTTGAGGAACAAAAAAGGAATTGAGGAACAAAAAAAGGCGCTTGCTATGTTACAATTCATGTAACATACACATCCAATGGTTGGCAGCCATGTGTCCTAAGGAGAGAGAAAAAAACATTGAAAAGTAAGTAATGACAGTTGAGTGTATGTTACAGGAATTGTAACTTAGGCAAATCCACAAAAAATACAATGTAAAAAGAACCGAGTCACAAAAGTATGATGATGGTGATCGATGATTTCTTGTCGATAAATTAATGTCTCAGAATTGGGAAGCTAGATGACTTTATTGAACACAAAAACACATGTTTCGCGTTTGGGGTCCGAACTAAAATCTAATTTTAACTACAACAGAACTCACTCCAAATTTTTCTTATTTTAATTGAAAAATCTTAGTCCCTCTTTTTTTTTTAGTTCTTTTTATTACTTCTTTTTATCGATCGTGTTCTGCAAATAATTAAGAGTGCCCAAATTTTCTTCAATTCGTGTATTTTTGATTTTGTTTTTAAATTTCTCTACCATCAAAAACCTTAACTTTGGGAATGAACTTGAGGAACAAAAAAAGAATTGAGATAAAAAAAGGAGCTTGCTATGTTACAATTCATGTAACATACACATCCAAGGTTTGGCAGCCATGTGTCCTAAGGAGAGAAAAACATTGAAGTAAGTAATGATTGAGTGTATGTTACAGGAATTGTAACTTAGGAAAATACACAAAAAAATAAAGTAATAAAATAAGAACTGATTACTAAAAGTATTATGATTTTTAATGATGATTTCTTGCAGCTTCTTTGATAATTTAATGTCTGTAATTGGGAAGCTAGATGACTTTATTGAACACAAAACACATGTTTCTGCGTTTTGGGTTGGTCTAATTTTAACTACAACAAACAGAAGTTAGCTCCAAATTTTTCTTATTTTTAATTAAAAAATCTTATTCCCTCCTTCTTTTTTTTTTAGTTCTTTTTATTATTTCTTTTTATCGATCGTGTTCTGCACAAAATCAAGAGTGCCCAAATTTTCTTCCATTCTTGTATTTTTATTTTTATTTTTTTAAATTTCTCTACCATCAAAAACCTTAACTTTGGGAATGAACTTGAGGAACAAAAAAATGAGCTTGCTATGTTACAATTCATGTAACATACACATCCAATGGTTGGCAGCCATGTGTCCTAAGGAGAGAGAAAAAAACATTGAAAAGTAAGTAATGACAGTTGAGTGTATGTTACACGAATTGTAACTTAGGCAAATCCACAAAAAAATACTGTCAGAAAAAAAGAACTGAGTCCTAAAAGTATGATGATGGTGACTGATGATTTCTTGTCAGCTTCTTTGCTAAATTAATGTCTGTAATTGGGAAGCTAGATGACTTTATTGAACACAAAAAACACATGTTTCGCGTTTGGGGTCTGAACTAAAATCTAATTTTAACTACAACAAATGAACTCACCCAAATTTTCTTATTTTAATTGAAAAAATCTTAGTCCCTCTTTTTTTTTTTTAGTTCTTTTTATTACTTCTTTTTATCGATCGTGTTCTGCAAAAAATTAAGAGTGCCCAAATTTTCTTCCATTCGTGTATTTTTGTTTTTGTTTTTAAATTTCTCTACCATAAAAAACCTTAACTTTGGGAATGAACTTGAGGAACAAAAAAAGAATTGAGACAAAAATAGGAGCTTGCTATGTTACAATTCATGTAACATACACATTCAATGGTTGGCAGCCATGTGTCCTAAGGAGATAGAAAAAAACATTGAAAAGTAAGTAATGACAGTTGAGTGTATGTTACAGGAATTGTAACTTAGGAAAATCCACAAAAAAATACAGTCAGAAAAAAAGAACTGAGTCCTAAAAGTATGATGATGGTGACTGATGATTTCTTGCAGCTTCTTTGATAAATTAATGTCTGTAATTGGGAAGCTAGATGACTTTATTGAACACAAAAAATACATGTTTGGCGCTTCGGGTCTGAACTAAAATCTAATTTTAACTACAACAAATGAACTCACTCAAATTTTCTTATTTTAATTGAAAAATCTTAGTCCCTCTTTTTTTTTTTAGTTCTTTTTATTACTTCTTTTTATCGATCGTGTTCTGCAAATAATTAAGAGTGCCCAAATTTTCTTCCATTCGTGTATTTTTGTTTTTGTTTTTAAATATCTCTACCATCAAAAACCTTAACTTTGGGAATGAACTTGAGGAACAAAAGGAATTTAGGAACAAAAAAAGGCTTGCTATGTTACAATTCATGTAACATACACATCCAATGGTTGGCGTATGTGTCCTAAGGAGAGAGAAAAAACATTGAAAAGTAAGTAATGACAGTTGAGTGTATGTTACGAATTGTAACTTAGGCAAATCCACAAAAAATACAAATGAGAAAAAAGAATTGAGTCACTAAAAGTATGATGATGGTGATCAAGATTTCTTGTCGCCTTCTTTGATAAATTAATGTCTAATTGGGAAGCTAGATGACTTTATTGAACACAAAAACACATGTTTCGCGTTTGGGGTCTGAACTAAAATCTAAATTTAAGTACAACAAACAGAAGTCAGCTCCAAATTTTTCTTATTTTTAATTGAAAAAATATTAGTCCCTCTTTTTTTTTTTTAGTTCTTTTTATTACTTCTTTTTATCGATCGTGTTCGCAAAAAAATTAAGAGTGCCCAAATTTTCTTCCATTCGTGTATTTTGTTTTGTTTTTGTTTTAAATTTCTATACCATGAAAACCTTAACTTTGGGAATGAACTTGAGGAACAAAAAAAGAATTGAGATAAAAAAAGGAGCTTGCTATGTTACAATTCATGTAACATACACATCCAATGTTTGGCAGCCATGTGTCCTAAGGAGAGAGAAAAAAACATTGAGAAGTAAGTAATGACAGTTGAGTGTATGTTACAGGAATTGTAACTTAGGAAAATCCACAAAAAAATACAGTCAGAAAAAAAGAACTGATTCCTAAAAGTATGATGATGACGATGATTTTGATAAATTAATGTCTGAATTAAAGTTAGATGACTTTATTGAACACAAAAAACACATGTTTCGCGTTTGGGGTCTGAACTAAAATCTAATTTTAACTACAACAAACAGAAGTCAGCTCCAAATTTTTCTTATTTTTAATTGAAAAAATCTTATTCCCTCTTTTTTTTTTTTAGTTCTTTTTATTACTTCTTTTTATCGATCGTGTTCTGCAAAAAATTAAGAGTGCCCAAATTTTCTTCCATTCGTGTATTTTTGTTTTTGTTTTTAAATATCTCTACCATCAAAAACCTTAACTTTGGGAATGAACTTGAGGAACAAAAAAGGAATTGAGGAACAAAAAAAGGCGCTTGCTATGTTACAATTCATGTAACATACACATCCAATGGTTGGCAGCCATGTGTCCTAAGGAGAGAGAAAAAAACATTGAAAAGTAAGTAATGACAGTTGAGTGTATGATTGAATTGTAACTTAGGCAAATACAACAAAAATAAAGTCATAAAAAAAGAACTGAGTCCTAAAAGTATGATGATGGTGACTGATGATTTCTTGTCAGCTTCTTTGATAAATTAATGTCTGTAATTGGGAAGCTAGATGACTTTATTGAACACAAAAAACACATGTTTCGCGTTTGGGGTCTGAACTAAAATCTAAATTTAAGTACAACAAACAGAAGTCAGCTCCAAATTTTTCTTATTTTTAATTGAAAAAATATTAGTCCCTCTTTTTTTTTTTTAGTTCTTTTTATTACTTCTTTTTATCGATCGTGTTCTGCAAAAAATTAAGAGTGCCCAAATTTTCTTCCATTCGTGTATTTTTGTTTTTGTTTTTGTTTTTAAATTTCTATACCATGAAAAACCTTAACTTTGGGAATGAACTTGAGGAACAAAAAAAGAATTGAAAAAAAAAAGGAGCTTGCTATGTTACAATTCATGTAACATACACATCCAATGTTTGGCAGCCATGTGTCCTAAGGAGAGAGAAAAAAACATTGAGAAGTAAGTAATGACAGTTGAGTGTATGTTACAGGAATTGTAACTTAGGAAAATCCACAAAAAAATACAGTCAGAAAAAAAGAACTGATTCCTAAAAGTATGATGATGGTGACTGATGATTTCTTGCAGCTTCTTTGATAAATTAATGTCTGTAATTGGGAAGCTAGATGACTTTATTGAACACAAAAACACATGTTTACGTTTGGGGTCTGAACTAAAATCTAATTTTAACTACAACAAATGTAAGTCACTCCAAATTTTCTTATTTTAATTGAAAAATCTTATTCCCTCTTTTTTTTAGTTCTTTTATTACTTTTTATCGATCGTGTTCTGCAAAAAATTAAGAGTGCCCAAATTTTCTTCCATTCGTGTATTTTTGTTTTTGTTTTTAAATATCTCTACCATCAAAAACCTTAACTTTGGGAATGAACTTGAGGAACAAAAAAGGAATTGAGGAACAAAAAAAGGCGCTTGCTATGTTACAATTCATGTAACATACACATCCAATGGTTGGCAGCCATGTGTCCTAAGGAGAGAGAAAAAAACATTGAAAAGTAAGTAATGACAGTTGAGTGTATGTTACAGGAATTGTAACTTAGGCAAATCCACAAAAAATACAGTCAGAAAAAAAGAACTGAGTCCTAAAAGTATGATGATGGTGACTGATGATTTCTTGTCAGCTTCTTTGATAAATTAATGTCTGTAATTGGGAAGCTAGATGACTTTATTGAACACAAAAAACACATGTTTCGCGTTTGGGGTCTGAACTAAAATCTAATTTTAACTACAACAAACAGAACTCAGCTCCAAATTTTTCTTATTTTTAATTGAAAAAATCTTAGTCCCTCTTTTTTTTTTTTAGTTCTTTTTATTACTTCTTTTTATCGATCGTGTTCTGCAAATAATTAAGAGTGCCCAAATTTTCTTCCATTCGTGTATTTTTGATTTTGTTTTTAAATTTCTCTACCATCAAAAACCTTAACTTTGGGAATGAACTTGAGGAACAAAAAAAGAATTGAGATAAAAAAAGGAGCTTGCTATGTTACAATTCATGTAACATACACATCCAATGTTTGGCAGCCATGTGTCCTAAGGAGAGAGAAAAAAACATTGAGAAGTAAGTAATGACAGTTGAGTGTATGTTACAGGAATTGTAACTTAGGAAAATCCACAAAAAAATACAGTCAGAAAAAAAGAACTGATTCCTAAAAGTATGATGATGGTGACTGATGATTTCTTGCAGCTTCTTTGATAAATTAATGTCTGTAATTGGGAAGCTAGATGACTTTATTGAACACAAAAAACACATGTTTCGCGTTTGGGGTCTGAACTAAAATCTAATTTTAACTACAACAAACAGAACTCAGCTCCAAATTTTTCTTATTTTTAATTGAAAAAATCTTAGTCCCTCTTTTTTTTTTAGTTCTTTTTATTACTTCTTTTTATCGATCGTGTTCTGCAAATAATTAAGAGTGCCCAAATTTTCTTCCATTCGTGTATTTTTGTTTTTGTTTTTAAATATCTCTACCATCAAAAACCTTAACTTTGGGAATGAACTTGAGGAACAAAAAAGGAATTTAGGAACAAAAAAAGGCGCTTGCTATGTTACAATTCATGTAACATACACATCCAATGGTTGGCAGCCATGTGTCCTAAGGAGAGAGAAAAAAACATTGAAAAGTAAGTAATGACAGTTGAGTGTATGTTACACGAATTGTAACTTAGGCAAATCCACAAAAAAATACAGTCAGAAAAAAAGAATTGAGTCCTAAAAGTATGATGATGGTGACTGATGATTTCTTGTCAGCTTCTTTGATAAATTAATGTCTGTAATTGGGAAGCTAGATGACTTTATTGAACACAAAAAACACATGTTTCGCGTTTGGGGTCTGAACTAAAATCTAAATTTAAGTACAACAAACAGAAGTCAGCTCCAAATTTTTCTTATTTTTAATTGAAAAAATATTAGTCCCTCTTTTTTTTTTTTAGTTCTTTTTATTACTTCTTTTTATCGATCGTGTTCTGCAAAAAATTAAGAGTGCCCAAATTTTCTTCCATTCGTGTATTTTTGTTTTTGTTTTTGTTTTTAAATTTCTATACCATGAAAAACCTTAACTTTGGGAATGAACTTGAGGAACAAAAAGAATTGAAAAAAAGAGCTTGCTATGTTACAATTCATATAACATACACATCCAATGTTTGGCGCCATGTGTCCTAAGGAGAGAAAAAACATTGAAAAGTAAGTAATGAGAGTTGATTGTATGTTACAGGAATTGTAACTTAGGAAAATCCACAAAAAAATACAGTCAGAAAAAAAGAACTGAGTCCTAAAAGTATGATGATGGTGACTGATGATTTCTTGCAGCTTCTTTGATAAATTAATGTCTGTAATTGGGAAGCTAGATGACTTTATTGAACACAAAAAACACATGTTTCGCGTTTGGGGTCCAGACTAAAATCTAATTTTAACTACAACAAAGTCACCCAAATTTTTCTTATTTTTAATTGAAAAAATCTTATTCCCTCTTTTTTTTTTTAGTTCTTTTTATTACTTCTTTTTATCGATCGTGTTCTGCAAAAAATTAAGAGTGCTCAAATTTTCTTCCACTCGTGTATTTTTGTTTTTGTTTTTAAATATCTCTACCATCAAAAACCTTAATTTTGGGAATGAACTTGAGGAACAAAAAAGGAATTGAGGAACAAAAAAAGGCGCTTGCTATGTTACAATTCATGTAACATACACATCCAATGGTTGGCAGCCATGTGTCTGAGAGAGAAAAAACATTGAAAAGTAAGTAATGACATTGAGTGTATATTACGAATTGTAACTTAGGCAAATCCACAAAAATACATCGAGAAAAAAAAGAACCTGAGTCCTAAAAGTATGATGATGGTGGTGATGATTTCTTGTCGCCTTCTTTGATAAATTAATGTCAGAATTGGGAAGCTAGATGACTTTATTGAACACAAAAACACATGTTTCAAGGCTTTGGGGTCTGAACTAAAATCTAATTTTAACTACAACAAATGTAACTCAGCTCCAAATTTTCTTATTTTTAATTGAAAAATCTTAGTCCCTCTTTTTTTTTTAGTTCTTTTATTACTTCTTTTTATCGATCGTGTTCTGCAGAATAATTAAGAGTGCCCAAATTTTCTTCCATTCGTGTATTTTTGATTTTGTTTTAAATTCTCTACCATCAAAACCTTAACTTTGGGAATGAACTTGAGGAACAAAAAAAGAATTGAGATAAAAAAAGGAGCTTGCTATGTTACAATTCATGTAACATACACATCCAATGTTTGGCAGCCATGTGTCCTAAGGAGAGAGAAAAAAACATTGAGAAGTAAGTAATGGCGGTTGAGTGTATGTTCTGAGGGAATTGTAACTTAGGAAAATCCACAAAAAAAATCTGATAAAAAGAACTCGAGTCCTAAAAGTATGATGATGGTGGATCGATGATTTCTTGCAGCTTCTTTTGATAAATTAATGTCAGTAATTGGGAAGCTAGATGACTTTATTGAACACAAAACACATGTTTCGCGTTTGGGGTCGAACTAAAATCTAATTTTAACTACAACAAATGTAAGTCACCCAAATTTTTCTTATTTTAATTGAAAAATCTTATTCCCTCTTTTTTTTTTGTTCTTTTTTTTACTTCTTTTATCGATCGTGTTGAAAAAATTAAGAGTGCCCAAATTTTCTTCCATTCGTGTATTTTTGTTTTTGTTTTAAATATCTCTACCATCAAAACCTTAACTTTGGGAATGAACGAGGAACAAAAAGGAATTGAGGAACAAAAGGCGCTTGCTATGTTACAATTCATGTAACATACACATCCAATGGTTGGCAGCCATGTGTCTGAGAGAGAAAAAACATTGAAAAGTAAGTAATGATGATTGAGTGTATGTTACAGGAATTGTAACTTAGGCAAATCCACAAAAAAACAGAAAAAAAGATGAGTCCTAAAAGTATGATGATGGTGACTGATGATTTCTTGTCAGATTCTTTGATAAATTAATGTCTGTAATTGGGAAGCTAGATGACTTTATTGAACACAAAAACACATGTTTCGTTTGGGGTCCGAACTAAAATCTAATTTTAACTACAACAAATGTAACTCACTCCAAATTTTCTTATTTTAATTGAAAAATCTTAGTCCGTATTTTTTTTTTAGTTCTTTTATTACTTTTTATCGATCGTGTTCGCAAAAATTAAGAGTGCCCAAATTTTCTTCCATTCGTATTTTTGTTTTGTTTTTGTTTTAAATTTCTATACCATGAAAACCTTAACTTTGGGAATGAACTTGAGGAACAAAAAGGAATTGAGGAACAAAAAAAAAGGCGCTTGCTATGTTACAATTCATGTAACATACACATCCAATGTTGGGAGCCATGTGTCCCAAGGAGAGAGAGAAAAAAACATTGAAGTAATGATTGAGTGTATGTTACAGAATTGTAACTTAGGAAAATCCACAAAAATACGATCGAAAAAAAAAACTGAGTCCTAAAAGTATGATGATGGTGGTGATGATTTCTTGCGACTTCTTTGATAAATTAATGTACAGAATTGGGAAGCTAGATGACTTTATTGAACACAAAAACACATGTTTCAAGGCGTTTGGGGCTAAAATCTAATTTTAACTACAACAAATGAAGTCACTCAAATTTTTCTTATTTTTAATTGAAAATCTTATTCCTCTTTTTTTTTAGTTCTTTTATTACTTCTTTTTATCGATCGTGTTCTGCAAATAATTAAGAGTGCCCAAATTTTCTTCCATTCGTGTATTTTTGTTTTTGTTTTAAATATCTCTACCATCAAAACCTTAACTTTGGGAATGAACTTGAGAACAAAAAGGAATTGAGGAACAAAAAAGGCGCTTGCTATGTTACAATTCATGTAACATACACATCCAATGGTTTGGCGACCATGTGTCCTGGAGAGAGAAAAAACATTGAAAAGTAAGTAATGACGAGTTGAGTGTATATTCTGAATTGTAACTTAGGCAAATCCACAAAAATACAATGTAAAAAAGAACCTGAGTCCTAAAAGTATGATGATGGTGATGATGATTTCTTGTCGCTTCTTTGATAAATTAATGTCTAATTGGGAAGCTAGATGACTTTATGAACACAAAAACACATGTTTCAAGCGTTTGGGGTCTGAACTAAAATCTAATTTTAACTACAACAAATGAGTCAGCTCCAAATTTTTCTTATTTTTAATTGAAAAATCTTAGTCCTCTTTTTTTTTTAGTTCTTTTATTACTTCTTTTATCGATCGTGTTCTGCAAAAATTAAGAGTGCCCAAATTTTCTTCCATTCGTGTATTTTTGTTTTGTTTTTGTTTTAAATTTCTATACCATGAAAACCTTAACTTTGGGAATGAACTTGAGGAACAAAAAGGAATTGAGGAACAAAAAGGCGCTTGCTATTCTGATTCATGTAACATACACATCCAATGTTTGGGAGCCATGTGTCCCAAGGAGAGAGAAAAACATTGAGAAGTAAGTAATGACAGTTGAGTGTATGTTACAGAATTGTAACTTAGGAAAATCCACAAAAAATACAATCGAGAAAAAAAAAAAGCGAGTCTAAAAGTATGATGATGGTGACTGATGATTTCTTGCGTTCTTTTGATAAATTAATGTCGTAATTGGGAAGCTAGATGACTTTATTGAACACAAAACACATGTTTCAGGTTTGGGGTCCGAACTAAAATCTAATTTTAACTACAACAAATGTGTCAACCAAATTTTTCTTATTTTTAATTGAAAAAATCTTAGTCCCTCTTTTTTTTTTAGTTCTTTTTATTACTTCTTTTTATCGATCGTGTTCTGCAAAAAATTAAGAGTGCCCAAATTTTCTTCCATTCGTGTATTTTTGTTTTTGTTTTTGTTTTTAAATTTCTATACCATGAAAAACCTTAACTTTGGGAATGAACTTGAGGAACAAAAAAGGAATTGAGGAACAAAAAAAGGCGCTTGCTATGTTACAATTCATGTAACATACACATCCAATGTTTGGCAGCCATGTGTCCTAAGGAGAGAGAAAAAAACATTGAAAAGTAAGTAATGACAGTTGAGTGTATGTTACAGGAATTGTAACTTAGGAAAATCCACAAAAAAATACAGTCAGAAAAAAAGAACTGAGTCCTAAAAGTATGATGATGGTGACTGATGATTTCTTGCAGCTTCTTTGATAAATTAATGTCTGTAATTGGGAAGCTAGATGACTTTATTGAACACAAAAAACACATGTTTCGCGTTTGGGGTCTGAACTAAAATCTAATTTTAACTACAACAAACAGAAGTCAGCTCCAAATTTTTCTTATTTTTAATTGAAAAAATCTTATTCCCTCTTTTTTTTTTTTTTTATTCTTTTTATTACTTCTTTTAAGTGCCCAAATTTTCTTCCATTCGTGTATTTTGTTTTTTTGTTTTGTTTTAAATTTCTATACCATGAAAACCTTAACTGGGAATGAACTTGAGGAACAAAAAAAGGAATTGAGGAACAAAAGGCGCTTGCTATGTTACAATTCATGTAATATACACATCCAATGTTTGGCAGCCATGTGTCCTAGGAGAGAGAAAAAACATTGAAAAGTAAGTAATGATTGAGTGTGTATGTTACGGAATTGTAACTTAGGAAAATCCACAAAAAAATGATTAGAAAAAGAAGCCGAGTCCTAAAAGTGATGATGGTGATGATTTCTTGAGATAAATTAATGTCTGTAATTGGGAAGCTAGATGACTTTATTGAACACAAAAAACACATGTTTCGCGTTTGGGGTCTGAACTAAAATCTAATTTTAACTACAACAAATCGACTCCAAATTTTTCTTATTTTAATTGAAAAATCTTATTCCCTCTTTTTTTAGTTCTTTTTATTACTTCTTTTTATCGATCGTGTTCTGCAAAAATTAAGAGTGCCCAAATTTTCTTCCATTCGTATTTTTGTTTTGTTTTAAATATCTCTACCATCAAAAACCTTAACTTTGGGAATGAACTTGAGGAACAAAAAGGAATTGAGGAACAAAAAAAGGCGCTTGCTATGTTACGAATTCATGTAACATACACATCCAATGGTTAGCCATGTGTCCCTAAGGAGAGAGAAAAAACATTGAAAAGTAAGTATTGACAGTTGAGTGTATATTACGGGGAATTGTAACTTAGGCAAATCCACAAAAATACATGAAAAAAAGAACCGGAGTCCTAAAGTATGATGATGGTGGTGATGATTTCTTGTCGAACTTCTTTGATAAATTAATGTCTCAGAATTGGGAAGCTAGATGACTTTATTGAACACAAAAACACATGTTTGGCGTTTGGGGTGCGAACTAAAATCTAATTTTAACTACAACAAAAGTCACTCAAATTTTTCTTATTTTTAATTGAAAAAGTCTTATTCCCTTTTTTTTTTTAGTTCTTTTTATTACTTCTTTTTATCAATCGTGTTCTGCAAAAAATTAAGAGTGCCCAAATTTTCTTCCATTCTTGTATTTTTATTTTTGTTTTTAAATATCTCTACCATCAAAAACCTTAATTTTGGGAATGAACTTTAGGAACGAAAAAGGAATTGAGGAACAAAAAAAGGCGCTTGCTATGTTACAATTCATGTAACATACACATCCAATGGTTGGCAGCCATGTGTCATAAGGAGAGAGAAAAAAACATTGAAAAGTAAGTAATGACAGTTGAGTGTATGTTACACGAATTGTAACTTAGGCAAATCCACAAAAAAATCGTAAAAAAAACTGAGTCCTAAAAGTATTATGATGGTGACTGATGATTTTTTGTCAGATTCTTTGCTAAATTAATGTCTGTAATTGGGAAGCTAGATGACTTTATTGAACACAAAAAACACATGTTTCGCGTTTGGGGTCTGAACTAAAATCTAATTTTAACTACAACAAACAGAAGTCAGCTCCAAATTTTTCTTATTTTTAATTGAAAAAATCTTAGTCCCTCTTTTTTTTTTTTAGTTCTTTTTATTACTTCTTTTTATCGATCGTGTTCTGCAAAAAATTAAGAGTGCCCAAATTTTCTTCCATTCGTGTATTTTTGTTTTTGTTTTTAAATTTCTCTACCATCAAAAACCTTAACTTTGGGAATGAACTTGAGGAACAAAAAAAGAATTTAGGAACAAAAAAGTGACGCTATGTTACAATTCATGTAACATACACATCCAATGGTTGGCAGCCATGTGTCCCTAAGGAGAGAGAAAAAACATTGAAAAGTAAGTATTGATGAGTTGAGTGTATATTATGGGAATTGTAACTTAGGCAAATCCACAAAAAATACAATCAAAAAAGAAGCTGAGTCCTAAAGTATGATGATGGTGATCATGATTTCTTGTCGACTTCTTTGATAAATTAATGTCAGTAATTGGGAAGGTAGATGACTTTATTGAACACAAAAACACATGTTTGGCGTTTGGGGTCCGAACTAAAATCTAATTTAACTACAACAAATGTAAGTCACTCAAATTTTTCTTATTTTTAATTGAAAAAGTCTTATTCCCTTTTTTTTTTTAGTTCTTTTTATTACTTCTTTTTATCAATCGTGTTCTGCAAAAAATTAAGAGTGCCCAAATTTTCTTCCATTCGTGTATTTTTATTTTTGTTTTTAAATATCTCTACCATCAAAAACCTTAATTTTGGGAATGAACTTGAGGAACGAAAAAGGAATTGAGGAACAAAAAAAGGCGCTTGCTATGTTACAATTCATGTAACATACACATCCAATGGTTGGCAGCCATGTGTCATAAGGAGAGAGAAAAAAACATTGAAAAGTAAGTAATGACAGTTGAGTGTATGTTACACGAATTGTAACTTAGGCAAATCCACAAAAAAATACAGTCAGAAAAAAAGAACTGAGTCCTAAAAGTATTATGATGGTGACTGATGATTTTTTGTCAGATTCTTTGCTAAATTAATGTCTGTAATTGGGAAGCTAGATGACTTTATTGAACACAAAAAACACATGTTTCGCGTTTGGGGTCTGAACTAAAATCTAATTTTAACTACAACAAACAGAAGTCAGCTCCAAATTTTTCTTATTTTTAATTGAAAAAATCTTAGTCCCTCTTTTTTTTTTTTAGTTCTTTTTATTACTTCTTTTTATCGATCGTGTTCTGCAAATAATTAAGAGTGCCCAAATTTTCTTCCATTCGTGTATTTTTGTTTTTGTTTTTAAATATCTCTACCATCAAAAACCTTAACTTTGGGAATGAACTTGAAAAAAGGAATTTAGGAACAAAAAAAGGCGCTTGCTATGTTACAATTTATTTAACATACACATCCAATGGTTGGCAGCCATGTGTCCTAAGGAGAGAGAAAAAAACATTGAAAAGTAAGTAATGACAGTTGAGTGTATGTTACACGAATTGTAACTTAGGCAAATCCACAAAAAAATACAGTCAGAAAAAAAGAACTGAGTCCTAAAAGTATTATGATGGTGACTGATGATTTTTTGTCAGATTCTTTGCTAAATTAATGTATACAGAATTGGGGCTAGATGACTTTATTGAACACAAAAAACACATGTTTCGCGTTTGGGGTCTGAACTAAAATCTAATTTTAACTACAACAAACAGAAGTCAGCTCCAAATTTTTCTTATTTTTAATTGAAAAAATCTTAGTCCCTCTTTTTTTTTTTAGTTCTTTTTATTACTTCTTTTTATCGATCGTGTTCTGCAAAAAATTAAGAGTGCCCAAATTTTCTTCCATTCGTGTATTTTTGTTTTTGTTTTTAAATTTCTCTACCATCAAAAACCTTAACTTTGGGAATGAACTTGAGGAACAAAAAAAGAATTGTGACAAAAAAAGAATTGAGATAAAAAAAGGAGCTTGCTATGTTACAATTCATGTAACATACACATCCAATGTTTGGCAGCCATGTGTCCTAAGGAGAGAGAAAAAAACATTGAAAAGTAAGTAATGACAGTTGAGTTTATGTTACAGGAATTGTAACTTAGGAAAATCAGGAAAAATACAATCAGAAAAAAAATGAGTCAAGTATGATGATGGTGTTGATGATTTCTTGCAAACTTCTTTTGATAAATTAATGTCTGTAATTGGGAAGCTAGATGACTTTATTGAACACAAAAAACACATGTTTCGCGTTTGGGGTCTGAACTAAAATCTAATTTTAACTACAACAAACAGAAGTCAGCTCCAAATTTTTCTTATTTTTAATTGAAAAAATCTTATTCCCTATTTTTTTTTTTAGTTCTTTTTATTACTTCTTTTTATCGATCGTGTTCTGCAAAAAATTAAGAGTGCCCAAATTTTCTTCCATTCGTGTATTTTTGTTTTTGTTTTTAAATATCTCTACCATCAAAAACCTTAATTTTGGGAATGAACTTGAGGAACAAAAAAGGAATTGAGGAACAAAGAAAAGGAGCTTGCTATGTTACAATTCATGTAACATACACATCCAATGGTTGGCAGCCATGTGTCCTAAGGAGAGAGAAAAATACATTGAAAAGTAAGTAATGACAGTTGAGTGTATGTTACACGAATTGTAACTTAGGCAAATCCACAAAAAATACAGTCAGAAAAAAAGAACTGAGTCCTAAAAGTATTATGATGGTGACTGATGATTTCTTGTCAGATTCTTTGCTAAATTAATGTCTGTAATTGGGAAGCTAGATGACTTTATTGAACATAAAAAACTCATGTTTCGCGTTTGGGGTCTGAACTAAAATCTAATTTTAACTACAACAAACAGAAGTCAGCTCCAAATTTTTCTTATTTTTAATTGAAAAAATCTTAGTCCCTCTTTTTTTTTTTTAGTTCTTTTTATTACTTCTTTTTATCGATCGTGTTCTGCAAATAATTAAGAGTGCCCAAATTTTCTTCCATTCGTGTATTTTTGTTTTTGTTTTTAAATTTCTCTACAATCAAAAACCTTAAGTTTGGGAATGAACTTGAGGAACAAAAAAAGAATTGAGACAAAAAGAGAGCTATACAATTCATGTAACATACACATCCAATGTTTGGCAGCCATGTGTCCTAAGGAGAGAAAAACATTGAAAAGTAAGTAATGATACTGAGTGTATATTACGGAATTGTAACTTAGGAAAATCCACAAAAAATACGATCGAGAAAAAAACCGAGTCACCTAAAAGTATGATGATGGTGTTGATGATTTCTTGTCGCCTTTCTTTTGATAAATTAATATACGTAATTGGAAGCTAGATGACTTTATTGAACACAAAAAACACATGTTTCGCGTTTGAATTCCGAACTAAAATCTAATTTTAACTTACAACAATGAAGCAAGTCACTCAAATTTTTCTTATTTTTAATTGAAAAATCTTAGTCCCTTTTTTTTTTTTTAGTTCTTTTATTACTTCTTTTTATCGATCGTGTTAAAAATTAAGAGTGCCCAAATTTTTTCCATTCGTATTTTTGTTTTTGTTTTAAATTTCTACCATGAAAACCTTAACTTTGGGAATGAACTTGAGGAACAAAAAAAAATTGAGGACAAAAAAAGGCTTGCTATGTTACAATTCATGTAACATACACATCCAATGTTTGGCAGCCATGTGTCCTAAGGAGAGAAAAACATTGAAAAGTAAGTAATGACAGTTGAGTGTATGTTACAGGAAATGTAACTTAGGAAAATCCACTAAAAAATACAGTTAGAAAAAAAGAACTGAGTCCTAAAAGTATGATGATGGTGATTGATGATTTCTTGCAGCTTCTTTGATAAATTAATGTCTGTAATTGGGAAGCTAGATGACTTTATTGAACACAAAAAACACATGTTTGGCGTTTGGGGGTCGAACTAAAATCTAATTTTAACTACAACAAACAGAAGTCAGCTCCAAATTTTTCTTATTTTTAATTGAAAAAGTCTTATTCCCTTTTTTTTTTTAGTTCTTTTTATTACTTCTTTTTATCAATCGTGTTCTGCAAAAAATTAAGAGTGCCCAAATTTTCTTCCATTCGTGTATTTTTATTTTTGTTTTTAAATATCTCTACCATCAAAAACCTTTGGGAATGAACTTGAGGAACAAAAAGGAATTGAGGAACAAAAAAAGGCTGCTATGTTACAATTCATGTAACATACACATCAATAGTTGGCAGCCATGTGTCATAAGGAGAGAAAAAACATTGAAAAGTAAGTAATGAGTTGAGTGTATGTTACGGTGTAACTTAGGCAAATCACAAAAAAAATGTCGAGAAAAAAAGAAGCTGAGTCCTAAAAGTATGATGATGGTGATGATTTTTGTCGATTCTTTGATAAATTAATGTACGTAATTGGGAAGCTAAATGACTTTATTGAACACAAAAACACATGTTTAGCGTTTGGGGTGAACTAAAATCTAATTTAACTACAACAATGAATCGACTCCAAATTTTTCTTATTTTTAATTGAAAAAATCTTAGTCCTCTTTTTTTTTAGTTCTTTTTATTACTTCTTTTTATCGATCGTGTTCTGCAAATAATTAAGAGTGCCCAAATTTTCTTCAATTCGTGTATTTTTGATTTTGTTTTTAAATTTCTCTACCATCAAAAACCTTAACTTTGGGAATGAACTTGAGGAACAAAAAAAGAATTGAGACAAAAAAAGGAGCTTGCTATGTTACAATTCATGTAACATACACATCCAATGTTTGGCAGCCATGTGTCCTAAGGAGAGAGAAAAAAACATTGAGAAGTAAGTAATGACAGTTGAGTGTATGTTACAGGAATTGTAACTTAGGAAAATCCACAAAAAAATACAGTCAGAAAAAAAGAACTGAGTCCTAAAAGTATGATGATGGTGACTGATGATTTCTTGCAGCTTCTTTGATAAATTAATGTCTGTAATTGGGAAGCTAGATGACTTTATTGAACACAAAAAACACATGTTTCGCGTTTGGGGTCTGAACTAAAATCTAATTTTAACTACAACAAACAGAAGTCAGCTCCAAATTTTTCTTATTTTTAATTGAAAAAATCTTATTCCCTATTTTTTTAGTTCTTTTATTACTTCTTTTATCGATCGTGTTGCAAAAATTAAGAGTGCCCAAATTTTCTTCCATTAGTGTATTTTGTTTTTGTTTTTGTTTTAAATTTCTATACCATGAAAACCTTAACTTTGGGAATGAACTTGAGGAACAAAAAAATTGAGGAACAAAAAGAAAGCTTGCTATGTTACAATTCATGTAACATACACATCCAATGTTTGGCAGCCATGTGTCCTGGAGAGAGAAAAAACATTGAGAAGTAAGTAATGATTGAGTGTATGTTACAGGGAATTGTAACTTAGGAAAATCCACAAAAAATACAGATCGAGAAAAAAGAAGCTGAGTCTAAAAGTATGATGATGGTGGTGATGATTTCTTGCGAACTTCTTTGATAAATTAATGTACGTAATTGGGAAGCTAGATAACTTTATTGAACACAAAAACACATGTTTAGCGTTTGGGGTCGAACTAAAATCTAATTTTAACTACAACAAGCAGTCAGCTCAAATTTTTCTTATTTTAATTGAAAAATCTTATTCCCTCTTTTTTTAGTTCTTTTTATTACTTATTCTTCCTTTTATCGATCGTGTTACTGCAAAAATTAAATTTAAATTTTCTTCCATTCGTGTATTTTTGTTTTGTTTTGTTTTAAATTTCTATACCATGAAAAAACCTTAACTTTGGGAATGAACTTGAGGAACAAAAAGGAATTGAGGAACAAAAAAAGGAGCTTGCTATTATGTTACAATTCATGTAACATACACATCCAATGTTTGGCAGCCATGTGTCCTAAGGAGAGAGAAAAAACATTGAAAAGTAAGTAATGGCAGTTGAGTGTATATTACGAAATTGTAACTTAGGAAAATCCACACAAAAAAAATCTGATCGAGAAAAAAGAAATGAGTCACAAAAGTATGATGATGGTGATTGATGATTTCTTGCGAACTTTGATAAATTAATGTACGTAATTGGGAAGCTAGATGACTTTATTGAACACAAAAACACATGTTTGGCGTTTGGGGTCTGAACTAAAATCTAATTTTAACTACAACAAACAATCGACTCCAATTTCTTATTTTTAATTGAAAAATCTTATTCCCTCTTTTTTTTTTAGTTCTTTTTATTACTTCTTTTTATCGATCGTGTTCGCAAAAATTAAGAGTGCCCAAATTTTCTTCCATTCGTGTATTTTTATTTTGTTTTAAATATCTCTACCATCAAAACCTTAATTTTGGGAATGAACTTGAGGAACGAAAAAGGAATTGAGGAACAAAAAAAGCGCTTGCTATGTTACAATTCATGTAACATACATCCAATGGTTGGCAGCCATGTGTCATAGAGAGAAAAAACATTGAAAAGTAAGTAATGAGTTGAGTGTATGTTACGGGTGTAACAGGAAATCCAAAAAAATCTGATCGAGAAAAAAAATGAGTCTAAAAAGTATGATGATGGTGATTGATGATTTCTTGTCGATTCTTTGATAAATTAATGTCATACGTAATTGGGAAGCTAGATGACTTTATTGAACACAAAAACACATGTTTGGCGTTTGGGGTGCGAACTAAAATCTAATTTTAACTACAATGACAATCGACTCAAATTTTCTTATTTTAATTGAAAAATCTTAGTCCTCTTTTTTTTAGTTCTTTTATTACTTCTTTTTGTCGATCGTGTTACGAATAATTAAGAGTGCCCAAATTTTCTTCCATTCGTGTATTTTGTTTTGTTTTAAATATCTCTACCATCAAAAACCTTAACTTTGGGAATGAACTTGAGGAACAAAAAAATTTAGGAACAAAAAAGGCGCTTGCTATGTTACAATTTATTTAACATACACATCCAATGGTTGGCGAGCCATGTGTCTAAGGAGAGAAAAAACATTGAAAAGTAAGTAATGACAGTTGAGTGTATGTTACGAATTGTAACTTAGCAAATCCACAAAAAATACGATCGAAAAAAAAGAGCTGAGTCTAAAAGTATTATGATGGTGGTGATGATTTTTGTCGATTCTTTGATAAATTAATGTACGTAATTGGGAAGCTAGATGACTTTATTGAACACAAAAACACATGTTTTGGCGTTTGGGGTCTGAACTAAAATCTAATTTTAACTACAACAAAAGCAAGTCAGCTCCAAATTTTTCTTATTTTTAATTGAAAAAATCTTAGTCCCTCTTTTTTTTTTAGTTCTTTTTATTACTTCTTTTCATCGATCGTGTTCTGCAAAAAATTAAGAGTGCCCAAATTTTCTTCCATTCGTGTATTTTTGTTTTTGTTTTTGTTTTTAAATTTCTATACCATGAAAAACCTTAACTTTGGGAATGAACTTGAGGAACAAAAAGGAATTGAGGAACAAAAAAAAAGCTATGTTACAATTCATGTAACATACACATCCAATGTTTGGCAGCCATGTGTCCTAAGGAGAGAGAAAAAAACATTGAAAAGTAAGTAATGACAGTTGAGTGTATGTTACAGGAAATGTAACTTAGGAAAATCCACAAAAAAATACGAAGAAAAAAAAGAATGAGTCACAAAAGTATGATGATGGTGATTGATGATTTCTTGCAAACTTTTGATAAATTAATGTCTGTAATTGGGAAGCTAGATGACTTTATTGAACACAAAAAACACATGTTTGGCGTTTGGGGTCTGAACTAAAATCTAATTTTAACTACAACAAACAGAAGTCAGCTCCAAATTTTTCTTATTTTTAATTGAAAAAATCTTATTCCCTTTTTTTTTTTAGTTCTTTTTATTACTTCTTTTTATCAATCGTGTTCTGCAAAAAATTAAGAGTGCCCAAATTTTCTTCCATTCGTGTATTTTTATTTTTGTTTTTAAATATCTCTACCATCAAAAACCTTAATTTTGGGAATGAACTTGAGGAACGAAAAAGGAATTGAGGAACAAAAAAGGCTTGCTATGTTACAATTCATGTAACATACACATCCAATGGTTGGCAGCCATGTGTCATGGAGAGAGAAAAAAACATTGAAAAGTAAGTAATGTGATTGAGTGTATGTTACGAATTGTAACTTAGGCAAATCCACAAAAAAATACAATGTCAGAAAAAAAGCAGTCCAAAAGTATATGATGGTGTTGATGATTTTGTCGATTCTTTGCTAAATTAATGTACGTAATTGGGAAGCTAGATGACTTTATTGAACACAAAAACACATGTTTGGCGTTTGGGGTCTGAACTAAATCTAATTTTAACTTCTACAATGACAGTCACTCGAATTTTCTTATTTTAATTGAAAAATCTTAGTCCTCTTTTTTTTTTTTTATTACTTCTTTTTATCGATCGTGTTCTGAATAATTAAGTGCCCAATTTTCTTCCATTCGTGTATTTTGTTTTGTTTTTAAATATCTCTACCGTCAAAAACCTTAACTTTGGGAATGAACTTGAGGAACAAAAAGGAATTTGAGCAAAAAGGCGCTTGCTATGTTACAATTATTTAACATACACCAATGGTTGGCAGCCATGTGTCCCTAAGGAGAGAGAAAAAACATTGAAAAGTAAGTAATGAGTTGAGTGTATATTACGAATTGTAACAGGAAAATCCACAAAAAAAATCTGATCGAGAAAAAAGAATGAGTCTAAAAAGTATGATGATGGTGGTGATGATTTTTTGTCGATTCTTTGATAAATTAATGTCGTAATTGGGAGCTAGATGACTTTATTGAACACAAAAAACACATGTTTAGCGTTTGGGGTGCGAACTAAAATCTAATTTTAACTACAACAAAGCAGTCACTCAATTTTCTTATTTTTAATTGAAAAAATCTTAGTCCCTCTTTTTTTTTTTAGTTCTTTTTATTACTTCTTTTTAGCGATCGTGTTCTGCAAAAAATTAAGAGTGCCCAAATTTTCTGCCATTCGTGTATTTTTGTTTTTGTTTTTAAATTTATATACCATCAAAAACCTTAACTTTGGGAATGAACTTGAGGAACAAAAAAAGAATTGTGACAAAAAAAGAATTGAGATAAAAAAAGGAGCTTGCTATGTTACAATTCATGTAACATACACATCCAATGTTTGGCAGCCATGTGTCCTAAGGAGAGAGAAAAAAACATTGAAAAGTAAGTAATGACAGTTGAGTTTATGTTACTGGAATTGTAACTTAGGAAAATCCAAAAAATCTGTCGGAAAAAAAAAAATGAGTCTAAAAGTATGATGATGGTGGTGATGATTTCTTGCAACTTTGATAAATTAATATACGTAATTGGGAAGCTAGATGACTTTATTGAACACAAAAAAACACATGTTTAGCGTTTGGGGTCTGAACTAAAATCTAATTTTAACTACAACAAAGCAATCGACTCAATTTTCTTATTTTTAATTGAAAAATCTTATTCCTATTTTTTTTAGTTCTTTTATTACTTCTTTTTATCGATCGTGTTCTGCAAAAAATTAAGAGTGCCCAAATTTTCTTCCATTCGTGTATTTTTGTTTTTGTTTTTAAATATCTCTACCATCAAAAACCTTAATTTTGGGAATGAACTTGAGGAACAAAAAAGGAATTGAGGAACAAAAAAAGGCGCTTGCTATGTTACAATTCATGTAACATACACATCCAATGGTTGGCAGCCATGTGTCCTAAGGAGAGAGAAAAATACATTGAAAAGTAAGTAATGACAGTTGAGTGTATGTTACACGAATTGTAACTTAGGCAAATCCACAAAAAATACGATCGAGAAAAAAGAATGAGTCTAAAGTATTATGATGGTGACTGATGATTTCTTGTCAGATTCTTTGCTAAATTAATGTCTGTAATTGGGAAGCTAGATGACTTTATTGAACATAAAAAACTCATGTTTCGCGTTTGGGGTCTGAACTAAAATCTAATTTTAACTACAACAAACAGAAGTCAGCTCCAAATTTTTCTTATTTTTAATTGAAAAAATCTTAGTCCCTCTTTTTTTTTTTTAGTTCTTTTTATTACTTCTTTTTATCGATCGTGTTCTGCAAATAATTAAGAGTGCCCAAATTTTCTTCCATTCGTGTATTTTTGTTTTTGTTTTTAAATTTCTCTACAATCAAAAACCTTAAGTTTGGGAATGAACTTGAGGAACAAAAAAAGAATTGAGACAAAAAAAGGAGCTTGCTATGTTACAATTCATGTAACATACACATCCAATGTTTGGCAGCCATGTGTCCTAAGGAGAGAGAAAAAAACATTGAAAAGTAAGTAATGACAGTTGAGTGTATGTTACAGGAATTGTAACTTAGGAAAATCCACAAAAAATCTGATCGAGAAAAAAGAATGAGTCACAAAAGTATGATGATGGTGTGATGATTTCTTGTCGACTTCTTTGATAAATTAATGTACGTAATTGGGAAGCTAGATGACTTTATTGAACACAAAAACACATGTTTAGCGTTTGGGGTCCGAACTAAAATCTAATTTTAACTACAACAAAAGTCGACTCCAAATTTTTCTTATTTTAATTGAAAAATCTTAGTCTCTTTTTTTTTTAGTTCTTTTTATTACTTCTTTTATCGATCGTGTTCTGCAAAAAATTAAGAGTGCCCAAATTTTTTCATTCGTGTATTTTGTTTTTGTTTTAAATTTCTACCATCAAAACCTTAACTTTGGGAATGAACTTGAGGAACAAAAAAGAATTGAGAGACAAAAAGGAGCTTCTATGTTACAATTCATGTAACATACATCCAATGTTTGGCAGACCATGTGTCCTAAGGAGAGAAAAAAACATTGAAAAGTAAGTAATGAGTTGAGTGTATGTTACGAAATGTAACAGGAAAATCCACTAAAAATCTGATTAGAAAAAAAGAACTGAGTCCTAAAAGTATGATGATGGTGATTGATGATTTCTTGCAGCTTCTTTGATAAATTAATGTCTGTAATTGGGAAGCTAGATGACTTTATTGAACACAAAAAACACATGTTTGGCGTTTGGGGTCTGAACTAAAATCTAATTTTAACTACAACAAACAGAAGTCAGCTCCAAATTTTTCTTATTTTTAATTGAAAAAGTCTTATTCCCTTTTTTTTTTTAGTTCTTTTTATTACTTCTTTTTATCAATCGTGTTCTGCAAAAAATTAAGAGTGCCCAAATTTTCTTCCATTCGTGTATTTTTATTTTTGTTTTTAAATATCTCTACCATCAAAAACCTTAATTTTGGGAATGAACTTGAGGAACGAAAAAGGAATTGAGGAACAAAAAAAGGCGCTTGCTATGTTACAATTCATGTAACATACACATCCAATGGTTGGCAGCCATGTGTCATAAGGAGAGAGAAAAAAACATTGAAAAGTAAGTAATGACAGTTGAGTGTATGTTACACGAATTGTAACTTAGGCAAATCCACAAAAAAATACATCGAGAAAAAAAAAAAAGTCCTAAAAGTATTATGATGGTGACTGATGATTTTTTGTCAGATTCTTTGCTAAATTAATGTCTGTAATTGGGAAGCTAAATGACTTTATTGAACACAAAAAACACATGTTTCGCGTTTGGGGTCTGAACTAAAATCTAATTTTAACTACAACAAACAGAAGTCAGCTCCAAATTTTTCTTATTTTTAATTGAAAAAATCTTAGTCCCTCTTTTTTTTTTTTAGTTCTTTTTATTACTTCTTTTTATCGATCGTGTTCTGCAAATAATTAAGAGTGCCCAAATTTTCTTCAATTCGTGTATTTTTGATTTTGTTTTTAAATTTCTCTACCATCAAAAACCTTAACTTTGGGAATGAACTTGAGGAACAAAAAAAGAATTGAGACAAAAAAAGGAGCTTGCTATGTTACAATTCATGTAACATACACATCCAATGTTTGGCAGCCATGTGTCCTAAGGAGAGAGAAAAAAACATTGAGAAGTAAGTAATGACAGTTGAGTGTATGTTACAGGAATTGTAACTTAGGAAAATCCACAATAAATACTGATCGAGAAAAAAGAACTGAGTCCTAAAAGTATGATGATGGTGACTGATGATTTCTTGCAGCTTCTTTGATAAATTAATGTCTGTAATTGGGAAGCTAGATGACTTTATTGAACACAAAAAACACATGTTTCGCGTTTGGGGTCTGAACTAAAATCTAATTTTAACTACAACAAACAGAAGTCAGCTCCAAATTTTTCTTATTTTTAATTGAAAAAATCTTATTCCCTATTTTTTTTTTTAGTTCTTTTTATTACTTCTTTTTATCGATCGTGTTCTGCAAAAAATTAAGAGTGCCCAAATTTTCTTCCATTCGTGTATTTTTGTTTTTGTTTTTGTTTTTAAATTTCTATACCATGAAAAACCTTAACTTTGGGAATGAACTTGAGGAACAAAAAAGGAATTGAGGAACAAAAAAAGGCGCTTGCTATGTTACAATTCATGTAACATACACATCCAATGTTTGGCAGCCATGTGTCCTAAGGAGAGAGAAAAAAACATTGAGAAGTAAGTAATGACAGTTGAGTGTATGTTACAGGAATTGTAACTTAGGAAAATCCACAAAAAAATACAGTCAGAAAAAAAGAACTGAGTCCTAAAAGTATGATGATGGTGACTGATGATTTCTTGCAGCTTCTTTGATAAATTAATGTCTGTAATTGGGAAGCTAGATGACTTTATTGAACACAAAAAACACATGTTTCGCGTTTGGGGTCTGAACTAAAATCTAATTTTAACTACAACAAACAGAAGTCAGCTCCAAATTTTTCTTATTTTTAATTGAAAAAATCTTATTCCCTCTTTTTTTTTTTTAGTTCTTTTTATTACTTCTTTTTATCGATCGTGTTCTGCAAAAAATTAAGAGTGCCCAAATTTTCTTCCATTCGTGTATTTTTGTTTTTGTTTTTGTTTTTAAATTTCTATACCATGAAAAACCTTAACTTTGGGAATGAACTTGAGGAACAAAAAAGGAATTGAGGAACAAAAAAAGGCGCTTGCTATGTTACAATTCATGTAACATACACATCCAATGTTTGGCAGCCATGTGTCCTAAGGAGAGAGAAAAAAACATTGAAAAGTAAGTAATGAGTTGAGTGTATGTTACGGAAATGTAACTTAGGAAAATCCACAAAAAATCTGATTAGAAAAAAAAAGCTGAGTCACAAAAGTATGATGATGGTGATTGATGATTTCTTCTTTGATAAATTAATGTACGTAATTGGGAAGCTAGATGACTTTATTGAACACAAAAACACATGTTTTGGCGTTTGGGGTCTGAACTAAAATCTAATTTTAACTACAACAAACAGAAGTCAGCTCCAAATTTTTCTTATTTTTAATTGAAAAAATCTTATTCCCTTTTTTTTTTTAGTTCTTTTTATTACTTCTTTTTATCAATCGTGTTCTGCAAAAAATTAAGAGTGCCCAAAATTTCTTCCATTCGTGTATTTTTATTTTTGTTTTTAAATATCTCTACCATCAAAAACCTTAATTTTGGGAATGAACTTGAGGAACGAAAAAGGAATTGAGGAACAAAAAAAGGCGCTTGCTATGTTACAATTCATGTAACATACACATCCAATGGTTGGCAGCCATGTGTCATAAGGAGAGAGAAAAACATTGAAAAGTAAGTAATGAGTTGAGTGTATGTTACACAATTGTAACAAACAAATCCACAAAAAAATCTGATCGAGAAAAAAAGAATGAGTCCTAAAAGTATTATGATGGTGGTGATGATTTTTGTCGATTCTTTGCTAAATTAATATGCAGCAATTGGGAAGCTAGATGACTTTATTGAACACAAAAAACACATGTTTCGCGTTTGGGGTCTGAACTAAAATCTAATTTTAACTACAACAAACAGAAGTCAGCTCCAAATTTTTCTTATTTTTAATTGAAAAAATCTTAGTCCCTCTTTTTTTTTTTAGTTCTTTTTATTACTTCTTTTTATCGATCGTGTTCTGCAAATAATTAAGAGTGCCCAAATTTTCTTCCATTCGTGTATTTTTGTTTTTGTTTTTAAATATCTCTACCATCAAAAACCTTAACTTTGGGAATGAACTTGAGGAACAAAAAAGGAATTTAGGAACAAAAAAAGGCGCTTGCTATGTTACAATTTATTTAACATACACATCCAATGGTTGGCAGCCATGTGTCCTAAGGAGAGAGAAAAAAACATTGAAAAGTAAGTAATGACAGTTGAGTGTATGTTACACGAATTGTAACTTAGGCAAATCCACAAAAAAATACGATCGAAAAAAGAACTGAGTCACTAAAAGTATTATGATGGTGGTGATGATTTTTGTCGATTTCTTTGCTAAATTAATGTCTGTAATTGGGAAGCTAGATGACTTTATTGAACACAAAAAACACATGTTTCGCGTTTGGGGTCTGAACTAAAATCTAATTTTAACTACAACAAACAGAAGTCAGCTCCAAATTTTTCTTATTTTTAATTGAAAAAATCTTAGTCCCTCTTTTTTTTTTTTAGTTCTTTTTATTACTTCTTTTCATCGATCGTGTTCTGCAAAAAATTAAGAGTGCCCAAATTTTCTTCCATTCGTGTATTTTTGTTTTTGTTTTTAAATTTCTCTACCATCAAAAACCTTAACTTTGGGAATGAACTTGAGGAACAAAAAAAGAATTGTGACAAAAAAAGAATTGAGATAAAAAAAGGAGCTTGCTATGTTACAATTCATGTAACATACACATCCAATGTTTGGCAGCCATGTGTCCTAAGGAGAGAGAAAAAAACATTGAAAAGTAAGTAATGACAGTTGAGTTTATGTTACAGGAATTGTAACTTAGGAAAATCCAGAAAAAATCGATCGAGAAAAAAAAGAATGAGTCTAAAAGTATGATGGTGGTGATGATTTCTTGTGACTTCTTTGATAAATTAATGTCGTAATTGGGAAGCTAGATGACTTTATTGAACACAAAAACACATGTTTAGCGTTTGGGGTGCGAACTAAAATCTAATTTTAACTACAACAAACAAGTCGACTCAAATTTTTCTTATTTTTAATTGAAAAATCTTATTCCTATTTTTTTTTAGTTCTTTTTATTACTTCTTTTATCGATCGTGTTCTGCAAAAATTAAGAGTGCCCAAATTTTCTTCCATTCGTGTATTTTTGTTTTGTTTTAAATATCTACCATCAAAACCTTAATTTTGGGAATGAACTTGAGGAACAAAAAGAATTGAGGAAAAAAAGGCGCTTGCTATGTTACAATTCATGTAACATACACATCCAATGGTTGGCAGCCATGTGTCCTAAGGAGAGAAAAATACATTGAAAAGTAAGTAATGGCAGTTGAGTGTATGTTACACAATTGTAACAAGGCAAATCCACAAAAATACAATCGAGAAAAAAATGAGTCACTAAAAGTATTATGATGGTGTTGATGATTTCTTGTCGATTCTTTGCTAAATTAATATACGTAATTGGGAAGCTAGATGACTTTATTGAACATAAAAACTCATGTTTTAGCGTTTGGGGTGCGAACTAAAATCTAATTTTAACTACAACAATGTAGTCGACTCAAATTTTTCTTATTTTAATTGAAAAATCTTAGTCCCTCTTTTTTTTTTTAGTTCTTTTATTACTTCTTTTTATCGATCGTGTTCTGCAAATAATTAAGAGTGCCCAAATTTTCTTCCATTCGTGTATTTTTGTTTTTGTTTTTAAATTTCTCTACAATCAAAAACCTTAAGTTTGGGAATGAACTTGAGGAACAAAAAAAGAATTGAGACAAAAAAAGGAGCTTGCTATGTTACAATTCATGTAACATACACATCCAATGTTTGGCAGCCATGTGTCCTAAGGAGAGAGAAAAAAACATTGAAAAGTAAGTAATGACAGTTGAGTGTATGTTACAGGAATTGTAACAAACAAATCCACAAAAATCTGATCAGAGAAAAAGAGTCTAAAGTATGATGATGGTGGTGATGATTTCTTGTCGACAACTTTTGATAAATTAATGTCTGTAATTGGGAAGCTAGATGACTTTATTGAACACAAAAAACACATGTTTCGCGTTTGGGGTCTGAACTAAAATCTAATTTTAACTACAACAAACAGAAGTCAGCTCCAAATTTTTCATATTTTTAATTGAAAAAATCTTAGTCGCTCTTTTTTCTTTTTAGTTCTTTTTATTACTTCTTTTTATCGATCGTGTTCTGCAAAAAATTAAGAGTGCCCAAATTTTTTTCCATTCGTGTATTTTTGTTTTTGTTTTTAAATTTCTCTACCATCAAAAACCTTAACTTTGGGAATGAACTTGAGGAACAAAAAAAGAATTGAGACAAAAAAAGGAGCTTTCTATGTTACAATTCATGTAACATACACATCCAATGTTTGGCAGCCATGTGTCCTAAGGAGAGAGAAAAAAACATTGAAAAGTAAGTAATGACAGTTGAGTGTATGTTACAGGAAATGTAACTTAGGAAAATCCACAAAAAAATACAGTTAGAAAAAAAGAACTGAGTCCTAAAAGTATGATGATGGTGATTGATGATTTCTTGCAGCTTCTTTGATAAATTAATGTCTGTAATTGGGAAGCTAGATGACTTTATTGAACACAAAAAACACATGTTTGGCGTTTGGGGTCTGAACTAAAATCTAATTTTAACTACAACAAACAGAAGTCAGCTCCAAATTTTTCTTATTTTTAATTGAAAAAATCTTATTCCCTTTTTTTTTTTAGTTCTTTTTATTACTTCTTTTTATCAATCGTGTTCTGCAAAAAATTAAGAGTGCCCAAATTTTCTTCCATTCGTGTATTTTTATTTTTGTTTTTAAATATCTCTACCATCAAAAACCTTAATTTTGGGAATGAACTTGAGGAACGAAAAAGGAATTGAGGAACAAAAAAAGGCGCTTGCTATGTTACAATTCATGTAACATACACATCCAATGGTTGGCAGCCATGTGTCATAAGGAGAGAGAAAAAAACATTGAAAAGTAAGTAATGACAGTTGAGTGTATGTTACAGGAATTGTAACTTACGAAAATCCACAAAAAAATACAGTCAGAAAAAAAGAACTGAGTCCTAAAAGTATGATGATGGTGACTGATGATTTCTTACAGCTTCGTTGATAAATTAATGTCTGTAATTGGGAAGCTAGATGACTTTATTGAACACAAAAAACACATGTTTCGCGTTTGGGGTCTGAACTAAAATCTAATTTTAACTACAACAAACAGAAGTCAGCTCCAAATTTTTCTTATTTTTAATTGAAAAAATCTTAGTCCCTCTTTTTTTTTTTGTTCTTTTTTTCTTTTATTACTTTTTATCGATCGTGTTCAAAGCCCAAATTTTCTTCCATTCGTGTATTTTTGTTTTTGTTTTTGTTTTTAAATTTCTCTACCATCAAAAACCTTAACTTTGGGAATGAACTTGAGGAACAAAAAAAGAATTGAGAAAAAAAAAGGAGCTTGCTATGTTACAATTCATGTAACATACACATCCAATGGTTGGCAGCCATGTGTCGTAAGGAGAGAGAAAAAAACATTGAAAAGTAGACAGTTGAGTGTATTGTAACTTACGAAAATCCACAAAAAAATACAGTCAGAAAAAAAGAACTGAGTCCTAAAAGTATGATGATGGTGACTGATGATTTCTTGCAGCTTCTTTGATAAATTAATGTCTGTAATTGGGAAGCTAGATGACTTTATTGAACACAAAAAACACATGTTTCGCGTTTGGGGTCTGAACTAAAATCTAATTTTAACTACAACAAACAGAAGTCAGCTCCAAATTTTTCTTATTTTTAATTGAAAAAATCTTAGTCCCTCTTTTTTTTTTTAGTTCTTTTTATTACTTCTTTTTATCGATCGTGTTCTGCAAATAATTAAGAGTGCCCAAATTTTCTTCCATTCGTGTATTTTTGTTTTTGTTTTTAAATATCTCTACCATCAAAAACCTTAACTTTGGGAATGAACTTGAGGAACAAAAAAGGAATTTAGGAACAAAAAAAGGCGCTTGCTATGTTACAATTTATTTAACATACACATCCAATGGTTGGCAGCCATGTGTCCTAAGGAGAGAGAAAAAAACATTGAAAAGTAAGTAATGACAGTTGAGTGTATGTTACACGAATTGTAACTTAGGCAAATCCACAAAAAAATACAGTCAGAAAAAAAGAATTGAGTCCTAAAAGTATGATGATGGTGACTGATGATTTCTTGTCAGCTTCTTTGATAAATTAATGTCTGTAATTGGGAAGCTAGATGACTTTATTGAACACAAAAAACACATGTTTCGCGTTTGGGGTCTGAACTAAAATCTAATTTTAACTACAACAAACAGAAGTCAGCTCCAAATTTTTCTTATTTTTAATTGAAAAAATATTAGTCCCTCTTTTTTTTTTTTAGTTCTTTTTATTACTTCTTTTTATCGATCGTGTGCTGTACAAAATCAAGAGTGCCCAAATTTTCTTCCATTCGTGTATTTTTGTTTTTTTTTTTTAAATTTCTCTACCATCAAAAACCTTAACTTTGGGAATGAACTTGAGGAACAAAAAAAGAATTGAGGAACAAAAAATGGAGCTTGCTATGTTACAATTCATGTAACATACACATCCAATGGTTGGCGACCATGTGTCTAAGGAGAGAGAAAAAACATTGAAAACTAAGTAATGATTGAGTGTATGTTACATGAATTGTAACTTAGGAAAATCCACAAAAAAATACTGTCAGAAAAAAAGAACTGAGTCCTAAAAGTATGATGATGGTGACTGATGATTTCTTGTCAGCTTCTTTGATAAATTAATGTCTGTAATTGGGAAGTTAAATGACTTTATTGAACACAAAAAACACATGTTTGGCGTTTGGGGTCTGAACTAAAATCTAATTTTAACTACAACAAACGGAAGTTAGCTCCAAATTTTTCTTATTTTTAATTGAAAAAATCTTATTCCCTCCTTTTGTTTTTAGTTCTTTTTATTATTTCTTCTAATCGATCGTGTCCTGCACAAAATCAAGAGTGCCCAAATTTTCTTCCATTCGTGTATTTTTGTTTTTTTTATTTAAAATTTCTCTACCATCAAAGACCTTAACTTTGGGAAAGAACATGAGGATCAAAAAAAGAATTGAGCAGCAAAAAAAAGGAGCTTGCTATGTTACAATTCATGTAACATACACATCCAATGATTGGCAGCCATGTGTCCTAAGGAGAGAGAAAAAAACATTGAAAAGTAAGTAATGACAGTTGAGTGTATGTTACAGGAATTGTAACTTAGGAAAATCCACAAAAAAATACTGTCAGAAAAAAAGAACTGAGTCCTAAAAGTATGATGATGGTGACTGATGATTTCTTGTCAGCTTCTTTGATAAATTAATGTCTGTAGACTTTATTGAACACAAAAAACACATGTTTGGCGTTTGGGGTCTGAACTAAAATCTAATTTTAACTACAACAAACGGAAGTTAGCTCCAAATTTTTCTTATTTTTAATTAAAAAAATCTTATTCCCTCCTTTTGTTTTTAGTTCTTTTTATTATTTCTTCTAATCGATCGTGTCCTGCACAAAATCAAGAGTGCCCAAATTTTCTTCCATTCCTGTATTTTTGTTTTTTTTTTTTTTAAATTTCTCTACCATCAAAGACCTTAACTTTGGGAATGAACTTGAGGAACAAAAAAGGAATTTAGGAACAAAAAAAGGCGCTTGCTATGTTACAATTTATTTAACATACACATCCAATGGTTGGCAGCCATGTGTCCTAAGGAGAGAGAAAAAAACATTGAAAAGTAAGTAATGACAGTTGAGTGTATGTTACAGGAATTGTAACTTACGAAAATCCACAAAAAAATACAGTCAGAAAAAAAGAACTGAGTCCTAAAAGTATGATGATGGTGACTGATGATTTCTTGCAGCTTCTTTGATAAATTAATGTCTGTAATTGGGAAGCTAGATGACTTTATTGAACACAAAAAACACATGTTTCGCGTTTGGGGTCTGAACTAAAATCTAATTTTAACTACAACAAACAGAAGTCAGCTCCAAATTTTTCTTATTTTTAATTGAAAAAATCTTAGTCCCTCTTTTTTTTTTTAGTTCTTTTTATTACTTCTTTTTATCGATCGTGTTCTGCAAATAATTAAGAGTGCCCAAATTTTCTTCCATTCGTGTATTTTTGTTTTTGTTTTTGTTTTTAAATTTCTCTACCATCAAAAACCTTAACTTTGGGAATGAACTTGAGGAACAAAAAGGAATTTAGGAACAAAAAAGGCGCTTGCTATGTTACAATTTATTTAACATACACATCCAATGGTTGGCGACCATGTGTCTAAGGAGAGAGAAAAAAACATTGAAAAGTAAGTAATGACAGTTGAGTGTATGTTACACGAATTGTAACTTAGGCAAATCCACAAAAAAATACAGTCAGAAAAAAAGAATTGAGTCCTAAAAGTATGATGATGGTGACTGATGATTTCTTGTCAGCTTCTTTGATAAATTAATGTCTGTAATTGGGAAGCTAGATGACTTTATTAAACACAAAAAACACATGTTTCGCGTTTGGGGTCTGAACTAAAATCTAAATTTTAGTACAACAAAGCAAGTCGACTCAAATTTTCTTATTTTAATTGAAAAATATTAGTCCCTCTTTTTTTTTTTAGTTCTTTTATTACTTCTTTTTTATCGATCGTGTTACGAAAAATTAAGAGTGCCCAAATTTTCTTCCATTCGTGTATTTTTGTTTTGTTTTTAAATTTCTATACCATGAAAAACCTTAACTTTGGGAATGAACTTGAGGAACAAAAAAAGAATTGAAAAAAAAAAGGAGCTTGCTATGTTACAATTCATGTAACATACACATCCAATGGTTGGCAGCCATGTGTCGTAAGGAGAGAGAAAAAAACATTGAAAAGTAAGTAATGACAGTTGAGTGTATGTTACAGGAATTGTAACTTAGGAAAATCCACAAACAATCTGATCGAGAAAAAAAGAACTGAGTCACAAAAGTATGATGATGGTGGTGATGATTTCTTGCGTTCTTTGATAAATTAATGTACGTAATTGGGAAGCTAGATGACTTTATTGAACACAAAAAACACATGTTTGGCGTTTGTGTTCTGAACTAAAATCTAATTTTAACTACAACAAACAGAAGTCAGCTCCAAATTTTTCTTATTTTTAATTGAAAAAATCTTATTCCCTATTTGTTTTTTTAGTTCTTTTATTACTTCTTTTTTATCGATCGTGTTACGCAAAAATTAAGAGTGCTAAATTTTCTTCCATTCGTGTATTTTGTTTTTGTTTTAAATATCTCTACCATCAAAACCTTAATTTTGGGAAAGAACTTGAGGACAAAAAGAATTGAGGAACAAAAAGGCGCTTGCTATGTTACAATTCATGTAACATACACATCCAATGGTTGGCGACCATGTGTCTAAGGAGAGAGAAAAACATTGAAAAGTAAGTAATGAGAGTTGAGTGTATGTTACACAATTGTAACAGGCAAATCCACAAAAAAAATCATCGAGAAAAAAAGAGTCACAAAAGTATGATGATGGTGATGATTTCTTGTCGAACTTTGCTAAATTAATGTACGTAATTGGGAAGCTAGATGACTTTATTGAACACAAAAACACATGTTTCGCGTTTGGGGTCTGAACTAAAATCTAATTTTAACTACAACAAATAAGTCACTCCAAATTTTCTTATTTTTAATTGAAAAAATCTTAGTCCCTCTTTTTTTTTTTTAGTTCTTTTTATTACTTCTTTTTATCGATCGTGTTCTGCAAAAAATTAAGAGTGCCCAAATTTTCTTCCATTCGTGTATTTTTGTTTTTGTTTTTGTTTTTAAATTTCTCTACCATCAAAAACCTTAACTTTGGGAATGAACTTGAGGAACAAAAAAAGAATTGAGAAAAAAAAAGGAGCTTGCTATGTTACAATTCATGTAACATACACATCCAATGGTTGGCAGCCATGTGTCGTAAGGAGAGAGAAAAAAACATTGAAAAGTAAGTAATGACAGTTGAGTGTATGTTACAGGAATTGTAACTTACGAAAATCCACAAAAAAATCTGATCGAGAAAAAAAAGCTGAGTCTAAAAGTATGATGATGGTGTGATGATTTCTTGCGAACTTCTTTGATAAATTAATGTACGTAATTGGGAAGCTAGATGACTTTATTGAACACAAAAACACATGTTTGGCGTTTGGGTCGAACTAAAATCTAATTTTAACTACAACAATGAAGTCAGCTCAATTTTCTTATTTTTAATTGAAAAATCTTAGTCCTCTTTTTTTTTTTTCTTTTTATTACTTCTTTTTATCGATCGTGTTCTGCAAATAATTAAGAGTGCCCAAATTTTCTTCCATTCGTGTATTTTTGTTTTTGTTTTTGTTTTTAAATTTCTCTACCATCAAAAACCTTAACTTTGGGAATGAACTTGAGGAACAAAAAAATTGAGAAAAAAAGGAGCTTGCTATGTTACAATTCATGTAACATACACATCCAATGGTTGGCGACCATGTGTCAAGGAGAGAAAAAACATTGAAAAGTAAGTAATGATTGAGTGTATGTTACAGAATTGTAACTTACGAAATCCACAAAAAATAATCGAGAAAAAAGAAGAGTCACAAAAGTATGATGATGGTGGTGATGATTTCTTGTCGACAACTTTTGATAAATTAATGTCTGTAATTGGGAAGCTAGATGACTTTATTGAACACAAAAAACACATGTTTCGCGTTTGGGGTCTGAACTAAAATCTAATTTTAACTACAACAAACAGAAGTCAGCTCCAAATTTTTCTTATTTTTAATTGAAAAAATATTAGTCCCTCTTTTTTTTTTTTAGTTCTTTTTATTACTTCTTTTTATCGATCGTGTTCTGCAAAAAATTAAGAGTGCCCAAATTTTCTTCCATTCGTGTATTTTTGTTTTTGTTTTTAAATTTCTATACCATGAAAAACCTTAACTTTGGGAATGAACTTGAGGAACAAAAAAAGAATTGAGACAAAAAAAGGAGCTTGCTATGTTACAATTCATGTAACATACACATCCAATGGTTGGCAGCCATGTGTCGTAAGGAGAGAGAAAAAAACATTGAAAAGTAAGTAATGACAGTTGAGTGTATGTTACAGGAATTGTAACTTAGGAAAATCCACAAAACAATACAGTCAGAAAAAAAGAACTGAGTCCTAAAAGTATGATGATGGTGACTGATGATTTCTTGCAGCTTCTTTGATAAATTAATGTCTGTAATTGGGAAGCTAGATGACTTTATTGAACACAAAAAACACATGTTTGGCGTTTGTGTTCTGAACTAAAATCTAATTTTAACTACAACAAACAGAAGTCAGCTCCAAATTTTTCTTATTTTTAATTGAAAAAATCTTATTCCCTATTTGTTTTTTTAGTTCTTTTTATTACTTCTTTTTATCGATCGTGTTCTGCAAAAAATTAAGAGTGGCTAAATTTTCTTCCATTCGTGTATTTTTGTTTTTGTTTTTAAATATCTCTACCATCAAAAACCTTAATTTTGGGAAAGAACTTGAGGACCAAAAAAGGAATTGAGGAACAAAAAAAGGCGCTTGCTATGTTACAATTCATGTAACATACACATCCAATGGTTGGCAGCCATGTGTCCTAAGGAGAGAGAAAAAAACATTGAAAAGTAAGTAATGACAGTTGAGTGTATGTTACACGAATTGTAACTTAGGCAAATCCACAAAAATACATCGGAAAAAAAACTGAGTCCTAAAAGTATGATGATGGTGACTGATGATTTCTTGTCAGCTTCTTTGCTAAATTAATGTCTGTAATTGGGAAGCTAGATGACTTTATTGAACACAAAAAACACATGTTTCGCGTTTGGGGTCTGAACTAAAATCTAATTTTAACTACAACAAAGCGAGTCTCAAATTTTCTTATTTTAATTGAAAAATCTTAGTCCTCTTTTTTTTTTTAGTTCTTTTTATTACTTCTTTTTATCGATCGTGTTCTGCAAATAATTAAGAGTGCCCAAATTTTCTTCCATTCGTGTATTTTTGTTTTTGTTTTTGTTTTTAAATTTCTCTACCATCAAAAACCTTAACTTTGGGAATGAACTTGAGGAACAAAAAAAGAATTGAGAAAAAAAAAGGAGCTTGCTATGTTACAATTCATGTAACATACACATCCAATGGTTGGCAGCCATGTGTCGTAAGGAGAGAGAAAAAAACATTGAAAAGTAAGTAATGACAGTTGAGTGTATGTTACAGGAATTGTAACTTACGAAAATCCACAAAAAAATACAGTCAGAAAAAAAGAACTGAGTCCTAAAAGTATGATGATGGTGACTGATGATTTCTTGCAGCTTCTTTGATAAATTAATGTCTGTAATTGGGAAGCTAGATGACTTTATTGAACACAAAAAACACATGTTTGGCGTTTGTGTTCTGAACTAAAATCTAATTTTAACTACAACAAACAGAAGTCAGCTCCAAATTTTTCTTATTTTTAATTGAAAAAATATTAGTCCCTCTTTTTTTTTTTTAGTTCTTTTTATTACTTCTTTTTATCGATCGTGTTCTGCAAAAAATTAAGAGTGGCTAAATTTTCTTCCATTCGTGTATTTTTGTTTTTGTTTTTAAATATCTCTACCATCAAAAACCTTAATTTTGGGAAAGAACTTGAGGATCAAAAAAGGAATTGAGGAACAAAAAAAGGCGCTTGCTATGTTACAATTCATGTAACATACACATCCAATGGTTGGCAGCCATGTGTCCTAAGGAGAGAGAAAAAAACATTGAAAAGTAAGTAATGAGGGTTGAGTGTATGTTACATGAATTGTAACTTAGGCAAATCCCCAAAAAAATACTGTTAGAAAAAAAGAACTGAGTCCTAAAAGTATGATGATGGTGACTGATGATTTCTTGTCTTTTTGTAAATTAATGTACAAGCTAGATGACTTTATTGAACACAAAAAACACATGTTTCGCGTTTGGGGTCTGAACTAAAATCTAATTTTAACTACAACAAACAGAAGTCAGCTCCAAATTTTTCTTATTTTTAATTGAAAAAATCTTAGTCCCTCTTTTTTTTTTTAGTTCTTTTTATTACTTCTTTTTATCGATCGTGTTCTGCAAAAAATTAAGAGTGCCCAAATTTTCTTCCATTCGTGTATTTTTGTTTTTGTTTTTGTTTTTAAATTTCTCTACCATCAAAAACCTTAACTTTGGGAATGAACTTGAGGAACAAAAAAAGAATTGAGAAAAAAAAAGGAGCTTGCTATGTTACAATTCATGTAACATACACATCCAATGGTTGGCAGCCATGTGTCGTAAGGAGAGAGAAAAAAACATTGAAAAGTAAGTAATGACAGTTGAGTGTATGTTACAGGAATTGTAACTTACGAAAATCCACAAAAAAATCTGATCGAAAAAAAGAAGTCACAAAAGTATGATGATGGTGGTGATGATTTCTTACTTCTTTGATAAATTAATATACGTAATTGGGAAGCTAGATGACTTTATTGAACACAAAAACACATGTTTCGCGTTTGGGTCTGAAATAAAATCTAATATTAACTACAACAAATGAAGTCGACTCAAATTTTTCTTATTTTTAATTGAAAAAATCTTAGTCCCTCTTTTTTTTTTTAGTTCTTTTTATTACTTCTTTTTATCGATCGTGTTCTGCAAATAATTAAGAGTGCCCAAATTTTCTTCCATTCGTGTATTTTTGTTTTTGTTTTTGTTTTTAAATTTCTCTACCATCAAAAACCTTAACTTTGGGAATGAACTTGAGGAACAAAAAAAGAATTGAGAAAAAAAAAGGAGCTTGCTATGTTACAATTCATGTAACATACACATCCAATGGTTGGCAGCCATGTGTCGTAAGGAGAGAGAAAAAAACATTGAAAAGTAAGTAATGACAGTTGAGTGTATGTTACAGGAATTGTAACTTACGAAAATCCACAAAAAAATACGATCGAGAAAAAAGAATGAGTCACAAAGTATGATGATGGTGACTGATGATTTCTTGCAGCTTCTTTGATAAATTAATGTCTGTAATTGGGAAGCTAGATGACTTTATTGAACACAAAAAACACATGTTTCGCGTTTGGGGTCTGAACTAAAATCTAATTTTAACTACAACAAACAGAAGTCAGCTCCAAATTTTTCTTATTTTTAATTGAAAAAATCTTAGTCCCTCTTTTTTTTTTTTAGTTCTTTTTATTACTTCTTTTTATCGATCGTGTTCTGCAAATAATTAAGAGTGCCCAAATTTTCTTCCATTCGTGTATTTTTGTTTTTGTTTTTAAATATCTCTACCATCAAAAACCTTAACTTTGGGAATGAACTTGAGGAACAAAAAAAGGCGCTTGCTATGTTACAATTTATTTAACATACACATCCAATGGTTGGCAGCCATGTGTCCTAAGGAGAGAGAAAAAAACATTGAAAAGTAAGTAATGACAGTTGAGTGTATGTTACGGTGTAACTTAGGCAAATCCACAAAAAAATACAGTCAGAAAAAAAGAATTGAGTCCTAAAAGTATGATGATGGTGACTGATGATTTCTTGTCAGCTTCTTTGATAAATTAATGTCTGTAATTGGGAAGCTAGATGACTTTATTGAACACAAAAAACACATGTTTCGCGTTTGGGGTCTGAACTAAAATCTAATTTTAACTACAACAAATGAGCAATCGGCTCAATTTTTTTAATTTTAATTGAAAAATATTAGTCCTCTTTTTTTTTAGTTCTTTTATTACTTCTTTTATCGATCGTGTTCTGCAAAAAATTAAGAGTGCCCAAATTTTCTTCCATTCGTGTATTTTTGTTTTTGTTTTTAAATTTCTATACCATGAAAAACCTTAACTTTGGGAATGAACTTGAGGAACAAAAAAAGAATTGAGACAAAAAAAGGAGCTTGCTATGTTACAATTCATGTAACATACACATCCAATGGTTGGCAGCCATGTGTCGTAAGGAGAGAGAAAAAAACATTGAAAAGTAAGTAATGACAGTTGAGTGTATGTTACAGGAATTGTAACTTACAATCCACAAAAAATACTGATCGAGAAAAAAAAACTGAGTCCTAAAAGTATGATGATGGTGACTGATGATTTCTTGCAGCTTCTTTGATAAATTAATGTCTGTAATTGGGAAGCTAGATGACTTTATTGAACACAAAAAACACATGTTTCGCGTTTGGGGTCTGAACTAAAATCTAATTTTAACTACAACAAACAAGTCGCTCAAATTTTCTTATTTTTAATTGAAAAATCTTAGTCCCTCTTTTTTTTTAGTTCTTTTATTACTTCTTTTATCGATCGTGTTCGCAAATAATTAATATTGCCCAAATTTTCTTCCATTCGTGTATTTTTGTTTTTGTTTTTAAATATCTCTACCATCAAAAACCTTAACTTTGGGAATGAACTTGAGGAACAAAAAAGGAATTTAGGAACAAAAAAAGGCGCTTGCTATGTTACAATTTATTTAACATACACATCCAATGGTTGGCAGCCATGTGTCCTAAGGAGAGAGAAAAAAACATTGAAAAGTAAGTAATGACAGTTGAGTGTATGTTACACGAATTGTAACTTAGGCAAATCCACAAAAAAATACAGTCAGAAAAAAAGAATTGAGTCACAAAGTATGATGATGGTGGTGATGATTTCTTGTCGAACTTTGATAAATTAATATGCGTAATTGGGAAGCTAGATGACTTTATTGAACACAAAAAACACATGTTTCGCGTTTGGGGTCTGAACTAAAATCTAATTTTAACTACAACAAACAGAAGTCAGCTCCAAATTTTTCTTATTTTTAATTGAAAAAATATTAGTCCCTCTTTTTTTTTTTTAGTTCTTTTTATTACTTCTTTTTATCGATCGTGTGCTGTACAAAATCAAGAGTGCCCAAATTTTCTTCCATTCGTGTATTTTTGTTTTTTTTTTTTAAATTTCTCTACCATCAAAAACCTTAACTTTGGGAATGAACTTGAGGAACAAAAAAAGAATTGAGGAACAAAAAATGGAGCTTGCTATGTTACAATTCATGTAACATACACATCCAATGGTTGGCAGCCATGTGTCCTAAGGAGAGAGAAAAAAACATTGAAAACTAAGTAATGACAGTTGAGTGTATGTTACATGAATTGTAACTTAGGAAAATCCACAAAAAAATACTGTCAGAAAAAAAGAACTGAGTCCTAAAAGTATGATGATGGTGACTGATGATTTCTTGTCAGCTTCTTTGATAAATTAATGTCTGTAATTGGGAAGTTAAATGACTTTATTGAACACAAAAAACACATGTTTGGCGTTTGGGGTCTGAACTAAAATCTAATTTTAACTACAACAAACGGAAGTTAGCTCCAAATTTTTCTTATTTTTAATTGAAAAAATCTTATTCCCTCCTTTTGTTTTTAGTTCTTTTTATTATTTCTTCTAATCGATCGTGTCCTGCACAAAATCAAGAGTGCCCAAATTTTCTTCCATTCGTGTATTTTTGTTTTTTTTATTTAAAATTTCTCTACCATCAAAGACCTTAACTTTGGGAAAGAACATGAGGATCAAAAAAAGAATTGAGCAGCAAAAAAAAGGAGCTTGCTATGTTACAATTCATGTAACATACACATCCAATGATTGGCAGCCATGTGTCCTAAGGAGAGAGAAAAAAACATTGAAAAGTAAGTAATGACAGTTGAGTGTATGTTACAGGAATTGTAACTTAGGAAAATCCACAAAAAAACACTGTCAGAAAAAAAGAACTGAGTCCTAAAAGTATGATGATGGTGGTGATGATTTCTTGTCGACAACTTTTGATAAATTAAATTAATGTCTAGATGACTTTATTGAACACAAAAAACACATGTTTCGCGTTTGGGGTCTGAACTAAAATCTAATTTTAACTACAACAAACGGAAGTTAGCTCCAAATTTTTCTTATTTTTAATTAAAAAAATCTTATTCCCTCCTTTTGTTTTTAGTTCTTTTTATTATTTCTTCTAATCGATCGTGTCCTGCACAAAATCAAGAGTGCCCAAATTTTCTTCCATTCCTGTATTTTTGTTTTTTCTTTTTTTAAATTTCTCTACCATCAAAGACCTTAACTTTGGGAATGAACTTGAGGAACAAAAAAAGAATTGAGGAACAAAAAAAAGGAGCTTGCTATGTTACAATTCATGTAACATACACATCCAATGGTTGGCAGCCATGTGTCCTAAGGAGAGAGAAAAAAACTTTGAAAAGTAAGTAATGAGAGTTGAGTGTATGTTACATGAATTGTAACTTAGGCAAATCCACAAAAAAATACTGTCAGAAGAAAAGAACTGAGTTCTAAAAGTATGATTATAGTGACTGATGATTTCTTGTCAGCTTCTTTGATAAATTAATGTTTGTAATTGGGAAGCTAGATGACTTTATTGAACACAAAAATACATGTTTGGCGTTTGGGGTATGAACTAAAATCTAATTTTAACTACAACAAACAGAAGTTATCTCCAAATTTTTCTTATTTTTAATTAAAAAAATGTTACTCCCTCCTTTTTTTTTTCGTTCTTTTTATTATTTCTTTTTATCGATCGTGTTCTGCACAAAATCAAGAGTGCCCAAATTTTCTTCCATTCGTGTATTTTTTTTTTTTTTAAATTTCTGTACCATAAAAAACCTTAACTTTGGGAATGAACTTGAGGAACAAAAAAAGGAGCTTGCTATGTTACAATTCATGTAACATACACATCCCATGGTTGGCAGCCAAGTGTCCTAAGAAGAGAGAAAAAAACATTGAAAAGTAAGTAATGAGAGTTGAGTGTATGTTACATGAATTGTAACTTAGGCAAATCCACAAAAAAATACTGTCAGAAAAAAAGAACTGAGTCCTAAAAGTATGATGATGGTGACTGATGATTTCTTGTCCGCTTCTTTGATAAATTAACGTCTGTAATTGGGAAGTTAGATGACTTTATTGAACACAAAAAATACATGTTTGGCGTTTGGGGTCTGAAGTAAAATATAATTTTAACTACAACAAACAGAAGTTAGCTCCAAATTTTTCTTATTTTTAATTAAAAAATCTTATTCCCTCCTTCTTTTTTTTTTAGTTCTTTTTATTATTTCTTTTTATCGATCGTGTTCTGCACAAAATCAAGAGTGCCCAAATTTTCTTCCATTCTTGTATTTTTGTTTTTTTTTTTTTAAATTTCTCTACCATCAAAAACCTTAACTTTGGGAATGAACTTGAGGAACAAAAAAAGAATTGAGGAACAAAAAAATGAGCTTGCTATGTTACAATTCATGTAACATACACTCAACCCTCATTACTTACTTTTCAATGTTTTTTTCTCTCTCCTTAGGACACATGGCTGCCAACCATTGGATGTGTATGTTACATGAATTGTAACTTAGGCAAATCCCCAAAAAAATACTGTTAGAAAAAAAGAACTGAGTCCTAAAAGTATGATAATGGTGACTGATGATTTCTTGTCAGCTTCTTTGATAAATTAATGTCTGTAATTGGGGAGCTAAATTGATTTCATTCACCACTTGTACAATAAAAAATTTATAATATCTTTATTATTTTTGTCAAAATTGTTATTTACAAATTATATTTATTACACATTATTAATTTTTATTTTATAGTTATAATTTTTTTATCAATAATTATACCTTTTTATGTCGCAACACCTTAATATTAAACATGAACTAATTAACTGGAGAAAGGTTAGCATACGTGAGTGAGTGTAAGATGTTATTGCCTTATTGCATATTTGGAGTGAATCCTATAGGATGATGACGATAACAACATCGCATTTGGAATTTTATAGTGGGAGTATAAGTATTATTCTTTGTAGGCATACGCGAGGTCAGATTATTCGACTCGGTTCAACCCATGCTTCCTTATCGTTAATTGTAAACAAATAAAAGAAACACGCCTCCAAAATAGAACATATAAACACACACATCATAAATTAAGAGCTTTGTGGTCAAGAAAAACACATTGTTTTAATGAATATTAACTTATTGATAAATTAATAAGTTATAAATTTTGAAGATATTATTTTTTTTCAAAATATTGCGTTCATAATAATATGTTTTGTTTTAAACATAATTACCTTCGTTTTTTGTAAGGTCATTATGGAGATTTAAGTTCCTGATGATTGAGAGGAACATGTCTTGTGCAAGATTGACTCCAACGGTAGTAGGCATAATCTCCTAGTCTCTGCAATTGTGTGATTATTCATTTTTTTTTTTTGAAACATGGTCTCTTTAATTTGTATAAATTGAGCCTTTAGGCTATTATTATCAATAAGAGTGAAGTTTATATTGTTTGTTTGATGGAATAATTCCTGGTTGCAAAAGGATAATATCACATTAGAACTGCACTACGATAAATAGCACCAGAAATTTGTTGAATTATTAATTTAAAACATTATTGAAGAGACAAGGACAAAAAGGAAATATGTGAAAGGAAGTCAAAACCTTTACACATATTCCCACAAATTTAAGCCGCTGATAAGTCAAGAGCATAGGGAGTAAATAAATAAAACTTACACATGTTCGGCAGCCGGTACCATTCACAGTAGCTGGTATCACGCTATCACTGCAAGCACACACTTTCATTCAATTCATCTCCACTTGAAAATTCTTCTACAGCCTTGCTTTTGGCAACATTCAAGAAAAAATCCATCAAGAGAGATTCATAGCCAGGCAATTTTGCATAACCAGGAAGGTAATTAATATCAATAACAAGATACCCATCCCTCTCTCTAGCATCTCTGATCAAATCAAAGTTGAAAAGATTCAACCCTAATGCTTCTCTCAGCGCCCTTGATAATTCCACAACAAAACCTTCTCGTGGCATTTCAGTTTTCTCTAAATCAACTTCTTCATCAGCATCAACTGGATTTGATGATATTTGAGAAAATGGTAAATAACCCTTTAAAGATTTCAGTTTTTCTCCCGAAATATCGGGCAACGACTTTCGCTTCACACACTTCACACTCGAACCAGCAACATAGACCTTGAAGATGATGCCACCGTGATTCACAAATTCTTGTAATAGAATCGGTGCCTCCAGAACCTCAAGCCCTTCTTTGTCGAAAATCAAATACATTTGATGCGACTTGTCGCTCCCATTGGCCTCCAAAGGCTTTGCTATTAACGGAAACCTCAATTTCAACTCTTCAATCGCCATATCACCAGTCAAGAGTTCGGTTTCTGAAACGACAGCCTGATTCGGTACACTGACTTTTTCCTTATTTAACTCTATCTTCAAATGCGATACCGCTTCCAGCATTGAGTCTCTGTTGTGGAGTCTTTCGATTGATTCGGGAGGATCAATGATGCGGACGTCAGGGTTTCCGGAAGAGAATTGTTGCAACTGTTGAGTCCAGTCAGGACCGTACAACTTGTGCGTGATGCAATCGAACGGTCCTTGTTCAGTCAAGGGTTTGTCCGGATCAATGCGGATTAAGCCAATGCCTTGTTCGGTTGCTTTGGTGATGAGAGAAGGTTGGATGACGGTTTGCTCTTTGTTAGGAGCAAAAACGTAGCCGATTTTGTAATAAGGTTGACCTTCAAATTGATTAGGCATTTGCGATTTGTGGGGAAGAGTAGTTGTAATACTGTTTGGGATGTGAGAAATTAAGTTGAGAGAAAATTTGAGTTTGGACAGAATGAGAGAGTGGGCAAAGTACAACGTTAAATAGGTCTACGTGTGGAGAGAAAGTTGAATTAAAAGGGACTCAAAACAAGTACAATATAATAAAGAGGAAAAAAATGTTCTGTCGGTGAGAGAGAATAAAGCATTAAAGGAAATTCGGATTCTCAATTTGTATTCTAAATAATAATAAACGCTGCTTTTTTTGTGTAATTAGTCAGTTCAGCACTTACTTTTTGAGGTTATTTTTAGTGATTTATATCAAATATTACAATTAATATTTACAATCATATTATACAACTGAGACCTCCGTCATACATTAACCTACTGAAGTACTTGCCCAAATTCTTTAAAAAAATCTTCTCTAATATTCGATAGGTGTCTATTGTACTCACATTTCAAAAGAAAGAGACTGTCTCTACTCAAATTAGCCATACATTGAAGTACTTGCCCAGATTCTTTAAACCCTCTTTAATATTAGAGATGTGTCTATTTCACTCATATTTTATAAGAGAGATATTAGCCATACATTGAAGTACTTGTCCAGATTCTTTAAACCCTATTTAATATTCGAGATGTGTCTATTTCACTCATATTTTATAAGAGAGATATTGTCTCCACTCAAATTAACTGATAATTGAGGAAATACTGAAACTAATATATATAAAGTTCTTATAAAGGCTCGAACCCTTGCACTCACTATTATAAGTGCAAGAATTCTCCCATTTGACCAAAGGCCCATTAATCTTACTTTTTAAGTTAGAGACGTTAAAGTTACAATTACTATTTTTTAAGAATAATCATATACTTATGAATTCTCGTATAAATTTTTTCTCTAAAAATTAATGCCATAGCATGATTGGTTGCAATGTAAATATAAAATAATAAAACTAAAATCATACCAGTTATGCAACATTTTAATTCAACGAATCATGTTATAACATATTAGTTTATACAAAAATAATTTGTAATTTCGTACAAGAGTTTATAAAAATATTACAAAATTATATTTGGGAAAATTTTTCAATCTGGCTTAAGTTGACAATAGTGTAAACATAGTTTTATAACATTATAAAATAATTTGAAACATTATAAAAGTATGTTAACCCCATTGTCAATTCATCTCAAGCTTCATTAAAATCCAAAATTTTTAACTAGACCGCAACTCTACACACACATATAAAATCTCAGGCATAGATTTAGGGTTTCACAATGATGGAAAAGCCTTTTAATACCATTGTAAATCATTTTACAAAATTATAAAAGACTTTAACGCCGTTGTGAAATCACAAATTCATATAAAAATTAGTGTACCAAATTCATATGAAAATTAGTGTAGATATCCACAGGACAGAAGGCTCCCTCCTATTTTTACATATATAAAAACAACCTTAATTTCCTTTCATTAATTTTTTCATCAAACTGATATTTTGTTATGCCATGATAATTTGAACAAAGTGTATATAATTTTAGTATTACTTTTGTTTAACAAGAAGAATATCTCAATATTCTCCCAATATTACTGGGTGATCAATTAACTTCTTGAAAACCATATAGCTAAGCCCATGAAACATAAATAAATACAAAGTTGTTTTTGTGCATCTTAGCCATTGCATATCCTCTGCCAAATAACTTGATCACGTTTATCACGTGCAATTCAACTTGCTAAATTAAAATAATTTTTATCAACGACCTGCACCGTTATAAATCGCGCCTTCATAAACTTTATAAAATTAAAATAGTTTCTATGGCATCTAGAGTCTAGACCATACCACCGAACTTGTTTAATTAGTTTAATTTTTAAAAGCGACCATATTTTTTTATCACCTCCATGAACTTTGTTAAAATTAAAGTATTCTCTATGGCATCTGTACCGCACCAATAAATTTGTTAAATTGGCAATTAGCATATAGTTTTTTTTTTTTTATAAGCGACCACCTTTATTTCTCACTTTCGTAAACTTTGTTAAATTAAAATAATTTCAAGGCATCTGTGCCACACCACTAAACTTGTTAAATGAGCATAATTTTTATCAGCGACCACTTTTATTTATCACCTTAATAAAACTTAAAAATAATTTTATATGGCGTGCAATAGACCACCCCCACCCCGCGGCGCCCGAAAAGCAAAGGATGCTTTCAATTTTCAAAGTGAACATCACATGTTAAAATCAATGATTAACCGTGACATTGTTTGAGATAAAAATTCTGAGATAATACTAGAAAAACCTAAACATTATATGCATATTATTCTTTATCTTTCTTCATTTGCCTTCCAAAGATCTCCAGGTCAATGGCCCCTTGCTCAGTGGCCAGTGCTACGTAACTTGCCTTCTCATGCAGCTATGCAGGACTTTGACTTCCATAAACCGATACCCAATTGGTTTTGTTTTGTTTTTTATTTTTATTTTTATTTTTTTAACGTGATTGGCTTTAATTCGTCTTCCCCAACAACTTAATTTGTCATAAATAATTTGGAATTCTCTTCATGCTCCGAGTCCGCTGACTAGCCCCATGCTATCTTATATGGCTTGATTGGGTTTTGGGCTCTTGTGCCTTGCCATTTTTAGAATATTAACAAGAGCGGTGATATTTAAATCGCAATTTATTTCAACAACCCCTGCTTCTAAATTATCTCTATTTATTTTTAAAGATACTCTTATTTTCTTAACCTATTACCTAGCGGATAACAAAACCTATAAATCATATTCATTTCAACCCAAGTATGTACCAAATAAAAAGATATTGGAAACAAGAAAAAATTACTCCAATAAACAAAGAAAACGGTGTCGGAGTTACAAATATATGAGGATTAGCATAACAAATTTTCAGAAGAATTCATGGGGCTATGATAGAATCATAACAAAATTTGGTATTTCAAAAACTTTTAACTTTACCAAATAATTTATCACAACGTACAAATTTTGGATGAAAAATCTAAGCTAGTATACATCTTGACACCACGAAGAAGCTCTGATCTTTGAGGAACTTAGGAAGAACAATAACTCTTCCATGTTGAGTCTACAACTTCTCCTCTACCTTGCTCACTGTCTCTTGTGATATGTCGGCCCCCTTTTCCATCTTTCTTTCTTCTATACTTCTTTCTAGAAACTTAAACGACAAAAAGCCCAATGTTCTGCTCCTTTTTGGTGCGGCGCTGGTGCCTACGCCTTCGCTTCGTACAGACATGTTATGTCATACAAGTGTTGCGAGAGGCCATTTTGGCGACTGAGACTCGCTAACCAGATGCTGGAGCCATTAAGATAATACATTTATTATTAATAGAGTAATTTTGAAATTAAATAGAGATAATTTAAAAGGGAGGGGTTGTTGAGATAAACTAAAGCATGGAGGCTACAAGCATTCTTTAAAAAACTAAACAAGTAAAGAGAGTACATGTTAATTTTTATTTCATCAAATTTTCATGATTCAAACTCAAGTAGTCAAATAAAATTATTTGAAAATCATTCAATCAACCCTCAGATGAGGTTGAGAGTATGTTGATTCTCTCAACAAATAGAATGAAAAAAGAAAAAAAAAAGATATATAAAAAATATAAATATTTCAAAACTATATATATTATTGGAAATTGGGTCACATACACGTGGAGAGCAAATAAATGTATATAATTATGAAAGGGAGTTGCAAGAAGTTCTGATTTTTTTCATTTTGTTTTGAGTTGAGAGATTGGTGTGGCTTTTTTAAGTGGTTGAAAACAACGAGCCTAGCAAGAGAAACTAAAGCTTTACCATACGAGGGAACGCAGTCCCTAAGCTATCACTACGCAGCCAAACCTCAACACTAGGAGGGGAAATTGGTAAAATGCGGAGCCCAAGAGGCAGCAAGAGCTCTAAAGTAGCAAGGAAATCAGCTGCAATGTTCGTTTTACGGTCGATATAGTGTACAAAGACTTGCCAATTTTGAGCTAGAAGAGCTATGATGCTTTTACCAAGGGGAGACAAAGCATTAAGTATTGATTCTCTAAAAGCTGAGTCATGCATGAGCTAGCTGAGTCCTGCATGAGCTATCAGCCTTAATAAGAAGTAAGGAAATCAGTTGCAATGTTCACTTTACAGTAGATAGTGCACAAAGACCTGCCAATTTTGAGCTAGTAGATCCTTGATTCTTTTAACAAGGGGAGACGAAGCATTAAGAGTATCATTTTGGTTCTCCCAAAGCTGAGTCATGCATAAGCTATCAGCCTCAACAAGTAGTGATTTGATGCCTCTATTCCATGCCAGAATAGGTAGAGACCCCAAAGCTCAGTAATTATGATTGAACACAGCCTAATGTTCATGCAAAACCTTCAATTTATTCACCATGATCATTTCTGATTAAGCTACCGGCAGAAGCCAATTCTAAAGCTTTACGAGCTCTATCTGTGTTCAACTTGTAAAAAGACTAAAGTTGAAAACACCCAACCAAAGTACTCTTCCACTCTTATGTACTTGGTATTGAGTACATCAAAAGTTCCGTGAATTTTCTCCTCACTTGAATTAATATTTATCACCATATTAGCAACTCTGGTAGCAGTCTCTTCAAAAATATACTTACTATGCCAGTGCCAGATTCTCCAAAGAGCTACACCAAAATGAAAGCCCACTCTCATTGTAATCCTTCTGACCATTAGTTTTCAGATTATGGAACACCCATTTATGTAAAGACAAAGAGAAGGATGTACCATAATCATCTTCCAGTAGTAGCTCATGCCAAATCCTTTTCACAAACGATCATGAAAAGCATGTAGCGTGTCCTGAATCATCTCATGACACTAAGGGCAAGCTATGTCCGTGTCAATATGGCGCTTAGATAGCTTTGGTTAGCATTTTATTTCACTCTGAACAACCACCCAAATAAAGACTTTAATCTGTTAGGGCCTTTTCGAACTCTATATATGCCGCCAACAATATTTTTCCTTAGTAAAGTTTCTACTGCTAAGCTGTTGATATATTGATTTAGCCATGAATATACCTAAGTTTGAGTGAGCCCAATAGAAATGATCATTCCCACAATTAACATCCAGAGGTTTGATTACAACTATCGCCAACAAAACATGATGAAAAAGAAGATAGCTAAAGAGATTCCAACGTAAAGTATGTAAGCATACTTGAGTATGGTTAGACAATACATACATAATATGCTCATAGAAATTAAATGCGGAAATTTAGAATCTAACCTCCAGCCATTGATATATCCTTGTGTGATTTTTGCTTTCCGATTTTGATGCTTCTGTAGCCTCAGTAATCAATATGATGGTGTAGTTTTTATTTTTCTATGATAGTTTTTATTTTTCTATGATTACTAGCTGCAGGAACCAAAACCGTTTCTCCACCATTTCCTTATATTCTTTCATTTTTCCATAAAAAATGGAAGAAGTGGTAGTGTTACTTAGTTATCATTATAACTAACAGCTGTCACTAGATTTTTAAACGTCGCAAAGGAAAAACTTAGTTAAATGTTGGGCCAAAAACCAGAAGCTTCCTTTAAAATAACACCTCACTTGCCAGGTGTCTAACATTCTCCCACTCGGTCCAGACATTTCACTTGATTTGATATGTAACATATATCAATTCTTAGACTTAAAAGGACAACACATGAATCATGGTGATAGGTCCTCTAAAAACGAGTATTATCTTCCATGTATCACAATGTATTATTCTTTTTCTTAAATCCAGCCACGTATGATAACTTAACTTGATGAATAAACCCTATGTTTATTCTTGGTCCAATAAAATTGATATTTTCTCAATATAAATGAATGTGCACATAAGGATGAGAAAACATCACAATAAATAAAACCAAGAGTCTCATTTATTTTACATTGTATATACAATGAAAATTACATGATGGAACCAAGTCCCATTCGAACTACATGATCCTTAAATTTCTATGGTGGCATGCCCTTTGTTAAAGGATCAGCAATCATCAATTCATGTTAACGTGTTCAATGACCACTTTATTTTCTTTAACACGTTCCCTTATGGCTAAATATTTAATGTCGATGTGTTTACTTCGACTTCGACTTCCGCTTTTGTTATTTTTAGCCATGAAAACTGCAGCTGAATTGTCACAATATATCCTTAATGGCCTTGAGATTGAATCCACAATTCTAAGTCCAGAGATGAAACTCTTCAACCATACACCATGTGAGGTAGCCTCAAAACAAGAAACGAACTCAGCCTCCATAGTGGAAGTAGCAGTCAAAGTCTGCTTTGTATTTCTCCAAGATATAGCTCTACTGGCAAACATAAAAATATATCCAGATGTTGATTTTCGTGAATCAACACAGCCAGCGAAGTCTGAATCAGAGTAGCCAATTACCTCCAAATTATCAGTCCGTCTAAACATAAGCATGTAATCCTTGGTCCCTTGAAGGTACCTCATTACTTTCTTTGCAGCTTTCCAGTGGTCTAAACCTGGATTACTCTGATATCTTCCCAAGATTCCAATAGCAAATGCTATGTCAGGTCTTGTACAGACTTGAGCATACATCAAGCTTCCAATAGCAGATGTATATGGAATATTTTTCATTATTCCCTTTCAAAATCATTTTTGGGGCATTAGTTTAAATTGAACTTGTCACTCTTCACAATGGGAGCTATACTAGGTGAACAATTTTTCATCTGAAATTTCTCCAGGACCTTATTGACATAAGTTTCTTAAGACAAACCTAAAATTCCTCGAAATCTGTCTCTATGGATCTTAATGCCTATGACATAAGATGCATCACCCATATCCTTCATGTCAAAATTTTCAGAGAGAAATTGTTTTATTTCACAAAGCAACCTTCTATTAACATCATCCACATATAGAATAAAGAAACAAATCTTACTCCCACTGACCTTCTGGTATATACATTGATCCATAAGGTTCTTCACAAATCCAAATGAAGAGATAACATCATGAAATTTTAAATACCATTGACGAGAGGCTTGTTTCAATCCATATATAGATTTCTTAAGCTTGCACATCAAATACTCACCATCACTAGAGGAGAATCTTCTGGTTGTTTCATATAAACCTCTTCTTCTAGATCTCCATCAAGAAAGGTTGTTTTCACATCCATTTGATGCAGTTCCAAATCAAAATTAGCAACTAATGCTATAATAATACGAAAAGAATCTTTCTTTGATACAGGAGAAAAAGTCTCTTTGTAATCGATTCATTATATCTGAGTGAATCTTTTAGCAACGAGTTTTACTTTATATCTTTCGATGTTGCCTAATGAGTCTTTCTTTGTCTTAAAGACCCATTTACATCTTATGGCTTTTATACCATTAGGCAACTCAACAAGATCCCAGACTCCGTTGGATGACATAGAATTCATCTCTTCCTTCATGGTATTATACCATAAATATGATTCTTTGGAATTCATGGCTTGTGAAATAGATTCAGGATCATTTTTTGCTCCAACATTATAGTCAGATTCTTGCAGATACACTTTATAATCACTAGCAATTGCTGGTTTCTTTATTCTAGTAGATCTTCTTAATGTTGGACCAACATTCTTTTGAAGAGCATATTGATCAATTGGTTACTCAAGGGTTTCAGGTAATTCCTAAGTAACCTGATCTACTGGAATATTATTAGCAACATATGGAACTTCAACAATTGGTTGCACAACACTTGTTTGAACATGAGGAGTGTTGTGAATAACAATCAATCTATCACTTGAGGTGGAAGGTTGAGCATCTAAATGATCTTTCTCAAAAATAATATTCTGAAATCAATCGCTCCCACTGATCAAGTAATTTTCAAGAAATTTTGCATTTCTTGATTCCACAATTCTAGTGCTATGAGATGGACAGTAAAATCTATACCCTTTAGACCTTTCAGCATATCCAACGAAATACCCACTAATGGTCCTTGGATCTAACTTTTTTTTGTGGATTGTAAATTCTCATTTCAGACGGGCATCCCCAAACACGTACATGTCGTAAACTCGGTTTCTAACCTTTCCATAACTCAAATGGCGTTTTAAAAACCGTATTGGTTGGAACTCGATTTAATATATACACCGCCGTCTTGAGAGCTTCAGTCCACAAGGATTTAGGAAGTTTAGAACCTCTGAGCATACTACGCACCATGTCCAGTAAAGTACGGTTTCTTCTTTCGGCTACACCATTCTGGTCTGGAGAACCAGGCATAGTGTATTGGGCAACAATCCCATGTTGTTGAAGAAACTTCGCAAATGGACCGTGTGCTTGCCCATTCTCAGTGTATCTATTATAATATATTCCCCACCTCTATCTGTTATCACGATCTTAATTTGTTTTCCGCATTGTTTCTCTACTTCTGCTTTAAATACAAGAAAAACATCTGATGCTTCAATTTTATTGTTAAGTAAGTAGAGATACATATAACGTGAGTAATCATCTATAAAAGAGATGAAGTATTTCTGACCATATGAGTCCATGTCTGGACTATAAATATCTGAATGTATGATTTCTAATATTTCAGAACTCCTCTGAGCACCTTTATTTCTCTTGGTCTGCTTTCCCTTTATGCAGTCTATACAAGTATCAAAATCAGTGAAATCAAAAGTATTAAGTACTCCATCATTTACTAATCTTTTGATTATTTCTATGGAGATATGACAAAGTCTCTGATGCCACAAAATAAAGGAATTTTCATTTATAACACACCATTTAATACCAGCGTGAACATGCATTGTAGTATAAAAAGTATCATTTTGTAGATTAAGACGAAAAAGAACATCAGATAATGTACCATTTCCAACAAGTTTAGATTTATAATATATATTACAAAACTTATTTGAAATATTAAAGGAAAAATCGAGTGGTACAAGTCTTGAAACTGAAACCAAATTTCTAGAAAAACTTGGAATATAAAACGACTTTTCCAAAACTAAAACAAAACCATTGCTTAAAATCAAACTGCATGTTCCGATTGCCTCCACATGTGAACACATCTTGTTTCCAGAAAAGATGCATTGTTCACTTCTCACTAGTTTCCTTTGGTTTTGCAAACCTGCAAGGTATTTGTTACATGGATTGTAGAACCAGAGTCAATCCACCATGTGTTATTATTAACATCAACCATATTAGATTCATAACAAACAAAAGAGATTGATTTACCTTTCTTCTCAAGCCATTTCTGAAATTTGGGACAATTTCTCTTCATGTGTCCTTTTCTTTTTACAGAAAAAACACATGGATTGTTTTTTAATTTCTTCCTAGAGAGGTATTTTACCTTTCCCTTTCTTCTTGGCTTGAAGCTTATTCTTTCCTTGTGTTACAGTGTATGCACTTTCACCAAATTCCATTATCAGCCTCCCTTTCTCTTGAACACATATGGTCATCAGTTCATTAATGGACTATTTATCCTTATGCGTGTTATAGGAAATTTTGAAGGGTCCATATTGCTGCGGAAGTGTATTCAGTATGTAATGCACAAGAAATGTTTCAAACATATCAACCTCTAGAAGTTTCAATCGAGCTGTAATGTCCCTCATCTGCATGATGTGCTCACGCACACCTCTAATATTGGTGAGCTTCATAGATGAGAACTTCATTATTAGGGTGCTTGCAAGAGCCTTATCTGAAGTCACAAATTATTCATCAATTGCCTTCAGTAATGTGCGGACATCATTATGCTGATCGACCGAACCATGAATAGCAGCAGAGATTTTGGTCTTTATAAACATCACACTGAGGCGATTAGATCGCTCCCATTTGTCATAAAGAGCAAGATCAACTTCAGTGCTGTTATCTTCAATAAATGGTTCGTCTTTCCGAATAGCATAATTAATATCCATCCACCCCAAATGAAGAAGCACTACAACAAATATGGGCTTTGGTAACAGTATATGGTAGCATTTTTTTTAAAAATGTTATCAAATATTAATTTATTATAACATTTTCTAAAGTGACCCTACCTTTGTAGTATGAAAGCCATTACATTTTGGTTTTAATAACACTTGATAATTACTAGTAGCAGTTTTGTATATGCTACATATAATATTAAATTATATAGCATCTAGGAAATGCTACAAGATAAGATTAAATAAAATAGAGTTTGAAATATGTTAAGGAATAGTAATAAATGTAATAATATTTTAAAGTAGAATTGGTAGCATTCTATTGGTAGCATTCTGATTGATAAAATGCAATAGCATTTGAAAATTGCTACAAGACAAAAGGATTGAGGTATTAGACCGTCAATGTCTATTGGTGATATGAAAAATGCTAGATAGAATATTAATTAATAATTTAACATTCTAAAATTGCTACAAGATAGTATTAAATATAATATTGTGTTAGGCATCCCAACATCTAAGTCTCAATTTGAGTCTCAACAGATATAGCACTCATATATTTAATGCCAATAACTAATTTTATAAATTATGAAATTCATCGTCGAATAAATGTATGATAAATAGTATTGGGTCTCAAGTTGAGACTTAAATACTAGGATCCCTAATATTATTGTAAGATATAATAATATTATTTTTTTGTGAGTATATAAAAGCATTTCAAAAATGTTATAAAATAGTGAAAATTATAAAAATAAAAAATGGGCTGAAAATTAGGCTAAAGTTATACAAAGCGGGTAGTTTTAGTAAAAGTCGGGTACTTTATAAAAAAACTTAAAAACACCCATATTTTATTTCACTTCCTGCGGTACCTTTCTAGACAATTCCCCTCTGATATCTCTTCTCCACTCTTATTCTCACTCGTTTGTCAATGTAATTTCCTTTTGTTCTCTCCAACTCTGATTCCAACTAAATCTTAAAAAAAAAAGAAGATAAAAAATAGAAAAAGACGAACGGCGATTCCATAGGCACTTCATGTATGTTTGCTGATTTGAGAAATATTACTTCCTCTTTCGATGATTTAAAAGTTGTTTCATTGATTTGGTAAGGAATCTTTACTCCGTTACTCGTGCAACTTCAATTTCATTTTACCCATGGTCAAAGCAAACACATATCCCCAATCTAGGTGCTCTTTCTTCCATCCACTTGAGCAATTAATGATTAAATTATTTACTATCATATATGGGTCTGATGGTTGAACATTTACATGGAAAAGTCATGCTGCTTCTTAATTGGCTTTGGATTATTAATAGTTTTATAGTTTATTATTATTTTTTTATCTCTCAATCCCTAACATTCTAGCAATATCTACAATTAGCTGCGTCAAAATATTTTTTTTTACTTATATGTCGTTATTATAGATTGACTGTTTATAATTTCTTTCTCTTTTGATCAAATTGGCCTTGGGCTTTAATATATTTTATGATTGTCAGTATTAACAAAATTTTAATTGCAGAATCTCAAAATTATTGTTTGGTATGTGTAGTGTTAGCCTTTGATTGAGGAATTATCTGCTTCAAACTCAATAGACTTGCAGCAACGTGTATATCAATTCTAAGGCAGGTTTGGTGAAGAAATTTAAAGTCAAAGAACAAAGGTGCAGCCAATACAATTTTCTAGTATTGTTTATTTTATTTTAATATGTTTTAAATTTGTTTACGCAACATCTTTTAATAATTATTAATCGTTTTCTATTGTGACTTTTATGTTTTGTGCTCTTAAACTAATTCTTTCTTTTTTTGTGTTTTATGTTTGTTTGGGTAATGACAGATAGAAATATATATGTAAGACTTTAATCATTGATGGCTTTATTCTACATTGTATCTAGGTAGTTATAAATAATATCAATTTTAACTGATGAAATGAATCATAAACTGAAATAGAGCATTAGCATAGATCATTTAAATTTTAATTTTTTTTTTCATAGTTCATGATAAATACTTTGCTCACACGTGAAGTAATGAATTTAGATATGCTTTCATATAGATGAATATATGAAGTATATATATTAAAACGACTCTCATTGCACGGGGCTAATATGCTTGTATGTATGCAAATTAAAAATAATTTCCAAGTGGTTAAATGATATATATTTGTGGTACCAGGAGTAGTGGACTTATGATGATGAATAAAGATTGGATCCAGCTTAACAGGTAATAAAAGATGATATTTGAGCAAGATAATAAAACTATATAAAAAATACACATTATTACTAATATGTAATTAATATTGTGATTTGGTAGAGTTACTAACGAGTATATGCAAGCTGCTTCAAATTTTGTGAATTTGGCCAAAAGAAATGCAGGGAATGTAGATAAGATTTTGTGTCCCTGTAAAGATTGCCGAAATCTAAGTCATCATATTGCGGAGACTATTTATGAGCACTTGATCTTTAAAGGAATGGATCTTACTTACACAACTTGGTTCTATCATGGGGAGAAACTAAGTATAGATGAAAATCCTAAAGAAGTGAAAATTTCAGACACATATAATTTATATGCAAATGCATATATGGAAAATGAAGATTATGTAACACCTGCACTAGGAAAAGATGAAGATTTCACTCAAAAATTAGAAGATGTAGAAACACCATTGTATCCAAGTTGTACAAGATACACAAAATTATCAGCCATTGTAGCTTTGTACAAACATAAAGCTGTAAACAAATGGTCTGACAAGAGTTTTGATGGATTGTTAGAACTGCTGCATGATATGCTACCTGTGGATAATGTGCTTCTTAGATCAATTTACTCAGTGAGAAAATTGTTAAAGACATTTGATTTGGGGTATGAGAAGATACATGCATGTGTTAATGATTGTTGCTTGTTTAGAAAAGAAAAGGAGAATATGGATAGTTGCCCAACCTGTGGCCTTTCAAGATGGAAGGTAGATAAACGTACAAGGAAAATTAAAAAAGGTGTACCAGCAAAAGTTTTGAGATACTTCCCTATTATACCAAGGTTTAGGAGGATGTTTAGATCTCAGAAAATGGCTGAAGATTTAATATGGCACTCTACCCACAAAAGTGAAGATGGTAAAATGCGACATCCTGTAGATTTTTTAGCATGGGACTTAGTTAATGATAAATGGCCTTGTTTTTCATCAGACCCACGAAATCTTAGACTTGGTCTTGCTACTGATGGCTTCAATCCGTTTTCCAATTTAAGCACGACATATAGTTGCTGGCCTGTAATGCTTGTTACAGATAACCTGCCACCTTGGTTATGCATGAAGAAGGAAAATATTATGCTGACTTTGTTAATTCTAGGGCCTAAACAACCTAGAAATGACATTGATGTGTATCTATAGCCGCTTATCGAAGATCTATATGAGCTATGGAATAATGGAGTGCCTATTTTTGATACATTGACAAACTTAGTTTTCAATTTGAGGGCAATCTTAATGTGGACAGTAAATGACTTTCCAGCCTCTGGAAACCTTGCCGAATGTAAAACAAAGGGTAAACTAGCATGTCCGATTTGTGGCAATAAAACACACTTGGTTCGATTGAAGTTTTATAATAAGCTTGTGTACATGGGTCATAGAAGATTTTTGCCGCATTCTCATATATTTCGGTGTAAAAACAATTGGTTTGATGGATCGTTGGAAGAAGATCCAAGTCCTAGAATCATTACCGGCACCAACATTTTACAAGAACTTGAAGGAATTGAAAATCATTGGGGAAAAGGGAGTAAGAAAAGAAAGAAATCTAGTGAATATCAAAGGTGGAAAAAAAGATCAATTTTTTTTTATTTGCCATATTGGAAGTTATAAGTGAGATAAACTACTTGTTTATTAATTTATTGCAATTGATTGTAATTATTTACATTACTCTTATGTTACTATGATGAATAATTTAAGTGAAATTAATTTTTGACACTTACTTTTTGAGAAATCTATATGTGTATTTCTTTTTTTAATATTATGAAAATACTTCTTTTTTCTCATGCTTTAAGCAATTCCATTGATTAGTTTGCAATTGTAATTAGATTTAAATTGTTATTTTTAGATTCCAACTTTAAATAATTTTTTTTCTAATTTTTCAATTATGTTTCAGGAATTATTGGTGCGTCACAATTTGGATGTGATGCACGTAGAAAAGAATATTTGCGAGAGTATTCTTTGCACTCTATTGGACATTAGTGGCAAAACAAAAGATGGACTCAATGCTCGCAAAGACTTGGAAGATTAGGACATTCGACTTAACTTGCATCCATACGTTAAGGGGACAAGAACATACCTTCCTGCAGCTCCACATTCGTTGTCAAAGATTGAGAAAAAAATATTTTGTGAAAGGTTATTCAATATGAAGCTGCCTGATGGGTATAGCTCAAATATTGGGAATTGTGTCTCAGTTGAAGAATGTAAGATTACAAATCTGAAGTCGCATGATTACCATATCGTAATGTAACAATTGTTGCCAATTGTGATAAAAGGTTTGTTACCTAAGGGACCAAAAAATGCAATATTTCGGATGTGTGCATTTTTCAATAAGATATGTCAACGAGTTGTTGATAGAGAAAATATATTGGCCCTTGAAGGTGAAGTTTTTGAAACAGTATGCATGTTTGAAAGATTCTTTCCTCTTGCATTCTTTGATATCATAGTACACTTGTCGATTCATTTAGGACGAGAAGTACGATTATATGGACATGTTCACTATCGTTGGATGTATCCATTTGAAAGGTAAAAATAGATTTGCATACCTTACTTTCAATTATATTTTTTTTCAAAACAATCAATTTATTGTTTTTAAGGGTACATGCAGGCAGATGAAGGAATATAAAGGATATAAATCGCGGAAGACCTGAAGGTTGTATTGCAGAATGCTATCTTGCAGAAGAATGTGTAGTATTCTGTAGTGATTATATCCAGCAACGAATCGAAGTAAATAATAAAGAGCTCCGTAATGATGATTTCTACAATGGTATAATTCTTGAAGGTCGTCCAATTTCAAGAGGCACATCGATTGCTTTAAGTATTGATATGTTAAAAAGTGCACATCGTTATGTGTTATTTAATACAACAATTGTTGAACCGTACTTAAAGTAAGACTTTGATTATAAATTTTAATATTACTATTTTAGCTATTATTTTGTTTAAGTTACTAACTTGTTTTACTTTTAAAATAGGATGCATCTGGAGGAGTTAAAGCAATCAAATAAATGTCTTGCAAAAAATCCGAATTTACTTTGGAAGAGACGTGTTGAGACATTTTCAACATGGTTGAAGCAAAAGGTAATATTGCTTTTGATTTTAATTATCTAGTACTTAATAATAACATTATTAATATTATAACTTCTTTCTTACAACTGTACATATTTAATTTTAAATATAAATAACTTATTTCTTACACCTATATAGATTGAATTCCATACTTGTACAAATAAGGACTTTGATACATTAAAGTGGCTTGCATATGGTCCCAGAATCAATGCAAAAAGTTATTCTGTATATATTATTAATGGCCAAAGATTCCATACAAGAGAAATTGAAAAAGCAACACAAAATAGTGGGGTTTCAATCGAAGCTACAATCATATACAGAGCAAGTGCAAAAGATAATGCACAAGTTATGGATGTAGTTGCGTATTATGGGGTTATAACAGATATAATTTTGTTAGATTACTACAACTTTCAGATTCCACTATTTAAGTGTGATTGGGCAAACAAGGGACGTGGTGTTAAGGTTAATGATGGCTTTACGCTCGTTAATCTACATGAAGGGCAAAGTCAGTACGAGAAAGAGCCTTTTATCCTTGCATCACAAGCAAAACAAGTATTTTACTCTAAAGATAATAATTCTTCTAATTGGTATGTTTTACTAAAGGCGCCGCCAAGAGGTTACTATGAGCTGGAGATGTATGATGAGAAAGAGGATACAACTTGCATGCTTGAAAATATGCTTGATAAGAACATTGGAGATGATAATGAAGGAGCTACTTATAGAAGGATTGATTGTGAAGACATTTTGGTTTGATTTATATAATTACTTCTTTGTTTTGGTGTGGTTAAAGTGTATATGAACTATTACTTTCTGGTTTGGTGTGATTTATGTATATGTCATTTTTTTGTTTTCTTTTTATATATTTTCAGCTATAATAATGTTGCTTGTTGGTAAAAATTCCTTTTCTCTTAAGTTTATTTTGTTTGATTTTTTTTAAAAGAGATTTGATTACAGTTTTTTTTTATATTAATTAAATTTTTGTCCAATTAACAGGTCATTTTGAAGATTGATTGATTACAATGAATGAGATGTATGAGGAAGGTTTGTAATCACCCGCATTCAAATAAAAAAATAAAAGAGGTCCTACCAAATTGAAGAACATTGCCATGGATAGTGATAAAGTGGAAGTCATATTTAATAGCAAAGGTCAACCTATTGGTGAGGGATCTATCTCATTATCATCTTTTTTAGGACCTCTTGTACGAGAGCATGTACCGTATACAATTTCAGATTGGAAGAAACTTCCTTTGAATTTGAAAGAAGTGTTATGGGAATGTATTAAGGTATGTACTTATATTGTAATTTAAGTATATATCATTTAGATGAAAATACATAATTGAATGGAAATTAAAATTATTTTGTATTTTCATTTTGAAAAGATTAACTCTACGCATTCTTTGATATCATAATATAAATTGCAGAAAATGTACAAATTGGATGGACAATGGCAAAGAGCTTATGTGTTCCAGGAGATGGCTGGGCTTTGGAGGGCTTCAAAATCAAGGCTAGTTCAGAAGATATTGAAGGCAAAAAATGAACAAGAAAGAATGAAGTTAAGACCTGATAACATCTCATCAATAAGTGAATGGAAAAGTTTTGTGAAAGAAAAAACAAGTGAAAAATTTAAAGTGAGTGTATTACTATATTAAAATATGTAATTATGGCTATAACTATGTTACTAAACAAAGTTTATTTAACCGTGCAGGAAAAAAGTGAAGGATTTCAAAAGATCAGGAAGAAACAAATCCCACAAACAACAGGTCGTAGAGGACTCACAAGAATGACAGAAGATATGGTAAAAAATATTTCTTTTATAATAGAATTTTAGCTAAGCAATCATTTCTAAACTATTTTCTATTACAGAAAAAAAAAAGTAGTAGAAAAACTAAAGTTCCTAGAGTTGATGTATGGATACAAGCACATACAAAAAAGAACGGTCAGCCTGTGAACATTCAAGTTGGAGAGACTATTGTAAGAATATCTATTTATTCAATTGATATGCTTATTTTTATCATCTTTTCTTGATGAATATTACTTTTAAATAAATTTTCAGGATAAATTAAAAGAAACTTTGCAAGATCCATCACGACGTTCTTCAAATAATCTAAGAGATGATGCTCTCTCACAAGTACTTGGGCCTAACAATTCTCATTTAAGAGCTATTGGCAAAGGAGTCACCATTTCAAAGTTGGCTGTACTATCACAAAAGGACAGCATAATAGCTAAGTTGACAGAAGAACATGATGAAATTAAAAAAGAAAATGCTCAAATGAAACAAAAACAAGATGAAATGAAGAAAGCATTGTCGGATATGCAAAGTTTAGTTGAAGAGTTACAAAAAAGGCAGGCATGTACTATGTATTACTCACTTTTATGTAGTTTTTATAATATTTAGTTACTTATTTTTTTTTATTTTTCATTTTAGAGTCATTTTCATAAAACCAAAGCAAGTGGGAATCCTCCAAAAACACCTTTGACTTCTCCAATGGTAAGTACACAATTTACACTTTTAAGTTTAGTGAAAGTATGAAAAATAAAATGCTGAAAGCTTATTACCAACGATTTTTTTTCTTAATTAAATTGTCCTTGTGTTGCTGTTAAAGAGTGCGAAGGCAATCCCGAACATTACTAGGTGTAAAATGCTTGATTTGGAGGGGTCTGATACAGTTGTGGCTGAAGGGCGTTGGTCATCAAGTGATCCAACTGCACTTGTTCATCACATTCCTCTTGGTTCTATTACTGTAAGAGTTTGGGTGGATATAGCTGGGCAGCCGCTAAAGTTTTTGTGGAAAGTAACACCTTATATGACTACAATTGAAGAATCTGTTGGGAGTACAATTGCATGGCCAGCTGATAGAGTTATCATGTTTGCTGCCAATTAACTTTTCTAATCCATCTATTTAGGTATTCTTTTACTTTCTTTTTCTTTTTACAATGACCACATATTTTTAAGTTCGCTTGCAAATATGGTCTAATTTACTACTATAAGAAATTAATTTTGCATTTTTCTACTTTGAGGAATTTTTTATTTTATATTTTTTTTGTATGCAACATTGTCCTTTTTAGGTTATCTTCTTGGTTCAGTTTTTCCTAGAGTAGTTGTTTTCAAAAGTAGTAGTTTTGTTCATTTTTACTAGGAGCCATACGCCAAGGTTTCACTATTGCCATATGTCTTTGAAATGTTAATCTTGGTGGGTTGTGATTTGGCTTATTGCTTATCATTATGTTATTTTATTTTTTCTTGATAAATGAAAAATAAAATCTTTTCCTCTTATGATACAAATATTCATATTCATTGCTTTGAATTTTCAATATTGTTATTTTTATTTGTACTTATTAATGAGTCATTATTTTATTTGTCGTTCATCATTATTAATTCTTTTCATCATCATAATGTAACCATGTTTTTGTTTTAAATTTATGATGCAGGTTGTAAAGATTTAAGTATATTTTGTAAAGAGTAGAAGGCAAGTTGTGGATGTTATGGGTAAATTAACGGGGTAAAAAATTGGAAGTATGACATGAACATACTTAATTTTTTGTGAGACATGAACATACCTAATTTTTTGTGTAAGTCTCTTTGTATAAATTGATGTATATGATCATGTGATTTTGGATGCTTATTATATATAGTTATAGTGATGAAATATATGGTATCTAAATTTTTTTTTTCATGAAAGGAATAATGATTACACGTCAAGCATTGGAGACTTGAAATTATATTTGGTTAATAAATATTTTGATTTGAATTTATCAACTAAATTGATGATATTGAACACCCACAAAAAAAAAGGCTTTTTTATTTACCAACATTCATAACTTTTTACAAATGCTACTATATAAAAATTTAAAATTTTCCATAGCATTTACTAACAGCTACATTATATATATGTGTGTGTGTGTGTGTGTATATTAATTTTGTACTAGTTGTAACATTACCAAAACGTTATAATTATTAGAAAAATTGCATTATCAAAGTGCTATAAAAGACAAGTGGTAGCATTAGTAAATAATTGAGTAGCATTTTTTTAATGTCACATATGTAATTTCGTAGCATTGCGCAAATGCTACAAATTACACACTGATATCATTTGTACAAAGCTGTAAAATAAGATTTGGTAACCATTTTTAAATGCTATATATATGAATTGTTAGCATTAAAATAAATGCTATTAAATAGTAAAACTTTTAGTTACATGGGCAAACTTAGCATTGCCTAAAATGCTACCAATCACCTTTGGTAGCATCTTTTGGATGCTATTATATATCCTTTTTGTTGTAGTGAAGAATTCTCTCATTCCAAACTTTATAATTATCATCATTTAACTTAGGAATATCACACTTGATTTCAGAAAAACTCGCAGGTTGTACGACTGCATTAGATTAAAACGCATGCTTATATTATAAATTTAGGCCAATATAGAGATATCATGTTTTACCAATGTAAATCATATTACAAAATATAAATCAAATAACATAAAACTTGCCTGTGGGCTAAAGTTTTAATTCAAGTAGATTCATATATATCTTTATGATAAAACCATCAAACCATATTCCAATTCTTAATTCCTGTAGGTACATTAAGAAAATAGTTTGATATTTTATCCTAATTAAAGATGCAAATATAATATAAATTCCTATGGGAAAAATACATTATATTAAATATGTTTAATCACAATTAATGTCATTATATTATATGTGATCAAAAAAATACTTAATATATATTTTTACATAATTAAGGATGTTGTGGCCACTCCCTAATTAATTAAAATCATATTAGATCACTTGACATTATTTTATTTAATCTAAATTGCATGCATCAACAATTAAATCAAAATAATGCATACAAATTTAATATGACATTATCACATTGATATTTACATGCGGACAGTATTTCCAGAAACCAAATATAACAAAAATACCTTAAATTTATATTCTGAAAACTTAAATTCACAAAGTTGAGCCAGAATTAAAATGACATGTCATTTAACATTTACGAACATAGATGCAAAGTCGTACATAAATAAAACAAGCAGATGACATGTCATCGTTCACAACATTCGGACGACAGGTAGTCTGCATATTTTTAAATCAAACGACATGTCATTAAATAATAACCGATGGTCGTTTGTTAGGCAACTGAAGATATGACATGTCGTTTAGTTTATCTTTATTAAACGACATGTCATCCACCTTCGTCTTCAACCTCCAGCCGGGTCTTACTGTTCATATTTTGACCTCATAAATCATTTTATTTATGATTTACCAGCACCAAATTAAATGTTTCAAATCATTTAACTATCAGGAATTCATTTTCCAATGATTTAAAACATTTATAATCATAATAACATGTAAAAAATGACTAAGTTTACAAAAAAGGAAAATCGGATATTTTTGCATATGTCACCAAAAAATAGAACACATCAAGACAGAGGTATAACATGCTCTGATACCAGCTGTAAGCATACTTGAGTATGATTACCGAAAATATACATAATATGCTCATAGAAATTAAATACGGAAATTTAGAATCTAACCTCCAGCCATTGATATATCATTGTGTGATTTTTGCTTTCCGATTTTGATGCTTCTGTAGCCTCAGTAATCAATATGATGGTGTAGTTTTTATTTTTCTATGATTACTAGTTGCAGGGACTAAAACCGTTTCTCCACCATTTCCTTATATTCTTTCATTTTTCCATAAAAAATGGAAGAAGTGGTAGTTTTACTTAGTTATCATTATAACTAACAGCTGTCACTAGTTTTCTAAACGTCGCAAAGGAAAAACTTAGTGGAATGTTGGGCCAAAAATCGGAAGCTTCCTTTAAAATAACACCTCACTTGCCAGGTGTCTAACAAAGAACCCTCAGGAGTTACAATGTTCGAACTACACACCCCTTAGCCATGTCTTCAAGGATCTGAGCAAGAGTGAGATGATAGAGAGGTATGTTGGTAGTCACTCAAATATCCCACAAAAAATAAACTTTCCTATAATTGTCCATTACCTAATGTAAACCACCAATAAGATTATTCCATACTTGCCCAAGAGCTTTCCATAGATAAGAACTATATCTAATAGAAAGAGTAGGATTATGAGCATATGGATCAAAATCATACTTGATAGACCACTTGCACCCAGTAACTACCTGGATCTGATAACATAACCCTACCAATCTTCATCAGCAAAGCACCATTAATTTTCTTTAAATTTTTTAGCCCTATGTCGCCAAACATTTTTGACTGACAAACATTAAACCACTTAATAAGGTAAAATTTCTTTGAATCAGAAGCACCTGACCAGAAAAATATGTGGCAAACTTTCTCAATCTTATTAGTGATATTGGTTGGTAGCTTCATTGTTTAAATAAAATAAATAAGAAGATCCTAAAGCATTAATTGAGTAAGATTGCAAGAGACGGATGCTTAGCACTCTATCCACTGAGCCAGCAATCAACTTTTTCCAAAATCTCTTAGCATGTATTTTTAGTAACTCTTTTGTGTAAAATTGGCACTTCTAAATACTGTCCCAAGTTATTAGTTATCGAAAATCTAAGAGTGTCATTAACATTTCTTACCTCTGAATGTTTAACATTCTTTAAAAAAAAAAGTACTTAAGTTTTTTATATATTCACCTGTTTACCTGAACTATCACAGAAAGTATTGAGCACTTTTATGAATAACCATCACTTCATTAAAAGAGGCTTCAGCCAATAAAAGGAGATCATCAGTGGAAAAAAAATAAGTGATAAGGGATCCTTGACGGGAGAGACGGATGTGTTTTGATCTTTTGGCTTGAACCGTCGAATAATATCATGACTAAGTTGAAATAATAGTTATGCAACTCAAGTGAAGAGGTGAATTGAGTTTTTAGAACTTAAGCTAAGTAAACTACATAATAATTTAATCTAATTCCTTAATGAAATTAAAAACAGTAAATTTAACAATGCTTAAAAATAAAAAAGTAAGGGAAGAGAGAGCAAACACAAAGATTTTTACGTGAGTTGACAATTCACGCCTACATCCATGCTTCTAAGCAAATCAAGCTTGAGGATTTCATTATTAAAGTCTCACAAGGCTTCAAGTTCTTATAATTAATTTTCAATGTGTCAATAGACCTTTACAATAAGAGATTATCCTTCAATCTCTTAACCCAAGTTTTCTAAACTCAAATTCTTATAAATTTGATAAAGAAATAAAAATTATAACAGACAACTTTCTTTTAGAGTGGATATATAAATGACAGCACAACAGAGATTTAATAAATAATGATTTGCAAAATAAAAGCTCAAAATATGATGTATGCTTTTGTCTTTTCTTGCAAAAGTTACAAAAATTGAATTGATTTGAGTTTATATAGTTTTGACATAAAAACTAGCTATTATAGACAAAATCAACAAATAGTCGGCTACCCTCTTAATTAGTCAGTCACTGCTTAGTACAATGTAAGTTACCGTTGCAAATTTTGATTTTGAAAATTTAAAAATTTTCCTCAAGCGGCTAACTGCTAACCATTAGCGGCTAGCTTTTAACACTCTGCCTTCTCACCATATTATTTATATTTACTTTTTAGACCTAATACTTTTAGAAATTAAAATATAGCCTAAATGTTTTATCAATTACACTACAGCCCAAAATGTTTATATATTTATAAGTATGTCCAAATCTCGAATTTTTAAATAATGCTCGTTATTCCTAAAAACTTTTGAAATTATGATATAGCCTAAAACTTTATAGTATTTTTCAAAGAGGTTCTTTTCATAATGCTTATTGATTTTAAATTTTTTTCAATTTAATCCAAGATTTGAAAAACACTTAAATCCATAAAATACTTGTCTAATAAATATAAAACCTTATGGTTTATGAAAAATAATAATTTATTAAATAAAATCTTGAGCTTCTTAAATGCTAAACCATGTATATATTAAATCATACCGGCTTTATAAGAATTTATTACTGTAATGACCCCGTTGAGCTAAACTTTGTTGTTGATCAAGCCATTATCCGTTGAGTGTCTTGAGTTTGATTTCACCTGATTTATTTCCATAAATATTATCCTTCAAGAACTAACAATATGTGAAATACAATATTTATCATATGATTTAAGACACGTGTTTGTTATCATCAAAATTATAATATGTGTAGCCCTTTAGGTTAACATAAGTCTCTCAATACATAACACAAAGATATAAGACGAGATAAGATCACCTTTTTTTATGCCTTTGAAGGGGGGAAAATAATCTTTGCATTCACCATTCCACAAAACTTACATAGTGGTTGAAGAAATACAATCCATAGTTAATCTGATCAGTTTAGTGGGTAAATTGACTTCCTTCAATGTCTCATAGATAAACTGCTAGCTTAATTGATCATAAGCCTTCTCAAGATCAACCTTGATAAGCATTTGTCCAAACTTCTCTTTCTCTTATTGCATGGTGTGGATAATTCCCTAGGTAATGGCAATGTTCTTGCTCATCTGAGTTAAGACAATCACATCAAATATAATAGTCTTCAGTCTATTAGCCATAATCTTTATAATTGTCTTATAAATTACAATGCTTAAACTAATCAGATGATACATCTTAAGATAGCTCGGTTGATTCGTTCTTATGATTAAAACAGTAAGTGTCTTGTTGACTTCATTAAGAATATTGCTATCATTAAAAACACTTTTCACTAAAGTGTAAATTGAAGCACCAACCGTTTCCTATTGATATTGGTAAAATGCAACACAAAAGCCTATAAACTCAGAGCACTTTGAAATGGTGCATGCTAAAAACATCTTGTTGAATCTCATAATCATACAATGCCAGGCTAAGATTATCCATTATAGAGTCTTCAATTGTAAAGAAGTCCCCTTCTACAAAGATAAGTTTTGTGACATCCATTCTTATTAGTAAAGCTTCTGAAAAAATTGCATTACATAATTTTTTATTTGATCCACATCAAGGATCCAATTGTCATTTTTATCCTTCATCATATTTATTCTATTAGTTTGTCTTCATTGAATGGTTTGGCCATGAAAGAGGATGTGTTTCGATCACCTAGGTAATCCAATCTCGCTTTAACTTTTAAAGGGGTTCTTCATGAGATAAAGTAATTTCAAGTTTCTTTTGAAGATATATCCAGTTCAATAATGTATCTAAAAGAATACAATCCAAAGCACGTTGTACTCCTCCTAGCTTAGCTAAAATTTTGTTTTTCCTCCTTTGAATATTCCCATTGTTGCATATGTTAACTTTTCGTACAAAAATACTAGTCAAATGCATGTAATCTCTATCCCTAACCCAATTATTAGAGATAAACAAAGGGAATCCGCTGTCAACAAGCCAAGCTGTAAGAAAACAAAAAGGTCTAGGAACCCAAACCCTTGTCGTACTTCTAGCAAGACGAGTTAAAATTGGACGATGATTAGAACTGATTTTCAGAAGACAAAGGATTTGAGTGTCTGGGAACTTCGCTAACCAATCATTATTACAAATTACTCTATCCAGCCTTTTATGTAAATTACCCCTACCTCAAGTAAATTCAGGACCGTAAAAATTGAGATCACAAAATTTCTTCCTATATCTTTAAAGTGGCAGCAAACTCGATATGTACAAGCAAGGCCACCTTTTTTCTTAAAAAGATGTAAACCAACATTCAAATCACCCTTAAAAAGCCATTGCCCCATAACTGTTTTTGCTATATCGTCAAGCTAAATCCATAGATGGCTCTAACGGAGTGAATGTGACTGGCATAAATTGCGGTCAGCCAAGAGACGAACCTTTATGCATTGGATAGACAAAGATGGATAAATTGTTTATGATTAAATATAATTTCCACAGAACAACCTTCCCGTCAAAGCACCCAGATATCTTCTGAAAAATCTACTGCCTCAATTCTATGAGAGTGATTAAAACCACTTTTACGAATAAAGTCATTGGCTTTTTGCCAACTAACCATAGGCTCAACAAAAACGACCGTAGAAAGATTATAGCTTCGAATAAAAGCTTTAAAGATTCGATTAAATTCTTGAGAAAGACACCTTGACAATTCTAAAACATGATAGAATGGATCATTAAAAATTAATAAAAGAGTTGAGGGAAAACACCCTCACTTTGTGGGACTCGCAATTTGTTGTTCAAAATCTATTGCCTCTTCCTGTTCCAAGGAATCCACGTACTCTGACGACGCATCCTCATCATCCCCACTCTCTGCTATATAATCACTGTCATTAAAATCATTCAATAAATTACCTATATTTTGTTCTTCTACAACAGGTGGTTTACTACAAGGGTCATTATCTAAAACTTGAGCACTGTTAGCTAGAAGAGTGAACAAAGGGTTGGATTGAGTAGCCAAAGAGTTATTACTTTCATCTTCTGTTGGGTAGTAAAGGAGATGACAAAGTGTTCTAGGGGTTCAAAGGTAGTTATGCTATTTTTAGGATGTTGATGCTTGGTAGTGTTTGAATGTTATTGTGTGTTGGTGCAGGTGGTCATAAGGTGGTGCATGGTTTTGGACGTGGATGTGTCTTTTGGGAAAGTTATTGTATAGGAATCATTGGTGTGTGTAGTCACATGGGATTTATGGTGATTGAGCTTCAGGATATTATCATTAGGAATTTCCACTTTGTCCCTTCAGAAGATTTGGTCTTCGGTTTAACTTTAGTAAAACTAGGTTGGTTCGTATAAGGTAAAGTTGGCAAGTTCTCCTCCAAATAATTGCTAGGACTCTTATTACTAAAATTACGACCCATGTCCAGTGTATCATCATTAGCTAAAGAGAAAAATGTAATCTATCCTACCCTTGCCTTCTTAAAAATGATTCAATTCCCCACCCATATTAGTTTTTTTTATCTGTCTCTGACTTCTTTTTTTGGCTACGACACATAGAGGCTGTACATTGAAGTATTTGTATGGTTGTCTGTTGGCAATGGTGCCGCCGTTATGTCTTTCGCACCCCCGTTGGCACTGCCTCTACGAAGTTCACTGGTTGTTCATTAGCTATCTTTTTTTTCCATGCACTCACTTAGAATATGCCTATATTTCCCACATTCAAAACAGACCAAAGGCAGGCTCTCATACGCAATCTTTTGAACTTTTTCATCCAGTAAAATTTGAGAAACGAGAGGTTTATTTAACGCAACTTTCACTGCAATACGCATAAATGTACCCTTGTTGTAGATTCAGTGTTGTAGTTGATTCATAACACATTATCAATAATACAACCCAACATTCTTAGAATGTGTTTATGATAGTAGTGGACAGGCATTCTAAGGAGACGAATCCAAGCAACAATAGAATTAATTGTTTCAGACGAACTGTCAAAATGCAGGTACCACTATTTAACAATCAGTTAGTGTCCTAGGATAATCTAAGGTACTTGAGTGAGGGCATAAATGACATCTATTTTTATTTTAAAATGGAATAGATAGAAGTCATTCTCATGATCAATCACTATAAACCCCTGCGACATTCGCCATAACAACTCTAATTGATTGCATAATGCTTTGTGTCCTATGGTTCTCTTAAGGAGTTTCACAATCAAAACATTTTGCCATGGTTTCACAAGTGGTGCGTGCACCCTTTGTGAGAAAGAGGTTTAAGGGTATCTCTAATGGGACACCATATTTTGCACCAAATCACCTTTTACACTATTTTTGGTGTAAAATGCATCTCCAATGAGACACCATAATTTGCACCAAAATGGTGTTATGAATAGTATTGCACCAAATATGGTGCAACACTATTCATTTGGTGTTAGGGGAAAAAAGTCTCAAATATCCTTATTACTTTTTCTTATTTACATATATGTCCTATTTTATATAATATTTTAAATTATTTTTTTTTAATTTTTGAATATTATACTAATATTTTAAATAAAAAAATTCAACACAAAAATTAATAATAATAATAATAATTAACAAAATTAAATGCCAATAACATTAATTACTAGATTACATATTACAAAATAAAAAATAAAAAATTAAATTAACACAAATTAAAAAAGCTACTACTACTAGCATAAATAGAACAATTATTTAATAATCTTGGAGATCATTATTAGATCCTTCAATATCATCAAAATATTGGCCAAAATTATTGGAAGTATTTTGAGATGCTTAGCCGTGCTGAGATCTTCTCTGCAAAATCTTAATTTGTTCATCTTAAAAATATTGACGTAAGCTCGGATCACTGATCGAATTTAAATCTTTAAGTAAAATTTTATTTTCTTCACGATATGTGACCATCTCCATTTTTTTTTTCTCATTTTGGGCTCGTATCATTTGAATTTAGTAATTCGAATAACTAGAGTATTATTATTGTTATTGCATTTTTCTATCTTAATGTAATGTTTAATTTCATAATGTAGTAATTTAGTTAATTAAATGTAAATTTAATAATTTTATTTATTTTTTGTTAATTGAAATAAAATTAATTATTACTTAATTATCTATATTAATAATTATATTTATTGTGTTAATTAAATTAATTCATGATTATTAAAAGAATAAAAAAAGAATATTCTTTTTGGTGTAAAATTTGGTGTAAATGAATTGGAGATGAAATAGTAATTTAGTGTGAAAAATGTACATTTTTAGTGTTGGTGTTACACTAAAATGGTGTTACCCATTGGAGATGGCCTAAGGGTTCTATCCCTCCTTTGGCATCTTCTGAGTCAAAGTCTAAATCATTCTTTCTCCCAATCATCTCTTCTTCATTTGCTAAATGAATGGTCTTCCATTAATTTGTCTTTGAAAGTCATGATCGGATGATTCTTCTCTTTCTTAACTTAGTCATTTCTTGGTTAAGAGATCATCCTCAACAGTAGGGTAGGTTGTTTTCATGAGCTCTGGGTCTAATTCCATGGTATTGGTTTAATACTTAGTCCTTAGTGATTAAAAAGATATTAAGAGTGAATAATTAGACAATAATCTTTGCAAACAGTCAATAAAATATATTTAAAACAAATAATAAGTAAATACTTGCTTCTTTATTAATAAGATTGCGCGTTATTTAGACATTGCAAGGACATTGACTTCATGAACATTGCTTCATGACCATTAAATTGCGAAATTGTACAGTAGGAGCACAAATCAGTCAAAAAATATCCAACTTATATACATACCTTTTTATTGGCATGTAATTGAAAATTGGGTGGGTTCTCAACTCATCAAAATATTTACTAAACCCATTTATTTAATGGATCTACTTAAAAAATTTAAACATCTATGTTTTACTTTACAAACCCATTTTACTTACCAAATATATATGTATGTATGTAGTGCCCTAATTTTTTTTTTTAACGGGAACATCTTTTAAGCCATGTGGTTTAATAGAATTAGTTTTTAATACTATTAAAATACATTGCTTTAAAGCTTATTGAAAACTAACTCTATTAAACCGTATGGCTTAACAATGTGTTTATGTTATTTAAAAGAAAAAAAATTAGAGCGCTCACATATGAGAATAATTATATATGTGTATGTTGTTGGGGAAAATACAGTTTTAAAAAAAAAACTTTTAGGACCGATCTCATATAATATATATGAATTCGTAATGTAGAAATCGTATTTTGAAAATCCAGTTTGGATTTTTCCGCTGAAGTGATTTAGGCTCCTAGATCACGATCCGTCACCACCACTTCCGTTAGATCACGATCCGTCACTACCACGCCTGTTAGATCACGAACTGTCACCAATGATCTTGAGGTTTACTCGAGTTTGATCTGCACTTGCGTGTGGGCGCCTTTATCACTCTTAAAAGCAAACTAAGAAAATTTTTTCTCTCAAAATTAGAGAGAAAAATCTTTTTCTCTGATCTGTATGAAGTGGCTGTCTCTTCTTTTGGGAGAAAAATAAGCCTTTTATATTATTTCTTTAGTGAAACCCAGGCTCCAAAACTAAAGTTACGTTCTTTTCCTTTTAAGGGACCAGCAAAATAACATATAGGCCCTTTATACAAAGTATATTAATGGAGCCTCCCACTAAATAATATAATTATGTTTTTGACCTAAATTGCTAGTTATCTTGCTTATTAATCCAGTAATGGTACAGTCAATTAAATGAGCTAACCCGGGGATCATTTGGGAACATACAATAGTGGCTACAACAATTAAGCGTAATTAAAAACTAATCATTTAATTCCAACTCTCACTATAAGATTGGGCCGGCCTCATAATTGTATGTTCGAATAAAAATTAAAGCCACATTGATTTCTTTATCGATCAACTTTGTACCACATCGTTAATTAAATTGATATCTCGTCCAATCGATTTAATTACATCTTATTCGATACTTACTGGTTTCTAATGATCATTTTCAACATATTAAATATGTTGACACACTCTGGAAGAATTACATGATCAATCAAAACCCATCAAGATGTGTCGACAAATTCTATATTGTTAATCTATAACTCCAATACTCATAATTGCTCCCACCAAGATACCGGGTAATCTTGACCACAAGGGTGTGTCGTGCCCATTGGTAACTCAAATGGAATAACAATTATAATCATGAAATCATAATTAACTCAAGATTAAGATTACAATAAAATCAATGCCTATGAGATTTAATAAGTCTGACAGTCATTTCAAGGTTAATTAAATCTCATGTGTGATCCAACTCAATGTAGTCAAACTACATCAGTAAATTCATACATGATTAAGACAAATCATTCAATGAATTTACTACAGTCTAAACCTAAATAAAGTGCCCAACTTTATTTATCAATTGCGAACTTAATTTATTTAATCATAAAATAACTTGTATTTATGTCTTCTGTGAATCCACATGGTGATCACATAAATACATATAATATGATTAAATGGACTTTATTCAATATATTTATGCAATTAAAATATCTCAAATATTTTATTAATCAGAAAATAAATTAATATGCTTTAAAAGAGCATATTTTCCCAACAATCTCCCACTAGCTCTTAAAGCATATCTGGCATATTGCACATGCTCTAGGGCTCTAAGTGTAGGTTATAAAGGTTTTCCACTAATGACCATTTTAATAAGATCTGCTATTTAGCATCTTATGCCATTTATGGTACTTTCATATAACCTATCTACACTATTCCCTTATAAGATGACACTTCCTCTCAATATGTTTTGTTTCTTGTGGTTCTTAGGTTGCTTAGATTGAGCTACCGCACCACCATAAGATTTTATAGGAACTTATAGAGCCATACAACTTCTTTTGCAGCTTCAGATGTAGCCACATATTCAGCTTAAGTTGTAGAGTCTGTGATACAAGATTGTTTCACACTCCTCCAACTAACAACTCTACTTCCTAATGCAAACACATAGCTGGAAGTTAATTTTCTAGAATCCTTTATCTGACATAAAGTCAGAATATGTATAACCCACTGGAATAACTTCATCACTAGAATACACAAGCATATAATTTTTAGATATTTTCAGATACTTCATTATATGCTTTACTGCAGTCTAGTGTTCAGGTTCAGGATTAAATTGATATCTGCTAACCATTCCTGCTGCAAAACAGATATCTGGCCTAGTGCAAAGCATGGCATACATGAGACTTCCCACAACTTCTGCATAGGGAACTCGTCTCATTCTTTCTATCTCTTCAGATGTCTTAGGAGATTGATCCTTAGAGAATGCAATTCCATGTCTGAATGGTGATAAACCAGTCTTGGAATTCTCCATGCTAAATCTAGCCCATATCTTTTCGATATAGACCTCTTGAGACAAGGTTAAAGTTTTATTCTTCCGGTTTCATATAAAGTTGATACCAAGAATATAACTTGCCTCTCCCAGGTCTTTCATATCAAATTGTTTTGCTAACCAACTCTTTATTGTAGTCAATACTCCTATATCGTTTCCAATTAGGAAAATATTATCTACATAAAGAACTAGGAAGGCTACAGATTTTCCCTGATTTTTCTTGTACACATATGGTTCATCAATATTCTGAATTAATCCAAACGATTTAATCGCTTGATCAAATCTAATATTCCATGACCGGGATGCTTGCTTCAATCCATAAATGGATCTCTGCGACTTACATACCATGTGTTCTTGGCCCTTTTGTATGAATCTATCGGTTCTTTGTATGTAGATGTCTTCTTGAGATGCCATTAAGAAAGCGTCTTGACATCTATTGCCAAATTTCACGATACAACAATGGAGGCGAAATTGATGGATTTAAGCATAGCAACCGGAGGAAAAGTTACCTCATAATCGATTTCTCTTTCTGAGTGGAACTTTTGGTTACTAATCTAGCTATAAATGTTTCCACCTTTCCGTTTACTCCTCTTTTTCTTTTGTAGATTCACTTGCACCTTATAGATTTTACCCCACTTGGTGCCTCTACAAGTTCTCAGACTTTATTGGAATTCGTAAATTCCATTTCTTGATTCATGGCCTTTTTCTAAAATTCAACATCTCTATCTATTAGAGCTTCGTTGTAGCTAGTGGGATCTTGTACATGTTCATATGAGATAACCATATAGGTTTGTCCCAATAACATGTATCTTGCTGGTAACTTAGTTACCCTCCCACTACGACGAGGTTCTAAAAGAGATTGTTGTTCAGGGATAATCATGTGTTGATCAGTTGGTTGTTGATGTTCTTCATGTTCAATAACAGGTGTTGAAAGCTGAGCATCAACCTGATCTCCTTTTATTTCTCTAGTTTTACCTTACTCTTAGGTAATAAGTCATTATATAGTCTTCCTCAAAGAAAGTAAAGAATATGTCTATAAATACATTCCTATCTTGAGGACTATGATTCAGACTTTACCTTATTCCTTTAAGATACTTAAAACATGCAAAGTTCTGAACACAAATTCATCTTTTATACCTCTGATCCTAGTATAAATACTAGTAAACTCCAAATACAAATGTGTCTCAAACTATGTTTGTGACTTTTCATAATTTCTTGGAGTAGTAGACACTGAGGTAGATGAAACTAAGTTCATTAAACTTTTATAGTTTTGGTATCTGGAATCAAAAAGGCAATTGATAAATTAATTAGTATATATTTTGTTTTATCCAAAAGAATCTTATTTCTCCATTTAATTACACTATCGTATCATAGTGTTCTTTGTTTCGATCATATCGAAGTTCTTTTATGTTCCTGTCTAATTGCTTTGTCTTATCCATGTACCCTTTTGAATTTCAAAAGCAATGGAATTACGACGCATTTAAACAAACATAAATAAAGTGAATATTCATCAATAAAATTGATAGAATACTCATAACCACTCAACACATGTAAATTGATTAGTCTGTACATTTGTATGCACTAAATCATCCAATATAATGTTATGCTTTTAGCTCAAAAAGAGCATTCTCGTCACATTACTTTTCTAAATAAGATTTATAGAATTACCATGATCAATCTTAATAGGCTAAGAAGCCTATCATTAATCATTTTCTTAAAATATTATTATAGTTTATATGACTTAAGCATAAATATTATAGGTTATTTTGGTCAGGAGAAATATTTCTTTTCTTAGATAAAAACATATACTATTTATCATTATATCTTACTTTGAATAGATCAATGGACTTATATGATATAAGATGTCTTTATAAATAACTAAAGTAAGTAATAAATAGAGGATCCATTAATAACAGTGTACTCGCGTTTATTAAAACAAGTCACCAAATTAAATTCTAATAAAGACAAATATCAAAACTAAAGTCTCGTAAAATTGATCTAGCCTTTCAATTGATATAAACTAGCATGTCCTCAACTCACGCTAAGCTTTATTCACTTAATCTCTTGGTTTAAAACCAAATAAATGAATTACAATTAGTTATCTCAATTCACTATTGCATAAATCAATAGAAATCAACTAATTGAAGCTTAAAGATTTCTATACCGATTTTAATAATCTTAGACAATCTTTCTTCCGGGACCCTTCGTCCACACTTGTAACACTTGCCTCTTGGCTTGCCACTTCTTTTAGTGAACACTTTGCCAATCCATACTCTTTCTTGCTCATTCCGCCTTCGACTTAAGCCTCAAGAGAATCCTTTTCGTGAAGTTTTCACATGATAAAACTCTTCTATAGCATGTAGTTTGTGCATTAATTCAATTAAGGTCATATCTTTATTGTTTAAGATATAATGACCTTAAACTCTTCGAATGTGTAAAGATTCAATCACCATGTTAATCTTTGTTTTATCATCGATTGAACACCATGAATCTCACCTCACTCAAATAGTCCATCATTTCGAGGACATGTTCACGAAACTTTTGTGCCCTCTTCCATCTTAGTATCCGTAATACGCTTTAACGTCAGATCTCCGCAAACGAGTATTCGCCCAAACATCCGATGAAGACTAACCATTATTTCATGTTTCCATACTCCGATGTATCTTATGCAGCTTCTACGTAAATCAAGCCAATATATAGCGCTTAGCCATTTTGTTACCGCACCATTTCTCATAAGGCCCCTCTCGATTTCTATAATCGTATAACGATGGTTCCTGGAGGGCGGTCAACACATATTCAATTTTCCAAGAAGGAGGATATTAAATAGATTATGCTTCCAATCTAAATAATTTTCTCAAAGTGAGTTCATTTTTAACAAGGATAATTAATTAACAATGGGTTGATGGAAGTCATTTTCTGAAAAAAAAAAATAGACATGCATAAATACTTTGAAACAATATTCACAATAAATGACAAAAATGCAAAAAACCATAAATGCATTTTAATTTATTGTAACGATAATCTAGTACCGCTTTGACAAGCTATTCGTTGGGGAAGTCATGTCTACACATACTAGACCCAATTTTCCATTGGATTATTTACTTTCATGTAAAGACATGATAAATAATTATCGTTATCCCTTTGGGCCTAAATTTGTTAACAGAGCTTCGTTGGGAAGGTTAATAACAAATTTTAGTTGAGTGTATAACAATTGTTTCAATCTACGTATTTTTCATGTCAATAGTCACCGTTGGGGTGAACAATTGATTGAAAAATATTTCAATTTTATCTTTAAAGAAGTTCATCCAATAAAATATCTAATATATATACCTCCGTAGGAGATCACCGTATCGTGAAGTCGGTATATATATAATTTTATTATTGAACTAACAATGGAGCCCATGGGAAAAATTATCTTGAATTTTCCTCTCCCACCAATATTTTAAAATTGGTTTTTCCTTTTCAGAACATACATTTATATTGTTAATTGCATGCTTCCTATAATATTATCTAAATGATATCCAATATTATAAAGCATTTACAAATTTCAAACAATATAATAAAATTCATAATTAATGAATGACATGTATCATTATGCATAGAGTGCAAGACTACCTATTACATATGACGTTATCATGGCGTGTTATCAACTAAACACAACATATGAAAAGCGATTAAATAATATTAATTCATGGCTTTCCTAAAATGAAAAATATATTAACTCTAAGCCTAATCTTCATTGCATTAATATCCATCTTCCAATGAAACGTCTTTGTTAATGGACTAGGGAAAATCGGGCTTTTAAATTTATTATTGGTCCAATTTTAATTTTGAAAGGAAATAAATAAAATCTCCTTTTTTTTTAATTATAAAAAAATTTGGACCAAAAATAAATTTAATGTGTTAAATTTTATCTATGCATTTTTAATCCATTAAGCCCAAATTTTAATTGGGCCTAAAACTAGGATTCACTAAGCCCAAAACTATTTTTGGACTTAAATGCAAAACCTTAACACTTTACTGCCCAAAAGAAAAATTATAGAATTCTAGGGTCCCTCATGATAAAAAACCATGAAACCTAAATTCATCTCTTTCTTACTCCTTCTTCCCCAGCCGCCACCACCACAAACCAGATTCTGTTCATCGTTTCCGGCCAGCTCCGACGCCGTTCCAACCACCCTGCCTCACCGGAAACCCACTGGTGCCGAGTCTGCTGCAGCTGCGCTGCGTGCGCCAACGCGCGCTGCAGTGTGTGCTGCTGCTGCGTGCGCCAGCGGCGCGCGCAGGCCGCACGCTGCAGCTGCGCGCGCATGACTCGCAGCGCGCGCAGAACGCGCAGCGTGCGCACGCCCAGCGCGCAGCGTTGCTGGCTTTCCCTCGCGCTCGTTGCTGGCCTTCGCGTGGCTGCTGGCTTGCTGCGCGCGCTTGCTGGCAGCATGTGCTGCTGGCCGCGCGCTGCTGGACCGACCGCGCGATGCTGGCCGCGCGCTGTTGGCCGCGCGTGGTGGCTGGTGCGTGTGCGACGCGATCCGGTGCTGTCGCTGAAATTTCCAGTCTTATTCCTCCGAACTGTGATCCGTAATTTACAAATTTTTGCGCCACCATTATACAAAAATTCTATTACAAGAAATTAAATCAAGAAACAATACGATAAACCACCCTCTCATATGCATCCAAACGAAAATACAATAGAAAATCTAACCATGAATTAAGACAATCCAAAACGTGCTTTATTTATATATTAAAACAATAATATATATCTGAATAAATCACCACTCTTATACATAATTATCAAGATTAATTTCATACAAATTTTATATATTAATACGGTATTATCGATACCAATTCGTGAAAATACGCTTTAAAAACTTTGTGACCGATCTCTATATAATATATATGACCAGAATGTAGAATCGACTCAAAATCCGCCGGATTTTTCCGGAATGATGCAGCCCTGATCACGATCCGTCACCACCACTCCTAGATCACGATCCGTCACCACCACGCCTGCGATCACGAATCGTCACCAACGATCTTCCAGACATGACTGCGCTCGATCCGTGACTGCTACTTTATCACTACTAAAAGAACTAAGACAAAATTTTTCTCTCAAAATTGTAGAGAAAATCTTTTCTCTCGATCCGTATTTAAGTTATCTCTTCTTTTCTATAAAATAAGTTTTTATATTATTTCTTTAAATAAACCCTTGCGCCCAAAACTAAAGCTTACGTTACTTTCCTTTTTCCATATGACCACCAGAAATAACATAGCGCCTTTATACAAAAAGATATTAATTAACCTCCCACTAAATAATATAATTACGTTAATCTAAATATTATCGCTTATTAATCCAAAGAATTACCACCAATTAAACGAGCTAACCCGTGATCATTCGGGAACATACAATAGCCACATACAATTAAGTTTGTAATTAAATGTTCTAATCATTTAATTCCAACTCTACTCCACTATAAGATCGAATCGACCTCCATAATCATGCTCAATAAAATTCCCCAAGCCACATCGATTTCTTTTATCGCTCAACTTTTATACCACATCGTTAATTAAATCGATATCTCAACCGTCCAATCGATTTAATTACATCTTATTCTCGATACTTACATCGGTTTTCTAACGATCATTTTCAACATATTAAATACGCTGACACACCCCTGCCAGAGAATTCTACGATCAAGATCGAAACCCATCAAGAGACGTGTCAGACAAATTCTATATCATAATCTATAACTCCAATACTATAATCGCTCCCACCAAGATCGAATTCGACCACAAGCGTGCCCATTGGTAACTCAAATGGAATAACAATTATAATCATGAAATCATAATTAACTCAAGATTAAGATTACATAAAATCAACGCCTATGAGATTTAATAAGTCCGATACCATTTCAAGGTTAATTAAATCTCATATGTGATCCAAATTAAACGAATAACTACATCAAGAATTCATACATGACAGACATAAATCATTCAAATTTAATTTACTACGCCTAAACCTAAATAAAGCCCAACTTTATTTATCAATCATGAACTTAATTTATTTAATCATAAAAAGATTTTATATCTCGTGAATCCACACATGATCACATAAATACATATAATATGATTAAATGAACTTTATTCAATATATTTATGCAATTAAAATATCTCAAATATTTTATTAATTAGAAAATAAATTAATATGCTTTAAAAGAGCATATTTTCCCAACATATGTGTCTATGTGTGTTAAACTATAAAGATTTATGCAACTTCTTCTTTTACATTTTACAACATTTTCTCCTTATAATTGTTTTCCCATGCTTCCATTTGTCTGTACTTTTTCCATAGTTTTATGTGAAAATCTTCCTTTCAATTTCAAACATACTTTAATAAAATCGCTAAAAACATACAAAAGATTAGGGAAAGCACAGCATGATAAAATTATATTTGTAATCACATTAAACAACAAAATTCATGCTCTTGAAAATACATTTTATCTCTCATGGACTCTTTCCTTTTTATGCATATATAAACAAAGGAGCTTGCAATGTTGCGGATTATGTAACATAAACACTCAATCGTTGGCAGCCATGTGTTATGGGGAGAGAGAAAAAGCATTGAAATACAAGCAATGCGAGTTGGCAGCCACTGGACGTAACTTAGTCAACTCCATAAACAAAACGGGACTAACTGAGAGAGAGAGAAATTAAAGCCCATCAAAGAAATTGCCTAGAAAATATATTATTGGCTGATTACAACTTTTACCAACAATAAATTTTAGGTTGAATCCAAATATAAAACAATTTCATTTAATCTTCAGTTCTAAGAGAAATGGATTAGGGACTGAGGAAGTACGAACTAATTTTTTTCATTTATTTTATATTATGATCATAATAGTAATTTATAGTATGGATATTTTAGTAATAAAAAGTTTTATAAAAAGTTGAATCTAATGAATATTTAGAGGGTTTAAATAGCCACATCATTCAAAACTAAAATTAACAGAGGGTAGCTAATATCAATTTCTACACCTTTTTTTAAAAAAAAAAAACTAATATTAACACCTTTTTACCAAGTCATGAATCACGGTCACCATTAAAAAACATTCACAAGAATTTTATATACACACATATGTACACACATGCATGTGCACACTCTTTTTTTTTTTTTTTTAATACAGATAGGATATTAAATTGTATAATTTCATAGAGTCAGTGAAGAATGCTATTAAACCGTACAACTTTATAATGTATTAAAAATCAACTCTATTAAACCGCACGGTTCGATAACATATTGCATTTGAAACAAAATAATGAGGTTTACATTTGAAGATGATTAGTAATCTGGAACTTTATCCCATAATGATCATTATATTGGATCATTACTAATTTAATTTTAAATCAATAGATAGCATGTAGATGTATGGAAGCCAGTGAGCAATAATGCAAGAAAAGAAGCCAGAGTACAACTAAAGGTTTCATAATTTAATGTTTCACGACAAGAAGCGATTTATATATGTGCCCCACATTTTCTGTACAAAATATAGTTAGCCTCCAAATTTGTTGAATCATAAGTTGCAGTTTATTTCTTTTCATCTACCCCATCCAACTTAATTAATCTTTGATTACTAAAAGGAGGTCAATATTGTCCGCAAAGTCAAGTTTCATTTGATTATTTCAAGTGGGGATAGTCTTATTTATTTAATTTTTGTTTTTGTTTTCAAATTATTGCAAGCTGAAAATATCTTCATAAATGTCAAGATATTTTGCATTCTATAATCCATGATAGCAACGGTGAGACTCCTATATTAACCATGAAGATTCTTATTGTTATTTTTAAGGTTAATGATTCAAGTCTCCTCATGTTAATTATGTGGAATTAGAATTTCTCTTAATTTAAGAATAAAATTTTCAATTAGACCTTTATATGAATAATATTAGACATGTCTTAACAGATTTCCGATTAAATCTTATTTGTTAACATAATATTTATAGAGATTAATAATATCTCTAGGTTTTATTATTATTTTCAAAGTTGTTTTATATCTTACATTTTTCAATGCTGTTATGCAATGTTTTATAGAAGCTTTTAGTGGAAATAAAAATCTTTTATGGTATGAGTTTCTTATGAGCAAAATTTAAACGAGTGATTGGTGTAAAATGTGTGATTGGTGATTAATAATAAAAATATTAAAGTAGTTGAATCTCAGCCATATACTATCACTAATAAATACATGACATAAAATTTTTAAAAATTTTGTGTTAATTGATTTTGAACCTCTTTTAATCCCAAAAATAAATCATGTGGTGACACTTTCCCTCGCTTACAATGCGACCACCACTAATTTCTTCCAAACCATGTGCAATAACCCCAAACAAATTTATATTATCCCATGTTAAATAATTATTTATTTGGATTTTATTAGTAACTCAAATTGATTGCTTTTACAATGCTTCAAAGAAGCACACTCTTGGTGATCCGTCAGTAAATCCTTTGCTATGACTGGCTCATCATCGATTCGTGGTTCTTCATTCGGTGTTTTTCCCTCAGTAAACTGGCCATGACTGAAATTATTGCGGTCTCATGGTCAATTCAGCTGCTTGATTTAGACATGATATTTTATGTTCTTGATCTTAATTTCTAGCAATTAAAGGGCCTAAAAAGCAGGTTGAACATAATAGTTGAATCTATTTGAAATCCTGGTGAAAGTTGGTATTAGTTGAACTATTTTTTTCTCCCCTTTTTAAAGCGAAGTTAGGTTGCATGCAGCATCACTACAGCTCAAATTTGCTGCACTTCACTTCAGTGGTCCAAAAAGTTTTCCCGGAAAATTTTACTTTTCTGCCCAGATTAGGCTTCTGTGATAGGTGACCTAGATGGCCACATACTGTCGGTTCTGAAACTAACTATATATTACGAACATTTAATATACCGAAAAGTTCCAGAAGTACTTTCGGTTGATCGTCAAAACGATCACATGAAACCTTCACTTAATTTGTCGCTAGCTTTTTCTGATAATTGAATGAATCTTAATATAAAAAGGGAGCCCAGTTATAAAAATCTTCTGGGTATATATAATTTCATTTGTTGGCATAAAGAAAACTTAAAAAAAAATTAAAAACAATAATTTAAGGCTTCATATTGGAGTGACCCTGATCATAATGGCAAACTTTTTAGAACCTGACATTTGACCAAAGTTTACTAGTTTGGGTTCATGTTTGGAGAACTTCTTTAAGAGCCCAGAATATATATTAATTCGGAGGTAACTGAATCCCAACATAAATTTTTGCAAAGCACAAAGCAATCTTTGATCCCCCATCTTTTGAGGACGGTCCCCGGAAAATGAAATTAAAGTTGGGTGACATTTAATGATCCTACTGATTTTATCTTCCAAAATCATCCCTTTTTTGAATCGAATCACACAACAATAGGTTTCAATGTTCGTTTTTATTAGTCTAAAGATGGTTGAGCTAAGTGATTCTTGTTTCTGTCATTCTTTGTTTTTTCTTTTTTTTTAGTTTTCTAAAGTGTTTGGATATAGTGATGATTTCATTGTCTAAACTTAAAAATTCATTAAAAAATGTTAAATATTAAAAAAATAAGGAAAATTACAGTAGTGTGATTGTAATTATATCTCCTTACCATTTTGAGTGAGTTTCGAATCCCACACTTCTTATGTCAATACAAATATAATTTTTCATTTAAACCAAGAGAATTGAACTAGACCAATAATATAAGCTTAAGAAAATTCTCAAATCTGAAGTTAATTTTTTAGGAGAAGACAAGTTCTTGGACTTCTTTCTATATGGTGTTACTTAGAACCAGATTTACGCATCATTGGGCCCATATTACTTTTTCATGTAACAAGGACCAATAAAAATAACTGGCTACGCGGATAATATTACCTATAGAATATAATCTCAAGACAACTCTCTAACTCTTGAGCTAATCACTACCTTGTGATAGTATGAAATGTGTATTTTCATTTAGTATAATTATCAATTTCAGTGATGTTGTAGCGTTCGGACCAGAAGAACTTTATCATACCAGAGATTGTTGAACTGTTGCGACGGCCTGCGCCATGATTAAAGAAGCACACGCGCCACGCCCTGCGCCGCTCTTCGCGTCGCCGCTCTGCCGCTGCCGCGGACAACACGCCGGCATGTCGCGCCCACACGTGTCAGACTGCATCCAAGAAAAATAAATTTCACTAAACTTTTTTCTTTTTTTATTTTTTTAAGAGCACATGCCAAGTTGTTGTTTTATTTTTTTAAGCTTATATACTTTTTTTAGATCCATGTGCCTTTATTTTAATTTAATAGAATAAAAAATTCAAAACTAAAGTCCATATTAAATGATAATAAATTAATAATAATAAGAAAATGTAATATTAGTTGCTAAATTTGACTCTATAGTATTAGAATTCTTTTTTAGTACTTAAAAACAACAACAATAATAATTTTTTTTAAGAGTTAACTTAATTGTTAACTTGGAATTACATAGTCATATATCATAGTTTATAATAATATTAATACTATTTATAAAATCATGATATTTATAATTTTATTTATTAAAATCATGATATCAATTATTTATTTAATAAATTATAAACATAAATCAATTATAATGTTTTTAAAACTAAGAATTAAATAAATTTAAAAAACCTTAACTAATAAAATATATTAAAAGATTCAATTTTAAGTTATTTATAAATCATAAAATTTGAAGTTTACTTTCATTAAAAAATAAAACACGTTTATTACGTACTTTTTCGCGTGCCGTACTTTGACCCATATCTAATTATGTCATACTTTAAAAGTCCATATACCTAAAATCTAAACCCGACACACACATCGTGCCGCATACTTTACCGAAATATATTTATGTTGTGCCCGTGCCGTGCCCCATTGGCCACCTCTAAGTCGTACTATTTTACTAATATCTTCAAAAGATTAATTCGAACGTGGAAGCCAAAAAGTAGCTAATTGCATGGCAGTGGAGCCATGGTGACATCAGCCATGGCCTTGCATCTAGATTCGCTACACGGCTTTTGCTTTTGTAGGCCCTGGTGCCTTAAATTTTCACCTACGAGTACTCTCCGAATGAAATACTATATAAGGACCACTATCTGCTCTTGCATTTACAGGCCCAAATTGCACAGCAAGCGTAGATTTTCTAGGATTCGCTTTAAATATAATACCATGGCAAGCTCATTTGTTTTTGGTGTACGGACAATTTTAGGTCTTGTGATGGCATTGGGAGCTTTGGCTCCTCAAGCTGCGGAGGCCGCTCGTGCTTTCTTTGTGTTTGGTGATTCACTTGTTGACAATGGCAACAATAACTACTTGGCTACCACTGCTCGGGCTGATTCTCCACCATACGGCATTGATTATCCGACTCGCCGACCCACAGGAAGATTCTCCAATGGCCTAAACATTCCTGATTTCATCAGTTGGGTTCTTTTAATTGATCATATTCTTAATCTTTGTGTTGTTTGTTATATGTATACATGTAACTTTTTTTTTTTATTGTATACTAACTTGACTAGCTATAACACATTAATATGTGTGTCCGTATATGTGCAGGTCAGCACATTGGTTCGCAGCCCACATTGCCGTATTTGAGTCCAGAGCTCACTGGGTCTAGACTACTTGTTGGAGCCAATTTTGCTTCTGCTGGAATTGGAATACTCAATGACACCGGAATTCAATTTGTAAGTCCAGTATATACATATTTTTTTATGCCACTATATGGTCCAGCAAAACTATTTTCACTTGCTTAAATAATTATTTTCTTTTTGCACATGTAATTACTTTCAAATTTCTGGTCTATTGTCAAAGGAATCCTCAAACGCGGAGAATCATATTATACTATCTAAATTGGAAACTGCACCTATTACAAAAATATCAAATTCATATTTTATAACGTGCGAATACCCGTATTGAAGAGAAAGACTCTTCACTTCTTTGTCAAAAGCAATTTGTTTTTGAAAAAAAGGAGGAGTTTCAAGTAGACAGATAAGCAGTAATTGATAAAAATTAATGGCGCAGGTAAACATAATTCGAATGTTCAGGCAATTCGAATACTTCCAAGAATATCAGAACCGGGTTACAGCTTTAATCGGACCGCAGCGGACCAAGCAACTTGTTAATGGAGCACTCATCCTCATCACTGTCGGTGGCAATGACTTTGTCAATAACTACTACTTGGTTCCCTACTCTGCAAGATCTCGTCAGTTTTCTCTACCGAATTACGTCAAGTATCTCATCTCCGAGTACAGAAAACTTTTAGCGGTACAATTTCTAATTTTCTTTTGTTTTTCTTTTTATGCGATGAGTTCGATTAATTGTCACTTCATATGTATAAGATTATTTTCAGCTTTTTATGCCCTCACGTGTACATGTTTTAGGCAATTACATACAACAAATTTGGCAGATACAACAAGAAATTTAATTTGGCAAATCCATTGAAATAAGTTGAATTACTGTAGGGACCATATCACTACACTGTTGCTATATTTATCTTGTAGCAAAAGTCTGGTACAAGACAAATGAAAAATGGTGATCAGGTCTGGACGTCTGAATTTTATGAAATTTAATTAAATTTGAACTACGATCAAGATTCTACGTACACTGCTTTAAAATAATTTTATGTAGAATCCTGGCTATAATTCGAATAAAATTTTTTGTAAAATTCGGACAGAGAGAATGACTACACAAATGAATTTGGAATTTAAGGACTAACTAAAGCTGTTCGCTTTAAACAATTTATGCATATTGCAGAAGCTATACGACCTTGGAGCAAGAAGGGTTTTGGTGACCGGAACCGGGCCGTTGGGGTGTGTTCCGGCAGAGCTAGCTATGCGGGGCAGAAATGGACAGTGCGCTGCTGATCTTGAACAAGCTGCCGATTTGTATAATCCTCAGCTTGTTCAATTGGTTAAAGATCTCAATAGACAATACGGTTCAGAGGTCTTTGTTGCTGTTAATACTGGAAAGATGCAATACAACTTCATCAGTAACCCTCGAGCGTTCGGTATGTTGACCAATCCCTTCTTTATGTATGTTTTGTTTAAAGAAAAAATCATCGGAGACTCTTGTTGTTCTAATAAATCAATCATTTTCACGCTCGTGCTAAATCTCTTCGTTAGAATTTTGAGAGGTTTTAAAATATGAAGTAAAAACACCGAAAGGGGGTCACAAGATAATTATGATTGTATTAGATAAGATACACGATAATACACGATATCTTATCGTGTATTAGATAAGATACACGATAATTATAATTATGAGAAGACAACTAACGATCTGACCATTTGTAGACCAATTATACAAGTAAGCCAACAAGCCGGGGGTAAAAAAAAAGGCGACACTGCATTAATTTTAATTAAACAGAGTAGGTAATAATCAACTTTGGCCAATTAAGTGAGCTGACACTCGAAAAAGTGGACGACTGCATTTATTCACACAACTGCGCAAATTATTTCAATAACAAAAAGTGTAGATAACCACCAATTTATGATCATGGACCACAATCGATTAAAACTCAGCAGTTTTTATATAGAATTAATCTCAGAAAATTTAATTAATATTGTTTTGTTTGCAGGATTTACAACATCAAAGATAGCATGTTGTGGGCAAGGACCATACAATGGCCTAGGATTGTGCACTCCGGCATCCAACTTATGCCCAAATAGAGATGTGTATGCATTTTGGGATCCATTTCATCCATCAGAAAGAGCAAATGGATTCATTGTTCAAGAATTCATGACTGGTTCGACTGAGTACATGTATCCCATGAATCTCAGCACCATCATGGCCTTGGATTCAAGGACATAATAAATCAATCACCTTTGTTATGTATACACACACACACCTAATATATATCGGCCTTTTTCAAGGCAATTAGGGCCATTAATGCAGCGTGTGTCTGTGTTGAAAATAATATGTATCTTCAAAACCGCACTATTGTTTGTTGCCTTTTGTGATTTTTCGTTGCTGTAATACTTGTTATATTGGCCAACTGTATGCGTAATATTCAATGAAATCTTATTTCTGTTTCCTTCTTTTATGTTTTGATACAAGAATGTCATGTCACATAGCTTAAAGGAATTTTAATCCTTTTTTGGGGAGTAAATGCCCTTTAAATTTTAATTAATATAGCCAATAAAAGAGGAATAAAACCTAATTGAAGAACAATGAAGGAAACTGATGCAACAAGATCACAAAAATAACTACTAAGGCTTGGCCCAGTGGCTAGAGCCAATTCCTCACAAGAAATAAATCACTTAAGAAAAAAAAAAATTATCAAGAATAAATTATAAGCTCTCAAGATCAATGGTTATCAAGAATGAATTGCAAGTTCTCTGCACTGGATTCAAATCGATCCTACTAAATAGACCCACCTAACTGTCACTAGTTTTCTTTTGGGTTTTGTAATGTCGGCAGCGCAATATCAATAGATGCTATTTGTGCATTTTCCACTAACAAAAATCAATGTATAGGTAGCAAGACATTTATTACATGGGCAAACATTTAAGAAGTATAACAAAAAACTTGATATCAATCACATAAAATTTGCCGTACGGCAAACACCCGATGCAACGTAGGCCAAGTTTTTGGCAGACGGATACATGTAATTAAAACATACAAATTGCGATAATATTGTAATAGCTTTGTACACTTACTCAACACTGAAAAAAATATAATGGGAATTTTGACAGATGTAAAGCTATAATAGCTTTAAAATAGATTAGAATAATATGAATACTCAGTCAAAATTAATGTTCACAAAAATAATGTTAAACTAGATCTGGTTTACTCATTCAATTGCCAAAACATTAAACCAGCCCTAATGTATATATTGTTGGGATACGATCAGAGGCCCTTTTTTTTTTTTTTTTTTTACACAGAAATATACACAAAATCTAAGCCTTTTACCAACATCAAGGTTAATGGGTGAGATTAATTGCTGTTTTCTATCTCTGTTGATACTGAAACTCAAATAATAAGTGGGCTCATAATATACTATTAATTGTTTTTTTATTTTGTATCCAGTATCCTCCTATTTTTTCTCCTAAAATTAATAAGATTTGAATTATTTAAGCTGATTATCTCTTAATTCGAAAGGTTAAGCTATGGTCTTAATTGGATTGAGTTAATTCTTAAACCAAGATGAATTTTCCTAGTATTTTCACGCATGAAAATTACAATACATGATTACAAGATGAACTGAATTTTGATTATTTCTTAATAGAGCGGTTTATTATTTCCCTCTAGCTTAAAAAGGCATCTATTATCAAGAGCAAAGATGAAACTGTGATCCTTAAATAAATTATCTCACTATTATTTCCCTCTGCCGGGATGAAACTATGAGCCTGTGACTAGTAAAAATTAATTGTGGGAAGTTATTTGTCTTTAAAGTAGCTATAAGTTGTCAATAGTGTCTACTTTGATGAATTACGATTGTAATGAATCCTTCTCTCTTTTATCTTCTTTAATTTATCTTTTTCATGTATGCTAATGCAGTGATGCTTCATGATAGGCTTTTAAGGGAGAGATAACGTTGAGAAAAGAGAGAGAATTAAGGGACATTAAATATAGGAAAATGAGACTCTTACAACATTTAGTCCAAAAGTTAGCACAAAACGGTGCATTTCGTGCTAACTATAAAAAGGTTACTGTGGCAGCTTAATTCTCACACACACGCAAAACTCACACAAGCCTTACACAGCAAACAAGCAAGCAAAACCCTCACCAAAACGCAGCTGTTTTATTTTCCTCCTCCCCTGCTATGTGCTCTCCACAACTTTCTCTCTCTCTCTGTGGGTGTCTCCACATCCGACCGTTGGCTCTCTCTCTCTCACAAGACACAACTCCCATAGCAAACGAGCAAAACCCACACAACACTCTCAGCGTCGACTTTCTCTCTCTTTCTGTGGGTTTCTCCACAAATCTTACCTCGAAAATTTGGAAAATTTATGGCTTGAATTTGTGAAGATTCAGCTGGAATTGTGTTGCTTGTGGTGATTGCATATGTGGTCAAGTTTTGCATTTGTAATCGATTTGTATTGTCAAGTGAGTTTAAACTGATTAGTAATTGCATTTAGATTGATTTTGAGTGAAGTAAAAGAAGAGTGCTCTTGTACCAATGAAGCAGTTAATATAAAGATTTTGTACATTTCGTGGATTCCACCCTTGAACAATCATTTAAGATTAACACTTAACCTAGCACATGATATGTTACATACAAACAACTTGATCTTTTGCTGATTGTTACCAAACCAAAATTGCAACCCAAAATATGTCTGGGATATATTTTAGTGATGTGGGAGATGCAACGACGAAGGGGAGAGAGGAAGAATCGGCTTATGGTGATTCAGGTTGCAAGTCAATTTCTAAGCTGTGTTCTGCAAGCAGCATGTGTGGTGGGAGCAGCGAATGAGCAGCGCGTGTTGTGTCAACAGCGAGTGAGCAACATGTGTTGTGTGTAATATGTGTGGACAATTAATATTTAGCTCAAAACGCACCATTTGGTGCTTAGTGTGGTGCTAAATGTTGTAAGAATATCACTGCTGTTAAATATATGAGAGAAAATAGAGGAGAGAGAATACAAATAGTTAATAATACGTTTTGGGACCCACTTATTACTCAGTTGTACTATAATAAAAATAAAAATCAGTATTTAGTCTCATCCATGGATCATGTTGGAATTGAAATACTAAAATTTTATGCATATTTTTGCATCGAAAAAAGAGGGTTCCTCATCCTATACTTGTAATATTTTCATTAGAATTTTATCAGCATTTTTTTTTTTTTGTCATTTTTAAAATTAGTTTGTTTCAGGTTTAAATGCTGTGGCAAAAGGCATTGATGGTTCTCAGATACAGAGAGTTAGTTTTGATACCCGGCAGCCATGTGTAGCCAAGGATGATGAGATATGAGCGTGAGTTAAGAGTGCTGTGGTTTTCACTTGAAGAGAGCTCTTATAAAAAGCTGACTAAATGGGCAAATTTGATTGACAGACCAATGATTAACTGCTTTTCAATATCAATAATTTCAACACTTCTTCTGCACATGGTAATGAGATTAGCAAAAAAAAATAAAAGTTGCACTTCCTCAAACTGTATTATTCATGAAGAATCACATATAAACTCTTACAATCCATGACACACTGCATAAATACACAAAAGAACTGATCACAAATATACTTTTAAATCCATGACATTATGCATAAATAAACAAAGTAAAGCTCTCAAAATGAAGTGGTTCAATGTATTGTCAACAAAGAAGCTGCTGATCGTCAGCTGGTCAACGAATCCAAGGCCATAACGGTGCTGAGATTCATAGGGGTCATATAGTTTGTAGAGCCACTAAAAATTTGTTGAACGATTAATCTGTTGGCCTTTTCCGATGGATGGAATGGATCCCAGAATGCATACAGTTGCCGGTTAGGGCACAAATTCGACAGTGCTGTGCAGAGACCAATCCCGTTGTACGGGCCTTGCCCACAGCATGCTACCTTTGATGTTGTAAATCCTGCCAAATTAACACAACATACATCAATGTCACCACTTTTAATGTATGTTTTGTACTATCGTGGCGTGGCTTTATTAAGTCATAGTGTTTTGGTTGCGGGCGTACCGTATGTTTGTGGGCTGCTTACGAAATCCATGTGCATCTGTTCAGTATTTGCACCAATAAAGACGGTTTTACCAATTTTTCTGTTTAGTCCTTGTAGCATTTGTACGAGTTGCGGGTTGTACAAGGATGCGGCTCTTTGCAGTTCAGCTGAGCATCCACCATTGGAACCCCTCAGGGCCAACTCTGCTGGAACACAGCCCAGTGGTCCGGTACCCGTCACAAGAACCCTACGTGCTCCCAATTTGTATAACCTCTGCAGTGACAGAAACAATACTGCATATAAAAGCTTGTAAAATTCAAAAATGCCCTCTTAGACTTAGTCGACTGGTTTTCAAGCAAGCTACACGTTTGAAATGATAAGAGCGAGATTCAAAATTCGAAAATTGGAATTACCATTAATAATTTTCGGTACTCAGAGATGATATACTTGACATAATTGGGCAAAGTGAATTGGCGAGATCTTGCAGAGTACGGAACCAAGTAATAGTTATTCACAAAATCATTGCCACCAACAGTGATGAGTACTAGCGCTCGGGTTACAAGTTGTCGAGCTTGCTGGGCTCCAATGACAGCACTCACTCGACGCTGGTATTCCTCGAAGTAATCCAATTGTCTGAACATTCTAATTATGTTTACCTGGAAATTAATGTATCATTAATTAATTTCAAGTTATATATTATTATTGGTTACCACGGAACTTTTATTTTTTAAATAAGAAACTGTTTTGCATTAGATTATTTAAAATTGAGAAATTTATTTCTTACAAATTGGATGCCGGTGTCATTGAGAATTCCAATTCCCGCCGAAGCGAAGTTGGCACCAATGAGCAGTCTCTGTCCATTGAGTTCTGGACTCAAGTATGGCAATGGGGGTTCCGATTGCCCAATTCTCTGACCTGACATTATTGCATGAGATTAATCTGTAACTAATGGAGGAATCAGGATTTTGGTTCGGCTGAGGCCATAATAAAAAAGGCCATACATAAATACGCTATAATATAAAATGAGAAAAACTGAGAGAGCCGACCACATTGGAGAGGACTACAATGGAGAAACTATAAAAAATGTGAGTAGGTTGTGGCATAAAAAAGAAAAGAAAATAAACTAAATAAAAATGAAGCGACCACCGTCAAATTTACATATATAGAAGAAATTGGTAAAATTTCAAATCAGTCACTTTTTTTTTCCCCCCTGAAAATGATTTCTGCCCCCCACTATTTATTTAGCGTGTAGCATATGTTATATTTAATATAATTATGTGTGCGTGTTTGTGTGAATGCACACAAGGCCTATGAAGCAACATTGAGATATATATACACATTACACAAAAAAACATGATATTAGAAGCATACTGATAATGTCAGGGATGTTGAAGCCGTTGGAGAAACGGCCTGTGGGACGGTGAGTAGGATAATCAATCCCATAAGGCGGCGAGTCTGCACGGGCAGTCGTGGCGAGGTAGTTGTTGTTGCCGCTGTCGACGAGTGAATCACCAAACACGAAGAAAGCTCGAGCCTCAGCAAGACGAACGATTGATCCTAAAGCAAATGCAATGCCAATAATCATCATCCAAGGACGCATTGCCACTGATGCGGATGAAGTAGCAATAGCCATTGACATATTGTTTCGAACCCCTAATTAGATATATGGATATATACTTCTTGGATGTGGGATGAAAGGATACGGGAATGGTGACTTTATATAGCTGGTGAATCTGCATACACTGAGTGAAATAAAAGGCACCCTTAAATTAAATCAAAAGCGAGCCTGCTAGCAAAGGTAGTTGTATAATGCAGCAAGTTACACAACCGTAGCAGCCGTTGTAGCATCTACCCTCTTTATCTTAATGAATGCCTTAAAATACCGATATGCTGCTTTTATGCATGCCAAGTAACTTGAATGCGAGTTAATAATACATAGAAGTGTACACTTTCATGTCCGAGATCATTTTAGCACATTGTCCAGCATAAATTTACATTTACAATTGAAATTATCGATGGCCGCACTAAAAGTACGGTTGAGTTAATATAGAGATGACATGTCATTTAACTTTTGTGCCATTGGAGATCTAAGAACACCGCTCCAAGACGCTTAACGAATTGCAAACGATTAATGCATGTCACATGGTACCAAATAAAAAGGCATTTATATTAATTTTTTTTTCCCCTTCTTTCAAGATTAAGAAGCAATATTGTTATGTGTAAGACAAACAGGAAATTTCTCGTGTTATTTTTAGTAGGAGTTGGATGGTTGGAAGTTGCATTATATCAGGCTTTATATGTGACCCTAATATTTATAGTTAATGTGCCAGGAAAAAAGTTATATTGGGGTCACATTTGTGGACCATTTCGTTTAATAAAACGGATGAATGTGTATTTCAGAAGAAAAATTTTTAATACTTGGTTAAATGTGCTATTGTATGCAGTTGGGTATGTTACGTATGTACAAGTCTCAACAAAAAGTTCAAATAATGGCCACTGGTGATGATGCCGATTATAAGTTCCAAAAAGTAGTACATATGTCATCTATGTGACGACGTTATAAACCAATTGTCATACATGAAAGCCCAAAGATTTATTGTCTTTTTTCTTTTTCCTTTAATACAAATTAGCAAACTCGTAATTGATTGAGTGCTGAACACTTCGTCCTTTTATTTTTTATGTATACAGTTTCTTAGATATATCTTCATTTTATTTATTGGGTTGCAATCATTTTCATCTCTAAACTATCTTGAAAAAGAGTGGGACTATTTGCATGCTAAAAATTATTGTGAAAATTCTATTATTCTGTTTACTAATATATTAATTTAAAAAAATAATTTTATACGTTGTACACTTTTTATAATTTCAAAAAAAAATATCTTCACTATTTAAGTTAATTAAGTTTGTTTACTTAAAACACAAATAAAACCATTCAATACGCCCAATTCTAAGAGATTTAACACATGCTTGAATTAATATAATCAAGTCATGTTGTAAACAAATTATTTAACACAATTTTAGTTATTAATTTTATTTATTTGTGTTCGGTATTAGATTTTGCACCCAACAACTTGTTATATGAGAATAGAATAATAATAAATATTCTAATGATACTACCAAAAAAATAGTGAAAAAGAAGAAGAAGGCCAAAAGCTTAAAAAATAATGTTTTTACAGTACATATATTTATTTTATTTGTCAAAAATAAAAGGTACGTTTCAAAATATTGATTTCCTCGATGTTCATTTAAATATGGACTAAGATGTTGTTGGAAATAAAAGTTTTAGTCCTTAAGACATGAGAATTATACATTGAATAATAAGTCTATTATATGGGCAGTTAAAAGTAATTATATAATATTAACTTATAATAATTTATCCTTAATAGCAATTTACATGATGAGTTTTTTAAAATAATTTTTTACTAGAATTAGAATGTCCAAAGTAATTTTTAAAATAGCAAATAATCTCATCCTTTAAAACAATCAATTATTCTTTATAGGAATAATATATTATAGGATAAGAAAATAATGGAAGCAAAGCTATGAAGATTATCAACATTATTGGTGAATTAAACAATTGATTAGAGCCCCGTAGTTTTAAAATTTTTTAGAAGTATCGCTATAAGTTCTTTTATTAATAAATAATGTAGGAATTTCAGTCCTTAAATATATCATTGTAAATTGACAAAATTTTTAAGAAACCTATAAGTTGTATAATGTAGCTATTTATAAACAATACTACCAGAAATCCTAATCTTTGAGTCTTAATTCTTTTTGTCATTAGTTACTAGATAAAAAATTTTAAATTTTGTAAATTTACTAATTTAAATAAAGATTGGTGTTGCATCAATTAAGGCTCAAATTAGAACCGAAGCCCCATTCAGTATTGAGATATTATAGCTTTAAGCCACATTTACAGTAACTACGAAATAAAAGTTGATAATATGTGATAATATGATTTTTAAATAATAATTTTAATAAAAAAAAATAAAGATATTATAGGTTTTTCATTGTACAAGTGAACAATAAATTAAGTAATCAATTCAGTTTTTAAGCTACAATAGTAAATACTTGTCAAATTTTTTAATGTTTGACTTTACAAGTTATAACTACCTAATCACAATATCAAATATGGCCTAAATATTGAAAGGTCTAATATTACTCATCCATAAAATGATAAATTTTATACATGTAAATACTTTGTAGTTAGCCAATAGAATTGGCAAAATCTCTAGCTCAGTTGGGATTTTTTTAGGTCGAGCCTAAAAGTAGGACTATATGTGTTACATTTTTTGGAAAATTTTTTTCATTATATTATACAGATTTATAGTATATAATTTTTTTTTATTAGATTAGGGTTTAAAAGTTAGGCCGAAATAATTTAAAACGATAAATATATGTTATGAGTGTGTTAAATAAATATTAAAAAGTACATCTTAATTAAAATATTTTTTTTTATTTTTAAAATATTTATTAGACTTTTAGATCAAAATCGGACTTTTTAAGTGAAGCCTGAGCCAGTTCGACCTTTTTGAAAAAATGATCAGGTCGGTCGGGTGGGCATTTTCCATCCCGGGTTGTTAATAGCCAGTTCCTTTAAAAGAAGAGAAAAAAGAAAAAAAGAAAAAAAAAGCGCCAGTTACCGTTGCAACGTGCCGCGCACATGACCTGCAACTCTTATCTTCTTTCAACAAAATTCCATTCAATTTCAAAGCCCTCTATAAACCTCTCTCATCCGCACTCCAAAAGAAGAGCAAAATTGAAAAAATAAAATAAAATAAAATGTCTCTCTTCCTCCGCACTCCTTTACCTTTCATATCCCCAGTCCTCTCCAAATCCCAAACCGGCGTCGTTCCAATCCGCTCCGCTATGTCGTCTCCAGAGAAAAAGACTCGGAGAAAGAAGCAGCAACGGCGGCAACAAAAACACGGAGATTCTTTACTATCTACTAACGGTTCTGTCATGTCGGCGGCGGAGCAAGGGCTGAGACTGATATTCATGGAGGAGTTGATGCGGCAAGCGCGGAATCGCGACGCCCCTCGCGTGAATGATGTCATTTATGACATGATTGCCGCTGGCCTCAGCCCTGGCCCGAGGTCGTTTCATGGACTCGTTGTCGCTTATACTCTTAATGGCGACCATGAAGGCGCTGTAAGAATCACTTAAGTTCTCTCTCTTTATATTTGTAATTGTATATTTCTTTAGAAATAAATTGAATTCAACGGTATTAAGTTTTATAGATGTAGTATGTTTAAGTCCAAGGAAATGTGAGAAGATGAGTTGAATTTATTTGCTTATTTTTTACACCAATTTGGATGCCTTGACATTGAAGGATTCTTGTAATAAAAGTGCAGATGCATTCATTGAAGAGAGAGTTGAGCGCAGGAGTCCGTCCTCTTCGTGAAACGCTTATTGCACTGGCTCGTTTGTTTGGGTCAAAAGGGCTTGCAACCGAAGGCTTAGAAATACTTGCAGCAATGGAGAAAATAAATTATGATATTCGCCAAGCATGGCTGATTCTTGTTGGTACAGATACAGTCTTTTGCTAACTTCATTAATTGTAGTGAATGAACTTTTAGTTGATGTATGTTACTGAGATTGTTTTTGCCTAAGTCGGTCGAATCATTTGTGATTAGAGGAGCTTGTCAGAAACAAGTATCTGGAAGATGCCAACAAGGTTTTCTTGAGGGGTGCCAAAGGTGGCCTGAGATCTAGTGACGAAATCTATGATCTGATGATTGCGGAAGACTGTAAAGCTGGGGATCATTCCAATGCCCTTGAAATTGCATATGAAATGGAAGCAGCTGGGAGAATGGCAACCACGTTTCATTTTAATCATCTCCTCAGTTGTCAAGTAAGTTTCTGAACGTGGTTTGTTTTCTATTCAAATTAAGGATTTATTAGTCATATTTGAACAGTTCTTTACTGCCAAATAAACTTGGTAATCACTGGCAATAATAGATTCTTCAATTGCTTTGATTATGTAGACTACCGGAATTGAGTAGATGCATGTGATTGATTGAGCTCTTTAAGAGACAACAATTTGGTAATGTAATAATAGAATTTTCTTAGAACAGTAGATGCATGTGATTGACTGTCTGTAAATGATAGAACGGTCATGTATCTCTAAGAACAGAGAAAAATCAAACAGGAGATATCTAAAAGGGAGAAATTTGCTAGGACTTTCTTGTGTCTCAAATCAGCCTCTGCAAATAACCTGATAGGTTCTATAATCCATAATCTCTCTAAGCAGTTTTAACTCTGTGAAAAGTAGTTCTTTAATGTCTAATCACTATATGTTCTAGTCAGTTTGATATTTCTCTTGTCAATACCTTAATTACAAAAATTCATAAGTTTAGAGATGAGTACCATCGAAATTTATTTGTGCATTGGTTTTGGCTATGTCAAAAATCAGCTCATGTGGAGACATATTTACTGCAGATGTTGCTGTCTATTTGTTTTTCAGCTTGTAAAGGTCTTGATGGATAATTTTGGTTTCATGGTTGATTATTTTACATATGAAAAAGATTTACTAAAGCATTGTTTCTAACTGAATGAATGAACCATTATTCAAAGTCCATATCTTTATTGTTTTAATACCAATTGTGAAATTTCAATCTGGGACTTATGGTGGCGAGACAATTTTGCTGCTCATACACTTCAATTCTTCATAAACCTTGATTTTCAATGATTATGAATTAATGTCAATGTGATTGCTGTCGCTTGCTCTTTTTTGTTTTAAATCACTTTCGTTCAGTTACTTTATTCACTTCTCTCTCAGAAATAATAAATATGCTCACCAGTTGAAAAATTCATATGTAAGACATTTCCATGTTTGTTGATTAGAATGGCTCGGTTATACAGTGCATGGTTGTGAAAATTGCACCAAGAGTCTCCAGCTGATACAGTGCATGTTTGTGAAAATCACACCAAGACTCTGTAGCTGAGGTCTATCATCAGGATGACATCTAGCATTAATTATGTCTTAGTGATTTCTTTACTAGCTAGAGATTTCAAACTTGTTTGAATTCAACATGGCTATTTCTTGTTACATTTTTAACATCACACTGACATTGTCTACTTCTTATATTTAGGCTACTTGCGGAATACCTGAAGTAGCTTTTGCAACATTTGAGAACATGGAATATGGAGAAGGTCCACTTAATTGTGCTTGCTCTTATAAAATTTTATTTGTGTTTGTTTTATGAATTTTAGGCAAATTTTGTCTATTTCTTATATTTAGGCTACTTGTGGAATATCTGAAGTAGCTTTTGCAACATTTGAGAACATGGAATATGGAGAAGGTCCACTTAATTGTGCTTGCTCTTATAAAATTTTATTTGTGTTTGTTTTATGAATTTTAGGCAAATTTAAGTAACACTGATTGCCTCCAGAAGAATCAGTGTCAATATCCCAGGGAACAAATGTGCTGTTACTCAACCTTTTTCTCATTTTGCATCATACGATTGGTTAACTTGGGTCATGTGTTTCTCAACTTCTCATATTTACTCAAATCATTTCCTCACGTATTTTTATTCTGGCTTCTCTCAGATCTGGTTAGTATCAAACTAATATCTTGAATACTGAAGAGCTTGTTGGAAGTAATTGGATTTAATGGAAATATGTAGTTAATAAGTAAAGTTTGTGGTGGACACTTCTACCTTTTCAAGAGTTGGATTAAATGTTTGTTTAAGTTGTATGAAATTCTTAAACTTCTTGTTTTGTCAGGCCAAGTTTTCCTTTTCACTTTTTATTGTCCTTTTGTACCAGATTATATGAAACCTGATACAGAGACTTATAATTGGGTGATCCAAGCATACACACGAGCTGAATCTTATGACAGGTGAATTTTATAGCGTATATGGCGTTGGCAAAGTTTCTTTTTGACAGTCTACCTTTTTTATAAGTAAATATGGTTGTTTCTAGGTATTCTTTATTGGATCTCTTCGGTTGCCTTGTTTCTTCCAGTTAAAACCACGATATGAATAGGGATACGAAAGTTTAATTGTCTTGGGATTGTTATCATGCATTTCACTTTATTCATTTCCTATGATTTATTTTTCTCCTTGCTGCTACTACCCGTACATGGCACCTGGCACTGCCACTATAACATAAGATAATGGACTAGCTAATCTTCTTCTAGTCTCACTTGAGAACATATCATTGGCTAGCAGATTGACACAAGGTATTAGTAAGTGACTTTTATGATTCAGGCTGTGCGGTTTAATGGACTATTTAGTTTGCAACAATTTAGAATCCATGATTAGGATGGCCTTGATTGTAGCCTGTTCTGCGTAATTCTTAGTACAGAGCTCATTTTGCTTGAGTTTTTCTTTAAGGATAAGATGTATTCTCTGAAGCATTTATATTTTTGTTGAAGTTGCATTCTACAGGAGATAGCTTGGACTGCAATGAGGTTCAATATTTTGTATATTTCTTTTCATAAAAGAGTAATGGAATCCTTTATTTTCAGTCAAACTCCCCTGAAAGGCTCTGGGTGCATCTCTTTCCTGGAATAAAATTAAATACTTAATCGCGAAACAGTTAATTAAAAGAATTGTGCTACTTGAGTATGAATCTAATTCCGTTCTAAAGTTATTCTCACATATCGCATCTGCTAATGGCTTCTGGTGGGGATCTAAATGAATCCAGGACTCAAAAGGAAAGAGGTTATATATATTTCTTTGGTTTTTTGAACTTATTTGTTGTTGAAAGACACCGTCGAAGAAATTTTCACTGTCTGTCTAGCATATTAGATTAATCTCCTGTTCTAGTTATGTTCTGTTGCCAATTACGTGCTAATTTGTATAGAGTTTCTACTAGTGATCTTGATTCTATGGCAGAAGGATCACTCTTTCAGATGAGCTAACTGGATTTGGATATTTTTCTGTTCTTTTGAAATCGTAATATTCTCAAGAGTTTCACTAACATTATTTCTATGGTTTTGATTTGTAATGTAGAGTGCAGGATGTTGCTGAGTTGCTTGGCATGATGGTCGAAGACCACAAGCGTCTGCAACCTAATGTGAAAACTTATGCGTAAGAAAAACCTTTTTCTGCCATTCTTAACTATCTAAAAAGCAAATTTGTCAATTAATTTATATATGTTGCATTGGTTTGTGTAAAACTTATCAATGTATCATTTGCTATTAACTTTATGTCTTAGAAACCTTTTTATTTTCTCTTTTTCTGTTCAAGAAAATTGGCTCTATTATTTATGAACTTGTATTTTACCTAAAGATTCAAACAAAATAAGGATTTAATTCATGTTAGTCCTCTGATCTTTAGGTTTTTAATTAGCAAGCCAACACGATTGTTGCTGTAATGCAGCAAAATTTTGATTGGCAGGATTTGAATAATGTTAAGGTGTATAGAAGGATTGTTTTGCTCTTTGGTGGCATGTATATTGTTGTCCTTTACCTTTTACAACCTATTGGAGATTGTAGCAAGGTGAGACTTGGCATGTAATCTTTCACTGGGTCCGTTTTTTAGATTATAGGAAACCACACAAAATGCCTGTGGGAAAAATTCCTAATTTATAGACAACAAATATGCTTGTAAAATTGGTAATTTTTATTGTTCCAAATTTCAAAGAAAAAAGGAAGAGGTTTCTGGCATGTATAAGAAGTGATAAGAGAATGGTAATGTATGGTAGAGACTGCCACTTTTAAGATCGGAAGTTGAACTCTCCAGAGTTGGAAGTCCATAGAGAAATGCTGAAGCTTCCATCTCTGGGCAGACAGTGTTACTAAAGCTTTTACTATATTATCACTTCATTTCAAATCAAATGATGGTTCATGTACCTGAAAACAGAAAGAAAGAAAAGAAAAATCAGTTGTTTTGACTGTTGCAATTTATATCTTTTTTCTTAGAATAAAAGATGAGAAATACATGTAGCTGGAATGTTAGCTTGGAACTATGACATATGCGAGCTCATGTGCCAAAATGTCATCTTGACAGTTTTGACTAGCATTTGAGGAAAATTCACTTCTTTTGAGAAGTTCTTTCATGTAAAAACTCTTAATATTTATATAAAAAACTATATAGTGATGTATGTTAAAGTGCTTGTTGGTGCTTGTCTGGCCTTTTCAGTCATAACAATGTTTCATTTATTTACAAGCTGTGCATTTTGATGTCACTATTAGCCTTTTTATGCATCTTCTTATTCCAACTGGTAACTGTCATAACTTTGAACTGTTATTCTTTTCTGTTGTGTCCATGTTCAGGCTGTTAGTGGAGTGTTTTACCAAGTATTGTGTAGTAACGGAAGCTATTCGACACTTCCGTGCACTTAAAAACTATGAAGGGGGAACAAAAGTTTTACATAATGAAGGAAACTTTGGAGATCCACTGTCTTTGTATCTTCGGGCTTTATGTCGAGAAGGTATGCCCATTTCTCGGTGAAAGAATCTTGTATCTTTAAGTATTTTCTTTCTTACTGCAAACTGTACCGTCGGAGATTTTGAAAATGTAACAGGAAATTCTGGTTTGCCTGGCCTGAAAGATATTGAAATTGCATGAATTAGAAATTTGTAAGATTAATATTGACAATGCTAGACGTGTAAGGAGCTTAGCTGTCATATATGACTCTTACCTTAAAGATTTGAGCTATTCTACCATTTTGGGAAAGGGAACTTTCAGGCCCGCAAGCAATTTTTTTGTTTTTTTCCTTTTCCTACTAATAAAACTCCTAATCATAGCTCCTAATCTTTTCATCAATTTAGTTTCAAATTTGTGGCCAAGGAAGATTGATTCTTAATTTATGACATTAATTGGTCATAGTAAATCAGCCTGTATGACAAATTACCATCACCATCTGTTAAAATACAAACGGTTAGGGCCTGCAGGTGATTAGTTTGACCTTATGACAAAATCATAATATGGTCTTGTGAAGTAGCTCTGACTGTGTTTGGGACTATTATACTGGGCACGATTGATAGGACTTAGGGCTAAATTAGGGCTGAATTTTATTGATTAAACCAAAAGAAAACAAACAATTCGACCTACAATTTGAGAGGTAGGTCAATCTCTCCCAAAACCCCTAATGGTTCCTAATACCAGACAAAACTCAACATAAACCCTAAATGACTCCATAATCACTTATTTATAGCTGAACCCTAATTAATAATAAAATTACTAAATTACCCCTACCCCTAAAATTACTAAACAGCCCATGCCTCTTTATATTTGTGCCTAACATAAGTTTTCATAGGCCTAACATTACTCCCCTCCCAAAAAGACACCTTGTCCTCAAGGTGGAATCCAAGGAACTGCTGTTGTGTTCTTATCCGCAATCATCTGCGCCAACTCCATTGACTCCCCGATCCCTCTTGGCCTTAGCAATCAGAAGCTGCTCGAATTTACGGCTTCACCTTCATAAAATTTCCTTCCAACACTACCCTCTGAGACTCCCCAACAACAACTCAAACTTTTCCGTATATTCCATGACTGTTCTCTCCTGGATCAGGACAAAAAACTGTTCGTGCAAATCTCCCTCTTGAGAGGCCTGAAACCTCTCCAACAGTTGGTCTTTAAATTCACCCTGCGGCCTCAATGGTTGTCGTAGTTCCCGCCATTGAAACCACGCAAGGGCCTTTCCCTCCAAACATAATGCCGCTGCCATCAATTTTTTCCTTTCTGATAGTCCATTGATGGCGGAATAGCACTCTAACCTATACACCCATCCATAGGCATCCTTGCTTTTGAAAATGGGTTTTTTTAGTTTCCTTACCCCAAAATCAGCTTCAAATTGAGTCGCCCACTAATTTTGTGCCATCAAGGTCTCCAACCTCCCGAATCTATTCCAATTTCCACAAATCAAGACCCAACCCAAAATTCTCTTGCTCTATTGGGCTGAAATCCTTGCTCACTGCATTCCCATAACCGCCCCTTTCTCGTTGGTTACCCTCTCCGGCCATCCGCCCCTAACCGACCAGTCCGGACCCAAAACCGCCCGCCTGTGCCCAAATCCAGCCTCGCCTACCACAACAGCCTGCCTACCTGCCTTGACCCAAAAACGACCATGCCCAGTGCTGCATCACCCCCAAACGACGTCGAGACGCGAAGCCCAGCCAACCCCGACTCTTACGCGCCCCATTTCGGTGCCGAAAAACTGATTCCCAACCCTAAACTGCCTCCTCCAGCCGCGTAACCCTTAGATCCACTACCCCTAGCCGCAACCCATCCTCCTTTGCCACACCCTACGCCAGAAAAGGCTCCCCTAAGCCGTAAGTTCCTTGGGCTGACCTCCCCGCCACCAAATCTGCTGTGAACTGTTGCCCCTGGGTGTGCGAGACTGATGGTTTTCGGCCATCCGCCCTCTGTGCAGTCGCCGAGCACGGGTTCCATGTCGCCAGATCCTTCCCTCGCCACACCGCCTTGGCCTGTTGATACTACCGGTGGTGGGTTGAAGTGGAATTCTATCAATTTCAGCAACATGGCTTCAAGGGATGAAAATTTTTGCTGAACGTTATTAAATCGCTCGTCAATAGTGGCCTTGAGCGATCCAATCTCCGCTTCCAATTTTTCTTCAAGCGCGTCCACCTTCTTTGCTGCCATTGTCCCAGGATTTCTGCTCTGATACCACTTTGATAGGACTTAGGGCTAAATTAGGGCTGAATTTTATTGATTAAACCAAAAGAAAACAAACAATTCGACCTACAATTTGAGAGGTAGGTCAATCTCTCCCAAAACCCCTAATGGTTCCTAATACCAGACAAAACTCAACATAAACCCTAAATGACTCCATAATCACTTATTTATAGCTGAACCCTAATTAATAATAAAATTACTAAATTACCCCTACCCCTAAAATTACTAAACAGCCCATGCCTCTTTATATTTGTGCCTAACATAAGTTTTCATAGGCCTAACAACGATTTCCTCTGCTAAGGAAACGGGTTGCCTGAGTAGCAGTTGCCTCTGCTATGCTGGTTGTTTATTCTTTTCTACGTACCTGAGAGTTTCCCTTCTCACAGGGACTTCCTTAGACAAATTCATCTATAAGTCTATAGACAGAAGCACTTTCTTAAACTTCGTATGACATACTCGATTGTATGAACTGCATATGGCGTGATGCTCATGTAAACATAAAGTTCTTTCATCTATAGTTTATATTGACATTATTTAGCCTTGCTTACCTTTAAAACTTATGATAATATTTGCTTAAATTTGCCTAATTACTTAGCCTAATTGATAGGCTAAGCTCTTGTTATTTTTTTCCTTTGGATTATTTCCTGTATTTAAATCTTGTTTCTTGAATCTCTATATGTTTACAGCTGGGTCTCATGTTTGATTTAGGAAGGATTGTTGAGTTACTAGAAGCTTTACAAGCCATGGCCAAAGATAACCAAACAATTCCACCAAGGGCTATGATCTTGAGCAGAAAATATCGGACATTGGTTAGCTCGTGGATTGAACCTTTACAAGAAGAAGCTGAACTCGGATATGAGATTGATTACATTGCTAGGTGTGCTTCCTTCATAAACTAATAATTTGCATTGGAAAAATAGTGGACATTTGTTGTGTCTGTCACCATATTTTTCAAAACTTTCTTGGCTATCGGGTATCAATACATTACATCCTGCTGCCTTTTCAAAATGGGAATTGAAGCAAATAATTATTAGGATCAACAAGTAAAATGTTACAGAGCATTCACTTTAGTATGGCTGAACCTTGAAAAGTTAATTCTTCTTCTGCTTTCTTCTATTCCCTTTCAGTGTTTCCAATTCCCAGAATCTAATGTATCCCCATGCATTTATTGGACAACTACTTTCTTCCTCTGTTTTGTTTAGTCGTTTGTCCACCTGTTTTCTTTTGTAGAGCTCGGTTGTTGGATCATTTAGCGATTCTTTAGCGTTGGCTGTTTGGGGACCAAGTAATTAGTGGCTGCTGGGTTTGCTTCTCATGAGATTAAATGAGGAAAAGAAGATAGTGTATAGATATCATGTGATTTCGATTGGTTGTCATTAGAATAACAAGCGCATTGGTGTAACTTCTGGTAATTCATATACTTTTGTGTTTCTGTCAGGAAACTGTTCCACCATCTGTAACTTAATTTGTGCCTTAAAAATTAATCAAATTGAGCAAAGGTCCTTTGGTTGAACCTTATGAATATGCCTTGCATTGATTATTTTCATTCTGTCTTACATGTGTATCATCGCTGGCTTAATGCATGATGTGGTTTTACTTAATTGTCTTTGTACATAAATTAGGTACATTTCTGAGGGTGGCCTTTCTGGTGAGCGCAAGCGGTGGGTGCCCAGAAGAGGTAAAACTCCTCTTGATCCTGATGCCGTTGGTTTTATATATTCAAACCCCATGGAAACCTCGTTCAAGCAAAGATGTCTAGAGGATGGGAAAAAGTATCATCGAAAGCTTTTGAGAACGTTGCAGAATGAAGGACCTGCAGTTCTAGGAGATGTATCTGAATCTGATTATGTAAGAGTGGAGGAGAGACTCAAGAAATTAATAAAGGGTCCAGAACAGCATGTTCTGAAACCTAAGGCTGCTAGCAAGATGGTAGTATCTGAGTTAAAGGAAGAACTAGATGCACAAGGTCTGCCAACTGATGGAACAAGAAATGTTCTTTACCAACGTGTGCAAAAGGCAAGAAGAATAAACCGCTCTCGTGGCCGGCCCCTTTGGGTTCCACCAATGGAGGAGGAGGAAGAAGAGGTTAATGACTCAGATAATATTTAAAAAAAAAAAAAAAAATTTTCCCCCTCTGACCAATATTCTTTAATATATGCATCCCAATCTTTTCTTAGATTACACATTTCTATAAAGACACTGTTGTCTTGCAACTCGAGGTTTCACTTAAATTAATATCAAATACAAAAGTGGTTCATTTGGCAGGTTGATGAAGAGGTGGATGAATTAATTTCACGGATCAAGCTGGAAGAAGGAAATACCGAGTTTTGGAAACGACGATTTCTTGGGGAAGGATTGAATGGTAGACATGATAAGGCAGTGGAGATGGACGAATCAGAACTTTCGGATGTGTTGGATGATGATGTAACTGATGTGGAGTATGCTGCAAAGGATGAAGAGGCTGATGAAGAGGCTGATGAGGAGGAGGAAGTAGAACAAGCCGAGCCTGAGAGTCAAGATGTTGACAGGGTTAAGGAGAAGTTAGTTGAAGCTAAGAAGCCTCTTCAAATGATTGGAGTCCAATTGTTGAAAGATTCAGATCAAACAACTACCACATCAAAAAGATCTATGAAAAGAAGTTCCCGAATGGTTGAGGTATTGAAAGTAACTTTTATCTATAGTTATTTTCAAGTTAATGCTTTATGGGGAATCAACTTATCAAGTTGCTAAACAGTTTTTTGGCTGATCTTATGTGATAGATTAACTGTCTTTATTGCTGCTCCCATAGTGCACATATTGAAATATATATATTCTGGTGTTGTTGGAGTATACTGCCATAATTCCTGAAGAAACTGCATGTCTTTTGGTATCTGTCATACTATATTGACAGGTTCAACTACAACTTACTTCTTGTTGTACGATGTCGCAAAATATGCAGTGATCCCCAAAATACCTCTGATATAATGGATTTCTTGAAAAAGTGATGAAGAAAAAAAAGTTGCAATACTTGTTAAAATAATAAAAAATAAAAGAAATAAATTACAAAGAGAATAACAGCACTTGCTGGTAATAACATTATCCAAAAACCATTATGAATTTTAAATGGTGTAGATATTTATTGTAGGAATGGCAGCCTCAAATGCATGTGCAAGTGTGAGAATTTCTAAATACTATTAAAAAATTCTTCAAGTGTTTCTTAATTCTCTCTCATTGTAAGTAAAGGAAATGAACAGAATGACTTTTTTTTTAAAAAAAAAATGTGTGTGAGCATGTGTGCAGGACAAGGGTCGCATGCATGTAAATATAAAGTAATATATGTATGTGCATGTACACTGATAAATATGGTGTGTGAAATAAAGTGATAATAAAATGCACTGGAAACGTAAATAGTTAGGAAATGAACATACTTTACAAGCATTGAGAAATGATGTTTTCAATAACTTTAGGATTAAACTATTCAAAATTGTTTTTGTTGGGCAATTTAAGAAAATATCAGACAATTGATCTGATGTTCCAAGGTATAATCTGGGAAAATAAGAAGGAAAAGGAAAAAAAAACAGCTTTTTGAAGAGCAGTGGTGTAAAGAATTTCCTAAGATCTTGTCTCCTTCTGTTTACACTGGGATCTAGTTATCAGAAGTTAAAAGTGTGGAGGTCATGATATCTTATGTGCATCTTTTTGACATGTATGCAGGATGACGATGATGAAGACTGGTTTCCTGAGGACCCATTTGAAGCATTTAAGGAGATGAGGAAAAGGAAAGTGTTTGATGTATCAGACATGTATACAATAGCCGATGCTTGGGGTTGGACATGGGAGAGAGAGATAAAGAATAGACCTCCCCAAAAGTGGTCACAGGAATGGGAAGTTGAGTTAGCTATCCAAATAATGCTGAGGGCACGTTCCTTTATCTTGCGCTTCTTTCTTTTCCAGCAATGTGTTATCTCTTATTTTTAAAATCTTCTTTTTTGTTTGCTCCTCAGTTTGATGGTTATCTGGAATCTTTCTTTAGTTAATCTTTAAATGCCAAGATTCTACAATTCAACTGCCAGATTGATCTAGTATTTTATCTTGGAAATCTATTGTGATATCTATCAATAACCTAATTAAGTGTTCATTAATAACATTGTTTGACATTCTCCGCATTGCTATCTATTGTGATGACTATCCATAACCTAATTAAGTCTTCATTATCACATTGATTTACATTTTCTACATTTTCTGCCTTTGGAGTTGAATAATCACCTTATCCCCAAAGTGTTGACTGCTTTAATGTGCTCATATAGACTGAACTGGAATATGCTACAGGTAATTGAATTGGGCGGAACGCCGACTATTGGGGATTGTGCTGTTATAATACGTGCAGCCATAAGGGCTCCCTTGCCTTCAGCTTTCTTGAAGATCTTACAGACAACACACAGTCTTGGCTATGTGTTTGGGAGGTAAGACTTTTCTATCATCTAATGAGGACATGCTCCTTGGTTTTTAAGTTTTCTTAATGTCAAAAGGAGTTTTTGTCAGATTAGATCAAATGTGGTTATCAATTCTTCATGCTTATGGTGTTCTACTAGCAGAAGGGGAAAAGAGGTCTTTGCTGTGGGTGTAGTCAGGTTTCAGAATCTCATAAATTCATTTGAGGACATATCTTAAATTTAGGGGAAAATTATACAAGCTCCCTCATGGTTGGCTTAATACATTCAAATACTGCAGGATTCAAAGTTTGCCATTTCCCTCTTTCTGATTTTGACATAATTTAAATATCTCGTGTGCTGTTAATTTTTAGCTGTTGAATTTTATGTTGACTACAAAGATGTCTGTTATAACTCTTATTTGTTTTTCATTAGGCTGTAAATGTAGCATGCAGATTCGGTTTCTCTTTCAGATTGTAAATGTGTCGCGTTATAGATGTTTATAGATGTTTCTGTTTCAAGTCTAATTGCATTCTTTTTTTTTTTTTCCAATTGCAGTCCCCTTTATGACGAAATAATCTCATTATGTCTTGATCTTGGGGAGCTGGATGCGGCTGTTGCAATTGTTGCAGATATGGAGACCACTGGAATTGCAGTACCTGATCAAACCCTGGACAGAGTGATAACTGCTAGACAGTCGGGTGAAACTTCTGTTGATGATGCATCATCATAGCTGCAAATGCAAACTCCAAATTCCTTCTTTGTATAGTTCTATTCTAGAGTCGAATGCAGCATTGGTCAAATTGGCTCGACTGCTAGGGTTTTTGGATGCTGCAAAATTCAAAGTGGTAGCCTGAGTTAGAAGTTGTAGTTTTAGCAAGTGTAATTTTATCTACATATTCGCAATGGAATTATACTATGTGAAAACTGTGTTGAGTTTTTGCCTTTTTGAAGTTGTGCACTTTCGCTGGTGATGCTTGTCTTTCCTTCGCCAACGTGCCCACAGCTCGAACAAAAGTCAATGAGCTTCTATTTTATATTTATTATTTTGTATTACAGCTTGAGTTGCAATGAAGCGAGAGAGGGAAAAGAAACAATATTTTCTCTCTTTGATGCTTCAATCATACGACTGATAGTAAATTGCTAATCAAAGTTCTTAGTAGGAAAGGAAATTCCAATTCATGCTTGATTCACCCTCAAGCAAGTCAAGCAAGCGAGGAGGCGAAAATAATGATTTTTTTTTTAACTTAAAGAAAAATGAAAAAGTGCAAAATGAAAATTGGAAGTCTTAATGGGATCCGCAGTTTAATAAAACTAAATACCCCACCTAATCAACAATCATAACGAACCCGGGCCTTACCATCATAATCGAATGCGGCTTCGCCAACAAAAAATGGCACTAAAGTAATTAAACGAAAATGTCATGTCTAATATTGTGAAAGCATCAAAGCAGAGACAACGGCTCATCACCCAAACTTCAATTTCGGACACCGTCACTGAATCTAGAACACCACCTTATAATTATTTTTGAATCAAAAAAATCACTTCATTCCGATCTCTCTCGCAGACTTTGACCAAAAGAAAAAAAAGGCTGAAAATGCAGTAGCTTTATTCAATCTTATGACACTTCAAAATTTTAGCAGATTTGAATTCGAAGCGTAATCGGCAATTTGACATACACGTGATGGCGGCAGTTCCTGTTGAAGAAGCGATTGCGGCTCTGTCCACATTCTCATTAGAGGTAATGAAATGTTTGTTTATCACTGAACTTACTGTAGTATCTTCACTTAAGCGTGAAAATTAAGAGAGTTAAGTTTCTTAACAGTAATTCATTTTCTTTTTTTTCTTTTTTTTTTGGTGTACTTTTTAATGTCATTTAGGATGAGCAACCGGAGGTGCAAGGACCATCGGTTTTGGTCTCAACGGAAAGAGGAGCAACCGCTAGTCCAATTGGTCCTCATTTTTTTATTTTTTTATTTTTGAAATTTTGGGAGAACTAATAACAAATGTTAGGTTCTATTTATTGAATATAAGTCCCAATGTTGTTCATTTTGGTAAAATATTATGATTACTTTTTTTTTAAAAAAAATTTGGGAATTCATGGTCCAGATTTTAAGTAAATGTGGATGTTTGGATTGAAGAATTCTTGTGCACTCCCCCCCTCCCCTTTTGTGTTGATATTAAGTTTAATGAATTTGTAAAGTCACTCCATGTGGTCAAGTTTGTGAGAGATTCAGGAAATATTGGAAATGAATGTTTGACTCCAACCTTTACTAATGTTAGATGGGTTTTCTTGATTATTTTTCTATGGTAGATCAAAATGGAAATGGTTTTTGCTGCACAAATGGTCATGACGGAATAAGCCCACTTTGTTTTATTGCATTGCACCACACACACCTTGCACATACGTAGTATGTTATATTTTTATAGATTACATGATTTTCTTTCTTTATTGTTTTGATTTTTTTATATTTATTTGTTGAGGATATTTGTTTCTCTTGTAGAGTATAGTGATGTTAACGCATACCGCCTTTCACTCTCAGAAGATACAAAGGCTCTAAATCAGTTGGTATACAGCTCGGTCTTTCTTTTGTCTTCTGAAAGCAAAGATGTTTGTGGCTTTTATTGCTCTTTCTAACCTTGTAGTATTGATCATGTACAGAACACCCTTATCCAAGAAGGAAAAGAGATGGCTTCAGTGCTTTATACATACCGTAGTTGTGTGAAAGCTCTGCCTCAGGTTTATTTTTGCTTTAGTTTGAAACAAAAATGATATTGTTCGACATCAAGAATACTTGTCATTATCGATACTGTATTCTGTGGAGAAATGCATCTGTGATTAACGGAAAAAGGGAATTACAGGATGAATATTGTCTGGCTTTTGGTTCTGTAAATTGTTAAATAAACTAGCAACAATTATTAGATTTTGTACATTGTTTTTTTTAAAAAAAAAAAAGAATTTGCACAATCAGCATAGTAGTTTCTCAGTGCATCATCAGACTGCCAATGCAACATTTTTTTTTTTTGGATAGCGAAATTTGCAACCCTTCAAGAGATGAAGCCATAAAAATAAAAATAAAAAAAAGAAAGAAAAAACCATAGTTGAAGTTCTAATGCTTCATACTGAACCCGAATAGTTACGCCATTAAATTAGCATCTTATACTTTGCAGTGGTGGAGAATGCACAAAGAAATTCTAGTAATGATGAGACAAATGCATTGGAAATTCTTATTTTCCAGTTTCCAGATACCTTTTTTCATTTTTCCAACTCATCTGTGGCCGTGAATATTGTGGCAGCTTCCTAACTCTATGAAGCACAGTCAAGCTGACTTGTATTTAGAAACTTATCAAGTTCTGGACTTGGAAATGAGTCGCTTACGTGAAATTCAACGATGGCAAGCATCGGCTGCTTCTAAAGTATGGAAGCACGAATCTGCTTTTTCTTCTTTTTAATTACCTCTTTCAATGGTTAAGCTGGTTCTAAGTTCTCCACTGACCATAGCTTAAATCATGATACAGCTAGCAGCTGATATGCAGCGCTTTTCTAGGCCGGAACGGCGCATTAATGGTCCCACAATAACCCATCTTTGGTAATTTTCTCCTCTCTTTTTACTTTCATGTGTATGTATGTTCTCACCTACAAATTCTGAACTTAAATATACATTTGAACGGAAGCTCAAACCACTATTTACTTACCACTTTTGGTTAAAATGAGTTCTGACAATTAGGGCATTATTTGTGCTTTACTCATTGAATATCTTCTTAACTCCAGGTGCATGCTAAAGTTACTTGATGTGCTTGTGCAACTTGATCACCTTAAAAATGCTAAAGCAAGCATTCCTAATGATTTTTCTTGGTATAAGAGGTATGTTGGTTTTCATTATCTGTACTTTTTCAATCTCTGTATGGGGTAAAATATCTCTTTCGAATTTTGATGTGAACTTATGATTTGAATTGGTTATTGTTATAGTTACTTAAGATTTTTTTCCTTTCACAGACTTCGTGTTTTATGATTCAATTTTGCTTTCCTTTTTCAAGGCACATCTCAATATTAGTATTGCATAGTGGCAAGCCCGCGATGAACCAAAAATAATAATAATAATAATTTTTAATTAAAATTTTTTTTCAGAATGCAACGTATACTGGGACGTCTCCTTGACCTTAAGGGTGTTTTCTCTTGAACCTCTTTAATTCCTCATCAAGGAGATTCTGCTTTAAATTGAGTAATACATGAAGTTGGATGAGCAGAGAAATATGACACGGTAGAATGTAATTTGCAATAATATATATGGTCAACCCTTAGCAGTTATGATTAAAATGTGATGAGTAAATATGCCCATTTATGTATATTTTCTGATTATAATAGCTAGCAGTTCACAGAATTTCTGGATTTTCATAACTGATCTGTATTGAGCCATAAATTTTTCCTCATTTCTTCTGTATATAAAGTGGTTTTTCATATAAGTGGGAAGACGATTGAATAGAAATTGCATTTCTTTGTATGTGTTTTCTTAACTGTTAGCAGTAAACTTTTATATTTAGTAACTCTCAAATTGGCAGTTCCTTTTTGGTTATATATGCTGTTGGAAAGCTAAACAACATTATTGGGAGCTTAACTGAAACATGATTTGAAACACTCTTTTATTATCCATTCCCAATTTTTCAGGACATTCACTCAAGTTAGTGTCCAGTGGCAAGACACAGATTCAATGAGAGAGGAGTTAGATGATTTACAGGTGAGATTGTGCATTTGTGCTACCATAGTCCATTGGACTAATGAACAGTATAACAATGTCTAGTTTAGTTCTACTTTGCAGTTTATTCTTCTTTCCTGCCTGTTTAAAGTCCTATTGGATTTTTTTTATCAGTCTGATTGTTCTCTGTCTAAGAATTTTCTTAATCTCGCAGATTTTCTTAAGCACAAGGTGGGCTATCTTGCTGAACTTGCATGTTGAGATGTTCAGAGTGAACAAGTATCCTGTCAATTTTCATGTTCATATTAACTACTGTCCACCATTATCATTTCTATTTCACACCTGAGTAATGTGTGATTTGCTTCACTGAGTGACCCTTGTGATAACAGTATCTTATTTACTGTTAAATTTTTCAAGAGCTTAGAACAGAGTTTGCTTGTTGCTGCTACCTGCACATAAATCAATGACATTGCAACCTTTCTTAATCCCTCTTGAGGTCCTTGACTGAAAATAGTGTTGAAGACATCCTTCAAGTTCTCATAGTCTTTGCTGTGGAGTCATTGGAGCTGGATTTTGCACTTCTATTTCCAGAGAGGCACATTCTTCTTCGTGTCTTGCCTGTACTTGTTGTCTTAGCAACATCATCAGAAAAAGATAGTGAGTCTCTATATAAGAGGGTGAAAATCAACAGACTGATCAGTATATTTAAGGTATTATGGTTCGTATAATGATCTCAATGTATTTATATGGGTATACGTTTGCATGTCAACTGTTCTTCCAATTTTTTTAGTTTTTAATTTTTATCTTTTTTTTGGGGTAAAAAATGAATGAAAATATTTATATAATCTTGTACCTCTGTGGCAGAGTGAGCCAGTCATTCCTGCTTTCCCGGATCTTCATCTTTCACCAGCTGCAATATTGAAAGAATTATCAATGTACTTCCAAAAATTCTCTGCACAAACTCGTCTTCTCACTCTTCCAGCACCTCATGAGCTCCCACCCCGTGAGGCACAAGAATATCCGCTACATCATTTTTGTTATCTATTAGTTATATATTATAATATGTCTTTTCTTGAGCTCCCCCCTCCCCCCAACAACAAAAAAGTTATGCTTAAATCTTTACAAAGGAAACATAACAATCTTCGTAAATTTTTTAATTAAGAAAAAAAGTAAAGGAAGAAGAAGAAGAGAAATAGAGATCTCATGATACTCACAGCATATGTTTTGACATTGAATATTTGGTTTTAGGCCAGATTATAGAAATGGTTCAATGGTCTCTCCTTGCGGTAAATTTAATAAAATATTTTGATGGGACATGGATCGCATTGGAGAAGCATGTAATTTTCATCTTTCCCATTGCTGATGAGTTTGCTTATTTAGTAAAATAATAATCTGAGAGATCTGGAGGTAATACGAAGAATATTTGTGATTCTTCATGAAACTTCAGCAACATGAATTTAGTGATATAATTGTCCTGTAGACAATCTGTGCAGGCAAACAAATAGAGGTAGTCCTTCTTGCCTGAACAGAAGGGGTTCTTATTGGAATTAAAATGAATTTCTGTTGATCCAAGTCCAACACAAGTATATACATTGGTTTTGGCAGTGTTTCCCATGCACGGTTTTCTTGTAATTTTGTTGCAATATGTCTTGTACTACTTGATTTTTTATCACTATGGTGGGTGGTTGATTGCAACCTACATGGGCTGATTCTGAGCTGCAAACTTAATGTCTGAGCTCAAGTGTCAGCTGCTAGAAACAAAAGTTGTCTTCCACCTAACCAGAATTTGCACCGATTATTTTAAAGAGTTACTAGTATGAAACAATTTTGTCTACAATTGAAATGGAGAAACAGTTTTTCTGAAATTTTATTGGAACTTGAATTCTTAGAATGATATGTTCTCATTGATTGCCTGCAAATTGCACTGATATATCTGCTATAGTTACAGTACATATGCCACTTTTTATTTGTTTTGTGAATATCTTGAGTTTGCTAGTTGCACAAATGATTAGCCTCTTGTATCATAGTGAAGCCTTGACATAATTTACTTATCAGAGACATTACCTGATTGCTAATCACATTGGAGGAATCCGTGCTGAGCATGATGATTTTATGATCCGCTTTGCCTCAGCCATGAATCAGGTACCCTTGCAGCCTTGCTGCTCTCCCTCTCTGTATGTATGTATCTACCAGGTTGTGGGTGCCATCTAGTTGAGATGGTAAAATCTCTAGAGGACCGGGGTGGGGATTGGTTTGCCATTAGGCTAAATTAAAAAAATAAAATAAAATCTACCAGCTCAATTCTTTCTACTTGAAATGGAATGCAAACTCTTAACCATCCATTGATTCTGATCTAATGTCTTTGAAACTTCAATCCACTAATCACTGGATTGAGATATACGTACATTTACAAGTTTGTGTCCCATTTTGTATCAGAATTAGAGTATCCGAAGCATATGTGTGTATTCATGTGTGTTTGTGTGTAAGAAATTTCTAATGGGTGTTTTCCTACTGCTCAATCCGGTTTGTACAGCTATTGCTGTTGAAGTCAACAGATAATGCAGATATTGAGTGGTGCAAAGAAGTTAAAGGAAACATGTATGACATGGTTATTGAAGGATTCCAGCTCTTAAGCAAATGGACCGCACGCATTTGGGAACAATGTGCATGGAAATTTTCTCGCCCATACAAGGATGCAGTTCCTTCAGAAACGAACGAAACTTCAGCATCATATTCTGACTATGAAAAGGTACTCTATTCTATCCATCCATGGTATTTGTTATTGGGATGCTGCTCTAGGATGGTCTAGAATAATTTATGATTATTACAATCATATGTTAGCCTGTATAGAATGTGGGAAGTTAAAATCATTCTTGGCTCGGTTGTGCTCTGTTGAGAGGTTATATTTACAAGTTCATACAAAAGAAAAGTTTCTATGAACTGGAACAAACTGAAATTATGCGTACTTATGTGTTTGTATTTGTCATCTTAATCCTTTTATAAGATACAAGTCTACAGTTTGTCAATTTCCTCTGGCTTACATGTTAAATTATCTTGTAGGTGGTACGATATAATTATAGTGCTGAAGAAAGGAAAGCACTAGTTGAGCTTGTTAGCTACATAAAGAACATTGGATCAATGATGTTGCGGTCTGACACATTAGTAGCTGATGCTTTATGGGAAACGATACATGCAGAAGTCCAAGATTTTGTCCAAAACACATTGGCCACTATGTTACGGACTACCTTCCGAAAGAAGAAAGATCTTTCAAGGTGAGCTTGTAAATCAGTTTCACGAGATTAAAATGATTGGTCAAGAGAAAGATCTTAATTCTTCCATGGTTAACAGTTGGTGCAGTTGGTATGGTCTGTTGTACTTTTATGATAGGTCTGGGGATCTATTCTTACGTGCATCAGGGTTGGGAGGATTGTTGGGGGAGGTGGTAGTGTTCTAACTTGAGATTGGTAGAAATGGGAGAAAAAAGGATAAGAAGGAGAAAAATATTAAACACTATAATCATCATTTTAGTGCTTAGATGTATTATTATCACAAATTTTGCACCAGTGGATTCACCACACTTCGAAGGGATTATGGTGCATCACGCATTAATTAAATGTAGAACATGTAAGATTTATTAATCTAAACTATTGAAAGTGCATTGATCCAACAGTTTTTCTCCCTCCTCATGGACAAGCACAATTTAAAGACATGCCCCTCTTAAGTTGGCTTGAGGGGGAATCGATCCTTGACCTCTTGCTTCCAGTGCAATGGCAAGACCAACTAGGTTATTCCTCTGAAGATCATTGATCCAATGGCCTAAATACTATATATATTTAGTAATTCAAGATTTAAGTTAACTATTGCTTGATGACTAATTGGTAGGAGGCCCATTGGTAACATCTGTTATCATTTCACAACTACATAGTTCTAGCTTATATGCTGTGGCAAAAAAAAGTCTCATGGACATGTAGAATTGGCTAAGTCTTAAGAACCTGCTTCCTTAAGTATATTCCAATTATGGCCTGAATTTGGAATTGTATATAGAGATCTAATTGTATAGTTTTTCGGTTTCCTCAGGGTAGGAACGATTTTAATTTGTGCACCTCTGGTTCGCTTTTGTAATGCTTTCCTCTTTATTTATATTTTTGTATTCCAATTATGAAAGAACTGGACTGTGCTAACATAAGATATAAATTTATCACTGCATATTTCTGACTTCTATGATGTGCCAAAAGAAGTCATGTGGACATATATAAATTGACTAATTTATATGAACCTTATTCTTTATGTATTCCAACTAATTGATTTCAATTACTTATATATATATATATATTTTCAACTGTTCAGGATTCTTTCAGATATGAGGACCCTTTCAGCAGATTGGATGGCAAACAATAGCAGGCCTGAAGCAGAGCTACAATCTATGCACCACGTTGGTGAAGAAAGCAGAGGAAATATCTTTTATCCAAGGGCAGTTGCACCCACAGCTGCACAGGTTTCGCTATATCCTTGTGTTTTAGATTATAATAAGGACCAATGATTTTTTTCCTTTTTTATTAGAATCAAAAGTTTTTCAAAGTTTTCCCTCAATTTTATATCTCTTTTTATGCACATTGATTTCTTTTTCTTATTCATTCTTTTCACCTATCACTGGCTGGATAAAATCAATGCCTAAGCATCTCTGTTTGTGCATAGTAATATATAGTGAGGATCCAAAACTACGTTTTAAACTATGGCGTCTAAGCCGTTTATGTCTTTCATGAAGTTCCTTGCCCAAGTTTCGATACAATTTTGTGTTCCTCTCTCTTTTTTTTTAATTTTTTATGGGGATACCTACTCTGTTGGGCCAAAGTGAATATTGCTTCCCAGACCATCAATTTCAAACAGCTGCAACATGCGGTAGCAGTGGCGTAGCAGAATGATAAATTGATGGCAATCTTTCTCCCTTGTGCACCAACCTACCCTGTTTCAAATCTATTCCAAACCTCTTTTCTTTTCTATTTGATTTATTTTTGTTCAGCTTTCATTAGAGAGGTGTGCAATATAGAAGTAAATTTGGCATGGGAAGTCCTTTTTTTTAAAACAATTAACCTACCAACCTCAAAGGTTTATGAATTGTAAACAATTAACTGAATATATAATTCTTTATTCAGGTCCATTGCTTGCAGTTCCTCATTTATGAGGTGGTATCTGGTGGTAATCTAAGGAAGCCTGGGGGACTCTTCGGTAATACTGGTTCTGAGATTCCTGTTAATGAATTAAAGCAGTTGGAATCCTTCTTTTACAAGCTTAGCTTCTTCTTGCATATATTGGACTACACAGGTAAACTACTTGCCTTCATCTGCTTTCATCCTACAGTGATCTTTATTGAACATGGTATGAAAAATCAGCATCACCTACAGTTACATTTGATATCAACCATACATAAAATTAGATTGTCAGAGGATCTGCATACTGGTTTGCTTTAACCGCTGGCAGTACATTTTATATCTTCTCTTGAAACTTAATATTTTATTTTGCTCTAGTGTCTGGTTCTGAAGTTTAAAAGGAAAAAGGAAAAAGATTGTAGTATAGTAACAAACTTTTGTTTCTTTTTTGTTTTGGTGTCATTTTGATGAGGCAGTATGATACAATGTCAAGTTGTTTATTAATATTTGCATCTAATTGTGAATGTCCTTCTTCATTAAGCTCTTAACAATAGAAAATTTCAATTTGTTGTCTAAGAAGAAAAAGTTCTTACAATAGTAATTTAGTCTGCAGTTATATTGTGGGGTTTGATTTTGGAATTATGGTGTTTGCAGCGACTGTTTCTACTTTGACGGATCTTGGTTTCTTATGGTTTAGAGAATTTTATCTGGAGTCTTCTCGTGTAATTCAGGTAAAGAAAAATGAATATTATTAGTACTTAATTGTTGGGTTTCAGGAGTCTGAGGCACTTCATATGATGATATGTTATGCATTCACTGAAAATTTATTGGCTAATATAACTGGATAAAAAATTATTGACGGGTTCAGTTTTATCATTTCTGTAAAAATTTGTTACCTTGTTTTATTCTTTTCTTTCTTATGTGGTATTCTCGAATTAATTAGAACCTGTCGTTGTCTGTGATTAGTTTCCAATTGAATGCTCTCTTCCCTGGATGCTGGTGGATCATGTGCTTGAGTCCCAGAATGCAGGTCTTCTAGAAAGTTTTCTGATGCCATTTGACATCTATAATGATTCGGCGCAGCAGGCATTGGTTGTATTGAAACAGCGTTTCCTCTATGATGAAATAGAGGCTGAGGTGCTTTTATATTTTTACTGATTCTATATTACTTCCATCTATTATTCAACAAATTTGTAGATCTGCAAATATTTTCATGATACAGAATTTTTTTTTTTTTTTTTTTTTTTAAAGTAAATTCTTGATCCTGTTAAAGTGACTGGTATCTTTGTCATGTTAACTTGATTACTTAGTCTCTTCAGACTAATAACTGAAATCTTTTGGTGCACTTCCAATAGCTGGTGTAATTACTTTGGCAAAATCTATTGCTGCAGAGGCAACTTTGTGCCTCCTGTTTAGCTTAGTGAAAAAAGAAAATTTATTGAGGAGTTCCTTTAACTTTGGAGAGATTATGCTTCAATGTTTTCTTCCACTTTTATTAGCTCTGGCTAATTGTTTTAGGCCTCCTATCTAAATTTGAATTCTCACTTTGACTAATGCCTTCATTGCTTCTGGACTTAGAAAAGGAAAACCAGTCCGGAAATATTTACTTAATAAATTATCTAAAACCGTTTTCATTTGTTTTCAAGATTTTTCTCACATGAAAATTGTCGAATGATTCTTAAAAATTTAGAGACTCGTAGTTAAATGTTAGTATGAATCTATAAATGCTAATTATATTTTTAGTGTAGTAAATGACTGACTCTTTGTAACAACAAAATGATCTCTTTAAAATGAGTTATTGTTGAATTTGTAGGTGGACCATTGTTTTGACATATTTGTTTCAAGATTGTGTGAGACTATTTTCACATATTATAAAAGCTGGGCAGCAAGGTATGCTTTTTGCCTTGTACCATTAATTTCTCTTTTCAAACTAAGCTTTTTAATTCTGTTGATCACCAAATCTGTAGTGAGCTGCTTGATCCATCATTCCTTTTTGCCTCGGACAATGGAGAAAAATATTCAATCCAGCCTATGAGATTCTCTGCACTTTTTAAGATGACTAGAGTGAAGGTAATAATATGGGTTTCCATAATCCTGAGCCTTATTTTTCTGTCCTGCATGTGAAATTTTGGAAAAGAAATATTTTAATTTTTAACATTTTCATGAAAATTATAGTTCTTTAAAATATTCATATAAACCTTTGATTGTACAGAAGCGATTTTGTTATTAAAAAAGCCATATAGCAGGATATAAACTTCATACAATTTCAATTAGTTTTCCAGTATACTTGGATTTATCTGGTGTGCCTTCTGGCTCGCTCTGTTTACTTTTTTCTCCCAATGGATGTCCAATTATTTCCGCATTCAGTTGGAAGTTTATGACCAAATTATTTGTATAATATTCTTGTATCTCATGGCATTGGCATATATAACAATGTGACATAATATAACACAATGCGCTATGATCAAACATCAGATAATGTACTTTCACATAATGTAAGATGATGTAATGTATAATAGCATTTGGCATATAATAATAAAATTTTTCATAAAAGATATCATATGATTCGACATCACATCATGTAATTTCATATAATGCATGGTGAGGTAATGTATTTATGTTATGTAATGTGATCATGATGTTAAAACTCCCAGAATCCATCGAGCTTTGCCAAAAAAATTTTAAAAAAAATGTCAAATAATATCATGTAATGTAATTTCATATTGTGTGTTTCATGCTGTAGTGTCTTCCCAAATGTTTCGAATTTTCATGTCAAACCATGATGATTCATCGAATCGTGTGGGATATCTATATCAATCTCAAACAGAGGAATTCAACCATATTTTTCCTTCTTCGTTTTCTGGGTTTTTAGCTATCTTCATTACTTGTTTCTTAGTTTGGGCTGCACTCTTCTAACTAGTTATATTTCCTCGCTTTCAACTTTTATAGTTACTTGGGAGGAGCATTAATTTAAGAAGTTTAATTGCTGAACGGATGAATAAAGTATTTAGAGAGAACCTTGAGTTTCTATTCGATCGATTTGAGTCTCAGGATCTATGTGCCATAGTGGTAATATTCACTCTTTGTTCACTATGTTCTTCTCAATACCTGGGCATTTTCTCTATTTTAGTCCATCAAAATGATAGCGAACAAAGGATTTGGCTGCAGGAATTAGAAAAGTTGCTGGATATTTTGAAGCATACCCATGAACTGCTTTCCAAGGATCTTTCAATAGATTCATTCAGGCTCATCTTGAATGAAATGCAAGAAAACATATCCCTGGTGTCATTTTCTAGTCGACTTGCTTCTCAGGTTTGCCTTTTTTATATTAATTTATTATTATTATTATTTTTAACTATTTCTCTGCGTGCATACTTGTTTATTAGTATGTGTGTACTAATATCTACAAATGCAATAAGTCCAGCTACCATGAATGGACAGTCATGATTTATAGTGCATTGTATTTAAGCTTCTCCGTCATGAATACCCATTCACTAAGAATAAAGAAACAGTAGGCTCTGCTACACAATTACAATTTTTGGTATTCTAAAGATACATAATGAGAAAACTTGATAATGTTTTAAATATTTATGGATTCTTGTGAGCCATAGTACACCATCAATCTTAATAAAGAGTCTTTCTTCTAGTTTGAGTTCAAACCAACATTTAACTTACTTAAGAATAACTACTTTGTAAATGTTTCTTCTTTTGTCTTTCATGACATCTATATCTTCAAATGGGTAATAATGAAGCTCCGTGCCAGGAGATAATGCAATCAGCATATTTCATTAGTTTTCTTGTGGTTACTAGCTATTTGTGGTTGCTAGCTATTTGTGTATAGAACCCAATGGTCCGTATGTGTCCTTGTAGGAAAAATGAGCATGAGATTTTAGGATCAGAGGATGTGAAAATTGGTTTCATGTTGCCAGTCAACAAGGAATTCAAACTTTGGATAAATGCATGATAGAATAATTAACCAGATGAACCTCTGCCACTCATCATTGCATATGCGGTTCTTAAGTTCCCACATTCTATATCTTCTTCGCAAAAGTTCAAAAGTAAATTACATATACTCTTATTATTTTTACCCCACAAAAAGGTGCTTTGTTGCCAGGTCAGAGTTTTAAATTAAAATTTATAGCTTCTTTTTTTTTTGGGGGGGTCATTTTATTGCTTTTATACAGTTGATCAATTTATTTGCACTCTTCTAGATTTGGTCAGAGATGCAAAGCGATTTCTTGCCGAATTTTATCCTTTGTAATACTACTCAGCGTTTCATCCGATCATCAAAAGTTCCTCTTGCTTCTGTTCAAAAGCCATCTGTTCCCTATGCCAAGCCTAGTTTCTACTGTGGTACTCAAGTAAGAAATAATGCTTAATCATCACTCTCTGATTTGTACTTCAATGTTCTATTTCATTGAATATTGCATAGCGAAACTGGTTCATGGTTTCAGCATCTCGTATCAAGCTTTATGGTGCTGTAATTTTGGATATGTAATTTAATATATCATTGTATTTTATTCTTCTTCTTTTTTCTGTAATAGGATTTGAACTCTGCACATCAAAGCTTTGCACGATTGCATAGTGGATTCTTTGGAATACCCCACATGTTTTCTATTGTTCGGCTTCTTGGATCCAGATCATTGCCTTGGCTTATCCGAGCACTACTAGATCATATATCAAATAAGGTATGCCATGCTTTGTGGTATGCAACAATGTGCTGCATTATTACTCAAAAATGGACTTTCCAGTGTCACGCCCTTAATGTAACGTGCGGCCTTAAGCAGCAAACCAGGCCAAGTTCAGCACCTAAGTCAGCCTAAAACCCTAACTTGAGAGAGAAGCACACACCAAAGAAAGAGAGGAAGAGAGAAAGATAATCAAAGGAAAGTGCTTATGTAATAAGCAGTATCCTTGTCTAAAAGGGAAATAAAAATCTGTACGTGTTGCCAATGGACTACGATCCTTGTCTAAAAGGGAAATAAAAATCTGTACATGTTGCGAGCCCATTGGCAACTCATGCCCCCAATAACCTTGGGCGCATGAGTTCGAGTCCCAACAATTGTTGGGACTCAACTCCCCTTCTTGGCTCCCGCCTTGGGGTAGAATAGATTTCCCTCCAGTATTAAGTGAAGGTCGTTGTTCGGGCTGTGCCATACTAGCATCATAAAGGAGAGTCCCGATTGCTTTCTGGTTGTAAATATCAGTAGAGTTCTGATTGTAATATGTTATATTTCAAAAAAAAAATCCGTACATGTTCTTTTTAGGAAACTGTAATTCTAATGCGACTAGGAAACCAACTAATCCCCTAAATATGTACACAACTGTCCTAAGCAAGGTAAGACATGCCAACCATAAAACCACCCCATGTTTAGAGGGCAGTGCACGCTACTGTGGGGGCATGACACGAGGAACTTGGTATCTTTTGAATGATTTATTTGAAGTTGCTCAGCAAATGATTGTTCTTTCCTCTGAAACCATTTCTCTGACTGTTTAACATTCCTGTTATTGTTCTCTTGCAAGTGTCCATTGGGAAGAACCTCTTAAGCCTTTTCTGTTAAGATATTTTAATGATATTTGTAATGTACATTGCAAAGGATTAAAATGCTGCAAGTTATAATTGATGTGCCATCCTTAATGTGCTACTCTGGACCAGTGGGCAATCTGAACATCAACATTGTGAATTATTCCTTCTGTAGTTCAAAGAGTTCTTTCGTATAAATGTTCACTGATTATTATATTTATATTAAGTTTTGAGGGATACATGTTATCAATCTGTTAGAATTCACGAAGTGGAATTCTTAATATTTGCTTTCTGGCACAGATATGAGATGTCCCATTCAGAACCTGCTCAAGCATATATTAGTAGTCAAAAGTGTGGATTGGTTTCTTAGTTCAAAGTTCAAATCAAAGATGATCCTTAATGCCAACTACTTCTTGTTTGATACTCTGAAATCCTTTTCTCAGCCATTCAGTACTATGAACCAAACCCTTCGTTAACTCTTTCCCTGCAGTAGAATTTTCAGTGTTCACTCTCTGTAAGTGGTCAATTGCTCCATTGAGAATAACATTGGTCAAGTCTAATATACATCTGGATCTTTGTCATCATTCTAAATATTGTTTACAAAGCCAAATTTCCTGCATTAGTAGAAACACTTCCGGTGCTTGCGTCATCTGACATAGCATTACATGTGTATCTTAAAAGTGCCAAGTTTTGACTAAACATTTGGGAAGGTTCAGGCTAATGTTTCATGCACCTCATCTTTCAGATAACAACACTGGAGCCGATGATTATGGGGTTGCAAGAAACCTTGCCGAAGTCTATTGGTCTACTGCATTTTGATAGTGGCGTAACAGGTAACCGATGGCGTTGAACTTTCGTGAAGTTTCTTGCTTTTTCACCTTTTTTACATCTTTTTTCTCTCAATAAATTCTACTGAGCTTTTATCTAAAACAAAAATGTCTCTTTTTCATCTTAAATGTGCTGCTTGGCCTTGAAGCGCGTGTGGTGCTTTAAATAATTGAAAATCTTTTTCTTCTTAACAAATAATATATTTCCTTATAGTGGTGATAGTGATGCAAAACACAGTTGTTGCTAGAATTATTGTACTTTAAACTGATCAAATCAGTGATGGATCATGGATATATATATTAATTTCAAAATATTAGGAGATTATTGGTTTTTACAAAAAGATCTTTGATGCTAATATATACAGTGAGAATAGCCACATGTAATAAGATTTTTAAATATAATTGTTCAGTTCTGTCCTAAGAGCAAGCTGGGCCTGTTTTTGGATCCACATTACAAGTCTGTTAGTTAAATTTTTCCCTGTACATGAATGGAAATGACAACGCCTTTTCTTATGAGCTGAAACCTTTAGGGAAACTCGTTGACAATAAAAGATACATATGAAATATAAAAAACAATCTGGATGTTACATAAAATTTAGACTTTAGGTATAAAATTTTATGGTTAGGCACTTCTCAAACTTGTGTCTATTTATTTTCTTTCTTTCTTTATTTATTTGGATTAGGATATGGGAAATATTCTTAACAGAAAGAAAGATACAAGACAGGGACCAGCAGTCTAAAAGAACGTCAATACAGTTTGAAAATCTGAAATGCATGTTCATTAGTTTCAAATTTATGTATCCATTTTTTTTTCTTTTGTTGGCATCTTCATCCCATCTTTCCTAGTATGTATGTGTAATTCATGCAGGTTGTATGAGGCTTGTTAAAGAACAACTTAACTGGGGAACAAAGTCTGAACTCAAAGCAGAGGTTCTTCATGGGATTAAGGAGATTGGAAGTGTGCTATATTGGATGGGGCTTCTTGATATTGTGTTGGTTAGTTGCTGAATTGTTCATCCAAACACATAAGAAATTTTTTGTGTTCGCTGATATTAGAATGCACTGGATTGTGGTGGAGGCTATTTACATTGATTTTGCATATCCTAAAATATATTGTATATGATCTTTCACAGTCAATCTTGATGATAGGTCATTGAGTTGATTTCTGATTTAGTTGAAGTTTCTAATTTAGTTGAAGTTTCTATGCGCTTCTTGTTATCTCCATCTCATGTCCTCTACAGAGAGAAGTAGATACCACACATTTCATGCAAACGGCCCCGTGGTTAGGCTTTCTTCCTGGTGCAGATGGCCAAATATCCTATCACCAAGATGGTGGAGACAGCCCTGTTGTCAATCTTTTCAAATCGGCTACCGCTGCAATTGTCTCGAACCCCGGGTGCCCAAATCCAACATCTTTCCACACCATGTCAAAGCAGGCAGAAGCTGCAGGTGTGTAATGGCTTATCTTGCGCTTGCTGTTTAGTTGACCAACTTAATTGGTGAAATAAAATATTATGCTAACGTTATCCTTATACATGCCAAATAGCAAGAGCAAGAGTGGTTAAAAGTGGAAAGAAGTTGGTATTATTGTTTAGCATGCCTTTACTTCCATATTCTGTTCTGAAATCTTAACATAATCAGTACTTTTCTAAACAAATAGCCTCTCAACCAAAAGCTTAACTAGTAGGTAAAGTCCCAACAATAGTATTTAACTCTAAAACTCCCTCACCTGCATGGCTTCTGAACCAAACGCAACCACAACCTGTAGGTACGCATGATCATATTCCTATTTTGTGTTTTGTTGGCTTTCAATGCTTTAGTATCGAAATTTTTGTATCTGCCATTCTGTGGCAGATCTTTTGTACAAGGCCAACATGAATACTGGAAGCGTGCTGGAATATGCCCTTGCATTTACGAGTGCTGCATTGGATAAATACTGTAGTAAATGGAGTGCTGCTCCCAAAACAGGGTTCATTGACATCACAACTTCAAAGGATTTCTATCGCATATATTCTGGTCTTCAAATTGTAAGGAACAGCTTTCATTCATTCTTTTAAATTTTTGTTATTTACTGGACAACACATATTCTTTCAATAAATAAGTTGTTTCTCTAAGAATATAATCAATAAACGATCCAAGTATGCACATGAATTTATATAATGACTATTGCACTGAAATTACAACAGATAACCAAGAAGATTTCCAAATTACTACATCCAGGAACTACAGTTGAAATAACTTTTTTATTGGTAGTCATGAACTATATATGTTAGTTGTTTGTTGTTGATGCCCTAAATCCATGTGGGAGGTGGAAAAGAAGAGGGCAGGCTAGTAAAAGACTTAGGTGTCTCAAGAGTGACCATTTAAACTGTCCATGCGACAACCACGCAATGATCTCAGTATCCAATGTTCTGTAGAACTTAACCTGAGAGTAGGTGATAGCTATCAAGTATGCACATCACTTTTATACCTTGCTTAGTTGTGGAATGAACTTTTGATATGTTATGTCACTAATTTATTGTTTTCTTGTATTATAGGGATATCTAGAGGAGTCTTCTCAATCTCCGTCTAACAATCACAAAGTGCTTGGTGATTCAGTGGCATGGGGTGGTTGTACCATAATATACTTGCTTGGGCAACAACTACATTTTGAGCTTTTCGATTTTTCGTATCAAGTTCTCAATGTTGCTGAAGTGGAAGCTATATCAGTTCCACAGGCACAGAAGCATCCCCATTTTGGCCAGGTATGCAATTTTTCTTTTCTACACTTTCAACTTCAGAGAACTTTCCCTGATTGAGATCAGTCCACATCATATATGATGGATAAGTTCATGCTCTCTCTCTTTTGACAATGATGAAGTAAAGCAAAAAACAGTTTTTTCTGACTTAGATACACAACAGCAAATAAAGATCTGCTGCCTATTATGTCATTAGGTTCCCTTAGGAGTAAAGGGAAGAACACATAATGCTAGACTAAAATGATGCCCTTGCCCATAACAGTAACAATCAGTTTATATGAATTATATTTCTATATATCTGATATATATATATTTTTTTAAGCTTCAGTTGTTTGTTGAGGTTAGTGTTGTAAAAGTGTGGAAAAAACATTAGAATTTTGAAATGGCGCCTATTGTTTCGTTGTTTTTATTTATTTATGAGATGCATTCTTCTGATGAAAGGGATGGGAAGCCCTAATAGAAGCAATGAAGAAAGCAAGGAGACTGAACAACCATGTATTCTCCATGCTGAAAGCACGTTGTCCCCTCGAAGACAAGACAGCTTGTGCTATAAAGCAAAGTGGTGCTCCCCTGCATCGGATTAAGTTTGAGAATACTGTCTCGGCATTTGAAACTCTGCCACAGAGAGGTGTCTGATAGTCGGTAGTTTTACCCACTTCTGTTGCGTTCTCATCTATGTTATTTTCTTCCACACAAAGTAGATTTAGTCGTATTCTGTAAACTGTTTCCATGTATTATGTATTATCAGGATTCAGAAAGTAATGTATATACCTCCCGAATGCTATCTTAAGGTTAGTGTCCATATTGAATGTCCCAATTTTGTTCTTTCTAGTATACTTGTGAGTTTCGTAGAAAAGTCTTATGCCCCCGTGCCGCCAGCACCCCCACCCCCTAACCCGAGTTAAATTTTCAAATATGTATTCTAAATGGAAATGCAAAAGCCTCCCCATTCCTATCTCTTCAGTCTTATTATTTTCTTTTCATTTTAGAATTCTAAACAAGAGGGTACTCCTAGGACCGATTGAATTCAGCTTTAAGTCTCTTAAAAATGTTTTCTGTAAAGAGATGTCTTAAGTGAAAGGGAGATGGACACTTCCGCTCTAATGTTTTCACTGGAAAGAAAACCCAAAATCTGTATGGGTAAGCGTCAATCTCCTTATATTCAAGGAGAAATGCCAAACAAACAGTATCCTGACAGAAAAAAGGGCAAAATGACGTCGTTTTAAGCCGTTTTATCACTTTTTTGGGTCAATGTGCTATCAACTTGCTATTTGTTTCTATATAGTTGATCAGCATACAAAACCTTACAATTAAAGAATGAAAAACGGTGTATAAAGAAATACAAAAGTATAGTTTAGAAAGTGAGTCAAAAGAGATTATTAAATTGATCTACCAACATTTCTTTGTTGTTGATTCAATCCACCTATAAATAAAGAAGATTTTTGGGTAAGTAAAATATTGTAAGAATTCTTTCAATGTCGAGATAATATATTGAATTTGGGCATGATTGCATATTATTATGAATCTTAAGCATATCTTCATGTTGCTTAACCGACGGTTTTATGTACATCATCAATAAGACAGATACGTGTAAATGTACATAATGTTGCTTGTACTTTTATTCCTCAAATGATTTCACACTACAATTATAATAACTACTAGGTTTTTCTAATGATACAGACGTGGTCATAACTCATAAATGTGAGATTTTGAAGTCTAAAATAAAATTATAAACTACTTGCCATAACGACGCAGTAAATAACATTACTTCAGCAACAGTGTAGTGCCATATAATAATTGAAGTAAATTCTGAGATAACAAGCAACTTGATAACCAAGTTACCATATAATAATTGAAAACGTCTATCAATGAAGACTTGATCCAAAATTATAATGAATAGTCACATTTAATAAACAACAAATAATTAAAAATGAAAATTATTTTGAATATTTTGTAAAAGTCAATTTTAATACTACCAATATTGAGATATTTTGTTAATTGTAAAATCTATTTAATCCAAAAATTTATTTAAAATCTTTATAATAAATATAAATATATTATTAAAATAAATATAATATTTTAAAATTTTAAAATTATTTTAAATGTTAAAAGTAATTTAATAGTATTAATCTACTATTTATTATTTATTATTTATAATAATAAATAATAAATAATTATTTATTATGTTTATCATTGTTTATTAAATGTGACTATTATTATTTATTATAGTTGGGGGCAAAATAGTCATTTGAAAATATTTCCGTTAGTTTTCCTAACGGTATCCAAACGGAAGTGGAAAAGTAAAACAAAATGTAACTTCAGGTGGATTCCGAAAAAATAAGAATGTATTTTAAAAGTGAGATATTTTCCCAAAATAAAATTATAAACTACTTGTAATGTAAATAACATTACTTGGTTTTCTGAGATGCTCGGCAACTTGATAACCAAGTTACCATATAATAATTGAAGAGCACGATCTTATCAATGAAGACTTGATCCCAAAATTATAATGAATACAATTAATAAACTATAAGTACTTACCATATAATTAATTATTCAATTGGTGGGTATTGAAACTTACCAAAATAAATGTTAACGAAGTTCAAATATATTCGACAGTTGAGAGTTCTAATTATCCTCTTGTAATTTAATTGTTTTAAATACGTAGACATAGTCTTAACGTTAGAAGATCAATCAAAATTTGTATTCACATTTTTTTCATTATAATTGTTCTGAAAATAAAAATTATGATTTTTGTGTATCTACCATCCAAATTTTTTTTAAAAATATTCAAAAATAACTTTGGTTTTTTGTACTAGTTATTTCTTTAGCTAATCACGTAAATGAACTGTTCAAACCAAAAAAAAAATGAAAACTTTTCTTTTTTTGAAGATACTATTGAATATAAATATAGAGTAAAGACAAAGATATAAACTCTTATATAAACTTATTTTATACAAAGTATATTTCAATTTATTAAATTAAATAGCTTTTGGTCTGCATAGTTTGTTTTCATCCAACGAATTAATTTAGACTAGATCTATTTGTATATAATAATTTTATACAAGAATTTATAACTCTATCATCACTCTTAAATATATTAGCTCAGTAGAAATTCACAATTAAAGCTCAATATAGAAACCCCATAATTATAGCACAATACAGAATATTAACTAAATAAACTCCCACAAATATATAAAAAGACTCAAATTCTTTAACTTAAAAAAGAAAGAGAGAGGAGGTGCCGACTAACAAAACTCATTGTTTCATTTGTTTGTTTAAAAATGTTGGTGGCAGGTGTCAATGGATTTGGAGGCCCATAATGTCAAAATGGGTGGATTGCGGCCAACCATGAGTTTGCATTATTCAAAAGGTTCATGATTACTTTCTCGTTTTATTGCACATTTGTATTCGCAGTCAAGCCCCCTCCAGGCCTCCACTTCATTTTTTATTTAATTTTAAACTGTTTCAATCGACTATCGAATAGTCTTTACATTACGCAACTAGTTTTTTTTTTTTTAATGACCTGGAAAAACCAATAAATCCTATCATGATTCAATCTTATTTAGTATTTGATTAATCAATTTACTATGAAGAGAAAGTAATAAGTTAATCCATCAACTAGTAATACGATTTATTTTTTATAATAACTTAACTTGAACATGAGAGCTTGCACAATTTTATTTAATTTTTGTTGAAACTCTCATTGATCCAAAAGCAGATTCAGCTCACTCAAATATTTGAGTGGTGGTAATAGAGCTTTGACCTGACAAAAGTTCATACGACTTATTAATACGATACAAATTCATAAAATAAAAGCGATTATTTGGTCAATTTTATTTCGTATTAGATTGTTAATGGGTAAATCTATTAAAACCCATTCAATAAGGGATCGAGTTTGTTTAAGATAAAAATTTCATTTCACCCATTACCCATTAAAATTTATTATTAGTACTTGAATAATTTTTATAAGTTAAATTATAAATTTTTGAAGAAAAAAAATTGACTACTTATATAGAATTATGAGAAACGTTAAAATTTGTAGCCATTATTGTACATTTGTATCATCTCTTTTAACTCAATTCTTTTTCTATAATTTTTTTTCTTAAGATTTTAGTCACCAATGTCGATTTGTAGAAATAGATAGTTGTTTTTTTAATATTATTTTAATCAATGATGTTAAACATGAAGAATGTTAATATTTTCTTTTGTTTTGTATTTTCTTCTTGAAGAGTTTTGAGAATTAATCTTTTTTTTTTTAAATTAACGATATGATACCAAAGATAATGGGTTAAATGAGTCGGTTTGAGTACTACGTAATAATAATGAATGGGTTTGGATTCCAATTTTTCAATCCAATAAATTAATTAGTTGCTTCGAGTGTGTGTAATTTAACATGACACAATACAAAAATGACACAAAATTACTAAAACACGACTTATTGTGTCAGACTTAATTAGACCTATTCAAGCAGGATCTCAGCAGATTTTTGACACATTGGAATTATGCATAGCAAAATTATTTAGATAGAGTGATTGAGTTACATATTTACGAAGGGATTAGTGGTGACACAAGCCTTTAAAAAATAAAAAGTTTTCTTACTCCTAACATAAACTAGTATTAACCACTTGAAATTTGGCCGGCTTCATTTCCTTCAGTGTGAGGGAAGTGGTTCAATGATCGCGTTCGGGGTTTAATTTATATTTTCTTTGGGCTTAGAGCTCGGTGAAAGCGATCTTTCTCCGATATGGAAGTTTGGCGTCGCCGAATATTTGAGAGGTTTAAAATCGGCGATGTCGTATCGAATTGATGTAAGCAGATGCCGATGGTTGTAAATATCTCATATTTTAAAATCTGAGCAGTGCCATATCAGAATTGATGTTATCAGAATTGATGTAAACGGGTGCCATATCAGAATTGATGTAAACGGGTCTCAGTAGTTGTAAATATCTCATATAATATGAGTTGTAATATGAGCATTAGTCTCATGTAATTAAAAAAAAAAACATAAACTAGTATTATTGGACCCCTAAGCAAAATGTTAATTAAGCTCGCACTGATTTAGGTCAAAAAAAAAAAAAAAGATGAGAGAATTTACGTGAAATAACTTCTTGAGAAAACAAATACTTGTATTTTATTTATTATTGGAGTGTTATTAGAAGTAAGCACGTGATGCCTGGGCCGTCACTGGGTAAAGTCTTGATAGTTTTTTTATTACAAATACTATTATTATTATATTGTAGTATATAATATTACAAATGCTATAAGATTATTGCATCAATTCAAATCAATTGATCCATTTCCAAAAGTTTTTCATAGGCAAGAAAATTGAAATCATCTTATCGTCACACATGGTCTATTTTGGGGCCCTCTCCAAATGGCAGTCACAGTTACAAGCTCTTTTTTGCAGCCTGGATTTCTTGCCTTATTTTATAAAATTTGTACTTTTACCAACATAACAAACAATAATACAAACATGTAACCTCACATAATAGTGCAGTCGATTGACCTCTAATAATGAAAGGAGGAGATAAAAGGTTTTAATTTTAATGAAATAAACTTAGTGTGAGGATGAAGTGGGGTAGGCTATATTAACCCAAACAAAACAAAATAAATAAATAAATAAATAAGAGACTACATCATGCGAGTCCCCGGATTGTAAAGAAACTAGTACAGCAATTGAACATTTAAAAAAAAAATTAACGTAATCATGATGTGAGAAATGCCATCAGCAATGACAAAACTTAGGTCAATATTAAGTTATAAAATCATAAGAGTGGAATCATAGGTGTATTGAACATAATCCTTTTACCACACATGGCATTATAATGCATGAATAATAACACTTCTCTTTCCTTCTTTTTCTTCTTGAACTGATGGGTAAAGGCTACATCATCACACACATGTATGCCACAAAGTATGGTCGGAATTTTTATGCCCTAAAATTATTGGTTCCGTGAAAGTTAGGCAAAGGGCATAAAAAAGAAGCGTCCCTAATTTCTTTATTGATAACATTTTTTTCAATTATTATTATTTGGCCTAACAGTTCGAGTAAATTCAAACCTCATATCTCTTGTACTATAACATTAAAGATTTTATCTATCAACTAAATGACCCCCCTGCCAACTTCCTTTGCTATTAGCAACCACTTTTTCTTTATGCTTATAACTTGTGTTTTTGTGCAAATATTTATTGTGGATTGAGATGTGTAACACGATGACCTTGTTACTAATAAGTAAAAGCTTGTCAACTAAAAAATAATAATAATAAAAAATGAGGTTATTTACTAAGTTTAGAATTTAATGATGAACTTAATTTTTGGAGGATACTAAATCAATAGTTATAATTATAACAATCATTATTATTGATTTTGTAACCAAAGTTAGTTGATGTGAGTGGTTTGACACTCTCACTCCTTAAGAGATGCAGGGGTTCAAGCCCCGCTCCTATATAGAGACACGACTTTAACCAATATTTTATCTCTTTCAAGCCAACCTGGTGTGAGCGGGAATTAATCTAAGTTGTAGTATAAGATTAAAGGTGTCTCTTACATTTGGAACTCACTCCGGACCGTGATGGTGAAGACAAAACATACAAAAATTAGCATTGATTTTGTCAAGACAAAAACTCCGTTTGGATCAACATTAAATCTTTATCTTATTTACTGATGTGCTGTAGAAGTCAACCTTAAAAGCAAATCTCAGAAATAACCAGACCTCGATGAGGCTGTACAACACTAACTAATCATATTCTGCAGGATAACTGTCTAAACTTGAACAGACTTTCAGCCAAATGCAACACGTGGACTAAAATACAAATTATCAGAACAGTTGAAGGCTGCACTGAAATTTTTGTCCCAAAAATCTTTTGTGTAAGATGAAAACTGAAACTAAGAAAAGAAAATTCACTTTCAGTTTACCTTTAGGACTGACCGCCGCATAAAATAATGCAGAAATGGAAAGAGAGAATGTGAAAAGGCATGCTCATGCTTGTCGGCCATCTCTATCATATCCATGCCATTAGCACAAACAAAGCAAAAGCAATAAGATTTTCCAAATCATTGCTTGCAAAGACTGAAATAAATTTACTTATTGGCTTCTGTGCCCATAATTATATTCAAGAAAGTTGATGTTCATTGCACTTAAAGAGCAATTTTTTTTTTTTTTTTTGGTAAGTCCAGGAAAAAAATGACATTAAACTGCTCATTTCATTCAATGCATATTCCTTTTCTTCTTTTACCTCAATTCAAGACTCAAGAGGTATGTAAAGTGTCATAGATTCTTTTCAATACTTCTTTCCTTAAGCTGTAGGATATTGAAACTATTTGTCTCTGTTTCCTCTGCTTTGATTAATTAATCTTGATGTACACATATGGCAGATTTGTATGTGGGTGGTTGATTTTTTTGTATTTTGGTGTTTCGGCTTCGTTCTTGATGTGAAAGCAACATTCGGTTTTATATTTTCTTTATTTTGTGTTGTTTATTTTTATGAATATGGGGAGAATATCCTATTCATACAGACTGTTTAGTGTTTCAATTCTTGCGATCATTTGCCTTTCGGTTCATCAAACCAAGGGGCTTGTTAATATTGAGGGTCAGATTCTTCTACTGATAAAGAGTAAGCTTGTTGATAATTCCTATTATTTGGGTAATTGGAACCCAAATGATTCCACTCCTTGTGGATGGATAGGTGTTAATTGCACCACCAATGATTTTGGCCCTGTTGTTTTTTCTCTTAATTTGACTAAGATGAATCTTTCCGGTTACTTGTCTCCAAGCATTGGTGGATTAGTTCATTTGACTGCTCTTGATCTTTCTTTTAATCAATTGTCAAGAAACATACCTAAAGAGATTGGAAATTGTTCGAGTTTGGAGGTTCTTAATTTGAACAACAACAGACTTGAAGCTCATATTCCCAAAGAATTGGGCAACCTTTCTTCTTTGACCATCTTGAATATCTATAACAATCGGATCTCGGGTCCTTTCCCGAAAGAGATTGGAAAACTTTCTGCCTTGTCACAATTGGTCGCGTATAGCAACAACATTAGTGGATTATTGCCGCCTACTCTTGGGAACTTGAAAAGATTGAAGAGTTTCCGAGCAGGACAGAATTTGATATCAGGAAGCTTGCCTTCAGAGATTGGAGGATGTGAGAGCTTGCAATATCTTGGTCTGGCACAAAATCAACTCAGCGGCGAAATCCCAAGAGAGATTGGAATGCTCAAGTATTTGACAGATGTGATCCTTTGGGGCAATCAACTCTCTGGGGTTATTCCTAAAGAGCTTGGCAATTGTACCAGTTTGGAGAGACTTGCACTTTATGATAACAAGCAAGTGGGACCACTACCTAAGGAGCTTGGAAGCATTGGCTCTTTGAAGTATTTGTACATTTACAGAAATGAGCTGAATGGAACAATTCCGAGAGAGATTGGGAAACTTTCTTCAGCATTAGAGATTGATTTCTCGGAGAACTCATTAACCGGAGAGATACCAGTTGAGTTTAGTAAGATACTGGGTTTGGAATTGCTTTACCTTTTTGAAAACATGCTTACAGGTGTCATTCCAGTTGAGCTCACCAATTTGAAGAACTTGACGAAGCTAGATCTTTCAATCAATTCTCTCACTGGTACCATTCCACTGGGGTTCCAGTATTTGACCAATCTGATCATGTTGCAGCTATTTGACAACTCCTTGGTTGGTGGCATTCCTCAAAGACTTGGTGCATATAGCCAACTTTGGGTGGTTGATTTATCAGAAAACCACATAACAGGAAAGATTCCACGCCATATCTGCAGAAATTCTAGCCTGATTTTCTTGAACCTGGGGACTAACAAGCTCACTGGAAGTATCCCAACTGGAGTAACACGTTGCAAATCACTGTCGCAGCTTCGCCTGGGTGGAAACAGCTTTACTGGGAGTTTTCCATCTGATTTATGTAAATTGGCAAACCTCTCTACAGTTGAATTGGACCAGAATGAGTTTAGTGGTCCAATTCCTACTGAAATTGGTAACTGCAATGCTTTGCAAAGGCTACATCTTTCAGATAACTACTTTACAGGTGAATTGCCAAGAGAGGTTGGCAACCTTTCCAATCTTGTGACCTTTAATGTCTCATCAAATTTTCTCACAGGAAGGATACCGCTGGAAATTTTTAGTTGCAAGATGCTTCAACGACTTGATCTCAGCTGGAACAAATTTGTTGGTGCTTTACCGAGAGAGATAGGCAGCCTTTTCCAATTGGAGCTTCTCAAGCTTTCAGAGAATGAACTTTCTGGAAGCATACCGGTACAGATAGGAAATCTCTCGCGTTTGACTGAGCTACAAATGGGTGGCAACTCATTTTCTGGCAGGATACCAGCTGAGTTGGGTTCTCTTTCAAGCTTGCAGATTGCACTGAATCTCAGTTATAACAATCTCTCTGGGTTAATACCTCCAGATCTTGGGAATCTTATTTTACTAGAATACCTCCTGCTCAACAACAATCATTTGTCTGGTGAAATTCCGGGGTCCTTTGTGAATCTGTCAAGCTTACTTGGCTGCAACTTTTCTTACAATAACATAACAGGGCCTATACCTTCCTCACAGACCTTCCAAAACATGTCCGTTAACAGCTTCTCTGGAAACAAAGACCTTTGCGGTGGACCTCTTCAAAATTGTACTCAACCACCATCCCCGCTTCCTTTTCCTTCAGGCACCAACAGTAAAACTGCTCGCTTAGGTAAACTTGTTGCTATTATTGCGGCATCTATTGGTGGGGTCTCTCTTGTGTTGATAACAGTTATCATATATTTCTTGAGACAGCCTGTTGAGGTAGTTGCTCCCTTGCAAGACAAGCAATTATCTTCAACTGTTTCAGACATTTACTTCCCCCCAAAGGAAGGATTCACCTTTAAAGACTTGGTTATTGCCACTGACAATTTCGATGAGAGGTTTGTGATTGGAAGAGGAGCTTGTGGAACAGTTTATAGAGCAGTCTTGAGAACTGGTCATACTGTAGCCGTTAAGAAGCTAGCATCCAACAGAGAGGGCAATAACAATGTTGACAATAGCTTCCGAGCTGAAATCCTTACATTGGGAAAAATCAGGCATCGGAATATTGTGAAGCTATATGGTTTCTGCTACCACCAAGGTTCCAATCTGCTTATGTACGAGTACATGGCAAGGGGAAGTTTGGGGGAGTTACTTCATGGGGCATCCAGTACTCTTGATTGGCAAACCAGATTCATGATTGCCTTGGGGGCTGCTCAGGGACTTTCTTATTTGCATCATGATTGCAAGCCTAGGATTTTTCACCGTGATATAAAGTCCAATAACATACTTCTTGATGACAAGTTTGAAGCTCATGTTGGCGATTTTGGATTGGCAAAGGTGATTGACATGCCACAGTCTAAGTCAATGTCTGCTATTGCTGGTTCTTATGGCTACATAGCTCCTGGTAAGCTACATTCTGAGCCCTTTCGTTCACTATAACTTTGCTAGTTTTCGAATTTTCCAAATGATGCTGAAAAAAGCCACTTATATTAATCATATAGAACTGTCAATTGAACTTCAACTTCTATTGCCAATGAGCTTAAATATTAAGCTTTGTAGCTGTAACGAGTCAAGTAAATTTCTTTTATAATATTTTTGGCCTTATAGTATATCTGCTAATTAACAGTTGTATTCTTATGATAATGCCAGAGTATGCATACACGATGAAAGTTACAGAGAAATGTGACATTTATAGCTATGGAGTTGTGCTGCTGGAGTTGCTGACGGGAAGAGCACCCGTGCAGCCACTAGACCAAGGCGGTGATCTTGTAACGTGGGTGAGGAATTTCATTCGGAATAATTCATTAGTATCCGGAATGCTTGATGCTAGATTGAATCTACAAGATGAGAAAACTGTTTCTCACATGATTACAGTCTTAAAGATTGCTATGCTTTGCACAAATATCTCGCCATTTGATCGTCCAACGATGAGGGAAGTTGTTTTGATGCTCGGCGAGTCAAATAGGCGCCAGGGACACTTTGAATTCTCCCCTATGGACCATGACTCTGATCAGAAACTTGAAAATGAATTCCAAAGCACAGGTTAATAATTTTGCTTACCCAGGATGGTTTTTAGGTGATGATTCATCCTTTGTATCAATTATTTACGAAAGTGTAGCAAAAACTGCCTTAATTTGTACATTTACTAACAATATTGATTACTACTTGCCTTTATTGCTTCATTTGCTGATTAGTAGCATGCTATTGTCATTCTTCTTTTTACCTTGAAATTAATCAGGTAACTAATTATTATTAGCTCAAATTTTTTTAATAACTCACGTACTCATTGAAGCTCTAATGCAGGACGTGAGCCTTAGGTTGGTTGCTCTTTACTATTGGAGATAGAGCTTGGCTTCAGTTCCAAATTGTATTATCAAATTCAGAGCATTTTAAATTGTCACTGGAGTGCCCACTCCAATTCCGATTGCAATCTTTTAAAAAAAAAAAAGAAAAATCTCCCAAAGCATGTATCCTTTTCAACTTCTGGAAATTAAAATGCCAATACTTGGATTAGGAATTGAGAGATCAATCGTAGAAACACACAAACCCAGGATAGGATAGTTAAGCAATTGAACTTGACTAGCCAAGACTTGAGACGAGAAGAAGAAATACAAGAATAGTCTACTGGCCTGATTAGTTTTTGAACCAGATGTTCACAAAAAGTAAAACGTACGAAACACCTTTAAATATGCAAAAGTGAGGTCAGGGAATAGATTGTGTGAAGGTTTTGTAAACCCCTATTGATACTATCTTATTGTGCTCGCAATTAGGTATAAGATCTAGATGTGGTGCATCTGGATCCAGATTGATATTTTTATATTCAGATCGATAAAAAAACATATAAATCTGAAAGCAAGTAATGCGCGGATTGTAGACGAATAGATATCTGCATCAAAAATTAAAATTTAATAATTTAAAATTCATCAATTTATCTAATAATATCAAATAAAATCTAATCATAATTTAACAATCAACAATTTAATACTTAGAATAAAATACAACACCATAAAGTCGGTCTCAGCTACCATGCAGGGCCTAAAATCCCTTGTATGGTGCAGGGGCTGCCATTGAGCCATCGGATTCAGTTTATTTGAATCCAACGGTTAGGGTTTTAATTTGAAAGAAAAGAAAGAAAACTTAAATAAAAGCAAAAAAAGAAGGGCAACCGAAGAAAAGTATTTTTATCTCCCTCTCTTTCTCCCCCACCCCCCTTGTTCTTTCTCCCCCCTCTAGAACATTGAACTAGAAAATCCTTATCTTTCTCCCTCTCCATCCCCACATTCTTCCTCGCTCTCACTCTTGCTCACTCTCCCGCTCCTACTTACGCTCCTGTTCCCGCTCCCGCTCCCACTCTCGCTCTCATGTTAAACACGTTCTCAGATGAATCACAAATTATATCACAAAAGAAATTACAAAACAAAACCCAAGCCTAATCTCCTTATCCCAATCGAAACTCACATCTCTCTCTCTGTCATAGTTCTTCAACCACGATTCCGTCACAGCTGTCTCCCTCTCCATCACGGTTCTTCAACCAGAATCGACTGCTGCCATGTCTCAGCTTCTCTCAATTGGTGGTGGTGCTGCTGCTACGACTTCTCTCTTAAGGATCGACTGGTGCTGGTGCTGCTGTTGCGTCTCTCTTGAGGAATAACTTGTGATGCTGCTACTGATGTGTCCATGCTCCGTCTTGACTGGTGGTGTGGTGTTGTTGCGTCTCTGCTCTGTCTCAATTGGTTCTGCTGCTATCTCTTTCAAATTGCTCTTACAAAGAGATCAGAGCATATATGTTGAGAATTGACATTGGCTCACTGGTATTATTCTTCTATTTGGGTAAATTTTGAGTAATTATTATTTATTTTGTGCATGTAATGTTGGAAAGTTCGTGGTTTATGTGGAGTATCTGGACTTTGCTACTTGGGGTCTCTGTAATGAGCTCCCCCAGCCCCAAAATTTCTCTTTAGTTTTTTTCTTCTATCTATGAATGCTTTAGAGCAGACCGTATGTGAGTAATATTTTGTCTTATTTGAATGCTTAAGCTCTCTTTCATTTTTGCAAACTTTTTTGGCTGTGTGATGAGATGTTTTGAGTAGTTCTTATAAGGACTTGTGCAACTCGTGTTTTGTCTTATTTGAACGATTAAGCTCTCTTTCATTTTTGCAAACTTTTGTTGCAGTGTGAGAGGAGATGTTTTGAATAGTTCAATATAAGGACTTGTGCAACTCAGGGAGTGTCTATAGTCAGTTTTTAACCCAAGCTTTCCATAATATTTTGTTTGTGTCATTTTTAGAATTTTTATTATGCAGTGATAGATAAGGTCAGAGTTATAGAGGAGTGTGGGACTAATTTTGTTTTTTTTAGGGGGGTTTTCCAGCATGCTTTTGTTTGTTTCCCTTTCATTACTGAATCCTTGAAATTCAGTTTAATGTCTTTCATTTTTTTTGTATATCTCTAGAGCAGTGATGGCAAAATGTTTTTGAGTATTAGGACCGCGCTACATTATTTCTTGTATTTTTTATCTGCACCTATTTGAATATTTGAACTTCTATTTTTTACAGCTTTTTATTCTTACATATTTTGTGCTGCAGTTTTAGGGGAAGTTTTGGTGTTCTCTCAGTAATTCTGGGAGATTGCCCTACGGCGCGTTAGGATAGGGCTTTTGAATTCATAGATCTATCCGCTTCGCTCTCAAACTGTCCATCAGGTGCGGGTTTAGTACCAACAAAGTAAAGTTCTCTTTACCACCAGAATCATCAAGCAAAACGTTAGTATCAGATTATATGTTTTGAATTAATTTTTAATTAGGGTTTGATTTGAACTATATCAAGGTTAGATTTGAATGATTGATTTGGGTTTGATTTTAATTGTTGATTTGGGTCTGAATTAAAATTTTTATTGATTTATAGTGTTAGTTTATGTTTTTCCCTTCTCAAGCTTTGGGGCAACAGTGCCATGGATCCACAGCAAAAAAAAGCAGGGGCTACAGGCACAGCCTCGGCCTCGGTCTTAGCCTCAATATGGCAATTTGTCTACTATACTCGATGTATTCCTCACTTTCATTGCTATTGTCTCACTGGTAAATTCTCTCCTATTCCTAATTCGTGCTTTTACACATATTTAGTCACTTTCAATCTGATTTATCAATTAATGTGTATGATATTGTGTTCTGTTTCTTGGTTTTTTCGGAGCACAAAGCTTTTTTTTTTTTAACACTTGGTTGACCATTTTTTACCAATTATATTTGATTTTACAGTCATAATTTTTTCTCATTTAGTACTTTTTAGGTTTTAATGGTGACTTAAATCTTCTTTTTTAATTGTTTGAGTTGAATCTTGTAGCTCTGTTAACATTAAGTTTTGTGTTCCCACCTGAATAAAAGGCTTTCCTTAGAGTGAAATAGTGAAATGAAGAACGATTTCAATTGACTAGTTGTGAAGTTTAATTTTTTATTATCATGGACAGTGTTTTTACCCAGATTTTGCTTGGTTGCTTGCCTACTAGTATGAACACTTTATTGCTTTGAAAACTCATTTGCTATATTAAAGCTTTGGTGGTAAGTTTCTTGTATGGTATATCTGTAGTTATATTATTCTAATTGGAATTTTCTGTATTTAACTCTGAAACTGGCTTGCTAGATTTAAGTAATAATTAGTTATTTTAGTGAAAGTTTCAGCATTTGTGTAGGTATGAAAGTAAAATTAAGTTCAGCTTGAACAATAGGTTGTTTTGATGAATATAGCTTTTGAATGAACTTTCAAATGATGTCAATGCCGAACAATAAATTGTCATTGCTTCCTAGAAGAATAGACTGATCAAGTTACCCTTGTCGTACTTGGAAATTATTCGGAGGGGGCAGAATCTGCTGGATGATGAACTTTGCTGTGGCTTTGTTGTAATTTTGTTGGCTACAGAATTTTAGGCTTGACTTCAGTAAATATAGATTGATATTTGCAAGGCATCTTTTATACGGCTTATGTAAATTTTTTTTTCTTTTTCCATTTACATTGGTGGGTTTCTTTGTAGTTGCTGAGCAAGTGACAGAACACATTCAATTTTACACAACAATTATAAGTATTGACCATGAGGTAGGATATTGGAAAATTGTTGTGTTATTACCCCTCAATGGTAAAATGATTGAAATTGATATGGTGATCACAATTGATGACTTTTGAATGAACCCATATGTTTTAATTATTTATTTATTTATCCTATTATATATTTTAATAAAGCTTAGTTTATTTCATTTGCATGGATTTTTATTTCACAAGATACTTATTTGAAAAATGTCAAAAAAAAATGTTATATTGCTAAAAAATAAATACATTGTTAATAAGCCGTGCTGAGTTTTTACTTTAAAACTACTTACCTTTTTCCTCTTTTTATTTGCCGTAAATTATTGCAATATATCACCACTTTTTTCCGGAGATGATACTTGTAATAAGGTTGGATGATGCACTTGGTGTAATGTACTACATTTTGGTGGATTTTTAGGATGATATGTAGAAAATATTATGTTTGACATAGGAATAGTTAATTTGATTATTTTCATTAAATTGTGTTTCCTATAATTACTTAAAATAAAACAAAAATAACTTGATTAAATTGATTTAGCGGGATGAGGAAATAAGCCTATAAATTTGTATGGGAATTAATAGAATAAACAATGGTTGCAAGGTTATTTATAGTGGAGATTTTGGCTATAAAAAAAGCCGGCAGAATATAAGAGCTCTTATGAATTTATTTGCGAGGCCACTTATTGCAACCATTAGTATTTTACTCATTTTTGGCTTTTTCTTTTATCAAACTTAATAGTTAAGTCATCTATTGCTTTCGCACACTCACTTCTTCGCTTTAATAGTTCACAAATTTCACTCAAATGTGAAGATTTTCAATTTCCACTACAATTTAGTTGAAAGCCATTCCTTGTGTTTAGTACTTTTTCAAGCCTTAATCAGTAAATTGAAGGCATACATTGCTTAACTAGAATTTCAATAATAATTAAAACAAATTGAAACAATCAAGATTATTGATATAATAATTAACAACCGAAAGCCAAATATTTATATATTCAATCATACTTTTCTTTAATAAAAAGCGAGTGCTATATTTTAGAGATAAAAATTAAAGATAACACACTAAGAGGTTTTGATAGTACTCCAACCAAACGAAAGATCTAGAATACTAAAAAGCAAATTCAGCTTGGAATATTATTATTTTGTTAGTTACCTTTATTCATAATACAAATATTTCAAAAGTGATTAAATTTATAAAAAAAAATTAGAAGAAAAATGCTAAAAAAATAATATTATTGAACGTCTAAAATGAACACTTGTAGTCTAAGATATGGCCATTAAAAGATTAAAATTAGTGAACGAAATTCAAGTGAAACAGTTAGATTTAAGACTAAATAAATCGTATTTGTACAATGAGTGTTGTTCAATCCCTTAATATTCTTCTAATAGTCGTGTTAAAGTCACTTTACAAAATGATGGATTAAAAATTTTATGGAATTTAAAAAATAATTATATGAAACATTAAACAGTAAATATGAAACACATTACTTAAAACATGCAATAATGAACATAAAATATGAGTATTTCCGTAACAATAAACATAAACATCAAACACGAAACACTGAACTTGCAACATGAAACATGAACCGTAAACATAAAACAAGGGAAAAAAAGAAAATTTTTAGGGTATTTGAAAAATTATCACGCGAAACATTAAACAACAAACATGAAACATCTTACTTAAAATATGCAATAGCGAACATAAAATATGAGTACCTTGGTAACAGTAAACATACAACATCAAACATAAAACGTAGAACAAGAAATATGAGACGTGGAACGTAAACATGAAACGGGGGCAAAAAAGAAAAATTTTGGGGTATTTGAAAAATTAGTACATAAAACATTGAACAATGAAAATGAAACATATCACTTAAAATAGGTAACAACGAACGTAAAATATGAGTCCCTCCGTAATAGTAAACGTGAAACATAAAACATGAAACATAGAACAACAATTATGAAATTTGAACATAAACATAAAACGGGGATAAAAAGGAAAAATTTCGTGGTATTTCAAAAATTAGTACATGAAACATTTAACAAAAAATATAAAATAGCTTACTTAAAATATGTAACCGCGAACATAAAATATGACCAAGTCTGTAAAAGTAAACTTACAACATCAAACATGAAACGTAGAACGTAAACATGAAATGGAGAAAAAAAAAAAGAAAAATATTGGGGTATTTAGAAAATAATGACATGAAATATATAACAATAGACATGCAACACGTTACTTAAAATATGCAACAATAAACATAAAATATGTTACCTCTGTAACAGTGAATATTAAACGTCAAACGTGAAACATTGAACTTACAACATGAAACATGAACGTAAATATGAAACGAGGGCAAAAGAAAAAAATATCAGGGTATTTGAAAAATAATGACATGAAACATACAACAATAAACATGAAATATTTTACTTAAAATATGCAACAATGAACATAAAATATGAGTACGTCTGTAACAGTGAACATAAAATGTCAAACATGAAACTTTAAACTTACAACATGAAACATGAACGTAAACATAAAACGGAGGAAAAAAAGAAAAATATCGGTGTATTTGGAAAATAATGACATGAAACATACAACAATAAATATGAAACATCTTACTTAAAATATGTAATAATGAACATAAAATATGAATACATCTATAATAGTAAAAATAAAATGTCAAACATGAAACTTTGAACTTGCAACATGAAACATGAATGTAAACATGAAACGGGGGCAAAAGAGAAAAATATCGGGATATTTGGAAAATAATGACATGAAACATATAACAATAAACATAAATCACTTTACTTAAAATATGCAACAATGAACATAAAATATGAGTACGTCTGTAATAGTGAACATAAAACGTCAATATAAAACTTTAAACTTACAACATGAAACATGGACGTAAACATAAAATGAGGGCAAAAAAGAAAAATATTGGTGTATTTAGAAAATAATGACATGAAACATGTAACAATAAATATGAAACATCTTACTTAAAATATGTAACAATGAACATAAAATATGAATACATCTGTAACAGTAAAAATAAAACGTCAAACATGAAACTTTGAACTTACAACATGAAACATGAAACAGGGGCAAAAAAAAAATATCGGGGTATTTAGAAAATAATTATATGAAATATTAAACATTAAACATGAAACTTAAAATGTTAAATATGAGATAAATTTTATAAAAATTAAATTAAACTTTTATCTTTTTGTTAACGCTCGTTTTATTTTATTTTTCAAAATATTTATAATAAAAAAATATTTTTTTATTTTTACTTTAATTATCTTTTTTAATTATTATTATTGTTATTTTTAAAATATTAGTTATTCAATCAATTTTTTTATTTTAATTTATTTAAATTAAATATGTATATTAATGGTACCAATTATAAAAGTTGTTTGGCTGCTAAACAACAATGGGGTCAACATCCACGCCCCATAAAGTCACAAATGAAAATAACACAACATAAATCCAACATTAAGAATAACATAAATCCAAATCTAGCATCACTACAAATCCACAAATAAAATTATAAAAACACCACAAATCTACATAAAATAATGCGAATCCCGATATATTTCTTAATTTAAATTAACTTCAATATTTTTTTAATTATTTCTATTATGGTTTTTCATTTAACTTATATATTTGTTCATTTAATTTAATTTTAATAAATATTTTAATTAAAAAATGTAGATCCCAACATATTTCTTAATTTAATTTAACTTTTATATTTTTTTAATTAATCCTATTATGTTTTTTCATTTAACTTATATATTTTTTATTTAATTTTAATTTAATAAATAATTTAATTAAAAAATAATGATCCAGATATCTGCTTTTTCGGATGCATTTGTATTCGAATCCGGATTTAGATCTGCACAGATTTTAATTTGAAGGATCTGGATCCACATTTTTTAATGTGCGAATTTAGATTTTTTAAATCCGAATCTTTATGGATCTGGCTTGGATCCAGATATTTTTGCATTTGTGCTAGAGATGGCTAATGAGTCGTGCCGCGCATCAAAGTAAGGCCCATGCGTGCTTGTGCTCGTGCCATGTCGTGCCCATTATGTGTTTCGTGCCGTGCCTTTTTTATTTTTTTATTTTTTGCTTAGACCCAGTGCCGTGTTCACTCGTGTCGTGCCTACACACATGTTATGCCCACTCATGTCGTGCCCACACATGTTGTGCTATACTGTGCCTAAGAAAAAAAGACCAATAAGTTTTTTTCTTTTTCTTTTTAATTTTTTAAGAGTGCATTCTAAATTGTTAGTATACTTTTTTCAAGACTGTACTTTTTTTAGGTCCTTTATTCAAATTTAATAAAATCAAAAATTCAAAACTCAATTCCATATTCAATAATAATAAACTAATAATAATAAGAAAATATAATATTAATTACTAAATTTGACCTTGTAGTACTAGAGTTTTTTTTTTAATACTTAACAACAACAATAATAATAATTTTTTTCTTAAAGGTTAACTTAATTGTTAACTTTGACTTACATAGAGTCTAGATCATAGTTCACAATAATATTAATACATATTTATAAAATCATGATATTTATAATTTTATTCATTAAAATCATGATATTAATTAATTATTTAATAAATTATAAATATAAATCAATTTTAGTATTTTTTTTAAACTAAGAATGAAATGAATTTAAAAAATTCAATTTCAAGTTATTTGTAAAATTATAAAATTTTAAGTTTACTTTCATTAAAAATAAAACATGCTTATTACAGGTTTTTTCATGGTGTCGTACTTAGTCCACTTCTAATTGTGTCGTGCTGTTAAGGCCCGTGTGCCCAAAACTCTAAGCCTGACCTAACCCACATGTTGTCGTGTCGTGCCGTGTGCCCCACAAAAACATGTGTTGTACGAACACGTGCCGTGCTCATACCGTTCCATGTGTCATTCGACCTATTGGCCATCTCTAATCCGTACAAGCAACCGAGCATGGTTTTCAAGCTTAAATGTGAATGCCTTAATGGGTCGGTCTAGCCCAAACGAGTTGGTCCAGCCCAATAAGTATTTGTTCCATAGTTCTCATAAAAAACTCAAGTCCTCTAATAATCAATTTAGATGATAATGAAAACTTGTAACATCAGATATGTTTGAATCTTTGTAATTAAATAATGTTCCTTTATCAAATTAGAAAAAATGTCATTTCTTTAAATGAAATCCCCATAAAAATTTCAAAAACCATCCCACTTCTTCAAAATATACACATATTCAAATTGCAAATCACTTTATATTCAAAGTTACAGTAGGGATATAAAAAATAACCGTTCGACCAAGACTCAGGCAATGGCAACAAGTGTTATTTGGTCCAGAGTGAGTCAGGTCCTGAACATCACTTGATAAGCCTGGATCCAGGCTGAAACTCAATATTTATAAAAATTTTACAAAATGTATATTATTTTAAATAATTATATTTATTTGGTCCACATATTACATCTATTTAAATTTTAAACATTTAACGTTCATGTTTTCATGTCCAATTTCATTAAAATAGATTTGAAGTATTATATAATTATAAAATAAATTAAAAAATATACACATATAATATTGTAAAATATAAAATGCAGGCTTTTTAAGCCCGATGGGTGTCCAAGAACATGTTCGGCCAGATCCGAGCATTGCTATTCCAGGCCTGAAACTAGCTTTCGCCATCCTAAGTTGTAGAATCTAAAAAATAATAATAAAAATAATAATAAATGTTCCCATATTTTTCTTTCATGAAAATATTCTAAAATTTTCATCTAAATCACCAAATCTTAAAGCTTGATTCTATAATATAATAACATTGATGATTCTTGTGAAGTTATAATCACCAATAGGTCAAGAGTGATGCTGTGCTGCCCGTCCAACTCCTTGACATGCACAAACATTATATTCAGTATCTGAAGTTGCTTCTTACAAGATTGTTCTTTGAAAATAGACACTCTCAGATTATATTAGAATTGTATTAACTTACAAAATTAAGAGCTTCTCCTTGTTTAATGACCTTTTTTTAAGAAACAACTATATGCACTCAAGAAAGACATTAAATAGAAAGTGAATAAAAATTACCCCAAATAAATATTACAATATCGGTCAACTTATTCAACATGTAAGGGAAAAATTACAACTCCTTTGAGTAGTATAACCTTGTGCTACAAAAGAAGAAAAATGATCCGTAAGCATTCTTTTTTCCGTAGTTAATTTTTGGGTTTGGTAAATTTTTTTATAAATTAATTTTGGCAAAATCACCCCATTCTATAATAGATTTTGAAGAGTAAGGGAGAAATAACTTTTTAAAATCTAATTTTAAAAATTAATTTTATATTTGATACAATTTCATATATATCCTCATATATACTATAAAATTCAAAGCTATCCTTATTAATTAAGAAATAAATCATTAACTTTAAATACATTATTATTGTTACCAATTATACTGATATAACAAAATAAAAAATAAAATTAATAATATAAAATATTTATTTTAGTTATCAATTATTACATGTACACAATAAAAAAAATATTTTATATACATATTTGTAAATGTTTAAATAAAATTTAATTCAATATTATGTCCAATTCAATCATTTACATTCTTACAGCAGTTTAACAGTAAGATTTACTAAACACATACGACTGCTTTTAAACTCATTGTACTTTCAAACTAAATTTTACTAGATGAACAGCTGATTATTTCTATAACACAACTAATAACAATTATTTTAAAAGATACACCGTTACTAAATTGACCTTAATGGTAACTTAACTTCCAAGTACTCGTGTGAGCCTTCAAACGTCTTGTTTGTACTCAAGAGATTTTATCAACTGAAGCACCGCAATCTATAATCATTAGTTACTCTTCAAGAAACAAAGTTGATTTCTATCATTATATATTCAAATTATCCTTTTTATTTATCTTTTTTGGGTAAAGTTATAATCAAGTAAAATTATAATTAACTCAAAGAAGAAAAAATAATTTCTTAATTGGCAAAATACCATAACAACATCTCTAGTAAATTCCCAAATCTCCGAAGAAAAATGAAATTAGGTAAAAGGTTCATATAGAATAATTTTTATCATGTTGCAACAATAAAATGTAAGTACTTTAAAATGAAACAATTTTGATACCCAAAAAAGAAAATACATCTATTTATATGAAAAAAAAATATCTTATGACATTATGAAAAAAAATATTTTATGACATTATAGATAAGAAGTATAGTTTTTGGTTCATTATTAGACATAAGGTCCATTTGAAATTGCTTTTGGAAGGTTCAAAAGTGATTTTGAAATACTAAAAACTAATTTCAATATTTAGTAAACTCTTAAAAATCACTTTTGGTAGAATCCTTATCTTACAAATAGATTTTAAAAAATAGGAAAGGAAAAATACAAAGATGACATGTCGTCTTTGTTATTTGCAGAATTGACAAGCGTAAATAATATGCACCGATGCATATGATAGATGCCTAGACGCTTTTGTTCTAATGTCAAACGACACGTCACTTGTTGAATTAAATCACGGAATGACTGCCTGACATCTCTTTGTTTTCATGGAAATGATACGGCATCTATAAATTGAATTCCAAATAATTTTAATTACAATAAGAGCTTGATTATTTTTATGACAATAAAAGCTTGATTATTTTTAACATTTACATTAAATAATAATCATCACAATCGTAGTTATAGAAATTAAAAACGTAAAAAATACGAGTGATCCCAATATTACATTTTCAATTTTAAGTGCCAGCTATTGTGAGAACACTCATTTGATGAATTTTTTAATTTATAAAATACATATTTACAATCCAATAAATGGGTAATTCAATTTTAATAGAAATTATGATTGCAACTATGACTATTAATTACAATTAAAGCTATAATTGTGATTATATTAAAATAACAAGATAATAAACTTTAGCCATATAAATATACTTTGTACCATAATATTGCAGACCTTAACTCTACAAAAATCAGTTTTTTTCCATATTTTTTGTATATTAAATTCTTCAAAAATACTCTAGCTTTAAGAGAAAACTAAGTCATGTGACATATTTTTTCTCAAAATTATTATTAAAAAAATATTCTTATCAATTAACTTGGAAGAGTTTTAGGCGCAAAATAAAAGAAAAAAAAAAAAGAGATCTTTTGAAAGCCAAATATTATAAAAGGAAAATGATATGATTAGCATCAGGTTGTGCAAAATTGAACCCGTTCCCAAAAAATCGGTTCGGACTTTTCAAGTTCCGGTTTAGTATTTTTTCCTTAAAATTGGACCGAATAAAAAAACCATTAGCATCTTCTTCTATTAAAATAGTGTCATGAAGCATGACTTTAGAGGAAAAAGAAAATAAGAACAGTTAAAATTTGTAAGAAAATTAAAAAAAAAACTATAAATATTTAAACAACCTGACCAAGAATTTTGGTTGCAATTCAATTCTTTTTTGTTTTGTTCTATTCTTATTGATTCTTTAATAAGTTAGTACCTTTTAGTTCGGCCTGATACCAAACAAAATTGACCTATTGCCCACCCCTAATTAGCATTTAGTGATCAATGTTATTTTGAAAAAACAATCATTGTAAAATTTTAATTCAAAGATGATAAGTCTGTCTATTTTTTAAGGAAATTGATTCAGATACTTTAATGGTGCATTATCAATTGGCAATCGGAATGGATTGAAATCAAAATAGGTTAAAATCAAAATTGTTTACTTTAGTTGTAAGAATCAAAATTGGAATAGACTGTATTCTCATTAGAGTGTTTACTTTGTCTCAAAATCAAAATGAATTATTACAAGTTACTAAAATATCGTTAGTTAATTATAGTCGTTAGTGTTATCATTATCAATAATCATAATAATAATTAATAATGATGATGACGACGACGACAATGACAATGATAATAACAATAACAATAATAATAATACTAATAATAATAATAAATATATAAAATATTTTTATCGGCACATAGGTATTGGATATCGTTTTGTTGAAAATCGACATGACATTGAGATTGTTGTTTATGCCTTAATGTCAAATGACATATCAGCTGCTGAAATAAGGTATGGACATCATGACATCTCTTCACTTTATTAGAAAAGGATGCGTCATCTGTAATGTTGGATTCTAAATTATTTTAATAAAAGTACGGTAAGAGATTCCTTATTTTTAACAATTACAAGAAATAATAATTATTACAATTGTAATTGTTAAAAAAAAAATACAAGTGATCATAACATTTGAATTTCAACCTAAACCCTAACTATTGTGAGTCACTCATCTATTAGATTGTAAATTTTCTAAATAATTAAATTACTTATTTACTGTCCAATAAAAAAGTTACTCAATTTTAATAGTAATTACAATAACAATTACAATTATAATTTTAACTGTTAATGACAATTAAAACTATAATTACAATTATAATAAAATAACTAGATAATACATTTTGGCTATATAAACATAGCATTGTATCATAATATCATAGAATAGAAATATGCAAACTTCATTTGTTTGTTTAGATTTGGTGCATACAAAACTCACATAATAGGTCAAAAATAGTATGCATCGGCACATACTATTTGCGTTTATCGTTTATATAAATACCACAGATGTCATACTGGTTTTCTTATTATGACATGAATGAAATGTCATTGTGCTACAAAATAATAAATGACTTGTCATGTGCTGGCCAACAAAATTTAAAATATTACAAGTAATGTTATTGAAAAATAGACGATTTGTCATGTTTTGTCAAAATAGAAAAATAAAAAAGCACAGTTAACTTTTTTTAGAGTCTAATTTTTTTTGAAAAAGTGCATTTTGGGAAAAACTGACTATCTTTGATTTCCTTTTGGTTTAACTGATAGACTTTTGCCAAAGTGTGTGCATATATAGACACACACATATATACACACATACATACAAATGTCATGTCGATTACAAGGAAAATAGAAAATGATGCATTATCCAGTGCTTGTTGGTCATTAAAATTTAAAACAATGCATGTATAGTTGTTGAAAAATAGACTACTTGTCATGTCTAAAATAAAATTTTACAGTTATAGTTTCCTTGAAATAGAAAAATAGAAAAGCACTGTGAACGATGTTTCTATTATTATTATTATTTTAGAGTACATTTTTTAAAAATAAAATAAAATAAAAAGAAAATTGTATTTCAAGACAAATGAGCTATCTTTCATTTTCTTTGAGTTTAGGTGATGGTCTTTTGATTTGCTAATTTTAGTTTCATAAGTGGTCTCTATATTCACATATATTAATATTAAGGAAAAAATGAATATTTGGAAGAAAATGTATTACACATACAGTGAACAATTCATACATTTTTTGACCAAATTTAGAATGAGTCTAATGGGATGCGGAGAGGTCGATTTCCCTCATAAACCCAAAGTGTGTGTGTGTATGAGTTTTTTTTTTTCAAGTTAAAGCTTTTTTCCTTAATTTTATACAAATATTGAAATAAATTATTCTTAGTATTGGAGGAAACAAACAAGTAAAAACAACTGAATAATTTGAATAATTTATTGTTTTATTTAGTTGCTAAACGAATAAACGGTCCCTTACTTTGATTAAGGATCATGTTGAATTCAAGGTAGCAAATGACGTATCGCCGGTCTAATAAGCAAGTAGACGACGTGTCGTTTATGTAAGAAGTAAACGAATGCATATTGTTTTCAATCAAAAGACAAAAGATGCGTCGTACATAGTAGGCGTTGGTGCATATTATTTATGCTTCTTTTTATATATATATATATATAATTATAACGACATGTCGTTTGTAAATTAAGAAAGGGACCATTTCGTCGGCTACTTAGAGAGCAAGAAACGACGCATCATATTATTCTTATTTTTTCATGGTCGGTTTTTAAAAAAAATGAAAAAGGAAAATGCGGAATGGCTACCTTTGGGTTCCTTTAGTTTAACTGATGGTTTCTTGATTCACTAATTTTAGTTTGGTAAGTGGCCTTTACCCACATATATTAATATTAAGGAAAAAAAATGAATATTTCAAAAAAAATGTACTACATGTACCATGAACAATTTTTATATTGCTGAACCAAATCTATATCTATATATAAAGTTGAGACCACAAGAGGTGATGTGGCATTACTATTTCTCATCTTCTTATATTCTCTATTATCTAATATATTGGTTGAAATTAAAAATAATTACATTACAAAATATTAAAATAGAAAATAATTATTAGATTACATGTCTCTTCCTCTTTCTATTTAAATTCAACAATATGTAGCCATTAATAATAATTAATTATAAGTCTTGAAACATTCATTTATTTTAGGGAAATTATCATTGACCCACCTTTCTTTTGTCTTATGTTCATCTAACCACTACTAAATTTTAACATGTTCTTTGCACCACCTTTCGTTTTAAATTTGTATCAAGTAGCCACTTTTACACTAACACCATTAAAAAATTTAAATAAGATGACAATTTTACCCCTAAATAAATTAAAAGACTATTTTATTTTATAAAACTTTGAAAATAAAAATTATAATTATAAAAATACCCTAGATTAAATAAAGAAATAAATCCCAAAATTAGAATTTTTATTTTAATAAAAATTATTTTAATAAAAATTATAATTATAAAAATAATTGTAAAATTTTGGGATTTAATAAACATCCCCTAAATTATTAAAATTTTAGGATTTACTTTTAATAAATAAATTCATTTATTTTAATAAAATTTTACAAAATAAAATTTTTAATAAATAAATACAGTTATTTTTATTAAAATTTTTGCAAAATTATAAATTTTTAATAAAAATAATTATTAAAATTTTGTAAAATCTAAATCTAATAAAAGTCAACTGAGCACCTCTATTTTGGATTTATTTTTTGTTTAATTTAAACGTATTTTATAATTATATATTTTTTATTTTTTAAAACTTTTATAAAATAAAGTAGTCTTTTAATTTTTTTAGGGGTAAAATTGTCATTTTATTTAAATTATTTAATGGTGTTAGTGCAAAAGTGGCTAATTGATACAAATTTAAAAAGAAATGTGGTGGAGAGAACATGTTAAAATTTTGTGGTGGTTGGATGAACATAAGGCAAAAGAAAGGTGGGTGAGTAGTAACTTTCCTTTATTTTATTATGCCAATAATTAAACTTTAGTATATTAAAATACATCAATTAATTAATATAAGAAGAAAGGTTTATTCATCTTCCCTCAACAATGCCATTAGGGTCAATTTTAATATCATAATCTCATATTTAATTATGCAATTTTTTGTTTAGAGCCTTTTAGCTTCTTCAAACTCTATAAACATTAAATATTTAAGATTTTTAGCATTATTATTTGTCATCTTTTTATATTCTCTATTATCTAATATATGGGTTGAGATTAAAAAATAATTACATTACAAAATATTAAAAATAAAAAATAAATAGAAAATAATTATTAGATTACAAAAGATTACATGTCTCTTCCTCTTTTTATTTAAATTCAACAATATGTATCCATTAACAGTAATTAATTATAAGTCATGAAACATTCATTTATTTTATCAAGCCAACAACTAAACTTTGGTGGGTTAAAATACATCAACTAATTAATATAAGAAGGAAGATTCTTTCATCTTCCCCCACTAATGCCACTAGGGGCTAATTTTAATGCTATAATCTCATATTTAATTATACAACTTTTTGTTTTGTGTCTTTTGGCTTCTTCAAACTCTATAAACATTAAGTATTTAGGATTTGTTATATTTGGATTTTTTTTTAATTATTTAACCAACATGCTCTTTAGAAATATTCTTTTATTTTTATTTTTTAACTTATTTGAATTTTTAGTATTGTGTGCTTCATGGAGTACTCTTTTCTTCATGAGTTAAACAATAATAAAGATAGTTGAATGATAAGGGTTAGGTTTTGTAGGATGTGAGAGTCTGTTAATACCAAGAAGAATGGAGAATGATTAGTGTGAACATGATTATTATTGATGAAAATGTTGTATAAAAAATTCATTCTCCTATTACTTTCTCTAATTTTTTTTGCCAATTGTTTAACATTTAATGTAGCATTTCTTTTTTGTAGGAAAATCTAATACATGCAACAATCAGGAAAATTTTAGTGACAAGGTTTAGGCACATGTTAAGTGAGGGTTCTTTGTACATTATTAAGAATTTGAAAGTTGTTTCAACTACAGGCGAGTACATATCATTTTCAAATCAGTATAAAATTATTTTATTGGTTATAACTTCGCTTAAGAGGTTAGAAGAATGAACTGTTAAGATTCCAATCAATGGATTCCAATTCATATCTCCGAATTCGATTAATATACGTGTAAATGATAACACAATTCTCTCAGGTATTGTTTTTTTAATTATTAATGTTTGTTAATCTTTAATGCTGCGTTTACTTGCCGGATTGGGGAATCGGAGTTCGGAATCGGAATGATTAACGCGTTTACTTCGAAAAAAATGAAGCAGGAATCGGAATCAAAATGGTGGGGCCTACAACTATTTGGGAATGAGGAATGAGAGACTCATTCTCATGGGGGGAGGTGGGAATCAGTCTCCCATTCCTAGGACTTCCCATTTTACCCCCAATCATATTCAAATATTCTTAACCTATCCTCATTTAAATTAAAAAATAAATACCAAAAACACGCAGTTGCCGTCGGTTCTGAATGGCCAGTCGTCGTCGTCGCAGCTGGTGTCGTGCTCGCGATCTACTGTTGTCGTTCATCACGATTTGTTGCTATAGCGACCTGCTGCTGCGAGTCATCGCGATCTGCTGCCGTGGTTGCGATCGATCTGTTGCCGCCGTGGTCGCACTCGTCCTGCCACAGTTTGTCGTCGCAATCTGCTACCTCCGATGAAGAGGAGCATAATGTTTGTTTTGGGAATTATAATTTTATATTTTAAATTATTAATTTCTTATATTGTTTGGCCACTGATTGTCTATTAAAATTATATAGATTGGTGTTTGTATTATTTCATTGTTTGCTTATTTGTTATTAATGTTATTATTGTTGTTGTTGTTGTAGTAGTAGTAGTAGTAGTTGTTGTTGTTGTTGTTGTTTTAATTTCATTATTATCATTAATACCAAAGGACAACTATTATTATTATTAACAACTAAGGGCATTTTAGTAACTTAAAACAACTTAACTTATTCCGATTCTGATTCTTAGATAAAGTAAACACATCAATGGAGTTCTAACTCATTTCGATTCCGATTCCTACAGTTCAAGTAAACAACTTATTCTGATTCCCATTCCAGCTCATTTCGATTCCAATCAATTCGAATTCAGCTTATTCCGATTACTAACAAGTAAATGCACTATAAGTGTATATTAGAAATTATTGATCCTTATGTTTTAACATGCTTATATTATTTTTTCATAATATTACAGATGTTGTCAGAAATTTATGTGATGTGAGTGATATTGAGATCGTTGGAGCTAGTTGGAAAAAAAGAGATATAAAAGTTCTAATATATTGGCAAGTTGAATATAATTTGGAAATTATCAACAACTACAAAAGGTATAAGGTCTGTATACTTATTGTTAACATATATGTTTACATATTGTTGATTTTGATGATAACAAATAAGATTAAGAATGATTAAGTTTTAAAAAGCTTAAATTATTTTTTATACATTTTAGATAAATCATTATTTTCACATTTTAAATGTTTTATATTTAATGGAAAAATGATTTTATGAAATTGATTGTTTTTCAAGTTTATGGTTTAATTGAAAGTGTTTTGAAAACTTGAAAATCAACAAGTATTGTTTGAAATTATGGATAAGGACTTACTTGAAAAGTGTTATAGTATTTTGGGTCATTTCATAATTTCAAAAAGTTTTGGTATTCACAAATTATTATTTAGAAATTCTGAAATTGGATTTAATTGTAAAGTTTTATAACGTTTTGGGCCATAGTACAGTTATAGAAAGTTTTGGGGTAAAACTGTAATTTTTGGTAAACAGTTTGCTGGAAATTACCCCTTCACCGTTAACAAGAAAACGGTGAACCGTTTATTTCCAGAATGTTAACCTTGAACCGTTTAGTAAAAAGGTTAAGCCAAATCTATTTTTGCAGGTCTCTGGAAATTACCCCTTCACCGTTAACAAGAAAACGGTGAACCGTTTATTTCCAGAATGTTAACCTTGAACCGTTTAGTAAGAACGGTTAAGCCAAATTTATTTTGCAGGTTTCTGGAAATTACCCCTTCACCGTTTAAAGAAAACGGTGAACCGTTTATTTCCAGATTGCTAACCTTGAACCGTTTAGTAAGAACGGTTAAGCCAAATTTATTTTGCAGGTCTCTGGAAATTACCCCTTCACCGTTTACAAGAAAACGGTGAACCGTTTATTTGAAATTCAGCTCAACGGTAACTTTGACCAGCGCAAACGGTTAACCGTTAATGGTTAACCTTGATCCGTTTTCTGGCAAAAATGCATAACGGCTAGTTTTTGAGCTCCAACTATAAAAACTCAAATCCAACTCATTTTCAAGCTCTTTAGCAAGCACAAACAAAAGGTATACAACATATCTTGAGCTCTCAATTCGTGAATCATAAATCTTTGAATCATATTTGTTCTTCATTTTGTATATCTACTCTTTGAGAGAGTTTTTGTTGTACTTTTCAATTTCTCATCAAATTTGTGAGTGGTAAAGTGTGTGATACACTTGAGTGAAGAGATTGGGAGATAATCTCTTTGTTGTAAAGGTTCATTGACACCTTGAAGTCAATTGTAAGTTCATTAAGCCTTGGAAAGGCTTGATAGTGAAATCCTCAAGCCCGTGTGCTTGGAGGCGTGGACGAGGCGGGATAGCCGAACCACGTAAAAATCCTTGAGTTTGCTTTCTCTTCTCTTACTCATTTATTATTGTGCTTTTATTGAATTTATTGTTTTCAATTTTATTAAGGCATTAGATTTTGATTGTTGTGGATTGTTGTGTGATTTGATTAGGATAATTTTTAAAACACCAATTCACCCCCCCTCTTGGGTTGCACACTTGTATTTCAATTGGTATCAGAGCGAGGTGCTCTTGTATAGACTTAACCGTCTAGAGTTAAAGATCAATCGCAACTCAAATTAGCTCAACATTCATGGAAGGCCAATCCACCACTAGACCTCCATATTTTGATGGAAATGATTACCCGTATTGGAAAACTAGGATGAGAGTATTTTTACAAGCCTTAAACTATGAAATATGGGAAATAGTTTGTGATGACTCATTCATTCCTAGGAATAATGCCTTAAGTGATTTAGATAGAAAAATGATGTCTTTAAATTCCAAAGCTATGAATGCTTTATTTTGTGCCTTAGATAAAATGAATTTTATAAAGTTTCAAGTTGTTCTAATGCTTATGATATATGGATAAAAATTGAACTAATGTATGAGGAGACGACAAATGAGGAGGAATCTCATGAAGTGTCAAATTTGGCACTTATGGCAATTGGAGATGAATCGGATGATGAGCTTGATGAGGTAAGTGATCCTACCTATGATGAATTGCATGATGCTTTTAAAGAATTGCATGATGAGTTTATGAAAATTGGTAAAAGAATGTATGCCTTAAAAAGAAAATGGTAGAGCTCACAAATGAAAATGAATCTTTAAGTGCAAAGATTTCATGCTTAGAATTAGAGAATAAAACATTGAATGATAAAGTTGCATTATTAAATGAGAAATTTAGCACTTCATACAAGCATCTAGAATCACATGTAGATAACTTGAAAAATGAAAATGATGCTTTACAAAAACGCAATGATTCATTAAATAAAATGATTAAAGGACTCGAGTTAGATAATAAAATCTTGCATGATAAAGTTGCATCATTTACATGTAAACAAAGTACTTCATATGAGCTTGAGAAATCACATGTTGATGAATTAATGAATGAAAATGAAGTGCTTAAGAAGAGGAGCAATGAGTTAAATGAGATTGTCTTAAAATTCACAAATGGTCAAAAGAATTTAGGAAAATTACTTAATACACAAAAATGTGTGTTTGACAAAGGAGGTATTGGGTATAAGCCTAATTTGAAACAAAAATATTATAAGAATTATTTTGTTAAGGCTACCTCCACATGTGATCATAAGATTGTTTGTCATTATTGTAATGGAAATGGTCATATGAGTTATAAATGCCATGTTAAAAGAAATGCATATTATGGAGCAAAATGTATTTGGGTTCCAAAGGAACTATCGCTAACACTCAAGGACCCAAGGGTATTTGGGTACCAAAGGGCACAACGTGAATGTTTTCTTTGTAGGTACCACAATCAAGGAATGGTGGAGAGTTCCTTGATGAAAGCTTATGAGGATAATCATTTGATTTTGATCTAGAAGAAAAAGATGAGGCAAGATGATTTAATTGTTTTGGTAACAATTCTTGCCATGTTGATTTTGTTGAATGGATCATGATAAATGGATAATAGCTTAAATTTGTGAAAGTATGCTTATATGTTTACATGATGGAATATCATTGTGTATAACATTGAGTGATTTATCATGATGCCTTTATTTGATTTTGATGATTATATGGTCTTTGATTTCTTCTTCTCAATTGTCTATAATCATTGTCCATCTCTTATGCATGTGTGAATTCATGTACTATTAATTGTGTTATATCATCATTCATTGAATTGGCCTATGTGAGCATTTGTAATAATGGATTTGATCACTTGTTCATAATGATGGCTTTTCTAAATAGTTATGTTGATTTTGATGGTCTAAAGATTTGAGATAAAGAATATGCTTTGATGATTATATGTATTTGATGAAGTTTTGATCTTATGCAATCTATGATTGGAGAATGGATGCATTGTTTGTACTTTATCGATGTATTATTGAATATGCATTGTTGCTTTCATTATGGATTAAGGATGATTATTATTTGATAATTGAATGTTTTATAATGTGGAATTAATTTCTTGATGATTTTGATGATTGATGATTATATTTGTGCGGCTTGATGAATTGAAGTAATTGTTGATTTGTTATAATTGCTTAAGCTTATATGGAAGCCTTTTTAACCATGTTGTGCATTTGAGGTTTTCTTCATTTTTAAAGAGAGATTTTATTGAAATTGTTGCTCGCACAAATTGGATAATTTTGAGCTAATATGCCTATCTTGAACTTTTGATGATTGATAGGGGGAGTTTTTATTCTCTTTGATGATAAAAAGGGAGATATTATTTGTAAGGGAGAAATACATTTACTTTGAAATCTTAAGCATATGAGATTTTTTAAATTTTATTGAAATGTCACATTAAATCTTTGATGAGTTTAGTTGTCTTGTTATTATTTATAGAGCTTGGATTGTTGACATTATGCTCTTATGACTCTTGCATTCCCTTGCTTAGCTTATTACTTGTTCTATTTTGGATAATATGCATTTTGAATATTTTTGTTATCCAAAGGGGGAGACATAGTAATATACCATTTTGATGATATCAAAAGGGGGAGAATAATATGCGCTTTGAGTATTCTTTTGGTTGATATATGATTATGGTAATGATTTTGATGATTTTGAGATATTTTGATTATTTGATTACATGGGTGTTTTATATGGTGATTTTATGTTTTGAGTTGTTGATTTCATAATTGATGGAATCATGATTCATGATTATTTTATGGTTGATAAATTGTGTGATGCTTTGTATATGGAGTTGGCTTGTATAATGATTTATAATAATTTGAGAGTGATATTACTAAATCTTGTATTTGAGGTGATGCTTGTTGTTAGGGGGAGATTCTATCAAAATTTCTACTTGGACAACATGGGTAATAAATTTACTCCTTTTATTCTATCCCTTTAAGGTTTTTTTTATGATGAAAGGGGAGAAAAATACTTGTTTTAAACTTATTCAAAATTTTGCTATTTTTCTTCAATTTTCCATTAAGTTTTCTTTTTGATGATGAAGGGGGAGAAGAATACATGTATTTAAATTTGTTAATTTACCTAAATTGTAAGAGGAGCTTACATTTAGGGGGAGTAATTTATGCAATCATTCTTTAAATACATGAAATGTTTGTCATCATCAAAAAGGGGGAGAATGTTAACATATATGTTTTCATAATATTGATTTTGATGATAACAAACAAGATTAATTTTTGAATCATTCTTTAAAACCATGAAAGATTTGTCATCATCAAAAAGGGGGAGATTGTTAACATATATGTTTACATATTGTTGATTTTGATGATAACAAATAAGATTAAGAATGATTAAGTTTTAAAAAGCTTAAATTATTTTTTATACATTTTAGATAAATCATTATTTTCACATTTTAAATGTTTTATATTTAATGGAAAAATGATTTTATGAAATTGATTGTTTTTCAAGTTTATGGTTTAATTGAAAGTGTTTTGAAAACTTGAAAATCAACAAGTATTGTTTGAAATTATGGATAAGGACTTACTTGAAAAGTGTTATAGTATTTTGGGTCATTTCATAATTTCAAAAAGTTTTGGTATTCACAAATTATTATTTAGAAATTCTGAAATTGGATTTAATTGTAAAGTTTTATAACGTTTTGGGCCATAGTACAGTTATAGAAAGTTTTGGGGTAAAACTGTAATTTTTGGTAAACAGTTTACTGGAAATTACCCCTTCACCGTTAACAAGAAAACGGTGAACCGTTTATTTCCAGAATGTTAACCTTGAACCGTTTAGTAAAAAGGTTAAGCCAAATCTATTTTGCAGGTCTCTGGAAATTACCCCTTCACCGTTAACAAGAAAACGGTGAACCGTTTATTTCCAGAATGTTAACCTTGAACCGTTTAGTAAGAACGGTTAAGCCAAATTTATTTTGCAGGTCTCTGGAAATTACCCCTTCACCGTTTACAGAAAACGGTGAACCGTTTATTTCCAGATTGCTAACCTTGAACCGTTTAGTAAGAACGGTTAAGCCAAATTTATTTTGCAGGTCTCTGGAAATTACCCCTTCACCGTTTACAAGAAAACGGCGAACCGTTTATTTGAAATTCAGCTCAACGGTAACTTTGACCAGCGCAAACGGTTAACCGTTAAGGGTTAACCTTGATCCGTTTTCTGGCAAAAATGCATAACGGCTAGTTTTTGAGCTCCAACTATAAAAACTCAAATCCAACTCATTTTCAAGCTCTCTAGCACGCACAAACAAAAGGCATACAACATATCTTGAGCTCTCAATTCGTGAATCACAAATCCTTGAGCCATCTTTGTTCTTCATTTTGTATATCTACTCTTTGAGAGAGTTTTTGTTGTACTTTTCAATTTCTCATCAAATTTGTGAGTGATTAAGTGTGTGATACACTTGAGTGAAGAGATTGGGAGATAATCTCTTTGTTGTAAAGGTTCATTGACACCTTGAAGTCAATTGTAAGTTCATTAAGCCTTGGAAAGGCTTGGATAGTGAAATCCTCAAGCCCGGTGTGCTTGGAGGCGTGGGCGGGGATAGCCGAACCACGTAAAAATCCTTGAGTTTGCTTTCTCCTCTCTTACTCATTTATTATTGTGCTTTTATTGAATTTATTGTTTTCAATTTTATTAAGGCATTAGATTTTGATTGTTGTGGATTGTTGTGTGATTTGATTAGGATATTTTTTAAAACACCAATTCACCCCCCCTCTTGGGTTGCACACTTGTATTTCACTTATACTATACACATTAATATATTTTTTTAAAGTTAACAAAAAAAATTAACTTTCATAAATAACATTAGTTTTATAAGGCTACCTCATCTTAAAAAAAATCAATTCATATTTTTTTTTATCAGTTTCATCATGTGCAAAGTAAGAAAAAAAGACAAGACTAAATTCTTTTTTCAAAGTCGCGCAAAGCGCGATTCTATTAACTAGTTTAGAATAAGCCAATGAGAGATTGAGAGATTGTTTTCTCACATAAGGCCCAAAGTGTGTGTGTGCGTGTGTACTTATAAAGGTTTTTTTTTTCAAATTAAAGTTTTTTCCCTAATTTTACTATTATATTGAAATAATTTGATTTCCAGTGTTAGAGAAAATAAATGAACAATTCAAATATTTTGTCATTTTATTTAATGATTAACAAACAAACGGTCCTTTACTTTGATTAAGGCCTAGCTTGGGATTGCTTTTAGAAGGCCTAAAAATGATTTTGAAAATCTAAAAGTTAATTTTAGGATTTGGTAAAAAAAATCAAAATCACTTTTGTCAAAATCAGCCCATCCTACAGCTGATTATTGAAAAGCAGGGAATGAGTAATTTTTAGATTCTGATTGTGAGAATCAATTTTATCTTTTAATACAATTCCATAAATATCTGTAAAATTATTACCTAAACTCAAAATTATCCTTATTCCAATTGGAAACAAAATAAATATTTTAATAAATTTTTATTATAATTCATCAATATCAATTTATTAATATCAATTTGTTGGTCGAATTATTATTAAATTTGTTTCACTATATTATTAATTTAATTATCAATGGTTTTAAGATAAAAAATAAAATCAATATATTATAAATTTTATTTTTAGTAAAAATTATTATAATACACAATTAAAAATATTATATATTTATATATATATATATATATATATATTGAAATACTAACAAGGCAACCCAAGAGGGGGGGTGAATTGGGATTTTAAAAAATAAGCAACTAAAAATACAATGAAGTAATACTTAAACAATCAAATTCGAAATTAACAAATTAATTTGCAATAAAAGTAAAGAGATAGGGAAAGAGAGATCAAACACAATGATTTTTACGTGGTTCGGCTATCCCCGCCTACGTCCACGCCTCCAAGCACACCGGGCTTGAGGATTCCACTAAGCAAGCCACCAAGGCCTCAAATGCTTACAATTGACTTCCAAGGTGTCAATAAACCTTTACAACAAGAGATTATTCCCAATCTCTTAACCCAAGTGTATCCCAACACTTACAATCACTCAAACAAAAGATTACAAGTAATTTTTCTCTCACACAATCTTTAAGATTACAAATGAAAGCTTGATGTGTGAATAAAATGAAGCAAGAAAGTGTTTAAGGCTCTATGAAGATTGTATAAACGTGTATAAGCTCAATGGTAGTGTTGTGATCAACCTTTGAAATGATTTAAATGAGCTTATTTATAGTTGGAGCCGAAAACTAGCCGTTATAGCCTAATTCTTCAGAAAACGGATCGCCGTTAACCGTTAACGGTTAGCCGTTTGCGCGGGTCAAAGTTACCGTTATGCTGGATTTCAAATAAACGGTTGACCGTTAGTAGTTACCCTTTCGCCGTTAATATCCAGAGACCTGCACAACTGAAAAACATCTATCCGTTCTTGCTAAACGGTTAAGGCTTAAGAAAGTATGTCTCTCTGGAAATTAACGGTTAGCCGTTATTATTTAACGGTTCGCCGGTTATTTCCAGTATCCTTTAAAAACAAAATGCTTAACCTTTAACACTAAACGGTTAAGGCTTAAGGAAAGTATGTCTCTCTGGAAATTAACGGTTAGCCGTTATTATTTAACGGTTCGCCGGTTATTTCCAGTATCCTTTAAAAACAAAATGCTTAACCTTTAACACTAAACGGTTAAGGCTTAACAAATTATGTCTCTCTGGAAATTAACGGTTAGCCGTTATTAGTTAACGGTTCGCCGGTTATTTCCAGTATCCTTTAAAAACAAAAAGCTTAACCTTTAACACTAAACGGTTAAGGCTTAACAAATTATGTCTCTCTGGAAATTAACGGTTAGCCGTTATTTGTTAACGGTTCACCGGTTATTTCCAGTAGCCTTTAAAAACAAAAAGAACCTTAACGGTTAAGGCTTAAGACAATAGCCTGTCTCTGCATATTATCGGTTAACCGTTAATATTAACGGTTCACCGATTATTTCCAGAATTGCACATTTTGCAGAGATTTTCCAGTTTCTTAAAAACTTGTAAATACTCATAGAAAAATTCTTGCTTTTAAGAAATTATTTGATATTATGAAAACTCCAACAAATTTATCAAAATGTTTGTTATCATCAAAATCAATAAAATAAACATTTACAAGTTAACAATCTCCCCCTTTTTGATGATGACAAACTTTGCTTTTGCTCCCCCTTACTATATGCTCCCCCTACCAATATGACTCAAAACAATTTTGGCATTATAGCAGGTTTGCAAAGACAAGTTTAAGAACTCTCTTTGTTATAACAAAAACAAGTACAAAAACTGCCCAAAAACAAGTGTGAAATCTGCAAAATCTCTCCCCCTTCATCATCAAAAACAAAACGTAAGAAAAAGAAGTATGAGAGAAATAGAATAGCAAAAATTTCGGCAGAGTTTCCCTTGAAAAATGGCAAAATCTCAAAATACAACCATGAGGACAAACACTCCCAAATATATCAAGGCAAGCAATGCACAACCCAACAGCTCCAAAGTTACACAAATCACACAACAACTCCAATCACACAACATCTCCAAACACATAATATCTCCAAATTGTTTCAAATCATTCAACCAGAAAATATATAGAGAAAACATCCATATCAACTATCAATCCACAATATCAACAATAACATTACATGTAAAAAAAAATAACCACAATATCATGATATAATCAAAATATGAAATGTATGTGCGAAACTTCAAAGAAAATAGAAAACTAAGATGCTCGCCGCGACGTGGGAGGTCGCGTAGAAGAGGGTCGCAAAGATGAAGGTCGCGAAGCTGCTCGTCGTGTAGAAGGGGCTGTAGAAGTAGGAGCAGTAGAAGGAGGTGCTGAAGTAGTAGGCTGCGAAGAGGGGGCTGCTGCAGATGTGCTACCAGGGTCATATCCAAAGTACCCCAGAATCTGTCGCTGTGCAGCAATGATCTCATACTGATGATCAATGCTCTGCTCCTGAAATGTCTGAAGCTGTGACCGGAGCTGCTGCTGATCGTGAGTAATAGCGTCCATACGATCAAGAATCAGCTGCTGGCGCTCGGAAATCTGGCGAACATCAGCAACTAGCTGCTGCAGAATATCAGACTGAGCTGGAGTATGAGATGGCTGAGAGGCAGAAGGCTGCTCATAGGCTGGAGGCGGCTCAGAAACTGGAGGAGGCTCGGGAGCAGAAGGGATATCCGTATCCATCTCATGTGCTGTAGAATCAGAAGGGACTGATGGTGGAGGAACATCCCGACGACGAGAAGGTGGAGGCTGAGCTCCAAGTCGGAAGTCAGGAAGCTGATCGGGAGTGTAGATGTCGTTAAGCATCCGATCATCCTCAGGAGCAATCAAGGTGTCCCGATTCTTGGCGTTAGAGGTCTTGAGCCACTGCCCGTTCCTCCTAGTGAACCCAATACTGCTCATAGCATCCCTACCAATCCTTTTGGGCTCCTTGTACACCGTATCCCTAATTGGCACTTGGAAGTGCCGCAAAATCTTGGTAATCAGACTACCATAGGGAAGCAAACGGTGAGAAACACCCGGAGTGGTCAACATGTGGCGCACAATGATATAACCAAGGTTAACATCCCGCCCACTAAGAAGACTATCTAGTAACCCGACATCTAAACGAGTTACCTCATCCGTGTGACCTTTCCTAGGTGTAACAATGTGCTGAAGAATGGAATGGAGAATACGGACCTGAAAAGGGAGTAGCTGAGAGCGAAAAGGAAGACTACAAATGTCATCACTCAAATCCCTACGACGACAGATGTTACGGACTCCCTCATGGTGGACAAACTCAGCAAAAGATAGGATTTTTCGAGAAGTATAAAAAGAATGACCCTCATCCGGAATACCAAGTATGACAGTGTTCAAAAACTCTACATCAAAATCAATAGGAACACCGCCAACAACAGTAACAATTCTATCTAGACGAGTGGCAGACAATTTCATATTAGAATAAAAGACTCGAACTAGATTCGGATAAACTTTATCATCAAGGAATAAAACGGATTCCCAGGGTCTAAGCATGTTAGTCACAATCCTATTACATACAATCAAATCCTTAAAATCATCTACATCCGCAAAATAAGAATCAATAACCTGACGACCCATAAATCGGGTCTCAAAGCGTCTGAGCAATGTAGGTGTAGGGAAATGAAGCCTTTCAAATTCAGAGGCTTCCCGTGGTAGTATGGGGTTGACACTAGGTGCATGTTTCCTTCTCCGAGGTCTCTGAGATGATTCAGCCATTGATGGAGAGGAGAATGCGTTCGGAGGATTGATTTGAGAGTAAATGAAGTGCTTATGGAGTTCAGAGAGAGGAGGAAGAAAGATTGAGGTTCAATTTGGCAAGAAAAAGCGACAAGATGGATCAAATCGAGCAAAAACCAGTCGACTGCCCTTAGGGTTTTGATTTGGGAATTTTTGATTTTGGGCTAGATCCGGAGATTTGAATCGGTAGAATCACTCTAAAGATGATTTGGAAGAGTTCTATCGGAGTGATTTGGGTCGAAAATGGAGAAAAATAGAAGAAAGAAGGAGATGAAAAGCTCCGGGTTCGTGAAAATGGCGAAAACGGTGAGAGGCTAAGAAGACGAAGAGGAAAAACCCGTGACCAGTTTATATATTTTAAGAAAACGGCGAGCCGTTTTCTATAAACGGTGAGGGGTTAATTTCCAGTGAGCTTGGAATAAGTAAAAGGTTAACGCTTAAGGGTAAACGGTGAAGGGGCAAGGTGAGGGAGCTCACTGATTTTAAACGGTTTACCGTTAACCGTAAACGGTGAGGGGGTAACGAGCAATAAAAAAAATCCTAGTTTCTGGAAATAAACGGTGAGCCGTTTATAAGAAAAACGGTTATCCGTTTATTTCATTTGATGTTTCGCACACTTGATTCAATATCCGGCCATCATAGATAACACATTAAGATCATGACTTTGATCTAAAAATGCTCTAAAGGCCATTTAAATGAATGATGATATGACACAATTAATGACATATGAATTCACACATACTTAATAAATGGACAATGATGATTGGCAATAAAAAAAATGAAATCATAAATCATACAATCATCAAAATCAAACAAAGGCATCATGATAAATCACTCAATGTTATACACAATGATAATTTCATCATGTAAATTTAAGCTATTATCCATTTATCATGATCCATTCAACAAATTCAATATGGCAAGAATTGTTACCAAAATAATTAAAACATCTTACTCATCATTTTCTCTTAGAACATGATCAAGTGATTATCCTCACAAGCTTTCATCAAGGAACTCTCCACCATTCCTTGATTTATGGTACCTACAAAGATAAATTCAAGTTGTGTGCTTTGGTACCCAAATATTCTTGGGTCCTTGAATGTTAGCAATGGTTCCTTTTGGAACCCAAACATATTTCACACCATAATATGCATTTCTTTTTACTAGACACCTATTTTTCATATGACCATCTTGATTGCAATAATGACAAACAACTTGATTATTAAGAGATGTGCTCTTCACAAAGTAGTTCTTGTAATATTTTTGCTTCAAATTTGGCTTATAGCCAAGTCCTCCTTTATCAAACACACACTTTTGTGAATTAAGCAAGTTATCCAACATCTTTTGTCCATTTGTAAATTTTAGCACAATTTCATTTAGATCATTGCTTTTCTTTTTAAGCAATTCATTTTCATTTTTCAATTCATTCACATGTAACTCTAGATGCTCATGTGAAGTGCTAGAATTCTCAAATAAAGCAATTTTATCAAGCAATGTTTTATTTTCTAATTCAAGACATGTAATCTTAGCACTAAATGAATCATTTTCATTTTTAAGCTCTACCATCTTCTTTTTAAGGCAAACATTCTTCTTACCCATTTTCATCAATTCATCATGCAATTCTCTAAATGCATCATGTAACTCATCATAAGTAGGAAGATCACTTACCTCATCTAATTCATCACATGACTCTTCTCCAAATGCCATAAGAGCTAAATTTGTCATCTCTTGTTGCTCTTCATCATCACTTGTATCCTCTTCGCTATCATCCCACGTAGCCACCATAGCTTTCTTTTTGAGCTTGTTGAGGAGAGGACATTCCGGTCGTATGTGTCCGGGTTTCTTGCATTCATAGCAAGTGATTGACTCTTTCTTCTCCTTTTTATTCTTGTAACCTCTAAACTTTCTCTGCTCATCAGTCTTCTTATAAAATTTTCTGAATCTTCTAGCCAACATTTCAAACTCCTCGTCATCCATCTCGCTCTCTCCATCACTTTCATACTTTGTAGCTTTGAGAGCAATATTTTTCTTCTTCTCCTCATTTCCTCTTTCAGCTGCCAAATCTTCCTCATAAGAAATAAGAGAACCGATTAGATCATCAATAGGTAAGACATTTAAATCTTTAGCTTCCTCAATGGCAGTCCTTTTTGGTCTCCATTCCTTAGGAAGTGATCTAATGATTTTCTTAACTTTCTCACTATTTGAGAATGTTTTTCCTAGGGCTCCTAGAGTGTTCACTATGTCCGTAAATCTAGTGTACATAGAATATACACTCTCATTTTGTTCCATTTGAAACAATTCATATTGTCGAGTGTACCTACTAATTTTAGACTCTTTCACTTGATTAGTGCCTTCATAGACAACTTCAAGTTTGTGCCAAATTTCATAAGCACTTTCACAACTAGACACTCTATGAAATTCTTTCTTGTCTAATGCACAAAATAAGGCATTCATGGCTTTGGAATTTAGAGAAGCTTTTCTCTTTTCCAATTCATTCCATTCCCGTGAAGGTTTTGGAATGTCTTCCCCAATTTCATTTTTGGTTAAAGGCATAAAAGGACCATCACATACAACTTCCCAAATTTCGTAATCTAGAGCTTGCAAGTAAATTCTCATCCTAGTTTTCCAATATGGGTAGTCATTTCCATCAAAGAATGGTGGTCTAATTGTGGATTGTCCTTCCCTAAAGATTGAGTCATTATAGGTTGCCATGGATCTTTAACTCTAGACGATTAAGCCTATACAAGAGCACCTTGCTCTGATACCAATTGAAATACTAACAAGGCAACCCAAGAGGGGGGGTGAATTGGGATTTTAAAAAATAAGCAACTAAAAATACAATGAAGTAATACTTAAACAATCAAATTCGAAATTAACAAATTAATTTGCAATAAAAGTAAAGAGATAGGGAAAGAGAGATCAAACACAATGATTTTTACGTGGTTCGGCTATCCCCGCCTACGTCCACGCCTCCAAGCACACCGGGCTTGAGGATTCCACTAAGCAAGCCACCAAGGCCTCAAATGCTTACAATTGACTTCCAAGGTGTCAATAAACCTTTACAACAAGAGATTATTCCCAATCTCTTAACCCAAGTGTATCCCAACACTTACAATCACTCAAACAAAAGATTACAAGTAATTTTTCTCTCACACAATCTTTAAGATTACAAATGAAAGCTTGATGTGTGAATAAAATGAAGCAAGAAAGTGTTTAAGGCTCTATGAAGATTGTATAAACGTGTATAAGCTCAATGGTAGTGTTGTGATCAACCTTTGAAATGATTTAAATGAGCTTATTTATAGTTGGAGCCGAAAACTAGCCGTTATAGCCTAATTCTTCAGTAAACGGATCGCCGTTAACCGTTAACGGTTAGCCGTTTGTGCTGGTCAAAGTTACCGTTATGCTGGATTTCAAATAAACGGTTGACCGTTAGTAGTTACCCTTTCGCCGTTAATATCCAGAGACCTGCACAACTGAAAACATCTATCCGTTCTTGCTAAACGGTTAAGGCTTAAGAAAGTATGTCTCTCTGGAAATTAACGGTTAGCCGTTATTAGTTAACGGTTCGCCGGTTATTTCCAGTATCCTTTAAAAACAAAATGCTTAACCTTTAACACTAAACGGTTAAGGCTTAAGAAAGTGTCTCTGGAAATTAACGGTTAGCCGTTATTAGTTAACGGTTCGCCGGTTATTTCCAGTATCCTTTAAAAACAAAAAGCTTAACCTTTAACACTAAACGGTTAAGGCTTAACAAATTATGTCTCTCTGGAAATTAACGGTTAGCCGTTATTAGTTAACGGTTCGCCGGTTATTTCCAGTATCCTTTAAAAACAAAAAGCTTAACCTTTAACACTAAACGGTTAAGGCTTAACAAATTATGTCTCTCTGGAAATTAACGGTTAGCCGTTATTTGTTAACGGTTCACCGGTTATTTCCAGTAGCCTTTAAAAACAAAAAGAACCTTAACGGTTAAGGCTTAAGACAATAGCCTGTCTCTGCATATTATCGGTTAACCGTTAATATTAACGGTTCACCGATTATTTCCAGAATTGCACATTTTGCAGAGATTTTCCAGTTTCTTAAAAACTTGTAAATACTCATAGAAAAATTCTTGCTTTTAAGAAATTATTTGATATTATGAAAACTCCAACAAATTTATCAAATTGTTTGTTATCATCAAAATCAATAAAATAAACATTTACAAGTTAACATATATATATAAATTTATTAATATCAATTTGTTGGTTGAATTATTATTAAATTTGTTTCACTATATTATTAATTAATTATCAATTGTTTTAAGATAAAAAAATAAAATCAAAATATTATAAATTTTATTTTTAGTAAAAATTATTATAATACACAATTAAAAATATTATATGTACATATTTATATATATATAAATAAATTTTATCTTATATTATGTATATTTTAGTCATTTATTTTCTCTCAATAGTTTAACAGTAAAATTTACTAAATACTTAGCTGATTATCTATTTTTACCGTACAACTAACAATAATTATTTTAATAGCTATAGTATTCCCAAATTGGCCCTAAAGATCACGCAGAATTCAACGTGGCAGTCTGGCAGATAGCATGTTGCTGGCCTAATAATAAAAAAGATGGTGTGTCGTGTGCACACAAACTATGCGAATGACAGGTCATTTTCATTCAAAACTTAAACAACGTGTAGTAAATAATATGTTAACGTGTGTCATTTGTTAGAATAAAGAGAAAGATGTGTCGTATTTTTTATTACTATGGAGAACCTCATGTCTGGAACTTAGAAAATGGGAAATGTTGTGTCATCTGGTGCTTGTTGGCCATTAAAATTTAAAATATCACGTGTTACCATTAAAAAATAGACGACTTATCACGTCTGAACTAAAATTTTACAATGATAGTTTGTTCAAAATAGAAAAATAGAAAAGAGTAATGAATGGTTTTTTTAATATTATTTTTTTAGAGTACATTTTTTTAAATATAATAAAATGAAAATAGAAAGTGCATTTTCAAGGCAAATGGACAACCTTTACACATCGTATTTTTATTATTTTGGTGAACATTATGTCAGTTACTCTAGAAAGGGAAATGATGCATCATCTAGTGCCTGCTGGCCATTAAAATTTGAAACACTGCATGTATTACTATTGAAAAATAGACGACTTGCCATGTCTAAATTAAAATTTTATGATGATAGTTTGTTCAAAATAGAAAAATAAAAATGTACATTGAATGGTGTATTTTTAGAGTACAATTTTTTTTTGAAAAAATTAAAATAAAAAGGAAAGTTCATTTAGGGACAAATAGACCATTTTAGGATAAAAAGACTACTTTTGATTTTCTTTTGTTTTAGCTAATGATTTTTTGATTTACTAATTTTAGTTTTTTACGTTGTCTTCCTATCCACATATATTAATATAATGAAAAAATAAAATTTTCAAATAAAATGTATATTTGTAAAATGTATAATTTTTACATTATAACAATAAATTTAGAATAAGTCTAATGAAAAACTGGAAGATCGTTTTACCATATCAAGCCCAAAGTATATATATTCAAACTTAAGTATTCTTTTTTTCAGTTTAAAGTTTTTTTCCTTAGTTTTATCAAAATATAGAAGTAATTTATATTTATTAAAAAAATAAACGATCCGTTACTTTAATTAAGGAGGAATCGGAATGGAATGTGAATGAGCTGGAATCGGAATAGAATGGGAATCAAATTAAGTTGTTCTTAAACCGTAGGAATCGGAATCGAATGGTGGTTGTAACAAATTACTAAAAAGTACTTAATGGATTATTGTCATAATTATTATTATTAACTAATTTATTAATTAATTGTAAAATTTTTATTAATTAATTATTATAATTATATTAACAATTATTATAAAAATATATTAACTAATAATATTAATATTAATTAATTAATTATAATAATATATTAATTATTGTGATTATTCATTCAAAAATTATAATTATTAATAATTATTGTTAAAATGTATTAATATATTAATTAGTAGTAATAATTATATTACTTAATTAATAATAATATATGAATTAATTATAATAAAAATTATAATAATATATTAATTAATTAATTAAAATAACAATGTATTAATTATTATGATTATTTAATCGAGAACTATAATTATTAATATATTATTGTTAATAATATATTATTATATTATTTAATAGTAATAATTATATTAATTAATTATAATATATATTAATTATAATAATTATATTAATAATTATTATAATATTATATAAATAAATAAATTAAAATAATAATATATTAATTATTGTGATTATTTAATCGAGAACTATAATTATTAATATATTATTGTTAATAATATATTATTATATTATTTAATAGTAATAATTATATTAATTAATTATAATATATGAATTAATTATAATAATTATATTAATAATTATTATAATAATATATTAATTCATTAATTAAAATAATAATATATTAGTTATTGTGATTATTTACTTGAGAACTATAATTATTAATATATTGTTGTTAAATAATATATTATTATATTATTTAATAGTAATAATTAAAGTATTTAATTAATTAGAATATATGAATTAATTATAATTATTATATTAGTAATTAGTATAACAGTATATTAATTAATTATAATAATTATATTAATTATATTAATAATTATTATAGTAATATATAAATAAATAAATTAAAATAATAATATAATAATATATTATTTAATAGTAATAATTATATTAATTAATTAGAATATATGAATTAATTATAATAATTATTATAATAATATATTAATTAATTAATTAAAATAATAATGTATTAATTATTGTAATAATATTAATAATATATTAATTATTATGATTATTTATTCAAGAACTATAATTATTAATAATTATAGTTAATAATATATTAATTAATCATAATAATTAATTAATTACAATAATATATTAATTAATTATAACTTAGGACAAAATGGGTATTTTTTGTTTTGGGGAGGCAAATGGGTAGTGAGAATGGGAACTTGATTCCCACCTCACAGAATCAAGCTTCATTCCCCATTCTAAATATACGTGGGTCGCCATTCGATTCCGATTCGATTCCTCTTATTTTGCAAGAACGCAATCATTCCGATTTCCCAATCCGGTAAGTAAACACACCATCAATGTAATAGATGGCGTGTTGGTGGCTTCATAAACATATAACACTACGCGTGAATAAGCCAAATGACAGATTGATTCTCGTCAAAATTCAAATGACGCATCATAAATAATACAGGCTATTATTTACGATTGTCGATTGTTAAAGTACAGAGGACGACATGTTGGCTTTTATTTTGTCACAATAACATTATGTCATATATTTTTTTCTCAAAATGAGAAACAATGAGTTATCTGATACTTATTGGCCATTAAAATTTAAAACATCACATGTATTGCGGTTGAAAAATAGACAATGTATCATGTCTAAACTAAATCTTACTACAGTTGTTTGTTCAAAATAAAAAAATAGAAAAGCATAGTGAATGTTTTTTTTTTTTTTAAAGAGAACTCACTTCTGATTCATTTACACGACTGACATCCATAAATAGTTTGTGCGGCCCATATACTCTAGATGTCTCTTCATTTATGTTTTATTGTCAAACAAGCCATTTCAGTTCCCATCTCCAAAGCACAAAGGCAGGCCGGGAATGTACACTTTCAATTTTAAAGAGAGGGCTAAAAAACATATTTATTCTGATTTAGAGGGAGAAATGCACCTTTGGATGGTGTTTTGGAGCAGTGGCTAGTGTTTCTAGAAAAAAATCTTTCTTTGTCTCTGTCTCTCTCTTTTTTGTCAAATGACTTGTCATCTATAAAGTTGAATTTCAAAAGATCTTAATAAAAGTAAAGGATTTTTTGTTCTTAATAATTAGAATAATATTCATTACATTTAGGATTGTAAGAAAAGAAGAAAAAAAATAAAGATAGTGATCACAGCATTTGAGTTTCAATTTGAGTCCCAACTACTTAGAGCCACTCGTACGTTAGATGATGAATTTTTTAATTCAGAAAATTATTAATTAATTAATTAATTAATGTGTTATTTAATTTTAATGGTAATTATAATAACAGCCCCCATTGCTACTACGACTATTAATTAGAATTAAAACTATATTTATAAATGTGTAAATAAATTTTATCAAATATTATGTCAAATTCAGTCATTTACACTCTTATAGTAGTTTAAAAATAAAATTTATCAAACATATATAACTATTTTTAAGACTTGCAACATTTTTCAAATCTTTTGCCAAATATTTAACTATTTTTTTATAACTAACTATTTTTACCACACAACTAACAACAATCATTTTTAAAATTATTTCATTACCAAGCTCGCCCTCATTAACAAATTTAATATATCTAATAACAAAATGTAAAAGTTTGCAGACTGTGATTTTATTAAAAAAAATTGGGGATCCTAATATTATTACGGATGACAATGGGCACCACCCACTGTGGGTATTGATAATTATCAAACCAGCAATGATATCTGATGGATTTTTTTATAGGTTTCTACATTTAAAATTACAAATGTTAAAAGATATTTTTAATAAAACCTAATAATTTAAATTATATAACTCGATATGTAAATTTATAATAATAACCTAAAATTTCATGCAAGTTACTCAATTTTAAATTTAATTAATGTAAATAAAAAATTAAAATTTCAACATCAATCTAAAAAAGTACTAAGGTGGTGCTTGGTTTTAAGAAAGGGAACGAGAGGAGAGGAAAAGAGTGCTAAAATTAATTGTTATTTGGACAAATATACCTACTATATTTAATGTTAATATTGTTAATAAATTTAAAAATAATAAAACTATGAAAAAATTTAATCTAGAAATTACCTAATTAAATAAAAAATTTATTTATTTTTTAAATTACAGCATTTGGCCATGGACAGTCGCCACATTTACCGCCCTTGACCTCTGTTGATTGCTGTTTTTCATCGCGTTGAATGCATAATAATGATCAGAAATGGACGATTTACTCATTGAAAATGTTAATTTTGCAGAAAATACACTATATAGTTGGAAATATGAGAGTTCAAATTTTCCCAAGCATTTAAACAAGACTTGAGGTAAATAACAGCGTATATTAGCATTTCTAACCTTACAGAGTTGTAGATCGGCTCATGAGAATTCCATTAATAGTAGATTTGATGGTAAAGAGCGTATCTGGCGAAATGCTAGCGATTATTCGGTGACTTTCCGGCGAGTCTCCAGTGACTTCCCAACGAGTCACTTTACTTTTTTTGTTTAGAGGATAATATTGAAATTTTTGTGTTTAAATATATATGGAATTTGAAATCCTTAGTCATTGATAAGGAATACAAAAATTTGAAATTGATGGAAATTAAATTTCAATGAAAATTCAATTCCACTAAACTTGGTCTAACCAAACAATGGAAAGTAGAAAAGAAATCAAGTTCTTTTCCTCTCTCCACTTCTCTATCCTAAGTAAATATGGCCTAAAATTTCACGTAAGATACTTAATTTTAAATTTAATTAATGTAAATGAAAAGTTAAAATTTTAATATCAATAAAAAAAAGTACAAGTCTAACACCAATTTTTTATTTTAAATATGAAATACACAAATCCATTAAATTGAAAATTTATTTTCAATTAAAAAAATCAAAAAGTAGAATTCAAAAGTCACAACATAATTATGTAAAAGTATCACCACTGCACCAACACCGGCTATCATTTTATATTCTTATTCAATACAAACTCCAAGAATTAAAGATCTTTAATTCATTTACCACCATCCGCATCCATCCACCACAATTCTTACAATAATAATTTAGGATTAATATTTTCTAATACTAATACTTTCTAAATATTAACCTGAGGAATAAAATTATAATAATTATATAATAATTCATAAGTATATAATAGTACATAATTATATAATGAAATTATCATAAGTATATAATAATATATAATTATATAATGAAATTAACTTATATATAATAATTATATATAATAAGTATAATAATTCATAAGTATATAATTATATAATAAAATTAACTTATAAATAATAATTATATATAATATGTATAAAAATTATTGAACTTTTAAAAAAATAATTAAAAAAAGTATAAATTAACGGATATCCATACTTATATCAGTCGGATATTTGCTATATACCGAATCTACTCACAATCTAATATATATTTTAATTTATGATACTAAATCCACTCATAACTTATAAAATTACCCACTGTCAATGGGTATTGATGGACGGATTCAAGCAGGTATGCGGCTACCATTGCCATTTCGAAATCATATTATTAGGCAATTAAAAATTACCATTTTCTATTAAATTTTTTTTAATTGGTTTTTGGGAGGATTTATTATTCGCATGTTAATTTTAGACCAAATAAAGACAAGACAGGAGGAGAAACATGATTGGACAGAGGCACAGAAGTTTCACAAGTCAAGTCTTAACAACTCATCCAGCTATTTAACCTCTTTGATACGTGTCAGTAGTAACCGAATCTCCACAGCACCTAACAGTAGTATCTTTACCGTACATATATGAACGATCATGATCGTGCTACCTCACCATCTCCCCACGCCTCCCCTCTTATTTATTTCTTTATTTCTTTATTTATTTATTTTCTCTCTCTCCCCCTGCTCAGAAACATTCTCCTGAAAAAAAAATTAAATAAATATATGGAAGCTAGAGAATTCTTTTATTTTGAAGAAACGATCTCGCTAAAAAAACCAAGCTAGGGTTATTATCCGGTGCCTTTTCTTCGTTGGGTATCGGATTTGTCTGTGCCGTTCGATCTGTTTTTATTTTGTTGATGATTGGAGGTTTTGATAATTTCTGAAGGCTTGATTTGTTGAGTGAGTTTGGGAGATCATGATGATCTCGTTGCAGAACGGAGTTTCTAGGGCTCCGTTAGTCTCGGATCGTGCCGGAGAAGCCGGATATGCGGCTGTGAAGCAGGAGCCGGCATCGTCGCTGAGCCTCGTCTCGTCGTTCAAGGGACCCGATTTGCATGAAGGTTTGAATTTTTTTAGTTTATTTTTTAAAATAGTTTTTGAAATTTTTAGGGTTTTGCATCGTTTGGATATTTATTTATTTTTATTTGTGCCACATATCGGGGTCTATGTTAATTTAGGTTTTAAATCTGCCTTTGTTTTGAGAAATTTCTTTTGGAGTATAAATGATGGATATTTTAAGAATTTTAAATTTTAAGTAGTAAGTTTTTGTTGGTTTTTGTGCCAGTGAGTGATTATTTTTAACCCTTAAAAAATTGTCTATTATTTTACTTTCTCCGCTCCCTTTTTTAGTTCGGTTTGCCTCAAATTTTGGTTTCGAATTCAAAACAAAAGAAATATGAGCCCAAAAGCTTGCACAGATATTTATTAATTCTTTAATTTGATAAGGGAATGCATCAAAACTTAGAATGATTCTGACGGACAGTGCAAATTCTTCCCTTTTTTTTGCTCGTCCTTCTTTTGGCGTAGATGAAGACATGCACATGGCTCTTGCTCATCAAATGTACAAGTCTGGAAGCTATAAACAGGCACTAGAGCATAGCAATTCTGTTTATGAGAGAAATCCGCTGCGCACTGACAATCTTCTTCTTCTGGGTGCAATTTATTACCAGGTTGAATCTATTTCAGTGCCTTCTTTATTTATTCTCATTGCTTCTGTGCAGTTGAGCTACTACTTCCAGTAACACTTTTCATTTAATTACTTGGAATCCTGGCTTTGTCTAATATCTCAGTTTGTGTTTCTATTCCTTTGCAGTTGCATGATTATGATATGTGCATTGCAAGAAATGAAGAAGCTCTTCGACTGGAACCACGTTTTGCTGAGTGCTATGGGAACATGGCAAATGCTTGGAAGGTAATTACTGCTACCCGATTCCATTTCCTTTTGAGGCTTTGATTATAGTGGTCTAGCATATATTGTAAACTATTTAATGTGGATTTCATTCCTTTCAGGAAAAAGGCGATATTGATCTCGCCATTCGCTATTATCTAGTTGCCATCGAGGTTTGTGTGCTTCTGTGCACCTTTCCTTCCCTCTTACATATTGCTTTTTTCTCCAAAAAAGTAATGTTATTACCCTTTTCTTTTCATCGGTGGTTATTCTGCTTTGATTCTTGAAATTGGTGTTTGTAATCCTCTATTCAGCATTACTGGCTTGTAATTCTATGTTTTTCTGCAGTAGTATGCATTGTTAAGAACAGAGTGATATATTTGCTCCTTTCAAATGTGAAGCAAGGAAACATAGTTGGATTTTCTATGGCTACGTGGTGTTTTGTGAATTAAAATTAGTTCATGATCTAGGGCTGTGTAAGTGAGATAAATCATTCCATTTTTAATATATCACAAAATGTAATGGCATAGAGGTTGAGCCTGATGCATCAATTTTTTTTTTTTTTGGTGGGGTGGGCTTTTATGTACTTTAAGTGGACTTTCACTCTTTTTGAGCCTGTTTTGTTGTAATTGGTATCTTTGTATTCCTTTGCATCTATGAATTCCACTTCCTTGTAAGTGTTGCATCTAGAATTCCCATTTCTTGTATGCTTTGTGTCTAAGAATTGCCATTCCTTGTATGCTTGAACCTTGTTGCAGTAATTGATTGGTTTTGGGTTTCTGTGTAACACTGCAGCTTCGGCCCAACTTTGCTGATGCATGGTCAAACCTAGCTAGTGCGTACATGCGAAAAGGGAGACTTAATGAAGCAGCACAGTGCTGTCGTCAGGCACTTGCTCTAAATCCTCTATTGGTATGCTTTTACCCAGTAGTGCTGTTCCTTTGTCCTTTGTCGATGTGATAGTCCAAATGACAACAAAATCTCCATTTTTAGTTCTCCAAATTATCTTCTTTTCCCTTTGCGTTAGTAGTATTCTAGCTTCGTTGAATTTTTCCAATTATTTATCTTATCAATTGGCATGTAGGTTGATGCTCACAGCAATCTGGGGAATCTAATGAAGGCACAAGGATTAGTGCAAGAAGTAAGTGCTGTGCATGTTTGATTTCCCATTATCTCTCTTTGTATGATACAGACCTTGATTTGGAATCTTGGGCTAAAAGTTCAGTTCATTACAGTTTTCATGCCCTTCAGCTACCATTGGCTATTATATGCTGATGTACTGCTATCTGTTCTCATTGCGGTAGCAGAAGTAGTTTCATCTGTATTTGTAAACCAGTGAATGTGTGCTCCACTGGATTCACCTGGCCTAGACTCTTCCTTGTTCACCCTCCATGTGGGTGGAAGGCATTGTTTCCCATATTTTTTGTGTGCGTCTCCCTTTTTCCTGCAAAGTTACTGATGGAGTAATTAATGTGTGGAACTGTCTAAATTCACAGTTCTACACAGATATCAAGTTGTTATCTACAGGCCAGGGCTGAGATGATGGTTGGTCTTGTTGTAACTTCCATGTGCAAGACTCCCAATTGTCAGAATCTAACGTTTTGTGCAGGCATACAGTTGCTACCTTGAGGCTCTTCGCATTCAACCAACTTTTGCTATTGCATGGTCAAATCTTGCTGGTCTTTTTATGGAGTCTGGAGATCTTAATAGAGCCTTACAATATTATAAGGTTTGTTTGGCCTTCTTCCATATTCCACTTACGTGGTTTTCTTACTGATTGCCTTAACTGCGCCATGAACCATGTTGATTCCTTCTTGTACTGTTGTTGGATTTTTGTCTTTTATAAATTTTCTTACTTCTTGTATGATTGCTCATTCCAGCCATTTTGTTTTACCATTCTCTGAACTTTTATTTGAATGTTTTGCAATTTTTAGGAAGCTGTGAAACTCAAACCTACATTTCCTGATGCCTATCTAAACCTTGGAAATGTCTATAAGGTAAGTTATGATGCCTTGTTTCATTAAGGTCAGTGGCTGCTATTGCCTGGGATGGTATTCTGTATCAGAGAGAACCAAGATATTTCTTTTGACTTCTCCAGGCTTTGGGGATGCCCCAAGAGGCCATCTTGTGCTATCAGCGCGCTGTTCAGACACGTCCAAATGCAATAGCTTTTGGTGAGTGCAGTTTCATAATTTATAGATACAAGTTTATGAGTTATGTTGCTGCCTGTTTTAATTCCTTTGATGATCTCTCTCTATGTGTCTATGTCAAGTCCTCTCTTGTTGGCGGTACGTGTTGCTTGTATTTTTAATGATGTCCAGTTGGTAGTCCATACCTATAAAATCATAGTCTGGCATGTTGCTTAAAATGAAGCTCAATTTCTGTGATTTTATTAATAATGTGGCTGTGTGGTAGCTTCTTGTTTGACTGTGATGTCATTTTAAGTTAATTTTTAAATCCGATTTCTGATGCTCGATATCGATCAATGGTTTATCAAATGCCATATTAGGAACTTTAGGCTGGTCAGGTAGTATTGAATTTCTGTAGAATAGCACATTGTTACCTGCTTATGGTTTATGAATCTTTTGGTGGCATTGGTAGCTGTTGAACATGATTTTACTTCGTCAATTACATAGCTGTCCATTCTATTACAGGTAACTTGGCTAGTACGTACTATGAGCGAGGTCAAGCAGACATGGCAATCCTCTATTATAAGCAAGCGATCGGTTGTGATCCTCGATTTTTGGAGGCTTACAATAATTTGGTTAGTTTTGTTCTGTTTTGTTTTATAGATTTTTAGATGAGTATCGAGTTTTTTGAATATGAAATACAGTTGTTGGTAACATTTTATTCTTTTTGTTATGTGAATTGTAGGGTAATGCATTGAAAGATGTGGGCAGAGTCGATGAGGCAATTCAATGCTATAATGTAATCTTTTTTTCTTATTTTATTTATTTATTTATTTTTTTGTCTTGACATATTTTTTAACTTGATTTGACTCTCTATGGTGGTGAAGCAATGTCTTTCATTACAACCAAGCCATCCACAAGCACTTACCAATCTTGGAAATATATATATGGAATGGTACGTGATCCTGAATGCCTGATCTTTTAGTGAATTGTTTAACTTTTTGGTTTCAAGTGTGCTGATGATGAGCGGGCTTTTTCAAACATGAAGGAACATGTTGCCTGCTGCTGCTTCATATTATAAGGCTACATTAGCAGTAACAACAGGATTGTCTGCCCCTTTCAATAATCTTGCTGTAATATATAAACAACAGGTAGTCGTCCGCTGCTGAGTTATAGCTAGTTTATTTTTCACTATTTCTGTAATTTTCTCTGTTCATTTTATTTAGTGTTCAGTTGGAAGTCGTAGTTTTGTTCCTTTATGTAATGGATTGACTCTTTCCCCTTTGTATTATCATGACAGGGAAATTATGCAGATGCTATATCTTGCTACAATGAAGTTCTTCGCATTGATCCTTTGGCCGCTGATGGGCTGGTCAATAGGGGCAACACTTACAAGGAGATTGGTAGAGTGACTGATGCAATCCAGGACTATATGCGTGCTATCACCATCCGCCCAACCATGGCAGAAGCCCATGCAAATTTGGCTTCCGCCTACAAAGACAGGTATCTTTTCTACTGTACTTTAATAAATATCTTAGATACCCCCTTGTACATATTTCTTATAGTTTTATTTAATCTTTTGTTTCTTAGCAAAAAAAAAAAATCTTATATACCCTCTTAAAGCAAAAATTCCTTCTTTAGTGAGACTGTGGATTTGAAGTAGAATTGAGCTGAATTGATGTTGTGATTACTTTCTGGAATGGAAGTGAGTAGTGTGGATTTCTTTCGCTTTTGTGTTTATTTGCAAGGATTGGGAATCCCACTCCATAGGCCACCTATTTTTGGAGTGGGGAGTGGGACTCTCGTGGGGGGCCACTCTTACCTTTTTTTTTTACTCTCTTTTTATTAAATTTAATATAATTATATTAAATAAAATAAAATAAATAATATTATATTTATTTAAATAATATTATTATGATTAACTAAAAATAATTTGCATTGATTCTAAATTAAAATTACTTTAAAATGATATTATTATATTAATAGAGAATCAATAATATTACTATATGCTATCTTTATTTGAAAATATAATATTATTATATTTATTCAAAATAATAGTATTATATTTATTTAATGTTAATAATTAATAATAATAAATAGTTTACTCTAAGAAAATATTAATGTTGTACCAAATAATGTTATATTATTATTTTATATAATAATAAATTTAATATAATTATATTTAATAAAATATAATAATGTTTCATTTTATTTTTGCCCTCTTTTTTATCCTCTTTTTATTAAATTTAATATATTTAATAAAATAAAAAATAATATTATAATTATTTAAATAATATTATTATATTTAACTAGATAATTTTGGTTTGATTCTAAGTTAAAATTACTTAAAAATAATATTATTATATTAATAGAGAATTAATAATATTACTACATACTATTTTTATTTGAAAATATAATATTATTATATTTATTTAAAGATAATAGTATTATATTTATTTAATAATTAATAATTAATAATAATAAATGGTTTGTTTTATTCAATCTTTTGTTTCTTAGCCCCAAAAAAAATCATAATAAATGGTTTATTATAAGAAAATATTAATTTTGTACTATGTTAATTGCAAAAATGTTTCATTTTTGTTGCCCTTATCAATAATTTTTAATTTACATAATTAAAATTAAAATTAATAAAAAATTGTGATGTACATAATTAAGAATATTAATAATTATTGTAAATTTACAAATATAATAAAATAAATGTTTATTCATCAAATATATTTTTTAATTAACTTTGTAATTAAAAATCACAATTCTTTAAATGAAGGTAAAATTATAATTTGAAACTATTTACTCCCATTTAAAGAATTGTGAAACTATTATGTGTTAATTTATGTGATTTTTGAAACTATTTATGTGTTAATTTGAAACTATTTACTCTCCATTCCATGCTTCCATTCCAGTGTAAGTAAACAACTGACTCCCACTCTCACTCCCACTTCCACTTCACACTTCCAATTCTAGGATTCCCACTACTCCGGATTCCCACTTCAATCCAAAATGTAAACGCTACCTAAATGTGGATTCTATAGCTGATGTGGACTATTCAAAGAGTCTTAATGTTAGGCTGTGGAATATGTTATTACATGTTGATAGTGTTGCTATTTGTAATTTGGAATTTATATATCGTGCAGTGGACATGTGGAGGCTGCCATAAAGAGCTACAAGCAGGCATTGCTTCTTCGACCTGACTTTCCTGAAGCAACTTGTAACCTTCTGCATACACTGCAGGTATTGTAATAATATATTTTATGTTGCCTTGTGTTGGCAAATCATATTATGCACTCTAGGAAATTGTTTTGTTCAATTTAAACTTGATTCTGTCACGGATGTGATCAATATAGCTTGACATTGTTAGCAGTCGATGATCACCCACTTAAACACTGAATTTGAGATGTAGCTTCTTCTTCATGGTTGTACTCTAGAAACAAAATGCAAATGAATGGGCTAGTTAGTAGATGTTAGAAAGAGTAAGGTGTTGCTAATTTTATGCGGTTGGTCTTGTCACTGTTAATGTCTTGTCAAATTTAGAAAGATCTTGGAAAATGAATCTATATATCTTTGCATTTTAGCTGAAATGGAATGCTTTGATGGGCAGTGAACTCGTTCTTATACATCTTAGTTTTTGCAGACATTCTTAAGGTAATGTGGATAGTTGGCTTCTGTGGACAATATTACGTCCTGTGTTGGCTTCTGTGGACAATATTAATGTCCATCGTTCGTTTCTGTGGTCAATAATAGTGTCCATTAAAGTTAATTGGCCTTGAGACGCGTGCATACTACTTTAATTCGTACTTTTCTATGTAATTGTCATGTTAGGTTATCTGGATTAATATGAAGTGTTTCCGGGCAAATTTAATTGATCTTTTATCCCTATCTTCTAGTGTGTCTGCAGCTGGGAGGATCGTGATAGAATGTTCTCTGAAGTTGAGGGGATTATCAGGCGACAGGTCAATGTGAGTATTCTCACGCGTTCATATTTAGTTTCTTATGTTCAGTGGTGCGGTGTTGTCTTGAATGTTTTACACTTACTCTTTAAGTGTGCTGATTGCCACAATTTTGCATTTCAGATGTCAGTTCTACCTAGCGTGCAGCCTTTCCATGCTATAGCTTATCCCATTGACCCAATGCTTGCACTTGAAATTAGGTAAGATTGTTCTCTTATCATGATACAAAGTAACTGTAATTTTGATGGAAAAGCTCTCTCTTCTGATGCTTGAATTCTCTTGCAGTCGTAAATATGCATCGCATTGCTCAATAATTGCATCCCGCTTTGCTCTTCCCCCCTTCAACCATCCTGCCCCAATTCCTATCAGGCATGATGGTGGACTTCGAAGATTAAGGGTGGGGTATGTAAGCAGTGACTTTGGAAATCACCCACTGTCACACCTTATGGGATCTGTGTTTGGCATGCACAACAAAGAAAATGTTGAGGTTTGTAATATTGAGCTTTGCCCATTTGCCAGGGCTACCTGGGTTTTTACGTGCTGTATTTTTGTCATTATATGCAAGACCTGACAAGATTCTGTAGGTATTCTGTTATGCTTTGAGTCCCAATGACGGTACTGAATGGAGACAGCGCACCCAATCTGAGGCTGAGCATTTTGTTGATGTCTCCGCTATGTCATCTGATATGATTGCTAAACTGATCAATGAGGATAAGATACAGATCCTTATCAATCTCAATGGTTATACTAAGGTGTAATTTGTTTAATTTTCCCCAAGTGTTTCCTTCTTGATATAATTTTTGAGGCTTTGATGGTTTGGTTATTGGCTTATATAATGATTCACCAATTCAAGTTATAATATAAACCATGGCTCCTTTGACTTTGCAGGGGGCCAGAAATGAAATATTTGCCATGCAACCTGCACCTATACAGGTTTCATATATGGGGTTTCCTGGAACCACTGGAGCGTCTTACATTGATTACTTGGTCACTGATGAGGTGAGGATTGGATGACCACATTTAACTTTTGATGACTTGTGTCGTTACTGCTTTTCTAACACGTCTCTTTATTGCAGTTTGTTTCTCCTTTGCGCTATGCCCATATTTATTCGGAAAAGCTTGTGCATGTCCCTCATTGCTACTTTGTTAATGATTATAAACAGGTATATCTTTGATATTTTTGGTAACAATAAATCCTTTTATGGTTTATATCATCTTTTGTTATCCTACTTCAAAAGCAGGGGAAGTTATCTTTGTAACAATTCTTATGTAATTGCAGAAAAATATGGATGTGTTGGATCCAAATTGCCAGCCCAAACGATCAGATTATGGTCTCCCTGAAGACAAATTTATATTTGCATGCTTCAACCAGTTATACAAAATGGATCCTGAAGTCTTTAATACTTGGTAACACATGGATGATCCTGAATTTGTTTGTTAACTGTGTGTAGTTGTATACAATTTGGCATCTGAGATTCATGTGATGTGTTTTTAGGTGCAATATTCTTAGACGAGTACCCAACAGTGCAGTTTGGCTCCTTAGGTTCCCAGCTGCAGGAGAAATGAGACTCCGAGCATGTAAGTTGTTTAAAGAAATTCTGCTAGGACCTTTTTATAGTTATTTTTCTTGTTGAAGTTCCTTGACATTTATCTCTCCTTTCCATAAACTCTTATTTGATCATTTATGAAACTGAATTTGCTGTCTTGATTGGTGGCCTTTGTTCAGATGCTGTTGCACAGGGTGTGCAGCCTGACCAAATTATATTCACTGATGTTGCTATGAAGCAAGAACATATCAGACGCAGTTCCTTAGCAGATCTATTCCTTGACACGTAAACTCTATTTCTTGTGTCAATTAATTCTCTGTTTGTTTTATTTATTTATTTATAGCGAGTAATTATACCTTGTTGCTTCATTCTCAATATTTCAGGCCTTTGTGCAATGCGCATACTACGGGCACAGATATTTTATGGGCGGGTTTGCCAATGATAACTCTGCCCCTGGAGAAAATGGCAACCAGGGTTGCTGGATCACTCTGTCTTGCAACTGGACTGGGGGAAGAGATGATTGTCAACAGGTATGCATTTTTTGTTTTTGGCCCCTGTGCAAATGTCTAGACAATACTTGTTTGCTGGTGATGAACAATACAAGTCCTAGCATTTGCTGTTTTGTTTGACATATCAATTGGAAAGCCATATGGGTTTTATTTCTATGTTTGCAAGTAAAGCTGTACTATTCATAGTTAACACACAAAAGGCTTTGATAGGTCTGAGGGTACGTCCCAGGTGTTTTTGTTTCTTTTTGTTGTGTTTTTTTTGGGGGGGGGGGGGGGTGTTCATTCGCAGCCAACTTTATATTCAATGATCCTATGAATCTGGTATTCCATGACTTGTTGTTAATTAGGATTAAGTGAAATGCTCTGTAGTGTGTTGGGTACTTTCTTTTCCTTTTAACTATATTGATATAAAGCTGAATTTCGACTTTTTATATTCTGACAATCCTTCCTTGTACTTCAGTATGAAGGAATATGAAGAGAGGGCTGTATCTTTGGCATTGGATCGGCAAAAGCTCCAGGCCCTCACCAATAAACTTAAATCAGTACGCTTGACGTGTCCTCTATTTGACACAGCACGATGGGTGAGTTGAAACTAATGTTTGCCATTGTTTTGTAGTTCTTGCCCATTTTGTGAAAGAAGTGACTTACAAATCGATGCAATTTTTTTATTTTTTTTGGGGGAAATTGCAGGTCAAGAATCTGGAGAGGTCATATTTGAAGATGTGGAGTCTCCATTGTTCCGGGCAGAAGCCCCAACACTTCAAAGTAACTGAGAATGACTTGGACTTCCCTTGCGATAGATAGGTAGACGGGAAGGGAAACGGGATTGTAGATAAAAGCAAAGAGAAATAATAGAACGATGATTATTGTATTTAGAAGAAGAAATTGTTTCACCTTATTCAAATGACGCCATGGCTGTGTTTGTGATGTCAGTGCTGATGATGGATTGTATTCTGTGTCCAAATGTACTTTTTATTTGTAAGGATTCGTGAAAACCTTGGAGATTAGAAAAGAAAATAAATAGATTCTTCCTCAACCCGTCAGTTCTATTAGAGTTGGGACCATTGGCGCCTCTCTATTCTCATCGTTAAATCCCCTTTTGCAGCTATATTTATTTTTATTTGTGGTAATGTCTTTTTTTCCTTTTTTTTTAAAAGAGCACTTTTAATTTTTTATTTAAATTTTTTTAGTGAAAACCTAAAAGTAGTATTGTGTTATTCATTTTTCATTTCTTTTGTAATCTTATTATTATCTTATGCGCAAATTTAAAGATTTTTTAAGTGATGAATTTTTTAATGTTAATTATTTAATTAAATTATACATATGTTAAATTATGATTTAAAATTAATTTTAAGTATAAAAATATTTAATCGATAAGAAATATGAAAATAATAATAGATTATTTTAAATTTTTCATAATTTATTCTAGTTAGATGAGAAGTAACTGGTAAAAAATTAAAAAAAAAGAGTGATTATAATTATAAGTAATTTTCTTTTCAAAAAGATAGATTATGAATATAAGTGATTTATTGAAAAAAATTTATGTATGATTAATTTTATTTGAACCGGGTTTTTTAAGGATAATGAAGGAATCCCAAACGCTGTGGAGTTGTCGGCTCTTCCGCTGTCAAAAGTTGCGTATGCTTGGAAGCTTTTTTTTGTTTGACAATGAATTTAAAAAATTACTGTAGCAAACACACGCAGGCAATTGCTGACTACCACGGTGTCTACCACATTATTTTTTTTGACAATGCTTGGAAGCTTTTAAAAAGCGCGATGGTAGTGTAATGCTGCAATTCGATATTTCGATCATAGATTTTTCATTTAATAAGATAACCACCGGCGGCAACTCTGATATACAAAACATGTATTTCAGAATACGGATTCTATCCAAACACATAGCATGCGAGTGCGATTGCCAGCTCGGGCAGTTTTTATTGCGGAATTCTTTCAAACACATGGCACGCATGGACCTTCCAAGATGTTAGTTTCGCTATTCAGAAACCGAACTCAATGCCTCATCCCCTCCTTCAAAACCATGACCGCCGCGGCCGCAGCTAAAACCTCGAAAGACGATTACTTCGCAGCCGTAAACCACATCGCCAACATAGTCCGTCACGACATATATCCAGAACGCACCCTCAACAGACTCAACCTCACCCTCACCTCAGAGCTCGTCTACCGCGTCCTCCACATCTGCCACGCTACTTCCCCTTCCGAATCCCTCCGCTTCTTCACCTGGGCCCGCTCCCAGCCCCAATACTCCCCTACCTCTCTCGAATTCGAACAGCTCATCCTGACCCTCGCCCACCACAAACGCTATCAGTCCATGTGGAAGACCATCGAACTCATGAAACCCTACAACCTCTCCGTCTCTCCACAAACTCTATCCCTCATCATCGAAGAGTTTGGTAAACATGGGTTGGTTGATAATGCCGTTGAGGTTTTTAACAAGTGTTCCGCTTTCAATTGTCAGCAGTGTATTCTTTTGTATAATTCATTGCTGTTTGCTTTGTGTGAGGTCAAGTTGTTTCATGGTGCTTATGCTTTGATTAGGAGGATGATTAGAAAAGGGTTTGTCCCTGATAAGAGGACGTACGCGATTCTTGTTAATGCTTGGTGTTCTTCTGGGAAAATGAGAGAGGCACAAGAGTTTTTGCAGGAGATGAGTGATAAAGGGTTCAACCCGCCTGTTCGAGGTCGTGATTTGTTGGTTCAAGGGTTGTTGAATGCCGGTTATTTAGAGTCTGCTAAACAGATGGTTAATAAAATGATTAAACAAGGGTCTGTTCTGGATTTGGAAACCTTTAATTCGTTGATTGAGGCGATATGTAAATCCGGGGAAGTTGAGTTTTGTGTTGAGATGTATTATAGTGTATGTAAGTTAGGTTTGTGTGCTGATGTGAGTACGTATAAGATTTTGATTCCAGCTGTTTCAAAGGCAGGTATGATTGATGAGGCTTTTAGATTGCTGCATAATTTGGTTGAGGATGGTCACAAGCCATTCCCAAGCTTGTATGCTCCTATTATTAAAGGGATGTTTAGGAGGGGCCAGTTTGATGATGCATTTTGTTTCTTTAGTGAGATGAAGATTAAGGGGCATCCTCCAAATAGGCCGGTTTATACAATGTTGATAACAATGTGTGGGCGCGGGGGAAGATTTGTTGAGGCGGCAAATTATTTGGTTGAAATGACTGAGATGGGGTTGGCTCCAATTTCCAGGTGCTTTGATTTGGTTACTGATGGGCTGAAGAATTGTGGGAAGCATGATTTGGCTGAGAAGATAGAGCAGTTGGAGGTATCTCTTCGGTCTGTTTGATGCATGTCGATTAGCAGTTGAAGACGATTCTTTAAAAGAACTGCATGAATTTAAAAGAACTCATTTGGATTCTCCGCGTTTCCACTCAAGAATGATGCGAGTTCTTCATTATGAGAAGTTAGCTACTTGTTGAATTTCAGGTTCCCATTTGTTTTTGGCATGTCGGCATTGTTAATAAATTCTTGTTAATATGTTTGTCACCTTTTTCTTTTTACGGCATTCCGTAGGTTGTTGCCTTCCATGAAATATTTAGTTCAATTTATTTAGTACTTTAGTCTGAATGAAGCATGTTGGGGAATTAATGTAGAAATAGGGATCTTGTTTATTTTTTCAATTATGTGGATGATGCTTTGACCTGGGAGCTTCTACTGTAGTCTAAAGAATATCGTTTTCTTCTATATCGATGTGATTAACTGGGTGATTTTTGTCAAAGGTGTTTGAAAGTTTTCTGTTGCTGAAATCTTTCGGTTTACTTGTTGCATGAAGCATGTTGGAGAATCAATGTAGTACTTTAGTTTGAATGAAGCATGCTGGAGAATCAATGGAGAAACATAAATCTTGATTCTTTCTCTAATTATGTGGATGAAGCTTTGATCTAGGAACTTCTTCGCTAGTCTAAATAATATTATCTTCTTCTATATGGATATGATTAACTGGGTGATTTTTGTCAAAGGTGTTTGAAAGTTTTCTGTTTCTGAAATCTTTCGATTTTATTTGTTGCAGATGACAAACCTCTATTTATTCTTAGGCCCAAACAACTTCAGGTAGTTAGGAAAAATATTTTTGTGAGATTAAAATCCATAAATATATGGGGCATCACCTATGTATATTGGAGAGCTATGAGAGATCCACTAGTCAGAGGTTAAAAGGGTTAGGGATTCTGTTACAATGTATTTAGGTTTTGTTTGGGAAATTGTGCGGTTTCAACTTTGTTATTTAGCTTTGCTTCTTCAGCTATCTGTTACTCTGTGTATGTGGGTTGCTTATTTATAAGCACTTCTCATTGCTTCATTTCTAATATAGAATGAACCCCCAATTATGTATGACAGAACCAATGTTACAAAGATAGTTCTGGCCCTTTTTGTAGAGGTGGTACCAATTTTAGTTCTCATTTGGTTTGCTAAGTGCTAACAATTATTTTTGGACTACTGTTTTATGGCAGAAATCCACAAAGGCAGTCTTTTGAATCAGCAATTGCATACTCTTGGCGTGAATGCAGCGATGTCTCTTTAGTGTTTTCACATCTTTTCATGCTATAACCCAGAAAGGTGCTTTACTGGACCCAAGACCATGATGTTGCTCAAATATTTCTTAGTATTCCTATTATTGAGGAGAATCTACTAGACTCGCATATAAATTATAAGCTTTGTCCGAATCTATTTTCTTTTGGCATTTGGGGTGCGCTTGAGATTGAGATTGGGCAGTTGTGAAAAGCTACTTTATAGTAAAAAACAACAAAGCTAAATTCGTTGATATAATTTTTCACTTGTATAATGAAAAATTTATTATATCTTTAATAATTTTATTAAAATTATTATTTAAAATTTAAATTTACTATATGTTATTAATTTTTATTTTATAATTTTTATTTTTTTTCTATAACAGTTGTAACTTAAAAATTATAGCATTTAATCCCAAACGCACTTTTGTTTGTGATCTACCAAGCACGCCATCATTTATTTTCAAGAAACAATGGTGCGCGTAATTGTTGTCTTTTCTGACTTTATCTAGTGTTCATCTGAGTAATAAACGGTAATAAATAGTTTGGTTACTCTTGGACTTGGTATTGGAATTTGGATTGACGCATAGGCCGTTGGCTCGGCGAAATGATTACTTTGAATTTTCCGCATGCATGTATTTTATGGTTTTTCATTTGCTTCTAACTTTGTTGTCCATCCAAATGAAATCAAATAATCATTTGGTATGACAGAATCAATGGGCAATCATTTTTTTGTTAGCTTAAAAACTAGGTTATCTTTGCATAACTATAGTTTTATAGTTTCTGTTTCTGTGCTTTATGCTGTCAACTACTGATGATGAACCGAATGTTGAGCCCAGAACAGCTTTCCTGTTGAAAGATGGTAATTTGCAGCTGATTCAGCGGGTACACATACAATGAGAAAAGTGCGTACCCAAATGCAATATTATTGCAATTACTAATGTATAGTTATAAGCATCTCTCTCACTGTATACACGATTGTGAGTGGGTCCGCCTACTACTTTATAACAATTTATGTATTGTCATTTTTTTCCTTATAATAATCAACATATACCATTTATCCTCCTGTTGTTTTTATAATGACCAAAAATCTCCTTAACAACATAAGTTTATAATATTATCTTTATTTTTAATTACTCTTTTATTTATATTTATTATAAATTAAATAAATCAAATGAATAAAAACTAAATAAAAAATTAAGCATTAAAACCAAGAAATATATATTTTGATATGAGAAAAAAAAATAATAAAATTTATTTTCTTGTACTTATTTATTTTATGAAATTTTTTTATAATAAATATATAAGAAAATTATTATTAAATGATAAAAAATTATTATAAGAAAACTTGAATGACAAATAAAAATTTATTATAAGATAAATAATAAAATATTTTACCTATAATTTTTACATTTAATTTTAAAATATTACAAAATGTTTATTATAAGAAAATTTTCAAAAAATAAATAAGTATAAGAAAACAAATTTTATTATTAATTTTTTTCTCATATCAAAACGTATATTTTTTGTTTTTAATGCTTAATTTTTTATTTATGTGATTTATTTAATTTATAATAAATATAAATAAAAAATTAATTGAAAATAAGAATAATATTATAAATTTATGCTGTCGCCTCTCAGGGAGATTTTTAACTATTATAAAAACAACAAGAAGGTAAATGATATATGTTGATTACTATAAGGGTGAAAGTGGCAATCACCCTTTATGTTATAATGACAATATTTTCCGTACAGCTCACAAGTTTGAAGTTTTGCTTCTCGAAATGGCTCCTTTTATTTATTTATTAAAATTGACATTTTTTATTTTTTTCGTTTTCGACGAGGAGGGTGATTGAGATGTTTAGCGAGGGAATGATGTTTTCCTTTAAAAGAATAAATGGATAAAAGACAAATTTTTATGCCATGGGGATAAAATGCCACGTGAGGAGAATTGCATGCCCCAAAAACTGGGTTAATAATCTAATTTGAATTGACATCCAAAGCAGTTGTAGGCTAACCAATATTTCTACAGAGAAAAAAAAAAAGTTCAGAATTATTGGTAGCGTCTTGTCCTTAATTTTCTGAACTCCGCGCTTTTGCTGCTCGTCTCTTAGGAAAGTAGAAATGTTGTCCGTTAACATACGTAGTCAACTACGACTACAAATCTATTTCATGGTCCCAAAAAATCATATCAATCAATGCCATTGTAATTATCAAAACTAAAAAATTATGGCTTTTGCTAAGAATAGCCGGCTATAAGTTATTGTCCATACAAAAACATGTAAAATGTAGGAAGTTATACAAACTGTAACTTAGCAAAAACCCAAAAATTATAGGGAAGAAAAAATTTATTAATTTTTTTTTCGCTAAATGACTAGAATGCATTTACTCATAATTACCAAAGCAGAAATTAAGTGATAATTAAGGGCTCGTAAAACAGTTAATTTCAAACGACTAAATTTGAGAGCTAAAACAATAAGAGAAGTTAAGTAACAATTAAGTACTTATAAACAATAACTTTTACCATAGGTAAAGGACTTATGTATTCAATAACGAACCACAAGCTCAAGCCCATGTCATATGAATAATGCTGTTGGGCGATAGGGATTACAACTGCGTGACCTTGATAAATTTAGACAACTAGTAGAAAATAGAATTTAAATTTTTTATTTTTAAGTTTTTCCCATAATTCAATGTTATTCTCACACATTTAATTAAAATTAAATAAATCTTGAGAACATATAAAAACATGTTTTTATAATTGGGTTTTCGCTTCCATATTTGTAACTATTTTTATTTTAAAAAAAATTCATTAAACAAATAAAGTTGACCAAAGTATTCTCTAAATGCCGACTGTTTTAATTAACAAAGCTTAAAAACTTTTAAGAAGAATTGGGTTTAGGGTTTAGCCCCAACTGTGGGAGGCATTTTTAAGCGAGTTACGTAAGAACAACGACATTCATTATTTTATACAAACACACACATATGTATAAAGCAAGTTTTTAGTATGAAATTTTAAAATACAAAAAAGTCGGGGAAAGATATTAAAGTACAATGTTTAAGAGCTCTGTCGAACTTTCCTATACTTTAAAATTTTTACACACACATATAGTAACTAAACTATGTCTCCATTTAACTAGTTAGCCCCGAAGTTTGCTTGAAGGGCTTTCACTGCTCTTGAAGAGTTTTCACTACATATGGATCAAGTTGCCATGCCCTGGCGACAGCCTAAGGATCAATTGGTGGATCAAATCCGAAGACTGCATCCGCAATTGTAATGATGCTAGGATTCTGGCTGCTCAAAGCAGCAATGGCAAACAGCATTGGTTGTTCCAATATTCACTTTGAAATGAATGAGCCCAACTGGAAACACAAACACGTCTCCTTTGTTCAGGGCAATCGCGAAAAGCGTGTTATTTACCTGGTTTCATGTGACAAAACCAACATAAAGAGTGCCTTCCAGGACTACTAGGATTTTTGTGGCACGAGGGTGAGTGTAAGGTGGGCTTGGCCGCCGTTTGCCACGTAGTGGATATGAGCTATGGAGACGCCGAGTAATGTAGAGACCTGGAATCTATTCTGCATTTACGATTTGCTGTGCTTTTAGGAATACTGTGCCCAGAACATCAGTCAAAACTACTTGTTAAGATTATTCCATTTCATTTTAAATTTTTTTGTCTTTTACTATTTTATCCCCATAATTAGACTTATGATACACAAAGGTCAACAATTAATCAATAAAAGGAAAAAACTAATCATGAGTCTAATTTTAATGGTAAAATAAAAAAGGAGTAATGATATACCCATAAATTTCTATACAAATTTATATTGTACCAACTGATGTAGCATGATAAAATTGACTGAATTAAATATCTATTGACCCACATGATTTATTTTCATTATTTTATATTTTCACTCAACTAATGAATTAATGTCACATCAGTATGCACAAAAATAAATTTATACAAGAATTTATATTTGTATTATCACTCATAAAAAAAACAAAAAATTAGAAAGTTCACGTAATTTTAATGCCAAAGAGTCTTAATGAGTTCTGAAACGTAAGCAGACAAATAATAAATTTAGGAGAATCTTGATCATTTTCCCACCGATGTACAGAAAAACGATACACACCACACGTCTTGAACTTGAAATCGTTGATGGCAACACAAAAATCCTGAAGATGGCTAGGGTCAGAGGCAGTGGCCAACGAACAAGCCAAAACCAAGAGGACAGAAGCGACAATAAATTGAGCTCATTTCATGTTGATTACGCTACGTATGTGTCTATCTCAAATTCTTTCCAGCTCTAGGGGATGAGAAATGAAGTATGGCATAAGTAGCCTTTCATAGTCGGATTGAATTGTAACAATGCGAAGACTTACCAAGTTTATTGTTTTTTTTTTTTTCATGTTTTGTAAATGAAGATTGGTGAATTCTCCACGAGTATGTACATAATTATCCTTAGATATTTATTTTGTTAATTTGTTAATGTTCAACTGATTATTTTTTAATAGTGTATTTGTTGTAAGTGCTCATTTTTCCTACATCTAATTTTCTTATGTGGGCTGCGGCTAGTGTACACGACTAGACCGACACCAACACTAGAATTGTTTATGATCGATGAAGTAGAAAAATGGTCTTTTGTTAATATTGGGAACCGTGATCGTTCCGTTCAAATAATCTTCTAAATCTAAGGTGTTGTTTGATGAAACATATATAAGTCACATCGATTTGCTCATTCATAACATTATATATAATACACAGTACATGGAACAAAAATTTGTGGATAATCTATCTCGAATGATCAATCTCTATCTCTTAAATCAATCTTCAATCTAAATATGTTCATATGCACTCTAAGATATTAAAAAACGTTTCAAACATATTTTCCTACTTATTTGATCATGTCATTTTTTTCCTTTGAAGTGGGAAAATATTTCAGGGTCTTGGATAGACATCCACCCTCTCTGTGGGTGTGCGTTAATACAGTGTTTTAGGAAACTAGGGAAGGATGATGGATGAGGAGAAAAAGATTATTTATGAATTGACTTCAACAATCATGAGAACATTTAATTCAAGTCTACCACATGGTTATGTGAAATGATAGTTAATAAATCAAATATTATGGATATACTAGATGATTTTAAATGTCATGTCAATTTAACTCTAACTATATAAGTAAAATAGTATTGTTTGATAAGATATATTTATGCATTTTTGTATATATATATATATATAATTAGGAATGCCTGGCTTTAATAAAATTAGGAATTAGTTAAAAGATAAAAAAAATTCAAATTTTAATACACTACATGACACGGTAGTCGAATCTTTTTTTTTATTTTGGTGGCAAATTTGTGAAAATAAAATTGAAAGAGTTGTTCATGGTCAAATATTCTTTCAGCAAGGATAAGTTGGTCATTAGGTTCAACTGTTTAACAGAGAAGGTTAGAAAATTAAACCGGTCAATTATCGGAAACCTCCCCTAAGGTTTGGCATATTGTTAGTCTGAAAGATTGTATTTGTATATTCTCAATTACCTTTCCTAACATTAGTATACCATTTAGTATAAATTGAGTAAGTGAGGGCAAGATGGTAATAAAATTTGTCAATAATAAAAAATTTTAACAACTCAAAATTATCACGTTGTGTTCTCAAATTAGTCTGAATTTTGTTATTATCTAATGGATAAAAAAAGAGATTATAACCCTCTCCTAATTTGATTATATGCTAAACAAATAATTCAATTATTATTGACTGGTTGTTAATAAATAAAAGAGTGAAAAAAATTGAATCTTACTCACGTACTATTATTAAAAAATAGGGTAATTTTTAAAAACCTCCCCTGGAGTTTGAGGCTGTTGCAAGTAGATGGCCAAAATCCTTTTATTTGTAAGAAACCCCTTGCCGTCAGTTAAATTTTTTGTTGACTGGTAGTTGACTTTGCAAAGACAATATTATCCTTGGTGATAGTGAGATCCTTGGCGTGAAAATCACAATTCTATTTTTTGACATTTTTACCCTGCTAATTCTGAATATTTACAATGTTGCAAGTAACCAAAATAATTATTTTATCCTCTTTAAATTATTAATATTTCCTTAAAATCCTAAAATAATGAAAAAATTGAAGAAATAACAACTACTACCAATCCCATCATCACCCATTCAATTTTTTTTTTTTAGTCCAGTCGATTTCTTCGAAATTAATAAAAAACAATCATCTTCATGATCAACATTGATAAACATTCAGCAACATCATCAAGCCTATAACTAGACATCGCCTAACCCAAAGCATTAAAGACGAATGAGAAAAGAGAGTTATGTGATTGTAGATCAATATTTAAAGATCAGATCAGGCCACTCTCAAGCTTCCACGTCAGCGTACTTCTTGACCGGAGAACAAATGAGCCATGTGAAACCACAAGGATCCTTGACCTTTCCCACACGCCCAGCCACCAACTACAACACGCGCCATTGCCTTCAGCAAGCTTACCCTCAGCAACAACTCCGGCACTCACAGCCTTGGCAAGGGCAGACTCAACGTCATCAATCTCCAAGCAGAGGACGCATCTGATTTCCATACTTTTAGCTGCAGCAGAATCATCGGAAAAGTCAGAGACAAGAAATGTGTAGCCGGCAATCTCAAGTTGAGCTCCTGTTCAGCCTTTTGTTTAGTTTCCATGCTACGGCTGATCTCCACAGCACCAAACACTGTCGTGTAGAACTGAACAGCGTTAGTAGCCTTCGATGCTTCCACAAGTAACTGCGGCTTCATCCTCATGAAGTTGGCCGAGGTAGCAGGAGCAGCCATCTTCACCGGTGCAGTTTGGAACATCAGCCATTGAGAGAGTTTGGTGTCTTAAACAAAGGGAAAGAACCTGAACTTGGGAGGGAGAAAATCAAAGAGAGAGAAGAAATAAAACGAGAGAAAAAAGGAACTTGACCCATTCAAAATGACAGGTCACCGTGCTAAAGGCAATAAAATGGCAAGTCTCTAATAACATTACAAGATGTCAATAACGCCCCCAACTTGCCAAACGGCAATCAAACGGAACAAAAACGTAAGGGGTCTTTTACAAATAAAACGATTTTGGCTATCTACTTGCAACAGCCTCAAACCTCAGGGGAAGTTTTTAAAAATTACCCTTAAAAAATACATACAAAATATTTTTAAAAATTCAGTAAAATTACTATTTAAAAAAAGGAAAGCATGCTTTTAGGCAACGTATATTAAAAGACACGTAACATAACATCTTTAAAAATGAAGTAGAGCTACTGTTCAAAAAAGGGGACAATGCTCTTAGGCAACATATATTATCGCTCGAAAAGTGAAAAAAGAAAGAAAAATAGTCATCTCTTTGCTCCGTTCAAAGTTCAAACCGAAGCTACCAAAAGCAACAGCCCTTTCATTTTCTTTATCTTTGCTATGCTTTAATAGAAATAGGATGCCACAATCGAGAGACCAAGATGACGAACCCGAAGACGCGAACACAAAGATGACGACCGCCAAGTGGAAGCATGCCGACCATTGAGTTTTGTCGTTGGCCCATAGAAAATCCCAGTTTGTTCGAGCCATGAATGAGGTATGAAAATGGCTTATTACGGTGCATGTCATTTTTATTAGCTAGTATTAATCAATCTGATAAAATATGAGTAATGGGTGTTGATAATTTTTTGAGAGTGTCTCTGTTGCTTCCATTTTTTTTTTCCATCGATGGGCGTTAGTTGTAGGTTAATGACTGTTGTAAATGCATGCTCACTTGATTTTGATTGAAGATGGCTTCAGCTACACTATGCTGCCTTGTGAATGATTGAAAATGGGTATGAAAATTCTTAATTGTTTAAGCTACTGCCACAGAGTGTTGAACAAGGATTCATGTTAGTTTTTGTTAAATTACAGATGTAATTGAATGTTGGTGATACCTTGAAGTGAATATTAATATGTTGAGGATACTTGATTTTTATTTTTTTAATCACTATCTGTACATGAGGGTTGAAAAAAAAAAGTAATAATTTGCTTCTCTTGCATCGGAGCAGTGCCTCGCCCTTGTTTATATGTATAATCAAATATCTTTGAGAAAATACAAGACAAGAAGGGACCTTGCTATATTTAAAGCTTGCCATGAAATTTTTAAAAATACAAGACAGCTTTGATCAATTATTGTCTAGGGGGCTAAAACATGAGCTGCCAATGTAAGTTCAAACATTTAGGTTATCGTCAAATTCTGTCTTTGGCTTATCATAGTTCTGTAGTTTTGAACCTTCCACTCGGAAATGATGTTATTTAATTCAGTCGATGCTTTCATAATTTTATTTGTTAGAAAGGACATTGGTTTATGGGGTCCCATTTGTCAATTGTTTTATCCTTGATACCTCAATTTTACAATTGGACTTGGAAATGGATAGTTCTCAGAATTCCTTGGAATTTAGATTATTTATCTTGATTGATTGATTCTATTTGCATGGCATAAAGTAGCTTCTCTGAAGGCTTTATAGAAAGGTCCATGGAAAATGGGAATGATTGATGAGATCCAAATGCCTGTGAAAGAAACTTGATATTAGTGGATAAAGAGGCTCTAGTGCGAAACACATCTCTTGCTGAATCTCAAAAAGGAAATGTAAGGTATTTACATTTTGATGGTTTTTGTTTGGAGGTGATTATGATTAAGGATTTATTTTCTGATGGATCAAGATCTGTTGATGCTACTAATTTTGTTACCTATTTTCATACCAACTTGCCAGCTGCTCCACATACATGATAGTTTTTTTTGTGTGTGTGTGCGTGTCTCAGACATACTGGGATTATTGCACTATATGAAATGCATTCAAGCTTGTACAATTTTTGTTGTAATAATTTATTTGGGTGCCTTGAAGAAGCAAATATGAGTTTCAAAAAGATCAGTCACTGCTCGGAGAAGAAAAAATTTGCATATGATTATGATTTGTTCAAGACCCAAATTGAAGTTTATCTTGAATTCTAGAAGGATGACCGAAGACCAGTTTACTTTATTGGAAAATTGTTGGAACCGCTGCTATTGTCAATTTGAATCTGTGTGTCCAGTAGTTTTAAAGCTTGAAATCACACTTATTCCTTTGCAGATAGACTCTAATAATACATTGAGCTAAGGAAGAAAAAAAAAAGAAAAAAATCTGACTTCATTTCTCCGTACATAGCTTTCTCATTAAGGTGAACTAGTCCTACATTCGCTTCCTACAAAGAAGCAATATTATTGTATATTTGTTGTTCCATTGTGTGTTCCCATTTGATGTATATTTATCATGTAACTTCAGCATCTGTTGTAGGTTTAGGTTATTCATTTTTGTGATTTCATTTGTATTGTTCTTTGAATAGTAGATTGTTATATCCATAATGTATTTTCAGCATTCACAATCTCTCTCTCTCCCCTAAATTCATTTCTCATTTTAGGATTAAGATTCTCTCTTGATCTGAGCACTCTTGATCTTTTACAGATCTTGTGCTACCTGTGGTTTAGTGTTAGTGTATTATTAAGGCTTAACTTTTTTTTTTAAATTTATTAACTACCAATCATGTTAATAGAATTAATAGAACTTGCTCAGATAAAGTTTTGATTAGGAGAGGATCCTGATGCCTCAGTTTACTTCTAATTTTGCTTAGACATATATCATTTTTTTTCCAACTTAGGGGTATTTTGGTCATTTAATCCAGCAACAAACGATCAAATAAGCGGTATACTAATGTTAGGGGAGGTGGCTGAAAATATGTGAATACAATTTATCAAACTGAGAATACGTTAAACCTCAGGGGAGGTTTCTGATAATTACTTAAACCAAAAGCAAAATTATTGAAAACTGGACAGGTCGTATAGGGATATTGACATGGCTTAAGACTAAGCTAATGCTTTTTTTTATCTTTTCTTCTTGTTACGTGCACATAATGACATAATTAATTGATTGATGAAAAATTGATGCTTTAAAGCAACTGAAGCTTTAGTGGTCTCAGCGAAAAATTTAAGTGAGTCAGTACATCAAATTTTCTTTGATTGCATGTTTTTGTGACCAAAATAACTCCAACAAGTAAGGACCCTGTCAGTCAAAATTGTAAATCACTGTGATTAAATTTTTTTTACTTGACCCTCTTAGTCAAAATTGTAAATCACTGTGATTAACATTTTTTAAGTCCTATGTTATATTTTTCTTGTAAGAAATTTTAGAATAAATTAAAGGAAATTTAATTAATTAGTATATATATAATATGTATAGTTAAATTTTATAAAATTACACTTGCATTGTAATTTTTTTTTTTTTTTGAGGAGACTATTGCTCATGATATTTACAATCATACAGATACTGAGATCCATTTACATCAATTCTGATATAGCACCGCTCAGATTTTAAACCCTCTCAAATATTCGAGGGACGTCAAACTCCCATATTGGGAGAAAGACTGCCTTCACTCGATTCGATTAGGAAGGAATATAAATTAAACCCGCAATGATCTTGAACCCTTCCCCGCATTTGTGAGGGAAGGGTTCTTTTTCAAAATCAATTTAAATGGCATAATTTAATTTACTAGTTTGTGATTGACAGCATATTTTAGAGGTACTTTAAATTTTATCTCTCCTTAGGGTTTTGTCTAGTAATTTTTTAGTAGCTTTATTATCTAACAAGCCATCTGAAGCAGCTTTTTTCCTCATATTATATGTTTTTGTAAGAAAAATCTGAACTTTTTCTTTCGTTCTTTTTTACTAGTTTTAGTTTGAATAAAAGTGTTGAATTTTTAATTCGAATTCATGATCTAGTTTGATCGCTTTTGGTGGGATAGCTTATTAGTGTAGAGCACACTAACGGAAGTGGGTTATGGCAACTGGTTCTTTGACTTTTGGTTGACTTGAGCTGCTATATAGGCTGATAAGCAGATTAGGTTTAGGAGCTTGTAGTTAATTCATTTCTTTGAGTGCAAACACTTGATGACTCATTAGAAATTTGGTTGTAATCTCTTTAGATATAGGCCTTTACTCAGAATAAAAAAGAGCTTGAAGCTGGCTTGTTGTGCGTAAACAGTGGTGGTTAGTGTTGATCATTTCTTGCGTGTGGGCTCTGCCTTCAGCTTATTAGTTGTGTTTGTCTCAATTACTAGGACAAATTTTGTTTATGCATTAGGAAATTGATGGGTAAAACGGATACAATTAAAACGAAATTGAGAAACAATGATCATCCAAGGACACTAGGATTTACATGGTTCGGCTTTTAGCCCATGTCCATGGTGTTGTGCAAATTTTATTATATTCGAGTGTCGATACATATATGTATTATAGTATAGATTTATGATGATAAGTGTCGATCCCACAAGAAAGTAGATTTAATCATATGTAAAGTTAATTTTCCATGTTCATATATGTATTGGTTGGAAGTGATTTCTATATCTTAAGATTTAAAATAAAATGGTAGGAATGAATTAAAAATGAAACTATATAAATGAGGCGCTTCAGTTTCTAGATTCACATTTAACATTTCACAATGAGCTTACTATTCCTTTTTAGTTTTGATTAATTTATGAGGGGATATTTTTCACTTATTATAAGCATCACTCTAATAAATAAGATATCAAGTGCTCATTGTGTGATAAAGTAATGATCTTCTGTTAAATGAGTTGTTAAAAGCACGTTGTGCTAGACAATAATAATCCTTCTGTCGACAACGTGACAAGATCGTCTACTAAATAGTTTAGATGCACTCTTTGTTAACACTGAGTCAAGACAATTCATAAAATGCTAGAGCAGATTTTCTCTTTAATAAATGTGGTACTAAGTGCTTATCATATTAAATAGTAACAATCTTTCACAAGAGAGTTGGTATACCGTATAAAATCTAACTAAGATACACTGTTTGTTGAGGATGCATCAAAATGACATCTTAAATCAAAGAGATAGAGTAAATAAACTTACTAAATTACGCCCATGTTCAATTGATGGGGTGGGGAGTCCCTTATTTATAGATATAATGAGTATATAATAGCTATCGGATAAAAATAATTCGGACATAATCTAATGCATTTGAAAAATCTCTGTAAATATAACACACCCAACCTGACAAGTACTCCCAAAATATTTTAATATACAACCAACTCCAATGATCAACATCCTTAATCAAAATATTGAGTTTCACCTAAGATACCTCTAGAGTATCAAAAGATTATATTATAACTAATATTAATGTACACTGGTTTATTCTTCATCTTAAATGAATAATACAAACATATTATTCAATCCCAAAAAAATGAGACGATCAAAATGCCCTAACAAAAATCATCTGTATCTTCTAACACTATCACCTGGTCAACAAAATATTTACAGTCGCTGGGTTGATTTGGTATACTTGCAACCTCATGTGGGGGCAAAAATATAATAAAACGGAATGAATATAAAGATTAATGAGTTCAGTGAGTGGATAATAGCTTTTAGAAATAAACTTACTTCAAAATAATTATATTTTTTTAATAAATAATTTCACCAAAATACCATAAGAAACCTAAATAACTTATTTAATTATAAATCATACACTAACATAAATATAACATTGATAATACCACATAAAATCGAGGAAATTATAAACACGTTGTAATCGTAAATACTGAAATCTGAAAATTGTCACTAAACAAATGCCCGAGGGGAATAATCTCGTCATACCTAAATCTCAATGGACAAGTAATGATGTACTATCAGGATACTGTCATGCCGCAGAGCTACAACAGGTAGACATGGAAATGCCATCTCATATACCTCATATACCTCATATATCTCATCATATCTCTGCATGGATAAACAAGTCCCCAAAGGACAAAAACATCCAAGCACATGACCCAAAGTCTATGTACGTAATCAGACGGGCGCCAAAGACCTATATCTCATCGGTATCTCAATAATAATATTTCTATTATTATCAGGCCTTAAAGACCTCTCGTCATGTCTTTATCACTATAACTCAAGAAGAAATGTACTATCTAATGATTTTACAAACAACATTTTATACACATATACATGAACATATAATCATACTATGAATCTCATTTCCTTTCTATTAAACATACTTTAAATCTATTTTATTTTCTTTGAAATACTATCATGCGTTACTCAAAATCAATAGGGAAACTAATAACCATACACTTTTTAATAATACAACAAAACGTAAATAAAACTCATTTATAAAAAAACATTAAATCGGAGCATTAAACATTTATTAGAAAACATGCTTTACTATACTTTAAAATCATAATATTATGAAAATAGGATTCGTATATTCTAATCACAGTAACGATGTTTAGACTCTGTTATTATCCACGTCTGTGGGCTGGTTCTTACTCACGGGTCCTCCTAAGTCAAGGAAACGATATAATTATTTTTTGTAATTCTGAATTAGAACTAAATTTATGCAATAAACTTGAAATGAACACCTATCCATAATTTACAACTCCTGCACCGATAAAATTACCAAAATATCCTTATATATATAAATTATTAAAATACTTCGAAATTGTAAGTTATCGAGTTACCTTTGAAATTCTTAATTGCCAAATTGCCTTCAACTTAGCTTACAAAAGTATCCATGAGACTAGATATTACGAAATTACCCTTAGAGTATAAAATTACTGAAAAGCCTTCACTAGTCGACGTTGACTAAAATTCAAGCGACGGTGATTGAAAAGCTTATATTAGACACTTCTAGCCAAGTTGAGTCTAATGGTACTAGCGGTGAGATCCTACTCGCATCGACGATGCCAGAATCTAGCTCGACAGCCGTAAATCTCTTAACGGCCAATGGACGGCAAATCGGCTCCCTTAGTGGTTGTGGATGGTTGGAAATTGAAAAAATAGTCGTGGGGAACAAAACTAAGGTGGTAGCATGGTGTAATCCCTGTGGAGTCGATGGCGGTGGTGGTAAGTTTTAGCGGTAATTTCTCATGCTACAAATGGCGGTGCTTCGGTTGGTTTTTGGTGACTGTGACGACAGGGAAGTGACGACGTGTGATAACTTTATGAAATGAGAGTTATCATGGTATTTTTAGACTTAAAACTAATATTACTTAGGGAGTAAATGATGTGTTTGTATTTTAATTATATTTTGCATGTGTAGTTATCTAAGTTTATTTTTAATAGATTAATCTTATTTTGGATCAGTTAGTGCTCTGATTTTGTGTGATTTCACGTGACCAAAAGACCCAAGTTTATTAGATGGAATGCTGTTGCAATAAACTTGTAGAGATAATAAAAGAACTTGGCTGCAGATGAATTAAAACAAGTTTGGAGCAGTGAAGATATTGTACCGTTGCTGCAGAGTTTTTAGCGCTGTTGCGAAGGATTCATTACTTATTGTGATTTGTGAAATCAATTTTAGTTGGTGCAAAATTTTAATTTTTTTTCTGATTAGTGTGTTGTGTTGACAGGAGTGCTCTAACAACCCTTGCATGCGCAAATATAAACTGATTGAATTCTTATTTGATTTAGAAATTGAACGAAATATTTGGAGATTGAGTAGAGAGTAAAGAAATTTAAGAGTTGCTATAGACATAGATAATTCTCAAGATATGGGGAATTTAAACCTACCATGGAGAAATACAACCAATCTGAAATACTAGCTAGGCAACCCAAGAGGGGGGTGAATTGAGATTTTAAAAATTAAGCTAAGCAAACCACTCAACAATTTAATACTCAACAATTTAATCTAATGGCTTAATGGAATAAAAAACAATAAATTCAATAAATCACAATAATAAGAGAGTGAGGGAAGAGAAAACAAACTCAAGGATTTTTACGTGGTTCGGCAATCCCGGTCTACCTCCACGCTTCCAAGCACACCCGGCTTGAGGATTTTACTATCCAAGCCTTTCCAAGACTTCAAATGTTTACAATTGATTTTAAGGTGTCAATGAACCTTTACAACAAAGAGATTATCTCCCAATCTTTTCACTCTAGTGTATCACACATTTAAACACTCACAAATTTGATGAGAAAACAAAGAATACAACAAAGAACTCTCTTTTTAGAGTAGATATACAAATGATAGCACAATGATGATTTAATAAATTATGATTTGCAAATTGAGAGCTCAAGATATGTTGTGTGCCTTTTGTTTATGCTTGCTAGGATTACCAAAAATGAATTGGATTTGAGTTTATATAGTTTGAGCTCAAAAACTAGTCGTTATGCACTTTTTAGTCATAACCGGCTTACCGTTTATGGTATTCGGTTAGCTGCTTTTATGTTACCGTTAAGGCAAAAATTTGAATTTCACAACATCCGGCATGCCGCTTACGATAACCGGATAGCCGTTTATGCTCCAGAAGCTTACTGCCCAATAACCGGATAGCCGCTTACGAAATCCGGATAGCTGTTTTCCATCCGGAGAGTTTCTGCCCAATATCCGGCTAGCCACTTGTCATATCAGGTTAGCCACTTGCTACAGTAACTGCTACAGTGAACTTTTTTTCAAAATTATAATTTTTTTCCAAAATTTTTTATAACTGTACTATGACTCAAAACGTTATAAAACTTTACAAATAGGTCTAATTTCAGAATTTTCAAATAATACTCGTTAATCCCAAATTTTCTAAAATTATGAAATGGCCTACAATACTATGACACTTTTTAAATAAGTCATTCTCCAGAATTTCAAACAATACTTGTTGATTTTAAAGATTTCAAAACTCTTTCAATTAAACCATAAATTTAAAAAACAACCAATTTTATAAAATTATTTTTTCATTAAATATAAAACTTTTATAATGTGAAAATAATGATTTATTTAAAAAGTATAAAAAATAATTTAAGCTTTTAAAAACTTAATTATTCTTAATCTTATTTGTTATCATCAAAATCAACAATATGTAAACATATATGTTAACACAATCAATGGTCAAGAAAGTCAGAATGAGCAGAATATTCATAGGCAATCAAGGCACAACAATATTATCTATATGACATATGATAGAGATAGAACTATTTAAGATTATGCAGTGTTGATCTCTCAAGCCATAAATCCTAGAATAGTCAAATCTAAAGTGCAAGCTAATAATTTTGAGTTTAAACTAGTGATGTTTCAGATGTTACAGACAGTGGGACAAGTCAATGGACTGCCATCAGAAGATCTATATCTTTACCTCAAATTATTTTTGGAGATGAGTCACACTTTTAAGATTGTTGGACATTATAAGAAGTATTGAGACTCAAACTTTTCCTATTTTCTCTAAAAGATCAGGCAGGAGTATAGTTGAACTCTTTACCACCAAACTCCATCACTATATGTAATGATTTGGTTGATAAATTTCTAATGAAATACTTTCCACTTACTTAAAATGCAAAGTTGAGAAATGAAATCACATCTTTCGATTAATTGAAGGATGAAAGCTTATATAGTGCATGGAAAATATTCAAGGAGTTACTCAGAAGATGTCCTCATCATGGTATTCCTTTTTACATGCAGATGGAAACTTTCGACAATGGTCTCAATCGAATCGCTAGAATGATGGTGGGTGCTTCAACAAATGAAGTTTTGTTAATTAAGTTTTACAACGAAGCTTATGAAATTTTAAAGAGGATAGCTAATAATAACTATCAGTGGCTATCAAATAGATGAGATGTAGTAAGAGGAGCAACATGAGTCCTAGATGCCTTGATAGCCTTATCAGCTTAAGTAGCCTTATTGACAAATACGATGAGGGCTATGACTACTGCTCCAGTAGCTATTAATAAAGTTACTGAAGTATCCTGTATTTATTATGGAGAAGGGCATCTATTTGATGATTGTTATGAAAATCCTGCCTCAGTTAATTATATGGGCATCTTCAACAGACGGGACTAGACCAACTCTTACTCAAAGACCCATAACTCCGGATGGAGACAACACCTAAACTTGTCATGAAACAATCAGAACCAGTATGCTACAATATCCAGTGGATAGAACAGGCCAGCTTAACCTCTAGGATTTTATCAGCAAAATCAGGGGCAAAGAAATACTAATAATAAGCAATTCAGTTCTCTGGAAACCTTGCTTAAGGAGTATATTTTGAAGAATGAAGCAATTTTCTAGAGTCAAGCTGTATCATAAAAAAACTTAGAGAATCAAATGGGACAGCTTGCTACAACATTGAGCAACAAACCTTAGGGTAATTTTCCTAACAATATAGATGATCCAAGAAGAGAAGAAAAAGAGTATTACAAGATGATTAGCTTAAGATTTGGAAAGGATGTTCACATTCTAGTTAGAGTACCAAAGAAAAGGGTTGAACTTATTGTATCTCAAGAAGAAACTTAAGTTGAAGAGGAGCCACAATCTTCCATTTTTAAGCATATAAGTCAGAACAGTCAAGTTACAACATCTGTAGAAAAAAGGTGATTCAACATCTGTTGATGAAGATATTACGATACTAACCACATTAGTCTAGAGCATAGTAAAAGAGAAACAATTTTTACAACCAAATACAGCATAGCAGTTTAGGCACCCAACATCCTTTCCATAAGGATTTCAGAAACATAAATAAGACAAGTAATTTAGAAATTCTTGGAAGTGTTGAAGTAGTTGTATATAAACATTCCTTTTGTGGAAGATCTAGAACAAATACTAAATTATGTGAAGTTCATAAAACACATTATGGTAAGGTAAAAAAAATTGGGAGAATTTAAAACAGTTACTTGAACACAAGAAAGCAACCATATGCTTCAGCATAAAATATCATAGAAATTAAAAGATCTAAGAAGTTTCACAATCTTATGTTCTATAAGAACTAAGTACAGTGACAAGGTACTTTGTGATTTAGGGGCTAGCATCAATATGGTGCCTTTATCAGTATTTAAGCAATTGGGAGTTGGAGAAGTCAGACCAGCAACAATGACTTTACAACTTGCTGATAGATCTCATGCCTATCCAAAAGGCAGGATTGAAGTTGTATTGGTTAAGGTAAATAAATTTATTTTTCTAGTGAAGTTTATAGTGATAGATTTTAAGACAGACAAAGAAGTACCAATTATTTTAGGTAGACCTTTCTGAGTCACGAGAAGTACTCTAATTGGTGTGCCAAAAAATAAAAAAAAGAGCTAATTATGAGGGTCAATGATCACCATGTTGCATTTATGTGTTAGATGCCATAAAAAATCCTGATGAGGTTGAAGACTGTAATTTTATCAGTGTTGTAGATTTTTTGTAGCAAAGAATTTAAATAGTTGCTATAATAGTGAAGAAATCAAGGTCGTAATATTTGAGGAACTCGAAGATGAAGAACTTGAAATAGATAACATATTGTAGCACCTGACTGGAGTAAACCTTTCCAGTTAATGTGTAATGTAAGTAATCGCTCTATTGGAGCAATGTCAGGGCAAGGAAGAAGCAAGATTTTTCACTTCATTTATTATGCCAACAATACCTTAGCTGATGCACAATTTAACTATACTACCACTGAAAAAGAGTTACTGGCTGGTGTTTTTGTATTTGATAAATTCAGAGCTTATTTGGTTGGCACCAAGGTGACTATTTACAAAGATCACCCAACCATTAAGTACTTCATTTCAAAGAAAGATGCTAAACCAAGGTTAATTAGGTGGATTCTTTTGTTACAAGATTTTAACTTGAAGATCATGGATAGAAAAGAGACTAAGAATCAAGTAGTAAACCATCTCTTCAGGCTGGAAGTAAATGCAAGCACTTTGACTAAGTAGGACATTACAGAAACATTCCTTGATGGACAATTACTAACGTTATAATATGCATGGATGCTGTAGCAATCTGGATTTCCATGGAATGTAGATTTTGCTAATTATTTAGTGAGTGGATTATTACCCCCAGATTTGAGCTACTGGCAGAAGAAAAAAATTTCTTTATGATGCCAAAAATTATTAGTGGGATGACCTTTACTTATAAAAGATGTGTTCAGACCATGTGGTCAGAAAATATGATCATGATGAAGAAATTTCAAACATTCTGTAGTCCTGTCATGCACCAACATATGATGTACATTTTAGAGGACATATAATAGTACCAAAGTTTTTCAGTCAGGTTATTGCTGGTCCTCTATTTTCAAAGATGCTTACGAGCTTGTTAAATGCTGTGACATGTGTTAAAGAATAGGGAACATCTTTCAAAAGCATGAAATGCCGTTAACTAATATCTTGGAGGTTCGACTTTTTAATGTATGAGGAATAGACTTTATGAGACCTTTTCCACACTTCTTTGCCAACTTATATATTTTAATTACTGTAGAATATGTATCCAAGTAGTAGAAGCAATAGCATTACCAATAAATAATGCCATAGCAATAGTAAAGTTTCTTCAGAAAAATATTTTCTCAAGATTTGATACTAAAAAGTAGTTGTATATAAACATTCCTTTTGTGGAAGATCTAGAACAAATACTAAATTATGTGAAGTTCATAAAACACATTATGGTAAGGTAAAAAAAATTGGGAGAATTTAAAACAGTTACTTGAACACAAGAAAGCAACCATATTCTTCAGCATAAAATATCATAGAAATTAAAAGATCCAAGAAGTTTCACAATCTTATGTTCTATAAGAACTAAGTACAGTGACAAGGTACTTTGTGATTTAGGGGCTAGCATCAATAGGTGCCTTTATCAATATTTAAGCAATTGGGAGTTGGAGAAGTCAGACCAGCAACAATGACTTTACAACTTGCTGATAGATCTCATGCCTATCCAAAAGGCAGGATTGAAGTTGTATTGGTTAAGGTAAATAAATTTATTTTTCTAGTGAAGTTTATAGTGATAGATTTTAAGATGCATGTTAAGTACCAATTATTTTAGGTAGACCTTTCCGAGTCACGAAGTACTCTAATCGGTGTGCCAAAAATAAAAAAAGAGCTAATTATGGTGGTCAATGATCACCATGTTGCATTTATGTGTTAGATGCCATAAAACTCACGAGGTCAAGACGTGTAATTTTATCGTTGTAGATTTTTGAAAGAAAGAATTTAAATAGTTGCTACAATAGTGAAGAAATCAAGGTCGTAATATTTGAGGAACTCGAAGATGAAGAACTTGAAATAGATAACATATTGTAGCACCTGACTGGAGTAAACCTTTCCAGTTAATGTGTAATGTAAGTAACCGCTCTATTGGAGCAATGTCAGGGCAAGGAAGAAGCAAGATTTTTCACTTCATTTATTATGCCAACAATACCTTAGCTGATGCACAATTTAACTATACTACCACTAAAAAAGAGTTACTGGCTGGTGTTTTTGTATTTGATAAATTCAGAGCTTATTTGGTTGGCACCAAGGTGATTATTTACAAAGATCACCCAACCATTAAGTACTTCATTTCAAAGAAGGATGCTAAACCAAGGTTAATTAGGTGGATTCTTTTGTTACAAGATTTTAACTTGAAGATCATGGATAGAAAAGAGACTAAGAATCAAGTAGTAAACCATCTCTTCAGGCTGGAAGTAAATGCAAGCACTTTGACTAAGTAGGACATTACAAAAACATTCCTTGATGGACAATTACTAACGTTATAATATGCATGGATGCTGTAGCAATCTGGATTTCCATGGAATGTAGATTTTGCTAATTATTTAGTGAGTGGATTATTACCCCAGATTTGAGCTAACGCGTAAGAAAAAATTTCTTTATGATGCCAAAAATTATTAGTGGGATGACCTTTACTTATAAAAGATGTGTTCAGACCATGTGGTCAGAAAATATGATCATGATGAAGAAATTTCAAACATTCTGTAGTCCTGTCATGCACCAACATATGATGTACATTTTAGAGGACATATAATAGTACCAAAGTTTTTCAGTCAGGTTATTGCTGGTCCTCTATTTTCAAAGATGCTTACGAGTTTGTTAAATGCTGTGACATGTGTTAAAGAATAGGGAACATCTTTCAAAAGCATGAAATGCCGTTAACTAATATCTTGGAGGTTAGACTTTTTAATGTATGAGGAATAGACTTTATGAGACCTTTTCCACACTTCTTTGCCAACTTATATATTTTAATTGCTGTAGAATATGTATCCAAGTAGGTAAAAGCAATAGCATTACCAATAAATAATGCCATAGCAATAGTAAAGTTTCTTCAGAAAAATATTTTCTCAAGATTTGATACTCCTAAAGCCATTGTCAATAATGAAAGAACCCATTTCTGCAACAAAATGTTTGCTGCAACATTAACTAAGTATGGAATCAAGCATAAAGTTACTACAATATATCATCCACAAACCAGTGGTCAGACAAAGGTGTCAAACAGGGAAATAAAAAAGATTTTAGAGAAAATGGTGAATCCAGACATAAGAGATTGGTCTCTTAGATTAAATGACTCCTTATGGGTTTATCGAACAATTTACAAAACATTACTTGACACATCTCCATATAGAATTATTTACGGAAAAGCTTGTCACTTGCCCGTACAGCTAGAGCATGAACCATACTGGGCAGTTAAACATACAGATGGCAATTTAACCCAGACCCGGCCCGGACCCAGACGAACCCGGATAATCTGGTCCGGGTTGAACCCGTACCGGATTAAAAATAAATCCAGATCCGGATATGATTTTGTCAACCCGGACATTTCTAGGTCCAGTTCCAGGTTCGCATAAACTCATATATGCGGAACCCAGACCTGAATATCCTTATTTTAACATTATATTTAAATTATTTTTTAATATAAAAAGGGGAAAAAAAGCCAATACCCTAGATCTCACACTTTCACAGCTGCATAGCTCTATTCTTCTCCTATCTCTTTACCTCTTTTCTTCATCAAATCATCATTTTCGTCTCTCTTCAGTTCTTCTCTTCATCAAGTCATCATCATCGCTTTGCATCGTTGTGTTCACGTTCATCATCATCACCAGCCTCCGTTTGGTAGGCATTTGTCCATCGTGATCTCGGTTTTGGCTGCCGTTCATCCGTTTTTTGTGAATTGCGCTCATGGCTGTGATGAGTTCATCATCATCGTATCATCAACAGCCGTTGTTTGTTGCTTCACCAGACGCCGATCGTTGAAGTTTGTGAACTAAATTTGTGAATTGCGATTTTGAATTATAGACATGGATTTGTATTTTGTGAATGTTATGTCATTGATCTGTGTTTAAAAATGGTTTATTGCTTTGAAATTTAAGATTTTTAAATTAAAAATGGTTTATTTCTTTGTAATTGATTTGGGTAGAATCTGGTTTCGTGAATTTATGAAGTGTATTTGATTTTTTTATTTGTATGTGATCCGGGTTGAAAACCCACAATCCAGAAACCTAGATTTTTCCGGGTTTAACCCGTACCGGACCCGGTGTCATAAAAACCGGATTTAAATTCGAATTCGGTACAACATTTTAGAGTCTGGGTCCGAAACCGGGAAGACCTAACCTAAACCTGAACCCGATTTTCGCCATCCGTAGTTAAACAATTGAACATGGATATGACTACTACAGTAAAGTATAGGAAGTTACTGTGAGCTAGAAGAATTAAGGTTATTCTTCTATGAAAATGCAAAAATCTACAAGGAAAGAACCAAACAATGGCATGATAAGCAAATCTGGCCAACGAAACTAATTCTAGGCCACCAAGTCTTACTCTACAACTCTAGCAAAAATATTTTCCTGGAAAGCTTAAGTGTAGATGGTCAGGACCTTTCAAACTTCTCAAAGTTTTTCCTCATGGAGTCAAGATGAAAAAACAGGTCAAGAATTTAAGGTAAATAGAAAAAGGATGAAGCACTACATTGGAGTTGCTATGAACAATCCGAGGGAAGGTTGGGCTGAAAGACTTAAAATCAAATGTTGATTGGGAGATGACCAATAAGGAAGTTATTTCAAGTTTTTACGGCATTAAATTTAAAAAAAAAAAATTTTGGTTTCTCTTCTTGGCATTTTAATTTTGCATCTAATTTCTTTGTACTCTTTTATTTCTTGGTGTTAGGTGCAGCAAGTAGAAATTAATGAGTGTGGACAAACAGAACCAAAAGGAATTGCTGCAGCATCACGCACAACATTTATATATGCACACAAACACTAACCTATGTCTCAGCCAACTAGTTAGCCCCGAACTTGACTTGACGGGCTTTCACTAGGCCGGGAGAGCTTTCACTACTTATGGATCGAGTTGTGATGCCCTGGGGAGAGCATAAGGATCAATTGGCGGATAAGATCCGAAGACGGCATCTACAATTGTAATAACACCAGGATTCTGGCTGCTCAAAGTAGTAATGGGAAACAGCATTGGTTGGTCAACAAATTATGCCAAAAGTCAAAAAGTTGCATAATAACCACGTGCATAACAAAAAGTAATGAAGAGATTAATTAGAATATATAAGAGTGTGTGTGTGCACGGACAAAATATATTTATAAGGAGAGGCATGGGAAAGGCTTAGCTGCTAAATAAAAACAACAGTAAATAATGTTTGTTGTAAGGCTACAACCAGCTTGGAGAAAGGTTCATAAGAGACCTCTTTTATTACAATACGATATGATAATATGGAGTTACAACAACAAAGCCACTGGTGAAGAGGACATTTATATTAAAGCTCTTTAATTCCTTCTCCTAATTGCCATTACCGAACTTATTCTGAAGATCTATCACTATCTTTGGGTCCAACTGGAATGCCTTGGCAAGAAAATCGGGTTTGATTCGAGGATGGGCTCCAAAGATCGTGTCGGCTATGGTAACTTCACCGGGGAACTGGCTGTTTAGACCAGAATAGGCAACAGCACTTGTGCTTCCAATGTTGGCTTGGAAGTGAATCAAACCAATTGGAAACACAAAAACATCTCCCTTACGCAGAACTTTTGTGATGAGTGTGTTGTTTAGGTTGTCTGATGTCACAAAACCAGCATAAAGAGTTCCTTCCAGGACCAGCAGGATTTCACTGGCACGGGGGTGAATGTGAGGTGGGCTTTGCCCATTCGGCGCATAGTCAATACGGAATGCTGATACGCCAAGGGTGTTGAGTCCTCGAATTTGCTCAACATTTGCATGTGTTTCATCAACACCAAGTCGATTTGTTGTGTTTCCAGGCTTGTCTAGCCCTGACAAGAAGAAATCTTCAGCTGTCGCAAGCAAGCTTGGGGTCCTTGCAGAACTTCCCATTCACAAACACTACAAGAACACACACATACATACACACACACAAAGGGGGAAAAAAAAGAATAATTAAGTAGCAGCACAAATTATATTGAAAATTATATGTTTAATCAGTTCAGCTTACGTACCACCATCCTTCGGGTCATCGATGGCTACGCAGATATCTTGAAGAAGGCTAGGGTCATAGGCAGAGGCCAAAGAAGAAGCCAAAGCCACGAGAGCAAAACCTATAAGAAATTGGATTGCCTTCATGGTGATTAATTAACAGGATGTACTTATATCTCAAACTATAATCAAGTGTTGTGTTTTGAGAATATTGCGAGGGAAACTAGCCTATTTATAGAAGGGAGTCCATGAAGGAGTCTGCGTGTCAATTTCTTAGTCCTTGAAGCAGGTCGAGACTTACTGAGTCCCGATTGGTTATCTTTCTTTTAATTTATATTTTGAAGACAATATGTTTAATCAATGTACACAATTGCCATATTTGACTATAATAAATTAAATTTTTGCCTACGTGGTCTACGACATAGTTTTTAACATGGACATAATCATTGCTCCCATTAAGAGAAGATTATCCATTTGATACTCAACTTTTTAGCGGCAATGTTACTGCATAAAATTTTATACCATCCTCGAAAAATTGTTGATACTGTGCGTGTGTATTACACTCTCTATAAAAGTTTTTAAGCGTATGAAAGCCTTAATTGGTTGTTATCGTGGTTAGGCCTTCCTGACTTAACAGCTATAAATTTTATCTTATATTTTATGATGAAAAGCATATAATATTTTTATTATTTTTTGTTAAAATTATTATTTAAAAGTTATTTATTATATATTATTAATTTTTTTAATATTTATAATTTTTTAAAAACAATTATAACACTTTTTTACTACAGTATTTCAATATCAAACAAAACATGAACTAAAAAATAATAGAGAGAACGAAAACATGAATTAAAAAGTTCCAATCAAGAGTGTCAGAAGCATTTTTAATGTCAATCTTCAAGGTCACATTCCCTCCATGAATCTTGCGATTGAGCAGATTAATTCATTCAGAAATAGAGCTGATACGCTCATGAATGTCCGTCCTTTATGAAAACCGTTTGTTGAGACGAGATAATGTTAGGAAGCAAAGAACTTAATCCGTCAGCAAGAATTTTAAAAAGTACAAATCCAACGAAAGTTTTCCTAGTATGATAGTTTTGTGCAGTAACATTAGTTTTATATGTAACTATGACACCAAACATCACTCATTTATCTTAATTACCTTGGACATGTGGTATAAAATCTTTATAGGCTCAAGAGAAATTAAATTAGAAACTCAGGAGAAATTAAATGAAAAGAGGATCCTATTTCCTTGATCTGCTCGTGATTTTTTAAAAATTTATACCGCATATCCCTTAGTGCTAGTATATAATTATGTTTTAACTGTTTTTGTTTTTTAATTTATTAACCACAAATAAATTGAGTAAATTTAACTTAGGAACACATTGAGAGGATTTTAATCCCTTGAAGAAACAAAAAATATAGTTGTCCCAATAATTTTTATAAAATTATTTTCCTATAGGAATAATGTCTGCAAAATATTTAAGTACATGCAATTGGACAATTAAGGGCCTGTTCGGCAATGTCTTGCAGCCCTCGTTTTCATTTTTGTTTTCAAAATTTACGTGTAGAACTTGTTCGGTGGGTCACAAAACCAAGCCTGGTTGACTGTAATAAAACCCGTATCAGGTTATACACGTTTCCGCCAATCTTCAAAACGAACCATAAAATAAAATAAGAAACAATATTTTAACGCCTTTTCGAAAGCATAATTAAAGTACAAATATTTCCTCTCATCTTCTTCCTTTCTCTCCCTCGTCGTCAAATCTTATCTTTACGGTCTCATCTTCTTCCTTTCTCTCCCTTACCAAGTTATACATGTTACTGCTTTTTCCATTTTTATCCATCATTTTTTCGATTGACTTTGTACTTTTCTTCAATTTAATTACTCAACTCATTGAAGAGAAACCAGTTAAAGAATTTATGAAAATGCGTGAGAAAGAAATTCATATCTCTGGTAACAGACTAACAGTTAGGAGTCATGTTCCGTAGATATCGATGTTACGGGACTTGATTGGCTTGTTGTTGGACTTAATGGAGAAGCATTATTAGCCTTTTTTTTCTTTTTCATAGTAATTTTCGTAGCTGCGTAAATCATTTTTAGTTCTATAAAAGCTTTACCATAGTCAATGATGGCACATGTTTTTTTCATTGCGTGTTAAAGCCACCAAATCATGTGCTTCAAGAAAAAACGTGGAAGACTAGGATCAGAAGGAACGCTCCATGTCTGGTTAGCCATAAAATTTAAATAACACTTGGTTAACATCCTTATGTTTTTATTAAGGGATACTAAAATTTCCTTTTGATTTTAATTTAAAAAATTAATTTTAAAATTTTTAATAAATATAAATATAATATAAATAATTTAATTTGACTAATAAATTAATAATATTAAAATATTTTTAATATATAACATAATTTTGAAAGTGTAAATTATGATATTAATTTTAATAATATATTTGTGTTTGTTATTAAAATTTGAAATAAATCTTTTGGTTAAATAGATTTTATAATTAATAAAATATATGTCATGTATTAATAACATAAAATTTATTTTATACAATATTGAAAATAATTTAAAATTTTAAATATTATTTTAATATTATATTTTTGTTTATTAAAAAAATTAGTTTAATATAATATAGGATTGTACAGTACTAAAATATTTTTTGATATACTGAAATTATTTTAAAATGTATATATTGTTACATTTATTTTAATATATTTAATTATACTTATTATAAAACATTAGAGTCAATCTTTTTCGTTAAGAAAGTCAAAAGGTATTATGGTAAAAAAGGATCTTAGTGTCTTCTAGTGAGAACTTGGAGATTTGCATGATCATTTTTCTAAATCTTGGGAAATGACCTTTTCATAATTTACACTTAATTGCATATATGATTATATGATTTAAGAATAATAATTAAAATTTTAAAGTATACTATATTAATTTGAGTAATACTCAATTATAAATAGATATTATATAATTCGTGTTGTAATCAATGTAAAATATGATGTATAATCAATTATTACAAATTTATTACACTATTAGTACACAATAAAATAAACTATCACTAAAATATAACAATTAAAAATAAGGCAACATCAATTAAGCTATAAATTACGTATCTAACTATATGAGTATATTGTTAGATAAATTTAATTTTTATGACTCATGAAAAACAATTGCAATTTGGAGCAATAAAGAAAGAGTTTTAAAATAGCAGTCGATATTATTGTTAAATTATAATGTTGAACTTACCTATAAGAGAAAAATTTCCTTTCAATGATTAATTTAGGAAGCAAAATTAATGTTTTAATATTTTTTTTTTCTTGATTGCATTGATTTTTATGAGTTTTTTTCACAAAATATTGTTTAATTTGAATTGCATTTACAGTGCTTAAAGCATTAATTAAAGAGAAATAAACGGTGACTCAGCAGTCAGCTGAATTGAATTCAAAGTAAATACCAATTTAATTCAAAAACAGTATGAGTATGCAAGTGTGGTAGAGGCTGGCAATCACTCATGAGGTAGCAACTTGATGACTTGAACAGTTGAGTTCTGAGAATTTAGATTTTGGATAATTGGATCAATTAGTCAGGGATTTGGGAGAATTTTTTTATTTAAAGAAAATAGATATTGACTATAATTATTAGTTATATTTTTATATTTTACTATAAGTTTTTAAAAAGAGAGAATTTATAATTAACTAATTTTTTTTTTCAAGAAACGAACTCGGACTACAGCGGGGTTAGCCCCATCATAGCTTCGCCCCCGGTTCTTGGGATAATCATATAACAAATAAAAATTTGAGCTGTACAAATTGCATAAGCAGTTATTAAAAATAAAATTTTGGTTGAAGTGATGAGAAATCAAAGAATTTATATTGGAAAGAAAATGAGTTCAATTAATTTGGAATAATAAAATAGGCATATCTATAATGAGGAAAAGCTCGAGTATAAATAAGTTGAGTTTAAGAAATTCAATGAAGTCAAGAAGATCAAAAAGAGAAAAAGAAAATGTTCCAACAGAATTAGATTAGATAAGCTCCTAGTTTTTGTAACTTATAATGTTGATTATAGTTTATAATTGAATAGGGGTTGAAATAATGAATTTTTAATATATTATAGTAAGTTGATATTTACTAAAATAAGACGAATAAAATAAAATTGACCTTGGTAATATTATTTGTTTTCCGTAATAAAGGTTTACTTTTAATTTTACAATGTCAACTTGGAATTTAACTTGTAATATTGAAACTTAATGCATGCACGGGAAACTTGAAATGCAAAAGTAGTGAACTAATTAATTGAAATATTTGAACCCATATGTGAAAAAGTTTAACCAAAACATAGGACTAATCTAAACAAATATAAAATCTTAAAAGTTAATTTGGCATCTAATCTTATTTATTAAAATCTCATATAAATAATAGGAATATTCAACACAAAACTAGTTGAATTATTAGTTAAAAGTCATGTCCCAATAAGAGAGAAAGTTTAACCAAAAGTAGAGACTTATCCAACGAGAAATGAAATTCACATGTAATATAATCCAAAATATTAGTATTTAACGAATTTAATAAGAATAGTAAACACAAAACTCGTGGATTGAAAAATTGTAGCATATAAACCTATAATTGAGAAAGATGAACAAAAATTAAGGACTAATCCAATCAAAAATAAAATTTTAAAAGTAATTTTAGTATTTAACCAAATTACTGGAATCTTAACTATATAATAGGAACACCTAACACAAAACTAGTGGAATTATTAGTTGAAATACATGAGTTCATATGAGAGAAAGTTTAACCAAAATTAAGAAAATTATCCAAAGAGAGATTAAATATACTTAGAATTTAACCCAAAATATTGTTATTAATGATTTCATTACTAACACTAAACACAAAACTAATAGACGAAAAAGTTGAAACATATAAACCTATAATTGTTAAAGATTAACTAAAATCAAGAACCAATCCAACCAAAAATCAAATTTTACGAAGTAAAATTAATATCTAACCTAAATTATTAGAATCTTACCTAGATAATAGGAAGATTCAACAAAAACTACTAGAATTATTGGTTAAAATATTTGAATCCATAGTAGAGAAAGTTTAACCAAAACCCTGAACTAATCCAATAAGAAATGGAATTTATTTGGAATTTAATCCAAAATACTAATTTTTAACTATTTTGGTAGAAATAATAAATGCAAAACTAATGAACTGAAAACGTTGAAATACATTAACTTATAATTCAAAAAGTTTAACCAAAATTTGATACAAATCTAACCAAAAATTAAATGCTACAAAGTGATTTGGTACTTATCCCAAATAATTGAAATCTTACTTTGATAATGGGAACAATCAACGAAAAACTAGTAAAATTATTAGTTGAAACTCATGTGCTAATAAAGGAAAAAGTTTAACAAAAATTCGAAATTCATCCTACAAGAACTAAAATTTACTTGTAATTTGACCTAAAATATTAGTATTTACCGAACTTGCTAGGAACATTAAATACAAAACTGGTAGATTGAAAAGTTGAAATAAATGAACTAATAAATGAGAAAGACTAACCAAAAATAGGGACATACAAAATAAACTTGAGACATCCATATATTAAATTGATATTTAACCAAAGAATTGGAACATAATTTTTTTATAGCTTTTTAACATTTAATTTTGTTAAAAATTTTTAAACAATTTTTTATTCAATTAATTTTTATTTAAATTTTCATTTTTTTTGTTTTTATTTTTTTTAGCATTCAAAAAAAATTTTAAAAATTATTTAATGAACAACCGATAAAAGTTTTTGGTAGTGACTGTATAAGTTGCAGCCCTGCACTGTAAGATAACTCCCTTTTACAATGCCAATTGATATAATATAATTTCAACTTTAATGGCTGCCCGAGGTTTAACTACCTGCTAGCTAATTATTTTTTTGATAAAGTTAGTTACCTTCATTTGTTATATAATTAGGGGGATACTGGAATAAAAGAGAATAATTCTTTCCAATGCTTTATATATGTCATTTATCCCCTGTTATTGGGACTGTGCCATACTGCCAGTATAGATTACATGCTGTTTGTTTTTTTTTATTTGAAATTTGAATAAATTTAAATTAGTTTGAATTTTAAATCAGCATAAATGTGTAAATTTGAAAAACATATTTATTTATTTTTTATCTGAAGTTTTGATAATAAATATTAAGTTATTTTTTAACTTAAAAAAATCTAGAATTCAATAACTTTCCATTTGTGTCCTTACAATTTTAAATGTTAAATATATAATGAACATCTCAAAGAATATAAATAAGATAGTATTTTATCATAACATAAATCATGCTCAAGTGAATATAGCCTATTAATATTCTAAATTAGAATTATATTAATAAAATTTTTTGAAGATTAATAATTCTAGTTTGAAGAAAATAAAAACATAAAAATAATAATAATTTACTACTATATTAGTAAGCTTTATTTAGGTAAGGAGGAAAAAACATTAATTAGATAAAGGTATTTGGAGATTTTTTTTTAATGATGTGATTGAAATTTTTCAGATTAAGTAAAAAGCTTAAAAATAATTAGCTTAATAACTTAATGACTTGTTAATCACTAAATTTTTTTATTAATTTGAAAAAATTAATATACTTAGGATCCATGCAGGATTTCTTTTGGAAGGTTCAAAAGTGATTTTAAAAAACTTAAAAGCTAATTTTAATATTTGGTAAATGTTTTTAGAAATCACTTCTAGGAAAATCACCATATCTTACCGTAAATCTTGAAAAGTATAAAAAAAAAAGTAGTGTTTTAAAATATGATTTTAAGAATCACTTTTATACTTAGTACAATTTCATATATATCTTCATGTACAAGACAAATATCCAAAATCATCCTTATTAATAAGAAAATAAAATTATCAATTTTAAAGAGATTATTATAATTACCAACTATATTGAGATAAAAAAAATTAAATTAAATTAACAATATAAAATATTTATTTTAATTATTTAATATTATATATACACAACTAAAAATGTTTTTTTACATGTTTATAAATGTGTAAATAAAATTATTTAACAATATGTTAAATTCAATTCTTTGTGTTTTTATAACATTTTAACAGTAAAATTTACCAAACACATATGACTATTTTTAAAACTCAAAACACTTTTAAAAATAAATTTTACTAAACCTTTAATTGATTCTCTATATAGCTAATTATTTCTACAATATGACTAACAACAATTATTTTAAAAGTTATAACATTATCAAGTTAGCCCTTAATGACTTAAATTTAATTAAAATTAAGTTAATTAAATCATTCAGTTAGGAAAACAAACTGCCCTTTAATATATTTCTTAATGTAAATATTAGTAAATTATAATGCAAATAAAAATAATGATCTCTTCCATTGTTCACTTTTTGAATCAAAATTAGTTTCATTAGCTATTTTGAATAACAAACAGAACTGACCACGAAATAATAATCTCTTCCTCCAATCATATGAGTGGGTTTGAATCACTCGGTTAGTCGTGGGAATTTATTTTCTTTGATTTCTACACTTGGCTTTTTCGGATTATTTGTAAGGACATTAATTATGTATTTTTAATGGGTTTATATGTTAATTATATTGCATGTAATATAAAAGGTTTGTCACACGAAGTAGCAACCATTTAATTAGTTAAAATGCATTCATGACAGTATTTAAGATACACGACAACGTTAATATATGTTTCTGTTCGAGCTTTCCACTTGCTGTTTGACCCATGTAAGTTATGAAAAAGTTTCCGAGAAAATGAAAAAAAATCCATGCCCATCGAAATAATAAATGCTGCCAGCCGTATTGTACAATTCTAGAGCAATTTATCATTTCTTTTTCCTTTTTCCTTTTTATTTCAACAATTTATTATTGACTAGTGTATTGCAGCCTTGCAGCAATTAAGTGTTTCGATCATTTATCCCCTTTTTTTCAAATGTAATCCAGATATAATTGTAGATTATGCTGGTAGAAACATCGTCCCATATATTCTATTGGGTCATCAATAGCTGTATATGAGTATATCTTGAAGAGGGCTAATTTTTGTAGGATATGCTGGTAGAAAATTTTTAAGAACGTGACAACTATGAATTAGTCTTTGTTGTTTAGTTAAGACTCTAATCTCCCTCTCTAGAATGCACGATAAAAAAAATAAAGCGAGAAACATTATATTAAAGTAATGAGTAGTCACACATTTTTGTCAAATATAATTCTAGATTTTTCGGTCACACATTTTACCATTTAGTCCATAATTTTTCAAAATATTTATTCATTTCTAATTTTATATTTTTATGTTCGAATTACTTTGTTAAACTATACATGTGATTTTTTTAACATATAACACCTTCCACACCTTTTAGTAGGAGATTAAAAAAAAAAAGAGTGCATGTCAAGCGTACTGATTTAAGTTTATTGGTGAGGGCCTGGAGCTTTTGCCGATCCAATGCCAAAGTACAGCCCTCTCTTTATATTCCTTAGTACAAGGTAGGATCGTCGGAATATAGAAAGTCAAAATTCAGCTTTTCATCTACCTAGTTAGAAGGAAAAGTAAGTACACAGCAACAGCTACAGAGCATTTCACTTATCCTATTAAACAGCAAGTCGTTGGATTAACAGATTCATAGGATCATTAAATTTAACAACAATTCTCGCGGTACAAAGTAAAAAATATTTGAGATGCTCCAATATGGTTAAAATAATAATTGTTTTTGTCTTATTTTCGATCTTTGAATTTTACAAATATATAAAGATGTTCAAGATGCTGTAAAAGGAAAGACAATATTTACAATAATTATAATAATCAACTAGCCGTTGTGAAGAATCCTCCATGACATGTGCTGCTATATTTTGCATTAATTATGGCTTAGACGTGATGTCGAAAATCCTCTTGCCATGGCGGTACAAGCTACCATATTTGTTGCTTGTGACTTGTCCTTATCAGCCCCCCTCAAGGTAGGCAGTGACATGCGATGAACGCCTAGCTTGGTTCGTAGCGTGAGAAATTGATGCTTCCCTAAAGGTTTTGTGAGAGTGTCTGCAATCTGAAGATGAGAAGGCACATATCGTGTAAATAATGACCCTTTAGCAACCTTCTCACGAACAAAATGCACGTCAAGCTCAATATGTTTCATTCTAGCATGAAACACCGGGTTCTTAGTCATATGTATTGCACTCAAATTGTCACAGAGAAGTGTGGGTGCTTTCGGAATACATAACCCAATGTCATTAAGTAGATATGTGAGCCATGTTAGCTCGGCAGCGGCAGAGGCCATGGACCTATATTCGGCTTCGGCACTTGAGCGAGAGACTGTGTGTTGTTTCTTGGAGCTCCAAGAGATACAATTGCTTCCAAGATAAATGCAAAATCCTGTTGTACTTCGTCTTGTTATCGGACATCCAGCCCAATCGAAATCGGAAAAGGCATAGAGCTTGAGAGAGCTTTGAGACAAAAATCTAAGGCCAAAGTCAAGGGTACCTTTAAGGTAACGAATGATCCTTTTCACTTCCTTGAGGTTGGCTTTTGTTGGCGCTTGGAAGTGTTGAGAGACTCGATTGACAGCAAATGTGATATCAGGCCTTGTGTAGGTGAGATATTGAAGGCTTCCAACAAGGCCTCTATATTCAGTCGCATCTACAGGTTCATTATCATCCGAACACGGTATTGATCGTATAGCCATTGGCGTGTTGATAGAAGAACAATCCTGCATTCTTGCCTTGGAAAGAAGGTCTTTAGTGTACTTCGCTTGAGATAGAAAGATGCCATGCGTGAATTGTTGAACTTCAATGCCTAGGAAGTAATGTAGGTTGCCAAGATCTTTTAAAGCAAACTTTGAGCTCAGATTGTTGATGATTGATTGAATTTCCTTCTCATTATTTCCTGTAATTATTACATCATCAACATAAATTAATATAAGTATAAGAATGGATTTGTTATTAAATATAAATAAAGAGCTATCAGCTTTGCTACTAGAAAATCCAAGAGAAATTAAGGCTTGAGAAAGACACTCGAACCACGCTCTAGGCGCCTGTTTCAGGCCATAGAGCGATTTTTGAAGTTTGCAAACATATGTTGGATGACGTGAATTGCGAAACCCGGGAGGCTGCTCCATGTAGACAGTTTCCTTTAATAGTCCATGAAGAAAAGCATTGCGAACATCCAGCTGCTTGATAAGCCATTTTGAGCTTACAGCAATTGCAAGGATAAGGCGAATAGTTGTAGCCTTTATAACGGGACTGAAGGTTTCATCGAAGTCGACTCCAGGAACTTGTGTGAATCCCTTGGCAACTAATCGAGCTTTATAGCGATCAATGGTTCCATCTTCTCTGTATTTGATACGATATACCCACTTCGATCCGATGACATTAACATTGTTAGGCCGCGGCACAAGGACCCATGTCTGATTTTGATGCAATGCTTGAAGCTCTTCTTTCATAGCTTGAGTCCAAAGTGGATTCTTTAAGGCAGTTTTGAGTGTTTTGGGTTCAATTTGGCTACCGTGGCTAGTTTGAAGGGCTAACTTAGGATTTTGTTTGAGTTTATTGCGTGTCATCATGGGATGAGTATTTAGGCTTTGTGGTTCTGCAGTCGTGTTTGGTATCGTAAGTTCCACAAATAAGCGATTGGATATGTCAGGATAATCTGGTTGTGAATTTGTGGCAGAGCTATTGTCCGTATTTCTGGACAAATTGGTTGGTTCAGTTGCATGTGAACCACTAGAATTTGGATCATTTGTAGTCAAAGGTTGCATTGCATGTGGAGACTCCAAAATATTTGGAATTGCTTCTGACTTGTGTGGAGTTGCTGAATTACTAGAAGGAGTATTCAAATTGTCTTCTAAATTGTCTTGTGGGAAATATGAAATAATTGGAGAAGTGACGTTTGAGTTGTTGTCCAAGTTCACGTCCATGTGGGGTATGAATTGCACATGTGGTGGTGATAATGTAGCGCCTTTACAATTGTTTACTTTGACAGCACGTGAATTATTAAAATTCTCACAATTGGGAGAATTCTTTGGGAGCCACTCGTCTTGTTGAGGGAAGGTGGTCAATGTACTATGTTCCTGCACATTAAAAAATGATGTTAATTTTTTGAATGGTAAATAATTTTCATCAAATACAACATGCCTTGATATATAAACACGATTAGTCTCAGGTTGTAGACAACGATATCCTTTATGGAGGGGACTATAGCCTATGAAAACACATGGATATGATTTTTTATCAAATTTTGTTTTACCATAATCCCGAAGATAAGGAAAACATCTACAACCTAGGACTTTTAACACTCTATAGTCTGGTAATTTTTTGAAAAGAATTTCATAAGGGCTTTTATTTTTTAAAGGTGAAAGAGGCAGCCTATTAATGATATAAGTGGCTGCAAGAAAAGAATCCACCCATAATTTGAGTGGCAAAGAAGCATGAAACATCATCGTCAAGGCTGTCTCATTGATGTGCCTATGCTTTCTCTCAACAACACCATTTTGCTCCGGAGTGTATGGACAAGAAATTTGTCTTGTGATGCCGCAATTTTCAAGATGTTTGATGAAGGCCGTAGAATTAAATTCCCCTCCTCCATCGCTTTGAAATATTGTGATCTTTTTGTCCAATTGATTTTCAACTTGTTTCTGAAATTTCAAGAAGCACCCAAAGAAATCAGATTTTTGTTTTAAGGGATATAACCAACTAAAGCGTGAGTAATCATCTACAAATAATACGTAGTAACGAAAAAGTTGAGTAGATGTAATGGGGGCTGGACCCCATATATCACAATGCACTTTTTGTAAAGGAAAATCTGCTTTATTATTAGATAAATTAAAAGATTTCCTACAACTCTTGCCTAATTGGCAAGAAACACAAATATGGGGTGTTTTAGACCAACTAGAAAAATCAATAAAATTATTGCGTTTTAAGGCCTCCAAGATTTTAGGATTGGCATGGCCAAGCCTCTTGTGCCATAAACTAAAACCGCTAGATTCTCCTTGAATAGCGTTGAAGGCAGCATAAAAGTCTCCTTCCAATGTGTATAGCTTCCCTTGCTTACTCCCCTTTGCCAGAACCTTGTTTTCCTTGCTCTTCACAATAAAACCATCAGAGTTAAATTCAAAAACACATTTAATATCATCAATTAGTTGTCCAACCGATAACAGATTCTTTTTGAGTTTTGGAACAACTAAAATATTATTTAAGTGTAAAGAACCATGATTTGTATTTAAAGAAGCAGAACCAATATGTGAAATATTTAAATCTTGACCATTGCCGACAATTATTTTGTCATTACCTCTATACGGCCTTATATGATCAAGATTACCTGTGTTATTTGTCATGTGTGATGTTGCTCCAGAATCCACATAGAACTGTTGATCATTATTTTCTTGAAGATTCATGGCAGCTAGAGCTTGTGGATCCTCTTCATTGTCATAGTCGTATCTGTACCAACATTCAGCAGCACTATGTTTGCGTTTGTGACAGATTTGGCAAATAACTTCTTCATCTGAGGTATTATTTTCTTTATTTGGTTTTTGAGGCTGCTGTTGTGGTTTACGGTTGTTGCCATTGTAATTGTTGTAGTTGTCGGGGTAATTTCTACCACCTGAGTTGCGTTGAGATCCTCTGCCCCGGTATGGAGGTCTTCCACCTCTTTGATTTCTTCCTCTTCCACGTTGACCAAAGAAGGCTTGGTTTTGATTTGTGCCAAGTCTAGCTTCTTCATCTTTTTCTACGATCACAGTATGCTCATGGTTTTGGAGAGCATTGATGAATTGTTTAAGGCTGGGATGTGGAGGTTTAGTGAGCATTGCAGTTTTGAAGTCAGCGTATTTGGGACCTAAGGCTCTTGCAATTTGAAAAATCTTGTCATCATCGTCCATTGGTTTTCCAATGGCTGCCAACTTGTCGCAAAGGCCCTTGAATTTCTTAAGAAATTCATCAAGCTTGGAAGATCCTTTCTTTAGAGAATAAAGGCTATCTTTAAGCCATGTTTCTTGCTCCTTTGTTGCAGGCAGCATGTTTTCTTCAACGGTGAGCCAGATTTCTCGAGCCGTTTGCAAGCCGATAACCATGCTCAACACATCTTCGTTCATTATACTTCTAAGCCAAGTTGCGAGAAGTCCATCATTATTTTTCCACATGAGAAAATCTGGATTAATTATCTCCTTCCCATCTTGCTCTATCATCTTCGGTGGAGTCTTAGCATCAACTATATGATGATTTAGCCCAAGGGTAAATATAAGTGGTTGAACTTGAGAACTCCAAAGAAGATAATTTTCGGTGTTGAGTTTTATTGGAACCAAACTCGAACACTGATGGAAAGATTGAAGGGATAGGGATGCTTCTGAATTTGAACTTGAAGCCATAAGGCTCTGATACCATAAAAAATATTTGAGATGCTCCAATATGGTTAAAATAATAATTGTTTTTGTCTTATTTTCGATCTTTGAATTTTACAAATATATAAAGATGTTCAAGATGCTGTAAAAGGAAAGACAATATTTACAATAATTATAATAATCAACTAGCCGTTGTGAAGAATCCTCCATGACATGTGCTGCTATATTTTGCATTAATTATGGCTTAGACGTGATGTCGAAAATCCTCTTGCCATGGCGGTACAAGCTACCATATTTGTTGCTTGTGACTTGTCCTTATCACAAAGGTCTTGGCAATACATGTTTGCTGGTGATGAACAATGCGAGTCCTAGCATTTGCTGTTTTGTTGGGCACGTCAATTGGAAAGTCATATGCATTTCATTTCTATCTTTGCAAGTAGAGCTGTACTATTTGTAGTTATCATTGGCAATCATCTGCTGACAATCATCTCGACAATGGCTTTGATAGGCCTATGCATTTCATTTCTATGTAGGCCTGAGGTACATCCCAGGTGTTTTTTTCATTTTTGGTTTTTTTTTTGGGAGAAGGGGGGGGGGGGGGGCTACCTGTTGACTATCATCTCTACACCCAGTCCAGTTGCAGGACAGACTGATCCAGCAACCCTGGTCGCCATTTTCTCCAGGAGCAGAGTTATCATTGGCAAACCCGCCATAAGATATCTGTGCCCCTAGTATGTGCATTGCACAAAGGCCTGAAAAGATATTGAGAATGAGGCAATAACGTATAATTTCTCGGTATAAATAAATAAATAAAACAGAGAATCAATTGAAATAAGAAAGAGAGTTTAAGCGTCAACCGATAGATCTGCTAAGGAACTGCGTCTGATATGTTCTTTATAGCAACATCAGTGAATATAATTTGGTCAGGCTGCACACCTGTGCGGCAGCATCTGAACAAAGGCCACCAATCAAGACCGCACATTCAATTTCGTAATTGATCAAATAAGAGATGATGGAAAGGAGAGATAAATGTCAAGGAAATTCAACAAGAAAAATAACTAGATAGAGGTCCTAGGAGAATTTCTTTAAACAGAAACTTACATGCTCCGAGTCTCATTTCTCCTGCAGCTGGGAACCTAAGGATCCAAAGCGCACTGTTAGGCACTCGTCCAAGAATGTTGCACCTAAAACACACGATCACATGAATCTCAGAAGCCAAATTGTATAAAACTACACATAGTCAACAAACAAATTCGGAATCACCCAAGTATTAGCAAATATTAAAGATCTCAGGATCCATTTTGTAAAACTAGTTGAAGCAAGCAAATATAAATTTGTCTTCGGGGAGACTGTTTGGGCTGGCAATTTGGATCCCACACATCCATATTTTTTGGCAATTATATACAAATTGTTACGAAGATAACTTCCCCTGCTTTTGAAGGAGGATAATAAAAGGTGATATAAACCATATAAGGATTTACTGTTACCAAAAATATCATTGATGTACCTGTTTATAATCATTAACAAAGTAGCGATGAGGGACATGCACAAGCTTTACCGAATATATATGGGCATAGCGCAAAGGTGAAACAAATTGTAACGAAGAGACGTGTTAGAAAAGCGGTAACGACACAATTAATCAAAAGTTAGATGTGGTCATCCAATCCTCACCTCATCAGTGTAACAAGTAGTCAATGTAATTTTAAGCTTACTTATTCCATTCCCAACTTAATAATTTTAAACTTGCAATATTAAGATTACAGTTTTTGGATTCTTCTGCTATTATAATGTCATGCACCGCTTGGGGGGGGGGGGAGAAGGCCAAACGTGGCGCAACAGCCAGCTGCATGCTTAAAAATTTCAGCTGCTTGCTTCACCAATTGTCTTCATTATTTTAACACGGTTGGGATATAAAGCACAAATATTGAGAGTGCCTCATTTTATACATCTAAAGAATTGAGAGCAAAACCGAGAGAAGCAAAGAAGAAAAACCGAGAGAAAAGAAAAGAGAAAAGAGAAGGAAAAAGAAAATAAATAGGAAGAAGCCGAGTGTGGGAAATGAAGCGGAATTAACAGAAAATATTACGGGAATTAGAACTGGACAATTAGATTTATATTAAGTGAGTTAGTGGGTAATAGATTTATGAGATTTAAGTAGTTATGATTTAATTTACCTCCTACGTATAAGTTTTTATATCAGTTCTAATAGTTAGTTTTCGAACCCTGTATTCTAGGAGAAATCCACTAATCCAGAGACCCACAACAGCCCCAACGAACCCAGAGTGAAACAGGATCTGTGAGTGGATAATATTATTACTATTATGTATTTCGTGAAGCATTTATGTTTGATATTGTGATTCAATATCATGCTGTAATTACATATACACGTATTATACGTTTGATCGAGTCATGTGATATAATTACTAGTCACCATATATGTACCCTTCCCCTATAGACTGTGCGCATGCATATTAGGAGTTAGATTGTGTTGAGTGTTAGAAAGTGCATACTTATAAAAGAGAAAATCGTCATTTTATATTTTAAGTCTCAATAATATCTCTACTTTTATGTATTTATTTATCTTGTGATTTAATTATGTGTCTTGTATTATAATTAAGTATTTTATGTATTTTAGGGGCATCATGATTGTTTCACAATGAACGAGTGATCAGACAGCAAAACTGACATCACTTTTGAACTCAGGACGGTCGAAAACCTTAAGAGGAGTATAAAAGGAAAATGACACTGTTCATATGTACGGTACTGTTCATACGTACAGTACTGTTCATGATTGGAGAATGTGTCGCGATCGATGACGTACAGTACTGTACAGTACGATGATGTGACATCAACCGATGACGTGGCAGCATTTGATTGGAGAAAGATGTGACATTTGATTGCTTATGTGGCGTTGACTGATGAGTTAGTATTGACTGATAATGTGTCCCAATCCTATTGGACTAAAATTTTTATGTACTGTTGATCGGTGACGTGGCAGCATTCCAGTGGACCAAAATCATACGTTCCGTACATGCACATACATGGGATTATTCATTATTCAAACCGCGTTACTGTGCAAACCGTGGTCAAACCGTGTACTGTTCAAACCGCGTACTGTTGACTGATGACGTGGCGTAATCCTGAGCGTCCAAACTGTTTTTAATCCGATGGCTATGATTCCCTCAATGTATCTATAAAAAGGGGGCTCTCCCTCCCTAATTTGATACCCTTGAATCTATTTTTGAGCTTAGTTTTCTGTAATTCCTTCTCCATCTTGTATTTTCTACGTATTTTAATAAATTTTCATTTAACTTCTAGTTAAAAAATGAGTAACTAATTTTCTTTCAAGCTTGGGTTGAAGGTGAAGTCTTAACATATTCTATGGACTTAATTTGGTAAATTTATTTTCTTTTCCTCTCTAATATTTATGGATATTTTGACTTTTCGTCGATAAATAGTAATAATTTTGTCTAGATACCTCCCTGGTTAAACAGACACCCTAGTACAAGGTTATTATTATTTGGCACGATAAGCCCTTAACACCATATTTATTTTAGCGTGGTTCATGAGGTGTGGAAACCCCCCTCATGATTTAATTGGCATTAATAAGGAATATTTAGTCTATAGAGCATGTTGATGCAGATCCAGATACCTAAGCGCTTGAATTTCAATAGTTTCCAGTTTAATTTATTCTCGCCATTCCAATTCAAATTCTAGGATAGTCTAAATTACTTTCACCATAAATCCAACCACCCATTTAAAAAAAATTAATTCTACACATAATTAAAATCCACCTCCTCGTGGGATCGATACTCGTCACCATTAATCTATTCTACAATAGATTCGTGTGCTTGCGAGTTCAATAAAATTTTCAACACAACTGTACACGTGTGAGATAGTTTACTTACACTGGGTATTGAAAGGCTTTTCTCTGCTCTACTCGCCCGATAATAATCCCTGTAAGTATTGAGAGTTATTTTCCCTTGGGTACTATTTGGTGCAATTTTGTCATGAATGTATGTATAAATTCTGTGTTTGTTGATGTGTGATATTAAGTGTCGAGTTATGTCACATGATTATGTATAAGCACTAGTTCACTACTTTAATATTGTTATTATTAATACTCACTGAGCTGCAAGTTCATTATTTTCTTATTTACCCTTTTTCTCCTAGGATTCCGCAGGATTTCATGCAAATCAGTTCTAAATATTTGAGGTTGGGCCACGAGACGCACTGTTGAATATCCTGCATTTTGAGCACGTTTATGTTGCTTATGTTTTTATATGTATATATATATATATATATATATATATATATATATATATAATTGTAGTGTGAATAAGTATAGTGAGACATGAATTGTACAAGTTTTTAATGTATATTTTTGAATGAGACACAAAGATTGTTATCTGCTTATATATATATATACTATGCCATGAGTTTTAGTTATTAGTCCATATGATTCACCTCGGATCCGACATATAGGTCGGGGCGGGTCGTGTCATTTTGGTATCAGAGCCTAGGTTATAGATTCTGCAGACTATTCCATGATGCATACATATTAATACGCCTTATAATTATATTATGACATTTTATAGATATCAGCATGCGTAGATGTGGCCAACCCGCAAGAGATCTATAGCGGAACTGTGTTCACCTCCACAAACAGAGAATAGAGAGGAACTCTTATAAGAGACTGTAGGTGAGTCAGTACTACATGCACATGAACCACAACCTTAATTCCAGCAAAATTCAAATATCCATTATGAGCTAGTAGCGAGACCTACTGTGGATTAGTTTATGGATAGTTTTGAAAGGTTTGTTGCTAATGTTGCTCGGACAACGGTTGAAGTTCGTACAGGTACATAAAACACAATTGAGCATGCTCGTAATTTGGGGGCTATGACTTTTGAGGACACAACTAACCTAGTGAGTTCAGAGTCATGGTTAATCAGACTGCGGAGGATTTTTGATGTGATAAGATGTACTGATGAAGAAATGTTATTCTTCATTGAGTTTCTATTAGAGGGTAACACATATCACTGGCGGATGTTTGTATTACTTCGATAGTTGGGACATGGAGCTGTTACTTAGGCAGATTTTCATAGAGAGTTCACTAATAAATTATTTCTCATTGTTTATTAGCAAAAGATGATGAATGAGTTTATGAGGCTTGTACAGGGATCTAAGATGTACTGATGAAGAAATGTTATTCTTCATTGAGTTTCTATTAGAGGGTAACACATATCACTGGCGGATGTTTGTATTACTTCGATAGTTGGGACATGGAGCTGTTACTTAGGCAGATTTTCATAGAGAGTTCACTAATAAATTATTTCTCATTGTTTATTAGCAAAAGATGATGAATGAGTTTATGAGGCTTGTACAGGGATCTATGACAACAGAAGAGTACGAGCATAAATTTTTTGAGTTATTTTCTTAATTCATTGTACCGAATGAGAGAGAGAAATGTAAGTTGTTTGAACGAGGCCTTTGAAAGAATATAATGACTAGTAATCGTAATAAAATGTATATATTTTAGCATATTGGTTAGAATTACTATGAGAATCGAGATGAGTCATAGAGAAGCATAGAGGGTTGAGCCGCAACAGCACAAGCAGGGCCCTACCTGGCCATTTAGTAAACCTAATGGTAGAACTCAAGGAAGAAAGATGAAGTTTCTTAACTAGTTAGCAGTACAACTGATGACCAAAGTTTCTCGGAGGGAAGAGACCTTCCAGTAGTCACGACAGTATTCAACAAAGCCGCAATATGGGCAGAGATAATTATCCTTAGTGTAATATTTATGGAAAACTTCATAGGGGACAATGTTTGTGTGGTTCAAAATGTTGCTTCCAGTGTGGTCAACTGGGACACCTGAAGAAAGATTGTTTAAACTTGACATCGAGCAGTAGTTTTGTGTCAGGTCGAGACCCTCGCTATCTTCAGAGTGGCAATAGTTAGTTTCGAGGGCGGAAAAGTTTTTAAAGAGGAGGACATACATTTTCTGATAGGTCTCAGTCCAATGTAGGAGAGACTAGTGGTAGTCGACAGATGAGCCAGCCAAGTAGACCACATATCTAGGCACGTGTATTTGCTCTGACCCAACAGGAGGCTCATGCCACACTAGATGTTGTGACAGATATCTTAACTATTTTTGGCCCCGAGGCATATGTTTTAATTGATCTGGGATATACTCATTCTTTTATTTCCCGCATATTTGCCATGCATGTGGATAGAGAGATGAGGCCATTAAATTGTACTTTAGTAGTGGCTACATCATTTGGTAATTCTTTATTGGCTGAGAGTCTATTCGAGGTTGTGTAGTAAGAGTGAGTTATTAATACAATTATTACAACTTTATTACACTATTAGTACACAATAAAATAAACTATCACTAAAATATAACAATTAAAAATAAGGCAACATCAATTAAGCTATAAATTACGTATCTAACTGATGGTTGTTGAAGCCAGCAAAAATAAATAACTACTCTAAATAAATTGTGTATAGTGATTGAGTAGGGTCGTGTCCACAGAGATCGGTAATTATTTAAATCCTTTTTAAATTGTAAAATGCAAAATGGGAGAATTGTTGACAATAAATAAAATCAAATAAAAATAACAAGAACGCAAATTAAAATTGTAATTCAAATTAGGAAAAACTATGGTTGAAGGAATTAACTCAGCTTGATTCGACTACTGATCATTGATCCAAATATAAATCATTATTGCTTATTAATAGACTGGTTATAGCTACTCAGACGCTCTAATAGCCAATCTCTTCTTAACTAGTCGATAACCAAGGTACGACCATTAGTTATTTCCCTAATTAATAGACAACCCTAGATACGATCATAGGATTTAATCAATTGACAGCTTGAAAAATCAGAGAGACCCAAATCCTAATCAACAAACGCATACGATGGTTCATTTAAATTAGATTGTTTATTCTCATAACATAACGCACTGCTATGCTATTTGTCACAAACATTAAAATTTTCATACGATGAATCTTTTAATTGACAATAGATTATGTTGATAATTAAATAGTGGCCAATTTTCTAATTAACAAAAATAATCATGATAATAATTCAGAGAATAAACAAATACCCAAAAAGTAATAAAACAATTAAAGTATAAGAAAGATCTCACAGTAATGATGAATCAAAGCTTTATTAACCTCCAACCAGAATAATAGATTTAGTTCTTCATAGAGAGAAGAGAAAAATTTAGATCTAGGGTTCTCTTTCTTCTTTGATGATCTCCCTTCTCTTTGTGTTTCAATCCCTCTTATATTGTAGAGTTTTTCTAAAAATAGAATACTAAAATCTAAAATATTCTCTAAATTCGGAATTACAAAAATAACCCAAAAAGGTGAAACACGTTAAAATAAAAACTGCAAGTTCTTCGTTGACAGCACGCACCCACGCCTTATCAATAAAGTTCTTCTGAAATTCATAATTCCTCCATGAAAATAATCATCCTCAAACATCATCTTCTAGTTTAATTTTAGCACCAATCAATAGAATTGTACCCACAAAATAAAACACAAATAAATTACTATTATTAAGTGCAAAACATTGATATTAAAGGGAGTAAACAATACAAAATTAGTGCATAAATTGTACTCTAACAAATTTCCCCACACCAAGATGATGCTTGTCCTCAAGCATATAACTCAAGACTAATCCCAACTCTCCACTCAATTCTTATCTCAACTCATCCAAAAACAATCTTAAGCAAGCACACCTCAAGAAATTAAGTCAATCAACATTCGAGAGACAAGGATTTTAAGGCGTAGGATCTCATAAGATAGTATAAAGACATTCAACCACCAAGAAAGTTTATTCAAAATTCAAGTGCAACAAGATTTAATAGCCCTCTCATTGACTTCACTCCATGCACTCAAAGTGTTTAGGGTATCATTTATGCACTCAAATCAAATCAAAGAATGCTATTACCATAAGCTTGCTCATATATCACATCTCAATCCACAAAACATGAATTAAATGCAAAAATCTAAGGGTCTTAGAAAGATTGTAACGGGGCTAAATGGGTTAAATGAAAAAGAAAGGTCTATGAAACAAAAAGAGATCAAAATGAGAAGAATTAACTCATTGAACGAACCTTATGATATCAAAACGCTTATTTTTACTCAAGTCGCCAAGAATGTAGACACTTTTTTTTTTTGTTTTTTTGCTTTTTTTTTCGATTTCTTTTTTTTTTTAATTTTATTTTTTGTTTTTTTGATGAATCAAACAAAAGGAATGAACTTTGCACAATTTAATTCAAGCATAATGCTTATTGATCTAATTGAGAAACTTTAATTCAAAGTAGCAAAAGCAACAGAATATAAACAAAATATATCCAAACAATGAGTCCAAAAATCTCCTTAAATTTAGGCTCAAAAAGAAGGAAAATGGGTAAGTAGATGGAGAGAATTAGAAAAGAGTGGTTAAGGCTCAAACAAATATAACAAATAAAGGTTTTCGGGTGGAGAAAAAGAAGAAAAATGTGGAAATAGAGAAATGGAAAGTGGTTTGCCCTTATCATTTTAATGCATAAAATCTCGTAATGCGGCTTCAACATACATAACAAAGCAAGTTCTAGAATAAACAAACTAAGATTGATATTCACACAACAAAAATAATTAGAGCAAAGTGGTTGCTCATAGGCTCAAATCCTCACAAAGTTGGTAAATTTGCCATCAAATTATGTACACTCTTCAAATGAATCAACTATCAAAAGTGGTGTAGAATGAGAAGAAGGTATGAGTGATATATAAAAGGGAAGGTAAAAAGGATAAGAAGCGAGAAAGATGTATGTAGTGATAACAAAATGAAAGATAAAATGAGATAGAAAGAAAAATAATTGATGAGTATGATAAAATAGAAATAGATGTAAATGAATTGAGATAAATGGGAAAAGAAAAAAAATGAGAAAGAAAAGAAAAGAAAAGAAATTAAACCTAATATATGAAGCATACTAACTCCAAAATCATTTAAGGATGAGCAAAGTGAAAATAACACTACCAGACATCTCAATATTGCAGAAATCCCTCCCCCACACCAAGAACTTACATTGTCCCCAATGTATGATAATCAAAGCTCACATAAAAAAAAAATGCATAAGGATAAAAGATTAAAGGCAAAAAGAAAAACGTCCTTGAATTGTGAGCTTTGATCCACATAATGTCTATGGGCTTGGCGGAAATGGTGGGATAAATCCCACACTCTCGAAGTATGCGGCCAAATTCTGCTCCATCTTGTTCAGCTTGTGCTCTAATTTCTCTAACTGAATGCTCAAAGGTGGTGCAGATGTAGCAGGAATAGTTGGTGGGGCAACAGCTTCTTCGTCAAACTCATCATCAGAGGTAGCGCTACTCCTAGCATAAAGCTTCTTTGGAAGTTGAGTGGGTCCTGGTTCAGTAAACTGAAATCTCCCCTCCTTGAATTCGACCACACCTGTTCTTTCAAATACAGACATATCCAAAAATTCGTTTTTGCAAGCAGGATGTAAATCATTATCCTCAGGATCAAGCACACATAAGTTTATAGCTAACAGAGTAATGTATGGACCAAGATATAAAGTCCTATACTTTTTAAGCACACTCTGAAATTGATCCGCTAACCAAAAACCTAAATTAGAACTGTCACAGACCAATTTTATCTATCAAAGAATTAAACTCATCCTTAACATTCAATTTTTCAAGAGTCGGATAATGAATATACTTAGTTGGAAGTATTTTCCACTTGGAAATATCTTTGTACCGTTCATTTTCTTGTTGAGTCGTGAATGTGAGGTACCCTCCGAGATTGGATTCAGCAAGCGGCAAAACACTCATGCCTTTTCCATGCTTCGATCTTTGTCTCACTGCTTGACGTGAATCTGAAACTGTGTTCCATGGGACCGTAGTGGGAGTGGCAATCTTGGATTTCTTTAAGACGGGTTTCTTTTTAGATGTTGATGACTTGGAAGTTGACGTTTTCCTCTTCGGCATTGTTACTGCAATTTTCACTCACAAGTTTTGTTGGAATGCAAAATTGTAGCGCGGCTGGGATGTGGGTTTGGCTGGAATCCAAATTGAAGTGTGTTGGAAATTAGTTTGGCTGGCACGGGATGCTTGAGTGGTGGCTGGAGTGCTGGACTGGTGAAGACACGAGGCTGGGTTGGTGTCGCGTCTTTGGAGATGCTTCTTGGAATCGCGCGGAGTGGAGAGCCGAGACGCCGCTGATCGTGTGGCCTGGAGTTGCGTGGGCCGAGGCGGAGACGCGAGTCACCGCCACGTAGTGGATGAGAGTTGCACTCGATGGCTGGAATTGAAGGCTGCGGCTGAGAGAAAGTAATTGTTAAGGTTTCTTGAACAGTAAAATCGTTTTGTTTTTGTATTTTTTTTATAAAATTAAAAATAAAAACAAAAAAAAAATCTCCTTTTTTTTCGAATTTTTTAAAAAATAAAAATAAAAACTTTTTTTCATATTATAATAAAAAAAATTAAAATGAAAATGAAAAAAAATAAAAACTCTTTTTTTTTTTACAAATTAAAAACTAAAAGAGACACTTGATACATAAAAAATTACAGAAGTACTTTTTTTATAAGCATGCGGGCATGCCTTAAAATCATTTCACTTCAAAATCACAGAAGTACTTCTTAGTTAGAGCGTGGGCACGTCTTAAAACCATTTTGTTTTAAAATCACAGAAGTACTTATTAGTTAAGGCGTGGGCACGCCTTACCAAACATTTACTTCTAGCCAAAATAAACAAAAATATTATTTAAACAATATGAATCAAAATTAAAAACAACAGATATAAAAATAAATGAATCCTTTGCGTTGCCTCCCAAAAAGCGCCTTTGTTTTATGTTTTTGGCTAGACACATTCATGCATCAATCTCCATAAATGGGACTCTCGAGAGCCACTTCCTCCACATTATTCACCGAAAAATCTTCGTAAAAAGGTTTTAAGCGATGACCATTAACCTTAAAAACTTTGTCAGAGGTCGGACTTTGAATCTCAATTGCACCATGAGGAAAAACATTAGTAACAATAAAAGGTCCAATCCAGCAAGAACGTAATTTACCAGGAAAAAGTTTAAGCTTAGAATGAAAAAGAAGAACTTTTTGACCAATAGAGAACTCTTTTCTCAAAATCATTCTGTCATGAAATGTTTTCGTATTTTCCTTGTAAAATCGTGAACTCTCATAAGATTCATTTCTAATTTCTTCCAACTCTTGCAGCTGCAACTTCCTCTACTTTCCCGCTTCATCCATTCGCATATTGCATTGCTTGGTGCTATATTTCACCTCTAAATGACAAGGCTTACCAAATCCTAAAAGATAAGGAGACATACTATGGGAGTTTTGTCTTATGACGTCATCTAATCAAAAGCTCAATCCTTCGATTTGGACTAATCGTCTTTTCAAGAATAGACTTGATTTCTGTTAATATCTCAATGTCATGCATGCGTGGATGATGGGTGGTAGACACTCGATTGGGTAACATGATATCTCTTGAACAAACCTTTTACCACGATTAGAAATGAGTGCCTTATCACTTATCAGCTCTCGATAAACCAAATGGCAAAAATATTGATTGACAAAATCTACAACAACTTTAGCATTGTCGGTCAAGTCACTTTAGCCACTTAACTTAGAAACGTAATTCCTCTTAAAGAATGTAAGCATTGCCAAAAGATGAGGAAAAGGTCCCATAAAATCAATACATCAAATATTTCACAAGAATAAGGGTAAGTGGCATTTGATTCTTGGCTTAAATTGCCGGTCTTTTGACAATTCTCACATGACTTACAAAACATGTATGAATCACGAAATAAAGTAGGCCAAAATAGACACATTCTAACACTTGAATGCTGTCCTTTTGGACAAATGACCACCACATGCATAGAATGACAAAACTCAAGAATAAAATGAATTTCAAACTCGAATCGCACAATGACTTGGTCGGGCGATGTTTCCACAAGTAAGGGTCATCCCAACATAAGTACTTAGCATCGCTCTGTCTTATTTTTTGAGCCACCGATCCGGTAGTGTTCTTATAACTAAGTAATTGACAATGTCAGCGTACCAATGAACCATACCTTGAGTTATGAAGAGGTGCTCATCTGGAAAATCATCCTTCAAAGGTGCTGCTTCTTCACTCGTGGTTAATCTACTAAGGTGGTCTGCAACCAAATTTTCTACTCCTTTCTTGTCGCGGATCTCCAAGTTGAACTCTTGAAGTAGTAGGATCCAACGGATAAGTCTCGGTTTCGTTTCCTTCTTGGCGAGCAAATATCTGAGAGCTGCATGATCAGAAAAAACAATCACTTTAGTACCCAATAAATATGAACGGAATTTCTCTAAAGCAAAAACAATAGCCAAAAGTTCTTTTTCCGTTGTTGAGTAATTGCACTGAGCACTATCAAGTGTCCTTGATGCATAATATATCACATGAGCATCTCTTCCAACCCTTTGTCGAAACCAGCGATAGTTCGCATTATCTCAAAAGGAGGCTCAGGTTGGTGGTATTAGTCAATAATTCCTTGAGCTATTAAAATGCTACCTTACATGCTTTATTAAATTCAAATGTCACATCTTTTTTAAGCAGTTTGCATAAAGGCTGACCTATCTTTAAAAAATCCTTACTAAAAAGTCGATAGAAACCTGCGTGACTAAAGAAAGAACAAGCTTTCCACACACATGTGGGATAAGGTAAAGATTTAACAACATATATCTTAGCTTTATCTACCTCAATTCTTCTAGCTGAGACTACATGACCCAAAATAATGCCATGATCTACCATAAAATGACATTTTTCATAATTCAAGACAAGATTTGTTTCAATGCATCTTTCAAGTACTTTCTTCAGATTATAGAGACAATCGTGAAAGAATCGAAAGATAGAGTAAAATCATCCATAAATGCCTCTATAATGTTCTCATAATCTGAAAAATCTTGACCATGCACCTCGAAAAGTAGGGCGTTAAAGACCAAATGGCATCGCTTGAGGTTCCAAACGGACATGTGAAAGTAGTCTTCTCCTAATCTTCAGGAGCAACTGGCATCTGATGAAAACCTGAATAGCCATCAAGACAACAAAAATGAGATTTTCCTGCCAATCTTTCAAGCATCTGATCAAAAAAAGGAATAGGAAAATGATCCTTCCTGGTGAGTGAATTAAGTTTTCTAAAATCAATACAAACCCTCCACCCATTCTGAACTCGGGTGGGTACTAACTCACCATAAGAATTCTCAACAATCGTTATACCAGTTTTCTTCGGTACCACTTGTACTGGGCTTACCCATTTACTATCCGAAATTGGATAGATTATACCTGCATCAAGAAGTTTCAGAATTTCTTTCTTCATCACTTCCATCATGGGTGGATTCAAACAGCGTTGAGCTTGAATCGATGGTTTGCCATCTTCCTTCAACAGTATTTTATGCATGCACGTGGATGGACGTATCCCTTTGATATCAGCAATTGTCCATCCAAAAGCCTTTTTGTAATCCTTGAGCACTCTAATGAGCTTTTCTTCCTCTAAAGTACTAATCTTTGAAGAGATGATCACCAGAAGTGTCTCACCATCTCCTAGAAATATATACTTTAGATGACTTGGTAAAGGTTTAAGCTCTATTTTCGGTGCCTGCAAAATAGATGGAAGAAGTTTTGCATGAGTTAAAGGTAATTCAGTATAAGATACATGATGAGTTAAAGTTTTCAAAGAATTTAATTCATAAATTGTCTCTTGCAATACAGAATTTAAAACAAACTCATTTTCATCCTTTTGCAATCCTTTGAGGCCCAAACTATTATTTAAAGCAGCTACCAATGAATCTTTAACATCCAAATAAAAGACTTCCTGCACTATAGGGTCAATAATATCCACAAAAAATATCGAATGTTCCTCACTAGGATATTTCATGGCATCATTCATATTGAACACTATAACTTCTCCATCAAATTCCATAGTGAGAATCCCTTTATGTACATCTAATTTAGTTCTAACAGTCTTAAGAAAATGTCTTTCTAGCAAAATTAGGACAGAATTAGAGGAGTTATCCTCTTCCATATCATGTATATAAAAATAAGCAGGAAAAACCAACTCTTTAACTTGTACTAAGACATCTTCTAATACCCCATCGGGATATGCATTAGACCAATCAGCTAGTTGAATTATCACGCCAGTTTCTTTTAATGGACCAACATTTAAAGATGAATAAATAGAACGAGGCATGACATTAATAGAAGCTCCTAAATCTAACATATCCTTCTCAACTCTAACACTACCAATTTTGCAAGAAATAGTAAACATACCCGGATCCTTGCACTTAGGAGGTAGTTTCTTTTGGAGAATTGCTGAAATATTCTCCCCCATGTGAACTCTTTCATCTCCTCTTAATTTTCTCTTAGAGGTGCACAATTCCTTAAGGAATTTAGCATATCAAGGTATTTGTTTTATAGCATCTAATAAAGGAATATTTACCTCAACCTTGCGAAATGTCTCAAGGATATCTTTCTCTTGTTCCTCCTTTTTGGATTTTACAAACCGGCTTGGAAAAGGAGGAGGTATCACTACAGGTAGGGGTTTAGCTCTGGTGGGTTGCGCATATTGAGATTTAGGCATCAATTCATCCTTTTCAAGCTCATCTTCTACATGCTTTGTCACTTTCTTACTAGGCTCTTGCAACTCTTTCTCACTTCTAAGGGTGACAGCACTAGCGTTATGCTTTGGATTCACCTCAGATTGTGAAGGCAATCTCCCTGATACTTGTGACTCCAGGCGGCTCATTGTAGTCACTAATTGACTCATTTGATTCTCTAAATTCTGAATGCTCGTTGTGGTTGCCTGCTGAAATTGTTGAGTGTTAGTCGCAAGTGATTTAACAATTTCCTTGTCTTGGTGGGTATTGTTGTGGAAATCCTGATGGCCTAATTCCATGGCTGAAGTTTGGATGATCCCTCCATCCCGGATAGTAAGTCTATGCATAAGGATCATACTTTCTCTGAGGCATGCCTGGAAATCCTCCAACTGTATTGGCTTTTTCAACGGCTTCTTCTTGAAGTGTAGGACACGTATCAGTTGAATGACCCATATTGGAACAAATCCCACAAGTCTTTACCTGTTGCACATTACCTACAATAAACTTTTCCACAAGCGAAGTAAGTTTATCAAGACGTTGATCAAAAGAAGAAATATTTACCTCATTCACTTTTCTTGAAATGGGATCTTGTCTGCTGCCAAACTGTTATGCATTGGCAGCCATATTTGAGATCAACTCCCTTGCTTGAGTAGGGGTCTTGTTGACCAACACTCCTCCACTAGCAGCATCTATCATACTCCTATCCATCAATGATAATCCTTCATAAAAATATTGAATAAGGTCGATCGAAATCTGATCGAGGACACCGCACAATTGTTTGAATCGCTCCCAGTACTCGTACAAAGTCTCTCTAGGAAGTTGTCTGATCCCACAAATGTCTTTTCTGATGTTGGCAGCTCTTGAAGCAGGAAAGTACTTCTCAAGAAATTGCTTCTTCAAACCATTCCATATTGTAAGAGATCTAGGAGGTAAGTAGTATAACCAGTCTTTAGCTAACCCATCTAAAGAGAAAGGAAAAGCACGCAGCTTAATCTGCTCTTCAGTCACGCCTTGTGGCCTCATACTTGAACACACAACATGAAACTCCTTGAGATGTTTATGAGGATCTTCACCTGCAAAACCATGAAACTTGGGTAATAAATGAATAAGACCAGATTTTAATTCAAAATTTACCTCCAAGTTTGCATATTGAATGCAGAGTGGTTACTGATTCAAGTCTGGTTCAGCTAACTCTCTAAGAGTTCTTTCTACAGGTGTAGCTCTATCCATCACTTGTTCTTCCGAATCGCTAGATGATTCAACCAAATCCGGCACCGTATCTGTTTCAGGAAGCAAAGGCAACGAGGATTGTTGCTTAGCTCGCCTCGTCTGCTGTCTCAGTTGGCGAGCTGTCTTCTCAATTTCAGGATCAAACAAGAGCGTACCTGTACGAGAAGAACGAACCATACACCAAGTAAAATGTAAAAAGGATTAAATAAACGACACCAATCCCCGACAACGGCGCCAAAATTTGTTGGTTGTCGAAGCCAACAAAAATAAAAACATACTTTAAATAAATTGTGTATAGTGATTGAGTAGGGTCGTGTCCACAGAGATCGGTAATTATTTAAATCCTTTTTAAATTGTAAAATGCAAAATGGGGGAATTGTTGACAATAAATAAAATCAAATTAAAATAACAAGAACGCAAATTAAAATTGTAATTCAATTAGGAAAAACTCTGGTTGAAGGAATTAACTCAGCTTGATTCAACTACTGATCATTGATCCAAATATAAATCATTATTGCTTATGAATAGACTGGTTATAGCTACTCAGACGCTCTAACAACCAATCTCTCCTTAACTAGTCAATAACCAAGGTACGACCATTAATTATTTCCCTAATCAATAGACAACCCTAGATACGATCATAGGATTTAATCAATTGACAGCGTGAAAAATCAGAGAGACCCAAATCCTAATCAACAAACGCATACGATGGTTCATTTAAATTAGATTGTTTATTCTCATAACATAACGTACTACTATGCTATTTGTCACAAACATTAAAATCTTCATACGATGAATCTTTTAATTGACAATAGATTATGTTGATAATTAAATAGGGGCCAATTATCAAATTAACAAACATAATCATGACAATAATTCAGAGAATAAACAAATACCCAAAAAGTAATAAAACAATTAAAGCATAAGAAAGATCTCACAGTAATGATGAATCAAAGCTTTATTAACCTCAAACCAGAATAATAGATTTAGTTCTTCATAGAGAGAAGAGAAAAATTTAGATCTATGGTTCTCTTTCTTCTTTGATGATCTTCCTTCTCTTTGTGTTTCAATCCCTTTTGTATTGTAGAGTTTTTCTAAAAATAGAATACTAAAATCTAAAATATTCTCTAAATTCGGAATTATAAAAATAACCCAAAAATGTGAAACACCTTAAAATAAAAACTGCAAGTTCTTCGTTGACAGCACGCACCCACGCCTTATCAATAAAGTTCTTCTGAAATTCATAATTCCTCCATGAAAATAATCATCCTCAAACATCATCTTCTAGCTTAATTTTAGCACCAATCAATAGAATTGCACCTACAAAATAAAACACAAATAAATTACTATTATTAAGTGCAAAACATTGATATTAAAGAGAGCAAACAATACAAAATTAGTGCATAAATTGCACTCTAACACTAACTATATGAGTATATTGTTAGATAAATTTAATTTTTATGACTCATGAAAAACAATTGCAATTTGGAGCAATAAAGAAAGAGTTTTAAAATAGCAGTCGATATTATTGTTAAATTATAATGTTGAACTTACCTATAAGAGAAAAATTTCCTTTCAATGATTAATTTAGGAAGCAAAATTAATGTTTTTATATATTTTCTTTTTTTTTCTTGATTGCATTGATTTTTATGAGTTTTTTTTCTCAAAATATTGTTTAATTTGAATTGCATTTACAGTGCTTAAAGCATTAATTAAAGATAAATAAACGGTGACTCAGCAGTCAGCTGAATTGAATTCAAAGTAAATACCAATTTAAAATGTGATGAGTATGCAAGTGTGGTAGAGGCTGGCAATCACTCATGAGGTAGCAACTTGATGACTTGAACAGTTGAGTTCTGAGAATTTAGATTTTGGATAATTGGATCAATTAGTCAGGGATTTGGGAGAATTTTTTTATTTAAAGAAAATAAATATTGACTATAATTATTAGTTATATTTTTATATTTTACTATAAGTTTTTAAAAAGAGAGAATTTATAATTAACTATTTTTTTTTCAAGAAAAGAACTCGGACTACAGCGGGGTTAGCCCCATCATAGCTTCGCCCCCGGTTCTTGGGATAATCATTTAAAAAAAATAAAATTTAAGCTGTACAAATTGCATATGCAGTTGTTAAAAATAAAATTTTGGTTGAAGTGATGAGAAATCAAAGAATTTATTTTGGAAAGAAAATGAGTACAATTAATTTGAAATAATAAAATAGGCATATCTATAATGAGGAAAAGCTCGAGTATAAATAAGTTGAATTTAAGAAATCTCATGAAGTCAAGAAGATCAAAAAGAGAAAAAGAAAATGTTCCAACAAAATTAGATTAGATAAGTTCCTAGTTTTTGTAACTTATAATGTTGATTGTAGTTTATAGAAAAAATTGAATAGGGGTTACAATAATGAATTTTTATTATATTACGAGAAGTTGATATTGAGGAATAAAATGAAATTGACCTTGGTAATATTTCCATAATAAAGGTTTACTTTGAATTTTACAATATCAACTTGGAATTTAACTTATAATATTGAAACTTAACGCAAGCATTGGAAACTTGAGATGCAAAAATAGTTAACTAATTAACTAAAATATTTAACTCATATGTGAAAAACTTTAACTAAAATATGGGACTAATCTAACCAAATATAAATCTAAAAAGTAAATTTGGCATCTAATCTTATTTATTAAAATCTGATATAAAAAATAGAAATATTCAACACAAAACTAGTTGAATTATTAGTTAAAAGTCATGTCCTAATAAGAGAGAAAGTTTAATCAAAAGTAGAGACTCATCCAACGAGAAATGAAATATGCATGTAATTTAATCTAAAATATTAGTACTTAACCAATTTAGTAGGAATAGTGAACACAAAACTTGTGGATTGAAAAATTGTAGCATATAAACCTATAATTGAGAAAGATGAACAAATATTAAGGACTAATCCAACCAAATATAAAAATTTAAAAGTAATTTTAGTATTTAGCCAAATTATTGGAATCTTAACTAGATAATAGGAACACTAGACACAAAACTAGTGGAATTATTAGTTGAAATACATGAATTTATATGAGAGAAAGTTTAACCAAAATCAGGAAAATTATCCACAGAGAGATTAAATATACTTAGAATTTAACTCAAAATATTGGTATTAATGATTTCATTACAAATACTAAAGGCTGAAAAGTTGAAATATATAAATCTATAATTGCGAAGATTAACTAAAATCAAGAACCAATCCAACCAAAAATCAAATTTTATGAAGTAAAATTAATATCTAACCCAAATTATTGAAATCTTACCTAGATAATAGGAGCATTCAACAAAAATCACTAGAATTATTAGTTAAAATATATGAACCCATAATAGAGAAAATTTAACCAAAACACAGAACTAATCCAATAAGAAATGAAATTTATTTGGAATTTAATCTAAAATATTAATTTTTAACAATTTTGGGAGGAATAATAAACACAAAATGGACTGAAAGAGTTGAAATATATTAACTTATAATTAAGAAAGTTTAACCAAAATTTGATACAGATCTAACAAAAAATTAAATGCTATAAAGTAACTTGGTACTTATCCCAAATAATTGAAATCTTACTTTGATAACAAGAACAATCAATGCAAAACTTGTGAAATTATTAGTTGAAACTCATGTGCAATAAGGAAAAAAGTTTAACCAAAATTCGAAATTCATCTTACAAGAACTAAAATTTACTAGTAATTTGACCCAAAATATCGGTATTTAACGAACTTACTAGGAACATTAAATATAAAATTGGTGGATTGAAAAGTTGAAATAAATGAACTAATAAATAAGAAATACTAACCAAAAGTAGGAACATGAAAAATAAACTTGAGACATTCACCTATTAAATTGATATTTAATCAAAAGGATTGGAACATAATTATTTTAAAATATTTTTCTCATTTAATTAATTTTTATGTTTTTAATTTTTTAACATTGAAGACAAAATTTAAAAATTATTTAATGAACAACCGATAAAATACCGGTTGTTTAAGTTTTTGGTAACGACTATATAAGATGCAGCCCTGCACTGTAAGACAACTCCCTTTTACATTGTCAATTGATATAATATAATTTCAACTTTAATGGCTGCCCGAGGCTTACCTACCTGCTAGCTAATTATTTTTTTTGATAAAGTTGGTTGCCTTCATTTGTTATGTAACCAGGGGGATACTGGAATAAAAGAGAATAATTCTTTCCGACGCTTTATATATGCCATTTATCCCTTGTTATTGGGATTGTACCATTATATATTACTTGCTGTTTGTTTTTTTTATTTTAAATTTGAATAGATTTAAATTAGTTTGAATTTTAAATTGACATAAATGTAAATTTGAATAACATATTTATTTATTTATTGTCTGAAGCTTTGATAATAACTATTAAGTTATTTTTTAACTTAAAAAATCTAGAATTCAATACCTTTACATTTGTGTCCTTAAAATTTTAAATGTTAAATATATAATGAATATCTCAAAAAATATAAATAAGATAGTATTTTATCATAACATAAATCATGCTCAAGTGAATGTAACCTAGTAATATTCTAAATTAGAATTATATTACAAAAAGTTTTTGAAGATTAATAATTCTGGTTTGAAGAAAATAAAAACATAAAAATAATAAATATTTAGTACTGTATTAGTAAGTTTTATTTAGGTAAGGAGGAAAATACATTAATTAGATAAAGGTATTTGGAGAATTGTTTTTTAATGATGCGATTCAAAATTTTCAAATTGAGTAAAAAGCTAAAAAAATAATTAGTTTAATAACTTAATGACTTGTTAATCACAAAAATTTTTATTAAATTGAAAAAATTAATAGACTTGCCGGATTTCTTTTAGAAGGTTCAAAAGGGATTTTAAAAAACTTAAAAGCTAATTTGAATATTTAGTAAATATTTTTTGAAATCACTTCTAGGAAAATCACCCTATCTTACAGTAGATCTTGAAAAGTGAAAAAAAAGTAGCATTTAAAAATATGATTTCAAGAATCACTTTTATACTTAATACAATTTCATATATATCGTCATATACGGGATAAAAATCCAAAATCATCCTTATTAATAAGAAAATAAAATTATCAATTTTAAAGAGATTATTATTATTACCAACTACATTGAGATAAAAAAAAAATTAATGGTATAAAATATTTATTTTAATTATCGATTATTATATATACACAACTAAAAATATTTTATTTACATGTTTATAAATATGTAAATAAAATTTATTTAACAATATGTTAAATTTAATTATTTGTATTTTTATAGTATTTTAACAGTAAAACTTACCAAACACATATGACTATTTTTAAAACTCACAATACTTTTAAAAATAAATTTTACTAAACGTTTAATTGATTCTCTATATAGTTAATTATTTCTACGGTATGAGTAACAACAATTATTTTAAAAGTTATAACATTATCAAACTAGCCCGTGGTGACTTAAATTTGATTAAAATTAGGTCAATTAAATCATTGAGTTAAGAAAACAAACTGCCCTTTAATAAATTTCTTAATGTAAATATGAGTAAATTATAATGCAAATAAAAATAATGATCTCTTCCATTGTTCACTTTTTTAATCAAAATTAGTTTCATTAGCTATTTTGAATAACAAACAGAACTGACCACGAAATAATAATCCCTTCCTCCAATCATATGAGTGGGTTTGAATCACTCGGGTAGTCGTGGGAATTTATTTTCTTTGATTTCTACACTTTGCTTTTTTTGATTATTTGTAAGGACATTAATTATGTATTTTTAATGGGTTTACATGTTAATTATATTGCATGTAATATAAAAGGTTTGTCACACGAAGTAGCAACCATTTAATTAGTTAAAATGCATTCATGACAGTATTTAAGATACACGACAGTGTTAATATATGTTTCTGTTCGAGCTTTCCACTTGCTGCTTGACCCATGTAAGTTATGAAAAAGTTTCCGAGAAAATGAAAAAAAATCCATGCCCATGGAAATAATAAAATGCTGCCAGCCGTATTGTACAATTCTAGAGCGATTTATCATTTCTTTTCCTTTTTTCTTTTTATTTCAACAATTTATTATTGACTAGTGTATTGCAGCCTTGCAGCAATTAAGTGTTTCGATCATTTATCCCCTTTTTTTCAAATGTAATCCAGATATAATTGTAGATTATGCTGGTAGAAACATCGTCCCATATATTCTATTGGGTCATCAATAGCTGTATATGAGTATATCTTGAAGAGGGCTAATTTTTGTAGGATATGCTGGTAGAAAATTTTTAAGAACGTGACAACTATGAATTAGTCTTTGATGTTTAGTTAAGACTCTAATCTCCCTCTCTAGAATGCACGATAAAAAAAATAAAGCGAGAAACATTATATTAAAGTAATGAGTAGTCACACATTTTTGTCAAATATAATTCTAGATTTTTCGGTCACACATTTTACCATTTAGTCCATAATTTTTCAAAATATTTATTCATTTCTAATTTTATATTTTTATGTTCGAATTACTTTGCTAAACTATACATTTGATTTTTTAACATATAACACCTTCCACACCTTTTAGTAGGAGATTAAAAAAAAAAAGAGTGCATCATATTAGACTAAGTGCATGTTTAGTATGACTTATCTAATAGTCAAACGTGTTTATTTAATTATATAAGTTCTTTTTAAAGTTGTTGATGTTGAAAAATAGCATATCAATATGCTAATTTGTGAACACATTTTGAGTGGGTCCCATTTGTCGAAAGTGGAAAAATTTGAGAGATACGGATTCTACTCCGTGAATACTTCAAATATATATATTTATTTACTCAAAATGGTGTTTGGGTGAATGAGAAATTGTCTCTCAAAATGCGCTCTTGAAGTTGGAAATTTGAAAAGAAATGAGGCTTATCCCACATGGGAAAAATAAGCCAAGAGATTTGTGTTTATATATAGACTCTTATCCATGCATGAACAAGAATAGTCCTGTGCGTCCTGCGTTTGCGAATGTTAGCCCAAAATCATCCTAGCATGCATGGCACGATTTTAATTTCTTTTTAAAATTTTTTTATTTTATTTGTAACAGTTTCACAATCCTTTGAATTCAAAGGATTTGTAACAGCTTCGCAATTATTTTTATGGGCTGTTATGCAATTCAATTTCGAATTGAATTGGCTGAATTGATTTGGCTGTTATGTATTGAATTCAAAAATTCAATACCATGCTACTGTTACATCCTCGCACTAGTATAAATGGCAGCTTCCTCCTCTGGTTTCAAAACACAAAAAATAAAAAAGCATACTGCACACAGAGCACTTGCACTTTCTTTCCTCCTTCTACCGTTCTTCATTTTCATCGAGTTTTGCCGCTGTTGTAGTTCGCCGGAATTGTTTGTCCGTGCTTGGCAAATAATTCGTGCCCATTGTATCCTGGGAAACAGTTACCAGCTAACCTAAAGCACTACAGTAGGTAGTAAATCTGTTTTAAGGAAATTGAATTTGCAGGCCTCGGGTTTATTTCTTGCTGTTTGCTATTTGCTATTTGTTATTTTGTTTCGTTAATTTCTTATTGGTTTCTTGTTGTTGTTTTGCTGCTGTCTAAATTTTAGTTGCAATCTTGCTGTATTATTCTTCATTGCAGTTTTTCTGTTGTTTCGATTTACGCTTTGCTTTAGTTCAGTTGTTTCCAATTAATTTCATTTAATTGATAACTCATTGGTTTCCGTTTTTTTTAACAGTTGCTTGATTGTATTTTAAGTAGAGTTTTTAAGAATTAAATAAACTCTTTCATCTCAATTAGCAACAACTTAAATTTTGAACTTTTACATGTAAAGGTTGGAGAGCCCTTTTAAAAAGTTAAATTGACTAAAATGTTCCATTATTTATTTCACAATATTATGACATCCATTTCATAACTTTAAAACTTTTCTATTAAAATAATTTTATATAATTTTTAACAAAGCTCTATGGACAACCAAACAACTAAATTTTTTTCTGATAAAATCTCATAAAAATTTTATTAATAAAAGTTTTATTTGAAAACACCTTATCAGAAAAATTGTATTGAACGGAACACAACAATAAAATTATATGGCATGACCCACTCCGACCTATATATCGAATCTGAGGCGAATCATTCGGACTAATAACTAAAACTCATGGCACAATCAATTCATTCATCTGAAAATATACTTTCAAAACTTGTACAGCTGATGTCTTACATACTTATTCACACTACAATTCTATATATACATATAAAAGCATAAGCAACATAAACGTGCTCAAAATGCAAGATATTCAACAGTGCGTCTCGTGGCCCAACCTCAAATATCTAGAACTGATTTGCATGAAATCCTACGGAATCCTGGGAGAAAAGGGTAAATAAGAAAATAATGAGCTTATAACTTTGTGAGCGGATGTAATTATATATATATACATATACATATATATATATATATATATAGCAATAATATTAAAATAGTGAACTAATGTTTATCCATAATCATGTGACATAACTCCACACTGAATATCATACATCAGCAAACATGGAATTTATATATACATATATGACAAAACTACACCAAATAGTACCTAAGGGAAAATAACTCTCAATACTTACAGGGATTATTATCGTGCTAGTAGAGCAGAGAAAAGCCTTTCAATACCCAGTGTAAGTAAAATATATACATTTTATTACGATTACTAGTCATTATATTCTTTCAAAGGCCTCGTTCAAACTACTTACATTTCTCTCTCATTCGGTACAACGAATTAAGAAAATAACTCAAAAAATTTATGCTCGTACTCTTCTATTGTCATAGATCCCTGTACAAGCCTCATAAACTCATTCATCATCTTTTGCTAATAAACAATGAGAAATAATTTATTAGTTAACTCTATGCTCCATGTCCCAACTATCAAGTAATAGACATCCGCCAAGTGATATATGTTACCTCTAATAGAAACTCAATGAAGAATAACATTTCTTCATCAAGACATCTTATCATATCAAAATCCTCCGACCGATTAACCATGACTCTGAACTCACTAGGTTAGTTGTGTCCTCAAAAGTCATAGCCCCCAAATTACGAGCATGCTCAATGGTGTTTTATGTACCTGTACGAACTTCAACTGCTGTCCGAGCAACATTAGCAACAAACCCTTCAAAACTATCCATAAACTAATCCACCGTAGGTCTCGCTACTAGCTCATAATGAATATTTGAATTTTGTTGGGATTAAGGTTGTGGTTCATGTGCATGTAATCGACTCACCATGCCTCTTATAAGAGTTCCTCTCATTCTCTGTTTCAGGAGGTGAACGCTTATAGATCTCTTGCGGGTTGGCCACATCTACGCATGCTGATATCTATAAAATGTCATAATATAATTATAAGGCGTATTAATATGTATGCATCATGGAATAGTCTGCAGAATCTATAACCTAGGCTCTGATACCAAAATGACACGACCCGTCCCGACCTATATGTCGGATCCGAGGCAAATCATATGGATTAATAACTAAAACTCATGGCATAGTGTATATATATATATATATAAGCAGATAACAATCTTTGTGTCTCATTCAAAAATATACATTAAAAACTTGTACAGTTTATGTCTCACTATACTTATTCACACTACAATTATATATATATATATACATATAAAAACATAAGCAACATAAACGTGCTCAAAATGCAAGATATTCAACAGTGCGTCTCGTGGCCCAACCTCAAATATTTAGAACTGGTTTGCATGAAATCCTGTGGAATCCTAGGAGAAAAGGGGTAAATAAGAAAATAATGAACTTGCAGCTCAGTGAGTATTAATAATAACAATATTAAAGTAGTGAACTAGTGCTTATACATAATCATGTGACAAAACTCGACACTTAATATCACACATCAACAAACACAGAATTTATACATACATTCATGACAAAATTGCACCAAATAGTACCCAAGGGAAAATAACTCTCAATACTTACAGGGATTATTATCGCGCGAGTAGAGCAGAGAAAAGCCTTTCAATACCCAGTGTAAGTAAACTATCTCACACGGGTACAGTTGTTGTGAAAATTTTATTGAACTCGCAAGCACACGAATCTATTGTAGAATAGATTAATTGTGACGAGTATCGATCCCACGAGGAGGTGGATTTTAATTATGTGTAGAATTAATTTTTTTAAATGGGTGGTTGGATTTATGGTGAAAGTAATTTAGACTATCCTAGAATTTGAATTGGAATGGCGAGAATAAATTAAACTGGAAACTATTAAAATTCAAGCGCTTAGGTATCTGGATCTGCATCAACATGCTCTATCGGCTAAATATTCCTTATTAATGCCAATTAAATCATGAGGGGGGTTTCCACACCTCATGAACCACGCTAAAATAAATATGGTGCTAAGGGCTTATCGTGCCAAATAATAATAACCTTGTACTAGGGTGTCTGTTTAACTAGGGCGGTATCTAGACAAGATAATTAATATTTTTCGATGAAAAGTCAAAATATCCATAAATATTAGAGAGGAAAAGAAAATAAATTTACCAAACTAAGCTCATAGAACATGTTGAGACTTCACCTTCAACCCAAGCTTGAAAGAAAATTAGTTACTCATTTTTGAACTAGGAGCTAAATGAAAATTTATTAAAATACGTAGAAAATACAAGATGGAGAAGGAATTACAGAAAACTAAGCTTAAAAATAGATTCAAGGGTATCAAATTAGGGAGGGATAGCCCCCTTTTTATAGATACATCGAGGGAATCATAGCCATCGGATTAAAAGCTTTGACGCCACGCCATCACCAACAAGACGCAGTTTGAACAGTACACGGTTTGACCACGGTTTGCACAGTAACGCGGTTTGAATAATGAATAATCCCATGTATGTGCATGTACGGAACGTATGATTTTGGTCCACTGGAATGCTGCCACGTCACCGATCAGCAGTACATAAAAATTTTAGTCCAATAGGATTGAGACACATTATCAGTCAATACTGACTCATCAGTCAACGCCACATAAGCAATCAAATGTCACATTTTTCTCCAATCAAATGCTGCCACGTCATCGGTCGATGTCACATCATCGTACTGTACAGTACTGTACGTCATCGATCTCGACACATTCTCCAATCATGAACAGTACTATACGTATGAACAGTACCGTACATATGAACAGTGTCATTTTTCTTTTATACTCCTCTTAAGGTTTTCGACCATCCTGAGTTCAAAAGTGATGTTCGTTTTGCTGTCTGATCACTCGTTCATTGTGAAACAATCATGATGCCCCTAAAATACATAAAATACTTAATTATAATACAACACACATAATTAAATCACAAGAGAAATAAATACATAAAAGTAGAGATATTATTGAGACTTAAAATATAAAATGACGATTTTCTCCTTTATAAGTATGCACTTTCTAACACTCAACACAATCTAACTCCTAATATGCATGCGCACAGTCTATAGGGGAAGGGTACATATATGGTGACTAGTAATTATATCACATGACTCGATCAAACATATAATACGTGTATATGTAATTACAGCATGATATTGAATCACAATAGCAAACATAAATGCTTCACGAAATACATAATAGTAATAATATTATCCACTCACAGATCCTGTTTCACTCTGGGTTCGTTGGGGCTGTTGTGGGTCTCTGGATTAGTGGATTTCTCCTAGAATACAGGGTTCGAAAACTAACTATTAGAACTGATATAAAAACTTATACGTAGGAGGTAAATTAAATCATAACTACTTAAATCTCATAAATCTATTACCCACTAACTCACTTAATATAAATCTAATTGTCCAGTTCTAATTCCCGTAATATTTTCTGTTAATTCCGCTTCATTTCCCACACTCGGCTTCTTCCTATTTATTTTCTTTTTCCTTCTCTTTTCTCTTTTCTTTTCTCTCGGTTTTTCTTCTTTGCTTCTCTCGGTTTTGCTCTCAATTCTTTAGATGTATAAAATGAGGCACTCTCAATATTTGTGCTTTATATAGCCACCGAGTTAAAATAATGAAGACAATTGGTGAAGCAAGCAGCTGAAATGATGAAGCATGCAGCTGGCTGTTGCGCCACGTTTGGCCTTCTCCCCCCCCCCCCAAGCGGTGCATGACATTATAATAGCAGAAGAATCCAAAAACTGTAATCTTAATATTGCAAGTTTAAAATTATTAAGTTGGGAATGGAATAAGTAAGCTTAAAATTACATTGACTACTTGTTACACTGATGAGGTGAGGATTGGATGACCACATCTAACTTTTGATTAATTGTGTCGTTACCGCTTTTCTAACACGTCTCTTTGTTACAATTTGTTTCACCTTTGCGCTATGCCCATATATATTCGGGAAAGCTTGTGCATGTCCCTCATCGCTACTTTGTTAATGATTATAAACAGGTACATCAATGATATTTTTGGTAACAGTAAATCCTTATATGGTTTATATCACCTTTTATTATCCTCCTTCAAAAGCAGGGGAAGTTATCTTCGTAACAATTTGTATATAATTGCCAAAAAATATGGATGTGTGGGATCCAAATTGCCAGCCCAAACAGTCTCCCCGAAGACAAATTTATATTTGCTTGCTTCAACTAGTTTTACAAAATGGATCCTGAGATCTTTAATATTCGCTAATACTTGGGTGATTCCGAATTTGTTTGTTGACTATGTGTAGTTTTATACAATTTGGCTTCTGAGATTCATGTGATCGTGTGTTTTAGGTGCAACATTCTTGGACGAGTGCCTAACAGTGCGCTTTGGATCCTTAGGTTCCCAGCTGCAGGAGAAATGAGACTCGGAGCATGTAAGTTGCTGTTTAAAGAAATTCTCCTAGGACCTCTATCTAGTTATTTTTCTTGTTGAAGTTCCTTGACATTTATCTCTCCTTTCCATCATCTCTTATTTGATCAATTACGAAATTGAATGTGCGGTCTTGATTGGTGGCCTTTGTTCAGATGCTGCCGCACAGGTGTGCAGCCTGACCAAATTATATTCACTGATGTTGCTATAAAGCAAGAACATATCAGACGCAGTTCCTTAGCAGATCTATCGGTTGACGCTTAAACTCTCTTTCTTATTTCAATTGATTCTCTGTTTTATTTATTTATTTATACCGAGAAATTATACGTTATTGCCTCATTCTCAATATCTTTTCAGGCCTTTGTGCAATGCACATACTAGGGGCACAGATATCTTATGGCGGGTTTGCCAATGATAACTCTGCTCCTGGAGAAAATGGCGACCAGGGTTGCTGGATCACTCTGTCCTGCAATTGGACTGGGTGTAGAGATGATAGTCAACAGGTAGCCCCCCCCCCCCTTCTCCCAAAAAAAAAACCAAAAATGAAAAAAACACCTGGGATGTACCTCAGGCCTACATAGAAATGAAATGCATAGGCCTATCAAAGCCATTGTCGAGATGATTGTCAGCAGATGATTGCCAATGATAACTACAAATAGTACAGCTCTACTTGCAAAGATAGAAATGAAATGCATATGACTTTCCAATTGACGTGCCCAACAAAACAGCAAATGCTAGGACTCGCATTGTTCATCACCAGCAAACATGTATTGCCAAGACCTTTGTACCGCGAGAATTGTTGTTAAATTTAATGATCCTATGAATCTGTTAATCCAACGACTTGCTGTTAAATAGGATAAGTGAAATGCTCTGTAGCTGTTGCTGTGTACTTACTTTTCCTTCTAACTAGGTAGATGAAAAGCTGAATTTTGACTTTCTATATTCCGACGATCCTACCTTGTACTAAGGAATATAAAGAGAGGGCTGTACTTTGGCATTGGATCGGCAAAAGCTCCAGGCCCTCACCAATAAACTTAAATCAGTACGCTTGACATGTCCTCTATTTACACAGCGCGATGGGTGAGTTGAAAGTTTTCCATCGTCTTGCAAATGGATGGCTGCATATTTGACACAGCCCATTTTGTGAAAGAAGTGACTTACAAATGGATGCTATGTTTTTGGGAAATTGCAGGTCAAGAATTTGGAGAGGTCATATTTCAAGATGTGGTTGGGCCACGAGACGTACTGTTGAATATCTTGTATTTTGATCACGTTTATATTACTTATGGTTTTATATGTATATATATAATTGTAGTGTGAATAAGTATAGCGAGACATGAACTGTACAAGTTTTGAATGAATATTTTCGGATGAGACACAAAGGTTGTTATGTGCATATATAAGAGACCATTTTAAATATATATATATATATATACAGTAGTTTTCTGGTCCAGGATCTTAAAGTGCGGGAAAAGTCCGGAAAAACTTTAAAACCGCACGGCTTTAAAGGCTTACAGTTTAAGCCTTTTAAACCATGCGGTTTTAAAGGCTTCCCGGATTTTTCCATACCTTAAAATTCCGGACCGGAATATTTCTATATATATATATATATGAATTGATTGTGCCATGAGTTTTAATTATTAGTATGTATGATTTGCCTCGAATCCAACATATAGGTCGGGGCGGATCGTGTCATAAAATTTTATTGTCAAGTTTCGTTTGGTACAATTTTTCTGATAAGGTTATTTCAAATAAAGCTTTTATTAGTAAAATTTTTATGAGTTTTTATAAGAAAAAAATTTAGTTGTTTGGTTGTCCATGAAAGCTTTGTTAAAAATTATAAAAAATCATTTTAATAGACAAGTTTTAAAGTTATGAAATGGATGTCATAATATTGTGAAATAAATAATGGAACATTTTAGTCAATTTAACTTTTTAAAAGGGGTCTCCAACCTTTATGTGTAAAAACTCAAAATTTAAGTTTTTGCTAGTTGAGACAAAAGAATTTATTTAATTCTTAAAAACTCTACTTAAAATACAATCAAACAACAACAATAACTTTTAAAAAAACTTATGTGATTAAATAAGTACTTATCACTATTAGATAAGTCATACTAAACATACACTTAGTCTAATATGATGTATGATGCACTCTTTTTTTTTTTTAATCTCCTACTAAAAGGTGTGGAAGGTGTTATATGTTAAAAAATCACATGTCTAGTTTAACAAAGTAATTCGAACATAAAAATATAAAATTAGAAATGAATAAATATTTTGAAAAAATATGGACTAAATGGTAAAATGTGTGACAGAAAAATCTAGAATTATATTTGACAAAAATGTGTAACTACTCATTACTTTACTTTAATATAATGTTTCTCGCTTTATTTTTTTATCGTGCATTCTAGAGAGGGAGATTAGAGTCTTAACTAAACAACAAAGACTAATTCATAGTTGTCACGTTCTTAAAAATTTTCTACCAGCATATCCTACAAAAATTAGCCCTCTTCAAGATATACTCATATACAGCTATTGATGACCCAATAGAATATATGGGACGATGTTTCTACCAGCATAATCTACAATTATATCTGGATTACATTTGAAAAAAAGGGGATAAATGATCGAAACACTTAATTGCTGCAAGGCTGCAATACACTAGTCAATAATAAATTGTTGAAATAAAAAGAAAAAAGGAAAAAGAAATGATAAATTGCTCTAGAATTGTACAATACGGCTGGCAGCATTTTATTATTTCCATGGGCATGGATTTTTTTTCATTTTCTCGGAAACGTTTTCATAACTTACATGGGTCAAACAGCAAGTGGAAAGCTCGAACAGAAACATATATTAACGTTGTCGTGTATCTTAAATACTGTCATGAATGCATTTTAACTAATTAAATGGTTGCTACTTCGTGTGACAAACCTTTTATATTACATGCAATATAATTAACATATAAACCCATTAAAAATACATAATTAATGTCCTTACAAATAATCCGAAAAAGCCAAGTGTAGAAATCAAAGAAAATAAATTCCCACGACTACCCGAGTGATTCAAACCCACTCATATGATTGGAGGAAGAGATTATTATTTCGTGGTCAGTTCTGTTTGTTATTCAAAATAGCTAATGAAACTAATTTTGATTAAAAAAGTGAACAATGGAAGAGATCATTATTTTTATTTGCATTATAATTTACTAATATTTACATTAAGAAATATATTAAAGGGCAGTTTGTTTTCCTAACCGAATGACTTAATTGACTTAATTTTAATTAAATTTAAGTCATTAAGGACTAGCTTGATAATGTTATAACTTTTAAAATAATTGTTATTAGTCATATTGTAGAAATAATTAGCTATATAGAGAATCAATTAAAGGTTTAGTAAAATTTATTTTTAAAAGTGTTTTGAGTTTTAAAAATAGTCATATGTGTTTGGTAAGTTTTACTGTTAAAATGCTATAAAAACACAAAGAACTGAATTTAACATATTGTTAAATATGGTAAGTTTTACTGTTAAAATGCTATAAAAACACAAAGAACTGAATTTAACATATTGTTAAATAATTTTATTTACACATTTATAAACATGTAAAAAAACATTTTTAGTTGTGTATATATAACATTAAATAATTAAAATAAATATTTTATATTGTTAATTTAATTTAATTTTTTTTATCTCAATATAGTTGGTAATTATAATAATCTCTTTAAAATTGATAATTTTATTTTCTTATTAATAAGGATGATTTTGGATTTTTGTCTTGTACATGAAGATATATATGAAATTGTATTAAGTATAAAAGTGATTCTTAAAATCATATTTTAAAACACTACTTTTTTTTTTTTATACTTTTCAAGATTTACGGTAAGATATGGTGATTTTCCTAGAAGTGATTTCTAAAAACATTTACCAAATATTAAAATTAGCTTTTAAGCTTTTTAAAATCACTTTTGAACGTTCCAAAAGAAATCCTGCATGGATCCTAAGTATATTAATTTTTTCAAATTAATAAAAAAATTTAGTGATTAACAAGTCATTAAGTTATTAAGCTAATTATTTTTAAGCTTTTTACTTAATCTGAAAATTTTGAATCACATCATTAAAAAAAATCTCCAAATACCTTTATCTAATTAATGTTTTTTCCTCCTTACCTAAATAAAGCTTACTAATATAGTAGTAAATTATTATTATTTTTATGTTTTTATTTTCTTCAAACTAGAATTATTAATCTTCAAAAAATTTTATTAACATAATTCTAATTTAGAATATTAATAGGCTATATTCACTTGAGCATGATTTATGTTATGATAAAATACTATCTTATTTATATTCTTTGAGATGTTCATTATATATTTAACATTTAAAATTGTAAGGACACAAATGGAAAGGTATTCAATTCTAGATTTTTTAAAGTTAAAAAATAACTTAATATTTATTATCAAAACTTCAGATAAAAAATAAATAAATATGTTTTTCAAATTTACACATTTATGCTGATTTAAAATTCAAACTAATTTAAATTTATTCAGATTTCAAATAAAAAAAAAACAAACGGCAAGTAATCTATAATGGCACAGTCCCAATAACAGGGGATAAATGACATATATAAAGCATTGGAAAGAATTATTCTCTTTTATTCCAGTATCCCCCAAATTATATAACAAATGAAGGTAACTAACTTTATCAAAAAAATAATTAGCTAGCAGGTAGTTAAACCTCGGGCAGCCATTAAAGTTGAAATTATATTATATCAATTGGCATTGTAAAAGGGAGTTATCTTACAGTGCAGGGCTGCAACTTATACAGTCACTACCAAAAACTTTTATCGGTTGTTCATTAAATAATTTTTAAAATTTGTTTTGAATGCTAAAAAAAATAAAAACAAAAAAAATGAAAATTTTAAATAAAAATTAATTGAATAAAAAATTGTTTAAAAATGTTTAACAAAATTAAATGTTAAAAAGCTATAAAAAAATTATGTTCCAATTCTTTGGTTAAATATCAATTTAATATATGGATGTCTCAAGTTTATTTTGTATGTCCCTATTTTTGGTTAGTCTTTCTCATTTATTAGTTCATTTATTTCAACTTTTCAATCTACCAGTTTTGTATTTAATGTTCCTAGCAAGTTCGGTAAATACTAATATTTTAGGTCAAATTACAAGTAAATTTTAGTTCTTGTAGGATGAGTTTCAACTAATAATTTTACTAGTTTTTCGTTGATTGTTCCCATTATCAAAGTAAGATTTCAATTATTTGGGATAAGTACCAAATCACTTTGTAGCATTTAATTTTTGGTTAGATTTGTATCAAATTTTCGTTAAACTTTTTGAATTATAAGTTAATATATTTCAACTTTTTCAGTTCATTAGTTTTGCATTTATTATTTCTACCAAAATCGTTAAAAATTAGTATTTTGGATTAAATTCCAAATAAATTTCATTTCTTATTGGATTAGTTCAGGGTTTTGGTTAAACTATCTCTACTATGGATTCAAATATTTTAACCAATAATTCTAGTAGTTTTTGTTGAATCTTCCTATTATCTAGGTAAGATTCTAATAATTTAGGTTAGATATTAATTTTACTTCGTAAAATTTGATTTTTGGTTGGATTGGTTCTTGATTTTAGTTAATCTTTCACAATTATAGGTTTATATGTTTCAACTTTTTAGTCTACTAGTTTTGTGTTTAGTGTTAGTAATGAAATCATTAATACCAATATTTTGGGTTAAATTCTAAGTATATTTAATCTCTCTTTGGATAATTTTCTTAATTTTAGTTAAACTTTCTCTCATATGAGCTCATGTATTTCAACTAATAATTCCACTAGTTTTGTGTTAGGTGTTCCTATTATCTAGTTAAGATTCCAGTAATTTGGTTAAATACTAAAATTACTTTTAAAATTTTATTTTTGATTGGATTAGTCCTTAATTTTTGTTCATCTTTCTCAATTATAGGTTTATATGCTGCAATTTTTCAATCCACGAGTTTTGTGTTTACTATTCTTATTAAATTCGTTAAATACTAATATTTTGGATTATATTACATGTGAATTTCATTTCTCGTTGGATAAGTCTCTACTTTTGGTTAAATTTTCTCTCTTATTGGGGCATGACTTTTAACTAATAATTCAACTAGTTTTGTGTTGAATATTCCTATTATTTATATGAGATTTTAATAAATAAGATTAGATGCCAAATTAACTTTTAAGATTTTATATTTGTTTAGATTAGTCCTATGTTTTGGTTAAACTTTTTCACATATGGGTTCAAATATTTCAATTAATTAGTTCACTACTTTTGCATTTCAAGTTTCCCGTGCATGCATTAAGTTTCAATATTACAAGTTAAATTCCAAGTTGATATTGTAAAATTAAAAGTAAACCTTTATTACGGAAAACAAATAATATTACCAAGGTCAATTTTATTTTATTCGTCTTATTTTAGTAAATATCAACTTACTATAATATATTAAAAATTCATTATTTCAACCCCTATTCAATTTTCTATAAACTATAATCAACATTATAAGTTACAAAAACTAGGAGCTTATCTAATCTAATTCTGTTGGAACATTTTCTTTTTCTCTTTTTGATCTTCTTGATTTCATGAAATTTCTTAAACTCAACTTATTTATACTCGAGTTTTTCCTCATTATAGATATGCCTATTTTATTATTCCAAATTAATTGAACTCATTTTCTTTCCAATATAAATTCTTTGATTTCTCATCACTTCAACCAAAATTTTATTTTTAATAACTGCTTATGCAATTTGTACAGCTCAAATTTTTATTTGTTATATGATTATCCCAAGAACCGGGGGCGAAGCTATGATGGGGCTAACCCCGCTGTAGTCCGAGTTTGTTTCTTGAAAAAAAATTAGTTAATTATAAATTCTCTCTTTTTAAAAACTTATAGTAAAATATAAAAATATAACTAATAATTATAGTCAATATCTATTTTCTTTAAATAAAAAAATTCTCCCAAATCCCTGACTAATTGATCCAATTATCCAAAATCTAAATTCTCAGAACTCAACTGTTCAAGTCATCAAGTTGCTACCTCATGAGTGACTGCCAGCCTCTACCACACTTGCATACTCATAACGTTTTTGAATTAAATTGGTATTTACTTTGAATTCAATTCAGCTGACTGTTGAGTCACCGTTTATTTATCTTTAATTAATGCTTTAAGCACTGTAAATGCAATTCAAATTAAACAATATTTTGTGAAAAAAACTCATAAAAATCAATGCAATCAAGAAAAAAAAATATATTAAAACATTAATTTTGCTTCCTAAATTAATCATTGAAAGGAAATTTTTCTCTTATAGGTAAGTTCAACATTATAATTTAACAATAATATCGACTGCTATTTTAAAACTCTTTCTTTATTGCTCCAAATTGCAATTGTTTTTCATGAGTCATAAAAATTAAATTTATCTAACAATATACTCATATAGTTAGATACGTAATTTATAGCTTAATTGATGTTCCCTTATTTTTAATTGTTATATTTTAGTGATAGGTTATTTTATTGTGTACTAATAGTGTAATAAATTTGTAATAATTGATTATACATCATATTTTACATTGATTACAACACGAATTATATAATATCTATTTATAATTGAGTATTACTCAAATTAATATAGTATACTTTAAAATTTTAATTATTATTCTTAAATCATATAATCATATATGCAATTAAGTGTAAATTATGAAAAGGTCATTTCCCAAGATTTAGAAAAATGATCATGTAAATCTCCAAGTTCTCACTAGAAGACACTAAGATCCTTTTTTACCATAATACCTTTTGACTTTCTTAACGAAAAAGATTGACTCTAATGTTTTATAATAAGTATAATTAAATATATTAAAATAAATGTAACAATATATACATTTTAAAATAATTTCAGTAGATCAAAAATATTTTAGTACTTGTACAATCCTATATTATATTAAACTAATTTTTTAATAAACAAAAATATAATATTAAAATAATATTTAAAATTTTAAATTATTTTCAATATTGTATAAAATAAATTTATATTATTAATACATGACATATATTTTATTAATTATAAAATCTATTTAACCAAAAGATTTATTTCAAATTTTAATAACAAACACAAATATATTATTAAAATTAATATCATAATTTACACTTTCAAAATTATGTTATATATTAAAAATATTTTAATATTATTAATTTATTAGTCAAATTAAATTATTTATATTATATTTATATTTATTAAAAATTTTAAAATTAATTTTTTAAATTAAAATCAAAAGGAAATTTTAGTATCCCTTAATAAAAACATAAGGATGTTAACCAAGTGTTATTTAAATTTTATGGCTAACCAGACATGGAGCGTTCCTTCTGATCCTAGTCTTCCACGTTTTTTCTTGAAGCACATGATTTGGTGGCTTTAACACGCAATGAAAAAAACATGTGCCATCATTGACTATGGTAAAGCTTTTATAGAACTAAAAATGATTTACGCAGCTACGAAAATTGCTATGAAAAAGAAAAAAAAGGCTAATAATGCTTCTCCATTAAGTCCAACAACAAGCCAATCAAGTCCGGTAACATCGATATCTACGGAACATGACTCCCAACTGTTAGTCTGTTACCAGAGATATGAATTGCTTTCTCACGCATTTTCATAAATTCTTTAACTGGTTTCTCTTCAATGAGTTGAGTAATTAAATTGAAGAAAAGTACAAAGTCAATTGAAAAAATGATGGATAAAAATGGAAAAAGCAGTAACATGTATAACTTGGTAAGGGAGAGAAAGGAAGAAGATGAGACCGTAAAGATAAGATTTGACGACGAGGGAGAGAAAGGAAGAAGATGAGAGGAAAAATTTGTACTTTAATTATGCTTTCGAAAAGGCGTTAAAATATTGTTTCTTATTTTATTTTATGGTTCGTTTTGAAGATTGGCGGAAACGTGTGTAACCTGATACGGGTTTTATTACAGTCAACCAGGCTTGGTTTTGTGACCCACCGAACAAGTTCTACACGTAAATTTTGAAAACAAAAATGAAAACGAGGGCTGCAAGACATTGCCGAACAGGCCCTTATGAAGCGACCCGCCCCGAAACCCCAGGGCGAATCTATTTGATCTCGACAGCGAGCTAATAATTACAAATCGATAAATTCTATCAAAATTCAGAGCATCTCTATAAATATACTATAACCAATCTGCAAATTCATGAAATTAACACTCCCAATATGATTTTCGAATTCAACCAACACCTCTAACCAACTTCTTTAGTCCACAAATCAAATCTCATCCAAATACTACAACATCAAATACAATAAAATATTCTTAATCGCATTTATAAAACAAATTATACAATCCAATATATCTTAATAAAATATCTACAATTCCTATCACCATTATATAGCTCGAAAAATATCAATCTACAACTGTGCTATTGGGTCGACTGATGTACCTGCAAGTCTCCTGTGGGGGGAAATATAAAATATAACAAAAGCGGAGTGAGTATAAAACTCAGTGAAGGTCAGTGAGTGGATAGTAATTTTCTAAAATAAATAATTTAATCTTTCTTTAAACAATCTCATTAAAATCTCAAAAGAACTTTAATAATTTCTTTTGATTCAAATCCTACACTGAGAGAATAAAATTCCTTAAATCTCATAGAATCAATGAAATAATAATTCTGATAACATCAAATACTGAATCATGAAAACCATCAACTTCTAAATACAATTTCACCAAATCACATATGAAACAAAATCAGTAATAAATCATTTAACTTTTAAATCGATTACTAACCATGAAAACATATAAAATATCATACTCGATATCCGTGGAAATCATATCACAATAACATATAGAATACGCAAATCTGAAAATCATCACTAAACAAGTACCTGGGAATAGTTTCATCTATCCGAACTCCACAGACGAATGACGTACTATATGGGTACCATCACGCCCGAGCTACGAATAAATTGGGACGTCTTATCTCATATCTCATCGTATATATCATGTTTAATCCAATTTTCAAAGACAAAAACGCCCAACACACAAAGCCTCATGTGTCTTCGAGACAGACCCCAGCTGTCATATCTGTATCATCATATCTCATCTCGTAATCATCATCGCATATACTGACGCCCAAACACACGGCCCAGCCTCTATGTGTGTTCAGACGGCCTCTCTCTCATCTCATATCATATCATCTCATCATTTGTATCATGTATGGAGGAGAGTCTTGCCTAATGATTTTAAAACAACAACTTATACTCATAAATCATCATCCCATAAATTCAATTCATACTTCAAATAATACATTTCTTTTCATCATCACATTTAAATCCACTTTTCTCAACTTCAAAATACCATCATATTTATTCAAAATCAATACGGAAATTCAATAATCAAACATTTTAATATAATACCAATGCGTGAATAAAATCCATTTCAAGAAAATCATTAAATCAAACATTTAACATACTCTAAATCATTAAATTAAACATTTAACATACTCATTTTGTAAACATGCTTTACTATCGCAATTAACCATGAAAATAGGTTTTGTATATTCCACTCACAGTGACAATGTCCAATCTTTGATCAATAACGCCTCAGAAATGATTCTCGTTTGTAAATCCTCCTATTTCAATTAAACGACATAATTATTCTCCGTACATGAAATACCGCTAATTTCACATAATAAATCTCGAAACGAATATTTATCCGTAATAAATTATTCCTGTATGAATAAAATTACTGAAATACCCCTATAGGCCAAAATTACCAAAATGCCCCCAACGTCAATATTTACCACAATTATCTTCGGAACTATAATTTATCAAATTATCCACCACAAAGTTATAAATTATCAATTTATCCTCAATCTTAATCACAAAATTAATCACAAGTTCCGCATTTTCGAAATTACCCTCGAAGTACGAAATTACCGAAATGTCCTTAATAATTCAAATTACCGAATCACCCTAAAATTGTCAAATTACCTCACGCCTTATCAAAATTACCAAACTATCAAATTACAATTCACCCCAAAGTTTGTGAAATTACCGAATTGCCCTCAACGCTCAACGGACTTGGTCACACCAATGACGGAAGCTCAACTCGCTAGTTCCGCCGCCTGAGTTCAACCATGCCGGTGTCAATCGTGCGGCAACGGATCAAGCTCCAAAGCCGCGGGTTTCTCCAGTTATCGTTCCCAAGAAATCGACGTCTCCGGTGAACGTTGTTGGTCGGGAAAGGTTTCGGAGGTCGAGGAACAATTTCCAACCTGGAATCACCCAAAACCAGCAGGATCAACGGCGACGGAAAACGGGTCTTGGCCGCAACTTTCTCTTTCGCCCGTTCCAGCTTCCCATGACGAGGATGGCAAGGATACGCTCGTCTCTCAAGCTTCAAACGGTACCTTGCTGTCACTAAACGGAGGTCGGAAGAGGAGATACGGGATCAAACTGCATGGGTCAAACGGGTCAAACCCGGTTCTCTTCTCTCTCTCTCTCCTTCTCTCTCTCTCTTCCTCTCTCTCTCCTTCTTAATATATAGAAACAGAAAACGGAAATCCTTTTCTTTTTTTCTTCTTTTTTTTTTTTCTTCTTTTACAAAATACAATTTAAACGAATATCGGACCCGTGACGGAAATAAAATCCGGTTTCCCGAGCTTCTAATTGCGCTCAATTTATCTCAATTTAACACCGTAATATTTCTTAAATTAATTCGGGCATCAAATAGAGAAAAGTCGGGTCTGGGGTATTACAAACTCCCCCCCTTAAAAGAATTTCGTCCTCGAAATTCACCTTTAGTCATGCTCCGATAATCTAAACCTCAAGATTTACCCATGATCTCTAAATCCTTGTAAGATCAAAACCAAACATATCACGCTTTCGCTGCGCTACTCTGATACCTCAAAAATAAACCGTACTTATAAATAAAATCACAAAGCCTAATGATACCATTTGTAAAACCGAACTATCTCAACCACACAAAATATTTCTTAACTTATCCATCGAATAAGTCATCTTGAAAGATAAAAAGTGAGTCGCACTTATAAGTTAACCATAATCGTAAACTCTAATATTCTCAAATTCCTCAATATAATCACATTCCATACTTAACCTCAAATAATCTCAATTTAAATCATAAATCACCAAGATAATCATAATTCTGAAATATACAAAATTATCCTTGAATCCAAAATTACCAAGTACGTAAAGTCGGTTACCCATAGCTAAAACTCTTTCATCTCTCATCGCAAAATCCATTCGTAAACATTTCTGTACATCCTTTCAACTTTATTAATTATGGATCCTGATCCTGTATCTGATAAACTTTGTCACTCAAAGTCAGCCTAACTTGAAAATTAATTCTTAAAGCTTTACAATTATCAGCTCTTAACTCAATTTCAAAATATCTAAGCTCAATCATCAAAAGCATATAAATCACTCGCAAGTGAGCTGGAAAACTTCCTACTTAACGCATCAACTATCACGTTCGCCTTGACCGGATGGTAATCAATAATACAATCATAGTCCTTAATCAGCTCAATCGATAGGAACTCGTAACCTCAATACATTTATAGACTGTTCCCAATTCATGATTGCTTCAATCTTTTGAAGATCGACATAAATTCGTTCAGCTAATATTACATGGTCCAGAAATACAACTTTATCTAATCAGAACTCATACTTGTTGAACTTAATGTACGATTGCTTTTACCTTAAAGTCTGTAAAATAGTCCACAAATATTCTGCATGTTCCTCTTGATTCCAAAAATATTCTAAAATATCATCAATGAACACAATTGTAAAAAGATCAAGATAGAAGCGAAATACTCTATTCATAATGTCCATAAAAGCTGCTGGAACATTAGTCAATCCAAATCGCATAATCAAGAACTCATAATTTCCATAACGGGTTCTAAATACTGTTTCAGAATTATCGACCTCTTTAATCTTAAGCTGTTGAATCCCAAACTTAAATACTCTATTCATAATCTCTACCAAACTTTTAGCTCAACTTCTCCCAACTTTTTAAACATATCTTCCTATTTGAAACAATCCATAATAGCACATTGATATGCAAACTCAGCCATACCTAAAATGGTATTGAAATCTCGAATGTCTAAAATAAATAAATTCACTCCAAATTCATGCTCACCCAATCTAATCATACCATCTCGATACACCCTCTCGACAAACAATAACGCTCTGATAAGTGTACCAATAATTAAACCATCATCCAACGGTTCATGCTTTATCTCTACATAAATGACAAAAATACGAGAAATAAAAGAATGCATAGATCCAAGATCAATAATAATACGAGGCCAAAGTAATTGCAGCATGTGTCTGATATTGACGTTGGACTGTTTATCACCAATGATAAACTCTATCTTCGAGTAGAAATATAGCAAAGGGAAGTCTATTTCTCTCTGAACATTTCATCACATTAAAACTATGTCCGACTTTAACAAATTATGAGTCAACCTCAGATGGCTCTCTAAAATCATTTAAACTCCTTATCCTTAAACTTCTCACATATACAATAATATCTGCATGACTAATATGCGCATGAATCTGATAATGTAATACTGTAGTCATAATCTGAGCTTACTTATTAATCAACTATTCAATATTCGATATATTCTCTGGTGTCTGTTGTGCAACCTCGTGCATCAAATACTCAAATATTCTCTCATTTTCGGGATCACTTTTCCCCCGCAGGTACATCTCCTAGAGTCAATGGAGTCAACCCAGCTACTACTTTAATACAACCTCGGTCACTTCACTACTCTATCAAATCATGATGGGGGTCTATAGTATATCAATTCCGACTTTAATAAATATATCACTTCCGACTTTAATCACTATAAAACTTATTCTGATCACAACGTTAAAGTCTACAGAATCTAAAACCATGCTCTGATACCACCTGAAGCGACCCGCCCCGAAACCCCAGGGCGAATCTATTTGATCTCGCTTAACTGACTTAATAATTCTAAAATCTGATAAATTCTATCAAAAATTCAGCAGAACCTCCTCTATAAATATACTATAACCAATCTGCAAATTCATGAAATTAACACTCCCAATATGATTTTCGAATTCAACCAACACCTCTAACCAACTTCTTTAGTCCACAAATCAAATCTCATCCAAATACTACAACATCAAATACAATAAAATATTCTTAATCGCATTTATAAAACAAATTATACAATCCAATATATCTTAATAACATAATTCATCATTATTATATCGAAAATATCAATCTACAATCATGCTATTGGTCGATCAGATGACTGCAAGTCTCTGTGGAAATATAAAATATAACAAAAGCGGAGTGAGTATAAAACTCAGTGAAGGTCAGTGAGTGGATAGTAATTTTCTAAAATAAATAATTTAATCTTTCTTTAAACAATCTCATTAAAATCTCAAAAGAACTTTAATAATTTCTTTTGATTCAAATCCTACACTGAGAGAATAAAATTCCTTAAATCTCATAGAATCAATGAAATAATAATTCTGATAACATCAAATACTGAATCATGAAAACCATCAACTTCTAAATACAATTTCACCAAATCACATATGAAACAAAATCAGTAATAAATCATTTAACTTTTAAATCAGATTACTAACCATGAAAAACATATAAAATATCATACTCAATATCCGTGGAAATCATATCACAATAACATATAGAATACGCAAATCTGAAAATCATCACTAAACAAGTACCCAGGGGAATAGTTTCATCTATCCGAACTCCACGGACAGGCAATGACGTACTATATGGGTACCATCACGCCCCGGAGCTACACGAATAGGCTGGGACGTACTATCTCATATCTCATCATATCTGTACATGTTTAATCCAATTTTCAAAGACAAAAACGCCCAAAGACACTACCCAAAGCCTCGTATTTCGACGGGCCCCAAAGGCTCAGATCATATCTCAGATCATCATATCTCATCTCAGAATCATCATATCGCATGCATATGCCTCAAAGGCGAAATACCAAACACACGGCCCAAAGCCTCTATGTGTGTTCAGACAAAGGCCTCTCATCTCATCTCATATCATATCATCTCATATCATTTCAGATCAGATCCGGAGGAGATCCAACGATTTTAAAACAACAACTTCTATACTCATAAATCATCATCCCATAAATTCAATTCATACTTCAAATAATACGCTTTTCATCATCATCACATTTAAATCCACTTTTCTCAACTTCAAAATACCATCATATTTATTCAAAATCAATACGGAAATTCAATAATCAAACATTTTAATATAATACCAATGCGTGAATAAAATCCATTTCAAGAAAATCATTAAATCAAACATTTAACATACTCTAAATCATTAAATTAAACATTTAACATACTCATTTTGTAAACATGCTTTACTATCGCAATTAACCATGAAAATAGGTTTTGTATATTCCACTCACAGTGACAATGTCCAATCTCGGTATCAATAACGTCTGTAGGCTGATTCTCGTTTGTAAATCCTCCTATTTCAATTAAACGACATAATTATTCTCCGTACATGAAATACCGCTAATTTCACATAATAAATCTCGAAACGAATATTTATCCGTAATAAATTATTCCTGTATGAATAAAATTACTGAAATACCCCTATAGGCCAAAATTACCAAAATGCCCCCAACGTCAATATTTACCACAATTATCTTCGGAACTATAATTTATCAAATTATCCACCACAAAGTTATAAATTATCAATTTATCCTCAATCTTAATCATTGATTAAATTACCTCAAGTATTTAAATTACCGAAATGTCCTTAATAATTCAAATTACCGAATCACCCTAAAATTGTCAAATTACCTCACTGCCCTTATCAAAATTACCAAACTATCCATAATTTTCCAGAAATTACAAATTCACCCCAAAGTTTGTGAAATTACCGAATTGCCCCTCAACGCTCAACGGCAACCGGACTTCCGTCAACGGCGACGGGAAGCTCAACTCTGCTAGTTCCGGCCGCTCTGAGTTCAACCATGCCGGCGGTGTCAATCTACGTGCGGCGACAGCGGCGGATCGAAGCTCCAAAGCCGCGGGTTTCTCCGGTTATCGTTCCCAGCAAATCAGACGTCTCCGGTGAACGTTGTTGGTCGGGAAAGGTTTCTGGGAGGCTGAGGAACAATTTCCAACCGGTGGAATCACCCAAAACCAGCAGGATCAACGGCGACGGAAAACGGGTCTTGGCCGCAACTTTCGGCCTCTTTTCGCCAGCGTTCCAGTCAGTTTCCGGCGACGAGGATGGCAAGGATACGTAGCTCGTCTCTCAAGCTTCGAAACGGTACCTTGCTCGCCCAAAACGGAGGTCGGAAGAGGGAGATACGGCCGGATCAAACTCGCGGGTCGGTGGGTCAAACGGGTCAAACCCGGTTCTCTTCTCTCTCTCTCTCCTTCTCTCTCTCTCTTCCTCTCTCTCTCTCTCCTTCTTAATATATAGAAACAGAAAACGGAAATCCTTTTCTTTTTTTCTTCTTTTTTTTTTTTTTCTTTACAATCTGATTTAAGCGAATATCGGATAGTGGCGGAAATAAAATCAGGTTTAGAACAATTCTTGTTCAATTTATCTCAATTTAACACCGTAATATTTCTTAAATTAATTCGGGCATCAAATAGAGAAAAGTCGGGTCTGGGGTATTACACCTTAATTGTCCAATTGCATGTACTTAAATATTTTGCAGACATTATTCCTATAGGAAAATAATTTTATAAAAATTATTGGGACAACTATATTTTTTGTTTCTTCAAGGGATTAAAATCCTCTCAATGTGTTCCTAAGTTAAATTTACTCAATTTATTTGTGGTTAATAAATTAAAAAACAAAAATAGTTAAAACATAATTATATACTAGCACTAAGGGATATGCGGTATAAATTTTTAAAAAATCACGAGCAGATCAAGGAAATAGGATCCTCTTTTCATTTAATTTCTCCTGAGTTTCTAATTTAATTTCTCTTGAGCCTATAAAGATTTTATACCGCATGTCCAAGGTAATTAAGATAAATGAGTGATGTTTGGTGTCATAGTTACATATAAAACTAATGTTACTGCACAAAACTATCATACTAGGAAAACTTTCGTTGGATTTGTACTTTTTAAAATTCTTGCTGACGGATTAAGTTCTTTGCTTCCTAACATTATGTCGTCTCAACAAACGGTTTTCATCAAGGACGGACATTCATGAGCGTATCAGCTCTATTTCTGAATGAATTAATCTGCTCAATCGCAAGATTCATGGAGGGAATGTGACCTTGAAGATTGACATTAAAAATGCTTCTGACATTCTTGATTGGAACTTTTTAATTCATGTTTTCGTTCTCTCTATTATTTTTTAGTTCATGTTTTGTTTGATATTGAAATACTGTAGTAAAAAAATGTTATAATTGTTTTAAAAAAATTATAAATATTAAAAAAATTAATAATATATAATAAATAACTTTTAAATAATAATTTTAACAAAAAATAATAAAAATATTATATGCTTTTCATCATAAAATATAAGATAAAATTTATAGCTGTTAAGCCAGAAAGGCCTAACCACGATAACAACCAATCTAGGCTTTCATACGCTTAAAAACTTTTATAGAGAGTGTAATACACACGCACAGTATCAACAATTTTTCGAGGATGGTATAAAATTTTATGCAGTAACATTGCCGCTAAAAAGTTGAGTATCAAATGGATAATCTTCTCGTAATGGGAGCAATGATTATGTCCATGTTAAAAACTATGTCGTAGACCACGTAGGCAAAAATTTAATTTATTATAGTCAAATATGGCAATTGTGTACATTGATTAAACATATTGTCTTCAAAATATAAATTAAAAGAGAGATAACCAATCGGGACTCAGTAAGTCTTGACCTGCTTCAAGGACTAAGAAATTGACAGGCAGACTCCTTCATGGACTCCCTTCTATAAATAGGCTAGTTTCCCTCGCAATATTCTCAAAACACAACACTTGATTATAGTTTGAGATATAAGTACATCCTGTTAATTAATCACCATGAAGGCAATCCAATTTCTTATAGGTTTTGCTCTCGTGGCTTTGGCTTCTTCTTTGGCCTCTGCCTATGACCCTAGCCTTCTTCAAGATATCTGCGTAGCCATCGATGACCCGAAGGATGGTGGTACGTAAGCTGAACTGATTAAACATATAATTTTCAATATAATTTGTGCTGCTACTTAATTATTCTTTTTTTTCCCCCTTTGTGTGTGTGTATGTATGTGTGTGTTCTTGTAGTGTTTGTGAATGGGAAGTTCTGCAAGGACCCCAAGCTTGCGACAGCTGAAGATTTCTTCTTGTCAGGGCTAGACAAGCCTGGAAACACAACAAATCTACTTGGTGTTAATGAAACGCATGCAAATGTTGAGCAAATTCCAGGACTCAACACCCTTGGCGTATCAGCATTCCGTATTGACTATGCGCTGAATGGGCAAAGCCCACCTCACATTCACCCCCGTGCCAGTGAAATCCTGCTGGTCCTGGAAGGAACTCTTTATGCTGGTTTTGTGACATCAGACAACCTAAACAACACACTCATCACAAAAGTTCTGCGTAAGGGAGATGTTTTTGTGTTTCCAATTGGTTTGATTCACTTCCAAGCCAACATTGGAAGCACAAGTGCTGTTGCCTATTCTGGTCTAAACAGCCAGTTCCCCGGTGAAGTTACCATAGCCGACACGATCTTTGGAGCCCATCCTCGAATCAAACCCGATTTTCTTGCCAAGGCATTCCAGTTGGACCCAAAGATAGTGATAGATCTTCAGAATAAGTTCGGTAATGGCAATTAGGAGAAGGAATTAAAGAGCTTTAATATAAATGTCCTCTTCACCAGTGGCTTTGTTGTTGTAACTCCATATTATCATATCGTATTGTAATAAAAGAGGTCTCTTATGAACCTTTCTCCAAGCCGGTTGTAGCCTTATAACAAACATTATTTACTGTTGTTTTTATTTAGCAGCTAAGCCTTTCCCATGCGGATCTGATCCACCAACTGATCCTTATGCTCTCCCCAGGGCGTTCCAACTTGATCCATATGTAGTGAAAGCTCTTCAAGCAAAGTTCGAGGCTAACTAGTTGCCTGGATACATAGTTTAGAGTGTGTGTGTATGTTCTGATAAGGGATTTTAAAGAAAAGTTTGAGAAATCTTTTAAACCATGCGGTTTAAGGTTATAATTTCATAATGCTCTTAAATTGTGGATTTTAATATCCTTCTCCGATATTCCCACATTTTAAAAATCCAGACCCAAAAACTACTTATATATATATATAGATATATATATATAAGCAAATGTTATAATGATCAACTTGTATCCGCGTATATAAAAATAATGAATGTCGTAATTCTTACGTAACCCACATGGAATTTGTGAAATGTTTCGAAGGAGGATTTTCTTTTTTCAATAAACCAGATAAATATAGCACCGAAATCTAAAACAATAAATAAGCGAGTGAAAATACTCTAAAATACAAAGAGAGCTGGAGACTCCAATATCCTCTCTTTCATTAGCTTTCTACTAGATTATTGATAAAGTGGAACTACTTGAACTCATTAAAGTATTCTCTTCGCCATTTAATTATGAATTCAAAAAAATCAAACTTAGTTTGAAATTATACATCAAACATTGGATTAGAATGCTTTTGGGTTAAGAAAGGCAATTTAAGTGGATTTTAAAGGTTATCAGTTTACATATAATCAAAGATTTACTTCTAGCCCAATTCTCCTTAAAAGTTTTTAAGCTTTGTTACTCTAAATGGTTAGCATTTAGAGAATATCCTACTGGCCCAAAGTTAGTTAAGTGTGTTAAGTGTGTATTGCCAGATCAACAAAATTAGTTAAGCTTACTGAGATTTTGTTTTGTAGCTTTCTTTTCTATTAATTAATTGAGTGATGTATAAAAGGTGAGTTAGTAATCATTCGTATGTAAGTAAGAAAGATGAAATAAAATCCAGAATCTTCTTTGAAACTTTCTCAGCAAACAGAGCAAATTTTCTTAGTAACCAAACAAGCAGATCAATGAGTTTTTATGTTTTCTAACATGGTATCAGAGCCAAACAGAGTCAATTCTAGTAATCCGCAACCAATTATGCGAAATCCAGCAACAAGCAACACAAATCAACAGACTTAAATCAATTTTTTTTTCACTAATCCAATCAAACTAGATCGATCAAACTACTTACTCTGGCGCTCACATGTCCTAGCTTCAATTAGAGGTAATCGATTGGAAGATTTTATCATTGGAATCAAATTAGCACCTGAATAATATCTTCTGTTAGCTGGAGTTGATGGATCTACACTATAAATTGACAATCCTGAGTACCAGATCTGGAGATCATAAGATCAAACTCTTCTTGGATGGTTGCTGTCATAATTAAATGGAGGTATTCTAAGCCTTATTATCAGTTGTGAAAGTTTATTTGATGTATGGAAAACTTTAGAAAAGAAATTTAGAGTTCAATCTGAAGCTCTAGTTCTTCAACTCAAATATGAACTGAATACTCTTAAAAAGGAATCTCTTAGTATTGAAGATTATTGTATTAAAATGAAATCAATAGTTGACAAGCTTGCTAGTACTGGTAGTCCAATAACAGAGAAATATCTAATGCAACCATACTCAATGGATTAGGACCATGTTGCCGTGATATCGCTACATTTATAACTGGTTCACGCATGAAATTTGATGATGCTTATGCACTATTGCTCACTCATTAAACCAGATTAGAACAAGATCAGGATGATAAGAGCATAAGCAATGCTAACTATGCATATACTGCACTTTATCTTAAGGCTTATTATGCACAACCTAGGGTAAACTTTAAGAGAAGAGGTTATTATGGTGGTAGAAATATTTTCTCTGGTAGAGGAAATATGAATTTTTCTCCAAGAATGTTTAATAGAGGTTTTAGAAGTGGTTTTAGTAGAGGATACTCTTTTGGCAATAACTTCAATGGCAATAATCTTTTAACACCAAAGAATCCACCTTCTGCTATCAAGAATGGGTTACAGGGAACTTTCAACAATAATTCAAGTGATCCAGTATGTCAGATTTGTCTCAAACCTGGTCATACAGCTGATATTTGTTGGCATAGGTTTGTTGAAGATTATGTACCAACACCAAGAGGCTTTGGCGAAAACAAAGCACTAAGAGCAGAATATCTGTCAAATTTTGATGGCTTTGTTTCTAATCTAAACTCTAACAATTATGAAAACTTCAACTATATGCCTTCAGCTTATAATCATATGTCTAGCAGTAGCTATTACTCTAGTATGATGCATATACTATTGGAGTAACATTTATGGCTAATTTTGAAGGAGTTGCTGATGATGGATGGTATTTGGATAGTGGAGCAACTCACCACTTGACCAACAACATGGAGAATTTGCAGATCAGTGAAGAATTCAAAGGTACTGATCAGCTTATAATTGGTAATGGTCAAGGTTCGTCTATCACTCATATTGGACATGTATTTCTGTTACATAAAGCTTTAAATTCCTTATCTACACATACTAAAATAGCACTTAAGGACATATTACTTGTTCCTTCAATTACCAAAAATCTATTAAGCATTTCTAAACTAACATCTGATAACCCCATAACTGTTGAGTTTTGTGGAAATATTTATTTTATGAAAGACATAAAGGGGCAAGTTCTTCTACAGGGCCTTGCTGAAAGAGGTCTATACAAGCTGCTGTTGAGTTCTAATTCTTCTTCATTGTCTACATCTCGTCTCTGTCATACTCAACTAAATAAACTTGTCTCAATGTTGTCCAGCTTTCAAGGTCTTGGTAGCTTTACTAAAACTTGTTATCATTCTGTTTCCAATAAATGTAAAGCCAAATCTGATGCAATAATCTTGTTGCATAGAAAATTTAGTCATTCAAGTTTAATGATACTGATCCATTGGGTTAAATCTTGCAAACAATTAAAGGTCTCTAAAAAAGATGTTGTGTCTTTCACAAATTCTCTATGTGAGACATGTCAGTTAGGCAAAGTTCACAGGCAAAATTTTCCAGTAACTGAAACAAAAACAACGGGAGTCTTAGAACTGATCCATACTGATATCTGGGGGCCTTCACCCACTGTATCCAGAAATGGTTACAAATATTACATTAGTTTTGTGGATGATTATACTACATACACCTGGATCTATCGACTTAAGCTTAAATCACAGGAATTTGAGGTTTTTAAACTGTTCAAAGTACAAGTCGAAAATCAGTGTAATACCAAGATTAAGGACTTACAATCTGACCTGGGTGGAGAGTTTAGAGTATTATGTGATTTTCTAAGTCAAAATGGGATCAATTTTAGACATTCATGTCCTTATACTCATCATCAAAATGGTCTTATTGAGAGGAAACACAAACACATAATTGAATTAGGATTAACACTCTTAGCTCAAGCTAATCTCCCTTTAAATTTTGGTAGAAAGCTGTTCACACAGCAGTATATCATATCAATAGGTTACCAACTCCTGTTCTCAAGCTTTTATCTCTTTATGAAAAGCTTTTTAAGCACAAACTAGATTATACACTTCTTAAATGTTTTGGTTGTCTATGTTATCCATATTTGAGAGACTTTAATAAACATAAATTTGATTTTCATACTACCAAGTGCATCGTCATTGGCTATAGTCCTTCCTACAAAGGTTACAAATGTCTAACAAGTTCTAAAAAAGATCATATCCCAAGGCATGTCATCTTTGATGAAAGTACATTCCCCTATTAAACAAATAGAGCCTTTCACTCTCCTAAAAATAGTTCAAATTCTGAAATATCAGTTTCAGATTTTTCTCAACAACAAGTTTATCATCTCTCCAATATATCCTTAAATAACAGCAGCTTGGAAGATTTTCAATCAGCAGGTTCAGAAAGCAATGAACAAGTGCCTTCTGTTTCTACACATACAAACAATCTACATCAACAAGAGCATTCTTAACCTACAATATCAGAACAATCCTCTTCAACCATACCACCACAGAATATATTATCACTACAACCACAAAATGAACCACAACCATCTATTTCTCAACATATAAACTAACTTTAAACCATAAACATTTCTTCACAACCATCCCATCTAATGATAACCAGATCAAAATCTGGAATCTTCAAACCAAAAATTTACATAACTACCTTAGCCAACAAAGAACTTAGTACAGTTCAAGAAGCTCTGATTGATCAGAATTGGCATCAAGCTATGAGAGATTAATATGAAGCCTTGATAAGAAATTAAACATGGTCACTGGTACCATTTTCAGATGCATACAAGGTTGTTGACAGCAAATGGATTTTCAGAATTAAACAAAACACAGATGGAAGTGTAGTCAAATTCAAAGCCAGGTTAGTTACAAAAGGTTTTCAGCAAACAGAGGGCATTGATTATTTAAGACTTTTAGCCCTGTTGTAAAGGCTTGCACAGTAAGAATTATTTTAAGTTTGGCTGTGATGAACAAATAGAAAAGAAGGCAAGTGAATGTAAATAATGCCTTTTTAAATGGAGAATTAACAGAAGATGTTTTCATGTACCAACCAGAAAGATTTGTTGATGAGAAAAAGCCTAGCTATGTATGCAAGTTGAAGAAAGCTTTGTATGGCTTAAAACAAGCTCCTAGAGCTTGGTATGATAAGCTAAAGAATTGTCTAATAAATAATTGGGGTTTTCAGAATTTTAAAGCTGATACATCTCTCTTCTTCAAAGCAATTCAAGGCTCAATGATACTTGTTCTTATATACGTTGATGATATATTGATTACAGGACCTGACAGTGGAGAGTTGAAGAAATTTATTTTAGAATTTAGCAAGACATTTGCTTTAAAGGATCTGGGAATATTGTCATATTTTCTTGGGATAGAAGTGTCTTATGCTGACGGCCGTATATATCTATCTCAGAGAAAACATATTAATGATCTATTATCTAAAGCTGATATGTTGAACTGTAAAGGATGTGATACTCCAATAGTGACTGGACTGAAACTTCATAAGGAAGCTAAAGTTTATTTGGGTCAGTATAGTGAGGATGCAACAAGTTACAGAAGCCAGGTTGGAGGTTTGCAATATTTGGTGTTGACTAGACTAGAGATAACTTTTGTTGTGCATAAACTCAGTCAGTATGTAACAACTCCTACACTACAACATCTAATGGCTTGTAAAAGAGTTCTCAGATACCTGAAAGAAACTATAGATTATGGTTTAAAATTTTCAACTGATGGAGAGATGAGAATTGTAGGATTTACATATGCAAACTGGGCATGTGATATTGATGACAAAAAATCTATAGGTGTATACTGTATCTATTTTAGAAAGAACTTGGTGTCATGGTCATCTAAGAAGCAGTCAGTAGTTACAAGGTCTAGTCTAGAAAATGAATACGGGGCTTTGGCTTCTGCAAGTGGAGAAATAGCATGGATTCAATCGCTGTCTAATGAGCTTGTTAGCCTAAAGGGCTACACATTATGTAATTTTGATGATAACAAACATGTGTCTTAAATGAGTTAATAAATATTGTATTTCACAAGTTCACTAGTTTTTTAAGGATAATATTTATGCAAGTGAATCAAGTGAAATCAAGCTCAAGACACTCAACGGATAACGGCGAAATCAAGATTGAAGTTTAAAGTTCAACGGACAAATTATTGCGATATTTTCTTGTAAAGCCGGTATGATTTAATTGATGCATGATTTAGCATTTGAGAAGCTCAAGTTTTGTTTAATAAATTATTACTTTTTATAAACCAAAATGTTTTATTTTTAAGATAAAAGTATTTTGTGGATTTGAGTAATTTGGATTAAAATGAAAATATTTTACAATCTTTGATTTTAATAAATATTATTTTGAATTTGAATTTAAACCTATTTGCAAAGATTTGAAACGTTTTGGGTCATATTGTAACTTATAAAAGATTGAAGGTTTAAGTGAAAGGTTTTGAGAACTTTAACATTTATGTTGATTATGTTAAAACTTAAAAAGACTTTCATGAAAAGTATTATTACATGTTGGGCCATTGCATAATTTCAGAAAGTTTTGAGAATGAGAAGTATTATTTATAAATTCGGATTTGGACTTATTTGCAAAGGTTTGAAACAATTTGGGCCATACTATAATTTATGAAAGTTGGAGGACCCCAATGTAAATTCAAACATTGATGTCCAGAATTGGACCTATTTGAAAAGTTTTATGACTTTACGGGCCATAGTATAATTACTGAGAAAGTGTTGAGGCAAAAGCGTAATTTCATGAAGCAGTTATTCTTGTGCAAAATTCAAAAATAACGGTAACATCACTGTTCATTATTCTTGGTTAAATCAATGATTTGGCCAGCAATTATTGAATTTACTATAACGGTGGTTTTCGGGTTTAACTATAAAAGCTCGATTCCAACTTCGTTTAAGAACTACAGAAAGCGAAACAAGTTTGAAAAACATATATTGAGCTTCCATTTGTAAATCATCATTGATTGAATCATCATTGAGCTATAATTTGTTTATCCACTCTTAAAGAGAGTTTCGTTGTTGTAATTTTGTTTATCATCAATTTGTGAGTGTTCAAGTGGGGAAACACTTGGGGTGAAGAGATTGGGGATATAATCTCTTGTTGTAAAGGTTCATTGACACCTTGGAAGTCAATTGTAAACATTTGAAGCCTTGGGAGGCTTGGATAGTGAAATCCTCAAGACGGTGTGATTGGAGGCGTGGGCGTGGCGATAGAATCGTGTTTGTTTCTCTTCCCTTACTCATTTACTATTATGCTTGCTTGAATTTGCTTTTGATTTCATTAAGGCATTAGATTTAATTGGTGTGTGATTTGTCTTGCATAATTTTAAAATCCCAATTCACCCCTCTTGGGTTCTGTGACTTGTATTTCGATTGGTATCGAGCGAGGTGCTCTTGTGTGAACTTAACCGTCTGAGTTAAAGATCAATTGCAACCCAAATTAGCTCAACTTTCATGGAAGGCCAATCCACTACTAGACCTCCATTTTTGATGGTAATGACTATCCTTATTGGAAAACTAGGATGAGAGTATTTTACAAGCTTTAGATTATGAAATATGGAAAATAGTTTGTGATGGTTCATTCATTCCTAAGAATAATGCTTTAAGTGAGTCGGATAGAAAAATGATGTCTTTAAATTCAAAGCTATGAATGCTTTATTTTGTGCATTAGATAAAAGGAATTTCATAAAGTTTCAAATTGTTCTAATGCTTATGAAATTTGGAGAAAATTTGAACTTTGTATGAGGAGACTAGAAATGATGAGGAATCTCATGAAGTGTCAAATGTGGCACTTATGGCAATTGGAGATGAATCGGATGATGAGCTTGATGAGGTAAGTGATCTATCTATGATGAATTGCATGATGCTTTTAAAGAATTGCATGATGAGTTAATGAAAATTGGTAAAAAGAATGCATGTCTTAAAGAAAAATTATCGAGCTCACAAATAAAATGAATCTTTAAGTGCAAATTACATGCTTAGAATTAGAGAATAAAGCTTTGCATGATAGAGTTGCACTATCAAATGAGAAATCTAGCACTTCATACAAGCATCTAGAATCACATGTAGATGACTTGAAAAATGAAAATGATGCTTTTCAAAAATGCAATGTTTTATTAAATGAAAAGATCAAAGAATTGGAATTAGATAATGAAATGCTACATGATAGGATTGCATCATTTACTTGTAAACAAAGTACTTCATACGAGCATGAGAAATCACGTGTTGATGAATTAATGAAAGAAAATGAAATGCTTAAAAAGAAAAGCAGTGATCTAAATGAAATTGTGCTAAAATTTACAAATGGGCAAAAGATGTTGGATAACTTGCTTAATACACAAAAATGTGTGTTTGATAAAGGCGGACTTGGGTATAAGCCTTACTTGAAACAAAAATATTATAAGAATTATTTTGTTAAAGCTACCTCTACAAGTGATCATAAAATTGCTTGTCATTATTGCAATCAAGATGGTCATATGAAGAATAGATGTCCGGTTAAAAGAAATGCATATTATGGTATGAAATGTGTTTGGGTTCCAAAAGGAACTATTGCTAACATTCAAGGACCCAAGAATATTTGGGTACCAAAGCACACAACTTGAATTTTTGTAGGTACCATAAACAAGGAATGGTGGAGAGTTCCTTGATGAAGCTTGTGGGGATAATCACTTGATCATGGTGTAAGCAAAAATAATGAGGCAAGATGATTTAATTGTTTTGGTAACAATTCTTGCAACATTTATTTTGTTGAATGGATCATGAAAAATAGATAATAGCTTGAATTTGTGAAAGTATACTTGTATGTTTTCATAATTGAATTATCATTGTGTATAACATTGGGTGCTTTATCATGATGTATGGTTATATTTATATGATGATTGATTGTCAACTCACCATAATGGATTTGTTTAATTTTGATGACTATGTAATGTCTAAGCATGATAAATGAGTGATATGTTTGATTTATTGATTTTTGAATACTTATATGTTTCATAATTATGTAAAATATATGCATGATGGATGAATTATTTGTTTGAATTAATCATCTTTTGAATATTTTAATCATGATTCATGCATTAAAATGGTTTTTGAAAGTGTTCGGGATCACGAAATGGTCTTGGAATTGATCAAAAATAGCCGGAGAGTGAAATTAGTGCAGCTGGTCAGCCATGAGGCGGCTAACCGCTTGCCCCAAGCGGTTAACAGTCCTTTTTTAAGCCTTTGCTTTTTCGTTTGTCTTTCTTCTTCCTCACATGTTCTTTGTTCTTCTCTCTCTCTCAAAACCGTGAGCAATTTCCTCCATTTTCAATCAATTTTTTCTTCATTTTTCAACCTTTTTCATGCCAAGATTAATCATTCAAACCAATACCCATGCAGTTCACTCTCATTAAACACCTCTAAATCATCATTTCTTCACTTGTTCTTCATCATCTCATCATCATCATCCACGCGTGAACAGTAACCCACAATTTCTCTCTCAAATTTCTTCATCTTTCACTCATTTTCTTGTTAAAATCTATCATCCAACTCATTACCCATCCATTACTCTTTCATATTTCATCCTCCAAACATCATTTCATCACCTTTTCACAAAAATCCCAAATCTCAAAAACCTAGCTTTGGGCGTTTCTCTCTCTACGTTTTTAACATTTCTTTAGCTCATCTTTTATCCAATCTACATCATATATCATCTTCATTCATCTCTCAGATTGATTTTCTTGGCTCAAACACATCCATTTCACTCAAGTTTTAAAAATCCGAAATTGGTATTTAAGCTTGTTCTTGTTTGAACAATGGTGGGTGGTGACAAGTCCAAGGGGAATCAAGTAGCCAAGAGATGCAAGGAAGATTATGGTGAGAATTCGGAATTCATATTAAATTTGATGTTGCGAATTTTTTTTTAAATTTAGCATGAACTTAGGGTGATGGAATTTATTAATATATCTAATCATGTTATTAATACTATTAAATTAATTTCTAGATGATTTTGATGATTGATGATTATATGAGTGTGGCTTGATGAATTGATGGAGTTGTTGGTTTGTTATAATTGTTTAAGTTTATATGGAAGTGTTTTTAATGATATTGTGTATTTAAGGATTTGCTCATTTTTAAGGGGAGACTACAAAATTTTACTCGCAAAAATTGGGTTATATCTTCATGAATTATTTTGATGATCTTATTTTGATTGCATCGATTATTTATTTTATGATGAAGGGGGAAATAAATGTGATATTTTTTTTAAAATCATTTTGGTTAAAATTTTAAATTGGCCATATATTTAGGGGGAGCATACAATATGATTTTTGATAATATGCTTTTTGAATTTCTTTGTTGTCCAAATGGGGAGACTAAGTATCATATCATTTTGATGTTTCATAAATGGAGAGAATATCATGCACTTTGAGCATTTTTAGTTGATATATGATTATGGTGATAATTTTAAGAGTTGATTGTGATTTAATTCCATGATTTTTATATGATGATTTTATGATATGAGGAGTTAATTTGTAATTGATGGAATGGTGGTTCATGATCATGTTATGGTTAATTGAATGTTTGGTTATTATATGTTTCTTGATTAACCATTGACATGTCATTGGTATGAGCATTAAATTTTATAGTAATTTTGATGATGAAGGGGGAGAGATCATGTATTTTGAATTCCCGGATAAAGGAAACATGTATTTTGAACTTCAAATATTCATAGTAATTTTGATGATGAAGGGGGAGAAGTCATGTGTTTTGAATTCCCTAAAATATTCATGCATGGTTTTGAAATATTAAGGGGGAGCTTACATGTTTTAAATTTGATTTATTTGTTGAATCTTGTATGCCATGTATTAAGGGGGAGTATAAATGTCAAAATACATGAGATGTTTGTCATCATCAAAAAGGGGGAGATTGTTAGCCTAAAGGGCTACACATTATGTAATTTTGATGATAACAAACATGTGTCTTAAATGAGTTAATAAATATTGTATTTCACAAGTTCACTAGTTTTTTAAGGATAATATTTATGCAAGTGAATCAAGTGAAATCAAGCTCAAGACACTCAACGGATAACGGCGAAATCAAGATTGAAGTTTAAAGTTCAACGGACAAATTATTGCGATATTTTCTTGTAAAGCCGGTATGATTTAATTGATGCATGATTTAGCATTTGAGAAGCTCAAGTTTTGTTTAATAAATTATTACTTTTTATAAACCAAAATGTTTTATTTTTAAGATAAAAGTATTTTGTGGATTTGAGTAATTTGGATTAAAATGAAAATATTTTACAATCTTTGATTTTAATAAATATTATTTTGAATTTGAATTTAAACCTATTTGCAAAGATTTGAAACGTTTTGGGTCATATTGTAACTTATAAAAGATTGAAGGTTTAAGTGAAAGGTTTTGAGAACTTTAACATTTATGTTGATTATGTTAAAACTTAAAAAGACTTTCATGAAAAGTATTATTACATGTTGGGCCATTGCATAATTTCAGAAAGTTTTGGGAATGAGAAGTATTATTTATAAATTCGGATTTGGACTTATTTGCAAAGGTTTGAAACAATTTGGGCCATACTATAATTTATGAAAGTTGGAGGACCCCAATGTAAATTCAAACATTGATGTCCAGAATTGGACCTATTTGAAAAGTTTTATGACTTTCTGGGCCATAGTATAATTACAGAAAGTGTTGGGGCAAAACTGTAATTTCATGAACAGTGTTACTGTAGCAAAATTCAAAAATAACGGTAACATCACTGTTCATTCCGGCTAGCCGGTTAAATCAAGCGGCTAGCCGCTTGGTCGCTGGAATTTGCCTATAACGGCTAGTTTTTCGGGTTTAACTATAAAAACTCAATTCCAACTTCATTTTAAGAACTCTAGAAAGCCAAAACAAGTTTGAAAAACATATATTGAGCTTCCATTTCGTAAATCATCATTGATTGAATCATCATTGAGCTATAATTTGTTTATCCACTCTTAAAGAGAGTTTCATTGTTGTAATTTTTGTTTCTGATGAATTTGTGAGTGTTCAGTGAAACACAGGGTGAAGAGATTGTTGATATAATCTCTTGTTGTAAAGGTTCATTGACACCTTGGAAGTCAATTGTAATCTTTTGAAGCCTTGGGAGGCTTGGATAGTGAAATCCTCGGCCGGTGTGCTTGGAGGCGTGGGCGTGGCGGGGATAAATAGCCACGTAAAATCCTCGTGTTTGTTTTCTCTTCCCTTACTCATTTACTATTATGCTTGCTTGAATTTATTGCTTTTGATTTCATTAAGGCATTAGATTTAATTGGTGTGTGATTTGTCTTGCATAATTTTTAAAATCCCAATTCACCCCCCCTCTTGGGTTGCACAACTTGTATTTCAGAGCTCAACATAAAATGCAACTCAGTACCTATCATCTGGTGTGACAACATGAGTGCAACAAAGTTAGCTAAAAATCCAGTCTATCATTCATGAACCAAGCACATTGAGCTGGATGTTGTGCAAATTTTATTAAACTCGCAAGCGCACGAATCTATTATAGAATAGATTAATGGTGACGAGTGTCGATCCCACGAGGAGGTGGATTTTAATTATGTGTAGAATTAATTTTGTAAGTGGGTAGTTGGATTTGTGGTAAAGGTAATTAAACTATGCTAGAATTAAAATGGCAGGAATAAATTGAAACGAGATCTATTAAAATAAAGCACTTGGGTATCTGGATCTGCATCAACATGCTCCATGGGCTAAATATTTCTTATTAATACTAATTAAATCATGAGGGAGGTTTCCACACATCATGAACCACGCTCAAATAAATATGGTGCTAAGGTCTTATCGTACCAAATAATAATAACCTTGTACTAGGGTTCCGATTTAATCATGGTGGTATCTAGATAAGATTATTACTATTTATCAACGACAAGTCAAAACATCCACAAATATTAGAGGGGAAGAGAAAATAAATTTACCAAATTAAGCCCATGGAACATGTTGAGACTTCACCTTCAACCCAAGCTTGAAAGAAAATTAGCTACTCATTTTTTAACTAGGGGTAAAATTAGAATTTATTAAAAATATGTAGAAAATACAAGATGGAGAAGGAATTACAGAAAACTAAGCTAAAAAATAGATTCATGGGTATCAAATTAGGGGGGGAGAGCCCCCTTTTTATAGATACATTGAGTGAATCATAACCATCAGATTAATAACAGTTCGGACGCTCAGTATTGTGCCACGTCATCAACAAAGACGGTTTGACCACCACGATTTACAAGAACGGTTTTGCATAATGCGGTTTGAATAGTAAATAATCCCATATGTGTGCATGTACCGTATCCATGATTTTTGGTCCACTGAAATACTGCCACGTTACTGATCAACAGTACATAAGAATTTTAGTCCAATAGGATCGTGACACATCATCAATCAATGCCAACTCATCAGTCAACGCCACATAAGCAGTCAATGCTACATCATTTGTCCAATCAAATACTGCCACGTCACCGGTCGATGCCACATCATCGGTCAATACCACATCATCAGTCAATGCCATGTCATTGGACCGTATATGTGAACAGTGTCGTGAACAGTACTGTACATGTGAACAGTGCCATTTTTCCTTTTATGCTCCTCCTAAGGTTTTCGACCGTCCTGAGTTCAAAATAATGTCTGTTTTGCTGTCTGTTCATTGTGAAACGATCATGATGCCCCTAAAATATATAAAATACTTAATTATAATACAACACACATAATTAAATCACATGATAAATAAATACATAAAAGTAGAGATATTAATGAGACTTAAAATATAAAATGACGATTTTCTCTTTTATAAATATGCACTTTCTAACACTCAACACTGGATATGCATTTTGTCAGAGATAAGGTACTAGCAGAGGAGCTGGAAATTTAATTCTTTCCAAGTAAGGAATAGATTGCTGATGTCTTAACAAAGCCTCTCACATTCATTCACTTTAATCACTTCAGAACCAAACTCAATGTGCTGTTGGGAAAAATTCAGTTTTAAAAAAAAACTTTTAGGACCGATCTCATAAAATATATATGAATTTGTAATCTAGAAATCGTACCTTGAAAATCTGATCTGGCTTTTTCTGCTGATGTGATTTAGGCTCTCAGATCACTATTCGTCACCAAACGATTTCCAGGTTATGACTCAGGATTGATCTGCACTTGACATGTGGGCGCCTTTATTACCACTATAAGCAAACTAGCAGGAGAAAATTTTTCTCTAAAAATTGTTCTAGAGAAAAAACCTTTTTCTCTGATATATATAGTGACTTTTTCCTCTCGTATTTAGGATAGAATAAAGCCCTTTTATATCTCTTTCATAGTGGGAATCCTAAGGCTCCTAAAAGTCACGTTACTTTCCTTTTTCCATAAGGGGACCACCTTGTAAAATAACATAAGGCCCCTTTATTCAAAAGTATATTAATGGAGCCTCCCACTAAAAGATATAATTATGTCTTTGACCCAAATTGCTAGTTATCTTGCTTATTAATCCAGTAATGGTGCAGTCAATTAAATGAGCTAACCCGGGGATCATTTGGGAACATACAATAGTGGCTACAATAATTAAGCCTGTAATTAAACAAGCCTAATCATTTAATTCCAACTCTACTCCACTATAAGATTGGAACTGACCTCCATAATTGTATGTTCGAATAAAAATTTGTCCCAAGCCACATTAATTTCTTTACTGCTCAATCTTTTGTACCACATCGTTAGTTAAATCGATATCTCAACTGTCCAATCAATTTAATTACATCTTATTCCTTGATACTTACTGGTTTTCTCTAATGATCGTTTTCAACATACTTAATATGTTGACACACTCTGGCCAGAGAATTTTATGATCAAGTACCAAAAACCCATCAAGAGATGTGTTGTACAAATTCTATATTGTTAATCTATAACTCCAATACTCATAATTGGTCCCACCAAAATACTGGGTAATCTTGACCACAAATGTGTGTCGTGCCCATTGGTAATTCAAATGGAATAACAATTACAATCATGAAATCATAATTAAGTCAAGATTAAGATTACAGTAAAATCAATGCCTATGAGATTTAATAAGTCTGACAGTCATTTCAAGGTTAATTAAATCTCATGTGTGATCCAAATTTCAATGCGGTCATAACTACATCAAGAATTCATACATGATTAAGACAAATCATTCAATGAATTTACTGCAGTCTAAACATAAATAGAGCGCCCAACTCTATTTATCAACTGCGAACTTAATTTATTTAATCATAAGATAACTTGTATTTATGTCTTTTGTGAATCCATATGATGATCACATAAATACATATAATATGATTAAACGGACCTTTTCAATATATTTATGCAATTGAAAATATCTCAAATAATTTATTAATCAGAAAATAAATTAATATGCTTTAAAAGAGCATATTTTCCCAACATGTGCAACTATGCCCCTTGAGTTTGAAGGGGGCTGTTAAGAAAGCACATAATGTGTACAAACAGTCTGCTCATGCTTAGCATGTGTGAGAATTTAGTTAAGCCAAAGTTAGTTAAGTGTGTTACGTGTGCCTTGCCAAATCAGCAAAATTAGTTAAGCTTACTGAGATTCTGTTTTGTAGCTTTCTTTTTTGTTAACTAATTGAGTGATGTATAAAAGGTGAGTTAGTAATCATTCGCATGTAAGTAAGAAAGATGAAATAAAATCCGGAATCTTCTTTGAAACTTTCTGAGCAAACAGAGCAAATTTTCTTAGTAACCAAACAAACAGATCAGTGAGTTTTTATGTTTTCTACCAGTGATGAACAATGCAAGCCCTAGCACTTGCTGTTTCGTTGGACTTATCAATTGTAAAGCCATATGGGTTTTATTTCTACGTTTGTAAGTAAAGCTGCACTATTCATAGTTAACATGCAAAAGGCTTTGATACAGTATGAATTAGGATAAGTGAAATGCTCTCTAGTGTGTTGTTATGTACTTTCGTTTCCTTTTAACTACATTGATGGAAAGCTTAATTTTGACATTTATATTATGTGATCCTATGAAGGAATATGAAGAGAGGCTGTATCTTTCGCCTTGGATTGGCAAAAGCTCTAGGCCCTTACCAACAAACTTAAATACGCTTGACATGTCCTCTCTTTGACACAGCACGATGGGTGAGTTGAAACTAATGTTCTCCATTGTTTTGCAGTTAGGGATGTCAATAGGGCGGGTTTGGGGCGGGGATCATAATCCCCGAACCCGAACCCGATTTAAAAGTTATTCCCTGAACCCGCCCCATACCCGAAAAATTGTAATGGGGAATAGTTTGGGTATATCCCCGAAAATCCCCGAATTAAGCGGGGATTAAAACGGGGACCCGATCCCCATTGTTCAAATAATAATTTCTAAATATTTTAGTTTCCTTTTAAAAAAATAATAATAATTCTAACAACCTCCATATTTAAAAATAAAATTACAAATAATCAAATTCCATATTAGAAATAAAATTACAAGTGATCAAATTTTAACAACCTCCACATAAATAAAAACATAATAATTCTAAACCTTCAACATAATTACAAATGATCAAATTTTATGCGACAAATTAAAATAATTTTAAGTCTTCAGCATAAACTTGTAGCCATCACCATTGATGCACATTCTAAGATTCTTCATAAACCTATAACAACATAAAAAAAAATTAATAAAATCATGTTTTAATAATTTAACTTAATAAATACTTGATAAGATGATATAAACTAAAACTATATACCTCTACAGCCTCTACATCTGTTTCAATCTCTGGCTCCTCATGAAGAATCTTGGCATATGCCGGAGAAGTCGATGCTACAACTACTTAAAAAATATAAATCTAAAAATCAAGTTAATTATTAGTTAATTTAAATAAATAAAAATACAAAAATTAAAATGAAAACCATATACCTCCACAAAGAGCACGTATCCAACTTTGACTACACATCAAAGCCTCCAATGTGATTGGATGAAGTCTATTGCGATATGGGCTTACAAATCGACCACCGGTGCTGAAAGCAGATTCAGAAGCAACAGTGGTAACTGGAATAGCCAAAATATCTCTTGCAATTTGAGATAATATAGGATAGTTACCACCATTCACCTTCCACCAAGCCAAAACATCAAATTCTTCCTCAACATTAAATGGTACTAACTTTTCACCCAAATAAGTGTCTAGTTCATCCTTCACTTCCTCATTACCAACATTAACAAAACTAGTAAACCCCGAAATCTATTCACTTGAACTCTTATAGGAACCTGAACTCGGTATAGAATGAGAAGTACTTAAAAAACTAGAGCTATACCCAGGAGAATTAGCAGCTGATGCATATCTAGCTTTGTACTCTTTCACTATACTTTGACAATCACCATACACTATCTGGACACGAGAAGTAGCATCATCCCCATAAATCATGGAAAAGTAATATTCAACCAACCTAATTTTGAACCTAGGATCAAAGATACATGCAATAGACAATATTCCACTCATGTCATGCCAATACTTATCGAACTTTTCAATCATTTTCTGTGCCATGATTCTAAATTCATTATACCTAGGAGTTGAAACCCACTCATTCAGGCGCAATCTAATATCACACACATGGCGCAGAAATAAATTAGATGTTGGATAACTAGTACCAAAAAACAATGTTGTACAATCATAAAAACATTTCAAATCATTTTCTAAGGCACTAGCCAATTGCCAATCATGCTCACTAGGCAAACACTTATACTGTCCATCAATATTCTTCAATCGACAAAAAACGTTCTTATAATGTAATGCATAACATATCATGAGATAAGTAGAATTCCACCTAGTCGGACAGTCTTCTACTAGTTTTCTACCAGAAGTAATGCCTAATTTACGTGCATTCTCATCAAATGTCGATTTCCTTTTAGTTGATCCTGACCAAAAAATAACACTCTCACGAATGTTTGCAATTAGATCACCAATCACACTTAAACCATCCTTTACGATCAAATTTAGAATGTGGGCACAACAACGAACATGAAACTTTTGTCCACCCAAAATGAGATCATTTTTATCTAGTGCCAACAACATAAAATCAATCATACGATCATTAGTAGCAGCATTGTCAACAGTTATGGAGGATAACTTACGCTCAATGTTGAGCTCTAATAACGAACCCATCAGCTTATCACAAAGCACTTGGCCTGTGTGAGAACCAGGCACTTCCAAAAAGTTGAAAAAAAAATTAATGATGGATTACTAATTAAAAAAAATCAAATTGATCATTAATAATTAAAAAAAATCAGATTGATCAGTAATAATTAAAAAAAATCAGATTGATCATTAATAATAAAAAAATCAGAACAGTAAGAATTTTACCTCAAAAGTATGCTCCGTAATGCCCAAGCGTCGTCAATAAAATGTGCAGTGATTGCCATATATGCTTTTGTTTGATTTTCTGCAGTCCGCATATCAGTTGTAATAGCAATTCTACCTTGAGCTTGCTCCAATACACTGATATATTTGGCCCTTTCACACTCATACATGTCTAAAATCTCCTTCTTGATAGTATTTCGAGACACCGGCTTCCACAATTGATTTAGAGACGACATAACATCCCTCAGCCCCTGATGCTCTACAATACTCGGAGGGTACTCATGCATGACAATAGCACGTGCCATTTTTCTCCTCGTAACATCAGGATCAAAATGAGTTTCTACTGCAGTCTTCCCTTTTTCACCTGTAACTTTCTTTGCCGGTGGGAATTCTGTGGCCTCTATTTCCTTTTTCACTTGACATGTCTTTAAATGATCATGCAAGTGCTTCGTTCCATCAATACTCCTTGCTACCAATGTATTTTTGTAATAATTGCAGACAGCCTTATCAATCCCGTTAATTTTTTTCTTCTCGAAATGCTCCCACACAATTGACCTCAACCTTCCTCTACGTCGCAACCCACCATGAGTAACACTAGCGGCCGATTCACCTTGAGTTTGATTACCTTCATAATCCATTAATTGTGGTGTGGGCAAAGAACTTGACATATTAAATGTCAAACCTACAATCAAGCCAGGAAGCAAAATTTAAAAACGAATATAAAACTAGCATTTTACTAAAAGCAAACAATTAAGAACTATATAAATACAAAACATTAAATTTGATTTTACCATGCACTGGATTTGAACCAACTAGTACTAAGATATTTAAAAAATAAAATACAAATACTCGCTTATTCTTTGGCTGCAACGAACATTTACTAATTAAACACAAGGGGCCTTCCATTGAAAATGAGAAGCCGATCAGAAATTAACTCTAATTCATTATGACTTGTGATATAAGATCGATGCAACATAAATTGCAAGTCAGTCCAGCTCACACTGTCCTTAAATACTCTGCCTTAAGAACTAATTGGCTTTTGCCCTCTACGTTTAGCTTTGCTTCTTGTATTTGACTTTTTATCTAATCCATTAACACCTTTCTTTTTATAGTAGGAGACATTGGACATCTCGTTGCTTTTAGAGGCTGGAAAATAATCAATTGAAAGTATGATAAGTGAGAAAAATAGAAGTAAATGAAAAAAAAAATGTCATGAAAGATTCCCCTCCTCCCTCCACTTTTAAAGAACAAGATCTGATTCAGCCAACAAAATTAATAGTGCAATAACAGCTTTAACAAGAAAGATCAATTTACAGATTATAATAAACAAAATTAATAGTGCAAAATAAAGTTAGCTTTTGCTACTGATACAGTGGCAAAGACAGGGATACCATTATTTCTCTTGAAGTATTAGTGAGGAGGACAGAGGACACCCATCAAATTAACAGGGTCCCGCCAAGTCCTTGCCCAAATGTCTGTGTGCTTTCATGATTTAAGGGGAACATTGTATATGCCTGGAAACAACCCCAATGATTAAACGTACTGATGATACTGATATTGTTATGTTATCTATAAGATGGTAGATCAAATTCTCAAATAGCAAAATTACATAACACTAACAAAAACTATTTGCATCCGTTGCTGCAACAACATGCAAACAAGAAATGAATTTATTATTTACTATTTAATCATCTCAACCTGCCAAAACTACATTTATGCTCTCTGCTAAAAAAAGAAAAACTTGGTGAGGAACTACAAGAAAAATATACATAACCCATTTGCTCAATTATTACAAACCCCACAACTTTGTTTCCCTCCACGCATCTGTAAACAAATTTGTATTTACAGATCTATCATGCCGAATAACTAGCAGAGTAGTTGATAGAATACCGATGAATTCTCAACATTACTGATGCCCAAAAAAAACAAAGATTTAATAGAGAGCTGACAGAAAATCAAGTGGGAAATATGCAAACCAGATGCAATTTGAAATAAATAAACACAGAAAGAAAAGAAGAAAAGGCAAAAACCTTGCGGCAGGAGAACCAACAGGTGCGGCTGAGTGTTGGTCGGTGACGACGAACGACAATTGTTAGTCATCGGCTGTTAGACGACGGCGGTAGCTCACAGTATTAGGATTTCTTTTAGGGGAGTAAAAATTGATTCAATGGCATTAGAAATACGGTTTCTAATTTAAAAGTTTAAAATATTAGTTTTTTTTTTGTTTTTATTTTCGGGTCGGGTTTGGGGATCCGGAAAAATCCCCAAACCTGAACCCGAAAATTTTTGGGGCTTAAACCCATACCCAAATAGATCCGAATTTATTTTCAGACTTTTTTTGGGGCCCCATACCTGCCCCAAATTAATCGGGGCCCCGCGGGTTTGGGGCCCGTGGGTATTATTGCCAACACTATTTGCAGTTCTTGCCCATTTTGTGAAAGAAGTGACTTATAAATGGATGCTATTTTTCTCAAAAATTGCACGTGAAGAATCTAAAGAGGTACTATTTCAGAATGTGGAGTCTCCATTGTTCCAGGCAGAAGCCCCAAAACTTTAAAGTAATTGAGAATGACTTCGACTTCCCTGAGATTGATAGGTAGACGGGAAGGGAAACGGGATTGTAGATAAAAGCATAGAGAAATAATGGAACGATGATTGTTTTATTTAGAAGAAGAAATGGGTTCACTTTATTCAAATGATGCTGTGTTTGTGTTTGTGATGTCAGTGCTGATGATGGATTGTATTCTGTATCCGAATGTGCTTTTCTATTGAATGTAAAACATTGGAGATTTTTTCTTTTCAAAAAAAAAAAAAAAACATTGGAGATTAGAAAAGAAAATAAATAAATTCTTCCTCAAGCCGTCAGTTCTATTAGAGTTAGGAATATTGGCACCTCACTAATCTCGTCATCAAATCCCTTTTTCAATTATATTTATTTTATTTATTTTATTTGTGATAATTTTTTTAATTTTTTTAATTTTTTTAATTTTTTTAAGAACACTTTTAATTTTTTATTTTTTAGTTAAAACTTAAAAGTAGTATTGTGTTATTCATTTTTTATTTCTTTTGTAATCTTATTATTATCTTACGCACGAATTAAAAGATCTTTTAGCCGATGAAATTTTTAATGTTAATTATTTTATTAAATTATATGTATGTTAAATTATAATTTAAAATTAATTTTAAGTACAGAAATATTTAATCGATAAGAAATATGGAAAGAATAATAGATTATTTCAAATTTTGTACAGTTTTTTTAATTAGATAAGGAGTAACAGGTAACGAATTAAAAAATTTGATTATAATTATAAGTATGACTCTTTTTTAAAAGATAAATTATGAATACAAGTAATTTATTGAAAAAAAACTTATGTGTGATTAATTTTATTTGAAGCGGGGTTTTTGAAGGATAATGAAGGAGTCCCAAGCTTTGCGGTCTAGATATCCTTTTTTTGTTTCAAAGTCACGTATGCTTCGAAGCTTTTAAAACAAGATGATAGTGTAATACTGCTGTTAGATCATGGATTTTTCATTTAATAAGATAACCATCGGCGGCAACTCTGATATACAAAACATGTATTTCAGAATACGGATTCTATCCAACATATCGCATGCATGCATGTGCAATTGCCAGCTCGAGCAATTTTTATTGCGGAATTCTTTCAAACATATAGCACGCATGTGAAGTTCACACATTAGACCTTTCCGTTCCAAGATGTTAGTTTCTCTATTCAGAAACCAAACTCAATACCTCATCCCCTCCTTCAAAACTATGACCACCGCGGCCGCGGCTAAAACCTCAAAAGACAATTACTTCGCAGCCGTAAACTACATCGCCAACATAGTCCGGCACGACTGTTGAGAATGTCAAATAAAATGGCATTGAAGGAAATTTTTCAAAGGTATGATCCGCACTTGTCAAAGACACGATCCGCACCGAACGAATCGACACATTTCCTTCCATAATCACATATGTAATCTTTGAAAAAACAATGTAGCCTCTGCATCTATAAATAACGCTTAATGTATATTGTTTTGAATGAAGAAATACAAAAAAAGTTTCTTCATGGTATCAGAGCCATGGATACGCTCAAATTTCTTCAAGTTTTGTTGCTCTGTTTGTAACAAAAATAGAGGAAACCAAATTCTTCCCACAACCATTTTTTCCACCATTTTTCTTCCTTAAAATCATTCCTACCATTACAGAAACCCATGCCAATCAAAAAACAAGCCACCCATACATAAAAAACTTGAGCTTACAAATCTATCAATATTCCCATAAATTTTCCAAGAAAGTGCTCTTTAAAAACCAATAATACCATTAAAATTTTCAATTTCCATTAAGCAAATTGTAAAAATTTCGCATCTAAACACAGTCACACACACCTTCACGCGCTTTCTGAAATCACCGCCAACCACCACGCGCCAACCACTCACCTCTGTCCTCATTAACGCGTCCTCACACGCTTCAGAGGTTGAAGATCACTCTAAACGACATGTCGTTTTAGCTCCATGAGTGCAGCAAACTGGAAAATGACTTATCGTTTCTTATTCCACAAGAACCGACAAGTTAGTTTGTTAAGCAGAAACAAAATGACGTGCCGTTTATTCTTAGGAGTGTAGCAGCCTTAAAAATGACTTGTTGTTGTCATTCCATTCGAAAACGACATATCGTTTGCTTAAACAGAAGCAAAACAACTTGTCGTTTTTTGCTAAAAAAATTATTTTTTCCCCTGTTTGAAGCTATACACAGAAAAAAAAAAGAAAAAAAAAGAAAAAAAAGGAAGAGACAAAAAAAAAGAAAAGAAAAATAGAGAAAATTTCATTTGAATATATTCCTATTGTCATTCAATCTATTCAATCTGATGGGGTATTTAACGCCAGAATTATCTTTACTGAGACAAATTATAATGTTTGGCCTCAAATAATGGAGATGCATCTCGCAAAAAGAGAAATACTCTCATATATTCATAGCAGCACAAAGCCATTTGACGAATCTTCAAAGGAATATGAGAAATGGTATAGTGAGAACCAAAATGTAAAAATATGGTTACTTATATCCATGTCTCCTGAGATCATGAAGTGATATTTATAAATTCCTACAGCCTATGAAATCTGGAATGCATTATCAAAAGCCTTCTATGATGGAAGCGATAAATTATAAGTTCACTCTAAACCAGAAGGCGTTTTTTATCAAACAAAATGGACAATCACTCAATAAATTTTACGGAGAATTGATCGAAATATTTCGAGAGCTTGATCGCTGAGATAAAGTGGTCATAAAGGATCCAGAAGATGTTGTAATATACAGAAAGTTTATTGAAAGATTGAGAGTGCACACTTTTCTTGCTGGGCTAGATGAAACATTTGACCAAGTTCGCGGAGAAATTCTACGAAAAGATATCATCCCAGACTTAGAAGAATGCTATTATCTAATCTAAAGAGAAGATGTACGACAAAGCAAACTAAACAAAAAAGTCGACTCAGAAACATCTGCCATGATAGGACAACAAAAGCCTCAAAGAAAGCTTGTTGACAAGTCATCACTCCATTGTGCGCATTATAGGAAGAAGGTTCATACGAAAGAACAATAATTTGAAATCATTGGATATCCTGATTGGTGGGATACTCGAAAGAAAAACACTAAGTAGGGATAAAAAACTGCAATAGCTGAATCAACATCCACTACAGATCTTAGAAAAGAATCTTCAGTGCAAATTGCAATCTCTGTCAGTCCAGGTAAGGCCCTTAAAACTCTTACACCTATTATTAATAGTACATAGATAATTGATTCTGGTGCAACTGATAATATGAATTTTGATTCTAGACAAGTTTCTTAATTGAAACCATCTTCACAAAAACATGTTTCCACTGCAAATGGAACCACAACCTCAATTATAGGGGAAGGATCTTTACAACTCACAAATAAATTAAATTTAGACTCTGTGTTAATTGTACCATCTGTAGATTATAATGTTTTATCTGTGTTTCGATTAACCACTCACTTATCATGTGTTGTAATTTTTGGCTGATCATTGTGTATTTAAGTACATTCAAACGAAGCAAACGATTGGTTATGGTATTAGACGAGGCAGGTTGTACTACTTGGAGATGACATCAACAAGCACTAAAAAGCTAAACCCCGCATGAGTGGCAGATAGTTCCATGAAAAAAAGGAAATTAAAAATTTGGTTATGGCATAGACATTTAGGGCATGTGTCATTTGGTTACTTAAAAAAATTATTTCCTAGTTTGTTTTTGAAATTTGATATTTATAACTTTAAATGTGATTTGTGAACTTTCAAAAAGCCATCAAATTATTTTTCTATTGTCCATAAATAAGAATCCAGTTCCTTTCATGATAGTACATTCTGATGTATGGGGGCATTTAAAGTTTTTACAATTGGAGGTGCTCGGCAGTTCATTATATTTATTGATGATTGTAGCAGAATGACATGGATTTTTCTAATGAAATCCAAAGACGAAGTAAACTCTTTATTTCAAAGATTTCATAAGACAATGACGACTCAATTTTAGACACAAATTCGAGTTCGTCATACAGATAATGGAGGCAAATATATGAGCACAACAATTCAACAGTTTCTGAAATCACAAAGAACTGTCCATCAAACCACTTGTATAGGGACACCCCAATAAAATGGCGTTGCTGAACGAAAAAATAGATATTTACTAGAAGTTCTTCGAGCATCACTAATCTAGGCCCACATGCCATTATCTTTTTGGAGAGAAGCACTGGCATCCTCAGTATACTTGATCAATCGAACACCTTCAAGCTCCCTTAGATTCCAGACTCCTTTCCAGGTTTTGAATGATGCAATTATGTCACCAAATGTGTCGAATTTACCCCTTATGTGTTTGGTTGTGTTGCCTTCGTTCATTTGCCGCAACAAGACAAATTATCTCTTCGAGCACTATGTTGTGTGTTTGTAAGATATGCCTTACATCAAAAGGAATACCGATGCTATCATCCACCATCCAGAAAATATACATCACCATGGATGTTGTCTTTCATAAAGATATCATGTACTATATGTCAAAGCCTGAATTTCAGAGGGAGTATAATGAAGAGGAAATTCATACTCTTACATATCTTCCACTTGAAGAAGATCAATCTTCCATTGAAGTAGTAAACCTTCAAGATACTGGAAAAGAAAATGGTGATGATTTTCAAGCTGAGATAAGTGAAGACACATTTGGGAAGCAAAATAACTCAGACACAACTACAATCGAAAACGAGTCCCATAAAGAAATACCTAACCAATTATCAGTAGAGGATGTTTCTACCACAAGTCCCAGTCTAATCAGAAGAATTCTTCCCCAGCGTCAATATAGATGTATCCCTAAACCCACATATGAGCCTGACCTCTCAAGTAGAGTCAAGTACCCTATAAGTCATTTTGTATCTAACCATCGCTTGTCAGAATCAAATCAGTCATTTGTGAATTAATTATCTATTGTATCTATTCTTAACAGTGTGTAGGAAGCCTTAAAAGACCCAAAGTGAAAAGTGGCTATAAACGACGAAATGAGATCTCTTCAGAAAAATCAAACATAGGAACTAGTTGAACTTCCAACAAGAAAGAAACTGGTCGGTTGTCGATGGATCTACACTATAAAGTACAAGGCAGATGGCTCCATTAAACGATAGAAAGCAAGACTCATAGCTAAGGTTACACCCAAACCTACAGGATAGATTATACCGATATGCCTTAGATCATCCGCATCTAAACGAGAATAATAATGTTAGCCTATCGACACCCTAATAAGATCGATCAAGTTTCAGACACTCGCACTCAAGTTCCCAAAGAGACAAAGAAAGATATCAAAGGCTGATTGAAAAATTGGTGCACTTATCCCACACAAGGCAAGATCTTGCTCATGCATTGAGTGTTGTAAGTCAGTTTATACATAATCTTGGAGAACGACATATGAAAGTCGTAATGCGGATCCTAAGATACCTGAAGTCAAATCCAAGAAAATGAATCTTATTTTCTAAACATGAAAATTACAACAACATAGAAGTTTATACTGATGCAGATTGGGCCGGGTCAGCTAGTGATAGACGCTCTATCTTATAATACTTTACCTTTTGTGGGAAGCAAGCTTGTCACATGAAGAAGCAAGAAACAACATGTCGTTGCCCATTCGAGCGCTGAAGCAGAATATCGAGGCATGGCCCTTGAGGTATGTGAAGGGCTATGGATAAGCTTTATCTTTAAAGACTTGGGTTATACATCACAACAACCAATACAACTAAACTATGACAACAAAACTGCACGAGATATTGCTCATAACCCAGTTCAACACGATCAAACAAAACATGTTGAGGTAGATAGATTTTTCATCAAAGAGAAATTAGATGAAAAAATCTTAGAACTGCCGAAACTTCGATCAGAAGATCAACTTGCAGATATTTTAACGAAGGCCATTTTAAGCAGAGCATTTACAAAATTCCTAGATAAATTGGGCATGCAAGACATCTATGCATCAGCTTGAGGAGGAGTGTTGAGAATGTCAAATAAAACGGCATTGAAGGAAGCTTTTCAAAGGCATAATGCACACTTGTCAAAGGTATGATCCGCACTTGTCAAAGATACGATTTGCACCGAACAGATCGACACATTTCTTCCGTAATCACATATGTAATCTTTAAAAAAAAATGTAGCCTCTGCATCTATAAATAACGCTCGATCTATAATTTTTTTAATGAAGAAATAAAAAACAAGTTTCTTCAATGACATATATCCAGAACGCACCCTCAACAGGCTCAACCTCACCCTCACATCAGAGCTCTTCTGGCGCGTCCTCCGCGACTGCCGCACTACTTCTGCTTCCAAATCACCCCGGTTCTTATCGTGGGCCCGTTCCCTGCCCTAATACTCCCCCACCTCCTTTGAATTCGAACAGCTCATCCTGACCCTCGCCCACCACAAACGCTGCTAGTCCATGTGGAAGACCATCGAACTCATGCAACCCGACAGCCTCTCCGTCTTTCCTCAAACTCTATCTCTCACCATCGGAGAGTTTGGTAAACATCGGTTGGTTGATAATGTTGTTGAGGTTTTTAATAAGTGTACCGCTTTTAATTGTCAGCAGTGCGTTCTTTTGTGTAATTCATTGTTGTTTCTTTTGTGTGAGGTCAAGAAGTTTCATGGTGCTTATGCTTTGATTAGGAGGATGATTAGAAAAGGGTTTGTCTCCGATAAGAGGAATGCTTGGTGTTCTTCTGGGAAAATGAGAGAGGCACAAGAGTTTTGTTAGGAAATTGGTGCGTGAAGCAGACACGCAACTAAAGTAAAATTGAGAAATAAAGAGACAATAAAATCACACGGGACACCAGAAATTACGTGGTTCGGCTTTTAGCCTACGTCCACGGGCGAAGACAGAAGGAAATTACTTTACTAATGAAAAGGAGTTACAAATATTATAGTATTTTAGCTCATTTCCCAAAACCCCAATACACCCAAACTCTCAAATCTCTAATACAAAAGCTTATAATTTTAAGCTCTCTAAACTCTCTCTCTCAAATTGCTTAATTGCTCTCTCTCAAATGGAATGCTTAAGCTCTTCATTTTGCACTTCTATTTATAGCAAAATCTTGGCCAAAAAAGTCAAATAAATTGCTGAAATTTCCAAGCACTACAGCTGCAAATTTGCTGGCATTTGTGGATTGTGAAATCATTTTCTTCTTCAAGCTTGGTGGCTGTTCAAAGCCGTGAGCCACCAACCACCATCTAGAAGACGCTGTAATTTTGACATTCTCCCACTTGGAGATTAGATTGAGAACCAATCAATCTCCACACCATCCTTTCTGCTCATTTGGGCGAGAGGATCTACTCGGATAAACTTCAAGATTGATCGGTTTGGTTAACACATCCGCTACCGTTAGTATGGATTTTCCGCAACCACACTTCCATCTTCCACTACTTCGAACGTGATACTGCACTTATGTGCTTTGTCCCGGAATGAAAATGGATTCAATGTGCAGTCTCTGTCACAAAAACACAAGAATTTTCGTTGTTTGTGCGAACTCCTCCAATAACCTTTATATCCAAATAGCTTCCTTGCAAGCTTTTGTAGCATCATGTATTCTGCTTATTGTAGATAAAGCCACAACGGTCTGGTTTTGAAACCTACCATGCTCCATGATGTAAACACGTAACCAAGAGTGGATTTCCTTTATCGAGGTCTCATAATCAATCCATAACAGCGGTAAAATCGATCCTCCATATAATATACATCCGAGGTTCCTCTGATATATCTCAGAATCCTCTTCACAACTATCCAATGCTCTCCACCAAGATTCGCCATGTATCGACTGACTGCTCTCACTGCTTGTGCAATGTCCGGTCTGATACATATCATAGCGAACATTAAAATTCTCACTGCTGATGCATACGGTACTCGAGACATCTCCTTCCTCTCTACTTTAGTGCTAGGACACATACTTGAGGATAATTTGAAATTAATAGGAAATGGGGTAAAAATTGACTTACAATCTTGCATGTTGAAGCGCCGCAAGATTTTCTTCAAGTAGTTCTTTTGTGAAAGCCAAATCTTCCTGTTATTTCTGTCCCAGTGAATTTGCATCCCTAGAATCTTATTTGCTGGTCCCAAGTCCTTCATTTCAAACTCCTTAGCCAATTGTGCCTTCAATTCTTGAACTCGATCTTTGTTGGGGCCTGCTACCAACATGTCATCCACATACAACAACAAAATGATGAAATCATTATCTTCAAACCTCTTGTAATATGCACAATGGTCTGAACTGAGTCTGCTGTATCCAAGGCTCATGATGAAGGAATCAAATCTCTTATACCAACACCTCGGGGCCTGTTTAAGACCATATAGAGATTTGTTCAACCTGCAAACCAAGTTCTCATTTCTCTTTTCGGCAAAACCTTCTAGTTGAAGCATATAAATTTCTTCTTCAAGTTCTCCATGAAGAAATGCAGTTTTCACATCTAACTGCTCTAGATGTAGGTCAAATGTAGCACGCATCGCCAAGACTATTCTGACTATCGTGAGTCGAACCATCGGAGAAAATATTTCATTAAAGTCAATACCTTCTTTCTGAGCATATCCTTTCACCACCAATCTTGCACGATACCACTCCACTTGGTCATTGCCATCACGCTTGATCTTGTAGACCCATTTGTTTCCAATGGCTTTTCTTCCACGTAGTAGTAGTACAAGTTCCCATTCTTGTTCTTGCGTAGAGCCTCAATTTCTTCCTGCATTGCTGTCATCCACAAAGCAACATCTGACCTGTTTAAAGCTTCATGGAAAGTTGATGGCTCTCCATCCTCCGTTAGAAGACAGTATGTAACATTAATCTCTGTGACATAATCCGAGTGCCACGTTGGCGGTCATCTCTCACGAGTTGACCGTCGAACTTCTGGAGCCTCGGACTTGATTGGTTCTTGTTCCTCATGCTCTGGTGCTGCTTCAGAAGAATATGAATCTTCTGGATTCTTTTCCTCATAAACCGACACAGTCTCTGACTTTTCTTTTGCAGTTCTATCATCCCCATCTCTCCTTTGCAGTTGATCTTCTACAAATATAACATCTCTACTGATGACGATCTTGTGGGCAGTGGGGTCCCACAGACGATACCCCTTTACTCCATCAGCATATCCCAAGAAGATACATATTCTAGATTTTGGATCCAGTTTTGTTCTTTCTTGGGCATTGTACATCACGTACACAGGACACCCAAATGCATGTAGGTGAGAGTAATCTGCTGGATTTCCTGTCAACATCTCCATTCTCTTGACCCAATTCCGTGGATGGCGATTTACTATATAACGTGCGATTTTGGGCTTCGAGAATGAATTGGGTAGACCAACAGTCCTCAACATAGCTCTTATTCTTTCTGTAAGAGTTTTGTTCATCCGCTCTGCCACTCCATTTTGTTGAGGAGTATATACCACCGTGAACTGCCTCTGAATACCTTCTTGCTTACAGAAAGCAAAAAACTCACCGTTTGTATACTCTCCACCATTATCTGTCCTCAAACACTTAATCTTTTTGCCAGATTCAAGTTCTACCTGTGCTTTGTATTCTTTAAACACTAGAAATACATCTGACTTTTTTTTAATTGGATATGCCCAACATCTCCTAGAATAACCATCAATGAAAGTCACCATGTACTTTGCACCTCTCATGGATATGTCAGGTGATTCCCAAACATCAAAATGAACTAAGTCTAGAATGCATTTACTTCTAGCAACAGATCTACTAAACTTTAATCTATTCCACTTTAACACAATGATGATGAAAATGGTAAACTTACCGATTTGAGCCCTGGAACCAATTTTCGCTCAGAGAGAATCTTCAAACCTTGTTCTGACATGTGCCCAAGCTTGAGATGCCACATCATCGTTGATTTTTCTCCATTTGATGCGATACACGCATCGCCCATGATGTTTCTCCTTTAAGCATGAGCAGTTAGACCGATTTTTTACGCTTCATCAATACAAGCACACCTCTAGTAATTTTCATGATCCCATGTTCAACATGAGTTTTGCACCATGACATCTATTTGTCCCAAAGACAATAGATTTTTCTTCATATCGTACATCTCTTCAATTGTACGAACTACCATCAAACATTTTAATTTTGATAGTACATACGATCCAAGGCATGATCATCACCCATATATCTGAGATCCTCCCGAGATAGGTTCATGTGTGGAACCATTCTCCGAGAGGTCATATGCCGTAGCTCGAGTCTATGAGACATCGATAGCGTTTTACGCCTTACGAAGCAGTTGTTGCCTCATTGTAGAATTTCACAATCATCTGAAGTACTTGTAACACACCCCTGAGCATTTGATAACTCAGGTTCTTTGTCCTCTCTTCTATTCTGGTTGTTCCAACATTCTTTATTGACGTGTCCTTTTTTAACATAGTTATAGCATTTAACATTCTTATTGCTTCTGGATTTTGATCTAGCATGATTGTGACTCCCACGCGTTCTTGATCTCCTCATACCGATAGCACCTCCACTTGCTGCAAACTTGTTTGTCTGTCTTCCTTACTTTTCCGCATGCTCTCCTCATTTAATACGGAGGCTGCAACATCGTCGAAAACTAGACTGTCCGCAGAATTATTGTTCGTCAGATTGATGATGAGTTGATCATACGAATCTGGTAGACTTTGAAGTAGAAGCTCTGCACGTTCATTTTCCTCTATATTATAACCCAACGTTGTGAGTTGTGAAAATAGAGTCTTCAAAGTGTTGATATGGTCAGTCACCAAAGTGGATTCTACCATTCGAAGAGTATAGAGTTTCCTCTTCAAGAATATTTTATTGTGCAGTGACTTAGCCTCGTACAATTTTGTAAGAGTATCCCAAATTTCCTTTACTGTCTTTTTCTCTGCCACACTGGATAACACTCCGTTTGCAAGTGCCAAGTGTAGATCAGCAATAGCGTTGCCGTCCATCTCGTTCCACTTGTCATCAGTTATCTCCATGGGTCTTTCTCCAATTGCTGCCAAGCAATTATTTTTCCTCCAAATAGCCTTTATCTTCATTTCCCACAATGAGAAATTATTTCCGTTGAATTTCTTAATTTCATACTTTGCTGCCATTTTGTTGATAAATATCGCACACAAACTAGTGTACCACCTTGAATAGTTGTGAGTATGTGTGAGAATGCACACCAGGAAAGTTCCCAGGAAAGACTGGAGGGATCACAACGGTCCCACTTAAAACCCAGACTCCTTAGGCTCTTATTGCCTTTGTGACAGAACTTTCCTAGACATGTACAAAACTACACAGTTGTACTACTCACACTACTATTCCCTGCTTTTCCCCGCAGAATTCTTGGATCGCTCCCACCGTTTCTCGTGAATAGTATCGTATATGAACAGTACCGTATACGTGAACAGTACCCCTTCTGTGAACAGTACCTCCGACTCCAAGGAATACAACCAATAGCTCTGATACCACTGTTAGGAAATTAGTGGGTTAAGCAGACACGCAACTAAAGTAAAATTGAGAAAATAATGAGACACAATAACACACAAGGACACCAGAAATTACATGGTTCGGCTTTTAGCCTACGTCCACGGGCAAAGACAGAAGGAAAATACTTTACTAGTGAAAAGGAGTTACAAATATTGTAGTATTTTAGCTCACTTCCCAAAACCCCAATACACCCAAACTCTCAAATCACTAATACAAAAGCTTATAATTTTAAGCTCTCTAAACTCTCTCTCTCAAATTGCTTAATTGCTCTCTCTCAAATGGAATGCTTAAGCTCTTCATTTTGCACTTCTATTTATAGCAAAATCGTGGCAAAAAAAGTCAAATAAATGGCTAAAATTTCCAAGCACTACACAAATTCTTTGGCATTTGTAATTTGTGAAATCATTTTCTTCTTCAAGCTTGGTGGCTGTTCAAAGCCGTGTGCCACCAACCACCATCTAGAAGACGCTGCAATTTTGACAAGTTTTTGCAGGAGCTGAGTGATAAAGGGTTCAACTTCCCTGTTCGAAGTCGTGATTGTTGGTTCAAGGGTTGTTGAATGCCGGTTATTTAGAGTCTGCTAGACAGATGGTTAATAAAATGATTAAACAAGGGTCTGTTCTGGATTTGGAAACGTTTAATTCGTTGATTGAGACGATATGTAAATCCGGGGAGGTTGAGTTTTGTGTTAAGATGTATTATAGCGTGTGTAATTTAGGTTTGTGCGCTGATGTGAATACGAATAAGATTTCGATTCTAGCTATTTCAAAGGGGGGTATGATTGATGAGGCTTTTAGATTGCTGCGTAATTTTGTTGGGGACGGTTTCAAGTCATTCCCAAGCTTGTATGCTCCTATTATTAAAGGGGTGTTAACGAGGGGCCAGTTTGATGATGCATTTTGTTTCTTCAGTGAGATGAAGATTAAGGGCATCCCCCAAATAGGCCGGTTTATGCAATGTTCATAACAATGTGCGGCCGCGGGGGAAGATTTGTTGAGGCGGCAAATTATTTGGTGGCAATGACCGAAATGGGGTTGACTCCAATTTCCAGGTGCTTTGATTTCGTTACTGATGGGCTGAAGAATTGTAGGAAGCATGATTTGGCTGAGAAGATAGAGCAGTGGGAGGTATCTCTTCGGTCTGTTTGATGCATGTCAATTAGCAGTTGAAGACGATTCCTTGCAAGAATTGCACGAATCGAAAAGAATTCTTTTGGATTCTCCGCGTTTCCACTCAAGAATGATGTGAGTTCTTCATTATGAGAGGTTAGCTACTTGTTGAATTCCAGGTTCCCGTTTGTTTTTGGCATGTCGGCATTGTTAATAAATTCTTGTTAATATGTTTGTCACGTTGTTCTTTTTACAGCATTCCGTAGACTGTTGCTTTTTTTTTTTCCATGAAATATTTAGTTCAATTTATTTAGTACTTTAGTTTGAATGAAGCATGTTGGCGAATTAACGTAGAGGGATTTTGATTGTTTTTTCAGTTATGTGATGAAGCTTTGACCTAGGAACATCTACTGTAGTCTAAAAAAATATTGTTTTTTTCTATATCGATGTGATTAACTGGGTGATTTTTATCAAAGGTGTGTGAAAATTTTCTGTTTCTGAAATCTTTCGGTTTTATTTGTTGCAGATGACAAACCTCTATTTATTCTTATGCCCAAACACTATTGCGCGATACTATTATGCGATAGGGATTACAATTGCGAGACAAATGACCCTTGATAAATTTAGACAACTATTAGAAATTTAGAATTTAAATTTTTTATTTTTAAGTTTTTCCAATATTTCAATGTTATTCTCACACATTTAATTAAAATTAAATAATTCTTAAGGACATATAAAACATGTTTTTATAATAGGCCTAAACCAGACTTTAGAAAATACATTTTTATGTTTATTTCTCTTATACATTTATCTGTTAGATACAAATATGATATCAATGTGAGATAAACTCTTTCATAAATTTTGTGTTTCACAAGACCAACCTAAACTTTCACGAAATAAATAATTAATTAGTTAATCCGAAACTTCTTTGGTTAATGAGTGACATTTAGAATGTGTTTGAATAAAGTAATTCATAATAATTTTAAACAAAATAAATATACACTATACTATATTTCACTCGTCAATCGGAGTTCTTTTGACCCTTCGGCTATTGGACTCTCGCAATTTAGGGTTATCATTATTATTATTGTTATTACGGTCATAATGTTAAAATTTGTTGGGAAATCTGTGGATTTATTTATTAAACATCTAAATTCGTAATATGTATGAAATAAATTGCATCTTGCACAAATATAAACAATAATTTTACTTGAATTAAACACCCACATCCTATGTTATAATATTATGCGTAAGAAAACTTACACACTTGAACATTTTATTATAATTTGGACTTGCTGAAGTATATTATTCACTCAGACTTATCACCCATAAGTCAATTTATTAAACCGTGATTATTGTAGAATAAAACAATTATTGTTTGTGACTGTAAATGGACGAACTGTTTATACTCAACCTTTATATATTGTACAAATAATTTTTCTTTGTATAACTCAAAATTATTATTTATTCTATCAATCTTATTGAATTGGAAGTAGATGATTTAATTTGCAAATGTTTTCGCTTCTATATTTGTATCTATTTTTATTTAAAAAAATTCATTGAACAAATAAAGTTGACCAAAGTGTTCTCTAAATGCCAACCGTTTTAATTAACAAAGGTTAAAAACTTTTAAGGAGAATTGGGCCAAAGTAAATCCTTGATTTTAATTATGTAAACCAATAACCTTCAAAGTCCATTTAAATTGCCTTTCTTAGCCAAAAGCATTCTAATCCAATGTTTGCTACATAATTTCGATTTTGATTTTTTGAATTCATAATTAAATGGCAAAGAGAATACTTGAATGAGTTCAAATAGTTCCACTTTATTAATAACCTAGTAGAAAGCTAATGAAAGTAAGAATATTGGAGTCTCTAGCTCTCTTTGTATTTGAGAGTATTTTCGCTTGTTTATTTATCGTTTTAGATTTCTATACTATATTTATCTAGTTTATTAAAAAAAAAAAAAATCCTCCTTCGAAACATTTCACAAATTCCATGCTAGTTATATAAGAACTATGACATTCATTATTTTTATAAAGGCGGATACAAGTTGATCATTATAATATTTGCTTATATATATATATATATGTTATAATATTATGCGTAAGAAAACTTACACACTTGAACATTTTATTATAATTTGGACTTGCTGAAGTATATTATTCACTCAGACTTATCACCCATAAGTCAATTTATTAAACCGTGATTATTGTAGAATAAAACAATTATTGTTTGTCAACTGTAAATGGACGAACTGTTTATACTCAACCTTTATATATTGTACAAATAATTTTTCTTTGTATAACTCAAAATTATTATTTATTCTATCAATCTTAATGAATTGGAAGTAGATGATTTAATTTGCAAATGTTTTCGCTTCTATATTTGTATCTATTTTTATTTAAAAAAATTCATTGAACAAATAAAGTTGACCAAAGTGTTCTCTAAATGCCAAGAATTAACAAAGGTTAAAACTTTTAAGGAGAATATCAAAGTAACTTGAAATTATGTAAACCAATAACCTTCAAAGTCCATTTAAATTGCCTTTCTTGAAAAGCATTCTAATCCAATGTTTGCTACATAATTTCGATTTTGATTTTGAATTCATAATTAAATGAAAGAGAATACAAACATAATGAGTTCAAATAAGTTCCACTTTATTAATAACCTAGTAGAAAGCTAATGAAAGTAAGAATATTGGAACTCATCTCTTTGTATTTGAGAGTATTTTCGCTTGTTTAATTTAGTTTAGAATATCAAACATAAAACTATATTTATAAGTTTAAACATTAAAAAAAGAGAGAAAGTCCAACGAAAATCGGGAACTCATCTAACGGAAAATAAAAGCTACTTGGAATATAAGAACTATGATTTCATTATTTTTATAAAGGAATATCAAGTTGAATTATAATATTTGAAACACATATATATATAATAGAAAGTCTAGATTTTTAAAATATGAACTCATCTAAGTCGGAAAATAAAAGCTACTTGAAATATAACCCAAAATTTTGGTATTTCACAACTAGTTAGGAATATCAAACATAAACCGGTGAAAATAAGTTGAAAGCTTTCACTGCATATGGAAAGTTGGAATGCTAAGCATAAGGAACTCAATTGGTGGAAAATAAAAGATCTGAATATAACCAAAATTGTAATAACACCAAGATTTAGTAGGAATATCAAACATAGTAATGGGAAACAGCATTGGTTGTTCAACAAATTATGCCAAAAGTCAAAAAGTTGCATGATAACGACATGCAATTGTTTGCTTCATGCGTGCATATATTCAACATTAGGTGTGTCTGCTCTTATCAAGCGACATCAATTGGTCATCTACCAATTGATCTTGGGGCTTAATATAATCTGTTTCACATCAGATTTTGCATAACAAAAGGTAATGAAGAGATTAATTAGAATGTGTGTGCGAGTGTTTGTGTTTACGGACAAAATATATGTATAAGAAGAGGCATGGGAAAGGCTTAGCTGCTAAATAAAAGCAACAGTAATAATGTTTATTATATGGCTACATTCAGCTTGGAGAAAGGTTTATAAGAGACCTCTTTTATTACATTACGATATGATAGTATTCTAACACCTCAGACCCGATTTTTTTTTATTTGATGTCATAATTAATTTAGAAATTATTACAGTGTTGAATTGAGATAAATTAAGCGCGATTAGAAATTCGGGAAATCGAATTTTATTTCCGTCACGGGTCTGATATTCATTTAATTTGTATTTTGTAAAAGAAAAAAAAAAGAAGGTTTCGGTTTTTCGGGTTCTACATATTGAGAGAGAGAGAGAGAAGACAATCAGGTTTGACCCAACCCGGATTCGACCCGCCAGTTTGACCCTGCTCGATCTCTCACTTCCGACCTCCGTTCCGGGCACGCAAGGTACCGTTTCGAAGCTTGAGAGACAAGCTGTGTATCCCTACCATCCTCGTCTCCGGAAACTGACCGGAACGCCGGCGAAAGAGGCCGAAAGTTGCGGCCAAGACCCGTTTTGGCTGCCGTTGATATCGCCGGAGCTGGGTGATGCCAGCGCCTGGAATTTGTTCCTTAGCTTCCCAGCAATGTTTTCCGACCAACCACAACCACCGAGGACGCCGGAATTTCCGTGAACGATCGCCGGAAGGATTGCGGATTTTGGAAGCTCGATCCGGCCTCGTCGCCGTGCGTTGGAGGTCACCGCCGGCACCATTGGACTCAACGTGGCCAGAACTTGCAGACTTGAGCTTCCCATAGCCGTTGACGGAAGTCCGGTCACCGTTGACCGGTGAGGGGCAATTCGGTAATTTCACAAAACTTTGGGGTGAATTTATGATTTCTGAAAAATTATGGATAATTTGGTAATTTTAAAAAGGGCAGTGAGGTAATTTGACAATTCTAAGATGATTCGGTAATTTGAATTATTAAGGACATTTCGTTATTTCGTACTTCGAGGGTAGTTTCGTAAATTCGAAACTTGTGATTAATTTTGCGATTCCAACTGAGGACAAATTGGTAATTTAAGATTTTGTGGATAATTCGATAAATTATGACTCCGATGATAATTGTGGTAAATATTGACGTCGGGGATATTTTGGTAATTTTAGTAATTTTATTCATACGGGAATAGTTTATTACGGATAAATATTCGATTCGAGATTTATTATGTGAAATTAGCGATATTTCATGTTGCGGAGAATAATTTTGTCGTTTAATTGAAATAGAAGGATCCACAAACGAGAATCAACCTACAGACGTTATTGATACCAAGACTGGACATTGTCACTATGGGTGGAATATACAAAACCTATTTTCATAGTTAATTGCGATAGTAAAGCATGTTTACAAAATGAGTATGTTAAATGTTTGATTTAATGATTTTCTTGAAATGGATTTTATTCACGCATTGATATTATATTAAAATATTTGGTTATTGAATTTCTATATTGATTTTGAATAAATATGATGGTATTTTGAAGTTGAGAAAAGTGGATTTACATGTGATGATGAAAAGAAATGTATGATTTGAAGTATGGTTAGAATGTATATGATTATGAGTACAGAGATTGTTTTTAAAATCATTAGACGACCTCCCCTCAGGATGATGTCTGGATAAAATGAGATGAGAGGCCTTTAGATCTGTCCAACACACATAGAGCTCAAATTTTGTGTGTTTGGGTGCTTTCACTTTTAAGTATATGCAGTATGATGATTACAGATGATATATGTACAGATATGTTGAGATATGAGATAGTACTTCCCAGCCTATCCGTGCAGCTCCAGGGCGTGATGGTACCCAGATAGTACGTCATTACCCATCCGCTGAGGTCCGGATAGATGAGATTATTCCCCTGGGTACTCGTTTAGTGATGATTTTCAGATTTGCGTATTTTATATATTATTGTGATATGATTTCGATATTGAGTACGATGTTATATATGTTTTTCATGGTTAGTAATCTGATTTAAATGTTAAATAATTTATTACTGATTTTGTTTCGCATGTGATTTGGTGAAATTGTGTTTAGAAGTTGATGGTTTTCGTGATTCAGTATTTAATGTTATAAGAATTATTATTTCATTGATTTTATACGGATTTAAGTAATTTTATTCTCCTAGTGTATGATTTGAATCAAAAGAAATTATTAAAGTTCTTTCGAGATTTTAATGAGATTATTTAAAGAAAGATTAAATCAGTTATTTTCAAAAATTACTATCCACTCACTGAGCTCACTGAGTTTTATGCTCACTCTGCTTTTATTATATTTCCCCCCCCCAGGAGACTTGCAGGTAACATCAGTCGACCCAGCAGCAATTGTAGATTGATTTTCGAGTTATATGATGGTGCTAGGAATTTTAGATATTTTATTAAGATATTTTGGATTGTATGAATTATTTTATATTTGTGGTTAAGAATATTTTATTGTATTTGATATTAAAATATTTAGAGGAGTTTTGGTATGTGGATTTTAAGAAGTTAGTTGTGGGTGTTGGTTGGATATGAAATCATATTGGGAGTGTTAATTTCATGAACTTGCAGGTTAGGTATATTATAATTATAGAGGAGGTTCTACCGAATTTTGATAGAATTTATCAAATTTTAGAATTATTAATTCAATTAAGCGAGATCCGATAGACTCGCCCTGGGGGTTCAGGGTGGGTCGCTTCAGTTGGTATCAGAGCATGGTTTTAGATTCTGTAGACTTTAACGTTGTGATCAGAATAAGTTTTATAGTTATTAAAGTCATAATTGATACTTTGTGGTGGACTCAATCATGATTTGTTATAGTAGTAAAGTGGCCGAAGTTATATTAGAGTAGTAGTTGGGTTGACTCCAGGAGATGTACCTACTGGGGAAAGTGATCCCGAAAATGAGGAAATATTTGAGTATTTGATGCACGAGGTTGCACAACAGACACCAGGATATATATCGAACATTGAGCAGTTGATTAATAAGTAAGCTCAGATTATGACTACAGTGTTACATTATCAGACTCATGGGCATGTTGGTCATGCAAATATTATTGTATATGTGAGAAGTTTATGGATAAGGAGTTTAAATGATTTTAAAGAGCCATCTGAGGTTGACTCGTAATTTGTTAAAGTCAGACATAGTTTTGATGTGATAAAATGCACTGTGAGAAATAGACTTTCCTTTGCTATATTTGTACTTGAAGATAGAGTTTATCCTTGGTGATAAACAGTAGAACATCAATATCAGAGATATGCTGCAATTACTTAGGCCTCGTATTATTATTGATTTTGGATCTATGCATTCTTTTTTTTTTTCTCGTATTTTTGTCATGCACGTAGAGATATAGCCTGAACCATTGGATTATGGTTTAATTATTGGTACACTTATCAAAGCGTTATTGTTTGCCGAGAGTGTGTATCGAGATGGTATGTTAGATTGGGTGAGCATGAATTTGGAGTGAATTTATTTATTTTAGACATTCGAGATTTCAATACCATTTTGGGTATGGCTGAGTTTGCATATCAATGTGCTATTGTGGATTGTTTCAAATAGGAAGATATGTTTAAAAAGTTAGGAGAAGCTGAGGTAAAAGTTTGGTGGAGATTATGAATAGAGTATTTAAGTTTGGGATTCAACAGCTTAAGATTAAAGGGGCCGATGTTTCTAAAACATCATTCAGAACCCGTTATGGAAACTATGAGTTCTTAGTTATGCGATTTGGATTGACTAATGTTTCAGTAGCTTTTATGGACCTTATGAATAGGGTATTTCATCCTTATTTAGATCGATTTGTGATTGTGTTCATTGATGATATTTTAGTATATTTTTGGAATCAAGAGGAATATACATAATATTTATGGACTGTTTTACAGACTTTAAGGCAAAAACAATCGTATACTAAGTTCAACAAATATGAGTTCTGGTTAGATAAAGTAGTATTTCTGGACCACGTAATATTAGCTAAACGAATTTATGTCGATCTTCAAAAGATTGAAGCAATCATGAATTGGGAATAGTTTATAAATGTTATTGAGGTTACGAGTTCCTATCGATTGAGTTGATTAAGGACTACGATTGTATTATTGATTACCATCTAGTCAAAGCGCACGTGATAGCTGATGCATTAAGTAGGAAGTTCTCCACTCTATAGCTCACTTGCGAGTGATATATATGCTTTTGATGATTGAGCTTAGATATTTGGAAATTGAGTTAAGAGCTGATAATTGTAAAGCTTTAAGAATTAATTTTCGAGTTAGGTTGACTTTGAGTGACAAAGCCTATCAGATACAGGATCAGGACCCACAATTAATAAAGTTGAGAGGATGTACAGAAATGTTTACGAATTGATTTTGCGATCAGAGATGATGGAGTTTTAACTATGGGTAGCCGACTTTACGTACTTGGTAATTTCGTAATTTCATAATTATAATTATCTTGGTGATTTATGATTTAAATTGAAATTATTTGAGGTTAAGTATGGAATGTGATTATATTGAGGAATTTGAGAATATTGGAGTTTACGATTATGGTTAACTTACAAGAGCTACTTACCTTTTATCTTTCAAGATCACTTATTCGATGGATAAGTTAAGAATATTTTGTGTGGTTGAGATAATTCGGTTTTACAAATGGTATCATTAGGCTTTGTGATTTTATTTATAAGTACAGTATACTTTTGAGGTATCAGAGTAGCACAACGAAAGCGTGATATGTTTGGTTTTGATCTTATAAGGATTTAGAGATTATGGGTAAATCTTGAAGTTTAGATTCTCGGAGCACGACTACCAGTGAATTTCGAGGACGAAATTCTTTTAAGGGGGGGAGTTTGTAATACCCCAGACCCGATTTTCCTTTATTTGATGCCCGAATTAATTTAGAAATTATTACGGTGTTGAATTGAGATAAATTAAGCGCGATTAGAAACTCGGGAAACCGAATTTTATTTCTGTCATGGGTCTGATATTCATTTAATTTGTATTTTGTAAAAGAAAAAAAAAAGATTTCGGTTTTTCGGGTTCTATATATTGAGAGAGAGAGAGAGAGAGAGAGAGAGAGAAGACAACCGGGTTTGACCTGACCCGGATCCGACCCGCGAGTTTGACCCGGCCGGATCTCTCACTTCGGACCTCCGTTCCGGGCAAGTAAGGTACCGTTTCGAAGCTTGAGAGACGAGCTATATATCCCTGTCATCCTCGTCGCCGAAAACTGACCGGAACGCTGACAAAAAGAGGCCAAAAGTTACGGCCAAGACTCATTTTTGCTGCCGTTGATATCGACGGAGCTGGGTGATGCCAGCGCTTGGAATTTGTTCCTTAGCTTCCCAGCAACGTTTTTCGACCAACCTCAACCACCGGGGACGCCGGAATTACCGTGAACGATCGCCAGAAGGATTGCGGATTTTGGAAGCTCGATCCGACCTCGTCGCCGTGCGTTGGAGATCACCGCCGACACCATTGGACTCAGCGTGGCCGGAACTTGCAGACTTGAGCTTCCCGTCGCCGTTGACGAAAGTCCGGTCACCGTTGACCGGTGAGGGGCAATTCAGTAATTTCACAAAACTTTGGGGTGAATTTGTGATTTCTAAAAAAATTATGGATAATTTAGTAATTTTGAAAATGGCAGTGAGGTAATTTGACAATTCTAAGGTGATTCGGTAATTTGAATTATTAAGGACATTTCGGTAATTTCGTACTTCGAGGGTAATTTCGTAAATTCAAAACTTGTGATTAATTTTACGATTCGGACTGAGGACAAATTAGTAATTTAAGATTTTATAGATAATTCGATAAATTATGGTTCCGATGATAATTGTGGTAAATATTAATGTCGGGGATATTTTGGTAATTTTGGCATATATGGGTATTTTGGTAATTTTAGTAATTTTATTCATACGGGAATAGTTTATTACGGATAAATATTCAATTCGAGATTTATTACATGAAATTAGTGGTATTTCACGTTACGGAGAATAATTATGTCGTTTAATTGAAATATGAGGATTCACAAACGAGAATCAGCCTACAGACGTTATTGATACTGAGACTGGACATTGTCACTGTGGATGGAATATACCAAACCTATTTTCATAGTAATTGCTGATTTTACTATTCAGTACAGTATGTTTTGATAAATGAGTATTTAATGCTTTAATTTAATGATTTTCCCAGAAAATGGATTTCTAACTATGTGCTGATATTTATTATTATTTCAGTGAGTTTGATTAATGATTTTATTATTGTTTTTGAGTAAATACATGATAATAGTTTGAAAGAGAATTCAGTGGATTTGAGATATGTTTCATAGAAAAGAAATGAGATTCAGATATAGTTAAAGGTTTATAAATTTGTGCATAGATTTTGTTTTGAAATCATTAGACAGTACCCTTTCCCTCCAGATACAGAGATACAGATCATATCGGATTAGATGAGATAAGAGGCCTTTGGGGCCCGTCTGAACACACACAGAGGCTTTGGGCCGTGTGTTTGGGCGCTTTTGCCTTTTGGGGGCTTATGCATGCAGTATAAGATTACAGAGATACAGATATTCAAATTACAGATGAGACAGTTGAGACAGTATTTTCCCCATCTATCCGTTGTAGCTTCGGGACATGATGGTTCCCTGATTGTCCGTCCGTTGAGGTCCGGATATGATGAGATTATTCCCCTGGGTACTTGTTTAGTGATAGTTTATCAGTATTCAGTATTTGATATTATCAGTGTTATGATTTTATTGATTTCATGCAGACTTATGAAATGTTGCTATTTCAGTACACGATTTGGATTAAAAGAAAGTATTAAAGTTCTTTTGAGATTTTAATGAGATTGTTTAGAGAAAGATTAAAGTATATATATTTTTTAATTTAAATCAGTTATTTTCAAAGATTATTATCCACTCACTAAGCTCACTGAGTTTTATGCTCACTCCGCTTTTATTATATTTCCCCCCCTAGGAGACTTTCAGGTACATCAGTCGACCCAGCAGCAGTTTTATATTGATTTTCAAACTATAGAATGGTGTTAGGAATTATAGATATTTTATTAAATATTTTGGATTGTATGATTTATTTAATATTTGTGGTTAAGAATATTTTACTGTATTTGATATTATAATATTTGGAGGAGTTTTGGTATGTGGATTAAAGAAGTTGGTTGTGGGTGTTGGTTGGATTTGAAATCTTATTGGGAGTGTTAATTTCGTAAATTTGTAAGTTGGGAATATTATATTTATAGAGGGGATTTTGCCGAATTTTTTTTTATAGAATTTTTCAGATATTAAAATTATTATTAATTCTGTCAAGCGAGATTAAATAGACTCGTCCTAAGAGTTTGGGGCGGGTCGTTTCAGATTGTCAAAATCAAATTTTAAAAAATCACTTTTTTTTTATTTTTTAAAATCTGGTGTAAGATAAGATGATTTTATTAAAAATGATTTTTAAAAAAATTTGCGGACCTTTAAAATTAACTTTTAAACTTGAAATTTTATAGAGAGATATATATATAAAAGGATATCACTACCTCTAACAAGTTCCGGCTCCAGCTTCGAATTAACCTGACCACTGAAATTAACATGGAAGACTTTTGGTTCCTTCTGATCCCAGTATTTACGTTTTTTCTTCAAGCAGATGATTTGGTGACTTTAACGCGCAATGAAAATAAACATGTGCATCATTATATAACAAATGATTTTTAAATAATAATTTTACCAAAAAATAATAAAAATATTATATGTTTTCATCATAAAATATAAAATATTTTATAGAGAATGTAATACACCCGCACAGTATCAACAATTTTTCGAAGATGGTATAAAATTTTATGCAGTAGCATTGCTGCTAAAAAATTGAGTATCAAATGGATAGTCTTCTCTTAATGGGAGCAATGATTATTTCCATGTTAAAAACTATGTCATAGACCACGTAGGCAAAAATTTAATTTGTTATAGTCAAATATGGCAATTGTGTACATTGATTAAATATATTGTCTTCAAAATATAAATTAAAAGAAAGATAACCAATGGGGACTCAGTAAGTCTTGACCTGCTTCAAAGACTAAGAAATTGACACACAGGCTCGTTCAGGGACTCTCTTCTATAAGTAGGCTAGCTTCCATCGCAAGATTCTCAAATCACAACACTTGATTAGAGTTTGAGATATAAGTACATCCTGTTAATTAATCACCATAAAGGCAATTCAATTTCTTATTGCTTTTGCACTCTTGGCTTTGGATTCTTCTTTGGCCTCTGCCTATGACCGTAGCCTTCTTCAAGATATCTGCGTAGCCATCGATGACCCGAAGGATGGTGGTACGTAAGCTGAATTGATTAAACATATAATTTTCAATATAATTTGTGCTGCTACTTAATTATTCTTTTTTTTCCCCCTTTGTGTGTGTGTATATATGTGTGTGTTCTTGTAGTGTTTGTGAATGGGAAGTTCTGCAAGGACCCCAAGCTTGCGACAGCTGAAGATTTCTTCTTGTCAGGGCTAGACAAGCCTGGAAACACAACAAATCTACTTGGTGTTAATGAAACGCATGCAAATGTTGAGCAAATTCCAGGACTCAACACCCTTGGCGTATCAGGATTCCGTATTGACTATGCGCCGAATGGGCAAAGCCCACCTCACATTAACCCCCGTGCAAGTGAAATCCTGCTGGTCGTGGAAGGAACTCTTTATGCTGGTTTTGTGACATCAGACAACCTAAACAACACACTCATCACAAAAGTTCTGCCTAAGGGAGATGTTTTTGTGTTTCCAATTGGTTTGATTCACTTCCAAGCCAACATTGGAAACACAAGTGCTGTTGCCTATTCTGGTCTAAACAGCCAGTTCCCCGGTGAAGTTACCATAGCCGACACGATCTTTGGAGCCCATCCTCGAATCAGATCCGATTTTCTTGCCAAGGCATTCCAGTTGGACCCAAAGATAGTTGAAGATCTTCAGAATAAGTTCGGTAATGGCAATTATGAGAAGGAATTATTGAGCTTTTCACCAGTGGCATTGTTGTTGTAACTCCATACTTGAACTGACCCACCCCGAACCCCCAGGGCGAGTCTATCGGATCTCGCTTAATTGAATTAATAATTTTAAAATCTGATAAATTCTATCAAAAATTCACCAGAACCTCCTCTATAATTATAATATACCCAACCTGCAAGTTCATGAAATTAACACTCCCAATATGATTTCATATCCAACCAACACCCACAACTAACTTCTTAAAATCCACATACCAAAACTCTTCTAAATATTTTAATATCAAATACAATAAAATATTCTTAACCACAAATATAAAATAATTCATACAATCCAAAATATCTTAATAAAATATCTATAATTCCTAATACCATCATATAACTCGAAAATCAATCTACAAGCTATTTCTTTGGGTGGAAGCTCGCGTGTGCACATAGTCTCCAGGGGGAGAAATATAATAAAAGCGGAGTGAACATAAAACTCAATGAGCTCAGTGAGTGGATAGTAATTTTTGAAAATAACTGATTTAATCTTTCTTTAAACAATCTCATTAAAATCTCAAAAGAACTTTAATAATTTCTTTTGATTCAAATCATACACTAGGAGAATAAAATTACTTAAATCCGCATAAAATCAATGAAATAATAATTCTTATAACATTAAATACTGAATCACGAAAACCATCAACTTCTAAACACAATTTCACCAAATCACATGCAAAACAAAATCAGTAATAAATTATTTAACATTTAAATCAGATTACTAACCATGAAAAACATATATAATATCGTACTCAAAATCCGTGGAAATCATATCACAATAACATATAGAGACGCAAATCTGAAAATCATCACTAAACGAGTACCCATGGGAATAATCTCATCTATTCGGACCTCAGCGGACGGGCAATGACGTACTATCTGGGTACCATCACGCCCCGGAGCTACACGGATAGGCTGGGAAGTACTAGCTCATATCTCAACATATCTGTACATATATCATCTGTAATCATCATACTGCATGCATATGCCCCCAAAAGGCGAAAGCGCCCAAACACACGGCTCAAAGCCTCTATGTGTGTTCAGACGGGCCCCAAAGGCCTCTCATCTCATTTTATCTGTATCACTGTATTTGGAGGGGAGGATACTGTCTAATGATTTTAAAAACAATCTCTGTACTCATAATCATATACATTCTAACCATACTTCAAATCATACATTTCTTTTCATCATCACATTTAAATCCACTTTTCTCAACTTCAAAATACCATCATAATTACTAAAATTACTAAAATTGCCAAGGGAAGAAGAAAGCCAGCAGGTTTTGGTAAAAGCACAATCCACCAAAGCATGTAAAACAGTTTCGTTTTGATGATTACAAAGTGAGCATATAGGCATTACCTCAATTCTCCACCTTATAAAATTACTATGAGTTGGTAAGACATTCATCGTCGTTCTCCAAAGAAAGTTATTCACCTTATTAGGCACTTTCAGATTCCATAACTTCCTCCAAACACTAGAGGTTGGGGCATGAATGCAGTGGGTAAGCATTTTAGAACAGCTGCAAACTGTGTACTGACCATGAGGATCCGTCAACCAATACCACACATCATCGTTCCTACGAGTACTAAGAGGTATCTGTAGTATAAGATCCTTATCTCTAATATTAAATAAGTCGGCCACTACATCATAGTCCCATCGACGCTGCCTAGGAACCATCAAATTGTTAACTAGTGTTGAAGCTATCCTCTCATTCAAACTAGTAGAAACAAAGCCATTTTCCACATCTGGGAGCCAAGGGTCTGAGCCAATAATGATGTTTTGTCCACTGCCAGCTAGAATTCTACTGCCACGAATAATAACCGGCTTTGCCGCCATTAGAGACCGCCACACAAAAGCTCGGGTTGTGACCCCAACTGGCCTCAATAACAAAAGTGAGAGGAAAGTAGTGAGCTTTAAATATCCAACCAACAAGAGACTCCGGGTTCATGATAAACTTCCAGATTTATTTGCCCAGCATAACCACATTAAAATCATGCAAATTCTTAAAACTAATTCCCCCATACGTCTTCGGTTTACATAACAATTCTCACTTCATCCAACGAATACCACCTCCCTCATTGCCTCTGTTGCCCCCACCAGAAAGAATTCATCATAGTTTCTAGTTCCGTACACAGATCAAGAGGTAAGAGATAGACTTGCATGGCATAATTTGGAATCGTCTGCGCAACCACTTTTAGCAAAATTTCTTTGCCTGCTCTCGAAAGCATCCTCATATTCCAGTTTTAAAGCTTCTACCACATCTTATCATGGATTGAGCTAAAGACTTGCTTCTTATTCTATTAGGTACAGGCGATTTATCTGGATGCATGTCGAAAATAACTTTCTTAACATCAATTTATGTAAAAGGAGCCAGAAGCATTAAGCTTTGATCATTTGTAATCTTTTTCTCCACATAGCTTAGAACTTCACTGTTATGACTCCCAACAGTAGTAAAAGGTGAGAAAAATAATCAGAGATCAATGCATCAATCTCATTCAAGCTTGTACACCACTGTCCATGAGCATTTCAAAGGGCTGTAAATGAATTTCTTCACTTTTTCGCTGAAGCCGTAGCATGGAAAAAATGAGAATTCATATCCCCTTCTTTTAGCCAAATCAGTTTTGATCTCTGTTTCCAGAATACCTCCTGGCTATGGAGAAGCTCGTTAAAGCACTTCCAAACTTCAGTAAAATCCACTATACTAGTAGAGTCACGGTGCCTCCTTAAAAGAGTCATTCATCTTCTACAATCAGAAATACGATTTCGGAAGTCTTGATCTAAATGACCTCCCCAATTTAATGAAGCAGCCCTAAAATGAGATATTTTCTGCTGAATCAAGAGCTCATTCGAAGAAGGCCAACTAGAACGGATTATTTCAGTATATTCAGCTTCTCGAAGCCGCACATTTTTAAAACGAAATCTACGAGACTTATAAGTATGGATCAAGGGTTTTGGATCCATAAAAATAGGCAAGTGATCAGAGGTAGAAGATTCTAAACACCAAACCCACACCTCCTTGAATCTTCGAATCTAAGACTCAGTGGAAAGAACTCTGTCCAATCTTTCCTTCACCCAATTTGCTGAACCCTGAGCATGTTCCCAAGTAAATTGGTAGCCCTCCATACCAATATCCAACAACCCACTATCAGATAGAGCTTGCTTGAACCCCTGGAGCTTCCAATTTGGATGCTCGTGCTGCCCTCGCTTCTCATGAGCAACTAAGAGGTCATTGAAATCTCTAATGTACACCCAAGGGAGAGAAGATGCAACTGAAATGTTGTGAAGGAAATCCCATGATTCTCTCTGTCAACGGGATTCTGGAAAGCCATAGAACCCTGTCATCCTCCACTCGCCCAAATTTTGAATCTCGACCACCACATCAATGAAATTTTTAGAGTATTTTAGTAAACAAACTTTACTACTTGCTTGTTAAGATAGCGCCAGCCCATCGCTTTAGCTAGCTGGATCCACAGAAAACATGCTTTTATAGCCCAATTTTACTTTTAGGCTTTCTAATTTATTTCTTTTGCACAAAGTTTCAATAAGAAAAAGAAAGTTGGGTTTCTTACATTTGACCAACTCCACTAGCATTTGAACTGTCCATGGTTGGCCCAGCCCACGGCAGTTCTAGCTTAAGACACTCATTGATCTCAGTGGACCTGATCGACAAGGCTTACCGCTGGTCCGTTTTTTAAATCTACTGGCAAATTTATTGATTGGGGAGGCATCTCATCTTCACAGCCCAAAATACTTGTTAACCCAAGTTGAGATCTTCTCTTTTTAGAATCATTCACAATTATTCTTTCATTCATATCTTCCCTATATTCCTTATTAAAATCATTCTCACTAATTGTCTCCATCACTTGCTTTTCTTCTCTTAGTGGGCAACAAATTTCCAACTTTCTTATTAACGCCCATAATCCCCACATCCATGCTCTCGTCAACCTTCGTATGAACAGAATCTCCTGGAATCGTGTCAATTATTATGGTAACTGCTAAGTCTGCATTCTTTCTTTTTTCCTTGTCAAAACCATCTGGAGGTGTGGATCTCAGCCATTGTTCGTCGGAATTCATGTTGCTCCTCCTGTTTGGTGCCTTCATCCAATGACCATACAATTTTACGGTTTCGCTAGGCAGACAATCATATAACTTGATGCATTGCTTTCAGTATGGCCAAGCAAACCACAAATAAAGCAAAATACATTAAGCCATTCATATTTAAAATCAACCTAAATCCATTCACCTCCCGCCTTCTTCAGCTTCATTATCCGTTTCAAAGGTTTTCTAACATCTATTGAAACACAAATACGCATATAGTTTCTTCAAACCCCCATTAAAATATGCTTGTTAGATTTCAAAAAAGTGTCTATGTAGGAGCCAATATCCCTCAATATTTTCTCAGACATAAATCCTATTGGTAAGTTGTAAATTTGGATCCAAAACAAAGTAAAAAATAATAGGACATTCTGAGGTTGCTCATTCTCCTCCAGCTTTTTGACAATCAAGATATGCTGATCAAATGTCCATGGACACAATTCAAGAACCCTTTTCATGTCAATTTCATGGAAAAATTAGAACAAAAATAGCGTGGGAGACAGATCCTTGATACACACGCCTTTCCCAAGACGTCATAATGAGGCCATGGTATTCTTTATGGCAGAAAAGTTGATAACTTTATCCGTGAGAAATCTACCCACCAGACAATGCCCAAAATCAAGTTTCACTTGTCCTCCATCGTTCACATCATTTTCTTCAATAATCAGCCCTCCTTCCTCCTCCTCCTTCAAACACATATGAGCATAGTCTTTATTGATCTCAAACTCCTAGTGACTCTCCGATGTTTCCATGACAGAGAGAGATTGAGAAAATAATAACTAGAAGAAAGAAAGACGGAAAACGTAGTAGCTAATACTTGTCATGAGGACAAGACCGGTAAAACTTGTCCCACAGACAAGACGTGTCGGTATTCCTACTGTCCAACTTCTCTTTAATTATGAAATAATCAAAATACTATTGAAATAAATAAATTACTCAAATTGTAACAAAACACACACAATCAAATTTTAAAAGAATTAAACACATAAAAGTAAAAATATTAGTGAGACTTGGAGTACAAAATGATAATTTTACCCTTTATAAATACTGAAGGAAATATTTTACTAATAAGAAGGAGTTACAAGTATTGTAGTGTTTTTGTCTTACAACCCAAAAACCCCAATACACTTAAACTCTCAAAATACTAGAACAAGTGCTTAAAGCTCTCAGGGCACTCTCTTCTAACTCTTGGCTTCTCTCAACTGAATTAAAAAATGGGATGACTGAAGATGGTAAATGAAGCCTTTATTTATAGGCTTCATGTTCCCTCTTCCTTTAGTTTTTATTATTATACAAAACCTAGTGGATATCAAACGTTACACTAATAATATGCTACTTACTCATGTCTCCCACTTATCTCAACAAATTATGCTAAAAGTCAAAATGCGGCATGATAACCATATGCAATTAGTTGCTACATGCATGCATATGTTCAACATTATGTGTGTTTGCTCTTATCAAACGACATCAACTAGTCATCTGCCAATTGATCTTGGGCTTAATATTATCTGTTTCACATCAGAATTTGAATAAACAAAAGTAATGAAGAGATTAATTAATATGTGTGTGTGTTTGTATGTGTGCGGAAAAAATATATGTATAAAGAGAGGCATGGGAAAGGCTTAGCTACTAAATAAAAACAACAATAATTATGTTTATTACATAGGGATGGCAATGGATTAGATCTGACCCAAGATCCACGTGATCTAAATCCAATCGGATTGAATTTGAGTTGGTTTAAAATGAATTTGGATCGGATTTGAATATCGATGTGTGGATCTAAGACGGATCTGGAGTAGGCCTGGATCTATCTTAATATCTAAATCCATATCCATATCCATATCCACCCATCTTTTAATTTTATTTTATTTGAAAAGTTTCTTAATAATTGTGTAATTATAATGATAATAAATTTTATTCATAGCATATTAGTGGTATTTACCATGCATTTAAACTCTTAAAACTTAAAGGTTAGTTTTGTAAATTTAAAGGTCAGTCAGCCTTAAACCATATACATGCAATATTCAAATTGTGAGCCAAGTAATACAACCAGACAATTTATTTTATCATATTGGCCAAATAATTTTTAAGCAATATAGTTATTCATATATTTAGTCAAATATGGTCATAATAAAAATAATAAAGTACTGAATATAAATCATATTTAATTTATATGTCATTATCTAATGTTGTAGGAATGAGGGTAGGTGTGTCGTAGATATTAGAATAATGAAGGAGATAATAGAATATTAGATTGATCTTACTTCTGCAATTACATTTGAAGGATATTTTATTATCTTTCTTATTTGTTGTTTTGGCGTAAAAGTATAAGCTACAATATTTATTATATTTTTGAAAAAAATTGTATAATTTATTTGTTATCAATACATTTTAGCCTTCAATTTTCATTTTAAAAAATTATTACCTTTTTATTGCTAAGTTTTAGAATTCATGACGAATTTAGAGTAAATTTGGATTTTAATTGTTTTCAGATTTGAAGCACATATAGATATTTATTTCTTTTTTTAATCTGAATATAGTGGGGGATTAACAAAAAAAGTGCGCATCATATTACACTAAGTACTTATTTGATATAACTTATCAAATAGTTATAAGTGCTTATTTAATCTCATAAATTTTTTTTAAAATTATTTTTGTTGTTTGATTGTATTTTAAGTAGAGTTTTAAATGATTAAATAAATTCTTTTGTCTCAACTAGTAAAAACTTAAATTCTGTACTTTCAGACGTAAAAATTACAAAGCCCTTTTAAAATGTTAAATTGACTAAAATGTTCTCTTATTTATTTCACAATTTTATGACATCCCTTTTATAATTTAAAACTTGTCTATTAAAACGATTTTATATAAAAATGCTCCTAATCTTTTCTATTAAAAAGATTCCGTTGTGAGGAGTGGGGCGGTACGGGTGTTCACTTGCAGCCAACTTTATATTTAACGATCGTATGAATCTGGTAATCCAATGACTTGTTGTTAATTAGGATAAGTGAAATGCTCTGTGGTGCGTTGCCGTGCACTTTCTTTTCCTTTAACTACGTTGATGGAAAGCTGAATTTTGACTTTTTATATTCTGACGATCCTTCCTTGTACTTCAGTATGAAGGAATATGAAGAAAGGGCTGTATATTTGGCACTGGATCGGCAAAAGCTCCAGGCCCTCACCAATAAACTTAAATCAGTACGGTTGACATGTCCTCTATTAGACACAGCACGATGGGTGAGTTGAAACCAATGTTTGCCATTGTTTTGCAGTTCTTGGCCCACTTGTGAAAGAAGTGACTTACAAATGGATGCTTTTTTTTTTTCTTAATTTTGGAAATTGCAGGACAAGAATTTGGAGAGGTCATATTTCAAAATGTGGAGTCTCCATTGTTCTGGGCAGAAGCCCCAACAATTCAAAGTAACTGGAATGACTTATTCTAAAAATAATAGTATTATATTTATTTAATATTAATAATTAATAATAATAAATAACTTATTCTAAGAAAATATTAATTTTGTAGTATATTAATAGTAAAAATATTTTATTTATATTGCCCTTATCAATAATTTTTAATTTACATAATTAAAATTAAAATTAATACAAATTTACGATGTACATAATAAGAATATCAATAATTATTATAAATTTACAAATATAATAAAATAAATGTTTATTTATTAAATATATTTTTTATTAAATTTGTAATTAAAAACTATAATTCTTTAAATAAGGGTAAAATAATAATTTAAATCTAGTAGTTCTCAATCTAAAATAAAGTAAATACATAAATTAGATTTTTATTTCTATTTATAATTCTATTCCAGTGTAAGTAAACAACCTACTCCCACTCCCACTCCCACTCACTCTAGACTCTCAATTATAAGATTCTCACATCTCAAAATTCTCATTCCAATCCAACATGTAAACGCTACCTTAAATCAATACGCTTGACATGTCCTCATTTTGACACAGCACGATGGGTGAGTTGAAACTAATGTTTGCCATTGTTTTGTGGTTCTTGCCCATTTTGTAAAAGAAGTGACACATGGATGTTACTTTTATTTTTTTGGGGAAATTGCAGATCAAGAATCTGGAGAGGTCATATTTCAAGATGTTGAGTCTCCATTGTTCCGGGCAGAAGCCCCAACACTTCAAAGTCACTGAGAATGACTTGGACTTCCCTTGCGATAGATAGGTAGACGGGAAGGGAAACAGGATTGTAGTCTGTAGGTAAAAGCAAAGAGAAATAATAGAACGATGATTATGGTATTTAGAAGAAGAAATTGTTTCACCTTATCCAAATGACGCCATGGCCGTGTTTGTGATGTCAGTGCTGACGATGGATTGTAGTCTGTGTGCAAATGCACTTTTCTATTTTTAAGGATTCGTGAAAACGTTGGAGATTGGAAAAGAAAATAAATAGATTCTTCCTCAAGCTGTATTAGAGTTGGGACCAGTGGCACCTTTTTAATCTTATCATGAAATTTCTTTTTCAGTTATATTTATTTTATTTGTGGTACTGTCTTTTTTTCCTTTTTTATTTAAGAACATTTTTAATTTTTTATTTAATTTTTTTAGTTAAAACTTTAAAAGTAGTAATTTTATTCTTTTTTTCATTTCTTTTGTAATCTTATTATCATCTTACGCATAAATTAAAAGATTTAAAAGATTTTTTAGGTGATGAATTTTTTAATGTTAATTATTTAATTAAATTATACATATGTTAAATTATAATTTAAAAATAATTTTAAGTACAGAAATATTTAATTAATAAGAAATATGAAAAAAAATAATAGAATAGTTCAAATTTTGTATGGTTTGTTTTAGTTAGATAAGAAGTAACGAGCAAAAAAAAAAAAGATTGATTATAATTATAAGTGATTTATTGAAAAAAAAAATTATGGATGATTAATTTTATTTGAAGCGGGGTTTTGAAGGATAATGAAGGGATCCCAAACGCTGTGGAGTTGTCGGCTCTTCCGTTGTCAAAAGTCACGTATGCTTGGGAGCTTTTAAAAAGCAAGACGGTAGTGTAATACTGCAATTGGATCATGGATTTTTCATTTAATCAGATAACCACCGGAGGCAACTCTAATATACAAAACATGTATTTTAGAGTACGGAATCTATCCAAACATATAGCATGCAAGTGCGATTGCCAGCTGGAGCAGTTTTTATTGCGGAATTCTTTCAAACACATAGCACGCATGTGAAGTACCCACATTGGACCTTCCAAGATGTTAGTTTCTCTATTCAGAAACCGAACTCAATGCCTCATCCCCTCCTTCAAAACCATGACCACCACGGCCGCAGCTAAATGATGTGTTAGTAATTTATATTATTTATATATTTTCTTAATTTAATTTTATGTTAAATTATATTTTATTATATTAATTTATTATATTTTATTATTTTAGGAGCATTTTGGGAATAAAGAGATATTAAATCAAAATATGAAAGTGAGGAGAGCTTAAAGAAGAATTAATTGAAAATTTCGGGAATGGAATAGAATTAAAGTGGAAGAAAATTGAAGAAGCCAAAGCCTAATCTTGAAAGTCACGTAAAGAATAAAAGAAAAAGAGAAAAAAGGATGCTTAAAGGAGAAACAAGTGGAAGTCATTATTGCCGAGCAATTTATTGGCTATTTGTACAAGTCACGTGAATTGATTTCAAAAAGCTTTTGGCATATGCTTCACGTGCATGGCTTAAATGTGGGCTGTATTTGTTTTGTTTTAAATCCTTTTCATTTAACGATTTTGGCGTGGCGGCAACAATATAAAAAGGGGAGACGAGCGGAGATTAGGGACACAGAAACGAAATTAAGAAAAGAAGGCAGCCGCACGACTGGAGAAAAACCGAGAGCAAGAAAAAGAAGAAGAGACGCCACTGTTGCAAAATCCGGGAGCAACAATTTAGAGAAGTCAATTGCAGAGATTAGAGAGAGCCAGCTTCTTGAGTTTTTCTTTACCTCATCTCTATTATTTAGTTTGAATGTTCCCAATTAAATTTATGAATTCTCTTTATATTCTCGTGAACTAATTTATTTTACTAGGGCTATGATGTAGCCTAACTATGAAGATTTAATTCCATAAATCTATATTATTTTTAATTTATTATTCCATGATTGAGTGTTCATTATTGTGCTTAATACTTTTAAATAACTGGCCAATATTTAATTGATTTGAGAATACATAATGAGACCGAGAGGAGATTTTTGTATTTTTCACAGAATGAATGTGAATCGAACGAAAGAAGAGCAACGTGATTCATGCAGTTTTCAAGAATTTTAAGATTAAATGAATCTTTACATATTTAAATCACATGATGAGATATAGTGGGTTAAATATGTGAAATATTTTTTGATATTATTGAATAGATTAGGGAAATTCACTGTCAACATGGGTAATAAAATTTTAATAGCATAGATGGAGGATTAAATTGGATTAGTTATGGTGAAATCGGATGTCCTAGTGTTTTAAGTCTCTTGGTGATTTTTATTACTGCCTGCATATTTATTAAATTTTTAGTTATTTAATTTTATTTAATTTTAATCTAAATTCCCATATTCGATTGTTTAAATAAATTATGGTTAGAATAATTTCGGTAGCTAATAGGATATACAATCTCTGTGGGACGATACTCTACTCTTCATTATATTACTTGTGCCGACTAGTATACTTGCTAATTTACGTATCACTAAAACAAGGGACTATCACAACTAGTTGCAAATTAAGCAGAAACAAAAATTTTTCTTTTTTTGTGTGATTAAAATAGTATGTGTACCACAAATAAATAGATAGAAAAATAAATCAATAAATCCAAAGTAAAAACTAATCACAAAAGACACAGATTTTTACGTGGAAAATCCAAAGCAGAAAAAATCACGAGATCGTAATTTCATATAATATTTCACTATATTTATCGGATTATAACATAAATTCTTCTCTAAATAATACTAGAGGCTACCAACATGAAAAATCTAAATATTCTTGACTTCCAATAACAATCTAATAACAGTCTCTCTAACTAGTGGGTATCTCAAATAATAGCTAATGAGAGGATAAAATAAAAATTAAAACTATTAGGATTGTAGAAGCCGATGCTAGAGACTTACCCTCAAAATTTGGGAGAAAACAGAGTTAGAAGCGCTTTCCGATCATCTAATTAAAAATTGAAAATCTTGCCCCCAAATAATCTCAACTCCACCGTCTCTTCCTTTCTCTCCCGTCTTTTTCTTCCCTCAAAAGGTTACTGCCGCCTCCACTTATGGTTTATATTGTCAAATTTTCTGAAAAATTTCATTTGCCCTCTTAAGTTTTCTTTAATTACTTAATTACCTAAACTTATTAAACTTTGGGCTTGGGCCACCCAAATGAGATGGACCTAACAAATCTCCTCTCTACATCATATAGTGGGCACCACCAAACCCGCTTTCTGTATATAGTTTTTTCAGCTTTTTCTTAGGCAATGACTTTGTCATCATATCTAAGTAATCTTGATTTAAGTCTAAAAGTGTCAAAATAACTCTTATTTCATAGGGTTATCAATGACTTATCAGAAATATGGTTGTAATCTCTTTAAAAATAGGTCCTTTAATCTTAATGAAAAAGAGCTTGAAGATGGCTTGTTGTGCATAAACATTGGTGGTTAGTGTTGATCATTTCTTGCCTATGTGCTCTGCATTCTACTTACTAACTGTGTTTGTCTTAATTATTGGGGTAAATTTTGGTTGTGTTAGCAAATTAATGGGTCAAATAGAAACATAATTAAAATAAAATTGGGAAATAATGATCACATAGAAACATCAGGATTTACATGGTTCAACTTTTAACTTACGTCTATAGTATTGTGCAAATTTTGTTGTACTCACAATTATAAAAAGGTATTATAGTATAGATTTATAGTGATGAGTGTCGATCTCATGAAGAGGTAGATTTAATCACATGTAGGCTTAATTTTCCAAGTTCAGATGTGTATTAGTTAGAAATGATTTTTTTAATCTTAATATTTCAAATAAAATGACAGGGATGAATTAAAGATGAAACTATGCAAATGAGGTGTTTGAGTTTCTAAATTCACACTTAACACTTTATCATGGGCTTAATATTCCTGTTTTAGTTTAATTAATATATGAGGGATTGTTTCCACTCCTTATAAGCCTCATTTTAATAAATATGGTGTCAAGCACTAATTGTACGAGAGAATAATGATCTTCCACTAATGTGTTGTCAAGTATACGTTGTGCTGGATGATAATAATCCTTTTGACGACAACGTGGCAAGATCGTCTACTAAGAAGTTTTGATGTACTCTCTGTCGATACTAAGTCAAGATAACCCACAAAATACTAAATGAGAGTTTTCTCTTTAGTAAATATGGTACTAAGTACTCATTGTGCTAAATAGTAACAATTTTTTACTAGAGAGCTGGTATACCGTGCAAAATTTAGTTAAGATACATCGTTTGTCGATGACGAGTCAAAACAACTACTTAAATCAGAGAGATATAGTAAATAAACTTATCAAATTAAGCCTACAAATCATGTTGACACTTCACTTTCAACCTAATCTTAAAACTAAATTAACTATTTATTTTTCAACTAGGGTTAAAATGAAAACTCTATTAAAATATGTAGAAAAATACAAGATGGGGAGAAAGTTACAAAAAATAGAGTTAAAAAACGGATTAAGAGCTGCTCAATTAGCGGGGTGGGGAGCCCCCCATTTATAGGTACGATGAGTAAACCATAGCTATTAGATAAAAATAATTCAAATACTCAGGATTGTGTCACATGGCAGGCTTTGATTACCTGGAATACATCATCAGTCAACGCCACATTAGCATTTCGGTCTAATAATATGTTGCTACATCATTAATCAACGCTACATCATTAATCAACGCACATAATCAATCAATGCAACATCATTGGCCTAATAGGATAGTGCCACATTATTGGTCAATACCACATCATCACACTGCACATGTGAATAGTACCATATAAGTGAATAATAAGGTATACATAAACAGTACCGTATATGTCAATAGTACCATAAATGTAAATGGTGCAATATACCCTTTATGCTCTTCCTAAGGATTTCAATTGTTCTAAGCTAAAAAATTCCATCCGTTTTTCTTGCCAACTTCTCTTTAATTGTGAAATAATCAAGATACTATTACAATACATAAAATACTCAAATTATAACAAAACACACACAATCAAATTTTAAAAGACTTAAACACATAAAAGTAGAAATATTAATGAGACTTGGAGTATAAAATGATAATTTTACCCTTTATAAACACGCATTCTTCAGTACTTAACACATGTGCGAAGACAGAAAGAAATGTTTTACTAGTAAAGCTCTTAAGGCACTCTCTCCTACCTCTTGACTTCTCAAATTAAAAATAGGATGACTGAAGATGGTAAATGAAGCCTCTATTTATAGGCTTCATGTTCCCTCTTCCTTTAATTTTTATTATTATACAAAACTTAGTGGATATCAAAAGTTACTCTACTAATAATGTGCTACTTATCATGTCTCCCACTTATCTCAACAAATTAAGCTAGAAGTCAAAATGTTGCATGATAACCACATGCAATTGCTTGCTACATGCATGTATATGTTCAACATTATGCGCGTTTGCTCTTGTCAAGCGACATCAACTGGTTATCTACCAATTGATCTTGGGGCGTAATATTATCTGTTTCGCATCAGAATTTGCATAAAAAAAGTAATTAATGTGTGTGTGTATACGGACAAAATATATGTATAAGGAGAGGCATGGGAAACACTTAGCTGCTAAATAAAAACAACAATGATTATGTTTATTACGTGGCCATAATCAGCCTGGAGAGAGGTTCATAAGAGACCTCTTTTATTACATTAATTAAGATATGATAATCTGCAGATAAAACAATAAAGCCACTAAGTGAAGAGACCAGTTATATTAAAGCTTATTAATTTCTTCTCCTAATTGCCATTATTGAACTTATTCTGAAGATCTTTCACTATCTTTGGATCCAGCTGGAATGCCTTGCCAAGAAAATCGGGATTGATTGGAGGATTGGCTCTAAAGATCGTGTCGGCTATGGTAATTTCACCCGGGGACTGGCTGTTTAGAGCAGAATAGGCAACTGCATTTGTTTTTCCAATGTTGAATTGGAAGTGAATCAAACCTTGTGGAAACACAATAACATCCCCCTTATTCAGAACTTTTGAGATGAGTTTGTTATTCAGTTGGTCTGATGTCAAAACCGACATGAAGAGTTCCTTCCAGGACCAGCAGGATTTCACTGGCACGGGGGTGAATGTGAGGTGGCCTTTGGCCATATGGCGCATAGTCAATAATTAAGCAGCCGCACAAATTATATTGAAAAGTATATGTTTCGTCAGTTTAGCTTACGTACCACCATCCTTGGGGTCATTGATGGCTACACAGATATCTTGAAGAGGGCTAGGGTCAGAGGCAGAGGCCAAAGAAGAAGCCAAAGCCAAGAGACCAAAACCCTTGGCATATCAGCATTCCGTATTGACTATGCGCCATATGGCCAAAGGCCACCTCACATTCACCCCCGTGCCAGTGAAATCCTGCTGGTCCTGGAAGGAACTCTTCATGTCGGTTTTGACTAAGAAATTGAATTGCCTTCATGGTGATTAACTAACAGGATGTACCCATCTCAAACTTTAATCAAAGTGTTGTGATTTAAGAATCTTGCGAGGGAAACTAGACTATTTATAGAACGGAGTCCGTGAACGAGTCTGTGTGTTCAATTATTAGTCCTCGAAGCAGGTCAAGACTTACTGAGTCCTCATTGGTTATCTTTGTAATGTTTTGCGGGCCCCATTTTCGTTTTTGTTTTTAAAATTTACGTGTAGAACTTGTTTGGTGGTACACATCTTAAATACAAATTGTAAAATATAGGAAACAAAGCCTGGCTGACAATGAATCAATGATAAAACCCAAAACAGGTTAGACACGTTTCCACCAATCTTCAAAACGACCCATAAAATATAATAAGAAACAATATTTAACGCTTTTTCGAAAGCATAATTAAAATATAATTTTTTCATTGGAAGGAAACTAGTTGAAGAAGTTATGAAAATGGGTGAGAAAGAAATTCACGTCTCTGGCAACAGACTAAAAGTTGGGAGTCTTGTTATGTAAATATCGATGTTACCGGACTTGATTGGTTTGCTGGTTTGTTGTTGGAGCTAGGGGTGGGCATAAATCCACAACCCATGGGTTTACCCAAATTCAAACCAAATAAAATGATTTGGGTTGGGTAAATTATGAAAATGGGTTGGATGTGAGTTTTATATAAAAAATTATTTTATTATGGGTTGGGTATGGTTTACCCATGGGTTATAAACAAAACTCAATACTCAAACTTTTCAAATGAAATAAATGAAAACGAAATAAATGAAAACAAATAAAAGAATACAAATAAGTGAAAGGTCACCATTTAATTTTGTGGCGTGACCAATTGTCAACAGTTAGAAAAGAAAAATAACATGTAAAAATAAATTTAAATTAAATAAATGATGTTGTAAATAACATGAATTTTTTTTCTTATTTACAAAAATAATTCCTCCCACGGGGAAGCATCGTCATGGAAAGAGTAAGAGATTGTACTAGTGATAAATAATAACTCAACTTGGAGTGGGTCTCATATACTAGATGGCAGCTATTTTTTTGTCAATAATTGAATGTAATGCCCAAATTAGGCCCCGTACAAAACTTTACTTACCATATAATAAAATTAGAACATAAAGCATACAAACTATATAATATTAAAATGTAAATAAAATTAAGCATATAAGTACACAACATAACGCAAAAGTACCAAAACGATAAATAAAAACAAGTATTACATAATTAATAAACAAGTGGTAAAATTTATTATTAGACTATTAATGTCATATTTGTAAAAGTTTATTATTAGAGTGTACATTCTTATTTATTGAGAAATAATGATTTTTGTGATTAAATTTTATTTTAATTTTCTAGTATTCTTTAATTTAAGGATTAAGTTATTATAAAATTTATTATTTATAATTTTAATCCACTATATTTTTTATATTTTGATATCAACTTAATAATTAATAATAATTAATAATTATTATAATTTTGATATAAGTAAATTTTATCAAAATAAAAAATATTTTAATAATAAAATACAAACCAAACCCAAACCAAACTCAAATGGATTGGTTTGGGTTGGGTTAAAAATATTTGGATTAATTTAAATTAGATCTGAACTTTTATGGTTTAATTTGAATTGACTTAAATTCCAACCCAAACCAACCCATGCCCACCCTTAATTGGACGATGCATTATTAGCCATTTTTTCTCTTTCATAGTAATTTTCGTAGCTGCTTTAACCATTTTTAGTTCTATAAATGCTTTACCAAGTCAATGATGCACATGCTTTTTTTATTACGTGTTAAAGTCCCAAATCATCTGCTTCGAGAAAAAAGGTGAAGACTAGGATCAGGAGGAACCAAAGTCTTCCATCTTATTTTCAGTGGCCACGTTAATTAGAAGCTGGCGTCGGCACGTGGCACGTATTGTCAGAGATAGTAATATTGTCAATTGATATATATCATTTCAAATTTAAAAGTTAATTTTAATATTTGATAAATATTTTTTAAAATTACTTTTAGTAAAATCATGTAAATTTTGAAAAGTAGAAAAATGTAATTTTTTAAAAATCTGATTAAAAAATCACTTTTATACTTAATATAATTTCATATATATCCTCATATATAAAATAAAAAACCAAAATCATCCTTATTAATCGGAAAATAAATAATTTGAAAAAGATTATTATTGTTGCCAATTATATTGAGAACAAAATAAAAACAAATTTGATAATATAAAATATTTATTTTAATAATCAATTATTATATATACACAACTAAAAATATTTTATTTACATATTTATGAATGTGTAAATAAATTTTATTATGCAAGCAGTAAAAAGGGTGCTCAGATATCTCTGGGGAACACTGGATTTAGGGTTGCTATACAAGAGGAATGGAACAAACAAGTTGGAAGAATTCACCGATAGTGATTATGCAGGGGACTTGGATGATCGAAGGAGTACATTAGGGTATGTTTTTATGCTTAGTTCCTGTCCAGTTTCACATTGTCTACAATTGAAGCTGAGTTTATAGCTACTGCCTCTTGTGCTTGTCAAGGAGTTTGGATGAGAAAAGTTCTTGAAAAACTTGATCATGCTCAAAATGAAAGCATTGTTATTCACTGTGGTAACAATTCGACCATTAAGCTATCCAAAAACCCAGTACTTCATGGCCGAAGAAAGGACATAGATATCCATTTTCATTTTCTTCGTGACCTGACCAAAGATGGAACAGTGGAGCTTGTGTATTGCAGCACTCAAAACCAGATAGCAGACATCATGACAAAACCGTTAAAGCTTGAAGTATTTGAAACACTTCGTAAAGGACTTGGGATGTACAAAGTATCAGAATAAACTAATTGCAATTGCGCAATCAGTTTAAGGGAGGATACGTTGAGTCATCAAATATAGTTATTTTATTGCATTAAATAAATCCTATTTATTAGGAAAGTAACTATTAGTTTGAATATTTCTTCTCCATGATCCACGATCTATTAGAGTTAAAAAGTGGGTAGTTTGTTTTTCAGTTTTCTTTCCTTGCTTCTGTAAGGCTATAAGCCAATCGTTTTGCATTTTGAATGAAATGAGAATTATTCTGCAATTCTTAGAAAGTTGTGTACTGAGTCTCTAATACCCAACACTAAATTGATGAAAACATAAGGGTAGTTGAGTTAAGAATATATTTGAATATAAAATAAAAACTTCACTGTTATACTAAATATTTAAAAATATAAAAACAATTGAGTTAGGGACATATATTAAAATAAAATAAAAACTCTTATCTTTTACTAAATTAATAAAAAGACAAGAGGTATTAACGATTTTTTTGGAATAGACCGGGCTACTTGTAGGTCCGCCACTAATCCTATGAATCTGTTAATCCAAGGACTTGCTGTTAAATAGGATAAGTGAAATGCTCTGTAGTTGTTGCCGTGCACTTTCTTTTCCTTCTAACTACGTAGATGGAAAGCTGAATTTTCACTTTCTATATTCAGACATCCTACCTTGTACTACAGTATGAAGGAATATAAAGAGAGGGCTGTATCTTTGGCGTTGGATCGGCAAAGGTCCGGGCACTCACCAATAAACTTAAATCAGTACGTTGTACGCTTGACATGTCCTCTATTTGACACAGCACGATGGGTGAGTTGAAACTAATGTTTGCCATTGTTTTGCAGTTCTTGCCAATTCGGTGGTCGGCTACTCGAGCCACCCTCTGTCCAACTCTGACTACGCTTTTGTTTCAAAGCCTGAACTCTGCGTCCCTCAGAAATACTGTATTCTACTCTCTTTGCTGCCTCAACAACCTCTACGAACTCAGTGTACCGCGATGCAGTTACAGTTGTACGAATCTCAAATCGAAGACCGTCCTCAAAACGTCTGCATCTCTCCCTCTCATCACCTACTGCTGATGTAGCGAATCTAGAGAGGTCCAGAAATTTCTTCTCATATTCTTCAACTGACATAAATCCCTGAACTAATCGAAGAAATTCACTTCTTTTCATATCTTGGTACACTACGGGGAAATAATGATCGTAAAATTCTTTACGGAAAATAGCTCATGTAATTGCAGCATGCCCCTGGTATCGACGCTCTACTGTCTGCCACCAATGATAAGCCCTATCCTCGAGTAAGAATGTGGCAAAAGTAAGTCTGTCCTCTTCTGAGCAACCCATTACGTCAAAAATATGTTCTAACTTAACAAACCAAGACTCTGCCTCGGGTGGATCTCCAGAACCATTAAAAGTCTTTGCCCCTAAGCTTCGTACACACTCGATTGAGTTTGTCTGACCAGCATGCGGTTGAGTCTGATTCTGTACCACTGTAGTTACTATTTGAGCTAGTCTATCTAATGACTGTTCAATATTAGGCACATTTCCCGGTGCCTGTTGTGCAACCTCGTGCATGGAAGACTCAACTATTCCGTCATTTACGGGCTCATTTTCCCCTGCAGGTACATCTTCTGAAGTCAACCTAGCTACTAATCTAGTATGTCCGCGGCCACGTCCACGGCCACGTCTACTTCTACGGCGAAACATGATGGTGCCTACAAAATATGAATTCTGACTTAATAACAATAAAACTTACTTTAATTACCACGATAAAGCCTACAGAATCTAAAACCATGCTCTGATACCAACTGAAACGACCCGCCCCGAACTCCTAGGGCGAGTCTGTCTAATCTCTCTTAACTGACTTAATAAAAATTATAATATCTGAAAAATTCTATCAAAAATTCGGCAGAACCTCCTCTATAAATATACTATACCCAACTTGCAAATTCATGAAATTAACACTCCCAATATGATTTCAAAACCAACCAACTCCCACAATCAACTTCTTTAGTTCACATACCAAAACTCCTCCAAATATTATAATATCAAATACAATAAAATATTCTTAACCACAAATACGAAATAATTCATACAATCCAAAATATCTTAATAAAATATCTACAATTCCTAACACCATCATATAGTTCGAAAATTAATCTACAACCTCACGGTCAATCAATCATGACTGCAAGTCTCCTGGGGAAAATATAATAAAACGGAGCAGATAAACCTAAAAGCTCGGTGAAAAATATGATAACTAATTTTATTTAAAACAAATACTTTAATCTTTCTCTGAACAATTCTCATTAAAATCTCGAAAGAACTTTAATAATTTCATTTAATTCAAAATTGTGTACTGAAATGGCAATATTTCATAAGTCTGCATGAAATCAATAAAATCATAACACTGCCAATATCAAATACTGAATACTGACAAACTATCACTAAACAAGTACCCAGGGGAAAAATCTCATCATATCCGGACCTCAACGGACGGACAATCAGGGAACCATCATGTCCCGGAGCTATAACGGATAGACGGGGAAAATACTGTCTCATCTGAAATCTGAATATCTATATCTCTGTAATCTTATACTGCATGCATAAGCTACCAAAAGCAGTCAAACACACCAAAGTTCTGTGTGTGCATGACCCCAGCGCCTCTAATCTCATATGATCTAATCTATATCTCCGTATCTGAGGGGGAATGGTACTGTCTAATGATTTCAAAATAATATCTATGCACAAATTCATACGCATTTAACTATATCTGAAATCTCGTTTCTCTTCTGTGAAACATATCTCAAATTCACTTAATTCTCTTTAAAACTATTATCATGTATTTACTCAAAAATAATAATAAAATCATTAATCAAATTCATTGCAATAATAATAAATATCAGCTCATAACTAGAAATCTATTTTCTGAGAAAATCATTAAATTAAAGCATTAAATACTTATTTATCGAAACATACTGTACTGAATCGTAAAATCAAAAATTTTTATGAAAATAGGTTTTGTATATTCCACTCACATACGATGTCTCGACTCAGATCAACTATATCTCATGTCAGGATTTAAGGGATCCTCCTATTTTAAATAAACAACATAATTATTTACCGTAATATGAAATACTGCTAATCTTACGCAATAAATCTCAAAGCGAATATTTACCCGTAATAAATTATTCTCGTATGAATAAAATTACCGAAATTACCAAAATGCCCATATATGCCAAAATCACCAAAATACCCCTAACATCAATATTAACCAAATTATGGCCAAAATTATAATTTATCGAATTATCCACGAAATTATAAATTATCAATTTGTCCTCAGTCCGAATCACATAATTAATCACAAGTTTCGAATTTACAAAATTACCCCCGAAGTACGAAATTACCGAAATGTCCTTAATAACTCAAATTACCGATTTACCCTCGTAATATCAATTTACCATACTGCCCTAATTGAAAATTACCAATTTATCCATAATTTTTCAGAAATTACAAATTCACCCCCAAAGCTTGTGAATTTACCGAATTACCCCTCACCGGTCAACGGTGACCGGACTTCGTTCAACGGCGGCGGGAAGCTCAACTCTGCTAGTTCCGGCCGCGCTGAGTTCAACCATGCCGGTGATGACAACCCACGTGCGGCGACAACCCACGTGCGGCGACAGCGTCGGATCGAAGCTCCCAAAGCCGCGAGTTTGCCGGTGGTCGTTCACGGTAATTCCGGCGTCCCCGGTGGTCGTGGTTGGTCGGGAAAGGTTCCTGGGAAGCTGAGGATTAATTTCCAAGTGGCAGCGTCACCCAACTCCGGCTAGAACAACGGCGATGAAAACCGGATCTTGCCGCGAGTTTTGGGCTTCAGTTCGTCGGCATTCTGCTCATTTTTCCGGCGACGAGGCTGGTACGGGTATGACTGGCGTCTCAAGAGCTTCAATTCGGTACCAAGCTTGCGCGGAACGGTGGCCGGAATCGGAAGTTGGAGCCGGGTCAACGAAACGGGTCGGGTCGGGTCGGGTCAACGGGTCCTCTCTCTCTCTCTCTCTCTCTCTCTCTCTCTCTCTCTCTCTCTCTCTCTCTCTCTCTCTCTCTCTCTCTCTCTCTCTCTCTCTCTCTCTCTCTCTCTCTCTCCTTATAACGAAAATGGAAATAAAAAATGAAAATCCTTTTTTTTTAATTCAAAATACCAATTATTCGAATACCGGACCCGTGACGGAAATAAAATCCGGTTATCCGAATTTTTAATCGTACTCGATCTATCGTGATTTAACACCATGAAAATTTCTAAATTAATTCGGACTTCAAATAATAATTAAATACATCCAAATATAACCGCAACAAATTGTAATACTATCAGCAACTGTAAAATTATTACTAAAATAAAATTTATAAATGCACTAAATTAGAATAATTAAAGTACATATATTACACAGAAGTCCCAACACTTGAAAGTAACTGAGAATGACTTGGACTTCCTTTGAGATAGATAGGAAGACGGGAAGGGAAACAGGATTGTAGATAAAGGCAAAGAGAAATAATAGAACGATCATTATTGTATTTAGAAGAGAAATTGTTTCACCTTATTCAAATGACGCCATGGCTGTGTTTGTAATGACAGTGGTGACGAACTGACGATGGATTGTATTCTGTAACCAAATGTACTTTTCTATTTATAAGGATCTGTGAAAAACCTTGGAGATTAGAAAAGAAAATAAATAGATTCTTCCTCAACCCGTCAGTTCTATTATAGTTTGGATCATTGGCACCTCTCTATTCTCATCATTAAATCCCTTTTTCAGTTATATTTATTTTATTTGTGATAATGTCTTTTTTTTCCTCTTTTTAGAATACTTTTAATTTTTTATTTAATTTTCTTTTAGTTAAAACCTAAAAGTAGTAGTGTTATTGTTATTTCTTTTGTAATCTTATTATTATCTTATGTGAATTTTTTTATGTTAATTATTTAATTATTTACATATGTTAAATTACGATTTAAAAATAATTTGAAGTACAAAAATATTTAATCGATAAAAAATATGAAAAGAATAATAGATTATTTCAAATTTTATATGGTTTATTCTAGTTAGATAAGAAGTAACTGGCAAAAAAAAAAAAAAAAAAAAAAAGATTGATTATAATTATAAGTATTTTTTTTAAAAAGATAGATTATGAATATAAGTGATTTATTGGAAAAAAAAACATTATGTATGATTAATTTTATTTGAAGCGGGGTTTTTGAACGACAATGAAGGAGTCCCAAACTCTGTGGAGTTGTCGGCTCTTCCACTGTCAAAAGTCACGTACGCTTGGAAGCTCTTAAAAAGCAAGATGATAGTGTAATACTGCAATTGGATCATGGATTTTTCATTGAATAAGATAACTCTGATATACAAAACATGTATTTCAGAATACGGAATCTATCCAAACATATAGCATGCAAGTGCGATTGCCAGCTCGGAGCAGTTTTTATTGCGGAATTCTTTCAAACACATAGCACGCATGTGAAGTTCCCAGATTGGACCTTCCAAGATGCTAGTTTCTCAATTCAGAAACCGAACTCAATGCCCCATCCCCTCCTTCAAAACCATGACCACCGTGGCCGCGGCTAAAATATCAAAAGACGATTACTTCGCAACCGTAAACCACATCGCCAACATAGTCCGTCACGACATATATCCAGAACGCACCCTCAACATAGTTCGTCTACCGTGTCCTTCGTGCCTGCCAAACTCCTTCCCCTTCCCAATCCCTCCGCTTCTTCACCTACGCCCACTCCCAGCCCCAATACTGTCCCACCTCCCTCGAATTCAAACAGCTCATCTGACCCTCGCCCACCACAAACTCTACCAGTCCATGTGGAATCTACGTTCTTTTGGCATTTGATTGCGTTCCACCCAAGCACGCTGTTATTTATTTTTAAGAAACAATGGTGTTTGTAATTATTGTCTTTTCTGGCTTTATCTAGTGTTTATCTGAGTAATAAACAGTGATAAATAGTTTGGTTGATGGACTCTTGGACTTGGTATTGGACTTTGGATTGACGCAGAGGCGGTTGGCTCGGAGAAATGATTACTTTTGAATATTTTTTGCATGCATCTATTTTATGATTTTTCATTGGCTTCTAACTTTGTTGTTCATCCAAATGAGAACAAATACTCATTTGCTGTGATAGAATCAATGGGCAATCATTTTTATGTTAGCTTAAAAACTAGGTTATCTTTGCATAACTGTAGTTTTATAGTTTCTGTTTCTGTGCTTTATGCTTTCAACTACTGATGATGAACCGAGTGTTGAGCCCAGAGCAAGCTTTCCGGTTGAAGGATAATAATTTGCAGCTGATTCAGCGGTTACACATACAATTATAAAAATGTGTACCCAAATGCAATGTTGTTGCATTTACTAATGAATTGTTTATAGGCATGTTTCTCACTGTACACAGTATTGTAAGTGGGTCCGCCTACTTTATAACAATTTGTGTTATACTGACAATATTTTCCGCAGTGATCACATGTTTGAAGTTTTGCTTCTCGAAATGGCTCCTTTAATTAATTAATTTATTTATTAAAATAGACCATTTTTTTTTTTCGTTTTCGACAAGGTAATTGGGATGTTTAACGAGGGGATGATGTTTTCCATCAAAAGAACAAACAAAAAAAAGACATTTTATGCCATGGGGACAAAGTGCCACATTGAGAGGAATTGCGTGCGTCTAAAATTGGGTTAATAATTTAATTTGAATTGACACCTAAAACAGTTGTAGGCTAACCAATATTTCTACAGAAAAAAATAGTTCAGAATTATCGGGAGCGTCTTGTCTTTAATTTTCTGAACTCCGTGCAGTTGGTGTAATAGTTTTCGCTGTTCTTCTCTTTGCGGCTAGTGCCTATAGAGATGGAGAGAAGCTCAATCTGAACTAGGAAGGTGGAAATGTTGTACGTTAACATACGTAGTCAACTACGACTATGAATCTATTTCATGGACCCAAAACGCCATGTCAATCCATGCCATTATAGTTATCAAAATTAAAAAATTAGGGCTTTTGTTAAGTTACAGTCGGTTGTAAGTACTGTTTATAAAAAAATGCAAAAAATAGTAACATGACAGTGAGCCCACTTAATTTTTGTATGAACTGTAAGTTATGCAAACGGTAACTCAGTGGAATTCAAAAATTATAGGAAAGAAAAATTTATTGATTTTTTTTTATCTTAGTGATTAGAATACATTTACTCATAACTATTGAGGCAGAAATTAAGTGATAATCAAGGGCTTATAAAACACTTAATATTTTCAAACCTCTAAATTTGAGGACTACAACAATAAGAGAAGTTAAGTAACAATTAAGTGCTTATAAACGATAACTTTTATTACAGGTAAAGGATTTATGTATTCAATAACAAACCACAAACTCAAGCTCATCTCATATGAATACTGTTGTACGGTAGGGATTACAATTGTATGACAAATGACCCTTGATAAATTTAGACAACTAGTAGAAATTATAATTTAAATTTTTCATTTTTAAGTTTTTCAAATATTTCAATGTTATTTTTACACATTTAATTAAAATTAAATAAATCTTAAGGACATAAAAACATGTCTTTATAATAGGCCTAAAACGAAACTTTAGAAAATACATTTTTATGTTAATTTCTCTTATACATTTATCCGTTACTTACAAATATGATATGAATGATTGATAAACTCTTACAAAATAAATTTAGTCTATTCTATATTTCAATCGTCAATGGGAGCTCTTTTCACCCTTCAGCCACTGTACTCTCGCAATTTAGAGTTATCATTTTTAATATTATTATGATTGGTCATAATTTTAAAATTTGTTGGGAAATCTATGGAATTACATATTAAATATCTAAATTAATAATAAGTATGAAATAAATGGCATCCCACACAAATATAAATAATAATTTTGCTTGAATTAAACACCCAAATCCTATATTATAATATTATGCGTAAGAAAACTTACACACCCAACCATTTTATTATAATTTGGAATTGTTGAAGTATATTATTCACTCATATTTATCAACCATAAGTCACTTTATTAAACCATGATTATTGTAGAATAAAAAAATTATTGTTTGTCAACTGTAAATGGACGACTGTTTATACTCAACCTTTATATAATTGTATAAATAATTAATCTTTGTATAACTCAAAATTATTGTTTATTCAATCAATCTTAATGAATTGAAAGTAGATTATTTTAATTTACAAATATTTTCGCTTCCATGTTTGTAACTATTTTTATTTTTTAAAAAATTCATTAAACAAATAAAGTTGACCAAAATATTCTCTAAATGCCAACCCTTTTAATTAACAAAGTTTAAAAACTTTTAAGGAGAATTGGATCAGAAGTAAATCCTTGATTATGTGTAAACTAATAACACTTCAAAAACCATTTAAGTTGCCTTTCTTTACCCAAAAATATTCTAATCTAATATTTGCTAGATGATTTCAAACCAAATTTAATTTGTTCAATTCATAATTAAATGGTAAAGAAAATATTTTAATGAGTTCAAATAGTTTCATTTTGTTAATAACTTAGTCAAAACCTAATAAACGTGAGGGTATTGGAGTCTCTTGCTCTCCTTGTATTTGAGAGTATTTTCGCTTATTTATTTATTGTTTTAGATTTCTATGCTGCGTTTATCTAGTTTATTAAAAAAAGAAGATCCTCCTTCGAAACATTTCACAAATTCCATGCGAGTTAGATAAACTACGGCATTCATTATTTTTGTATAAACCCATATATATACATATATAGATATATATAGTAACTAAACTATGTCTTCAGGCAACTAGTTAGCCCCGAACTTTGCTTGAAGAGTTTTCGCTACATATGGATTAAGTTGGAATGCCCAGGCGAGAGCATAAGAAGGATCAATTGGTGGATCAGATCCGAAGACTCATCTGCAATTGTAATAACACCAAGATTCTGGCAGCCAAAAGCAGCGATGGCAAACAGCATTGGCTGGTCCAATATTCAGCTGGAAATGAATGAGCCCAATTGGAAACACAAATACATCTCCTTTGTTCAGGGCTTTAGCGGAGAGTGTGTTATTTAGCTGGTTTGATGTCACTAAACCAACATAGAGAGTGGCCTCTAGGACTACTAAGATTTCCGTGGCACGATGGTGACTGTGAGGTGCGTTTGGCCTCTGTTTGCCCCATAGTCGATACGAACTAGAGATATGCCGAGTAGTGTTTAGTCCTGCAATCTGTTCAACATTTGTAGTTGTGACTGTTGAGCCAACTTGATTTGCTATGCTTTGATTTGTTTTGCTTTTAGGGATATTGTGCTATGAAAATCAATCAAAACTACTTATTAAAAAGATTCCACTTCGTTTTAAATTTTTTTATGTCTTTTACTATTTTATCCCTTTATTAGGGGTTTCCCTACCTTACATTTAAGATAAGGTACCCACCACAAGCACTGTAGCTATGTGTGGTGGTACCTTACCTTAAATGTAAGGTAGGGGTTTCCTTTTAATTAGACTTATGATACACAAAGATCAACAATCAATCAATAAAAGGAAAAAAAAAAAATCATTTGTCTGATTTTAATGGTAAAATAAAAAAATTAGACCAAAAATTAGAAAGTTCACCAATCATTGCAATGCCAAAGAGTTTTAATGAGTTTTGAAACGTAAGAAGAGAAATAATAAATTTTCTTGAACAATAGGAGGATTTTGATCATTTTCCCACCGATATAAAGAAAAACGATACACACCACACGTCTGGAACTTGAAATCGTTGATGGCAACACAAAAATCCTGAAGACGGCTAGGGTCAGAGGCTGTGGCCAATGAACAAGCCAAAACCAAGAGAACAGAAGCTACAAGAAATTGAACTCCTTTCATGTTGATTAGCCACATGCAATTGCTTGCTACATGCATGCATATGTTCAACATTATGTGTGTTTGCTCTTGTCAAGCAATTTCACATTAGATTTTGCATAACAAAGAGTAATGAAGAGATAATTAGTATATGTGTGTGTGTGTACGGACAAAATATATGTATAAGAAGAGGCATGGAAAGGCTTAGCTGCTAAATAAAAACAACAATAAATTATGTTTATTACATGGCTACAATCAGCCTGGGGAGAGGTTCATATGAGAACTCTTTTATTACATTAATTAAGATATGATAATCTGGAGTTAAAACAATAAAGCCACTAGTGAAGAGGCCATTTATATTAAAGCTTATTAATTCCTTAATTGCCATTCCTGAACCTATTCTGAAGATCCTTCACTAACTTTGGGTCCAACTGGAATGCCTTGCCAAGAAAATCGGGATTGATTGGAGGATTGGATCCAAAGACTGTGTCGGCTATGGTAATTTCACCGGGGAACTGGCTGTTTAGAGCAGAATAGGCAACTGCATTTGTTTTTCCAATGTTGAATTGGAAGTGAATCAAACCAATTGGAAACACAAAAACATCTCCCTTATTCAGAACTTTTGCGATGAGTGTGTTATTCAGTTGGTCTGATGTCACAAAACCGACATAAAGAGTTCCTTCCAGGACCAACAGGATTTCACTGGCACGGGGGTGAATGTGAGGTGGCCTTTGGCCATATGGCGCATAGTCAATACGGAATGCTGATACGCCAAGGGTGTTGAGTCCTGGAATTTGCTCAACATTTGCATCTGTTTCATCAACACCAAGTCGATTTGCTGTGTTTCCAGGCTTGCCTAGCCCTGAGAAGAAGAAATCTTCTGCTTTCGCAAGCTTGGGGTCCTTGCAGAACTTCCCGTTCACGAACACTACAAGAACACACACACAAACACACACAAAGGGGAAAAAAAAGAATAATTAAGTAGCAGCACAAATTATATTAAAAATTATATCTTTCATCAGTTCAGCTTACTTACCACCATCCTTGGGGTCATCGATGGCTACACAGATATCTTGAAGAAGGCTAGGGTCATAGGCAGAGGCCAAAGAAGAAGCCAAAGCCAAAGCCAAGAGAGCAAAACCTATAAGAAATTGAATTGCCTTCATGATGATTAATTAACAGGATCTACTTATCTCAAACTTTAGACAAGTGTGATTTGAGAATATAGCCACGGAAACTAGCCTATTTATAGAACGGAGTCCATGAACGAGTCTGTGAGTTCAATTTCTTAGTCCTCGAAGCAGGACAAGACTTACAGAGTCCTCATTGGTTATCTTTCTTAGGGCCTGTTGGGTAATTTTTTCCTCTCATCTTAAAATATATTTTCTCTCTCTCATCTTCTTCCTCTCTCTCCCTCGTTGTCAAATCTTATCTCTGTCTCATCTTCTTCCTTTCTCTCCCTTACCAAGTTATACACGTTACTGCTTTTTCCTTTTTTCTCCATCATTTTTTCAATTGACATTGTGCTTTTCTTCAATTTACTCAACTCATTGGAAAGAAACGAGTTGAAGACTTTATGAAAATGGGAGGGAAAGAAATTCATGTCTCTGGCAACAGACTAACAGTCGAGAGTCATGTTCTGTAGATACCGATGTTTCCGGACTTGATTGGTTTGTTGTGGGATTTAACGGAGAATGGAAAAAAAATCCTTTTACCTTTAGAGTTTCATGTAATAACTCATTTTATTCTTATTTTTTAAATAATAATTTAAAAGATATTTTCGTTAATTCACTATTAGTTTAATATCATTAACTAGTAAATCATTAAGGATAAAATAAAATTTTTTTAATTAAAGTGGTACAACTATATTAAAGTAAATTTTTTACAAAATTAAATAACACTGCAAAATATGCAAAATTTATTAATTTTTCTTAAATGAAATCAACGATGAAATAGTTTGATATAGCCACTAAATAATCTCCATAAGCAACAAATTGTAATTAGCACAATATCTTTAAATCATTGGAAGAAAAATTCAAAAATACACAATTTTTATGTGCTTGCATGTGTTGAAAATCTTCTTAATCTTCAACCAATTTTTATTTTTAGCTTTGCCACCACTCTTCTTTAATCTTTATTTTCTCCCCAAGTCCTTACTACTGTCTCCCAAAATGGGCTCACAATACAATTAGAGAGTATACTTATATAAATATGAAAATTGTGATTATTTTTTATAATTAAATCTAGGGTTTATAAGGTTTTCGTACTGCCAAAATAAAGAGAAATGTAAAATAATTTGTTGAAATAGAAGTTTTCATCTTTTTTGGTATTTCTTATTTAGTGAAATTATATAAACATCATTTTTAGTTATATTTCAATCTTTATTTAATTTTTTTTTATTTTCTCTTTAATAAAAAATCTTTTTTTTTACCCTTAATGAATAATTAACAAATGGTATTTAACTAACGGTGAATTAATAGAAAGATATTTTGAATTATTATTTAAAAATAAAGATGAAATAAGTTATTATCTGAAACCTAAGGATGAGAAGGATTTTTCCTTAATGGAGAAGCATGATTAGCCCCTTTTTTTTTCATAGCAACTTTCGTAACTCCTTTAACCATTTTTAGTTCTACTAATGCTTTACTAAGTCAATGCTGCACGTGTTTTTTTTTTACGTGTTAAAGTCACCAAATCATCTGCCTCAAGAAAAAACCTGAAGGCTAGGATCAGAAAGGAACCAAAAGTCTTCCATCTTATTTTCAGTGGTGTTTTGTTAGAGATAGCCTTTTACAATGTCAATCGATATAATATCATTTCAACTTTAATGGCTGCCCGAGGTTTACCGATCGGCAAGCTCATTATTTTTTGATAAAAATTAGTTACCTTCGTTTGTTATATAATCGGGGGGACACTGGAATAAAAGAGAATAATTCTTTTCGACGTTTTAACTATGTAATTGCTCCCCTGTCATTGGGACTGTACCGTTATATATTATTTAGTGTTTGTTTTTTATTTGAAATTTGAATATGTTTAAATTAGTATGAATTTTAAATAAATTTAAATGTATGAATTTGAATAATGTATTTATTTATTTTTTGTAAAAAAATTTGAGAATAAATATTAAGTTATTTTTTAACTTAAAAAATTTAAAAATCAAAACCTTTACATTTGTGTCCTTATAATTTTAAATATTAAAAATATAATGAACATATCAAAGAATATAAATAAGATAGTATTTTATCACAACATAAATGATGCTCCAATGAATGCAACCTATTAATATTCTAAATTAGAATTATATTAATAAAATTTTGTGAAGACAAATAATTCTAGTTTGAAGAAAATAAAACAATAAAATAATAATTCACTACTATATTAGTAAGCTTTATTTAAGTAAGAAGGAAAATAAATTAATTAGATAAAGGTATTGCAGAGAATATTTTTCAATGAGGTGATTCAAAATTTTCACATTAAGTAAAAAGCTAAAAAAAATATTTAGCTTAAAAACTTAATGACTTATCAATCACTACATTTTTTTATTAAATTGAAAAAATTAACAAACTTAGGGTCCATTTAGGATTTATTTCGAGAGATGATTTTTTTGAAAACCAGAGAAAGTGTAGCTTTTTAAAATCTAATTTCGAGAATCGCTTTTATACTTAATACAATTTCATATATATCCTGATATATAGGAAAAAAATCCAAAACCATCCTTATAAATTAGAAAATAAAATTATTAATTTTAAATAGATTATTATTATTACCAATTCTATTGAGATAACAAAATAAAAAATAAAACTAATAATATAAAATATTTATTTTAGTCATCAATTATTATTTATACACACCTAAAAATATTTTATTTACATGTTTATAAATGTATAAATAATTTTTATTCAACAATATGTTTAATTCAGTTATTTACATTCTTAAAACATTTTAACAATAATATTTACCAAATATATACAACTATTTTTAGAACTCACAACATTTTTAAAAATAAATTTTACTAAACATTTAATTGATTCTCTACACAACTAATTATTTCTATAGTCTGGCTAATAACAATTATTTTAAAATTTATAATATTATCAAACTGACCGTTAGTGACTTAATTGATTAAAATTAAGGTGGCGTTTGTTTTTTAACTTAATGACTTAAAGTGACTTAACTTAATTAATTAAGTTAATTAGAAGTGTTTGTTTTTATAATTTAATGAGACTTTTTAGATAAATTTCTTAATGTAAATATTAGTAAATTATAATGCAATTAATAATAATAATCTCTTCCTCTATTCACTTTTTTAATTACAATTAGTTTCATTAACTATATTTTGAATGACAAATTGAATTGATTACGAAATAATAATCTCTTTCAGGCATATGAGCAGGTTTGAGTCACTCAGGTAGTCATGGGAATTTGTTTTCTTTGATTTCTGCACTGGGCATTTTAGGATTATTTGTAAGGGCGTTAATCAAGTATTTTTAATGGGCTTATATGTAAATTATGGTGTGTTTACTTGATGGGAATGGGAATGGGAATGGAGGAATGGGAATGAAACCTATGTTTACTTGGCAAAATGTAATTTGGGAATGGGAATAAAATGTGTGGGTCCCACATAATTTGGGAATAAGGAATGGGAATTCCATTCCCATGGGGGGGTTGGGAATGAAAATATGGGAATGGGAATGAAACATAAATTTACCTTTCTATCCTTCTAATTTTTTCATATTTACTAAATTACCCTTGTTCAAATCACAAATAATTTTATTATTTTAGTTATTATTATTATTATTAAATTTTTTTAACTTTATTATTTTATTTATTATTTATTTTTATTTTTATTTTTATTAATATTATCATTATTAACAATAAAAATAATGATAAAAATAATAATTAATAACAATAATTAATTTATCATTATTAAAACTAATAATAACAATAATTAATAATAACTAAAATAATAAAGTTAATAAATTTAATAAGTATAGTAATAATGTAATTTTTATTATCTAGATACATGTATAAATATTATTATAAAAATGATATTAATTAATAATAATAATAATAATAAATGTTAATAATGATAATATTAATAAAAATAATAAAGTTAATAAAATTTATTAATAATAATAATAATAATAATAATAATAATAATGATTATTAAATTTTATTAACTTTACTATTTTTATTAATATTATCACTATTAACAATAAAAATAATGATAAAATAATAATTAATAACAATAATTAATTTATCATTATTAAAATAATAATAACAATAATTAATAATAACTAAAATAATAAAGTTAATAAATTTAATAATTATAGAAATAATGTAATTTCATTATCTAGATACATGTATAAATATTATTATAAAATGATAAATAATAATAATAATAATAAATGTTAATAATGATAATATTAATAAAATAATATTAACAATAATTAATAATAACTAAAATAATAAAGTTAATAAAATTTAATAATAATAAATGTTAATAATGATAATAATGTTAATAAAAATTAATTTTTATTTTTATTTTTATTAATATTATCATTATTAACATTTATTATTATTAAATTTTATTAACTTTTTTATTTTAGTTATTATTAATTATTATTTTTATTTTTATTAATATTATCATTATTAACATTTATAATTATTATGATTAATTTTATTTTTTAATTAATATCATTTTTATAATAATATTTATACATATCTAGTTCATGAAAATCACATTATTTAATACTATGGATATTTTAATAAATTGATTTTCATTACCATTCCTCATTCCCATTTATTTTACCAAGTAAACACATCAATGACATTTCAGCACATTCCCATTCCCATTTATTTTTACCAAGTAAACATTAGAATCTCATTCCCATTCCTCATTCTCATTCCAGTCCATTCCCATTCCCAGCTCATTCCCACTCCTGCTCATTCCCATTCCTTAGAAATAAACGCACCATTAGATTTTATGTAATGTTAAGGGTTTGTCAACCAAACTGGCAACCATTTAATTGAGAAAAAATGCATTCGTGTCAGTATTTAAAATACGTGTCTCTTTTTGGGAACAATCTTAATATATGTTTCCATTCGAACCTTCCACTTGCTGCTTGACCCATCTAAGTTATGAAAAAGTTTATGAGAAAATGAAAAAATGATTCATGCCCACGGAAATAATAGAACGCCGCCAGCTGTATTGTATGATTCTATGGGCGATTTACCATTTCCTTTTCCTTTATTCTTTTTATTTCGACAATTTATTTCTGACTACTGTATTGCAGGCTTGCAGCCATTAACTGTTTGGATAATTTATCCCATTTTTTTCAAATATAATCCAGATATAATTCTAGATTATGCTGGTAGAAACATCGTCTCAAAGATTCTATTGGACTATCAATAGCTGCATATATCTTGAAGAGGGCTAATTTTTCCGCGATATGCTGGTGGAAAATTTTTGCACCACGTAACTACTATGAATTAGTCTTTGTTGTTTAATTAAGACTCTAATCTCTCTTTCCAGACTGCAAGATAAAATTAAGCTAGAAACATTATATCAAGGTAACGAGGCTGTGCACATTTTCATCAAATATAGTTGTAGACTTTCTGGTCACACATTTTACCATTTAGTCCATAATTTTTCAAAGTACCTATTACGTTTCTAATATTATACTATTATTTTTGAATTATTCTGTTGAACTATACATGTGACCTTTTAACATAGAACACCTTCCATATCTTTTAGTCGGGAATTAAATAAAAAGGGGCGCATCATATTAGATTAAGTGTATATTTAATATAATTTATCTAATAGTTATAAGTATTTATTTAATCCCATAAATTTTTTAAAAAATTATTATTATTAATTGATTGTATTTTAAGTAGAACTTTAAGGATTAAATAAATTTTTTATCTCTACTAATAAAAACTTAAATTTTAAACTTTTGAGAATAAAGATTAAAGAGTCATTTTAAAAAGTTAAATTATCTAAAATGTTTCATTATTTATTTCATAATATTATAACACTTCTCTCTCTCTCTCTATATATATATATATATTAAAAATTTATCTATTAAAATAATTTTATATAATTTTTAATAAAATTCTCGTCGACAACTAAATAATTAAAAAAATTTTAATAAATGTTTCACTTACAAGAATTTTACTAATAAAATTCTATTTAAATAAACCTTATCAGAAAAATTGTACCAAACGAATTAAATAATAAGATTATAATAGTAAAAGAATTCAATAATTGCACTCTTAATGTCACCATTTGAAAATTATTAAGTTAGGAATGAAATAGGTAGTCTGGGAACCCAGCTGGAGGGATTTGCTTAACGTCTTTTCCAATTTTTTCCCAGCTGGAAGGATTTACTAACATCCTTTTCAAGGATTTTCCTACGTTGCATTTAACTGACGTATTCAATATGTACATTACTGCGGTGCAAAGATATCGAACTTTCAGAGCGGCCCGGGTGGTGTTGACATCGTAATAATACCGTATGCTAAAATAATAATATTAGATCTTATACATTATTACGAGATGTGAAGATGGCGGTGGTACGGGGCCACACGCGATGTGTGCTTGCAGTGGCGCGCGTCCAGGTGACGGCGTTACGGTAGTGTGTGTGGCGGCAGCGTGGTGGTCTTGAAACAAAATTAAGCGCGAACACTGTGTGTGCGATTAGAGATGAAAGCGGTAGCATAATGGCGATAATGGCGCGACGTTGGTAAGACGCTTCATTGGTAAAATATCTTAAAATATAAAATATTATAAAATTAAAGTAAAATATCTTAAAATTAAATTTTCAATATATTTTTTAGTATAGACTTTTAAAAATTAATTTAAATCTTAGTTTAAATAAATATTCTAATTTTTTTATATTTATAATTTACTAAATGAATAAATAAATATCATGATTTTAATAAATAAAATCATAATTTTATTTATGATATTTATTAAATGAATAATTTTTATTTATAATATTTAATTTTACTTATGATATTTATTTATGATATTTATTTAATTAATTTTTATGTTTATAATGTATTAAATAAATAAGTAAATATCATAATTTTAATAAATAAAATTATAAATATCATAAATTTATAAATGATAGATAAAAATTTCTGACTTTAATAATGAAAATTATTCATAAAAATATTTTCATATTAATATTAAATCATAACTTAGTTAATATTTAATAGAGATATGTTTAAATAGCCATGATTTATTTTAATTGTTATTTGAGGATTGTACTATTTAATTTTAATTAATTATTATTATGATCTATGGAATTAAATTTATGTATTGTTATCTTATGATTCTTTATTGTGAAATAAAATATATAGTTATGAAATTGTGATAATTAATTGCTCTCTAATAAAAATTAATATGATTATGAATTTTATTATTTTATTATTATTAATATGTTGGTGGGGCAAAAAAAGTCGTCGGTATCGTAGACTTGAATAAAATCGTCAGAATAATCAAAACTTTTTAGGCGGCGTCGAGCGTGGGCTTAAAAAAAAAAGTGGTGGTAGCGCGGCCACATGTGTGTATTAGCGACAGAGCAAGGCTCATCTGGGTAAACGTCTGGGCTCATATAAACAAATGTGGGCGGCGCGCTGCAGCCGCATCAAGTGGTGGGCAGGTATGGTCCATGAAAATCTTAATGGTAGATGGTTGATCTGGCGGTCGGGTTAAGCCCGTCGCCCATATATATTGTGCCGTAATATTAAATCTTACACATAAATATTATTATTGTGTGTGGTGGAACGTTACTTTAAACGCAACGTAGAGCTCCCCTTTCAATTCCGGAGTATTATCTATCAGCTTATTTTGTCAGTTTTTGGCGTTTGGAAAGGCTTTTGGCAAAGATACTGGGTTGGCTTACGTGTAGCGGACTGATCGTGTTGACTTTGGTGGGTAGCACATTTTATTTTACGCGTGTCGAGTTGTAAGCATGTCTTTCACTGTATACACAAGTGTGCGTGGGTCCGCCTACTATTTTATGACAATTATGTGACACTGACAATATTTTTCGTGTTGATCACGAGTTTGAAGTTCTGCTTCTCTCGAAGAAATGGCTCCTTTCATTTATTATTTGTTAAAATTGACATTTTTGTTCCGTTTCCTGCAAGAAAGGTGATTAGATTAAGTTAACGGGGCGACGATGTTTTCCATTAAATAAGTACGAGACAATTTTATTCCAGAGCAGAAATGGCCAATCAAAACAAGGGCCTTCCATGTTCGTGCCGTGACGTATTTTGCTTTAGTTTTTTTGCTCGAATCTTACCCATGCAAACCGTGTTGTGTCTAATAAAAAAAAATACAATAAATTCTTTTTTAATTTTTGAAAAATACATATTAAGTTATTAGTGTATTTTTTTAAGTCATATATTTTTTTAGATCTTTATCTTTATTCAAATTTAAAATAATTAAAAATTTAAAACTTAAATCTATATTTAATAATAATATACTAATAATAGTAAGAGAATATAATATTAATTTTTACGTTTGATCCTTTTGTATTAGTTTTTTATACTTTTTTTAGGAGTTTTTTTTATACTTAACAACAACAATAATAATAAATTTTTTTAAAAAAATTAATTTAGTTGTTAATTTGGACTTATATAGAGTTATAGATCATAATTCACAATAATATTAATAGATATTTATAAAATCATAATATTTATAATTTTATTTATTAAAATCATGATATCAATTATATATTTAATAAATTATAAATATAAATCAATTATAGTATTTTTTTAATCTAAGAATCAAATGAATTTATAAAATTTATTTTCAAGTTATTTGTTAAATAATAAAATTTTAAATTTACTTTTATTAAATAATAAAATATGTTTATTATGAATTTTTTTATCGTATTATGCTCAGTTCATTTCTAATCATATATTTTTTTAAGGTTTGCGTGTATAAAATTTTAAGTTTGATCCAGCCCACATGCATATTGTGTCGTACCGTATTATATAGATACATATTATAGCTTGTGTCATCCACTTCATAGGCAGTCTCTACGCCAGAGTGACAATATGCCACATTGAGTAGAATTGCGTGCTTGTAAAGTTGGATTAATAATTTAATTTAAATTAGTCACTCGGCCTTTGGTCGAGCGGTTAGGGTTGCCGCCCTTCATTTTGGAGGGCAGCAGTTCGAACCCTCTTGTGGGATATTTTTTTTTTTCAATTATATTGAGTGAAGACAGTTTTTTTCCTTAACTATAAGGGAGTGAAATAGACATCTTTTGAAAATTAGTGAGAATTATAAATCTAGACAAAATTTTATTAGTATTAATATTATAATTGACCCTAATAATAGTCTGATCTATAAATATTAATTATAATCTTATTAGAGTTATAATTTAATAAGATGTAATAAAAAAAATAATTTAATTTGAATTGACATCTATACAGTTGTCGGCTAACCAATGTTTCTGCAGAAAAAAAGTACTTCAGAATTATTGGTAGCGTCTTGTCATAAATATTTTTAATCTGGGTAGTTGGTGAAATAGTTTCGGCTGCTATTCTCTTCACCGCTAGAGCCTAGAGATGGAGTGAAGCAGAAATGGAAACGTTCTAGGTTAACCTACCTAGTCCGACTATGGTCTCAACACATCAGATCGATCAACGAACATCACATCAATCAACGCCATTATCGTTATCAAAGCTAAAAAAACACAGGAAGCTGAATGATTAGATTACATTTAACTCGTAATTAAGAAAGCAGAAATTAAGCAATAATTAAGGGTTTATAAAACACTTAATTGCAGACCACTAAACAAGAGAGTTATAAAAGTGAAAGAAGTTTGATAATAATTAAGCGCTTGTAACCGACAACGTTTGCTACGGGCAAAAGACCCGTTTACATCAATTTTAATATAGTATCGTTTAAATTTTAAGTTCTTTCAAATATTTGAAGGATATTAAACTCTCATATTGAAAGAAAAATTACATTCACTCAAGTTATGAAACAGGAAGAAAATCTGAATTAAGCACTCTGATATATAGAAGCGCAAAATGGCTGGCCCCTACAGCGTTTATACGGTTCTATAACTAACCACAAACTCATCACATTACAATCGTGTGACAACTGACCCCACATGAAGAACACTATTGTGCAATAGGGATTATAATTGTATGATAAATGACTCTTGATAAATTTAAACAACTAATAGAAATTAAAATTTAAAATTTGTATTTTTAAGTTTTTTCAATATCTCAATGTTATTCTCACACATTTAATTAAAATTAAATCAATTTTAATAACATATAAAAACATATCTCACTTACGAGTTTTGATAGGCCTAAAACCAAACTTTAGAAAACACATTTTTATGTTAATTTCTTTCATAAATTTTGCGTTTGACAAGATAAAAATATATAACAGATAACCAAACCAAAAATTTTCACGAAATAACTAATTAATTAGTTAATCCAAAGGTACTTTGGTTAATGTGTAGAATGGGTTGAATAAAGTAATTTATAATATTTTTCAACAAAATTTAGTCCATTCTATATTTCTCTCCTCAATGGAAGTTCTTTCCACCTTTCGGCTAATGGACTCTCGCAATTTAGGGTTATTATTATTACTTTCGGCTAATGGACTCTCGCAATTTAGGGTTATTATTATTATTACTATTATTACTGGTTATAATTTTAAAATTTGTTGGGAAATTTGCGGAAGGGTGGAGCGATTTAAACTCAAAATTTTGCTTTCTACACCCATTTTCTCAACACACCCACAATATAAAATTGAAAAATAAAATTATACTCTATGAATCCTTCAAAAATCCAAAAATAACCCTATATTATCTTCGTTCACCTTTTTCTTCCCTCCCCCTTCTTATACTGTATTGAATGGTGACATCAACTTTGATTCACCTTGCTAATATTAAAAACTATCTTAATTCGTCAAGCGTAATTTCTAATTTCCTCCCTTAAGGTTTACCGTATCTCCACTTTGAGAGATTGTATCCCCTACCGTTAACTGGACCGTTTGTTGACTGATTAAATAACCAAAATATCCTTATACCGTAATCAGTAACTACCGCCAGCTTTTCGAAATCATCTCCAATTTCAGGTATAATAAAAAACCCAATAACAAAATCATTGACGCAACTAGCTAGCCTTAAAAAATTGCCACAAAATACGAATTCCATGAACTCATTCACTTAGCTTTCAATAAAGTCATGCAAAATTTGTATTATTACCTCATCTTTTAGCCTCCAAAATCTTTCTCCAGTTAAATAATAGGCAACTAAAACCCAAATTGGATCATGCATGTGATATTATAAAAAGAAAAAGAAAAAACAAAAATCATCTCCACAAACCTACATCATCAATAACAACGAGCAACATTGTTCATACTTACCTTTACTTTCAACTAGTCTCGTCACCATTTGAAGAAAAAAATACTTTCGCTGATGGCAATTTGTCCAATTGATTTCTTGAATGGGTATCCGTGGTCATCGATTCAAATTTGGTTCATCTTCATTTTGTTATGTGCAGCAACAAATCCCTTCAAAGCATTTCTGTGAGGAATTGAAATGGGTTCTGAGTTTTGTGGCTTCGATCTCCATAGAGAAGAGCATAGTTTTTGTAGTTTTTGAATAAAAATACAATGGATAAAAGCATGCTTATGTTGTTAAACCAATGGACCTTAGAGTGTTGTATTTACTTTACAATTCCCGAAGTGTAAAGATTTGAAATTGTTTGAATACTTAATCCAAAAAATATGGGGTCCGCTTAAGATACAGTGGCTGTATCTCATACAGCCACTTTTTTTTTTCCAGCACCGGTACTATTGGAATATAACCCAAAATTTCGACATTTAACGAATTTAGTAGGAATATCAAACATAAAACTGGTGGAAAATAAGTTGAAACATATGAACCTATAAATGAAAAAGCTTGACCAAAATCAGGAACTAATTTAACAAAAAAAATTAATTTGGGTATTCAACCCAAATAACCGGAATCGTATCAAGTTAATTGGAATATTAAACGCAAAATCAGTGAAATAATAGTTGAAATATATATACCTATAAAGGAGAAAGTATAACCAAAATTAGGGATTTCCTTAACCAAAAATAAAATGATGAAAAATAAATTTGGTACATAACCGGAATAATTGGAATCTTACCACATTAATAGGAATATCCAACACAAAAGTAGAGGAACAATTAGTTGAAACACATGAACCAATAAGAGAGAAAGTGCAACAAAAATTAGGAACTCATCTAACGGAAAATAAAAGCTATTTGGAATATAACCCAAAATTTCACCATTTCACGAATTTAGTAGGAATATCAAACATAAAACCGGTGGAAAATAAGTTGACATATATGAACCTATAAATGAAAAAACTTAGCCAAAATCAGGAACTAATCTAACAAAAAAAATTAATTTGGGTATTCAACCCAAATAACCGGAATCGTATCAAGTTAATTGGAATATTAAACGCAAAATCAGTGAAATAATAGTTGAAATATATAGACCTATAAAGGAGAAAGTATAACCAAAATTAGGGATTTCCTTAACTAAAAATAAAATGATGAAAAATAAATTTGGTACATAACCGGAATAATTGGAATCTTACCACATTAATAGGAATATACAACATAAAAGTAGAGTAACAATTAGTTAAAACACATGAACCAATAAGAGAGAAAGTGCAACGAAAATTAGGAACTCATCTAACGGAAAATAAAAGCTACTTGGAATATAACCCAAAATTTCACTATTTCACGAATTTAGTAGGAATATCAAACATAAAACCGGTGAAAAATAAGTTGAAACACATGAACCAATAAGAGAGAAAGTGCAACGAAAATTAGGAACTCATCTAACGGAAAATGAAAGCTACTTGAAATATAACCCAAAATTTCATCATTTCACGAATTTAGTAGGAATATCAAATATAAAACCGGTGAAAAATAAGTTGAAACACATGAACCAATAACAGAGAAAGTGCAACGAAAAATTAAAAAAAAAAAAGTGGCTGTATGAGATACAGCCACTGTACTATATGATGACTCAAAAATATGTCATTACTAATTTGCCTTCTTAGTCTAACATTATAGGAAACTACATACTAACGACTGGGGAGAAAAGTGGAGATACGGCAAACCTCAGGAAGGAAACTAAAAGTTACCGTATTGTCAAATCCACGAGGAAATAAACTTTGATGATGTGCACCAATAAATTGAAAATTTTGAGCCAACAACAAATTACTAAATATATTACGGATGGGTTTACATTGAAATTGTCCATTTCTTTTTCATCCATTGCCTTTCACGAAAATCTTTATAATTTCATATTATAACTACAAGATGCAAAAAATTCTTCATGTTTTTTCATCCATCGCCATAATTGGCATAGAGTTCATTAGCTTAATTAACTATTAGTTATACATATCAAGGAGTCTATTTTTCCTTTTAAGTCTTGAATCATCAAATTCAGTTATTTCTATTTTTCGATTTTTCTATCTGATTGTGTATTTTTATGAGATGCAGAAAATTATTTTTAGCTTAGGCATAATTTTCATTTTCTCAGCAACTAAGTTTTTTATTTTTTGGGTTTGTCCTTAATGGTAATTGTCATAATGAGTAATCTGACAATAAAAGTTATTGTGAAATTATGGGTGTAAAGAGTTGTTTTGTGAATTTAAATAACCTCACCCATTGCGGAATTATATATTAAACATCTAAATTAATAATATGTATGAAATAATGGCATCCCACACAAATATAAATAATACTTACTCTTGAATTAGACACTCAACTTATATGATAATATTATGCGTAAGAAAATTTTACGCCCATCATTTTATTAAAAAATTGGACTAGCTAAAGAATATTATTCACTCAGATTTATCAACCATAAGTCACTTTGTTAAACCATGATTATTGTAGACGAAAATCACCTTAATATATAAATGGACGAACTGTTTATACCAACCTTTATATAGTTGTATAAATAATTAATCTTTGTATACTTAAATTATTGTTTATTCTATCAGTCCTAATGAATTGGAAGTGGATGATTTTAATTTGCAAATGGTTTGGCTTCCATCTGTAACTATTTTACCTTTTCTTTTTAAAAAACTCATTAAACAAACAAAGTTGACCAAAGTATTCTTTAAATGCCGACTGCTTTTAGTTAGTAAAGCTCAAAACTTTAAGACGAATTGGGCCTGAAGTAAACTTGATCAAACTGTTAACCGTAAAAACCATTTAAATTGCCTTTTAACCCAAAAGTATCCTAATCCAATGTTTGTTATATGATTTCGAACTGTCGAATTATCCAACCTATAACTAAATAGAGGGCGAGAATATTTTAACAAGTCGCATTGTGATTTCGGTTAAGATATATATTACAACACATAATTTAAACAAAATAATTATTAACCAATTACATGATAGACATTATGCATTACGTATGTAATCATGCATGGAAGAATTCTATCTCTTGTAGCATTCATCTGCGACACTTATGGAGATAAATCAATATATTAGTGGTGGCCTACTAGTGTAACCTTCTAAGTAGGTAACCAAAACATGAACATCAAAATCCCAAAATAAACTATCACTTGCATTTTTCTCAATAAAATTATGTAAAGCTCAACATGCAATTGGAATTAGCCGTTGCTATAATTATGCATATCCCTTAAAATTGAAAATCGCGCTTTTAAAACACCAAAGCATCGCTCTATTACATTACGCAATGATGAATGTCTATAATTAAACAGCTCTTGGGGACCTCTGGGTGCTCGACCTGCTCCTCTATAATCACGTAAATGATATCTGTCACCTCTATATGGTGTCAAAAATCCATTCATATTTATGTATCCAGAATCCAGAATTGCAAAAAGCCCAATTTACCTAAATTATTTTGTCTCAATTTAAACAAAAAATTTTACAGTGAGGCAATAAATTGGATATAGAACTCGAACTCTTGCTTTTATTATCTATTTTATAGATAAAGAGCTTTGCTTATAGCTTCAATTTCACCTAACAACTTCACATTACTGAAAAACCGCTTATGTTCTTCCCACCTTCAACTTTCGACACCATTTACCAACTCAAACAAATAATTCAGAATTGCAAATAAAATACAAAAATTTACCCAGAATTGCAACATGATGTATTTTAATCATGTTGTATTTTGACAACATGATCTTACTCACACAATCAACTTTCAACGGTTTGGCTTCTACCCATCCAAAAAATATCAAAATCCAGAATAGCAATTCTAAATTTATATATTTTCCAAGTAATAAAAAGTGCAAACAAAAACCTGAAATACAAATTCCAGAATAGCGGCACTTGATCACAAACAAAATTTATGCACTTAATGAAAGAAATTGAAAAAATAAGACAATTGACAGATCCGGCATCGGCCAAGTGACAGATCCGGGAGACCAAACGGCCAAGTGACAGATCCGGGAGACCAAACGGCCAAGTGACAGATCCGGCCAAGTGACAGATCCGGGAGACCAACGGCGAAGTGACAGATCCGGGAGACCAACAACGGCTGGGCGAAGATGGAGCAGCATTCTGGCGGAGAGCGGCGGCGGCAGCGGAATGACGGGCGGCGGCGGCAGTCGGACAGGCATCGCAGTTGAGATGAAGTTGCGGCGGCGAGGCGAAGAAACGGTACAACGAGAGAGTAGATCGGGAGAGATAAGGAGAAAGAAAATGTTGTTGGAGGAAGAAAAGGAGAGAAAATGTTGTTGCCGTGTCTAGATTGAGGAAGATGAGAGGGAGAGAAAGGCCGAAGAAGAGGAGATGAGATAACGAGCAACTGAGGGAGAAGAGAAAATGTTGCCGTGTCTAGATTTTAATTTGTTTTTTAGTTCAGTTTGTAATCTTTAGAAAACATGTTAAACATGTTTTCCCATTTCTAGTTATAATGTTGGATCCGAATTTGGTGTTTTCTAATTTGTTTTTTGAATCTATTCTACCAAACAAGTTTTACATGTGTATTGTGAAAACAAAAATAAAAACAGGTGTTGAAAAATGGTACCAAACTGGCCCTAAGTTTTTTGTTTTTTGGGTTTGTCCTTAATGGTAATTGTCATAATGAGTAATCTGACAATAAAAGTTATTGTGAAATTATGGGTGTAAAGAGTTGTTTTGTGAATTTAAATAACCTCACCCATTGCGGAATTATATATTAAACATCTAAATTAATAATATGTATGAAATAATGGCATCCCACACAAATATAAATAATAATTTTACTTGAATTAGACACTCAAATCCCATATGATAATATTATGCGTAAGAAAATTTACGCACACTATCATTTTATTAAAAATTGGACTAGCTAAAGAATATTATTCACTCAGATTTATCAACCATAAGTCACTTTGTTAAACCATGATTATTGTAGAATGAAAAATCATTCTTGTCGAGTATAAATGGACGAACTGTTTATACTCAACCTTTATATAGTTGTATAAATAATTAATCTTTGTATAACTTAAAATTATTGTTTATTCTATCAGTCCTAATGAATTGGAAGTGGATGATTTTAATTTGCAAATGGTTTGGCTTCCATCTTTGTAACTATTTTACCTTTTCTTTTTTTAAAAAAAACTCATTAAACAAATAAAGTTGACCAAAGTATTCTTTAAATGCCGACTGCTTTAGTTAGTAAAGCTCAAAACTTTTAAGACGAATTGGGCCTGAAGTAAATCCTTGATCAAACTGTTAACCGTAAAAAACCATTTAAATTGCCTTTCTTAACCCAAAAGTATCCTAATCCAATGTTTGCTATATGATTTCGAACTAAGTCGAATTATCCAACTTATAACTAAATAGAGGGCGAGAATATTTTAACAAGGTCACATAGTTTCACTTTATTAATAACTTGGTAGAAGCCTAATGAAAGTGAGGGTATTAGAGTGTCTGGCTTTTTTTTTGTATTTGAGTATTTTTATTTATTTATTTATTATTTTAGATTTCTGTGCTATATTTATCCTTTTTTTAAAAAAAAAATCTCCTCTATAACATTTTTCAAATTCCATGCAAGTTATGTAAGAACTACGACATTCTTTATTTTCTATATACGCGGATACAAGGAACATGGAAAGAGGTTCACAAGAAACCTCTTTGATTATTATTATTATAATTACAGCTTTCACTACATATGGATCAAGTTGGAATGCCCTAGCAAGAGAAAAAAGGATCAATTGGTGGATTGGATCCGAAGATTACATTGGAATAATTTTCAAAGTAAATGATGTCTTATTACAAAGACATATCTAATTAATTATACTTTATAGAAGAGCTAACTTTTCACCCAAGGATACATCCATTAATGGTGGCATTTCATTTAGAATGGTGATAGTTTAATTTGAACTATTGATTAAGATTAAATCTTGATCCAATGGCCATGAATGAGGGAGTATTATGAAAGGTGACTACCCAAATGCAAAGGCACAAGTATATCTACAAATAAAGGCCATGCCATGTTTAGGCCATTTAGACATGGAACTACTGATCCTATACTCGTCTTTTCTTAGCCCTCTTTTCTAAAACGAATTTTATCATACAGTGTATATTTTTATGCATCAAATGTCTAATTTATTGTTTACTACAAGAACATTATATTGATTATTGAAAGTCTTGCAACATTCAAAAGTATTCAGATTTGCTTTTGTCAATGCACAATGCAAGCAAACAAATAACGCATCATTATATTCTAGACACGTGTTTGTACATCACTCAATTGGTGGAGCAAATAACATCTTAAGAAAAACAACATTTATAATGTGCATTGAAGTACACATTATTTTTTTGCAATTTTACCTATTATTATTATTTTCTTTGCACCTATAGAGTTGTACACGCATTATTTTATTATAATAAAATTCTATCATTATTACTGCAATTCTCTACATTTACCATTTCCCACAAATATATACTCCAACAATCTTAAGACGCCATTTGTGCAGCAATGGCACCAAGTTTATCTCTTTGACAATTTGCAGTTCAATTTGTCAAATAAGAGCGATTCGATGGTGGCAACTTTGTACATCAGTAGAAAAAGTTGTATTTTTTTATTAACAAGCCTTAATGTGGTTTATGTTCTCACAACACCAAAGCCTAAAAAATGTGAGGATGAGATATTAGCAGAAACTAGAGCACGATAGAAGTGAGAGCAAGATGACTACACATGCGAAGGACAAATTTGCAACGCCATATTTGATATTGTATCACAACAAACCCACAATAAAAGAAATATAGGACTTATTGGAGGTTAAGTACATGGTGGAAGATGCCACAAGTATAATATCCTAAGCTTCTAAATTTTTTAATTATAAAATATAGGACTTAATGCGATCTAAAAAATGTGAGCAAGATGCCACAAGAAATATAGGACTTATTGGAGGTTAAGTACATGATGAAAGATGCCACAAGTATAAAATCCTTAGATTCTAAATTTTTTAATTACAAAATAGTTGATAATGAATTTGTAATTGAATAATATATTGAAATTTTGCATATTCTTAATCAATTCAACCAAGACAACATGAAGATGGACGGGCTTTTTATTGTTTCTTTAATTATTGATAAATGCCTTCCCTCTTAGAAAGACATAAGAAAAGTTTTAAACATAACAAAGTCTTAAGCTAAAGTTTTTGTATTGAAAAGGAACTTAAACTATATAATCTTCAGGAATAAGCTGCTACATCCTCTAAAATTAATGTTGTGGAGGAGGTGAAGGAGTTTAAGTATTCTAATTACCCTAAGAATAACTAAAAGAGAAAGTTTAATTCTTAAGAGAATCAAAACAATAAGAAGAAAAAAGGAGTACATGCACTACTATAAAAAACTTGGCCACTTCAAAAAAGATTATCAACTTCTTAAGAAACAAAAAGAAGTTTCGAACACAATTTTATGCCCATGATATTGAGATTCATGTTCTTGAAGATGATAATAGATGTGGATAGATTCTAGTACAACCAAGCATGTGTGTAAAACTCATAGCCTTTTCACATCTTACAAAGTAATGGATGATAGGAATGTTCTTTACGTGGGAAATTCCTTCATGCAACAATTAAAAGAAAAGGCAAGTACAACTAGAGTGTACTTATGAAAAAATCTTAACTCTTACTAATATTTATCATATACCTAAAGTTAAGAAGAATCTTGTATCTAACTGCCTCCTAAATAAAATTGGTTTCAAACTTATATTTGAGTAAAAAAAATTTATATTATCTAAAGGTTGTACCTTTGTTTGGAAAGGATACATGTATGAAAGAAAGTTTAAACTTGTATTAATAAAATGAATGTTTCTTCTACTTACATGATTGACTCATTATTTTTGTGACATAATTGTTTAAGACATGTGAATATTAAAAGATTGCATGATATAGCTATTTTAGAATTAATTTCTAAACATGAAAATGACATGCATGGAAAATATAAAGTGTGTGCATAAACTAAAATCATAAGAACTCCTTTTTCAACAATTGAAAAAACATCTTCTTTGATGCATTTAATTCATAGTGATATATGTGACATGTATAGTAGTCTTATTAAAGGTGGTAAAAAATATTTTGTAATGTTTATTGATGATTTTTCAAAAATATTGCTATGTGCACTTGTTACCTTCTAAAGATCAAATGTTAGCCAAAACTAAAATTTATAAAAATAAAGTTGAAAATTTTTATGACATTCAAATTAAATGCATAAGAAGTGATAAAAGAGATGAATATGCATTTTTTGCATTTTGTGAAATTGTACATGAAACTAATATTGGATACACACTACAATAAAATGGCATATCTAAAAAGAAAAATATAACAATAATAGAAATAGTTAATGCTATGCTTTTTAATATTGGGCTTGGTAAAGGCTTTTGCGATGAAACTCTTTTAACTACATGTCATATCTTGAACAATGTGCCTGGTAAGAAAACAGAAGCAATCCCTTATGAATTATGAAAAAACAAAAAGCCTAATCTTTCACTCCTACAAAATTAGTCAATAATGACAGTTCTAAACGACATAAGATGATGGTTTTAAAACTGTCATCTTAGGCAGCGTCATTAAAAGGAATATACTTTTTATGACAGTTCAATAACTATCATTAAATGTATATTTCTAATGATGGTTATATGAAATAACCGTCATTTAATTTTTTTTAATGACAGTTCTTTTGAAAAAAACCTTCATTAAATCCATCATTTTAATCACAATTTATTGTAAAAACCGTTATTAAATATTAAAAAAATATTTAATGACGGTTTTAAAAAAGAACCATCATCTTTGTTGTTGAACACTACATTTAATGACGGTCCTTTTCAAATATCCGTCATTATTGTTGTTGATTATTAAAAAATAAATAAATATGACAATTTCAGAACCATTTGAAGCCCCTATTTTAATTCTAATTTCCTGTTAAATTCTTTACAATTTTTTTCCACAATTGTTTCATATACAAAAAGATAGCTCTACAAAAATCTCCAGCAGTCATTGAACTTCAACAAAATATCAATTAGCTTTAACATCAAAATTCTCACAACTCTTTAATACCTACTAATGAATCTACTCACAACCAATAAGATTGGCATGTATGAGTACATCTAATTTCTCATCAAGTCTTCAATTGCAAACGAATCTCACCACCGTTAGCAATCTACATCATTCTTACAAAGAAAAAATAAAAATTAACATAAGTTCATAGATTATTAGTCATAATAATTAAATCGTTTTTAGTGACTTAAGTTGTAAACAAAGTACCAAATCATTATTAATTAATAGACTTACATCAAATTTATCAACCATGTGTTTATGTAGTAACAAGTTGCTATGTTATACATGTAGGCCACTCGCATTTAACTTTATCAATCTCTCCTTCAGTGTAAATTTCAGTTCTGTAAAAATAAAAAATAAGAAGTATATTACTCTAGTTCCAAACTACAAAAATAAGTATTTGATTATAAACGACAATACATTTTCCAAACTAGAGACAATCACAAAGCTTTTAAGCTTCTAAATCACAAATTATAGGTAGAGCAATTTAGAATTAAAATACACTATAGCAATGATGACTTACATCCGCTATTTGCATAGACTATCACTCAAGTCTAGTGATTCGATATTCTCAATTGATGAAAATATGCAACATGTTTAAAATAAATCTTGCATGCTAACACATTAATAAATATTGAGCAAAGAATTTGTACCTTTGCCCCTGGTCAATTTGATAATGATCTCGAAAATTTTGATGGCCATGAGAAAATCAACGACCAACATTTTATTATTGATGTTGTCGGAGGATTACCAAATTGAGAAGGAAGTGCTAAAATCTTGAATGGCGTTGAGAACTTAAAAAATCTAAAATGTAACATTCAAAATAGAAAGAAAATATAATTATCAATACTCAAACATATTCCACGCTTTGTGGCTTAAAAACTTGAGTGGAAACCCCAGCAAAAAAGAAAAGTAGAACAGTGTAATTTCACTGGTATTTTTGGTGCTCTCATGCAGTAAAAACATAATAGTCTTACTGCAAAGTTTTTGCAGCTGTTTTGACTGTATAACAGCGGCAAAAACAGCAAGGAAAATATAATTTGGCTGCTGTTTTTACTGTTGTCAAGCGGTTAAATAGAGCAGTCTTGCTGCAAAGATTTTGCAGCTGTTTTGACTGTATAACAACAGCAAAAACAGCAAAAAAACTATAATTTGGCTGCTGTTTTTACTGCTGTCATGCGGTAGAACAGAGCAGACTTTCTGCAAGTTTTTGCTGCTGTTTTGACCGTAAAACAGCAGGGAAAACAGGAAAAAAAACTTTAATTTGGCTGCAGCAAAAACAACAGAAAAGCTATAATTTGGCTGCTGTTTTTATTATTATCATGCAGCGAAATACAGCAGTCTCACTGAAAAAATTTTGCTGCTGTTCTTATTGTATAACAATAGCAATACATCACCTTAAATAAGAGAAAAAAATTCTTTCAGCTACTGCACATTAAATTTAATTTAAATTAAATCCTTCATTAGAGAGTGAGAGATTGATTCTATAGAATAAAGAGAAATTAAGATAATTCATATATTATAAGCCAGTATTTTCACCATGACTGGCAATTTCCACAAGCAATTCATTTGCTCTTTTCCATGAGGACTCATCAGAACTGAATAAGCAAACAACACCATTATAAAACAATGAATGAGCAAAACCTAGGTTATGAGCAGCACAGAAGTGCAAAAAGAAAAAGGGAATGTCTTTCTCTGTAAATGCATGTAGATAGATGTTTGCAGATGCATGCAATGGAAAGAAGAATGTCTTTTTACATTCTCAAGGCTCCAATTGAAGCACTAACAGGTACATTTATGCAAAAATATAAGAAGAAAATAATGTATGATACCTGTAGTCCCTGAGGAGTAAGCAAATGTATTTCGATACGTGTACATTTCCTGAAAGAAGATAGAACTATAAATAGACTGCCAATGGATCAAAATGCACTTCCAACACAAAATCCAATTAAATTTGAAGATGGCGCAAAACAATTAGTTAAAAATTATACTCGTGACACCAGAATGAATCGCATAACAATTCTTTCACAGAGCTTTCAGCACATATATAGCTCAAAAATCAGATTTAGCACAATCAACGCCAAAGCAAAGCAGTATACACTAAATGGGAACAAATTTTTTCTCAATTACATTAGTATAAGTCGAAAAAATGCACTTTCAAAATGAATTACAACTTAATAACAACAACAACAACAACAATCAACTAAAAAGTAAGCAAGAATCATAAACAAACAATTTATAAACCAAATGAGATGAAAATTTCTTTATTAAATTAATAGAAGGTCAGTTGACAGGAAATAAAAAGAACAAACAATAATTGGATAAATCAAAACCCTAGAGCAAGAAAATACAATAAGAAGGAAGCATCTGAAACAAGAAAATGAAATCAACAGCTCACAGTCTCCCGCGGCCGGCGCGATGGCTACGGTTGAACAAGGCTACAATGACACCTGCTGTCGATGAGGTGCCTGAATCACGATCATTGCCGCGAACTAGCTAGGACTCTGAATCACGACCACGATCTGCCCTACGAGCTAATAAAAAAATTTGAATCGATTGGCAGCGGTGGATGGTGCGTGAGTAATGGGCTGACGATAGTGAAATTGACAGAGTGAGACGATGAGACTGGAGAGGGAGATGGTGAGACCGTGAGGGAGAGAGAGAGACCAACGATGGAGAGAGTGAAAGTGAGCATGAAAGAGAGCGAGAGATCGGAGATTGAGAGAATGAGAGTGAGCGTAAGAGACAGAGAGACCGGAGATGGAGAGAATGAGAGTAAGCGTAAGAGACAGAGAGACCGAAGATGGAGAGAAGGAGAGTGAGCCTGTGAGAGAGGGTGGCTTGGCTGCTGCCGCGCTTGTAGAATTAGAAATTAGGTCATGATTTTTTTATTTTTTTTTTTTTAGCCGATTAGGATTCTTTTAATAAATATTTTACATATAATGACGGTTACATCTAAAACCGTCATTGTTATTTGTTACTTAAATGACGGTTCTTTACAACCGTCATTAATGCTTTAATAAGAATATAACGACGGTTTTTATATATGACCGTAATTAAAAATAAGATTATATTTTATATTAATATTTAATAATTGTTATATAATCAAACCGTCGTTATAAATATTATATTTTTAATGATGATTTTTATATAAAATTTTTATATTAAAATGATCATTAAAAATAATTAAAAGAAAAGTTATATTTGAACTTGATATTTAATAATTATTATATAATATAACTGTCATTATAAATATTATACACTACTAACTATTTTTATATAGAATCATTATTAAAAGTAAGACTATATTTTACCTAAATATTTAATGATTGTTATATAATAAAACCGTCATTGTAAATATTAAATATTATGACGGCCCATATAATAATAGTCATCAAATACTTTTAATATATGGATCATTGTTTTTTATTTTTGTAATAATATTTCTTGCTTAAGGGTTTGGGATTAATTCATTATAAGAAAACAAGTAATAGATGACAAATAGTTTGTGATAAATTCATAGAAAAATGATTTATATCATAAAAATATAATAGTCTCGTGATAGAATTTCAAGTCTATCATGAATTAATGGTGGTTTTGTGATAGACTTATTGTCGATTAAGAATTCACGATAGATTTATGATAGAAATTTATTCTATCAAGAAACTATGATAAAAATATGATTGTGACCATTTTTGACCAAATATTAATATATTATTTTATTTAAAAACCAAAACAGTAGCATTTTAAAATTTACTCAAACGGCGCATTTTTTAAAATAAAACAATAAAAATAAAAATCAAACCGTATAAAAATTAAAAAACAAAAACAAAACGAACACTTTCCAAACATGGCTCCCCCATTAGAAAATTTTTCGTTTTGCCTCTCTTTTCTCTCTACAGCAAAAAACTTTCCCTCTTCTGATTTCCTTCAATCCTTAAGCCACAATGACAAAACAAATACCAATTAGATCAATTCTCTTCGCGTTCAATATGCTACAAAATCCAATTTTTTCACTCTATTCGTTTTTAGTTTCTCTAATTAACCTTATATTACTACTATTAATTGAAACTATTAATTGAAACTATTAATTGCCAATTCCATTCACCGATTGTTTTAGTTTGGTGCAGTAAGTTCAGTACGATATTTCACTTGCTTGCATTTGTTGTATGTTTTATTTGAGATTGTGGAAATTTTTAGTTTGGGGTTTTTATCTATGATTTGGTTTGAGATTTAGTTTTTTTTTTAATAGATAAGAGCTGAGAGGACTTATCATAGTCACCATGATTCAATTTCTTTGATTAACCCTAAATTGCTGCCAATGAAACCTGATAGGTTATAAATAGTCATATTATATTTTGTTTAATTCCCTCATATTTTGATTGATCTTGTGCTAATTTGTGGAAATTATGTTTGATTTGATTTAGGAGATGAAACATGGAGGTTATGATGAAATTTGGACAAAAAGGGCTTAATTTGGGCTTTGCAAACGTGGGCTGACCATTGGCTGGAAGGATTCGGTTCTAGCAATCAGAATTGGAAAAGGATTTGGTCTCCTAGCACAAAGAGGAAGAAACCGTGAGACAGAAAAAGGGGCCAGCAAGAAAGGCATTATAAAAGAAAAGCTGGGGCGTGCAAGAGGACGGGACTTGGTTGGAAGAAAAGTGCGTGAGAAAGGAAGCAAGAAGCGGCTGCAGCATTCATCAATCAATTCTTTTGTTTCCTTTGACCACCATGTGTGGCTAAGGTTTTAATTCCAGTCCAAGGGTAAATCAATTCCGATTGTTATTTTGTGAGGCTTTGAACTTAACAAGAATTTCTTCAATCCAAGTAATTTTTATTTTCTTGTTCTTATTTTCTATGAATTATTTTTATTGATTGAGTTGACGCCTTAATTCAATATTTATTTTTCTATCGCTAGTCAGGAGTTTGTGATCCGTAATTGTCATGAATGACTGAATTGAGTAGCAAGGAGTTGGCTCATGTGTGTGTATATTGATGGCCACAATTACATAGCTTGCATGATAGGCTCTAGGGAAATAAAAATAAAAATTGATTAAATTGGAGTAATCTGAATTAATTGATTTTGTTTTAGTCATTCTCACTATTCTTAATGCTATCACTTAATTTGATATGGAACGATGATGCCCAGTTAAATTAGTGATAAGTTTGGATTTGAGCGATTGTTTGAGTCTATTATATTAGGAGAATAATTGCTTTTCATGATTTCGATTAAGTAGACTAAGTTCTTGGATTGAGTAATTTATATTTTTGCCTATGATCAAAATTGCAATTGGATGGAATTTACACCCTTGGATTGGAAGTTTGGTAAGATTGATTTTCCTTGTTTAAATTTAAAATCTTGTTTTATTTTGTTTTATTTTATTTTATTGATTTCTTGTTAAAAAGAACAAACTCAAAATCCAGAAAAACGGCTTTCTGGATTTCCCAAACCGGTTAGCCGAATAGCATCAGAATCGAGAAGACCAACAACCGGGCTACCGGTTTCATTAACCGGTTAGCCGGATAACTCCCAGAATTCTTCAAATCGCAAACGGTCTTCCGGTTTCCACTAACCGGTTAACCGGTTAGAGTCAGTAAGTGGACAGCAAGCAACCGGTTTGCCGGATTCCCTTATCCGGTTAGCCGGATATTTCCCAGAAAATCAAACAAAGTAAACGGCTATCCGGTTTGAGGCAGCAAGCTCGAAAAATCTAAAATTCTTGGGAAATTATTTTTTGTTTTAAACTTTGAGAAATTAAATACATAGTTCTCTTGGGATTCGACCTGGTTCCACTATTTCTACAAGTTAGTTTAGGTGAATCAGTATTTATTTTGAAGGGCTTCGACAACTCTGTCAAAACCCTAATCACCATTTCAGTTCATCATTTAACTTGAGTTTGTAGCTGTAAGTTCAGTCGTCCCTCTCTCTTAGTCACATTTTTTCATGTGTTATATGATTTGGTTTATCTTATTTAGTTTTTTTTTTTTTTTTCTATGGGTGTGGTATTTTTCTATACTTATTTTGTTTGGTACAAGTGTTTGCCTAGCATACATCCTTTTTTCCACAAATAGTGTTTATTTTGGACAAGCTCAATTTCTGGAATGAAACATTTGACATTTGACATTTGACATCTCGTACATGATAGTAACATATATTATTTTGGGACATGTTAGGAAGTAAAGATAGTAATGCCTTTCTGTTTTGTTCATTTGATTAGCTGGATTTAATGATGCCGTTGGATTTTTTGTAGTAGCATTCTGTTGACGATCAATTTGATGTCAACTACCTATGACATCTATTGCTATGCTTATCGATAAACCTATTAAGTATACTTGGGAGTCGTTGGATCAATTATGTTATTAATTTACTTGTTCTATCTTTCTATACATGAGCACGAGATTATTTGTAAAATAGAAAAAAATTTGGTGTGATTGTTTGTATTTGTTATCTGAATGAGTCAAAAGAAAAAGAAAATGGAAGTGGATTATGAATGGGAGGAATGTGTGAAAGTGTTTGTGAAATCATTAGATGTAAGTGATAAGGTCACACTTTAAGCTTTATTAATAATTAGCTTTTAGACAACTATATAATGAAGAAAGAAAAACTCATATGATGTTTGACATATATTTGTTGGCGATCGTTGCAGCCTATTGCTTGGGAAAAAATAATTGTTGATTTGATAGCCGACGATTTCCGAGGCCAACTAAGTTCATTGCTTTGTTTAATTTTCTTTTTTTTTAAAAAATATTTTACATATTTTTCTTTCTTGAAAGCTTAATTAATTTTCATAAGTCATTCCTAGGATTTTGTTTTCTTTTTCATTTTTTAAAAATATTTTACATGTTTTGCAGTTATCTACAAAAGTCTTGTTAGTACACTGAATTAGCGTGTCATTTGAATTATTACTTCTAATTGACAAATTTCTGGTTGAAATGGTTAACTGTTTTCTAATTGTTAGATTCAATGTTAACATATTTAGGCTGTTGAGTAATGATTAATAATATATGTAGCCTTTGAGTAATGATAATCTCACATACTTTGTGCCTTTTATTCTCTTTTGCTATTATTATTTCAAATTTCAAGTTCCAATCATGCTTGATGAAATATATTTATCTAAGAGTATGAAAACTTCTTCACTTGAAATTTTTTATAGTTGGCCACTAACATTTTACAATCCATCGCTTATGGACTAATAGCAAAACATTTTACAATTCTCTGATGTTTCTCTTACTCTAATAGTTGTTGCTTTTATTTTCCTTAATTACATTCTTAAATCTAAGAAATCTAATGAAGTAATTGAAGTCAAATAAATGAAGACAACCTACTACTTATGTAAGTTTATTGGAATCTAGTACATATTGCTCTCAGTATGTGCATCTACGATTTTTCTTCCATACTATGTCCACGTTTTTATTTCAAATTATAACGTATCTTTTTTTAAAATAAATGTCACATTAATTGAGGTTTTATTGTTTAAGTCACTTTTTTCTAGTAGCATATAATTGGGTTTAGATAATTTGTTTTATTGTATTTCTAGGTTTTTTATGTAGTTTAGGACTAGAAATTAAGTTGCATATGATAATTTTGGTGCTGGAATTCAACTACAGTTTTGCAGGAAAATTAACTGTTGGATGGTTTTGCGTAGATTCAAGTGCCGCTGCAATTGGAGTGCATATTTGTTGAAAAATTAGCTGCGAGATTAATAGAAAGTGATTCTACTTGCTGTTAGGCTGGAATTTGAACGTACGATGCTTAGACTTTAATTTGGATTGTTTATTGTATTGTGAATGGATATATAATTTGTTTAATTGATATATTTTAAAGCTATAGAGATACTAGTGGTTTGTACCTTTTAATTTGTTAGATATTTGGTTGTACTTTGAATTTTATTAATAGTACATCTTATATTAATTTCATATTTAAAATTTTAATTTCTGAAAAAAATTTGTAGAATTTGGGAATTTATAAAATAAAAAATAAAAAATACAATTTAAATAATAATAAAATTAGTATTAATTCAATTCAAAATAATAATAATAATAACAATAAATATAAAATAATTACAATAATTTTAATTGAAATTATATCAATTTTCTTGACAAAAATTTTTTAAAAAAAGCTAAAAATTTGAATAATTTTGAATTTCCTACTAAAATATAATGTGACATACATGTGACTATTAATCACTATAAAAAATTCATGACGAGAAAAATTCTATTATAAATTAATGACAATGACATAAATGACAGATGAATTGTCTGTCATGCGCCCTCTTTTATGATAGTTATTTTTTGTCATCTAATGCCTGTTTTTTTTATAGTTTATTGAGTCATTGTAAAATTACCTGAACCTAAGATAAAGAAATTAAGAGAAAGGGACATTGAATGCATATTTTTGGGGTATACTGAATATAGTAAAGCTTATAGATTTCTTGCAACAGAACCTAATAACATTGTTGAGATAAACACTCTAGAGATGTCATATTCTATGAAACTATATTTCCACTCTACTAAAAAGTATTGATACTCAAAAGGATGATAAAGCAATAGAAATTGGTCAAAAGCAATGCTAATAATGAGCAAAATCAATTGAGAATGAGCAAAAGAATAAGGACTGAAAAAATCATTTGGACCAAATTTTATAGTCTATTTAATAGAAAAGAAAGAAACTTACAATATAAACAGACCATGATCAGATCTACCATAGAGTTTGATCCCCTCACTTATAAAGAGACAATGAATTCTCAAAATGTTGCCTTTTGGAAAGAGGCCACAATGACAAAATGGACTCTATTATAGGTAACAAGACTTGGAAACTAGTTGTAAGTGGATGATCAAAAAGAAGAAGAAAATTGATGAAACAATTGAAAGGTTTAAAGTAAGATTAGTATTAAAAGGCTTCATACAAAAATAAGGCATTGACTATTTTGATACACATGCACCTATTACGAAAATTATTACTATTAGAGTCTTAATTCTTTGGTTTTAATTTATCATTTTAAAATCCATCAAATGAATGTAAAAAAGGCTTTCTTAAATATAGAATTAGATGAAAAAATTTATATAAAACAACCAGAAAGCTTTGTTATGCCAAGACAAGAACATAAATTTTATAAACTAGTCAAGTTTTTATATATTGCCTTAAACAAGCTCTAAAGCAGTGGCGTGAAAAGTTTGACAAAGTGATTATTTCTAATGGATTTAATATTCATGAATCTGATAAATATGTAAATAGCAGATTCAATAGAAATAAAAGTATGATTATTTGGTATATAGATAACATGTTAGTTTTAAGTACTAATAGTGAGAACATTAAAGTCATTAGATCATTGTTGTCATCTAATTTCGATATGAAAGACATAGGACTTGCTGATTGAATTTTGGGGATTAAAATTATAAAAAATGATAATGGTCCAGTGTTGATCCAACCACATTATATTGAGAAAATTTTAAAGAAATTTGATTATTATAATTGTAACCCTATGTTAATACCTTTTGATTCAAACGTAAGATTGTACCCTAACATTAGAAGAGCAATAACTCAATTAGAATATAGACGTGCTATTGAGTATCTTATATATGCTATGACTTGTAGTAGGCCTAACATTGCTTTCACTGTTGGAAAGCTGAATAGATATACTAGTAATCCAAGCCAAATATATTGGCAAGCAACGTACAAATTTATAAAATATTTAAAATATATTATAGATTGTGGTTTATACTAAACTGGATATCCTTCAGTTTTGAAAGGATTTTCAGATATTAGTTAGATTATCAATTAAGATGATCATACATCTACTAATAGTAAGATATTTAATCTCAATAGAGGGGCTATTTCATAAGGCTCAAAGAAGCAAATTTGCATAGCAGATTCCACCATGGCTGGAAACTTGTACATTTGGCTTTATATTGCAAGGAAATTGGATGGTTAACAAATTTTCTTATAGAAATTCTTATTTGGCCTAAATCAATGCCTTTTGTATCTATTCACTGTAATAGTAAGGTAACTTTATCAAAGGCATAAAGCCAAAGCTATAATGGAAAGTCTAGGCATATTGGTCTAAGACATAGTTATTTGAGTCAATTGCTTATTGATGGAGAAATCACAATTGATTTTGTGAGATCATGCCAAAATTTAACAAACCCTTTAACTAAAGGCCTTACAAGGGACATTGTGCTAAAAATGTCTAAAGGGATGAGACTTAAGCCAATCAAGATCTTAGGTTCAATGAGCAAGCTGCATTATATGTGTGAGAGCAAGCACTATAGTATTTTAAGATGCATCCCAAAGGTGAATGCTTGATACCTTTGACATAGAGGAAATGATAAGTGATAACTCTAGTAAATGATGTGCTTTTATTTCATTTTAGTTATATTTTGCATGAACATCCATTTTAGTTTATTTTTAATAATTTGAGTCGATTTTAGAATAATTTTTGCTTAGATTATATGCATAATTGTATGTGACTGAAAGCTCAAGTTTTAAGGAAGGAATACTGCTGCAACAGACTGGCAGAAATAACCAAAGAACTTGGCTATAGAGAAATTGAAACAAGTCTGGAACAGTGCAGATGTCGTAGCATTGCTATAGAAATCCTAGAGCAATGACATATTGGATTTCGCGTGCAACAACTAAAAGACTGCGATCTAAAGTTTTCAAAAACGGAAGATGCACGCCACATACATTTAGTTGCCCTTATTTTGGGTTATAAAAGGAGCATGCATTAAAAAAAAATGAGAGGGTCATCACTCAAGGAAAAATCACAGAGAAAAAACAAAATAAAAATATAAAATAAAAGGGATTTGAAGGCTGCAATAGAGGAATCACAGTGATCAAGGAGGAGAGATCACAAGATCAAGCGGACTTCAACTCTTTATCTTTTTTTTTCTTGTTTTCTGTTTATTTATGAGGATGTATTTCATGGCTGAAACACTTTTATTTATTTTTTATCGCAAATCATGAACTGAATTTGATTGTAGTTGAGTGATAAACAATCTTAATAGATATTTGACTGACATATATGCATTGCTCTATATTTGCTATGGCATTTTGTCTTAATTGTATTTGTTTCAATTCCCTATTTTGGCTTACCATCTATTTTGTCGATACTAACTAAGAAAGAGCCTAAAAAAAGTCTAACTTACTGAATCAAATTAAGACAATACTTAGATTTAAATTGAGTTTCTCAAGTTGAGTAAATCTCAATTTGAATAAGGTCATGTTTGATCTAAAGTTAGTGATAAACTAGATATAAAGATTTACCTCGTAGGGTAAATGTAACCTAAAACATTTAATGTTATATTTAATATTGGCATAACAATTAATCACTGTTAGGTTGCATTAAGTATATGATATTCAATAGGCGATAGTTGAGGATGCATGAGGAATTCTGCCCAGTGTTGTAGTAAATGATATAGCAACGGTACTGTAATTGAAAAATAGTCAATGCCATTAAGTGAATTTATTAACTCAAGTACTCCATTCCTATTTATAATATCCTTGTGTTTGACATGACAATTTTGTTTAAAGCACTTTATTTATTGTATTTTTATTTCAATTACGTTAGTTAGTTTTATTAGTTGTTTTATTTTCTTCTAAAATAAAACTGCACTGTTAAGGTTGCTGTAGTACATTTGAAAATATCAATCCCTATGGAGACGATCTAAATACTCATCAGTATATTACTTATTATGTACACTTGCACAATGACACCTATAACATTAGAAATTGCACACCAATAAGCTATTTAGCTTTTTATAGACTTATAAATATTTTAATTACAAGGATATTCTTGATAAGTCTACTAAAGTGAGTGTAGGAGATAGTGTCGCTTTCTGTGTAACCTGGCTAGTTACTGAAGAGCTCATAAAAATAGGATATAGATACAAAGTCAATCTATGTGTCAACTAAAGAATTCTTGAGAATTTGAAAAATTATGTGTGAGATATATCCAATTAGTCAAACAAGGTCGTTGGTTCAAAGCTTATCTACCATGCCACTTGATTAACCTTAGTATATAGTCACTAATAAAGGTTTAAGTTCAAAAGAACCTTGATTTGTGTATACGTTTTTCAATCTTCTGTGAATAATTTTTCAAAATTCATTTATTTTGAAAATGGTGGGGGATTGTTGAATAATTTTCAAGATAAATGATGTCTTGTCTTAAAAATATGTCTAATTAATTGGCCTTATATGAGAGGTATTTTTTCATTTAAGAATATATCCATTAATGGTGGCATTTTATTTAAAATGATGATGGTTCAATTTGAACCATTGATTAAGATCAAATCTTGATCCAATTACCATGAATGAAATGATGTCATGAAAGGTAATCATTCAAATAGAAGAGCATAAGTATATCTATAAATAGAGTTCATGTTTAAGCTATTTAGACATTGAATTAATAATCTTACACTACTTTTTTCTCACCCCTCTTTCCTAAAATGAATTTAATCATATAACATCTAATTTTACTTGTCAAATATTCAATATATTGTTTCCTGCAAGAACAATATATTGATTCTTTGTAGATTTGCAATATTCAAAAGTATTCATGTTTCCTTTCGTCAATGCACAGCGCAAGCAAAAGTTAAGTGCTTTATTATATCCTAGAGCCATATTTGCTTAACTTATGTGTATCACTTAATTGGTGGAGGCAAATAACGTCTTAAAGAAAGCAAAATTTGTAAGGTGCCTTAAAGTAGACATTATTTTTTTTTGCAATTTACTTATTGCTATTATTTTCGTTATACCTATAGAGTTGTACATGTATTACTTTATTATAATAAATTTCTACCATTATTACTACAATTCTCTATGCTTTTTATTTTCCATGAATATATACTTTAACAAACTGCATTTGCAATTGTAATAACACTAGCATTCTGACTGCTCAAAGTACCAATAGCAACAATATTGGTTGGTCCAATATTCACTTGGAAATGATGAGCCTAATTGAAAATACAAACATGTCTCCTTTTGTTTAGGGCTTTGGTAAAGAGTGTGTTCTTTAGCTAGTTTGATGTCACAAAACCACTGTAGAGAGTGCCTTCCAAGACTAGTAGGATTTATATGGCACAAGGGTAAGTGTGAGGTAGGTTTTGCCTTATAGTCGATATAAACTACAAATATGCTGAGTGGTGTTAAAGCCTTGTACCAAATGAGAGGAAAGTGTTGTAAAGTTTAATGCAATTGTTATTGGTGTCAATGTGACGGAGTTTGTCGAAGCTCCTCAAAAACAAATACTGATTCACCTAAATAAAATTGTAGAAATGGTGAGACCAGGTCGAATCCCAAGAGAACTATGTATTTAATTTCTCAAAGTTTAAAACAATTAATTTTCCAAGAAAAATTAAATTTTCAAGATTCTGCCCAAAACCGGATAACCGGTTTCTTCAAAACGGTAAGCCGTTTATTCTTTGAAATATTCTGGGCGTTAACCGGCTAACCGGATACTGAGATCCGGAAGACCGGTTCTGATTTGTGATGCTTCTGGAGTTGATTCGGATAACCGGTTGTGAAATCCGGAAGACCGAATCTTGGTTGTGATGATTCTGGAACCTTTTCGGCTGGCCGGATATGGACAAACGGAAAGCCGGTTGCGATTTGTATCGGTTCTGGAAAGGAAACGGATGACCGGATGAGAGGAAACGGATAGCCGAATGTGGCAAGTAGCAATTCTGGAACTGAAACGGATAACCGGTTAAGGCAATCCGGAAGACCGGTTGCGACTTCTCCCTATTCTGGAACGATCCGGCTATCCGGATGTGAGAAATCCGGTAAGCCGTTTGCGGGTCTTCTCTTCTCTGGTTTGATTCGGTTGGCCGGATGTTGTGCAATCCGGTTGTCCGGTTTTGGGGTTTTCAAATTGTTTTCTTTAACACGAAATTAAAATAAATAAAATAAAAATAACAAGACTTTAAAATTAAACAAGGAAATTAATCTTACCAAACATCCAATCCAAGGGTATCAATTCCATCCAATTGCAATTTTGATCATAGGCAAAAATATAAATTACTCAATCCAAGAACTTAGTCTACTTAATCGGAACAGCCGTAGAAAGCAATTATTCTCCTAATGTAATAGACTCAAACAATCGCTCAAATCCAGACTTATCACTAATTTAACTGGGCATCATCGTTCCATATCAAATTAAGTGATAGCATTAAGAATAGTGAGAATGACTAAAACAAGATCAATTAATTCAGATTACTCCAATTTAATCAATTTGTATTTTTATTTCCCTAGAGCCTATCATGCAAGCTATGTAATTGTGGCCATCAATATACACACACATGAGCCAACTCCTTGCTACTCAATTCAATCATTCATGACAATTACGGATCACAAACTCAAGACTAGCGATAGAAAAATAAATATTGAATTAAGGCGTCAACTCAATCAATATAAATAATTCATAGATAATGAGAACAGGAAAATAAAAATTACTTGGATTGAAGAAATTCTTGTTAAGTTCAAAGCCTCACAAAACTACAATCGAATTGATTAACCCTGACTGAATTAAAGCTTAGCCACTCATGGTGGCTAAACAAAACAAAATAAATTGCAGCAGCCTTTTTTTCTTTGCTTCTCACGTTCAAAAAGCTTCTCTTGACTTGTGTGTGCTGGCTCTCACGCTTCTTTGCCTTTTATAATTGTTTCTTGCTTCCTTTTTGGCTAGCTCTCCTTTTTCCTCTTGGCTTCTTCTTTTCTTTGTGCTAGGAGACCAAATCCTTTTCCAATTCTGATTGCTAGGACCGAATCCTTCCAGCCAATGGTCGGCCCACGTTTGCAAAGCCCAAATAAAGCCCTTTTTGGAGACGTTTCATCACATCATCCAGGATTCATCTCCTAAATCAATTCAAACATAATTTCCACATATTAGCACAAAATCAATCAAGATATGAGGGAATTAAACTAAATATAGCATGACTATTTATGACCTATCACAATGTGTAAGTGTATACAACAAGTAATAAAGTGATGAATATCGAGATCGTCTCCTTAGGGATTGATGCTACAACAATCTCAACAGAGCGCTACTTGTTCTAACTTACTTAGAGTGATTAAGAAAAATGACTAATTAATGAAAACAAAATTTAATAAAATAAAAAAGTAACGATGAATTAAATAGCACGTAAAACTAGAAGCTAAAAAATATATATATATGTTTATCAAAAAAGCTTCTGTTCATAATCATTTTCATCATACCAACTTTTTAGTTTCTCCAATGGAGACTCAAACTCAAACACAAACACAAACCAAGCAACAAGAAGAGACCATTTTCCGATCAAAGCTCCCAGATATTTACATCCCTAAACACCTCCCTTTACACTCTTACTGCTTTGAAAACATCTCAAAAGTAGCTTCACGCCCTTGTTTGATCAATGGCTCCACCGGCGACGTCTACACTTACGGGGAAGTCGAGCTGACTGCGCGTAAAATCGCTTCTGGGTTAAACAAGCTGGGCATCGGACAACGCGATGTGATCATGCTCTTGCTCCTAAACGTGCCCGAGTTCGTGCTCTCCTTCCTCGGAGCATCTTACCGCGGCGCCATTGCCACTGCGGCCAATCCTTTCTTCACGCCGGCAGAGACATGCAAACAGGCTAAGGCCTCAGGCGCCAAGCTTATAATCACAAAAGCTTGTTACGTTGATAAAGTCAAGGACTTAGAAGAAGTGAAAATTATGTGCATTGACTCACCCCCGGATGGCTGCTTGCATTTTTCGGAACTTACACAGGCCAACGAGAAAGATCTGCCCCACGTCGAAATCTTACCCGACGACGTCGTGGCGCTCCCGTACTCGTCGGGGACAACAGGCTTACCAAAGGGTGTCATGTTAACGCACAAAGGGCTCGTCACAAGCGTGGCACAACAAGTCGATGGCGAGAATCCAAACTTGTACTTCACCAATGAAGATGCGATCCTATGTGTGCTGCCTTTGTTTCACATATATGCTCTCAATTCCATCATGCTTTGTGGGCTAAGAGCTGGGGCAGCAATCTTGATCATGCAGAAGTTTGAGATCAACTCTTTGTCCCCCGTCGTGCCACCGATAGTTTTGGCCATTGCAAAGTCGCCGGAGACCGAGAAGTACGACTTGTCGTCTGTTAGGATATTGAAATCCGGGGCGGCACCGTTGGGGAAGGAGCTTGAAGATGCTGTGAGAATCAAGCTTCCTAATGCCATTCTCGGGCAGGGGTATGGAATGACAGAAGCAGGGCCAGTCTTAGCAATGTGTTTGTCGTTTGCCAAAGAGCCATTTGAGATTAAAGCAGGGGCTTGTGGAACAGTTGTTAGAAATGCTGAGATGAAAATTGTTGATCCTGAAACTGGTACCTCTTTGCCAGCAAACAAGCCTGGTGAATTTTGCATTAGAGGAGATCAAATCATGAAAGGGTATCTGAATGATCCGGAGGCGACAAAGAGCACAATAGACAAAGAAGGGTGGCTGCACACCGGCGATATTGGTTACATTGACGACGACGACGAGCTCTTCATTGTTGATCGACTGAAGGAACTGATCAAATACAAAGGATTTCAAGTTGCTCCAGCTGAACTTGAAGCCTTGCTTCTCTCTCACTCCCATATCACTGATGCTGCTGTTGTTCCAATGAAAGATGATGCAGCTGGTGAGGTTCCCGTTGCATTTGTTGTGAAATCAAATGATTCTCAGATCACTGAGGATGAGATCAAGCAATTTATTTCTAAGCAGGTGGTATTTTACAAGAGAATAAATCGTGTGTTTTTCATTGCTGGCAAGATATTAAGAAAGGAATTAAGAGCTAAATTAGCAGCTGATTATCAAAATTGATGAATATTTAATTAGTGGGCTGTCTAAATAGTTAGCCTGCAATTGCACAAGTAAAATCAAAAAACATATTTCTGATTATGGATATGTTCATTCCTGGAGTCAAGTGATGCAAAAATGAGATTTAAAGCAAGGCCTGTAAATTAATGAATTGAAGAATTTCATCTCTCCCGTGAAAAAAAAAAAAAAAAAAACAGCACGTAAAACACAAAAATAACTCAACGTGAATGGAGTAGTTGAGTGATCAAACGCTCTTGATAAGCTAACTATTTTGTTATTGTAAAATTTAGTTGTTACAGCATTTGCTACAACACTGAGCATAATTACCATGCATCCTCAGCTGTCGCTTGTTGGACATCTCATATGCCTATACAACCCAATAATGACCAGATGTTATGTTGACATAAGATATTGCATTACAAACTAAAACCTTTACTACCTTACAAGGTGAATTTCTATATCTAGTTCATCACTAATCTTAAGCCAAGCATGGCCTTTTTGGAAATCATGTTTAAACTCAATCCAGGAAACTCAACTTAAGACCATGTATTGCTTTAATATGCTCCACTAAGACAGGCCCTTTTGCGGCTCTCTCTTAACTTATATCATCAAATGGATAGTCAACCAAAATAATGAATAAAATATAACTCTATTAAAGCAAAATGCTACAGCAAACATACAGCAACTCATGTGTTCAGTCAAAAATCCATCTAGATTATTTGTCACTTAACTACAATTAGATTTAATTTATGACTTGTAATTGAAAAATAAACAACAAGGGTTCGGCCATCAAGTACATCTTTTCAACCAAGGAATAAATAAGAAAAACCAAAACGAGAAGAGAAAATGTTGAATCACAAATTTTTGCTGAATTGTCAATGGTGCAGACTCGTATTCTTCTCCTTAATCCTTTTTCCTCTTTGTTTCTTTCTCGGCTCTTTCTTATTCGTTTTTTCTTGATCGACGGCTCTCCTTTTACTTATGATATGCGCTTCTTTTTATAGTCGAAAACTAGAGTAAACGGAAACTTAGAGCGCACTTATGCCAAATTAGGAAACTGCAAATCGCAATCTGTAAGTATCTCGCGTTGAATTTTTCTGCTGTTGTTCCAGAATTGCTTCAGCATCGGTTGTTACAGCAGTGGCTACATCAACTACTCTGCTTCCAGATTTGTTCCAATATTTTCGTTGCCAATCTCTTTCTCATCTTTTGCAAGCTTATTTTAGCAGCATTTGCTCCTTGAAATTCTAGCTTCCGGCTACCTACCATTATCATATGATTAAGTACACAATTTATTCTAAAACAACATAACTATTAAAATAGACCAGAATTGATTATCCATGCAAATAAATATTAAAAAAGACAATAAAAACATATCATCTACTCTTTAAGTAATCTTAATTTAGATCTAAAAGTGCTATGATAACTCTCATTTCATAGAGTTATAAGAAAGCCAAGCTGATGACAAAAGTTAGAAGTTCATCTTCATTAACTATGACACCAATTCCAAAGAATACAATCTATATAATCTAAATAACAGGAATATTGTAATTAGCTGAGATATAATTTTTTTATTAAGAAGGATAATGAGATTTTGGCTCTCATATGGATGTCTTTACTTTTTTCCTATTGAAGAAGATGGTCATACACAGATAAAACAAATAAAAAAATAACTAGAGCTAGCTACTCTACCTATCTCACTAGTATCAACCAAATGTAGAGATTAACTACCATCTTTCTTAAATAAAAGAACTGAATAATGTACAATAAGTTTTTAAGATCTCTACGAGATAACTAAGAGGCTTGATAATCTCACTTTCTTTTGTCTTTTTGCTGATTGTGAACAAGTGAACTTCCATGAAGCTTCGTGAGATAAGAAGTAGAGAAAAGTAATAGATGAAGAAATCAAAGCTATCTAAAGAATGAAACTTGAGAACTTGCTATTCTTTTTAAAGGTCATAAGGCGAGTAGTGTCAAATGAGTGTACAAAGCAAAAAGAAATATGAAGAGAAAAATTGAAAGGCATAAGGCAAAACAAATTGTAAAAGATTATAGTCAAAAGTCTGGCATAGACAACGATGAGGTATCTACTCCGGTAGCCTGACTTAAAACTATCATAATTATTATTTCTAGGGATGGCAAATATCCAATTATGGATGGATAATATCCATCCAAATACAAATCCATAATTATCCATGATGGATTTATCCATATTCATATCCAGTATTTAATACTGGACATGGATATGGATTTTATCCATATAGATATGGATATCCATGGATATTTAATTTTTATTATGTAAAAATAATAATATAAAATTATTAAAACTAGTATTAGATTCCAATATTAAATAAAAAGATAATAAACATAACAAATATCAAAACTATGAATTAACAAAAAGAAATTATAATATGAAATTACAAATTAATTTCAAATTAAATACAAAAAGTTCATTATTCTAATGCATCATTAATCTCCAACAAGACCATCATCATTAATCTGCAAATTAAAATAAACCATTAAACAACTAAATAATTTGTATTATTTAGCACCATGATCATTCATAATTGAGCATCACAATAAGCATCAAGCACATACCATAAAAAGAAAAAAAAAACTATTCAGAGATCAGACATAATTAACCTGAAAAAAAGACATCACAGAGCAGTCACTAAAAAGACATCACAGATCAGACATATTAACCTGAAAAATATTTAAAGTTTCAGGCACTCAAAACTAACATCAAATTCATGACTTGTGGATCAGACATCACAATTGATTTTCCCTCCTTTGCTTTAATTCTGTTTCAGTTTGTTAAAAAAGTTGTTAGGCCCCTTCCATTTACTTCTTGATAATTAGTTTACTGCAAGTTAATATGCGTAATCTACTTGTAAGCTTGATCATTACTACCTTTTGAAATTAGTCTAGCTAGTTAATTGGTGCATTTGTCACCAGTTTTGTAAAATTCCAAACTATATTAAGTGCTCATAACGACGGGAGTAACTTTGGTGCCAAAACGCAGTCCAAAAGGAAACAGCATAAGATGTCGCCCATTCCATGTTTAATTATCTAGAAGAAGCTAGCAGTGTCCAAATTGGAATACATTACTGTTATGGTACTAATTAATCTGCAAAAGAGCTGAAAATATAAGTGCAATAACTAAAAGTAGATCAAAAGTGGAAAAGGCTGAGTTAAATGATCCATATTATCTTTTTTCCTTAAGGAAATCTCAAGAACAGATATGGCTATTCAAGTATAAAGTGAATTTAAGGAAGGTACCAAGCCTTTGTAATACTTTTCGAATTTGAGCACCAAGTCTTACTGCTTAGCCTTGTAATCTAGTTTTGGAATCAATTGGACAGCTGTTTTTTTAACAATTTGTAAAATTTCAAACGAGTACTTGCATATTTTCCACAGCCATGAAACTCGTGGGAAGGATCAAAAAGTTAAGAGTTGCAATTCCAATTCAATCAAGTGGCTATTATCTTTTACTCATTCCTTTCCTTTTGGTCTAAAGAAGACCGCGTTCTTGAAAGTTGCATTTTCCGTGACATTGTAAAATTTCAAACTTATGCTCTTTCAAGGACGGACATGGGAAAATCCTATGGCAAAGCTTTGATTCTCATCTTGATACACTCCTTCCTAATCAACTATTTAGAAAGAGCACTAAGCTGATTTACGGGCGAAATGGAACTTATGCATAAGGAATATATATTCTTTTAACTATTCTTTTTTATTATCATTTTGTAACTTCAATTATTGGGGATATATATGTCCAAGAATTTTCATAACAGCCATTTATGGCTCTTGATCAACTTCGAATAAGAACTAGAATTAGATGCCAAGTAATAACCTCCTTCCAAGCCAACAATAAGCTGTACCAACTTATTCAGAACAAAAATTAATTTCTAATGAATAAAGAAGAACAATAAGGCAAACATTACGGGTTTTAAATGCAATAATGTGACATTCGACCAATAATATATCCACATGGTCTCTCTTTTATCTAATAAGCTTTACTTGGGACAATAATCAATGGACACATATATACATTAGCAATAGTGGCGAGATACGAATCCAGAGACAATAGGCTTACAGTCGACATCAATTTTGAAAAATAAAATAAAACAAATAACAAGAAGAAGAATCGAAGGGGGCAATTAAATTAATTGCTTGTGTTTCATGCACAAAGGGCCATATGAGTTACAAAATAGTTCAAAATTTATGCACCAGTGCTCCTTTTTTCCATCCATAAGTCATGAATTTGATTATCAGGGAAAAATGAGATATTATAATTTATCTGAACTAACGGCAAGCACATCCGCACAAAATCAACAAGCAAATGAACCCAATGGCTGTGTGCAAAGAATTGAGAAAACGCAAGTGAAGAATCCAGAAAATAGCAAAGCCAAACATCAGCATCGAATCGAACCCGAATCAACGATGATGCACCCAGTGCTTGAGAAAACTTCTCAATAAACTTAACAATCCACACAACTTATTTTCATGATGAAATTGAACAATTTTAAAACCAAAAATCAATCAAATAAACAGAAACAAAATGAAAAAACGAAGAAAATTGAACAACTAAGAATCCATTATTAGTTACCACAGAGCAAACAAAATGAATCAAACAAATCGGGGAGTGCAAGTGAAGAAAATGAGAGAGAGTTACATACACGCAGGTTCGCCTCCATTTGTTCGTTTTCTCGATGTGAAAGAAAAGAAGAGAAGCGGCAGGCGGCCGGCGAGCCGAGCGCGGTACCGAGAACAGTGGCGCGGTATGATGGTGGCCTTAGGGTTTCCAAAATCGATAACATATGGCATTTGTTTGTATTTTTTTCATTTTCGTTGTAGGATTTGGATTTTTTTTAATCTGAAATCGGGTAAATGAATTGGATACTGGATATCTATCAAATATCCAAACCCATCCACTATCTAATTGGATAATTTTAAAATATCCAAATCCATATCCAAAAAATTTTTGGATGGATATTATCCAATTCAATTGGATTGGATATATGGATATCCAATTCAATTGGATTGGATATATGGATATCCAATTTGGATGGACTAATTTGCCATCTCTAATTATTTCTTTGACTACCCAGAAAAAATGACTGCTTTCTTGAATGGATTCCTAAAAAGAGAAGTCTATATCGAGCAACCGTTAAGCTATATTGATGGTTGTCGAAGCCAGCAAAAATAAATACCTACTCTAAATAAATTGTGTATAGTGATTGAGCAGGGTCGTGTCCACAGAGATTGGTAATTATTTAAATCCTTTCAAAATATAAAATGCAAAGTAGGGGAGATTGTTGACAAAATTTAAAATCAAATTAAAAATAACAAGAATGCAAATTAAAATTGTAATTCAAATTGGAAAAAGCTACATGGTGAAGGAATTAACTCACTTGATTATTCGATCATTGATCTAAATATAAATCATTATTGCTTATGAATAGGTGGTTATAGCTCTTGAGGGCGCTTTAATAGCCAATCTCTCCTTAACTAGTCGATGATAACCAAGTCTGACCATTAGTTATTTCACTAATCAATAGACAACCCTAGATCGATCATAGGATTTAATCAATTGTGACAGAAAAACCAGAGAGACCCAAATCCTAATCAACAAACGCGTACGATGGTTCATTTAAATTAGATTGTTTATTCTCATAACACAACTCACTGCTATGCTATTTGTCACAAACATTAAAATCTTCATACGATGAATCCTTTAATTGACAATAGATTAAGTTGGTAATTAAATAGTGGCCAATTATCTAATTAACAAATATAATCATGACAATAATTCAGAGAATAAACAAATACCCAAAAAGTAATAAAACAATTAAAGCATAAGAAAGATCTCACAGTAATAATGAATCAAAGATTTATTAACCTCCAACCAGAAAAATAAATTTAGTTCCTCATAGAGAGAAGAGAAAAATTAGATCTAGGGTTTTCTTCTTTTCCTACTTGATGATCCCCCTTTCTCTTTGTGTTTCAATCTCTTTTGTATTGTAGAGTTTTTCTAAAAATAGAATACTAAAATATAAAATATTCTCTAAATTCGAAATTACAAAAATAACCCAAAAAGATGAAACACGTTAAAATAAAAACTGAAAGTTCTTCGTTGACAGCACGCGTCCACGCCTTATCAACAAAGTTCTTTTAAAATTCATAATTCCTCCATGAAAATAATCATCCTCAAACATCATCTTCTAGCTCAATTTTAGCACCAATCAATAGAATTGCACCTACAAAATAAAACACAAATAAATCACTATTATTAAGTGCAAAACATTGATATTAAAGGGAGTAAACAATAAAAAATTAGTGCTTAAATTGCACTCTAACATATATGATGAAAAAATATAAAGACAATGTTATGAGATTAAAGAAAGCTCTTTATGGGTTAAATCAAGCACCAAGGCATGAAATAGCAGAATTGACAAGTATTTTTAAGATAATGGCTTTACCAAATGCCCATATGAATATACTCTCTACGTCAAAGAAAAAGATTGTAACTTTTTGATTGCATGCTTGCACATGGATGATCTCATGCACACTAGAAGTAATCCAATCTTATTTGAAAAGTTCAACAGATTGATGATCAAAGAGTTTGAGATGACTGACATCATATCGACATTGAAGTCAAGCAAAAGGAAGAATGCTATAAAAAAGAGATTCTCAAGAAGTTTAAGATGAATGATTGTAAACCTACAAGCATGCCAATGGAATTCGAAGTGAAGTTATCCAAACATGATGAAGGCGAAAATGTAGATCCAATATTCTTTAGGAGTTTGGTTGGAAGCTTACGTTATTTGATATACACGAAACTAAATATCCTTTATGCTATTGGACTTGTGAATTGATACAGAGAGAATCCAAAAACCACTTATTTTAAAGCTGCAAGAAAAATCTTTCGCTACATCAAAGGTACAATCAATTTTGGCTTGTTATACTCATTCTCTAATGACTACAAGCTTGTTGGATATAGCGATAGCGATTGGGGTGGAGACATAGATGATTGAAAGAGCACCATAGGATTTATGTTCTTTATGGGAGATTTTACTTTCACATGAATATCGAAGAAACAACCTATTGTTAATGAAAGTAATTCGAAAGAAGTCAATAGACCTTACCTTATTCGAATATGCAGCGGAATAAACAGGTGTTGGATCACGTCACAGGTCGGAAAGAAATCACGAACGGAAATCTTCCTCAAGTCACAATATATTTGCTCTTTTCGGATTGTTCAACGATTTTTCTTCTCTTTCTAGTTTTTCCCACTCACACACACTGCTTTATGTTTATTTCTTATTCGAAATGAATCGCTTTCTTCATCTTTTTCAGCAGCAGTTTTATTGCTATATGTACTGCAGTTGGGATCGGTTGGGAAGTTGATTTGTATTCAACTTCCCCCTCCCAAACGTGCATGGTAACCACCAAGTGGTTACCATGCGTGGGTCGGGTCGGGTCGGCCCATCTTGGGCGCCCACCCGTCCAACATCTCCCACTCGCACATGATGGGACAACATCGAGACAGCAGAGCAGTGAACAAAAAAATAATGAACAATCACATATCTCCAATCATACAGACAAATATACCGTGTGACCATGAACATATCTAAAAAAATCATTCGGAGAGCCAAAAACATATCTCAATTGCTAACCCAGGCAAGAGATGTCTCAATTGCAATCATTTGCAAGAGAACTCAACATATGTTCATTGTATCCCAGATTTAATTTACTTTAATACTCTAGCATACTAAATCCCCTCGGTATGCCAAAATTGCGCAATCTCGTTATGTATTCATAATTGTAATATCACAAAGATATTAAACAATTGGTCGACCAGTGAATCACATAAAAAGAAAAAAATTAAATCTTCCCATCACACTTATGTCTATCAATTCAGAATAGTTGCTTTCCTAGTCATGTTTCATAGACCGAATTATGTCAAGATCATAGATAACATGCTAAAGTAGCAGACACCAGTCTAAAATCTCAGAAACATAGTTGATAGTCATAAGGATACCAGAATTGACTTATAGAAAGTCATATGGAACTTACACAATGAAGAAGAAGGGAAATTCTATCATTTTCCATTTTGGTCATCAAGCAGCGATGATATGATACAGCGTTACGATGAATCTTCCATTTCAGGGAGTATGTCTCATTTTATTCAATTCATCTGGATCTTAGTCCGATCGCTCTCTACTACGTCGACACGAGTTTTAAAATGAGCGCTTTTCTTTTAGCGTCAAAATTAAAATCTCACGCAATCAAGTCTCTATAATGATGGAGTACATTATAGTCGGTCAACGAGAAAATATCATTATCGACCTCATCTTTGACTCGGGTCAAATGTAGAATATTTCTTTATTCTTTGGCTCTTAGACAAAACACATTGTCTCATTATTCTACTTGTCTCATCTCAGATTGCTCCCAGAGCAACTGAGGTGACCACTCGTGTAAGAAAGCCGGTCATTGACTTGATGACATACTCTTATATGTGTGTAATTATGCCTTTCTCAAACTAAATTAAAATAAGCGAGCTTAAAACTTCATTGCATTTTATAATAATTCATGTAATAAAAAGTTTACAAAATAAAATTATTTTATAATGCAAGATTACAATCTACGTAACCCCAACGATATAGCATGAGAGGCGAATACATCCCTCGTTACAGCTTTTGTAAGTGGATCAGCTATCATGCTATGCGTAGATATATATTGTATATTCTTATGCCTTATAAAATTGTATTTAGTCTCAATGTGTTTCGACTTGCTATGGTATTTGGCATCCTTAGAGAAAGAAATAGCAGCCTGACTGTCACAATAGATAGTTACTGGACTAGTAGTGCTAATATTAATTTCTAAGTCTTCCACAAATCTCTTAAGCCACACAACTTCCATCGTCGATAAAGCTGTGCATGTTTGTTTCTTGCTACTCCATGTAATAGCTCCTCTGTTTAGCAAGAATGCATATCCTAAGGTCGATTTTCGCTCATCCAGATCGCCACCCCAGTCGGCATCTGAATATCCAACAATTCGCAAACCACCTCCTTGATAGCATAAATAATAATCTGCAGTGCCTTTGAGATATGCTAAAATCCTCTTGATCGCACTCCAATGCTTTTGTCCAGGATTTGGTAGTATCTATTTACAGTCTACGGTATAACTTATATCGGGGCCTTGTACATCATGGCATACATGAGACTTCAATGGCATTTGCATAAGGAACTCTAGCCATTCTTTCCTTTTCTTGAGGAGTCTTGGGACACATCGAGACTAGAGATTGTCCTTTAGCTATTGGGGTATCCATTGGCTTCAATCAACCATATTGAATCTTTCGAGGATCTTAATGTAAGGTTCTTGTGTGAGCCGAAGTTTTCTTGAGCGATCCGCAAAATTTTGACTCTAAGATATAATTGCTTTGCCCGTATCTTTCATGTCAAAATTTGAGTATAACCAATCTTTGATTTTGACAAACTCTTTCTTTGTTCGCATTAACGATTATATAGTCCACGTACAAAGGCAATATTGCAAAATCGTCTTTAGATCTCTAACATACACCAATGGTCTTCTTGACCATCCTAAAGCCATAAGAAATTATGGCTTGATGGAATTAAGGTTCCATTATCTAGAGGAATTTGTTTAAGGCCATAGATAGATCTTTTGAGCTTGCGTACTGCGCTCTTGACCTTTTAACAACAAAACCTTGTGGTTGTTCCATATAAATTTCTTCCTCTAGTTCTCCATTGAAATGCGGTTTTACATCCATTTGATGTAACTCAAGGTCTAAATGTGCAACGATAGCCAAGATTAATCGTATAGAAGCAAATCTTACTACAGGAGAAAAGGTCTCTTCATAGTCTACACCCTCCTGTTGGGTATAGCCTTTAGCGACTAATCTTGCTTTATATCTTTCGATTGTCCCATTTGCCTTACGCTTTATTCGGAGAACCCATTTGTTTTCGATAGCTTTACGGTTAAGCGGAAGATCAACCAAGTCCCAGACCTGATTGATTTTCATAGACTCCATCTCTTCCTCCATTGCTTTCATCCACAAATCCTTGGCAGATGATCTGAGAGCTTCTTTATAAGTATTTGGCTCATCACCATCATGAGAAGTAATCATAAAAGCTTCTCCCTCAATCTCAAAACGATGACGAGGAATTGGCCTACGATTACTCTTTCGAGTTGATTTCCCAGTTGGAATCGAATTATCTGGTGTTTTACTCCCACTCAGAGTGGCAATCCACAAGGATCGATCTACTAACACCAACAGTAATAATCTCGTTTGGATCTTACAATTCGTAGAATTGAAAATCATATCAACTTCTACAACTAGGAAATTCATTTCTAGAAAATTGACATCTCGTGATTCGGTTCGGACCACAGTTCCAACTTGCTTGTTCACCAATGAACACATATCCTTTAGAGTGTTACGAGTATCTAATAAAGATACACTTTTACCCCCAGCTCCCAATTTTCCAAACTTATGAGTAGGGTTGTGAATATAAAAGTGCAGACCGTGGCGCGAGATGAGATAAGTCAGTTTCTACGCATCCATGACTTCGTATGGGTGGAACTACTGCGATTTTGAAGGAACTCGGTTAAGTACATAGGCTGCGATTAATAAAGCATCTCCCGATAGGATATTGGAAGGTTTGCTTGCCATCAGTTAACTAACCATTTCGATAAAGTTATATTCCTTCTTTCCATTACACCGTTTTGTTGCGGAGTTCGAGAATAGTAATGTCTTTTATCCCTTTCTCATTCTGAGTTCCTTGGCTGTTCGAAAGGTACGTCTCGGTCAGTTCTTAGAGCTTTAACATTATTGTCTAGTTGATTCTCTACCATGTTCAAATATAATTTAAAGCAATCCAATGCTTCTGATTTATGAGAAATCAAGTAGACGTGACCAAAACGTGAATAATCATCAATAAATATAATAAAATATGAGGCTCCATGTTTGGCCCTTACATTTATTAGACCACAGATGTCAGAGTGGATTAACTGCAATGGTTTTTCGGCTCTAGTTCCCTTGCTAAATGGTTTTCTAGTTGTTTTTCCAGCTAGGCAATTTTCACATATGGGCAGTTCAATCTTTGTAAGTGGGCCCAACATGCCCTTTCTCGCAAGTCTATACATTCTTTCCTGCCCTATATGACATAGTCTAGCATGCCATGTGATGGCATCTATTTCATTATTACTAGAAGAAGTAACATAAGAAAAACAAGTATTATCATAACTTGAACCATCAAGTATTGTATCTAATACAATAAAACCATTAATTAAATGCCCAGTTCCTATAAGGACTGAATTTAAGAAAATTTCTAAACAAACACCATAAAAGGTTAAGTAATATCCTAATTCAAGAAGAACAGGGACAGAAATCAAGTTTCGTCGAATCTCTGGTGCATAAAAGACATCGTGTAACAAAAAAATACGTCCACCACGGAAAGTCAATTTGCATGTGCCTATTCTTTTTGCCTCAACTCTAGAGTTGTTGCTCACATATATCCATCTACGTCCCTGACTGATTTGACGATACTCCACAAATGCATTTCGATCACGAGCTATATGGTCTGTTGCTCCTGAGTCTATAGTCCACACAGGACGAGATTCGGTTAGGAGTGCAGAACTCGTAACTAAAGCATAATTTAACAAAATGTAGTTGGGTCTCACCTTTTTCGGCTCAGTGCACTCCACGAAGTGATCCACTTCTTCTGATTGTAGCATCTCACTTTGGATTTGTCCATTTCTTGCCGGCACTTACCCATGGCTTTTTAGCATATTGCTTTTTGATCGGGATCGGATCCGCTATTCTTACGGTTATATTTATGGTCCTTGCTTTACGGCAGGCGAGCTTTGCGAGCTTGACTCGACCATAAAACACTATCGAGCTTAGGCGCCTCGGGCGCTCTCTTCAGCTACAGGTGATGTTGATATCTTTAAAGTTACGATATTCTCATTATGAGTCATATTCACCTTCATGTGTTCCGGTATCGGGCGGAGATCTTATTCTTGCTGGACTTGTTGTTCATCGGTCAAAACATGTCCGTGGACTTAAGCTCCACGAACCATGTTCGACATCTCCCTCGGATCTTTCATAGTATGATTTGGGCGCTTCCGATAAGAGTCGAATTTGATCGTAAGCCTCCTGAGTTTAGTGGTCGAGGTACCACCAAACTTGTCTTTCAAAGCGAGCCACATCTCTTGAGCAGTCTTGTTGAGTGTTAGAAAGTGTATATTTATAAAGGAGAAAATCATCATTTTACACTTCAAGTCTCACTAACATTGCTATTTTTATTTATTTAAGTATTTTGTTATTTAATTACGTGTGTTTCATTATAATTAGTTATTTTATGTATTTTAGGGGTATCACGATCATTTCACAATGAACGGGTGATCGAATGACAAAGAAACGGACGTCACATTTGAACTCGGGACGATCGAAAACCTTAGAAGGAGCATAAAGGAAAAATGTCATCCTGTTCACATATACGGAACTATTCATACGTATAATCGTCATGATCGCATAAATAGTATTCGTGCAAAAACCGGTTTCTTGTGCAAATAGTGGTCAAACCGTGTGATGTTGCAAATAGTATTACTGTGCAAAAACCGGTTTACTGTGTAAATAGTGGTCAAACCGTGTGAACTGTGCAAATAGTGTTACTGTTCAAATAGTGGTTGTTGACTGTTGACTGATGACGTGGCGCAATCCTGAGCGTCCAAACTGTTTTTAATCCGATGGTCATGATTCACTCAATGTACCTATAAAAAGGGGGCTTCCCCCCCTAATTTGATATCCCTGAATTCATTTCTAAACTTAGATTTTTGTAATTCCTTCTCTTTCTTGTATTTTCTATGTATTTTAATAAATTTCCATTTTTACCCCTAGTTCAAATATGAGTAGCTAATTTACTTTTAAGCTTGGGTTGAAGGTGAAGCCTCAACATGTTCCATGGGCTTTATTTGGTAAATTTATTTTCTATTCCCCTCTAATATTTGTGGTTGTTTTGACTTTTCGTCGACAAATAATAATAGTTTTGTCTGAATCTGCCAGTTAACCAAGCACCCTAGTACAAGGTTATTATTATTTGGCACGATAAGCCCTTAGCACCATACTTATTTGAGCGTGGTTCATGAGGTGTGGAATCCCCCCTCATGATTTAATTGGTATTAATATAGAATATTTAGCTCATGGAGCATGTTGATGCAGATCCGGATACCCAAGTGCTTTATTTCAATAGTTTTCAGTTTAATTTATTCCTGCCATTGTAATTTAAATTCTAGCATATTTTAAATTCCTTTCACCATAAATCCAACCAACCCAATTAAAGAAAATTAATTCTGCATATAATTAAAATCAACCTCCTCGTGGGATCGACACTCGTCACCATTGATCTATTCTACAATATATTCGTGCGCTTGCGAGTTCAATAAAATTTGCACGACAAGTCTCATACTTCTCATATTCACACATGAGATCATCTTGCATATTGCTCAATAATGTTAAGCGAGCATTGCTATTCTTCTTTTTCCAGGCCTGATAGGCCTCAAGATCCCTCCTGTGTTGAGCAGTATTGCCTTGCTCAGGCTCAGCTAGGGTGTTGTTAAGAGTTTCTAGAGTCTCTTGTTCTTCAAGGATATACTGAATTTTACGGTGCCAAATATCGTAATTGTCACCATTCAGTTTCTCACCCTTGTTCAGCTCAGCCACAATGTTTTTAGATGCAGAGGCCATCTTAACTTAATTCAACACAAAAACAATTCAAAATACAATCACTAAAAGCATAATTTATAATTACACACATACAATTAATTTTGCCGCAAACGTAAACAAAAAAAAATGACGAACTAATATCGGTAATGGAATCAAAAGGTCGTCGAGGCTTCCAATCATCATCCAATTCCCTTTATTATATTCATCATTAATTCGATTTTAATGCGCAAAATTATTAATTCTAATTATGAATTTATCAAATTCAATTCAATTAGAACTCCCACTCAACGGAACAATTCATGAGATATGAGAAAAGAGTATGTAAAGTCAAGCAACAATTAATGTAGAATATCATTAATTAAGTCATAGCAACATATGGTTCAACCAACAAAATTAAAAAAATATCATAGTCAACAAACAAATGAAATAACCTAACATGGTCAAACTAATACATGGAATCTTCTACATGTTCTTAAAATATTCTTTGTTGCTCGTGACTCTTTCATCCAACTTATACTTAAGTCTATTTCCATATAAAAATAATTGTTCCCTCTTGATGATTGTATTTATGGTTTTCTCATACCATAACTTCTGCCCTCTTCCAAGGCGACTAGCTTGTCTCCCACTTCGAAGGTTCGTGTGAATGCTAAGCACTGAGGTTCGCCTCATCTTTGAAACAAGACGGCGCTCCTCCATCAATTCCATTTCACACCTTAGCTCATAATAATAGTGTGAAGGTTTCTCAATCTCATTTAACATGCGAACCTTAAAGACAAGCGTGTTGTCATCATCAGGTAATGATTGAATGAGGAGCCATTCATAATAACCCCAGTTCGTATACACCATAGGTATATTTGCGGACATTAAGCGGTTAAAAGCTCCATATAAATCTTCTATATTCATGCATATAGGACGATCAGGGTCCATCTTATAATTCTCCATTTTCTCCATAAGTTCTTCATAAGACAGACTATTATTAATCTCAATTAGATCATTAGGTGAAACCCAAGCTCTAATTGTCATTAAACCCTCTTCCTCAGTCCACAATTTACTAACGGGAGGCATCTACGACAATAAAAAATATAAAAAAAATAAATTAGTGATTTTTAAAACAATGACTAAATACGAGATTAGATTTAAGCCAATTCCAAAAAATAAATATTTCAAGCTCCCACTAGAGCGAAACATTTATTAACATATAATGCTCATCCGTAAGACTATATATGTTTGATCCAAAAAAAAAAAATTAAATTTAAATTTTGGATCAAACGGCGCAAACGGAGTTCAAATCGGAGTCCAATGTAATAGCAAAATATTAAAATACATGCACCACAAATTTTGACTATGTCCCACGCCGCCATTCAAGGTTGCTACAAAGGTCACCATAAAGAAGGCCATACATTATAACACAAAGGTGGTCTACATGCCACTTTACACACACACAAATCGGCCTTTCGTGGGACTCACGCTGACGTCTCATACGGCCTTGTAACGCTGGTCCAAGACATTACCAAACTCCATTTTCATTATAGTCCAATGCGTCGATTGGCTGAAACGGTGCTCGGATTGGTAAGCACGGAGGTCAGAATAGGTAACCGAATCACATAAAACATAATTGAAATACCATCTTTCTCCAAATTAGAGCAACCATTTCAAAACCTAATCCCACCGTAATCGTATTTTAGCCATAACTTTCGCGGTCCGTTTAACAAATTCCATACCGTCACATACCGAAACAAAGCTCTCAAAAACGAAAACATCTTTCCAATGGTATATTACACATATTGTCAGGTCACCTAGATCAAAAGATACGATTTATATAAGTTTCGGGTTTCATATATTTTAGGGTTCATGTAATCTAAACCCTAGGCTGGTTTTAATAATAAAAAATTCCAGAATTTTTGCATTCATATTTAACATTCCAGAACACTCAAAACAACAACCATCAGAGAAAAAAAAAACATGCTATTATTCGAATTAAATCCAATCAATGCACGAATCCAACACAATTCAGGCTCTGATACCAATGAAAGTAATTCGAAAGAAGTCAATAGACCTTACCTTATTCGAATATGCAGCGGAATAAACAGGTGTTGGATCACGTCACAGGTCGGAAAGAAATCACGAACGGAAATCTTCCTCAAGTCACAATATATTTGCTCTTTTCGGATTGTTCAACGATTTTTCTTCTCTTTCTAGTTTTTCCCACTCACACACACTGCTCTATGTTTATTTCTTATTCGAAATGAATCGCTTTCTTCATCTTTTTCAGCAGCAGTTTTATTGCTATATGTACTGCAGTTGGGATCGGTTGGGAAGTTGATTTGTATTCAACTTCCCTCTCCCAAACGTGCATGGTAACCACCAAGTGGTTACCATGCGTGGGTCGGGTCGGGTCGGGTCGGCCCATCTTGGGCGCCCACCCGTCCAACAGTTACACTTTTCTACATGTGAAGTTGAGTATATAGTTGTTACATCAAGTATTTGTCATTTAATTTGGTTAAGGAATTTATTGAAAGAATTGTGTTTGTCACAAGAAGAACCTGCAGAGATTTTCATCAACAACAAATCAGCAATTGTCCTTGCTAAGAATCCTGTCTTCTATGATCGAAGTAAGCATATTGACATTTGCTACCATTTCATAGGGAGTGCACTAGAAGAAATGAAATACAAGTAAAGTATGTCAAATCACATGCTCAAATTGCTAACATCCTTACCAAGCCACTAAAGAACAAAGATATTTTTAGGTTGAGAACTTTATTGAGTATTATAAAACAAATTTAAGGAGGCGGTTGAATCATAAACTTGTTTTTTATCCAAGTCCAAAAAAAATACAAAGCCTAGCCCATCTCATTTTGTAGGTGAGCTTAGGTGGTATGTAAGGTTGGTGGGGCTAGTGTGGTTAGAGTGGTAGGTTTTGATGAATGATGAGGATTTGTGTGGTAGTTAAGTGAATGGTTGTGATTGATTTGAAATATATATAAATACCCCCCTCATGGAGTTAGTTTAAGCATAAAGAGAAGTAACAAAATCTCTAAGTTGTAGAGAGTGAAAAAATAAGAGTTGTAATATTTGAGGAGTGTTGTTGAAGAAATAAAAGAGAGACTATTTTAAATATTCGATTTTCCAAAATTCAGATATTGAACATGAAAATGATTTAAAAAATTCACATTGTTTATTAAAATAAATCATTTCTCCCGTCATATTTCAAAACCAGTCAAAACTACTTGTTAAAAAGATTCCGTTTAGTTTCAAAGTTTTTTGTCGCTTTTACTATGCTATCCCTATAAGAAAACTTATGATGCACAAAGGTCAACAATAAATCAATAAAAGGAAAAATTAATCATAAATGTGATTTTAAGGGTAAAATTAAAAAATTGACACAAAAAGTTGAAATGAGTTTTGAGATGAAAGGAGAGAAAAAATAAATTCACTAAATAATAGAGGATTTTGATCATTTTTCCACTGATATACAGAAATGATACACACCACCTGTCTTGAAATCGTTGATGGCAACACAAAAGTTGAAGATTATTGAAGATTAGTGAATCCTTCACGAGTATATACACAACTATCCTTAGATATTTATTCTGTTAATTTGTTAATATTACTGATTATTTTTTATTTCTATTGTTAAGTGCTCGTTTTTCCTATATGTAGTTTTCATATTTGGGCCGCTGCTGGTGTAAATCGACTAGACCGACACCAATACTAGAATTGTTTATGATCGATGAAGTAAAAAGTTGTCTTTTTGTTAAGGAAAATGCTTGGTGTAGAGAAACACGAGAGAAAGACGAGAGAAACAATGAAGAAAATAGTAGAGAGAGAGTAAGTGGGTAGAGAGAGAGAGAAAAATTCTTTAGTGTTTCTCTCGTGCTTCTCTCGTGTTTCTCTCTCTCTAGCACTACTCTTTTGTTAATATTGGAAATTGTGGTCGTTCCATTCAAATAATCTTCCAAATTTAAAGTCGTTCGATGAACCATTTATATGTCGCATAGATTTGCTCATATATAATATTAATAAATAATACACAGTACATGGAACAAAAATGTGTGGATAATCTAACACGAATGATCTATCTCTATGTCTCAAATTAATCTTCAATCTGAAAATGTACATAAGCAACTCTAACATATTGAAAAATGTTTCAACATTTTTTCATACTTATCTAGTCATGTCATTTTTTCCTTCCAAGTGGGAAAATATTGCATGGTCTTGGATAGACATCCACCCTCTTTGTAGGTGTGCATGAGTCTATTAGTTTACCAAACTAGGGAAGGATGACGGATGAGGAGAAAAAAGATTATTTATGAATTGACTTCTGCAATACTGATAGGGTCACAAATTTAAGGGAGCAATGTTACGCAAACAAAGTCTGCATCTCAACAAACATGACAGCATATAATTCAAATCTATATATCAAATGATTATCTTAAATGATAGTTAATAAATCAAATATTATTAACATACTAGATGATTTTAAATGTCATGTCAATTCTAACTATATAAGTAAAATATTATTGTTTGATGAGAAACGTTTATGCACATATACAAAAGATTTTCTACCTACTCATAGTTTACGTTCCTCGACAAAGTGTTCAGATCTTGCATATTATTATTATTATTGGTGGCAAATTTATTAAAATAAAATTAGAAGAGTTGTTCACGGTCAAATATTCTTTTCGCAAGCAAGCAGGGGCGGATTTCCCTTGGGACCAGTGGGGATTTAAGTCTCCACTAAAAAAAAAATTCTTTTAATAGTTAATTTAATTAGCCTAAAATTCTTAATAAATTTTTCTTAAGCCCACAGTAATTTATATTCAAGTCCCTAATACATATTTACACTTAGGAGGTGTTTGGTTGGAAGGAGAGGAATGGGGAAAGGGAAATAATTTAAATTTTTTATTTATTTTTTTTGTTTGATTTATCATAATTATTATAAATTTAATTTTCATTAGAATTTAATATACATTATAATGTGGAATTTAGATCCCACCCTAAAGAGTGATGAATTTGAATTCCTCCTCTATTAGAAACCAAAACATTCAAAATTACCCTTTCAATTTTTATTAACTTGTTTAATATTATCAAATTATTATTATTTACAATTTTATTTTATCAATTTAATATTGTAGATAATTAATTTTATATTAGTAAAAGTTAAAGCAATGATTTAAATAATTTAATAAAATTACTTTATTTATTTAATTTTAAAAAATATAAATACAAATTTGTAGTCGCCGGACCGCCACCTCCGCCGCCGACAATCGTGCGTGGAACGTCACCGCCTATACCATTGGAGTCGCCGGCCGCCGATCAATGTCATTATACCATCACCTAAATGAAAAATGAATCTATCTTCCTCAAATCCGGTTAAAAGAAATTGGAAAATTTTCTAACTATCTCAGATCCGGACAAACATCAAGTATTTTGGCCAAATAAGTTGTTTCAATCCATAGATCGTCCAGTTCTGATTATTTTCATATAATTTTCGAGTTAAAATGACATGGTGCAGTGGTGGCCGGCGGCGTATCGCGGCGGCGGCGGCGGCAACTCAATTTTTTTTGTTGTTCAAATAAAATTTTAAAATTATAATATATTAATTAAGAAATTATTTGTATTATGTCATAATTTATTTAGAAATAAATTAAATTAAACTAATTTTAAAATAAAATTACGTTAATGAACTTTTTAAATAGAATTTAGTTATAAATATAATTATATTATCTAAAATAACTTTTTATTAGTTATTTATATAATATATTAAATATAAATTTATTGTTTAATTTTTTAATTATATTTATGATAAATATTAAAAGTTTAACACTAAAGGGTGAAAATGTCCGAATAAAAATTAAAACATTTCCTTTCTTTATATAATTTTAGAACAAATCAAACATTAGAAAAGAATTTCAATATACTCTCCTCTCTTTTCTTCCACTTTCCTCTCCTCTCCTCTCCCTCCCTTTCTTAAAATCAAACACTTCCTTAAATTCTCACACTCCAAAGTTTTAAAACAAATCAAAAGAGATGGCTTTGCAAACTAAAATCAAGCCCAAAAACATCAATATTAATTAAATTTTTAAACATAAATCTTACTATTAGTGTAGAGAGAGCATTTTCAACCATGAACATTTTGAAGAATTGGTTACAAAGCCAAATGAGAGCAATGGATGAATGATAGTTTGGTTGTTTACATAGAAAAAGACTTATTTAATAATATTGATAATAAAGTTATAATGCAACGTTATCAATGTATGAAAATTCGTAAAGGACAATTGTAAATATATTTTGAAGTATGAAAAATCTTTCAAATTTATATATTTATTACTTTTTGAATTTTTTTATATTGTTGTTGAATAAGCCCCCCAGTCAATCAATATGCTAACTCCGCCCTTGTTCGCAAGGATAAGCTGGTCATCAACTCCAATTGTTTAGCAGAGAAGATAAAAGAAAGAAAAGCAGAGTTATTGAAAACTGGATAGGTCATACAGGGATATTGACATGGCTTGAAAGTAATCTTCATTCTTTTTTTTTTTCCCCTCTTGTTACGTTCACATAAATAGTTTAATTGATTGATGAAAAATTGATGCTTTCCAGCGGCTAAAGCTTTACTAGTCCCAGTGAAAAATTTAAGCAAGTCAGAACTTAATTATTGAATAAATTGGACTGACGCCGGTAACCTTTTGAGTGGGTTGCAATTAATTGATTTCATCTTCTCATTTTCGTCTTCGGTGTGCGTATTATACTACCACTGTAACCTTTTGAGCACTAAGATTAATCATTGATTTCTCCTCTTTCGTCTTACCCAACACACTTGACTTCCATCATCATCATATCCATCAACAACAGCAAAATTCAATTATATTTTTTTTTTGCAGAAATTGTCATTAATTAATTTTCTATTTATTGCTCTTTTTTTTCATGTTTAATACAAGTAATATATCTCTCCTATTGAACTCTCTTTAGCAAGAATAGCATCGGAAATTGTATTTTTCTTTTTTCTTTTGTTTTAGCTTTTTCTTCTATGAGGAGTTTTGTCAAATAGGTAGCAAACATGAAATACATCTAAGTTCTTTTTAGCTCAGATGTAAGTTAACACACAAAAATCAATCTTGAAGTCCACGCAAAAGTTGCATAAGTGAAATGGATCATTACATTGAAGAATTAGACAGAAAAAAAAAGGAAGAACTTGAAGATGTTAAGATGAAATTTTGGGGCAATACCATCAACAACCAACTGATTCTAGCAAAAAGAAGAAAGATAATGTACAGAAGACGTTGAAGGAGTTGATGAAAAGCAAAATGAAAAAAAGAAAAAGAAATTATGTGTTCATCAATTTGTTCGTGTTCGATAGATTACCAAATACAAAAAAAATGGTAGCACTACCCTTTAATTGAAAGTAAGTTTTATTAGCAAGAGAAATTAAGAAAAAAAATGTTAATCCTAATCGTTGATGGTAGATGATGGTATGTGTAAGTGGATCCTTACAGGTTAAGTTATAACTCATCTGATTTCACCAGTATACTTGAAGATATGCATGGCAATTTAAAACACGTTAGATTATTTGACTTTTGAACCGACGGTTAGTTGGGTTAAGGACAAAAATTGTGTTACCATGCCACAACTTCAACATAGGCGATCCCAGTTCTCTATTATACTAGTTTAAATAGAAATGCTGGATTTGTAATTCGAATTCATGATCCAGTTTGACTGCTTTTGGCGGGAAAGTTTGTTAAGCTGCATGCTGGACTGGAGCGCACCAACGGAAGTTAGTATGGCATCTGCTGCTTTGACTTGGAGCTTAGTATAATCTGTTTCACATTAGATTTTGCGTAACAAAAAGTAATGAAGAGATTAATTAGAATTATATGTGCGTACGTATGGAAAAAATATATGTGTAACGAGAAGGATGGGAAAGGCTTAGTTGCTAAATAAAAACAACAATAAATCATGTGTATTATATGGCTACAATCAACCTGGAGCGAGGTTCATAAGAGACTTCTTTTATTACGTCATGATATGATAATCTGGAGTTAAAATAATAAAGCCACTACTGAAGAAGCCATTTATAGTAAAGCTCATTAATTCCTTCTCCTAATTGCCATTAATGAACTTGTCCTGAAGATCTTTCACTAGATTTGGGTCCAACTGGAATGCCTTGCCAAGAAAATCGGGATAGATGGGAGGATTGGCTCCGAAGACCGTGTCGGCTATGGTAATGACACCGGGAAACTGGCTGCTGAAACCGGCAAAGGCAACTGCATCTGTTTTTCCAATGTTGAATTGGAAGTGAATCATACCAATTGGAAACACAAAAACATCTCCCTTGTTCAGAACTTTTGCGATGAGTGTGTTATTTAGTTGGTTCGATGTCACAAAGCCAACATAAAGAGTTCCTTCCAGGACCACCAGGATTTCAGTGGCACGGGGGTGAGTGTGAGGTGGATTTTGGCCGTAAGGCGCGTAGTCAATACGGACTGCTGATGTGCCAAGAGTGTTAAGTCCTGGAATTTGCTCAACATTTGCATTTGTCACATTAAAACCAAGTCGATTTTCTGTGTTTCCAGGCTTGTCTAGCCCTGATAAAAAGAAATCTTCTGCTTTCGCAAGCTTGGGGTCCTTGCAGAACTTCCCATTCACAAACACTACAAGAACACAGAAAAAGAAAACAGGAATAGTTAAGTAGCAGCACAAGTTATATTGAAAATCACATGTTTTATCAGTTAAGCTTACGTACCACCATCCTTGGGATCATCGATGGCCACACAGATATCTTGAAGAGGGCTGGGGTCATAGGCATAGGCCAAGGAAGAAACCAAAGCGAAAAGAGCAAAACCTATAAGAAATTGAATAGCCTTCATGGTGATGAATTAATAGGATGTATTTATCTCAAACTTTAATCAAGTGTTGTGTTTTGAGAATCTTGCCGGGGACACTAGGCTATTTATAGAAGGGAGTCCATGAGCGAGTCTGTCTGTTCAATTTCTTAGTCCTCGAAGCAGGTGAAGACTTACTGAGTCCTCATTGGTTACCTTTCTTTTTAATTTATATTTCGAAGACAACATGTTCAATCAATGTACACATTTGCCATATACGACTATAATAAATTAAATTTTTCCCTACGTGATCTATGACATAGTTTTAAAATGGACATGGTCATTGCTTCCATTAAGAGAAGATTATCCATTTGATACTCAATTTTTTAGCAGCAATGTTACTGCACAAAACTTTATACTATCTACGAAGAATTGTTGATACCTTGCGTGTTTGTTACACTCTTAATTAAATTGTTTTAACCATAAAACGGCCTTATTTGGTTGTCTATAATATTTTTATTATTTTTTGTTTAAATTATTATTAAAAAGTCATTTACTATACACTATCAACTTTTATTTCATACTTATAATTTTTTTTTCATAACAGCTATAATTTTTTAAACTACATTATCTCAATATCAAACAATACGAAGTAATAGAGAGAACAAAGACATGAATTAAAAAGTTCCAATCAAGAGAGTCAAAAGCATTTTTAATGTCAATCTTCAAGGTCACATTCCCTCCATGAATCTTGCAATTAAGCAGATCAATTCATTCAGAAACGGAGCTGATACTCTCATCAATGCTTCTGCCCTTGATGAAAACCGCTTGTTGAGACGAGATAATTTTACGAAGTAACGAACTTACTCTGTCGGCAAGAATTTTAAAAAGTGTGAATCCGACGAAAGTTTTCCTAGTATAATAGTTTTGTTCAGTAACATTAGTTTTTATAGAACTATGACACCACTCATTATTCATTTATCTTAATTCCCAAAATCTTTAAAAACTGAGGAGAAATTAAATTAAGAGAGGATCCTATTTACCTAATCGAGTTCTTATAAGTTTTCGAAGATTTGTGCCACATATCCTTTAATGCTAGTATACGATTATGTTTTAACTATTATTTTTTAATTTATTAGCCATTAATATATTGAGTGAATTTAACTCGGCAACATATCAAATTATGAGAGGATTCAAATCCCTTGAAGAAACCTAAAATATAGTTGTCAAAAAATTTTTTTGTAAGACCATTTTTCTTAGAGAAATAATACCTGCAAAAAAATTAGGTACATATAATTGGACAATTAGCTGCTTTAACCATTTTTAGTTCTACAAATGCTTTACCAACTCAATAATGTACATGTTTTTTTCATTGTGTGTTAGTCATCAAATCATCTGCATCAAGAAAAAAAATTGAAGATGCTCAAAAGGAACATATCAAATTATGAGAGGATTCTAATCCCTTGAAGAAACCTAAAATATAACTGTCAAAAAAAGTTTTTGTAAAACTATTTTCCTTAGAGAAATAATACCTGCAAAAAAATTAAGTACATATAATTGGACAATTAGCTGCTTTAACCATTTTTAGTCCTACAAATGCTTTACTAAGTCAATAATGTACATGTTTTTTTCATTGCTTGTTAGAGTCATCAAATCATCTGCTTCAAGGAAAAAAAAAATTGAAGACTCGGATCAGAAGGAACATATCAAATTATGAGAGGATTCTAATCCCCTGAAGAAACCTAAAATATAGTTGTCAAAAAAAGTTTTTGTAAATCTATTTTTCTTAGAGATATAATACCTGCAACAAAATTAACTACATATAATTGGACAATTAGCTGCTTTAACCATTTTTGGTTCTACAAATGCTTTTCCAAGTCAATAATGTACATGTTTTTTACATTGCTTGTTAGAGTCATCAAATCATCTGCTTCAAGAAAAAAAAATTGAAGACTCGGATTAGAAGGAGCATATCAAATTATGAGAGGATTCTAATCCCCTGAAGAAACCTAAGATATAATTGTCAAAAAAAGCTTTTGTAAAACTATTTTTCTTAGAGATATAATACCTACAACAAAATTAACTACATATAATTGGACAATTAGCTGCTTTAACCATTTTTAGTTCTACAAATGCTTTACCAAGTCAATAATGTACATGTTTTTTTCATTGCGTGTTAAGAGTCATCAAATCATCTGCTTCAAGAAAAAAAAGTGAAGACTCGGATCAGAAGGAACATATCAAATTATGAGACAATTCTAATCCCCTGAAGAAACCTAAAATATGGTTGTCAAAAAAGTTTTTGTAAAACTATTTTTCTTAGAGAAATAATACCTGCAAAAAAATTAAGTACATATGATTGGACAATTAGCTGCTTTAACCATTTTTAGTTCTGCAAATGCTTTACCAAGTCAATAATGTACATGTTTTTTTATTGCGTGTTGGAATCATCAAATCGTCTGCTTCGAGAAAAAAAAATTGGAGACTTGGATCAAAAGGAACATATCAAATTATGAGAGGATTCCAATCCTTGAAGAAACCTAAAATATAGTTGTAAAAAAAAAAATTTTGTAAAACTATTTTTCTTAAAGAAATAATACCTGCAAAAAATTAAGTACATATAATTGGACAATTAGTTGCTTTAACCATTTTTAAATCTACAAATGCTTTACCAAGTCAATAATGTACATGTTTTTTTAATTGCTTGTTAAGAGTCATCAAATCATCTGCTTCAATTGGATCAAAAGGAACATATCAAATTATGAGACGATTCTAATTCACTAAAGAAACCCAAAACATTGTTGTCAAAAAAAGTTTTTGTAAAACTATTTTTCTTAGAGATATAATACCTGCAAAAAAAATTAAGTACATATAACTGGACAATTAGCTGCTTTAACCATTTTTAGTCCTACTAATGCTTTATCAAGTCAATAATGTACATGTTTTTTTCATAGCGTGTTAGAGTCATCAAATCATCTGCTTCAAGGGAAAAAAAAAAAATTTTGAAGACTCGGATCAGAAGGAACCAAAAGTCTTCCATCTTATTTTCAGCGGTCAGGTTAATTTGAAGCTGGAGTCAGTCCGATTTGTTAGAGATAGTGATATCCTTTTACAATGTCAACTGATATATATAATTTCAACTTTAAAGGCTGCCCGAGGCTTACCTACCGGCTAGCTAATTATTTTTTTGATAAAATGAGTTACCTTGATTTGTTATATAATCAGTATAAAAGGGAATAATTCTTTTCGATGCTTTATCTATGTATTTTATCCCTTATTACTGGGATTCTACCATCTTATGTCACGTGGTGGTTTTTTTTTTTTAATCTGAATAGATTTAAATTAATGTAAATTTTGAATAGACTTAAATGTATGAATTTGAATAACCTATTTTTTTATTTTTTGTTTGAAGCTTTGAGAAGAAATATTAAGTTATTTTTTTAACTTAAAAAATCTTAAAATCAATACTGTTACATTTGCGTCCTTATAATTTTAAATGTTAAAGATATAATAAACATCTCAAATAATATAAATAAAATAGTATTTTATTATAATATAAATCATAGTCAAGTGAATGCAACCTTTTAGTATTCTAAATTAGAATAATATTAATAAAATTTGGTGAAGATAAATACTTCTAGTTTGAAGAAAATAAAAAGATAAAAATAATGATAATCTAATTGCATATTTGTAGGCTTTATTTAGGTGAGGAGGAAAATAAATTAATTAGATAAAGATACTTTGGAGAATATTTTTTAATGATGTGATTCAAAATTTTCAGATTAAGTAAAAAGTTAAAAAATAATTTGTTTAATAACTTAATGGTTTATTAATTACTAAAATTTTTTATTAAATTGAAAAATTAATAGACTTAGGGTCCATTTGAGATTTCTTTTGTGAGGTTCAAAAGTGATTTAAAAAAACTAAAAGCTAATTTAGATATTCGGTAAATTTTCTTAGAAATCTCTTTTAATAAAATCACCCCATCGTATAGAACATTTTTAAAAATAGGAAAAGAGTAGCTTTTTAAAATCTAATTTTGAGAATCACTTTTTTATTTAATACAATTCTATATATATCATCATATATAGGATAAAAATCCAAAATTATGCTTACTAATTAGAAAATAAAGCCATTACTTTTAAAGAGATTATTTTTATTACCAATTATATTATGACAACAAAATAAAAAAATAAAACTAATAATATAAGATATTTATTTTAGTTATCAATTATTATATATACATCCCTAAAAAAAAGAATATATATATATATATATTATATACATGTTTATAAATATGTATATAAAATTTATTCAATATTACGTTCAATTCAATTATTTACATTCTCACAGTATTTTAACAGTAAAACTTACCAGACACATAGAGCTATTTTTAAAACTCACAACACTTTTAAAAATAAATTTTACTAAATATTTAATTGGTTATCTTCACAACTGATTATTTATGCAGCACAGTTAATGGCAATTATTTTAAAAGGTAGAACATTATCAAACCGGCTCTTCATGAGTTAACTGATTAAAATTAAGTCAATTAAGTTATTAAGTTAGGAAACAAACAGCCCATTAATAAATTTCTGAATGTAAATATTAATAAATTATAATGCAATTAAAAATAGTAATCTCTTCCTTTGTTCACTTTTTTAATTAAAATTAGTTTCATTAGCTATTTTAAATAACAAGTTGTTTTATTAAGACTCTAGTCTCTCTTCCTAGAATGCAAGATAAAAAATTAAGCTAAAAAATTATATCAAAGTAATGCGTAGTCACACATTTTTGCCAAATCTTCTAGACTTTCTCATTACACATTTTACCATTTAGTCCATAATTTTTAAAGGAACCTATTACATTTCTAATATTACGTTTTTATGTTTGAATTATTCATTTGAACTATGCATGCAATTTTTTAACATATAGCACACTCCATAACTTTTAGTGTGGGGAAAGGAAAAAAAGAGCGCATCATATTAGACTAAGTGCATATTTGGTATGACTTATCTACTGATTATAAGTACTTATTTATCTTATAAATTCTTTTTAAAACTTTATTGTTATTTGATTATATTTTAAGTAGAGTTTTTAGAGATAAAATAAATTATTTTATCTTTACTAGCAAAAGCTTGTCTATTAAAATAATTTTATATAATTTTTATAAAAGTTCTCACCAACAACCAAATAACTAAATTTGTTTTTTATAAAAACTATGCTTGTCAAAGTTTTACTAATAAGAGATCTATTTGAATAAATCCTATCAAAAAAAAATGTACTAAGGAGAGCCTAACAATAAGATTATAATAGTAGAAGAATTCAAAAACTGTACTCCCAATGCTACAAGTTTAAAATTATTTAAGTTATGCATGAATTAGGTAATTGGAAAAATAGAGGGAGCTAACTCCTAAGTGGTAAAAGATATATACAGAAGGTGATAAGTTTCTTAATAATAAATTAATAATTATAAGTGTCCTTCTCCATTTTATATTTAATTTTAAAGAAATATTTGGATCCTGGACTAATCATGGCTTTGTAGATTAAATTTAATTAATTGCATATCTAGTAAAGTCTTACAGCGAGTTCATACAGAGGATAAAAGTAAAGAGTATAAATTCGTCCTTCAAACGAGTAGTCCAATCAGGAATAATTTTGGTTCAACGGGCCATAAAAATATAGAAAAATAAACATAGAGTTATCATTATATATTAACTATAGATATGAATTGAGGAGACGAAGATAAAATTAACATGAAAACGAGCGAAATTTCAATGAAGATAACTAAGAATGACTTTCGCTTTCACTATTCTGGGAGTTGGAATTCAAGCTGCTAAATAAAAACAGAAATAAATTGTTTATATGTAGCTACAATCAACACGGAGAAAGGTTCGTATAAGAACCCTCTTTTATTACAACAGGATATGATATAATGGAGGAAAAATAATAAAGCAACTGGAAAGCTCATTCTTTTCTCCTAATTGCCATTAATGAACTTATTCTGAAGATCTTTCACAACCTTTGGGTCCAACTGGAATGCCTTGCCAAGAAAATCGGGATTGATTGGAGGATTTGCTCCGAAGACCGTGTCGGCTATGGTAATGACACCAGGGAACTGGCTGCCCAAACTGGCAAAGGCAACTGCATTTGTTTTTCCAATGTTGAATTGGAAGTGAATCATACCAATTGGAAACACAAAAACATCTCCCTTGTTCAGAACTTTTGCGATGAGTGTGTTATTTAGTTGGTTCGATGTCACAAAACCAACATAAAGAGTTCCTTCCAAGACCACCAGGATTTCAGTGGCACGGGGGTGAGTGTGAGGTGGATTTTGGCCGTATGGCGCGTAGTCAATACGGACTGCTGATATGCCAAGAGTGTTAAGTCCTGGAATTTGCTCAACATTTGCATTTGTCACATTAAAACCAAGTCGATTTGCTGTGTTTCCAGGCTTGTCTAGCCCTGATAAAAAGAAATCTTCTGCTTTTGCAAGCTTGGGGTCCTTGCAGAACTTCCCATTCACAAACACTACAAGAGCACAGAAAAAGAAAAAAGGAATAGTTAAGTAGCAGCACAAATTATATTGAAAATTATATGTTTTATCAGTTAAGCTTACGTACCACCATCCTTGGGATCATTGATGGCTACACAAATATCTTGAAGAGGGCTGGGATCATAGGCCGAGGCCAATAAAGAAGCCAAAGCCAAGAGAGCAAAACCTAAAAGAAATTGAACAGCTTTCATCGTGATTAATCTATTAATCTATGTTGAGGCTTGAGATGTATATCTTGCAAGAGAAATTTACCTATTTATAGAAGGAAGTCCATGAACGAGTCTGTGCGTTCAATTTCTTAGTCGTTGAAGCAGGTGAAGACTTGCCAAGTCTTTATTAGTTGTCTGTGATTAATTGTATTTTCAAACAAGATATGTTCAATCACTGTGTACACGGTACATATGTCCATATCTACGAAAAGAAAATGTGATTCTAGCAATACTGAATGTAAATATGGTCTTATATAGTTTTATTAATTAATTTCATTTTTTGAAGTAAAGTTTTCTTTTTCTTTCCCTTTTTCTAATTGTATTCATTTTATCTTCTCAAAAGTTTGGAATTGATCTCATCTGCTTGCAGACAACGTTGTTATCAATCTGAACTAAGGGTAACTACGTAAAAGGTGCAGGAATTTTCACTACTGACATTATATTTGTAATTTCAAGGGGAAAAAACAACTCATATGATCAGGTGCACCACCTCGATACTTGAACATTAAAAACTTGATATTTTAATTGATTTGGTGGGTCAAAATATTATTATAATATCTAATTGTATGGTTAGTTAAGTTTAGTTATTTCAAACGAACAAGATCAGTCAATACGAAACCCATTAGTCAATGCTGGATTCAATACTTGCCTCTTTTTATAATGATGTCTAAAGAACTATAATTGCTGTTATTATTATTAATTTTATTATTATATTAGAACGGTTTAAGCGAACTTATCACGAGGAATTGACGAAATATTGGCAAAAACCATCATTTACAATTTTTTAATATATTATCCACATCAAATGCTTGCGACTTGGCTATGAAAGTGAATGTTTTTCCCCCCTTTTCTAGATCTTCTCGATACAAACGTATAATTGAATAAATAGTATAGTGTAATCAAGACACCAAAAAAAATTTACCTAAAAAAGCTTTGATTAGAATATGAAACAAAATGCTATCAACATGTTAAAAGACCACTTGATACTTCTACTGTAGAAGTTCTACAGGATACTTGACACCCAAAAAAAAAAAACATTGATTAAGAGTTATTTCTGGTGTAGGCATTCTCATTTCTTAAAAATAAATTTGAGATTTTAAAATATTGTAAAAATTGTTACACTATGTTAAATTGCTGAAAAATCATTTGACGATATTGTGAAAACTTTTTAATCCTAAATCTATATTTTAAAAATGAGAGCATCCACCTAAGAAATATTATATGAAATAAAATGCTATCAATCTGTCAAAAGACCACTTTCTACAGGATCACTTTGTCGAACATAGAACTATATGACACCAACTTCATTTCATTTAATCTTGAATCTTGCCTGTTGCACTAGTTCTTATAAAACTATTTTCATACAGTAATTATATATTATCCACAAAAATTGAAGCACATTCACGAGAGTAGTAGTTTTCTAATCTAAGATTTTAAAGTATGAGAAAAGTCCGAAAAATTTTTAAAATTATAGAATTTTAAAAGTTTAAAACTTAAATTTTTTAAATCTCATGATTTATGCGTTCTTTCGGATTTTCCCACATTTTAAAATACTGTACCAAAACATTTCTTTTCATGAGAGAGAGCAAACATGTGTATTTATCTGGCCTTTCAAGACGCGATAGCTTTACCCAGGTCCTGGAATTATTTTACCGAGTCAACAATTTTATATTGCGTTAAAGTCAGCAAATCACAAATCATTTGTACAAGAAAGAAACTAATTTGGAGGAAATGATCAAACTAAACTCCTTTTATTTTATTAAACTAATCATTTCCGGTCCCCTAATGTTTCAACTAGTGGAGCATATATAAACATCATTAAAAAAATGAACACATAAGGGAAAAGAGTTGTTAAGGACTGGGAGATGAAAGCGACATAAAGTCTTGATAAATTTAAGCAGTTTATCAATTAAGAGTTTTTAATGTCCTACAAAATCAACATAAAAAGATTCGAAAAGAATGATTCTTTAATACGCTTTTCTCCCTCATTCTGCCTCATTCATGCCTAGGGATGGTGGAAATTCTTACAGGGAAGAGACTTCTGAGGGACTTTTGTTTTTTCATTTACGAAGGATTTCATTTACGAAGGATTTGTGGATAATTTTATATTAAATTTCTTATTCAAGGAATGGATTAAAATAATTTATTACTTAATATCTTATTTAGAGAAAGGATAAGAATTAGGTGAAATCCATATCCTCTCTTTATTTCCTTTTCATTCTTAAATTTTAATTTATTTTTTAAAATTTTTAAGAAATACATATAAAATTTAAATTATAATATATGATTAAATCGAATTATAAAAATAAAAGTATTAGTTATTCAAGGATTTGATATTCTCATGGATCTCTATCCCCTCCTTAAAACAACCATAAAGGGAACAAGGAGTGAACAGGGAAAAAGATTCCCTCCCATTTCCATTACTATCCACAACAAGGGTGGATTAAACTGTACTAAAATTATATCAAGAAATTAAAATGACAATGGCAACTAATTTTATCTATAAATTAATTTGCCAGCAGTTAGCTTGGGGCTGCCATGAATGTTAAGGTTATATGTATCAATAATCAATTGATATTGTAATAAATAATCACTATCTCTAACAAATCTGAACTACTCCAGTAGTAGTTATTATTATTATTTTTGTAGGAAGACTAAATTTGGTTCCTTCTGAGTGTTTTTGTCCTTTAATATATTTTTATAAATCTTTAAAAAAATGTGTGGGGCCGCTTTGGGAAAACTTCAAATCGTACTCTTTACTTCTTGAAAATTAAAAATCAAGTGGTCAACTAATTAATAAAAAAACTACTTGAAAATAATCCAACCCTTTGGGGTTTATCATAATTCCTTTCATTTATGTTCATTAAAAATCTAGATTATATCATTGTTATATATCTTTAAAATTTCAGAGATTGTTTTATTTTCATTTTTCTATTTTCCACGGAAGAAAAGGGTTTTCATTAGGAAACTATTACTATAGCGTAACGAAAATTATTATATAAAGGTATTTGAAAAAAATATTATAAAGGTTGAGAAGCATAATGATCCTCACCACTCAATTAGTTTCCTTCAATTGGAAAGAACATGTATAGGAATTTATATCTGTGGATTAGGTTCTTTCTTGTAATGATGATCATGATAAAATGGCAGACAAATTTGACGTAGAAAATTTTGCAGCACGTAACCTCTTTATAAAGAATTAGTCTTTGTTTTTTAATTAAGACTCTAATCCATCCAATGGCTTGACTTTAAACCATCTCCCTTCCGACCCATTTAGGTAACTGTTGGAGTCTTTTAGTGTGAATTGTGTGGTTCATCTAATTCCAAATATTTAGTAGCAGAGAAGATCTTTTGATCAGTTTAAATAACACCTAACACTAAGAAAATAATAATAATAATAATTGATGACATATTACTTAAAGATACAACCTTGAGGCAGCTAAGCAAGAAAACCTTCGCAAAGTAAGTTTACCAGAAATTCTATTGGGCCAGTGAAGACCCAGTCTCAAAATATTTACGCCCCTGCATAAAACGTAATGAAAAACAGAAAGAAATTAAAATGAACTTGAAGTTGGAGTTTGTCTATGAAATTTTCAGATATTATAATAATAGAGAAAAAGATTCCCGTGACTTCAGTAACTCAAAAATATGTTGATGTCATGTAAGCATATGAAGAAGAAAATGTACTGAAACGACAAGTTGCCTTAGTTGTTTTAGAACCAGTACTAATGGATTGAGTTTAATTAAAGTCACAGATAAACAATTGACGACTTGGCAAGTTTTAATCTGCTCCGATACAAATAGAGTTGCTTACCTTGCAACATCTCTCACCTCTCACTAAGCCAATAATAATAAGTTCAGAAATTGATTAAACAGAGTGAGATCCTACAGCTAGCTAGCTAGCTAACTAATTAAACACACAATGAATAGCAGTGTTCAATTTCTTAAAGGTTTTGCTCTCTTGGTTTTGGCTTCCTCGTTGGCCTCTGCCTTTGATCCTAGCCCTCTTCAGGATATCTGTGTAGCCATCGATGAGCCCAAGAACGCAGGTGTATATATATATATATATAACATAGAAAAACTTTAATTTAATTTCTCATTTTCTGGGTCTTAAAATCTTTAAGCTTGTAAGTTTTTGGCGTCAAATTCACCTTATTAATTAAATCTTCTAAATTCTTCTGGGCAGTTTTTGTTAACGGGAGGTTCTGCAAGGACCCCAAGCTTGCGAAAGCTGAAGATTTCTTCTTATCAGGGCTAGACAAGCCTGGAAACACAGCAAACGGTCTTGGTTTTAGTGTGACAAATGCAAATGTTGAGCAAATTCCAGGACTCAACACCCTTGGCATATCAGCAGTCCGTATTGACTATGCACCATACGGCCAAAACCCACCTCACACGCACCCTCGTGCCACTGAGATCCTGGTGGTCCTGGAGGGAACACTTTATGTTGGTTTTGTGACATCAAACCAGCTGAATAACACACTCATTGCAAAAGTTCTGAACAAGGGAGATGTTTTTGTGTTTCCGATTGGCATGATTCACTTCCAATTCAACATCGGAAAAACAAATGCAGTTGCAATTGCTGCTCTAAGCAGCCAGTTCCCTGGTGTCATTACCATAGCAAACACGGTCTTCGGAGCCAATCCTCCAATCAATCCTGATTTTCTTGCCAAGGCGTTCCAGTTGGATGTGAATGTAGTGAAAGAACTTGAGGCTAAGTTCTGATTAAATGTGTCACTTATTTGAATAACATATTGCCATGTATGTTTCAGCTTGTTCTCGTTATTGTCATTGTTAGTTTTGATATGATAAAAAGATTCGTACGAACGTTCCTATCTCGAGTCAGCTTTGCTTGTTTTTCCAAACTTATTAAATATTAATATAATGAACATCGATTTCTTTTTGGTGAAAGTAGTTAGATCTCTATATATATATTATTTGAAAAAAATTATTAAATCATATAATTACTATTTAATCAAATTGCTTAATAGTGTGTGCGACTAAATGGATGCTTAATTAACACCTGTCTCCTCTAACGTCGCTAATAATCATATCAATTTCACAACCTCACCCCAATGCCTGTATTCTTCTTTAAGAGAAAATAGGATAAGGCCAAGTGGCGTAACGAGGATTTTTGTTCTCTGTGTTGAATGGTGCTATGATAATCCCTTAATTATACTTCGTTGTCCTTTTTTGCCCCTTTGGGAGAGTTGGGGGCCACAACATTGTTAAACTTAGAATCTTGACTGGCTAACCCGTTACACGCAACTGGAGAATCTGCTATGTAATGATTTTTAGCATGAGGCCCTACACAGCTACGTGACTAATCAGTTGATGGTTCAGCGTCGAGTTTTAAGAAGCAACTGGTTTTCGCTTATATTTATATCTAAACTCACTTTTCAACTGGTGGGGTTACTTTTCTCTTAACCGAATTCCTTAATTCATTTCAGGACGTCGAAGTATTCTTAAAACTCTCATATTTGAAAAATTAATTCACTAAATAAGATTGAAGTAAAACTGTATCTATTTGGTTTTAAAATATATATATAACTGATTAAAATGAAAATTTATGGTGTATAATAAATGTGATTTTTTAAACAAAAATTTTGATAAAATGTTTTATTACGATAATTTTTAAGTTACAATTATTTAACCACAATAGCAACTGCAAAACTAAATAAGACAAAAAAATTTGTGTATTTTCTTTTTTAGAGAGTTAGATCTATGAAGTTTCTTTTTAAAACATTATTTTGAGTTGATTTAAGTTGACTAAGTTTGTGATACACTATAAGTTTATGGAGAATATATTGATCTTTGTAGATGTTCATGGCCAACTTCGAATTAAGTAGTACTTGCGATGGTTTATCGACAACTTATCTTATGTAAAGGTTTATGACACCTTATAGGAAATGTTTAGTCCCTCTTAAGTTCTCCGCAAGCAAATAGTGTCAAATAATTAGTGAGTATAAAATGTATATTAAAAGGAAAAAAAAAAAAACCAATTACATAACTCAAAGAGACACAATAATTTAACGCAGTACACTCAAATTCGGATACGTCCATGGATAAAAAAGCCATCCATCATAACGGTTGTCACAGTTACAAGAGTGTAAGCATCAATAACTCCATCCACACGCAAACACGAGCAATGACGAAGGGTAGATAGGGCTAGATTGCACTGTAGCTCCGTTTAGCCCTTGAAAAATATATTTTAGACTTACTAATTTTAAAATTATTTCTCTTATATCCTATAAGATATATAAACACTTTTTATGTTGGTCCTCAACAAGTTTTTTTTTTTTTCCCTTTTTATGCTTTTGTTTTCAAAGTCACTTCTTTGGTTCGCATAAATATGAAAAAAAGCCTACATGAAAGAAGTTAAAAATTTTAATCATTAAAACTAACATAAGTCATACAAACACTTTAATAATGTCTGCCAAATTTCAACACATTCCCAGACGGGTTATTAGTCATTTAAAAAATTCCTATATATAATGATAGTTTGTACTCATTATTTTAATTTAACCCTAGATAAAATATAAAATAAGTTCCTAACTTCCCACTACGGCAGACTAATATCCTAGAATAGTTAATCGAGGTGGTTCCACCACTCCCCCCGCATCTCCGCAACAAATACACGCTAATGTCTAGCATTATTGATTTTAATTATACGAAAGTTTAAGCAAGTACATACAGGAATACGAGACTCGGGAAGGAATCAAATTCTTTGGTGATTCGGTCAGTCTTAATGAATGTGGTCCATTTAGTGACTGGAGCAGGTGTGATTTGTTTCAAATACAAGTAATGTATTACAAATTCACAATATCAGTTGATATTAATAATGTAGAGGGTGAAGCTCTCTGCTGGAAAATTCATATAATTAATCACCATTATTGGTTATATATTGAGGGGCAAAACGAATATTAGACTCATTCATTTGGAAGCTTCATACATAGATCTCCGGAATTATTTTAAAAAGCTTTTGTAGATCAACCGCTCTTGATCAACAGATATGACGTTGTTTTCATGCATGCGTTTGAAATATCTAACAAGTGATTAACAATTCTTACCTTCTGTTCGGTCAAACCTTTTATTTTTTTTCATTAATCTTTTGAATGGTTTTATTTGTACACTTCTAAAAAATATTTAACAAGTTCACATTATTTTTAATAAGTACAATTTGATAATAAATTTTTACAATTAATCAATTAAATGCTTCCCATAACTTTTCCCTTAAGTAGATTTCTTTGATCATTCAAGTCATTTTAAAATAAATTTTATTGCAACACAAAAAATTAGGACTAGTTTACCCTTCCAACATAAAACGAACAAATTGGCCGGATGAATATATGTTCTTGTATCTAATAATTTAGATATTTAATTTTGTAACTTATAATCTAATATTTTTAAATAAAATCTTATAATTTTCAATACCTACATGTAAATTTCATGAATTTGACATTATGATAATTCATGTGAGTATTACACAATAAAGATATTATGTTACTTCAATTAAAGATTAATAATCATACTAGTAAATAGTATTAACTCATCATTTAGAAATAATGAATTTTGTATAAAAATGAAATAAATTGAAGTTAAAGTGAATTTTTAGTACTTTTAATTTATGAGGGTGAAATAGTCAATTTAAGCTTAACTTAAAGCAATATTGTAGTTAAATATAATTAAAAAAAAGTAAGTGACAAAAATAAACTAAAACATATTTAATTAATTAATTCTCAAAAATTCTTTTTTATTTAAAATTTTAAGAATTATGTAAATACTTTTAACAGAAATTGTAGGGAGGAAATATATCGCCACCCCAAATATTTTTCCAGTGTAATTTTGAACAACTGAATTGACCGAAATAACCACTTAGAATTAGCCGCGAGGCGCCAGCCATATAAAAATGAAATGCTTTCTCAGATTAAAAATTGAGAGTACAAGGACTAATTGCCGGTAAACATTGTTGGAAAATTCGTACTGGTTATTTTTCTCTCTAAAATTGTTGCAATATGTAGTTAGACACAATTTGAAATGTTCAGAGATTCTAGATACAGACAGACACAATTTGAAATGTTCAGAGACTCTAGATACAGACACTTATAATACAATCCAGAGGTCTACCAAGTATTACGCTCGAAAATCTACTCATACTATTATACAAGACGAATATCCACCCTTAAAAGAATGAGCTCCGTGGGATTCTGTTGAAGACATGAGTACTGTTGGCTTAAAGTCCAAATGGCAACTCGGACTGGGTATTTATCTTGCAAAATGAGTAGTCTTGCGAGAGAAAGTCTATAGTACAGAAGCGTATAGAACATACATATATATTTCTTCTTCTTATGCTTACATCAAAACTATGTTGGTGTACAAGTAAGCATAAGTAGAAGAAATGTAATTAAAATTAGAGACAATACGTAGTTGTTAAAGAATGACTGGTTCAAATTAAAAACATTTGAAGACTTGGAAATTAGTGCTTGTGATCTCTACTCCGAGCAGGGATAACGCAGACTGGTTCAAATGAACCCCATCTATAAATAAAGTAGCTTGCCTTGCAATATTTCTCACACCAACTCACCGAGAAGCAAATAATACATTAATAATTCAAAATGAACGGTGTTCAATTTCTTTTAGGTTTTGCTCTCTTGATCTTGGCTTCTTCATTGGCCTCTGCCTATGACCCTAGTCCTCTTCAGGATATCTGTGTAGCCATCGATGAGCCCAAGAACGCAGGTATATATATATATGCTCAATTTCAATGTCTAAATTATCTTTTAATTTTGTTTGCTGGCGAGGCTATATCTTGCTGCATAATCATCTTCGAGCATAGACATCCATAGTTCCATACTGTAAAACATGTAGTGCCTCTAAATAAAGTGCTTACTTCCGCACTGGAAAATGACTCATGTCTTGTCCTTATGTAAAACAAAAAGACATCTAACACCTATATATTGTTAATTCTTTTGCGCAGTGTTTGTCAACGGCAAGTTCTGCAAGGACCCAAAGCTTGCCAAGCCAGAAGATTTCTTCTTCTCAGGGCTAGACAAGCCAGGGGACACTGCAAATCGACTTGGATTTAAGGTCACTACTGTAAACGTTGAACAAATCCCAGGGCTTAACACTCTCGGTGTATCTGCTGTTCGCATTGACTTTGCACCATATGGCCAAAACCCACCCCATGTTCACCCTCGTGCCACTGAAATCCTGGTGGTCCTGGAGGGAACACTTTATGTTGGTTTTGTGACATCAAACCAGCTCAATAACACACTCATTGCAAAAGTTCTGAACAAGGGAGATGTTTTTGTCTTTCCGATTGGCATGATTCACTTCCAATTCAACATTGGAAAAACAAATGCGGTTGCCTTTGCCGGTTTGGGCAGCCAGAACCCTGGTGTTATCACCATAGCCGACACGGTCTTTGGAGCCCATCCTCCAATCAATCCTGATTTTCTTGCCAAGGCATTCCAGTTGGACCCACGGGTAGTGAAAGATCTTCAGGATAAGTTCATGAATGGCGATTAGAGAAACATTTTCAAACGCACCCCATTGGAATAATGTAATAAAGAGGTTGCATAATACATATGCATATACATATGTATACCTCTAGCCTTCTTCTATGTCTGTGTTCCTTAATTAATAGAATATGAGTTGAATATCCTTCTATGTTAATTTCGTTGATTAAGAAAAATTTGAACGAAAAATGCACATGATCAGAAAATTTAATTGCGGTTGAGGCTTAAATGCTCAAGAGGCGTTGGTCAATTCATCATCAGCTGAAGTTAGTACTGAGGCAAAAAGTTCTCTTAAAACCAATTAAAAAACAAGGGAAGAAAACAATAATCGTGAAGCCTCAGCCCTGAGGGTTTACATAATGGAATTTGACAATATAATCAAAGAGCAAAAAACATAAAAGTTTATCTTTACTTTTTGCAAAATTTATAGATTGATTGTGCAATATTTTTAAGTTCAGATTTGTGAGAAAATGATAGTGCCTTGACAAGATCTTCAATTTTCAATGGTAATTTTTATTTATCTCTATAAAATGACATACTCCAATTTATCCTACTGTAGATAAAAACATCAGTACTCCTCCATTCTGTTAATTTTTTTTTTTTTTTGGTTAACTATAATTGGCTAAAAGATAAAATGGTTCTTTACTTTTTTTAACTGGTACTATCAATAATTAAAATCTAAAAAATAGAAAGTAAGAGTAAATTTCAGAAAACATTCGCCAATATATTTTTTTAATTTCTTGTTATCCAAAATAGAGTAAAATTAAGCCAAATTTAATTTCACCAATTAATGCTAATATTACCGAAAAGTTTTAAAAATAATTGGGGCGCCATAATGTTTGTCAATTGTTATTGGGTATAAATTAAAATTATTAAAGTTAGAACGGAGCTTTCTCAAACTCGTTCTCTCTGTTTCTGAAGAAAACACAAGCTCCATGAGCTCGTCATATTCAGCAGCTCCACAGCCCACCAGTTTTCCATCCCAAAACCCTAACCCTAACTCTAGTTCAATCCCAGACCAGTCTGATCTATCAACAACACTCTCCTCTCTCAACACCCTCATCTCTTTCTGTCACCAAACCCTCCAGAATTACAGCTTTGTACTTCCAAAACCTCAAAATGACAACCTTCTCCCTTGCCCTTGCAATCCCCACCATCTCATGCCCCCTGAATCCCTCTTCCTCCACACTCTCCGCTGCCCATTTCCTCTCGATCTTGACACCCCAAATTACCGAAACACCCTTCACTCTTCCTCTTTATTAAACCAACAAAATGCCCCCCTCACAATTCAGGATCACATCCAAGAACTCTGTTTTTCCTTGGATGATTACTTATCAAATGTTGGATCTGTTAGCTTCTTTTATCAAGATTGCTCAGCTGCTGTTGCTTTGTCAGATTTTCATGGCAGTACTAGCAGCAGTAAAAAGACTCTTGCTTTGCCTGGTATTTTGTGTATGGAATGTGCTAATGTTGTTTCTCTTAGCGATGGAGAGGCCAAAAAGAATGCTGAAGGTTTTGGTGAAGTAGGGCTTAGGGTTTTATGTTCTGATTTGTGGTTTATAAGGAGAGAAGTTGAGAGTTGGAGGGATTATGAGCATATGAGTATGTATTCTTTCAATGTTTTTTGTGCAATTCTGGGTTTAAGAACGGTGAAAGTAAGTGATTTGAGTAAATGGGTACTTGTTAATTCTCCGCGATTTGGTGTTGTGATTGATGTTTATATGAGGGATCATATTTCTGTGCTTGTAGGGTTGTGTTTAAAAGCTGTTATAAGTGAAGCATTGGGGTTTCTGGAGTTGGTGAAGAGCCAAGAATTGGAGAGGGGTTTAAAGAGTATGAATTTAAAGTGTCATGTTTTAAAACAAGTTTTGATGTGGTTAGCTTCTCAGCTTTCCGTTTTGTATGGGCAAGTGAGTGGAAAATTTTTTGCCATTGAAATTTTTAAGCAATGCATATTGGAAAGTGCATCTGCTTTGTCGTTGTTTCCATTAGAGCAAAGTTTGACTGAGCCTTTGGATTTGAAAGAGGGTGATCTGACTTTACATGCTAGCTCCAGTGGTGCTAGGGATGTCAGAGTTCAAGAGCCACTTGAAAGGAATGCTAACTCTGGATTAGATGAAACGGTTGGTGAAACTGTCCACAGCAAGGTGATTTTCGTGTCTCATGTGGCAGCAGCCGTTGCGGCACTGCATGAGCGGTCATTGCTTGAAGAAAAGATTAGGACATTAAGGGGATTAAGGGTTTCCCAACCACTCTCTAGCTACCAGCGGTATGTTACTGCTATCATTTTCTTTCCGATGTGCTTGCTTTTGTTTCACTTGAAAGAAGTCTTTGATAACTTGAACATCCAATTGAAAGTTTTCTAGAATGTTATTTTTTGAAGAGTATAAATTATCTTTTGCCTTATTTGTTCATTTATAAGTCTGAGTTGATGAAACTTGGCCGTTCTATGTTATTGGCTGTTATGCATCTTTCTTGTTCTGGTCCAAATACGGTGCATTCTTTCAGCACTTCATGTTTCTAATCATTTGTGGCTCTGTTTTTGTCCAAAATATTTATATTTCTCAATACAAGTGTATGATAAAATTTCTCTTGTTCTGTAGAATGGCTGAGCATGCTTATCTGTCTAGTCGAGCGGATGAGGAGAGGAAAAAGCGCCCCAACTATAGACCCATTATTGAGCATGACGGGCTTCCTTGGCAACAATCATCTAACCAGGTAACAAGACTTATTACATCTACTGAGCAGTTGCAAGTTGTCTATATTTTGTTATAGAATTCGAAAATGGTTTGGAAAATAGACAAAACAGTCAATATTATTAGATGATGCCTCACTTATAGAGATAGATAGCTAAGGTGGCTTTAACCTAAGCACAAACTCCCCATTATCCATGCATACATTCATAGCATTTTTTATGCATAAAAGTGATTACTATGAAGAAGAAAATTGATCTGTTTGAGTCTTGGTCCCACGGATTATTTGCGATTAATTATAATGCTGGTGGTGGCAAAAATTCCCTAAAAAATGGTTCTGGGGTTTTTTTTCGGGCGATGATGATGTTAGTCTGAACTCATCTTGGAAAAGGTGCCTGAAGTTATGTACCATATGCATTGGCATTCCGTTTTGCATGAAATTAGGAGCCAACTTGTTTGTCAGTGAGGACATCTATGTCATCAACATAAACAGCTATAGTGAAGTGAAAGCAACGATATCTTAAAAGGCTGGTGGGTGCATTTGTGTCAACACCATTGAAATTTGCAGTAAGATGCCAGTAATAACCCGAATTTAATCTTATCAGTAAAACATAACAACTGATAATCCTCTCTCGGATTTGATTTTGCATATGAGAGGTGGTTATGGTAAACTGTCATTTACAAATTTTTTTCTGTTCAATCAAGGAATCAAGCAAGAATAAGACAAGAGAGGAGTTATTGGCTGAAGAAAGGGACTACAAACGCCGAAGAATGTCATATCGTGGGAAGAAGGTGAAGCGAACAACTTTACAGGTAAGAATCTGGTGTGGAAATGTCAAATGTTTTCTTATAATTATAATACCTGTTAAAAATATTATACAGTCTGCCAATTTAATGAATCCTAGCTTGTGCATTGTGTTTGATATGCTTTGACTGTAGCTTACTTTGTTTTCATAATACCTTATTATTTACATGTGCATGACCTGACATTATATTGTATTAAACCATATAATTTATGTTAAATCATGTATATGAACATGGTTTTGTTGAATGAAATCTTCTCTCATCTGCTCTATCTAGAGTTTTGCTGAATCTGCTTTTTCACAAGAGATTCTCCGATCTGCATTTCTTCATCATGTAGAAGGTTATATGGCCGGAAATTTAAATTATTCAAAATAGATAATTATTTCGTAAATACTTATCTTGATGCTCAGACTTTGATAATTAATTGAAAATTTTGCTAATTTCTCTTATTTGAATGCATGTGACATATATTTTAAGAGATCAGGCTTGCACATGAGGGAGACTGTTGAAGCTTAAATCTATTCTTTGAGTTTGAGCCCTTACCTTATGCTTAAGCTTCTTGGTTAAGTGGAAAATTAACAATTTGTAGTCTTAGTATCCACCGTTCTCTGTCTTACTTATTTGCTCTTTTAGAGTTTTTTTTTTTTTTTTTTTTTTTTTGGGGGGGGGGGGGGTGGGGATCACATGGTCTTTTCTTAGAAATATGCTTTATAGTAATCTTTTTAATCATTTCTGTACTTTATTTCACAGGTTGTAAGGGATATAATAGAAGAATACATGGAACAAATCAAGCAAGCTGGAGGAATTGGGTGCTTTGAGAAGGGAGATCAAGGGTGCGGGACATTGCCATCAAAAACCCCTGCACACGATGTTTGTATGGGTGCTGATGATGGTAGAACAAGTGATAATGATTTATTTGAGGCAGTAAGAGGTAGCCCAAATTATTATCGGAAACAATCTCACCATGATCGTGATATCAAATCTGCATCAACCAAGGATTCTTTAGCTAGATATTATGAGCGATCAAGACAGGGCCATGTGCAACATGGACATCTACAAGAACAAAGCAATATGGATAGAGAAAAACATGGTGACTATTATTCTAGAAGCACAGAAAAACATAGGAGTGGTGATCGCTCTCATGAGCGAAGTAATCAAACGGAGCTAGATATGGAATTGACCAGGACCAGACGTAGAGGGGTTGAAAGGCAATCTTCAGGCAGTTCCAAATATTGTGATTATAGATCATATTATTCCACGTCTAATTCTTATCGAAGGCGCAGACATAATGATCATAGTACAGACTCCCTGGTACGAAATGCGTTTGAGGATAGATATGATCCTTCGGAATCTCATAACATGGATGAAGGTAATGTCTCTGATGGCGGCAAGTATATCAAACCAGAATAACTTTGATTATGAACTGAAGAAGCTGTTTTGCAAAAGGCCAATACACTTTTATAACATCATAAACACTTCTGCAGTTCCACTATGTTGGGTAAGTCATTCAACTTATACTTGGTTTAAATTTTAAATATTGTCTCAATCAAAAGTTAAAAAATGCAAACTTTTGACATGGTTTATTCCCACAACTTTGCAGTAAGAAGTTATCAGGCTTCAGCACTTTTTTCTACGCCTGTATCCTCCTTTGTATCCTAAGTTATATTTTTGTTTTGTTAGCCCATTACTTTGGTTGTTTCTTTCTCATTTTAATATATACATATACATATGATACACTCATACATATCCACACACACACACACACACACATATCTACTTGGGGGGTTGGTGAAGTTTCCCCATTTCATATTAATGATGCGTTAACTAAACTTGAATCGGAATGGGCAAGAATAGGAATCGAGAATGGGAATCATAATAAGGTATTTACTTGAATTGCAGGAATCGGAGTCAGAATAAATTGGATTTCTATTAATGTGTTTCCTTTGTCTTGGAATTGAAATTGGAATTTTTACAAATTAGTGAAAAGTACTTAATAAACTATTGTCATAATTATTATTTTATATTTTAGTTATTGTGATTATTTATTTAAAAATTATTATTGTTAATAATATATTTATATATTACTTAATAAATAATAATAATAATGATAATATTAATAATAATGTATTAATTAATTATAGTAATTACATAAACAATTATATAATAATATATAATTAATTATAACTGAGGATAAAATGGGTATTTTATAATTTTGTGGGGAGAAAAATGGTTATTCTTAGGAAGAGGAGATTCATTCCCAAGCCCCTCCTTGGTAGTCAATCTTCCATTCCCAAATTGTGATGAGCCCCGCGATTCCCATTTCCAATTCCTAACTCTATCCACAATTCCGATTTCGATTCCAATTGTTGACTCTCTTTTGCAAAGTGAACTCTGTCAATTATTCCAACTCTGGATTCCGATTCCCCAATCCGGAAAGTAAACACACCATAAGTGCTATTTCTTTTTACTTAGTCATCTTTACTCTTGATTGTCATGAGTTACATTATTAGAACACTTTAATGCATGTCATGTTCCATTATCATATTCTCTCATAATTTTTCTTAGGAACAATTATGGTTGAGAATTTTCTATTTGAGCTAGTGGATTAGATGCAGACATATAAAAATAGAAGAGTATTGAGACTAGGAGTGACATAATTTTAGTTTTATTTCAGAAATGCTGGCCTCTAAAAGGGGGCACTAGTTGTAGAGGGGGAGGAGTTAATAAAAAGAATATTTAAAAATTCAAGAACCAATGGGGATTAGTATTATCTTTTTACTGTAGGGTATGGATATGGATATCATAATGATTTAGCAGGCATTCGTCAACTTGTTTAAGCACAGATGTTTCATTGAGGTGTTCCACATTTTGGAAATTGGAAAATTTTGGGCCTCAAGCAACATTCTGTGATAAAATTATTATCTGTTTCCATTCCCTTTTCCTTAACAGCCTCCCCTCTATTTGATCTTGTGTCTTTACATAAATATCTGCTTTCAAAACAAAGGCTGTATCGTTGAGTTGTTTAATTCAAGAAATGAAGAATCATAATTTTTCCGAAAATAGAAAGCCATATCACCCCAAATGTCTTCTTGTGGGAAATGAATAAAATTGATGCAGTGTAAGTGCATGCTTATTATTTGAATTATATTGACACAGTTGATTGCACTTTCTTATAACATTCGGAAACCAAAGTATTTAATATGTTATATATTACTTGGATATAGTTTGAAGGTAACTGTTGTGTTTTTATACGACAGTGTTAGTAATATTTTGTAGTCAATTGGGTGATCACTGTCATTGATTTCCAGTTAAAATTTGTGGATGAAAATAACGTGCAAAATCCTCACTGGAGGATGACAAGAGAGGTCATCAGATATGCAGGTGAATGTGGTAAGAGACACCAACATGCTTGTGAGTTCATGACTTTGCAGTTTTGCAATGGACCGTGGTGTCCAAGAACACCTATAGATTTAGTTTCCTTAACAGAACAGTATGCTTTATTTATTATTTGGTTCTGGTCCCATTTTTCATTTTCCTTAGACCTCAAGATCATTTCTCTGTGTTATTTTTAAGGATGTCTTATCAATTTGAATTTACTTGTACCTTAGATGCTTAGATCATGGTCTTAACATTTCATTCTTGTCATGATTCTACACATGCAGAGGGAGAGGCAAGTTTGACAACCGCTCAAGAAATTGTTTCCAGTATGGGAAGTGAAGTTAGATTAATCATTTTGCAGAGTTATTAATCTGCACGTATAGATTTTGTGCCAGTGTTAATGGGTATGTATATATAAACATGGTAGTTTCATGAAAAATTCTCTGTATTTAGTTTGATTTGCTTGAAAGAGGTTTTCTGGTTTCCACAGCTACTAGGAAAACTGATTTTGTGACCTAAAAATGAGCGGTTTTATGATATACGTTGTAGGTACTTGAACATGTATGAGTAAGATTAAAAATTTTAACATGGTGGCTGTGTTGCAAGATTGATCAAAAGTGAAGTGCCATTAAATTTTAACGTACAAGAATTGGTTGTATTACTCCTTGCGTGTTATAGAATTCTCGTAAAAGTGATATGATATGTTATGTGTTATTTATTAGGTGGATCAATTTTCATCAGTTTCAAGTGAATTTACTGTAATCAAAATCTGCCGAAGGTTAATATAATTTGCTCACATGCACCGAAAAGATTATTAGAACATGTTAGAAAGCGAAAAGATGTTTATTAAGGACATAAATTGCATGCGTATTCAAAGTGATTTTTTTTTTTTAATTGCATGAGATTAATATTTATATTATAATTTATATTATATGAGATTTATAATTAAATAATTATTAAAATTAATTTTTATTAATTTTTATATAATTTTATTTAAATTTTATTTTTTAAAATATTCGAAGAATGTTTATTTTATTTATATTTAATTTTATATTATAATTTTAAAAAAAATAAATACTTACATATATTGTGGGGGACTCAAACCGTTGTCTTTATAATTGTGAGTGCATAATCCGGCTACCGGGCCAGAGGCCCAGTGGTTTAAGTGATTTTTTATTTCTTTTTTCAAGAAAAAGGTTTCTGCATCAGCTTCAATTTGTCGATTTAGCGTAAGCTTTCTGACAAAGAATGCCTCTTATGGGACGTGCCTAAAAGTTGATAAAACGTAATTGTTGTTGTCCTGTGCATCTGTAGCCACGTAGACATGGACCGGTGTAAATGCATGAATCTCCTTTAAAAGGTAATTGAATATCCCAATCAATCAACAATTTTTTGGTGGTAGCTGCGACGTTTTATTAATGAGTCAAGGGGAACAAATTTCTAACTTAATCACTTAGTGATGGTGAGAGTAAAATTTAAAAATAATAATAATAATAATAATAAAACAAAACAAACCTAGTAGTTGTTAAAAACGAAATAGTTTGTTGTGTTCAGGTAAGTTTTTATTCTTGTACTTAGGTCGTATTTGTTTTTTTAATTTAAATTTAGTTAAAATCTGAGTGTGTTTGAACATAAATATTTAATTGATATATTTATTTTATTTTTTTAATATCTAAATATACGTAGTATCTTATTTGATTTTTTATATAAAAAAAAATTTTAAGCACAATTATTTGACATCTATAGTCTTATGAGTCAAAATAAATAAAGGGATTAGGTTTTATAATTTAGAAAATAAGGATATGTAATAGATGTATTTTTAGGATATAATATTTATTTTTTATTTAGATTTTTTTAAATAAAAATTACAAAATTTTATTTTTTTTATTCAGATATAAATGTCTAAAGAAATTATAAAACAAAAATCAAATTTAAGAAAGTCTAAAATAAAATTACATACATAAGATATTAACAAACAAGCCCTTAGTTAATACTAGTCAATTACATTAGGGTTATTTATGCTCTAAATATTACTTTGAACATGCTATTACTCTACACACGCATGCTCTAATTGTAAAAAATCAAGTTTTACTTTATACACTTTTTAAAGTTCAAAAAATATGCTTACTTAAATTATTTGAGTTACGTAACTTTATTTACTTAAAACACTAATAAAATTATTTAGCACACTAATTTTAAAAAGATTTAACAAATATTTACAACAATATAATTAAGTCCAGTTGTAAACAAATTATTTAACATAATTTAGTTATTAATTTTTTTGTTTATTTATGATCAATATTAAATTTGCACCTGAACAACCTACAATGAGAATAATAAAAAAAAGTTCCATAAATACTACTGAAAAAAAAAAAAAAGACGAAGAGATGAAAAACATGAAGAAGAACGGTCAAAGCCAAAAAAAAAAAAAATCTTTTACAATATTTTTGTTTCATTTTATTTTTTTAAAATAAAAAGTTATAAATTGAATAATGAGTGTGCGATATGATTAGTCAAAGTAATTATATAATATTGACTTATAATAAATTACTCTTAATAAAAATTTATATTATGAGTATTTTTGTAATACATATTTTTAATAAAATTAGAATATTTAAAATAATTTTTAGAGTGCAAATAACCTCACTCCTTAAATAAGGTGACCTTAATTTTAAAAAAAAAATTTAATCTTATAATAAAATTCAAATTGATCGGTCAATCCAAATTTTAAGTTAAATAAATGATATCGGGTAATTAGATTGATTCTGCAAACAAATTAACAATTTATATATATGTTAAAATAACATATAAAAAAATCAGTGTTGACATATAAATTTTAATTGAATTAATTAAAAATTTAAAAATCAATAGTCTCAATCCAAATCGACCTTTCACATTTAACCATTTGCACAAATTTAATTGAAGTTCGTATTCAATAGGGCGAAGACTATTCAGCTTCTTATATGGCAATATGTGATTGGTAGATTAGAGCCCCGTAAATGTCAAAAAGACAAAACATACCCTCTCTTTTGTAGTGGTCAAGTTCCACGTTGACCACTGACCGAAGCAAGCCACAGGCCCACAGCCGCCGGAGACGTGGCAACAAACAAAGATCCGAAACGAATTGGTCCAATGATATTTGAGTCCGTCAGTTTTATGTTTTCACAGAAAAAGAACACACAATAAAATATTGTAGAATGGCACAATGCACAAAATTATCAAGAATTCTAATATTTAAATTTCAAACTTTAGTCTTAATTTATTTATTATGCAATAGATTTTATAATTAGTAAAATTATTTAATTATCATCTATTAAATGAATGTCACATCAATTATGACTTAAATTAGGACTCAATTATTAAGATACCTATTATTGTTAAAAAATTATTTGTGTCAGATTGTAAGCATAAGATCCTAATGAGAGTATACTCCAAACATAGGTACAATTACCTCAACCTTATTTATACTTTTAATCTATGTTTATATATATTACAAAATAAATTTACACCTACTTAATTATTGAAGAAAACTAAGAGTTTTTATAACTGCAAAGATTTCATCTATTTCTCAATATTTTATTGAGAGAGTGGATTATCTCTAGACTATGACCTAAGTGGCAATATATTATTCTTGAATGAGGATAAATTTAGTGATTTGAATGAGGATTTTTTGTATTTGGATCGTATTTAATATAAATAGAACAATCACGCCATTACTTGAGAAAATTAAAACGTCCAGGGAGTGAAATGTTATTGTCCAAATAAATGCACGTAGACGTAGTGGACTGTATATAACTAACAAGTGTACGCCAGTTTCTGCTAGGAAAATAATAAAGTCCAAACCGAAGAAGAAGAAAAATCAGAGAAATTACCTGAAAATAACGACAAAAGAGAAGCAAACACATGTACTTAAATCTCCTTTTCTTCTCAGAAACAAACCCAGTTCGCTAATTCTCTCTTATTCTTTCATTGTCTTTTTTTTATTTTTTTATTTTATTTATGGCCAACCCAGAAGTTGAAGAAACAGAGTCATGTGTTAGAAAGGCTGTAGAGTTGAAGAAAGAGTTGCAGAGACTGGTGAAGGCAATTCTTGATGAAGATGATTATGGAGGTCTACAAGTCACTAATGAGGCCTTAAGAGTCTTGTCTTGTTTGAAAGATTTGAAGTTGAAAAAATCCCATTCTTTTAAAGGCGGTGCTGCTGGTGATGATCATCTTCTGGGTTTGCCTTACGAGTTCAGGTGTCCTATTTCTGGAGAGATTATGACTGATCCTGTTGTCTTGGCTAATGGTCAGGTCAGTGCTTCAATTTACTTTATTGTTTATTTTAGCATCTGGGTGTCTCTGTAATTGCGTATAGGGGATAAATTTAGTTCTTGTTCATGTGTGCAATACTTGTGAGTTTTGGGTTAACATTTCTAGTTTGGTTCTTGGAGTTTACAGTCTTTTGATGTTTGGGATATAGCAAAGTTGTTTCCTTGGAGTGTTGTCAGCCTGAGTCCTTGGGTGTCTCAATTTTTAAGCATTGAGAAAGTTGTTTGGTTGATTGAATTTAAGCCACTATTTTATTGGTACTTAGCCAAACTTGGATATGAAATTTGGTTGTTTGGTAGGACTTCTAAGACTCGGTTCATGTTTTATGTGTGGCTTTTCAAATGGTGGTAGAAAAGACGTATTAAAAATATTACGAGAAGCCAGGCCAGTTTAATCTTTCTTGTAAGAAATTTATAATGGATGGTCTGTTCTATGGAAATAAAACTTTGCTCTTAGGTATGAAACATATATAAAGAATCTTGTTTCAGACGTATCTTCTGGAGACATAAATAAATTTGTAGCCTGCAAAAGAGAAATCTTCCAGTGTTATTGATGCTAATATAATATCCATGAAATCAGGCATGGTGCTTATTGAGGAATTTTTATTTTCTTGTATCTGGTGAATCTTTCTTGTCTAATCTCTTGATGATCAGTAAATTGACAGCATTACTCATATGAGTTCTTAATTTGTGTTGGATTTGCAGACTTTTGATCGCCCTTGCATCCAGAGATGGCTAGATGAGGGGAACCGAACATGCCCTCAAACCCGACAAGTCCTCTCTCATACAGTTCTTATTCCTAATCACTTGGTACGAGAAATGATTTCACAATGGTGCAAAGAGCATGGCATTGAGCTGCCAAAGCCCATTAAGGATATAGATGAGGATGTTGTGACTGATGCCAGCAGAAGCCATTTAAATTCACTGCTTGAGAAGATGTCTTCTTCCCTCTCTGACCAGAAAGAAGCAGCAAAAGAGCTACGGCTGCTAACGAAGAGGATGCCATCGTTTCGGGCACTTTTTGGTGAGTCTACTGACGCCATTCCCCTATTGTTAAGTCCACTGTCACCTGGCAGAGCTGATACTGATCCTGGTCTCCTAGAGGATCTAATCACAACAATACTGAACCTCTCAATTCATGATGATAATAAGAGACTAGTTGCTGAGAATCCATTGGCCATCCCTCTGCTAATTGACTCCGTACAAACTGGAACCATTGAAACGAGAAGAAATGCTGCTGCCGCACTCTTCTCATTATCAGCCCTAGATTCTAACAAGCTCATTATTGGAAAATTGGGTGCCATGACTCCTTTAATTGAACTTCTGGAGGAAGGGCATCCATTAGCCATGAAGGATGTTGCCTCCGCAATCTTCAGTCTTTGTATTCTCCCTGAGAATAAAAGGAGGGCTGTCCATGCAGGGGCAGTCAGGGCGATACTCAGAAAAATCATGGAAAATACCCTTGTTGATGAGTTGTTGGCTATTCTTGCAATGCTTTCTACTCACCAAGCTGCAATCGAGGAAATAGGGGAACTAGGTGCCATACCCTGCTTGCTCAGGATCGTAAGGGAGAGCACTTGTGAACGCAACAGAGAAAATTGTGCTGCTATTCTGTACAATATCTGCTTTACTGATCGGACTCAAATGAGGGAAATTATGGAGGAGGAAAATGCTAATGGCACACTTTCTAGACTTGCAGAGAACGGGACTTCAAGGGCCAAGAGAAAGGCCAATGGCATCCTTGAGAGGCTTAATAAAGCTGCTTTAATTGTGTATACAGCATGATGAAATAAAGCCCTTCCTTCAGTAACCACCCATTGTAAATACTCTACCTTGCTCCAAAGTGTACACAGTGTTGTGAGGTCATTACCTGTAAAAAAGTTGCAAATTTTGTACACATTCCTTTATTCATAACAGGAAAGTTTTGATCCAGCACTTCACTAGCCTGCAGATGTAGAAGAGATAGTGTATTTTTTACCTTCAACGATCATGAATGAAACTCTTAACAGAGGTATGTTTTGCATTCTTGCTTATCTGTGTCAATTAATCATCATTTTTCTTTTTTCTGGCTTCATGCCTAGTTTGCATCAGAACATGCCCCGTGTTAACCTCACATCTGATTGAAATTATGATATTTGCATAGAAGCCAAAGGGCCCATTGAATGAAACTGTTTAAGGCTGGGGAGTGCAGTTGTAGGGTCTCCTTCAATTCTCTCACTAAGCTAGTGTCGGCACCATATTACAAAATATTTTCTTAATAAATAGTAAGTGGATTAAATTTCACAATATGTGTATGTTAGCAACAAATTTGGTCGGCGTCCTCTAACCAAGAGCTGGTTGATGTGGAAATCCAGTATGAACATGTTGTGCTGACTAGTAATCCCATCACCTGCCCTTTTTCCAGGATTGATATTTAAGTTAACAACGTAGCAATCAATACAAATTTACAAATCAAAAGTGGGTTGAATTTGCATTTTATAAATTCTCATCTTGTTCATTTTCAAACAAACTTAATTCTCATCTTCTTTTTGAAAAATGCTTGATGGCAAGCTACACCATACAGTCCCTGAAATCATGGCCTGTTAAAGAGTTCCCACCAATAGTGGTTCATTGAAGCAATTTCAATAGTCTTAGGGGCACTTTGGCAATTTACCCTTTAATCTTCTCATATTAAAGCCTGAGTCACTCTTTGTTGGATTAGCTGAATATTTTATTCTTTTTAATTTTTTAATTTTTGTTTCTTTGCTGCCATGCTTTGCATCACTAGTCATGCTCCCCTATAATCTATAAGTCGGTTACTAACCACTGTCATTAAGCTTGTAAAATATACGAAATATAATGCACTCATTCTGCTGAGAATTAAAAGTCACACCACCTCAATTTCTAACGAACTCTGAATTAGGTCTGTGTACGAAGGAAAGATATCGAAATAACTAAAAACAACTTTTGCACCGGCCATTAGGTTGGTGCAGAATTTTATTGAGTCTAAATTTTTTGAATGGACATGTATGGTATGGAGTGTGGTAACTGGGCACGCGGTATTTGTATTTATCGATCTATTTTAGACAATGTAAAAGCTTTTGCCTTTCGTATGAAGTCGTTCGCGTAAAGTGGGGAGGTTGGAAGTATTTTTCCTCGGGAAAGGAATCAAAAGTGCTTTGTTTGGATAGCGATGTGAATAATTCAAATTCAGAACCAATGGATCTGCTTTTTTGTTCCATTATCTTCACAGCTTTCCATAATTGCCCAAAAATTGGACTTTGGTAAAGCGATTGCCAGAGAAACAAAACCCAAAAAAAATAAATCAATTGGACTTTGGACTTAATTCCTCTCTTTCCTTTCTAAAAAAATTTGGATAGAGTTAATTTTCTCTCTTATAAAATAGTTTATAAAAGTGGAGTAAACATCCTTAATTATTGATGAGCGTTTAAAATTTAAACAGAACTTCATATGATATCAATATTTTAATAATAATCTGATTTGTAAATATTAATTATAATCTCATATAATATAAATTGTACTCTTAATCTCATGTAATAAAAAATAAATAAATTAGATTTTAGACTTTGGCCTAGGTCTCATATGTTGTTTTATTTGTTACAATCTTTATCATCAGTCACCAATTATTAACTTAAGTGACTGTAAATGGTTATACAAATGCAAATTTTAATAAAAAAATTAAGAAACAAGAGCACAAGTAGTTAAGTACCATCTGTTTTCACTGTAGTAGCTAATATCATACACAATGTGGTTCCCAAAAAAGAAAAAAAAAATGCATAGATAATACAACTACGATAATTGCTGCATTTTTCCTCTCCCATTTAAAAAAAAACCCAGCAGAGAAGCTACAGTCTCAAGAGCCACAAGCAGGAACAAGGCATGAAAAGAATCCGGGCATTTTCTTCTGCATGAGAAAATAGGAGAATGCTAAGGATAGATTTGGACACAATCGAAAGATACAAAATTAAATCAATAATATGTTATGAATCAAGTCAAGTTTGTACGCCGAATTCAAAAAAAAAAAAAAAGTCAAGTTTGTACGCCTGAGATTAGGCCAGGAGAGGGCCGGGCCAGCTGGTCCCAAGTGTAGTATCAGCCCACATGGGCCGAGCAATTAAGAACCTAATTTTGCGCCAATTTATAAGATCAAGAAATTTCTACCCCAGTCCATCTGCCGGGTATCAAGGATAGATTTTCTAGTTTATCCCAACAAATTTCTGGACCGACCAGTCTCATGACTTTTACCCATGTGAATTTGTAATTTGCGAAAAGTTCAAGAGAGAATTATATAATGATTACATTAAAAAAAAAATTAGAATAGACTTTTGTGGCATTTGGACAGTGGACACGTAACCTAGAAGGAGATGGTGGTACAAACTTTTCTACTTTCTCGTCATAAATGACTTTGTCTTTTGACCCATTAGAGTCATCGAGTCTCAGGGCCCCAATTGCTGCAAGTTAATTCGACCAACAATTGCCAAATTTTTCAAAATGAAGAAACGTCCATAGACTTTCTTTTACTTGGCATCACGAATTCCACACTCGCATAAACCTAATTGTTTGAAAATGCGGATGGAAAAATTGAAAACCCATCATGCGAATGAATTGCTAGTTATTTTGGGGGCCACACCCAATCAATTATACAAATTAATTAATAACTTATGTCATGCCGTGCCCATGCTAAGTTAATAACTTATATCCACCTAAGAGTGGGGGTAAAATATTTGAGTGTTTTCTTTTCTTTTTGATGGTCAAATAATCTTTAAGTTACTACTCAGCTGCAGCCTTATATTATTATTTAATATATAATTAATTATATAAATATTAAAAAAAAGACCAAAGCAAAAGGAAGAAAGCTTGCCCGCTTGGAAGAGTGGAGAAGCTCAGGAGGGATTTTGTAGAGATCTTCATCAACGGCTTTAGGTGGCCTGGCTCGAACTGTAGTCGCTGTAACGACGTCGTGTTGAGGATGTAGCTTCTTCTTATTAACACCATTATTAGCATTGTTATTATTAAAATTTTGCTGTAGTGATTGCTGCTTCCTTGGCGGTTCAGTCACGTCACATACCTTCTTCACTTGCATTCTTTGCACTTCCTTGACATTCGCCCCTCGCTTATCCCTCACTCTTGTCTACGAAATTCGCCCAAATTCCATATCAAAATCCTTAACTTCATTATTGCATTCACATTTAACTTTTACTTTCTTTAAAAAAAAAATTATAGAGGTGTGGTAACGTTTAAACTACGTAAATTTTATTTAATTGTACACTAATGTCATAAAATTTTATATTATTTTGAGGTTCCACTATACTGCAACCGGGGTTACGTAAACAAGATAATGTGAAAAACTACTACATTGTTTAAAAATAATAATTAAAAAGAACAATTTTATTCGGGGTAAAAAAAAAAAAAAGATACCTTTCGAGCGGGAGCAACAGCAACAGCAGCATGATAACGAGAAGGTTTGTGCAAATGACGATGATGATGATGATGATCATCAACGGCGTATAAGTCACCACCACCAGCAGTGGTCGTACCACGAACGTACGGATCAGATTCACCAGAGGAGGAACTGTATCTTAACAGGCCTGCTTGTCTTGCACACTCAAAGTACTGAGTTATTGGCGTGTCATTTGCGTAATCCCAGTTTCCGAATGCAGGTATGTGTATTTGTCCACTCCTTTTACAATTTTCCTGTAAAGTTTTTTTTTTTTTTAAACCAGAAGAAAATAAACTAAATCAATAAAAACAAACAAAGAAATTAAATACATAATGTACTGATTGCAACTAAGTTTATGCTTAGCTCAACCTCAACCTTGAAAAAAAGATAGAGAGAACTCACATCCATATTTCGTTTTTGGCTTTGGTGACGGCAGCAGCAGACTATGAATCCGAACCCAAGAGCCCAGGACAAGGGGATATAAGAGAAAAGTTTTGATTTCTTTTTAAGTAAAAAAGGGGGGAAAAGTGGAAGGAGAGGGTTCTCAACTCAAGAAGGGAGTTAAATTGTGGAAGTAAAAGCTGAGAGAGAGAATCTAGGAAGAAAGATACTCGAGCTGCTGCTGCTGCTCAGCTTCTATTAATGGGAAACAGTGAGTGATATTAAAGCAAGGCAGAGTACAAAATACAAAAAGGAAACAAGAGAGAAAGTGATGAGAAACCAAACGACTGTGGTGTGTTTGATTTTCGTCAACTTTTTCTGATTTATTATTATTCTTAATTATTATTATTATTATATGCTGCTTTTGCTGCCATTTTCAACTCTAACCCAGAAGTGCCCCGCTTTTTAAACATTAAAATGAGGAAAAAGGGCCTTTGTTTTTGCTGGATTCACGCGGCTCGAATGGGTCCCATATGTTCTGGGTTTTCAGTTTTCACATTGATTTGGGTGTTCTTTTAACTGTTACAGAAAGTGGGTTTGGTTGTGAAAATGAAAGTATGACCAAATTGACTTGTTTTTTAAACAATCTTTTTATATGCTATCATGAAAACTGAAAGCTTTGGAACTGTATAGTTTATATATAATAATGGCTTTGGTAATGGCTTGGGTAATGGGTTGGGGCTTGGGGATACTGCTGTCGTTGGCCTTTGATGCTTCCACAGAAAGGCGCTGTAGGTTGAAAAGGGCAAAAGCAGATGGAAGTGCTTTTTCGGAAGCAACTGTCAGCTAAAGTTAAATCATTGAATTCTCTGCTCATTTTACAATTTTTAGGATTTTGTTACCTTAGATGATGGGAACAAACGTTGTAGAATTAGAAAAAAATTAGATTTAATCAATTGACTGAAGATGCACTGAATAATAATAAAAGAATTATAGGAAATTGAAAAAAATATTATCAATTCTGTAATATTTGTTACACCATCATCATGTAAGATAATAAGGTCTGTTACTGTTAGTAGAGCACTGGTAAGGGAGCAAAGAAAATAAAAGTATAGATATTGTTATTGTTACGGTAATATTATAGCATATGAAACGATAATATTATTTATATTGTAGTGTTATAGTTTTTATTTTCTTACGGTCTTATTGCTGCTGTTCAAATAGCATTTAATATATTAAATTGAGTGGTACTATTAGCACTCCTCTAAACACTTCTTAAAACCCATTTAATTATTTTGTAATTTTAACCTCTATTAAAATTATATAAAAGGACAATTTCTAATTAACCTCACTCAAAAGTCAAATAATTATTTTCATTTTATAAATAAAAAATGTTATTTTTTTCCTCTAATTTTCGGGTGAGAAAATTATCACCGATGGCTATATATGGAGAGAATGAAAATTCATTATCTTTTTAAAGAGACCCGATTGTTGAAATGGGTTTTAATAATGAAAAATAAAAAATAGAGTTTACACAATAAAACTTAAGGGTACTTTGTTATTGATGGATGTGTTAAAAGAATTTTATAATTTTTTAAAATATTTTAATGAGATTACTTAAAAAAAGGCGTGTTAAGAGAAATTTAGAAGGGTACCAATAGTCCCACTCTGTTAAATTTGATAATGAATTTTGTTCCGTTTGGCTTTGTTGGCTTTGTGGTCAGTATTTTAAGGTATAGTTTACCAGCTATTTTAATATTATATGATTATTTATGTGAATACCATTTAGTTAAAATAATAAAATTTTGTTATATTAAAAATAAAAAGATATGAAATTTAAATACTGCTCACATCATGACTTAAAAAAAAAAATTAGATTTGCCGTTGGACTACATAATTACAAAACATATGTTATACGATCGCATCTGGCCAGATTAGTTTCGATAAAAAAAAATGAAAAAATAGAACATTTTTCATACATGAATGCACAAATTTTTATTAATTTTTGGTGTCTTTATTATCTGAATATTGTAATTCGACCGTAGATATAGAGGAACAGGAAAATCTGCGAGGTGATTGCCAAACCTCGTGGAGTGATATGATATGGGGTGGCGGATTTTGACTTTGAAAATAAATCTAAAGCTTTTCGAGCTCGTGATTTGTGAATGCCCGTGGCCTGACCACCGCCTGCCACATGTATCACCATCCATGCTGTCTATTTGACTTCTGAGTCTCTCTTCTCCGTTAAAATATAAAACAAATTTCACTGTTTTCGAGCATGCGCACTCTTTTTTTTTTTCACCGATATTTTTTTAAGTCATGCAATCTAAAATATAATCAGATTTTAATATTATATAACATATTAAAAATAATTTTATTAAATTATACAATTTAACCGTGTATTCGTATTAAAAAAATTTCTATATTTATAAATGATTGAGAATATATGTACGTATGCATATACACACATAATTATCGGTTAATTTAGGCCTGGCGAGTCAAAAATTGGCATAAGATACTGACAAATTATTATAAATCCATAATTTTATTTTCTCTGCTTTAGAAAATCAAGGATCATGGAGTCACGTGAAGAAGTTTAGGACCTGATGATCAGCAGCTTATAATTCAAACAGGTCAAACAAGGCTGGATCCAGAATTTGACAATCTTTGACTTCATTGCAACATTCATTCTTCGATTCATACTCTTACAGTCTTCCTACGAATTATTAATTTTAATGACTTAAAATAGTTTTTGGATCGAGTGTTCTTGTATGATCACAATATTATTTTTTTAGTGATTTTTTTTTTTTAATTTTTACTGGTAGCAACACTCTCGTTACAAATAATAAAAGTTCAATAAACAGCTTTTAAAGGAGGAGAAATTACACCACCAAGAAATCCAATTAAGTCTATAGGTAGAGATTACAAAGTGAAAATATAAATAATTAAAAGATCATCCCACTTGTTTATAAGTGGTATTAATAGAGGTGGGCAAAATTAAACTGGACTCCAAAAATAACCAGTTTAGTTCAATTTTTGGGGGGTTCACTTTGGTATCTTTTTTTTTTAAAAAATCAAATTTATGGTTTGGTAAAAAACTGTATACTCTAGTTCGATTTTTTATTTAAACTTTAAAATCTAACAATTTAACCAATTAAACCAAAAACCGAACCCCTAACCAAAAAATCAAAAAATAAAATTTAAATTAAAGAAATATCACGTGACTTTTGAGGATGGGTAGAATTGAACCAGATATAAAAAATATCCAGTTCGGTTTGGTTTTTTTGTTTCAATTTGGTATTTCAAATCGATTTTTGAAATTCTCAAACTGAATCGAACCAAACCAAAAATTTTGGTTTATTTCAAATCTGTACTCACCCTTACAATTAAAGACGGTCAAAATCCTATCCAACACACAAGGAGGTATATATCTACTCTCACTAATATTTGGAGGGATATATCTACCTATATCCACATTTCATGGAGGAAACAAATAAAATTACAAAGATGCCTACTTGCCTATAAAAACCGAATTGTTAAAGGCACCAACCAATCATCAAACTACAGCCTAATAGTGCACACTATACTTGAAAAATTTATTGTTAGAGTTTATATTCTCATTTATGAGAAATGATAATTTTCGTGATTAAAGTTTATTTTAATTTTCTAAATTATTTGATTTGTGGATGAAGTTATTGCAAGATTTATTATTTATAATTTTTTTATCCATTATATTTTATTATTTATTTAATAATTAATATGTATAATAATTAATATCATTATAATTTTCAAATATTTGTATTTCCCAAAACAAAAGATTTTTAGATCATAAAACTGAAACCAAACTCAAACTAAATTCAAATAAATTGGTTTGTTTGAGTTAAAAAATGTTGGATTAGTTTGGGTTTGAATTGACTTAAAATTCAATCCGAACCAACCTATACACAATTCTCAGTCATATAGTATGGACACGGTACTATAACTGTTAATTAATTTTTTTGAGGCTAAACATTTCCACACCGTGGAAAGAGTGAAGCTATTTAACCCCTTGTTTTATCTTCAAACCCCATTTGTAAATTTACATTATTGTGAATGACTTGGAAAATATTTAGTTAGCAGAAGAGAGTAATATAGGACTTTGAATAACTCAATTAGTGTCTGGCAAAACTCCAATAAACGACTGACAAATTACATTTGCCAAGGGCACGCAAATCATCAAGCTCTTCAATAATTAAAATAAGAGTAAATATTCATTGATTAAATTTGGAAAAGATTTCAGGTTTCTGATCATTGAGGAGCTCAATGAAATTTTCAGAATATGGAATCTAATTTTTATTATATATAATAAAAGCCATGGATGTGGCTCAAAAGTTAAACAGCTGGGTTTGAATAGCTCTGCCATATACAATTTGAAATGGGCCTTATTAAAATACTGAAATGTAAGCCCACATAAACATTTACAACAAACATTTACAACAAACATTTACAATGGCACCGCGAGTATTATTGAGGCCAAATACTTTTTAAATAAAATTTTAACACGTATTTGAAGAACCAAATCAACATTTAAGAATTTAAAAAATATTTTTATTAAAATTTTTTAAATAAAAATATTTCTTTCTCTTCAATTTTGTAGAGTACTTATCACTCTTTAATTTATATTTTATTACTTTTTATTTACGTGTGAGAGAGAGAGAGAGAGAAGTCCTTTAATTGCCATTTATTTTTTCATTAGAAAAATAATTATATGATTAAAATAATATTAAATTATTTATATTTCAAAAGCCTTTTGGAGGATAACATGTTTTTTCACTCTCCTATTTATCATATAGGTAAGCAAATAGATATTTAAAAAGTAAAATTAGTATAATCTTTTGATAATGTTCTTAGTTTGTTATTGAGGTTAGGCAGGTATAACGTAAAAGTTACAACACTAAAATGCGATTTTACTTGTTATTTGAAGAGCCACATAAGCAAAAAGTAATCCAAAAGACTCTTCGAATAAATTCTTCAGATAAAATTATCTCTCTCTCTCTCTTCAATTCTTTTGGAGCCTTCAATTTGATATTATATTGTTTTTTATATTTTCATTCTTTAGAAGAGAGATGTGTTATAATTGTTATTATTTTGGTGGAAAAAAAAGTTTGACTAAAATAATATGAACTTACTTTTATTGGAAAAATCTTTTGAGAGATGACTAATTTTTTTACTCTTATATGTACGACATAAGTAAGTAAATAAAAAGAATTTGAAGAGTTAAATTAGAAGAGTTTTTTTTTGTGATACTCTAAAATATTTGATAAATATTATTTGTTGTGTCTTGAAAACTAAATTGTTATGATTAAAATATTATAATATCTTCATTATTTTTGTCAAACTTATTATTTAAAAGTATTATTTACAACAAACTATTAACTTTAATTTCATAAAAATAGTTTTTTTTTTCTTTTTACATAACTCAAAGTTATATCACCTCAATACCAAATAGAGTTAAAGAAATTAAATTGTCTTCTAAATAGAGTATAAATGAAATTGTTTTCTAAATATCATTTTGTGAGCGGAAATTTTAATCTCAATTTTCTTGGATTGAAATCACTTATGTTATTTTTTAATAGATACTACCATGTAGAAAAGAAAAATGTTCAAGAAATTAAAGACTGACGGAAATTACGGTACCCTCGACTGAAGTTACCGTATATTATTTTGTCAGGGTTCTGAAGTTTTCGACTTGTAAATGGCCGATCGACAGGGCATATTGTAGGTAATTTTAAAAATATCTGGGTTAATTCTGAGAAACTTTCTATTGAGGAGATTTGTTCTTTCGTCTGTGTTGTTCTGATCAATATTTTTTCATCAACATCTTGATTAATTTGATGGAAAACCTTTCCAATTAATTAATCAAGACTTGAGATCAAGAATACAACATACCGAGTAAATAAATTGGTGGCCAATTAAAAATGCTAAATTGTCATAACCGTACGTCAACTTAATCAAATTTACATGAGTAAGTGAGAGAAAAACAAAATGAACACTGCGTTACAACTTACAAGGAACTATCATACACAAAATAAACTAAGTTCACTTCGACCAAATAACAATTCGACTAAAGTGATGACTACCGCACAGGCAATGCTGGCATAGAATAAGAAATATTATCCATGTATAATTCGATTGCAGTTTTGGACCACTTGATTTTGTGGTCCTTGTCTTGGCTTCATGCATGTTTGTCTTTTCATCAGGACCGCACGATCTTAATCTGTCCAAGCAACCAATCAAGTGGTGCCCGTGACCCGTGTACCATTAAAGCCTATCTGATCCTGCAGGGTTTTTTTTTTTAATACACTCGTGGTACTGTACTGAGCTTAGCCATTATTATTGCTTAATTCACAAATTAATCGTTGTCTTTGTGTCAATCCGATTATCATATTAGCTAGGTTTATAAAATAACTTGGATTTATCTGCCAAACCTAAAAGATCCAAAAGAAAAAGTATTTAAGATTGTTTTAACATTCCTCACACCATGTGCAAGACTCATTTGAATCTGTTACGTTGATCCGCCTTAAATTAAACCTGGTCGATTAGTTATCAATTGACGCAAAAGTTTAAGCTTAAAGATAAATCATTCACATTTTACATAGAAAGACATGAAAATTATTTGTCTTTTGCATTCGTTGCCCATTTTCATTTTCTGATCGGTTAAACTCAAGGGTCAGTCCTCAGTCGATTTATCTTACACCAATAAATTAATTCGCTTATTTGCCGGAGAAGTACACTCATACTGTCTCATCCAAAAAAAAGATACGGCCATAAAATCTTGGAAAGGGGTATGGTCCATTCGACAAAGTTTTGAAGCATGTAATTATTTGTTTTACACTTTCATTGCAAAGGAAATTTTAAAATTACATATTGGATAGGTATATACGTGTGTTGTGTGTGCGTGTGTGTACATATATATATATAGGTGAAGTGATCATGTGGTACATCCAACTTATGCAAATTGAAAGAGGAGGAATAGTAGTGTGGGAAAGATACATATATGCATGGGAGGGATTTGTTGGACTAAAGAAGAAGATCACCTCCTTAAGACATGTATACAGCAGCATGGAACTGGCGAGTGGCAGCGTATTCCGCTTTTGGCTGGTAATTAATTAATCTTGGATCTTGTTTCTATGTCACGTATGCATGGAAATTTAATAAGAAATAGTCATTTAGATAGTGGTGTGTGTTATTAAGGTTTCAAGACTGAGCTGTAGAGCGTGAAGTAAGGAAAGGAAAAGGTCAGAATTTTAAAAATAAAAAAGCGAAAACAATGCTAATAAAAGCAGAAAAAATTAGCTAACTCGCTAAAACAACTATGTTAAGCACTAAACACTTTAATAATGCCAGCAGCCCAACTACCTCACCACACTCCCAAACGGGCTATAAATTACCTCCGTCCAGACATCAAAAGAGGAAGGTTTGCAGAAGATGAAATCGATCTCATTATCAAGCTCCACAACCTCTTGGGTAACAGGCAAGTTAGTTATATTTCCAAAGTTCATTTTCTATCATGGTGAGTATACGTATTGTTTATAAGCAATTAGTTTGCCATATTCACTACATCTTTAATGATTCAAGAGAGCTCTGACTAGGAATATGGTGTGTGTGTGAACTAAATTCATATTAACTACTACCTACTTGTTAGTTTTTCAACTAATTTAATATGCACGTAGCTTAACTAAGGATAAATACTTATTTAATCCCTATATTTTAATTAATTATCCATTTAGTCCCTATATCTAAAAAAATACCTCTAGATGTTTTAGTTGTTTAAAATAATTTACATCCTTACCCTTACCTTTTCTTTTCTTTTGCAATAATACTCTTGCACTAATATACTTTGGGGTGTTAATAAAAAAGAAAAGGATAATTTATTAAAATAACCTTAAAAGTAACACAAAAATTTTTTACCTAAGTTTTTATATTGTTATTTAATTTTAGGACTAATTTACTAAATTAATTTTTTATAAAATAATTATTGATTAGATTGTTGAAAGGGTATTAAAAATTACTTTAAGTTGACTAATATTGATCTATTTATGAATGAATATTAGCAAGATTGTTGCACGGGTACACCAAAAAAAAAAAATATATATATATATATATAGTTCTTTCATACTGATATGTATTAGTTAATTTGATGAACTTAACTTTTTTAAAGATAAACTAATTAATTTCAAGAATATCATTGCAAGAATATTATTATAAAAGTAAAAAAAAAATAGGGATAATAATGTAATATATTTAAATCTAAGAATAATTTGAAGCATTTTTTTTTAAATATATGGACTAAACAGGCACTTAAGTAAAAAATAGGAATTAAATGAGTATCTACTGTGATCATTATTTTATTGTATAAATGACGTGATATCTTTGATATATAAGTATAAAAGAATCATAATTAGAGAAATATTTTTAGTACTGCATAACTATTACAAGGAGCCACATTCATTTATAGAGAAATTTTAAAATATGTCAAAGATAATACAACTATCAATTGTATGTTGATTCTTTAAAATAAATATATGTATGTTATAATATTATCTACTTGTTAAATGACTGACATTTTACTTAAAGGTATTCTAGAATTTCTCGTCATTCACAGATGTACTTAGGTTGGAAAATTGACAAATTAACAAGTGAATGTATAGTTACTTAAAAAAAACAAAAATATCCACATGTCATATTCTCACTAGATTGTTGAGTTACGACGGATGTGCTCAAGACAGCGCTCGTGTTTTGATTTTGATCAGGTGGTCATTAATTGCTGGTAGATTACCAGGAAGAACAGGCAATGATGTAAAGAATTACTGGAATTGCCACTTGAGTAGAAAGATCGTGAACAATTCTCGGAAAAATAATAAAGAGAAGCAAATCATGAAGAAAGTAGAAGCTTTTAAGCCCCAACAGCGAATTAAGGCTCCGAAATTACAGTCACTACAACAAGAAGAAGGTAGTTCATCAACTCCATTATTATTGCAGCCTCTAAAAGTTGATGAACAGTGTTATCATCAAGTGCTTCAGAAAAGAGAGGAGAGCAATAAGCAAGCTCAAAGTGTGGGCAGTGGACTTGGCACTATGATCGATTTGCCAACAGACTTTGATTTTCAACAAGTTAGAGTCACTAATAATGAAAGCACCAGCAAAAGGGACTTGATCTTGGATGATTTTATCATCCACATGGTGATTTAGATAGACTCTATCACCGGTATCAAAATGTACTTTTATACATTTTCTTTGTGGTACTGAATAAATGCAAGAGGATGATATTAACACTTAACAGCATATATTTGATTGAAAAGCATTCTAAAGAATTTACATTTAATCTTAGAACCGTTATGCAATACACCCAGAGTAATAGTTTCTTTGTGTCACAATAGTTTATTTCATGGTAATAACTTTGGTCTGGTTCCATGTTTTTGTTCCATGGTAATAACTGTTGTTGTCAAATCTTAAATAACCCCCCAAGCCCACAGTTTTATATATATAGATTAGTAATAACAAGATTGATCATATGAATCGCTGAAATATTGGAAAACTTAATTTCTGTTAAATTTGCTTTGAATGGTAACACTGTGGTCTAGTTAGTATCTATGCCTAAATTAAACTTTTGGCCTCAGATTTGCTTATCATAAGTCATACAACTTGGAAGAAATTTATTAAAGTTAAATTCATACACTTAACAGATATAGCATCTTTTCCCCTGTATTGTAACAAGACTCAAGCATTAACATCCTTTTATCTACTGGTACAAATTTCCCAATACCCAAATCTCAAAGTGAACCCACACAGCATTTAAATTAAGCTTGTATCAATAGAAGCATAACGAAGAATGCCAGAATCTTGTTCAAATTTGGCCATGTCTTTCTTAGGCAGTGCTACCCATGCTTCAATTCCCTTACCATCACTGCTGTCTAACAAAACGGCAACGTCTTTATGCTTCATCACAGTGCTTACCCACACCGGCTTTCCCCACCCAAAATCAGCCCCATACAATGGCCTTCTACACCAAGCACTTATGGTAAACCACCTACAATTTTTGTCAAATAGCCCTTCCAACACATCATTCATGTTGCTCAAAAACTCACCATCAGCATGAAACTTCCTCAAATATTCATCATTTATCTTTTCAATTGATTTATGAAGTGTTTCAGCTAAATTCCTGTAGTCAATTGTCTTCTTCTCTATAGGCAACTTTGCTATCCCTGCTTGAACAATGTTTCCAATACTCTGTTCTGGAATTGGTGGGTTCACCCTGTTTCGTAAATTCACAGCAATTGATGCTACCAAATGTGAATGATTAAAATCATCTGCTTCTTTTTCAACACTCATTATGCCACCTAAAATTATCGCGGACACAGCTTCAACACGCGTTGGATGATACCCCGAAGACGATTCACTGCCCATTTTCTCTTTCAGGGCGGCTATTTTGTCACCATCAAATATAAATCTTTTCGTTAGAATTTCTGCTGAGTTAGAATGATTCTCCGCAATCACATTCCTGGAGAAGCTTGAGAACTTTTGCGGTGGGAAGATCGAGCTGCAACCAAAAACCGCATGCTTAATAACACCATCATCCTCACTGGAAGTATCAGAACCAGAAGCGAATGTGACCCAAGTTTTGATAAAATTTGCTGCTGTGGTTATGTCAGCAATCACATGAGAAAAGCAAACACAAAGCGCCATGCCACCACAATGCTCAAAGTAAGTGACCTTGGCAGCTAAGTTGACAGCAACACGTGGCTTTTCATTCAGTTGGTACGGCATCAACTGTTCAAGCATATCGACGGTTGGTTGTTTAAGGATCTCAGACATGTCACCGGCGGCGGCACGAGCTTCGATAAAGGTGGCGCCGGAATCGTCACAATCAATAGAGAATTCATCTTTGAGTCTTCCTGCAAGTGGGTGGTAAAGGGTTAGTGTTTGTGAGAGGGATTTTTTGAGAAGATCAGAAGTTTTTTTCAGAGTATTATTATTGCTGCATCTTTGGGGATAAAATAAAATGATTGGGAAGAGAGAATCGCCAGCAACCTGATCAAGAACTGAAAGCTTATGGGTTTTTAGATGCGGTGGGGTTGGAGAAGATGGTTTAATGATTTCTGAAGAAACGTTATTGATCTCCATGACAATGGAATGCACCAGATGTTAAGCTTATACATGCGCGCGCGGACACACACATATATACAAAAAGTGCCCACGAGACAAATGCCAATTGGCGGGATGGAGAAATAACAGAAAAAATATGGCAACATTATTTCTTTTTAATTTTCTGTTGCAGCATTTCATTGACTATAGATTATTTTAATCTAAGTATTGCTTGCCGTGGACTCAAACACAGTGACATGAATAATGATAAGAGTGAAGCTGTTAACACCAATTTGAAACTCCACTTATTAGATATATAATTCTTATTTTGATGAAAATTATAGAAAATTACAATAGGTTATAATAGAGTTTAATAAAATATTAAACATAAATTTTTATAATAAAAATCATATCATTTTATAATTTATTACTTTATTGTCTCAAAATTATTTTAATTTTAAAATAATTATTTATATCATTCAACATAGGAGAGTTCATGAAAATATTTTATATAATTTCCTTTAGCAATAGAACTATGATAATAAATGTGTGGTTTTATAAGGATTTTAAAGGGTTGTGAAAAGTACCACCCATAATGATAAATCACAACACATGGGTGACATAAACGACACTCTCGTGTTGCTTAGCAGAATATTTATAAAAATTGTCTGAAAATTTTTTAATTTTTTAAAATTGACCATTTACTTTGTTATATTATAATTAGCAAAATATAATTTTTTTGGATCAAAACAGCCCCCACAGTTCATGTCAGTGGCTATTGCACATACTGTGAAAATGTGCAAGAAACATTTGCTTTTTTGCTACATATGCCTCTTGCTCATAATTAAATGGCTGTAATTATGTGTGATAGACACTTGTCATCCAGTCTATCGCCAACAATAGATATTTGCACAAATATTCTAAGTTTTGCCTCCAATCTCGTTTTAAAATAATTGTTTTTATTATTTTCAATGATTTTGTTATCTATCAACTTAAATTAAGTATTTTAAGAATCCACATTATTTTATGAATGAAAAATAATAACATTTATAATAAAACCCACATCAAATTTTAAACCTATAGCCCAAACTTAAAACATTAAACTCACAGTGTGTAAAAACATATACTAACTTTGACTTCTTAATCTCTAATTGATGATTATGTCTTTATTACTACATTTATTGGTTGAATTTTGATAATTTATTGAGAATGCTGAGATTTGGTGATTTGATGAAATAGTAGGGTTTGATAATTTTTTAACAGTGGCATGGGTTTATTGATTTGTTGAAAGTGATAAGGGGCATTAGATCTAAAAAACTTATATTTGAATAGTTATGAAAAAAAAATAGAGGAGGGTTTCAGGATTATTTTTATAAATTTTTCTTGTTTGGCTGATCTTATTTTAATATTTTTTAAGTTAAAAAAATTTGTGGGGCATGAATATGGTCTTATGTCATTATTGTGTCACTTTTTTTGGACTCAACATTACCACTCCATAAACATTATATTTATATGTATTATAAAATTTTTATAGTCAAATTTTTTGAGTTAACATAATCAAAGAGTAGTATACATAGATAAAAATAGGTTTTTATAACTGTCTCCAAAGGTTTGAGGTTCACATGTATATATAAGTAAATGATGGAAGTCTAATTATCATCTTCGTTTAAAAATTTTAAAATTTAAATTAGAATGATAAAGGGTGTTGGGTATTGCTTTTGATTTATTGTTTTTTGTTTTACAAAAAATTAAAAAAAAGATAGTAACACGCTTGGTAACACTGTTGAGTTTTATTTTTAAGAGAACAAAATGATCTTGTTTGTCATGTTTAATAAAGAAAAGAGGAGAAATATACTTTTAATGTTCTCCGGTCTCCATGTCAAATAGAATAATGCTCAGCGTGGTAAAGGGAAAGAGATCAAAAAGATTGAGAACTAGATCAATAACATGTTCATTGATGAAGAAGTATACTAAAAGCAAAGATCGAGAGCTGAATGGTTAAGAGAAGGAATAAAAACATCAAATTCTTTTATTCCGAAGCATCTGCTCGGAAAAGAAAGAACAAAATTTGGGGAATTAAGAATACTCAAGGACAATGGACAGAGAAGCAAGATGAAAATAAAAAGGAGGTTCTATAAATACTTCCGAAACTTGTTCACATCCTCTAGCCCGACTTAAACTCAAATTCAAGCTGCCTTAAATGGAGTGCCAACAAAGGTAACCCAGAGATGAATGCCTATCTAGAGGAGCCTTTCACGCTAGAAGATATAGTTGAAGCCTCGTCTCAAATGTGCCCCACAAAAGCCGCAAGTCCAGATGTCTTGCTTGCTACTTTTTTCTAGAAGCACTGGTAAACAGTTCAGAAAGGCATGGTTGATACCTGTATGTACTCATGTACATCCTAAATGAGCAAGAAAATTATGCTTCCCTAAATCATACATTCATTGCCCTCATACCTAAGATGGCTAGGCCTAGAAAAGTTATTAAATTTAGGCTAATTAGCTTCTGCAATACTGCATATAGAATGTTGCTAATGCTACTGCTAACAGACTGAAACCAACTTTATCTTAAATTATACCTCCAACATAGAGTAGATTAATACCTAATAGGCTTATTATAAATAATGTTATTATTGGCGATGAATGCCTCCATAAGATTAGATATAATAAAAGGAAAAAAAAATGGTTTGGCGGCACTAAAACTAGACATTAATAAGGCATATGACAGGGTTGAATGGCAGCTTTTAAAACAAACAATGTCTAAGCTTGTTTTTTTTGATAAATGGGTGAGTCTGATAATGAATTGCATCTCAACAGCCTCCTATTCAGTGATAACCAATGAAGTTCCAAAGGGCTTAATATAACCTAAAAGAGGCTAAAGATAAGGATGTCCCATTTCCCCATATTTATTCATTTTATGTACAAAGATTTTTTTCAAACTTATTGATACAAGTAGGAAGCAAAGCAGCTGACTAGAGGATTAAGGTTTACAAAGGATGTCACAATTTCTCACTTACTTTTTGCAGACGATAACCTTGTCTTTTTAAGAGCATCAGTGGCAGATTGCAAGCAGGTAACGAGAATATTTGAATGTTATGTAAGAGCTTCTGGGTAGATTTTTAATTTTTAGAAGTCATCTATGCTCTTTAGTGGCAAAATCCTAAATGACTAGATCACAACAATCAAAGATACATTCAAGCTCAATGTGGTGTCTAGACATGAAAAATGCCTAGGCCTCCCATCCATGATAGGCAGAAAGAAATTCTTTTTAAGGATGTCAAGCTTAAGGTGCTAAGCAATATATCAAGTTGGCAATATAAGATGTTCTCTAGTGGGTGCAAGGAAATTCTCATCAAAGCAATAGCTCAAGTAGTACAAGCATACGATATGAGCACTTTCAAACTTCCAAAGAGCTTATGTGATGATATCCAAAGAGCCATTGTGAAATTCTAGTGGGGATCTAAGGAAGGCACGCATGACATCCACTGGGCAAGATGAAACAAGCTTAGCCACACAAAAAGCAGAGGAAGAACATGATTTAGAGATTTCACTAGTTTAATCAAGCTTTGGTGGCCAGGTAAGGATAGAGGTTACTATAGTTTCCTAATTCTTTAGCATCTAAAGTGCTACAGGCAAGATATTACAAAAACTTCATTTTCTTAAATGCAAACACATGGTCTAATTGATCTTTTATATGAAGGAGCATCTTATGGGGAAGGCAAGTAATCAAAAAAAGAGTCAGATGGCGAATAAGAAATGGCAAGAAGATGCTGGTGTTTAAAAGTACTGTACAAAAACTTCAATTTAGTGAATTGCTTTTCATCTGTGGGTGGTCTCGTGGATATAAGATTAATTAATCTGAACCACGTAAAAATCTCCGTGTCATTTATTTTTTACAATTTATTGTGTTTTTGGAAAAATAATATTTTTTATGCGGATGAACAGTAATCATAAACAAAAATGGTAAACAATAATAGTAAATAGTAACGGTAAAAAAAATTTTCAAAAATTAATTAAGCTATTAATTTTAGGGTTTTAATTGCCTACATCTATTTGCAATAGATCTAAATTCCTTTCATCTTCGAGTAAATTTGATTTAAAAAATGACCTTCGGGCTTATGACTTATACGTATCTTGCACTTCGGTTTTACGATCACCATTGGATGGAAAAGTGGCTTGAGTTTGTTAATTGCTTCAATCCCAGGACAGGATTAGTGTTTTGAAACATAAAATTTATCAGTTGAGCTATAGCTCTCTTTCGTGATTGTTATTGCACACTATTTCCTATCTCTTTGTCTCCATGCGCTCATACTAAATTAGTGTTGCATTTGATATCTTTCATCTTTCATTAAAATGTGCTTATTATTTTTTATTTCAATCATCAGTATGGGAAGATTACTACTGATTCCGTTTACAATGGGTTTAAAGACAACTCGAGGTTAATATGGGACCATTTATTGTCATGCAAGCAACTGTTGATTGAAATAAAAAATAGACTGCAAGCGTCCCCTATACTCTGTTCATATTTGCATTTGTGTGCATGTTAGTACTTCTTGTTGCAGAAAGATGAAAATGTAAGAAGAAGATCGTGTTTGTACAGAGAGGTTAAATGTCCTTGCAAAAAATGTCGTTGCTTGAGTTCCTCAATTCTCATTCAGAACTTCAAATTTTGTATTTTTTTTTAACTTAATTTTTTTTTCTGTGTAATAGTAGGATAAGTTTGGTAGTTCCTGTATAGTGTTTTATATTTTCATGTGTGGAATAAATATCAATGGCCAACAACAGAGTTTGATTTTATTTGTGAGACATGTCTTTCAAAATTAAGCTAGTGACATACTTGGATCACTTGGGATCCACTTGCATATGTATTTTGAAGAAAAGTTTTCTCCGTAATCACACCCACCAGTAATATGGCAATGTTTGTCAGGTAAAGTTATAATTAAATTAATAAACTCATCTTTTTGAATATGTTCATCATTTTGTACGTATATTAATGTTCTTTTCCTCTTTTATTTCGAAATTATTGGTTAGGAGGCAAACATTTCACTTTAAAGTGGGATCTCATTGCGACCAAAGGATATGCCTGTCCAAAAGCAAGGAAAGAAAGCACAAAAAGCCCACTTCATAATCTTGTGCAAGAAGGAGATGTGATTACGCTGTCTTTCTTTTTCTTAGTGCGTGTACACATATATACATACACGCACAAGTCTGAAGATCAGCTGAACCAACAGCCAACACTAGGAAGCAATTTTAAAATTATTGGTTAGTATTGTTCTTTATATCTTATGGATTTTTCTTCAATTTATTATGTTTTCACTTCAGTTTTACTGTTTATTGAGCTTTTCTATTGATGATTTTGGTGGGGTTCTTTTAGCTCTTATTTAACTGTTTCCACTGGTTAGTTTATCTACTGTTTTCTGAGATAAAATTATTTGCTTGAATGACTTAATCTTTTGCTATTTGATTATGTTCATTTTATATACTGTTCATTCATTTTATCAAATGTTATCGTACATGATTCTTGAGTAATTTCATTTATTTGTTTTTTCTTCTTTCATGGTTGGCCTGTACGGTATCATTAACTTTTATGTTTTTTCAAATTTCTTTTAGTCTAGAGAATGTTTGTTTTAGTTCTGATCTTGGGTGACCGAAATGATTCATTCCTTTTTCCTAAGTATTTTTGTTGCTTGTTTATCAGGCAATATTGCAACAGTGATTTCAATTCACAAAATTCTGTAAATACTTATTAGTGTGGTTTAAGGTAGAGTGAAGTTAATATCATCATAATGGCTTATATTCCACCACATATGAGGCATAAGAAGGACCCCCAGAAGCCATCTCCAGTCCCGGAGATGATTGTGCCTAAATTCAACAGAAAATTAAAATTGGGATCATCCAAGCATAATGCAGACATGAGTGGAAAGATCGTGTATGCAGACTGTGCCATACACAGGTGTTTTATTTGTGGCTTGGATAATGATAGCGGCACTCCTTCTTCTGTCCAGTTCGTGGAGTTTTCAGACGAACCTCTTGAGCATAAAAGATCAGTGACCATTAATCTGGCTCGAGGTTACTGGTCTGCCTTTTTAGTTTCATCTTTAATATGTTCTACTTCCGTTCTTCATTTATATCTGGTGCTAACTTTATTTATATTGACATTTCGCTTTTTGGTTGGTAGATGATGATAAATTGTGTGGGAATATATCAAAAAGCCCATGGGAATCGATAGCAGAAAATGTATGGCCAGATGTATTGAGTGCTTGTAAGATTGTCCAGAACGAAATGGAGGAAAAGCCAACAATGGTTGCTAGATTTGGCCATCATCTTTTCCGTGAGTATGTGATCTGGTTCCATTGCTGCAACAGCTTGAATGTTTTGTGTTAGGTCATTCCTTTCCTTTCTTTCGACTTTGAAATTAAAGCAACAAAAATGCATATTCATACTAAATTCTGACGGAAACCTTGTGGTCATATAAGTACTGAAAGTAAAGTTATGAGCTTTACCATTAACCCTACCGCCAGCACTGGATGACTGTAAATCCGATCTCCAAACCAGGGACACAAGATAACATTACTTTTAAAAGCCAAAGAGGAAAAGGTTCGCAGAAAGGAAAAAGGAAAAAGAAAATGGCAAGATCAATGATTATAGTGCATGTACATTTTTCAGACTTTTATGTCGTAGAAGCTTTCACGGCATCTAGAATTTGGCTTTGGCTTTGGGTAGGCACATTTCAATAGTTGCTGATGGAAACAAATTTATCCATTGTCTTAGTATTGCTGGATTTCTGTTGCAAGAAACAAATTATTCTGTTGCCATGCCAAGTTTTACTGTTTGATACTTCATTGGGATAACAAACTATATCATTGCTTGGCCTATTTCTTACATCTTTTATCAAATATTTCCATTCTTCTATCACATCTTTGAAGCTTCTGTTAGTTTTCATATTAAAAGTGCCTCAAAGAGATAACTATTATATTATTCGTCTTAATGAAGGAATGACATACTGAGCTTAGAAAGTGCACAAGAAGGTCAGGTTGCCGAATCTGCTTTGGGGCCACTGAGGAGATGCTTTTACACAGGTGTCCCTGCTACATACATGGAAAAAATTGTAAATGAAGTCGTGCCAAAAATTGGAGTTGGTTTTGCAGAGTACAAGGATATATACCATGTCAAGGTAGTTCTTCTGCTAAACACTTTAGCAGTCATGATAAAGTTTCTTTTATCTCTTACTTACTTAGAAATTGATTTCTCGCCCCCTCTTGTGTAGTTGTCTGACAGCACACGACAAATTACGTGCAAATGTACTGTTAAAGAAGATAAAAAGCTTCATCTCTATAAGGCAAGTTTGTTGCTACTGGCTAACTATTATTTGTGGACAATTGGGTCGAATTTTGTGTGCCTCTTATGTTAAGGAGACTTTTGCTAATAGAAACATTGAAACAAGACTTCTGATGTTCTGAATTGAAAATATAATCTTTTCACTGTGAATTAGGAAGGAGCTGCTGAGATATAAGCAATAAATATCAAGAAAGAGATGAAATCTGTGTGTCTCAGCAAGACCTCTTAGAAGCCTCTCCAGGAATAATCTCAATTAAAAGGAAAGAATTTAAAATGAAGAGAAGGAAGAAAATTCTCAAGAAGTAAGACTAATTCTACATCTAATTGAGGAACAGGCCTCTTAATTTAACAGGGAAAGCTCTAGTAACTATTATAAACCAATTAAGAATTGAATTAAGTTAATCGTTAACTTGTAATTGAATGTCTCATCCAACAAACTATGCATAAGACTCCAGATGCGACTAATGATAATACAAAAAAACTATACCAAAAAACTCTGCTTATTGAATTTGCCAATATTTAGGAATTTCTTTCAGCATCATGGGATTTAGTTCCCCATACGGAAAACTAGAACTATCATATCACGTACCTCGTAGTAGTCATTTTGTTTATTTTATCTTTTAAAGTGCCGCACTATTTCCCATACAGTCATAATATATCTAGTTTTTGTTTATTTATTATTGTTGTGTGCGGAGGCTCATCTTGATTATGAATATTTTTCTTGTAGATCGAACTAAACCCTGTTCGTCACATGGTAGCAGATATGATATGCTTTCATAAAAATCTAGACCTGAGGTTGGCACTATGTACAAAGAGTACCTTATCTGCTCTCTCTGTAAGTTAATCTGCTACTTCGCACATGTTTTAGCTGGACTTTAAAGTTACCCCTCTTTTTCCCCCCTTTTTATTTGATTTGGTCATCTCCTTATTAGAATCCTCATCATTACAAACTGAGGAAGAAAAATTCAAGATCAGGGGAAATAAGGAAATCTTAAACTTATAGCTTTTGTTTTTATCATAGAAAGTTTACTTTCAAAGGGTTGAGGAAAAAAATACACGTATGAGTAGTTATGACAAGCTTAAAACGGTTAAACTTTAGCGTGCATGATCCTTTTCTTCAAATTTGAAACTTTACAAATGGTAAAAATAAAATAATAAATAGATCATTAGATTTCCAAAATCAGTTACCGTCATGTAGGCTCAAAACGAAAGTTAAATATAAGTGTTTTTTTCCCCCCTTGTTTGACTGTGTGTGGCTGTGTTCTCAATCTATTGTGAGGAATGTACATTTTTATTTTATATTCCCGAAAACAATTTTGAGTTGTAAGCCAAAACTATGTATTTATCATATCTTATATTTTCTATGTTGTCCCAGCAAATGAATTCTATGATCAAACTGGAATTTTAAAATTTTCAGGATGATGAAATGAACAGCATTGGAATTCTGATTAATTCAGCCATTCCGGATCCAGAGGTCAAGGGTGGGTTAAGATGGCCCATGGGGAAGTCTTATTCCGGGGATTACAGAATTGTTGGGGTTTGGCACAATGAAATTAAATCATATAAAAGCCCATCACTAAAGCTTAAGGTAAGAAATGTGGATCGATTCATTTTCAAGACCGGAACTGGGGAAGCTACGATTGAGATTAATCTGAAGTTGAGAAGACTAGTTTCAGAGATTCAGGTACTTGCTGCTTATTGCTTCAACTTTTATCGCATAACCTACTATCTTTGTGTATGATTACATGGAGCTTGAAATTCTTACTGTTATGTCAAAATGTTAATGCATATTTTGTCTTCACGCATTTCTTATTGAAGTTGTGTCTTTAGCTGTAATTATAATTTTCAATTTTTGCTATTAGATGGGTATTTTCTCAGAGATTTTATTTACCCAAAAAAACCAAAAAAAAAAAAGTTTGACAGAGAATATTTTGACGATGAGACAGCAATATTATAACAGATAATCTTCATGAACTCTTTTTACCTTTTAGTAGTTATACAGTTGCTCCGCTGTGTTAGCTTATTTATTCTATCATATGTAACGAATGACTTTTTACCAAATTTGATTTAAAAGGTGAGCTTCCAGCTTATGACTTGTATCTGTGGCTTGCACTTTTGTTTTACAATCACTATTGGATGGAAGAGAGCTTAGCGTTTGTTAATTGATTCAATCCCAGGAGTAGTGTTTTGAAACATAAAATTTATCAGTTAAGCTATATAAATCTGTTTCATGATTGTTACTGCACACTATTCCGCACGGCTCTGTCTCCATGCTCCTACAGAATTGGAGTTGTATTTGATATCTTTTGTTTTTCATTAACATGTGCTTATTACTTTTTCTTTTAATCGTCAGGACGGGAAGATTGATACTGATTCCATCTACAGTGGGTTTAAAGACAACTTGAGGTTAATATGGGATCATTTCTTGCCATAGGAGTCATAACTTTTGACGTAAACAACAGATCTCCCTTACTCTGTTCATATTTGCATTTGAGTGCATCCTGTAGCTGAAGCTGTAGAAAGATGTAAATGCATGAATAAGAGCAGGTTTGTATTAAATGGTAAAATGTTTTTGCTAAAATGTATGGACTTGCAATAGTTTGTTGCTTGAGTTTCTCAGTCTTCTGAGCTTCAAATTTTGTCCCGTTTTTACCTGAGTTTTTTTTTTCCTCCCTGTGTAATAGTTTTATTTGGTATACGTTTGGCAGTTCCTGTGTAAAGTGCTCTATATTCATGTGTGGAATAAATATCAATAGCCAGATACAAGAGGGTTTGATTTGATTTGTAAGACCTGTCTGTCAAAATTAATGTAGGGAACTTGAATCACTTGGGGATCCACTTGCAAAAGCATATTGAAGTAGAGTTTTCTTCCCACGTTTTATGTAATCACACCCACCAGTAATGAGCTAATTTACAAAAAGGTCCTTGATGTCCTGTTAAAATTTTATTAAATTAATAAATTCATCCAAAACGGCATCGTTTTGAATGTGTTTTTATTGAGATTTATCCAGCATTTCGTGCATATATCAGTGCTTTTTTTTTTTTTTTTTAAACTGTGGGTTACAAGGCAAACATCTTACATTAAAGCGGAGTCTTCTTGCGAGTTGCGACCAAAGGAGATGCCTTTCCCAAGGCAAGAAAAGAAAAAAGCCCACTTCATAGCTTGTGCAAGAAGACGATGCAATTGACATATGCTGTCCCTTTTCTTGGCGCGTGTATGTACACACACACTCTCTCTCTCTCTCTCGTCTGAAGATCAGCTAAGCAACAGTCAGAGATGGCCACCGCCGCGATGCTGTCATAGCTACCGCCGCGACGCATTTACCACAGTAACTTCCACGCGACGCGCCGCTGCCAGATTGACTTATTATTTTACACATCATACGTCCCGCGCCGCCCACATCGCGATCGCAGCCGTTCACCACTGTCAAGACCAGCGCTGCTGGCGTTCAGACGCAGTTACGCAAAGTTTAAAAAATAAAATTCACTAAATTTTTTTTCTTTATTTTTAAAAAGACATACCAACAGTCATTTTATTTTTTTAAGGTTATGTATTTTTTTTAATCTATGTGCCTTTATTTAAATTTAATAGAGTAAAAAATTTAAAACTCAAGTTCATATTCAATAATAATAAATTAATAATAATAAGAGAATATAATATTAGTTGCTAAGTTTGACTTTATGGTATTAGAATTCTTTTTTATTACTTAACAACAACAATAATAATTTTTTTTAAAGGTTAACTTAATTGTTAACTTGGAATTATGTAGAGTCATATATCATAGTTTATAATAACATTAATACATATTTATAAAATCATGATATTTATAATTTTATTTATTAAAACCATGATATCAATTATTTATTTAATAAAATAATCATAAATTAATTATAATTTTTTTGAAACTAAGAATTAAATAAAATTAAAAAACTTGAGCTAATAAAATATATTAAAAGATTCAATTTCAAGTTATTTATAAAATCAAAAAATTTTAAGTTTAGTTTCATTAAAAAATGAGAAAGCATTAACTTTTTTAGTGCGTATTAAAATAAACGCTTAATGAAACGTCTTTACCTGCGCAATTTCATCTCAAATCTATTAATTACCCGTCTTCCCAGGCGCGTGTCAATAAAAATCCTGCGTTCAGACGTTACGTGCACTGCGGTTACACGGGGCACGTGTCAGGCTCGTGTCGTCGAATCATTAGCCATCTCTGTATGCACGTACCAACACTCGAAAGCAATTTTAAAATTTTCGGTTAGTATTGTACTTTATATCTTATGAATTTCTCATCAATTTATTATATTTTCACTTTAGTCTTGTTTCTGGGTACTTGTTATATGCCTTTCTTCGATGATTTTGATGGGCTCTTTTTAGCTCATATTTTACTGTTTTCATGGTTAGTTTAGCTATTACCCAATAGATAAAATTATTTGGTCTTATTTGGTATTAAAATATTGTAATTTAAAAGTTTGAAAAAAATTATGATTATAAAATAAAAGTTAATAGTATGCAGTACATATAATTTTAAAATAATAATTTTGATAAAATTAGAGAAAATATAATAAATTTTTCATCATTTAAGTTTAAAATCAAATCAACTTAATTTTCAGACCATAACAACTAGTGTTCATAAAACACTTTAGTATTATATCTGTCCAACCTTAATATCAAGCAATTCACGCACTCACACACACACACACACACACACACACACACACACACACACACACACACACGCACGCACGCACGCATGCACACACTCGCACACGCGCACACATGCACACACTCGCACACGCGCACACACGCATACACACATACACACACGTCTTTTTTTTTTGTTCATTGACACAACTCGCCCCGACTTATATGTTGGATCTGAGGCGAATCATGCAGTCTAGTGACTAAAACTTGTGGCACTAACTTAATTCATGTATATATATATAATATGGCCTTTACTATAAACACATAACAACCTCTGTGCCTCCTATGAAAATATTTATGTATTCAAAACTTGGACAATTCATATCTCATTATATATACTTACATTACAAGTATATATACAAAAATAAAAAGCAACATAAATGTGCTCAAAATACAAGACATGCAACAATGGGGCTTGTGGGCCCATCTCAATTGATTAGAGCTGATCTGCACGAAATCCTGTAGAATCTTGGAAAAAAGGGATACATATGAAAATAATGAGCTTGTAGCTCAGTGAGTGGATATAATTTATATTAAAAAAATAAATTAGTGTACTAGAATATATAAATAATCATGTGACATAATTCCGCATTGAATATAATGCATTAGCAAATATGAAAATCATACATATATGACAAAACTGTACTAAATAGTACGTAGGAAAAATAACTCTCAATACTTACCGGGATCATCGTCGCATGAGAATAGTGGGGAAAACCTCTCAATACCCAGTGGAATTTAACTACATCGCACGAGTAGAGTAGCCAAACTCTCAATATGCTTGTGCAGAGCCTATGGGGAAAGTTACATATATGATGACTGATAATCACATCTCATGACTCAATCAAACATATAATATGCGAACATATAATCATGATATTAAATCATATTATCAAACATAAATGCTTCACAAAATACATATTAGTAATAAGAGTATCCACTCACAGATCATGTTTCACTTCGGGATATTTACTGGGACTCCTATAGGTTCTTGAATTCTCAAGTTTCTTCAAAAATACATGATTAAAAAATTAACTATTAAAACTGATATAAAAATTGATACGTATCACAAAAACTGTAAGTCTAAACATAACTATTCAAACTTTATACATTTATTACCCACTAATTCATTGGATATTAATCCAACTGTTCAATTTCAAGTCATCTTTTAAACTTCTTTTCCCACTCTTGGCTTCTTCCTTTCTTTCCTCGCTGCTTTCAATTCCTTCAAATTGATATATGTCCACCGACTCAAGCACACAAGTGAAGCATGCAGGTGAAGCAAGCACGTGCCTTGCATGAAGCTGGCAGCTTGCTGGTGCTTTGATAATTAGCCACGTTTGGTTTACAAAGAAGCGGTGAAGCATGCGCGTGCATTGCATTCATGCTATCTACGGAATGATAAAAACTAAACTTCAAGTACAGCGGAGTAAAACCTGTGCGCACAAGGAAAATAAATTAAAATTTTCACAATTATTTGAAGATTGTGGTTCGGTGAAATGAAGCTTATCCAGTATAGCATACCAAAAAAGGGGCCGCTAAGGAGGCAGCCAAGAGGCAACGGAGAGTTAGCAAAAGAGGCAAGAAAAAGGCAACAAGCCAACAATGAAGTCAGAAACTCAAGAAGCCAAGCGGTGAAGCAAATCCGACAAACGCAAGCAAGAGTTGAGCAAAGTTTCATTACAAACTCGCTGTTTCGCATGACACGTCTATGCTACTTTCTTCTGGATTTAATCTATCATTGTTGACGACGACGATTTGCTAACCTCACAAGTGATAAGCACTCTACAAGAGTACAAAACAGAGACTCGTAATATTACTGAATATAGCATTTCTGTTTCCTTATTAATGGAGAAAGGCAGTTATGCTTTCGCAGAGCTCAAGGGCATTGAAGATATTATGGCTTTACTTATCATCGTTAGCTTCCTTCTGTGTATCCCATTCTTCCTCTCCTTCTTTGTTTTGCAAAGGCACAAAACCTCGAAAAATAATACTAAATTACCACCAGGCCCCCGGGGCCTTCCCTTCATCGGTAACTTACATCAGTTTGATATCTCAAAGCCTCATGTGTCATTTTGGGAACTATCGAAAAAATATGGCCCCCTCATGTCCTTGCGTCTTGGTTTTGTGCCATCCTTAGTAGTTTCCTCAGCAAAAATGGCTAAAGAGATATTGAAAACCCATGACCTTCAATTTTGTAGCAGGCCAGCCTTGGTAGGGCAACAAAAGTTATCTTACAATGGTCTTGATTTGGCTTTTTCACCCTATGATGAATATTGGAGAGAGATTAGAAAAATTTGTGTCATTCACCTCTTTAACTCTAATAAGGTACAAAATTTTCGACCCATTAGAGAAGATGAAGTTTCAAGAATGATTGAAAAGATTTCAAAATCAGTTGTTGCTTCTAAGCTCGTAAACTTAAGTGAGGTAATGATGTCTCTTACTAGCACTATTATTTGTAGAATTGGTTTTGGCAAGAGGTACGATGAAGATGATGCAACAAGTGCAAGAAGTAGATTCCAAGCCTTGCTTAATGAAACTCAAGCCTTGTTTGTAAGCTTTTTTGTTACAGATTATTTTCCTTTCATGGGCTGGATTGATAAGATCACAGGAATGATGCAACGTCTGCAAAATAACTTCCAAGAACTTGATAGATTCTACCAGGAACTCATCGACGGGCATTTGGATCCAAACAGAACAAAATCAAAATTGCCGCAACAGGAGGATATAATTGATGTTTTACTTCAAATACGAAAAGATCGTGGATTTAAAGTTGACCTGACTTTGGATCACATCAAAGCAGTCCTCATGGTGGATAATTTTATAAATAGTTATACGTAGACTCGTGCTTAGGCGCAGACTCAAAATTTTGTGCAGATGCCCAATTTTACAGTGTTGTAAAATGTTTTATAATGCTGTAAAGTGCTCTTTGACATCTCCGCCTCAGCATGATTAATTTAATATAATTTTATTCGCTTTAACTAATTTAATATGTATATATGTATATTGTTTGCTTTGCAGAACGTATTCGTTGCGGGAACAGACACAAGTGCAGCAACTGTGGTTTGGGCCATGACCTACCTAATGAAGAATCCTATCTCAATGAAAAAAGTTCAACTGGAAATTAGATCGCTGATTGGGGGCAAAAAAGGCTTTGTAAATGAAGATGATGTTCAAGAACTACATTATCTTAAAGCCGTAGTGAAGGAGACAATGAGATTGCAACCTACAGTGCCGTTACTACTTCCAAGAGAAGCAATTCAAAAGTGCATAATAGAAGGGTATGAAATACCAGCTAAAACACATGTTTTTGTAAATGCATGGGCGATAGGGAGAGATCCTGAAGCTTGGCAGAATCCTGGGGAATTTTATCCGGAGAGATTTGTTGATGGTTGTATTGACTTTAAAGGGCAACACTTTGAGTTAATACCATTTGGTGCTGGCAGAAGAATTTGTCCTGGGTTGAATATGGGAATTGTAACTGTGGGGCTTGCACTTGCTAATCTTCTTTACAAATTTGATTGGGAAATGCCGCCTGGATTGAAGAGCAATGACTTGGACTTTGATGTTCTGCCCGGACTTGCCATGCACAAGAAGAACGTTCTTTCTCTTCGGGCTAAGTATCATGTTGAGTAGGTAAATTAAGGCACCTCCATCAATAGGGAGGTAAATTAAGGCACCTCGATTAATAAGGATTTGATCTAGCTAAAGGAAATATATGTTATGTGTCCTCAATTGTGCTTCTCAATGTTTTCTTTCTTTCTTCTTATGTATAATGGATGTTTACGCGAATGGTTTTTAATAAGTAATTTTCTTTTAGTTTAAAATTTAGGGAGGTAAGGGCTAGAAGATAATAGGGACTCTGCTCACTCTCTTATGCCTTAAAAAAAACGGTGCCGATATTCTTACTAGGGATGGCAAAATCCGGGTCCGGGTCCGGGTTTGGCCTTTCCGGTTCCGGACTCGGATGAGAATTTTCCTTTCCGGATCCGGATAAAAACCCGGATTTTTTGAGTGCGGGTTCGGTACGGGTTAAACCCGGAAAAATCCGGGTTTCCGGAGTCCGGGTTTTGAACCCGGAAAATTTTTTTGAAACTGAATCTCTCATTTGCTTTGAAAAACCCTTTATCAAACTTTTGTTGCTGCAACCTGCAAGGAATAAACGATGAAGTGATGAATATTAACTAAAGAAATTATTACCAACAAGATTACTCAACCAAAGCTTCTCGAATTCACAATCTTAAAAGGGAATTTTTTTTTTCAAGATCCCATTTATAGCCTTTACTTGTTCTGCAATTGTCTTTGTTCACACTCCCATCAAATCACAATCCAATACCCTTCCAACAATCAGAACCAAAAATCAGTGAAATCACATGCGTGGGCCAACTTCTCGAAACTATCTTTGATGAAACTTCTTGCTCGTGGCCTTGCTGGAGATTTCAATATCAAGATGGTTCTTCTTCGCCTTCTTCTTCTTTTTCTCGACTATATCGCTGCCTTTGATGATAACTATCAGCGATTTGTTCTGGGCTTTGGCGGTGAGGATGAGGAACAAAGCACGATTCACAGCGATTTGATGAGGAAATATTTGGCTTTCGGCTTTGGCGGTCTGGTGTAAGCGAAACTAGGGTAAAGGCTGCCGTTTCTCTTTTCAATTGGTTGCATATATATTAAAAAATAATATAAAAATAAATACATCCGGGTCCGGGTTCCGGATTTACGGATTCTCCAAATCCGGATCCGGACCCGGATATGTCTGGGTTTAAAAAATGGCATCCGGATTCCGGATTTTATTTTGTGCGGGACGGGTTAAACCCGGCCCGGATTATCCGGGTTCATCCAGGTCCGGACCGGGTCCGGGTTTAATTGCCATCCCTAATTCTTACAACACTTTGCACAAAACTTTGCACAAAACGGTGCGTTTCGACCACACACACACACACACGTGAGAGGGAAGCAACAAAACTCAGTGTTTCTCTCTCTCTCATCTCCTTTCTTCCTCACGAACAATTTCAAATAAAAGTGGCGTGGAAATTCCATAACAGATTTTCTTAACACAATTTAACAATGGCAATTGAATTTAACAATTTCCTGTTATTTAACAATGGCAATTTCACATTGTTCACAATTTCCATAAAAATTTTCTCATCAATTGAATTTAACAATGGCGGGTTCGTAATCGGTATAATAAAAATTGGCTAGCTCATGATTCGATTATAGTAGACAACCACGGTGAGCCAGAAAGCCAAGCTGCAAGCAATCGAGGATGAAGCCGTGATGGATGCAATCGGTAGATCTAATCGAGGAGGAAGAAGTGACACACCCACAGAGAGAGGGAGACACACAGCGAGAGAGAGAGAGAGGAGACACCCACGCGAGAGAGGAGACACTCACGGTGTGGATGCAATCGTCTGGTTTTGCAAGTTTCTGTGGGGCTGCGTCTCAGGATTTGCTTTCGTTTCTTGTGGGGAGACACCCATGGCGAGACACCCATGGCGTGAGGAAAATTGGAGGAAGAAAGGAGACTTCTGCACGTTCACGTGAGTTTAGAGAGGGACTTCTCTTTGTGAAATTGTGGGCGTGCGCATCTGGGATTTGCTCGTTTGCTGTGGGGGGGAGACACCCATGGCGAGACACCCATGGCGTGAGGAAAAATGGAGGAAGAAAGGAGACTTCTGCACGTGCACGTGAGTTTAGTTGCTCCCCTCGCACATGTGTATGCAGTGGTAAACTTTGCAGTACAAGTGGCTTTTATAATTTGCACAAAACGAACCGTTTTGTGCAAATTGTTGTGCAAAGTGTTGTAAGAACATCATTTTCCTAAAAAAAAAGGAAAATGAGATTCACACCGCACTTTGAACCACACTTAACACCGAACGGTGCGTTTTGAAGTAAATATAAAGAGTCACTGACTCACTGTGAATTGAAAATTTCGACAATTGCAACACACACGCGCTCTCTCGTTCTCTCCCTCAATGACTCCCTTTCTCTGCCCTCTAAATCGAGCAGACGTGGTTTACTTTCTTTCAATCTCCCCTCCAAATCCAGCGGCCGTCGGTTACTCTTTCACCCCTCAAATCCACAGCAGTGACAACAGCGTAGGTTGCTTTCTCTCGTCCCCCTCCAAATCCAGCGGCCGTCGGTCACTCTTTGACACCCCCAAATCCACAGCAGCCGTGGGTTACTCTCTCTCATATCCCCTCTCCAAATCTAGCGGACGTGGTCACTCTTACCCCCTGCCCCAAATCCACAGCAACCGTGGGTCGTAGCTGCCGTAACTGACTTGTGGAGGTAATTTACTTCATTAGAACATTGCTTCATTAGAATAGTTAGAAACTTAAGTCTTACAATTTACTGCTTTAATTTAATTCTGCAATTTTTTTGGTTGGCTTGATTTTCTCAAATGGGCAAATTTTGTTGGCATGATTTCTTGATTCTTGATTATTGTTTTAACTAGGCAAATTTGGTTTGTTTTAACTAGCGAAATTGGGCTGGCGATTTGTTGAGTCTTGATTATTGTGTTAACTAGGCAAATTTAGTTGGCTTGAGTTTTTCACTCGTGATGAAGCAAATTATTGGGCAAATTTGGTTGGCTTGATTTTTTGATTCTCAACTGGGCAAATTTTGTTGGCATGGTTTCTTGATTCCAGATTATTGTTTTAACTGGGCAAATTTGGTTTGTTTTAACCGGGCAAATTTGGTGGGCGATTTGTCGAGTTTTGATTATTGTGTTAACTAGACAAATTTGGTAGGCTTGATTTGCTGATTTTTTTTTTAATATGAAATGGTATCTCTCATTGGTCAAAATCAGAGAATAAATACAAAAAATAGTGTGGAATGTGCTGTTCTTTATATTGATGGCTGGAAATTATGTGTTATTTCCAGATTGCTAGAAAATTATGATTACTGGAAGTCATTATATGTGTTCTTTATATTGATTCCATCATTGTAGGAAATATTATTGATTGCTGGAGATTAGAAAATCCTTTTTATTGATTACTGCTGAGCTTCATATTGCTAGAAAATTCTTTATGATTGTTGGAAATAATTATATATGTTCTTTATTTGTAGAAGGTTTGTACAATCATTACGTCCTCCAGCACAAGTGAATTTCCAAACCCACAACTGAAAGCTAGAGAAAATAATTCGGATAGGTTGATTTGTGACTGCATTTTTTGTAGTCTTAGGTACTAATTGATACTTATTACTGTGTTCTTACTTGAATTCAAAAGGCTTGCTGGTTTTATATTAAGTTATATGTGCTCTGTAATTGACATGTAATTTGTTTATGTAGAGAAATTGTTCAATCGTTATGTCTTGTAGCAGCACAAGTGAAAATCGAACACAACTGAAAGCTTGTGAAAAATTCTTGGATAATTTGATTCCCGCTCGATCATTTATATCAAGTTTTTTTTTTTGTGTATGCACTGAGGCTACGATTGCATCGAAAAAGCCTTGACTTTGTTGGAGTCAACAATCGATGGTTGTGTTCAAGATTTAAGCTTCAAATCGCCCACTTTCCATTATCCCCTAAACTAGCTCCCAATCTAGCACTGCAGCCTGTTTTTGTATTAGGTTGAGGCTTTAAGATATTAGTAGATTTGCTTCTTGTCTCCCCGCTTCAGCCACAAGCAAAAGACACATTTTTAAGTATCCCATCACTATCCTTTCTACTACTTCTCCGCATAACCGGAAACCTTTTTTTTTTACCGTACTCTTTAAAGTAAATAAACATTTCAGTATCGGTATCAAAAGACATCCCAATCATTGGCTCATCCTCCTCCTCAATTTTCTCCAACTCCTCAAATTTGATGGCATTTTCCATATTCTTTATTTCTACGAAATGAAAATAATTCATATTATTATAATGGAAATTCATATTATCAAAAACAAAATAATTCATGACAACAATATGAAAATAATTCATATTAACAAAACTAATTTAAAACACAAAACAATTCATGACAACAAAATGAAAATAATTTATAGATTAACAAAACGAAACTAACTCACAAAACTAAGCTAACTCACTGTAATAATTCATGGTCAGCAAAATTTTCTTGTATAACCAAAATAATTCATATATAAAAGGCCAGCAAAAGTAACATAAATTCATACCGTGAACACATATTAATACAAAAGTAATTAAAAAAATCAGCAAATCAAGCCTACCAAATTTGTCTAGTTAACACAATAATCAAAACTCGACAAATCGCCCACCAAATTTGCCCGGTTAAAACAAACCAAATTTGCCCAGTTAAAAAAATAATCTGGAATCAAGAAACCATGCCAACAAAATTTGCCCAGTTGAGAATAAAAAATCAAGCCAACCAAATTTGCCCAATAATTTGCTTCATCACGACTGAAAAATTCAAGCCAACTAAATTTGCCTAGTTAACACAATAATCAAGACTCAACAAATCGCCAACCCAATTTCGCTAGTTAAAACAAACCAAATTTGCCCAGTAATCATAATTTTATCAAGAAGTGCTGTGATCAATGCCTATTTTTTCTTGAAGCAAATTACCTCCACAAATCAATTAAAGCAGCCGAGAGAGTGAAGCTGCAGCTGGGTCTGAAATTTCAGAAGTGTCGTGATCAATTACAGCAGCCGAGAGAGTGAAGTTGTAGTTGGGTCTCAAATTCCAGAAGTGCTGTGATCAATTACAGCAGCCGAGAGAGTGAAGCTGCAGCTGGGTGTCAAATTCCAGAAGTGCCGTGAGAATGCAATCCACGGGGCGGAGAGAGACTGACAACCAAATGTGGAGAGACGACTAAAAAATGAGATAGCTTGCGTGAGTGTAGTTTGTGTTTGCTTGAGTGCTGCGGTCCAGTAAGATGAGTGTGTGTGTGGTCTCCGTTTGCATTTCAGTAAGGCGAGTGTGTGTGGGATCTGCGCTTGCGTTTGAGCGAGCAAGGCAAGTGTGTGTGTTTTGAAGCTACAGTCACACCTTTTATAGTTAGCACAAAACGAACCGTTTTGTACTAACTGTGGTCCTAATTGGTGTAAGCATATCGGTGTTGTAAAAAAAAAAATGATATGAATGTGAGTATCAATTTATCATGTTTATTTTGTCTTACATTTTTCTCTCTTCAATTTCAAAATATAAGTGTATACATAAATACACGAAACGACTAATCAATATTATTTACTTGATATAACTAATAAGTAAACTCATGGCTTTTTCTATCACCTCTTTTTTGTTAGGAGTATAGTAAAATTTGCTTTGTAATATCCTGAGAAGTCGTATTTGTTGGGAGAATCTGTGTCTCCTGATTCGAACGGGGACTTCTAGTCTGGATTGTGGTACGGGCTTAAAGGTATCTGCTATAGTTGAGGTCCTTCTCAGGATACTTCGTGATTAAGACCAAAAAAAAAAAAATCTGTTTTGTAATGCTCTACATCTTTACCGTAAAAACTGCATTTTTCGGAATCAGCTTACAGTTATGTGTACTAACCAAAAAAAAAAAATGAATATTACATCAATTCTTCATTGAGACATTTTCTTCCTCCAGGTAGTATAAAAATATAAAATAAAAAAATAAAAAAAAAAACTACACATCATTGTGATTTCATAACGGCATCATCCATCACTTTCCTATCAGCTTTTTATAAGGACGGAGGCTAAAGCACAATCAGTTAAGCTGTTATTGCATTTCCCACAGCAAGACTGTGGCAAATCAGTTCACTTTTTGACGTTAAATGGTGGGTTTCGGCTTGCAGCCTCTTGTGTTTGTTCAATTTTGATGAAGGAAATTTCATTTTTGTTAAAATCCATGAATATTAATTACTACCTTGTTCCCTGTTCAGTAAAATTGAAACAACACCAAAACTTAAATATTTTCACTATATCACAAACAGCTTTTCTTTCTTTTTTTTTTTTCAATCAGTATTGGGATCCCCTCCAGAATGATAGGTGATTTGACACTAATTTTAAAAATCGATTCGATACTAAATTTAACAAACACTTGCTTTAAACTAACTTATTCTTCTACCACATAATTTACTTAACTTTTATTGCATGAAAAATAGTCTTATTTTTACCTAACTTGTTCGACAATAGTTAAATATGTTGGTGAGAGGGCAATTTTCAATTGTAAAAATCAAGACATCGAGAAAAACTAAAATAGCTATTTGATTTTTCTAATGAAAAACTAAAACAACTATATGGTTTAGCGTGAAATTTTAGCTTCATTGGTATTTATTACGATTATAACTAACCATTAAAATGTATAATTATTTTCTACGTTTCAAAAATATAGTCAAAAATAAAATAATATTTTCAATTATTGTAATTTTGTTTTATCAAAAATAGAAAAATACTTTTAAATGTAACTAGGAACTGGTTGAAAAAACCATTAAAAGGATATAAAATTTTAACGGACAACATGGGCCCGATAATATTTTTCACTACTATAACTTGCAAGGTTGGTCAAAGCAAAAGCTATAAGGATAAGTAAATATAATATAAAATTATATATCATCTAAAAAAAAAGTAATTGTAAGTTTTTTTTCTTAGTTTACTATTTTTTTTTATCAAACATGAACTAGATAATTAGATAAATAATTAATTAATGTACTTAATTGAAAATAAAATTAACTTCTACAATGCAAACAAAATTTGAACCCTCAACTGAAAAGATAAAATATGAAAGTGCCTACCACTTGAGCAAGAAGTAATTTTCAGTAAATTATAAATTAAATAATTATGAAAGGATTGATTTTTTCTAAAGATTTTACTAGGTGCAACAATGGAATTGAATTGCTTTATTTAACTTAGAAGATACCATTGATTGATTACAGCATAGATATAATGTAAGATGTCTTAAAATTAAACATCAATCAACTTCGAAATTACATTGCAGTTGAAATAAACTCTACAATATTTATGATTCCATTCTATCTTATACACAAACTTAAAACTTATGCTATTGATTAAGTCTTAATTGATTATCGAACTAGCTGGTATTTTATAGTTAAGTATTCAAAGATATAATGTTTGTGATTGATCATAATTATTGTTGAATCAATTTGGAGACTAGCTAATTTTCAAATTAATGTAATTATCTAGTGGTCAATTTTAATAAATAGGGTCTAATAGTTTTCATAATTGTATTGTACTCATAATTGGGGAACATGAAACGTATACTTCATACTTAACACTGATTGCATATATTAAAAAAAAAATTAGATGATTAGTAATTAACATTTAATTATAGTTGAAATATTGATTATTAAATTAGTCCAATTGTCTAAGAACAGTCATACAATTAATTTCAACAGATAACAAGAACTATTGCAATAATTTATTTATATTTTGAAACATATCTCAACTATGAATTATTAAAACTAATATAGCTTCATGGTTTTTGCGTCAATATCTATTTTCATCTTTTGTTTATCTTATTAATTTAAATTTAAAATCTATGTTAAAGATGTTCTATCAATCAATTTAGGCAATAGATTAATTAAACAATCTAGTAATCACATAATAGGTATTACGTATAATTGTTCAATTATAATAAACTTTAAATTTGCATTAATGAGATAAAAAGTTTTGTTTTGCAATTAATCGAATCACATGCTAATAATTTTCAATATTTATTATTATTTCAATATTTATTTGTATGAAACAACTAACTTAGGATAAATAAATAAATTGATTGATTTTTTTCTTAAATTTTAAAATCTTGTATTATCTCTATTAACTGTTTGGTCCACTTAATTACTATAATGCCACCTAAGTAAAGTTTTTAGTGCAAATGTATGTGTACCCTATTCTCCATTCTCTCTAACAAAAATCTCAATTAGCCACCGAATCATATCAATTAATAAAATAAATAAATAAAAGCCACTGATATTAAGCGCAACGGATGAATTCATCTCCTCTTGGTCAGTTATTGTTGGTCTCACTCTCACATGGTTGGTTTGAAGCTTTTCTATCTGTAGTTCGGTGAAAATTATTTGATTAATCATGACTTGCAGATAAGAATTATTATTATTATTATTTTGTGTTATGTTTTTAATTTATTAGATTTTAATTCACAATTTATTTGATAACAACTGAAAGAGGTGTTAATTAGGATAGATTCATTTTCTTGTTTAGTATATAGGATTTTCTACTTTAATTTAATTGTATCTTAATTTTTTTTTTTATATTGTTATGAAGGGAATCAAGAGCCTAGGAGGAAAAAATTATGATATTCAACTTTCATAAGGATTCAGTTGCTCAATCCACACTGATTCTATCTTTTATCAACACCAAAATATCATTGCAAGAGTGCCATGTAGCCTTTGGTGTATTTTATTTTATTTAAGTATTTGTTAAGGATTCAATTAATAATTAATACATATTTAGGTAGCGTTTGTTTTTTTATCTGAAATCTAAATAGACATGAATTAGTCTGAATTCTAAATAGAGCTGAATATCTGAATATGAATAACATGTTTATTTTTTTATCTGAATTGCTAAAAATAAGTATTAAGTTGTTTGGTTTTTAAACTTAAAAAAATCTGAAATCCGACATTTGTACATCTATACCCTTACAAATTATCATATTAAACAATTAATAATATCTCAAATAATATAAATAAAATAATATATTTTTATAAGATAATCATTCTCAATTGAGTACAACCCTTTAATATTCTAAATTAGTATATTATAATCAATTTTATCATTGTTTAAGATGTTTTATACGAAAAATATTCATTAAAATTTATAAAGAAAAATAATACTAATTTGAAGAGAGAAAAAAAAGTTTACCACTATATTATCACAAGTTATAGAGATGGATAATAATGTTAATTATTAAATTTAATTAGTTATGGATGAAAATTAATTAATTAAATGGGGAGATTTTATAGAATATTTTTTAATGATGTCATTCAAACTTTTTAGATTAAGTAAAAAGCTAAAAAAATTAGCTTAATAACTTAATGACTTAATGACTGAAAATTTTAATTAAGTTGAAAAAACAAACAAACTTAATGACTTAACTGATTACAATTAAGTCAATTAAGTCATTAAATTAAAAAAACAAACAGCCCCTTAGTCATCGAAATAGCATCATGTAGCTTTAAGTCATTGTAATGGTGTCGTGCAGCACTTGTACTTTGTTTCAGTTGCACATGTATTTACTGAAATTATTTATAAAAGAATATTTGTCCATTGGTTCGTTGATTTTTTTCCCCTGGAGGCAATTAATAAAATCAATTTCAGCCATATATTTGTCTATTAATTCATTATTGTTTTTCCTAGAGGCGATTAATAAAATGATTATTTTAATGATGAAGTAGAATCAAATGAACTTCAATAATCATCTTCTTGGAAATACTAAAATTCAATTAGAAATATAATTCACTCCAGCTAAAATAACATATTTTCGATTGCGAAACTGATTAGAACTAATATTTTTTCGACTGTAATTTATTTTTATAAACTGTTTTTACCCCAAAAAAATAGTGTATTTGTAATGGTAATTAGTTAGTTGAAGTTGAAATTGCAAAAACAACTGCTATCGAAAACACTCTTTTTTACTACTTAAGGTGGTCATAATTTTCAATCTATATTTATGTATTTATGATCATCAATTTCGCACCAAATAAGCATGTTTATGGCGGCCGATTGGAAAAAAGCGTATTTCTAATCTGAGTATTACCGATTACTAGCGGCTCGTTAAGGCCACTGGAAAAACACGTTTTCAACAGCATAACACTTGTTTCAACTGTATTCAGCAGTCATAAAAACCATACATTTTGACCACCACTAACTTAAGTTGCCTGGCGAACATCTTTACCACACATAAAAACTAAGCATCCGAGATTTTTTTAAAGATATTTCTACAGATATTTTAACATTTTAGATTACAATATTTTTCAACACTGGATTTTGTCACTAATCGTTGGCTATGATGACGACAAAAAATCTATTTCACTAATCGTTAACACTATTTTGTTAGAATATACTTCGGCTTCCCAGGTAAGGTTCATAGAAAAATCCAAACTTCAATCAGTATTGGGATTCTGTCCCAAAACAAACACTTGCTGATCACAACTTTAACTAACTTATTTTTCTACCACACATTTTGACTACCACTAACTTAAGTTACTTGGCTAACATATTTAACACATATAGAAATCAGCATCCCAGATTTTTCTTAAGATATTTCTACAGATATTTTAACATTTTAGATTACAAAACTACTTTTCAACACTTGATTTAATCACTGATTGTCGACGACGACGAAGACAACAAATTTGTTTCGTTGTGCTAACCTCACGAGTGATGAGGACTTCACAAGAGTACAAAACAGAGCCTCGATCTAATAATATTACCGAATATAGCATTTTGTTTCCTTGTAAATGGAGAGAGGTTCTGTCTTTGCAGTGATTAAGGCAAGGGCATAAAAGATATTAATGGCTTTACTTATCGTCATCAACTTCCTTCTGTGCCTCTCAATCGCCGTCAAACTTCTTTGTCTTACAAAGGCACATAACCTCAAGAAATAATACTAAATTAACGCCAGGCCCGCAGGGCCTTCCCTTCATCGGTAACTTGCACCAGCTTGATGTTTCAAAGCCTCCAGTGTCATTTTGGGAACTGTCAAAAAAATATGGGCCCCTCATGTCCTTGCGTCATGGTTTAGTGCCATCCCTTGTAGTTTCCACAGCAAAAATGGCTAAAGAGATATTAAAAGCCCATGACCTTCAATTTTGTAGCAGGCCAGCCTTGGTAGTTGGTAGGACAACAAAAGCTATCTTACAATGGTCTTGATTTGGCTTTTTCACCCTATGATGAATATTGGAGAGAGATACGAAAAATTTGTGTCATTCATCTCTTTAACTCTAATAGGGGACAAAATTTTCGGCCCATAAAGAAGATGAAGCTTCAAGAATGATTGAAAAGATTTCAAAATTAGTTGTTGCTTCTAAGCTTGTAAACTTCAGTGAGGTAATGATGTCTTTTACTAGCACCAGTGTAGTGATTGAACCTGCTTATAGCTTTGCAAGTGACAACCACTTCCCAGGATCTTTAATCAGGTTTTAACAAGTTGCACAGTGAGAAGATTAAACCCAGAAGGAATCAGTTGACACAAGAACACTCTTCAATGAAACAAAGGATCAAGAAACTAAAGAGAACAGAATCAATCGCAGCCAACACAAAGACCAATTACGTGGTTCAGTTGCACCAAGAATGACACAACCTACGTCCACGGGAGAAGCTTTCTGGAGAGCTTTTATTGAACAACAACGGAGGATCTTTTACGCAGCTTACACACAAGACTACATAGAACAATTTTTCCACTCTCTCTAATCTCTCTCTTGATTTTTTTTCTCACACAATCGAATCAAAACTGTTTCACCAGTCAGTTTTATAGCTACCAGAGCAACAAACCAGCAACCCAGAATGCATAGCTTGTTGACACGTAGTATAACGGCTTTACCGAACTGGCTTAAGCAAGATCACATGACCATCACGTGAGTCTGTGCTATTAAATATGTCCACGATCACGTCATAATCCCATCGCCATTGATTTGGTATCATAAGACTACTAATAGGGTAGTAGCAACATCTTCTGTCAATACTATCGTAACTATTCCATTCTCTTTATCAGGGAGCCAATGAGCATTGCCAATAGTAGTGTGTTGTCCCCCCCCCTCTTAAATTTGAATACGACTGCCTTTAATAATAACTTTTTGAGCAGCCATGATCGATCGCCAAGCATAGCTCGGGTTGCTGCCTAGGGAGGCCTCTATAAAGGAAGTTTTAGGATAATAGCGAGCTTTGAAAATTTTACTCACAGCGTATGGGGATGAGAAAGTAACCGCCATCCTTGTTTGCCTAGCATTGCTATATTAAATTTGCGGAGTTGTTTGAAACCAAGTCCCCCAAGACCCATATGTTTTGGGTCTACATAATCTATCCCATCTCATCCAGTTGATGCCGCCCTTGCCATTACCTCGATTACCCCACCAAAACGAGTTCATCATTTTTTTGAGGTCTCTACACAACTCAAGAGGTAAGAGATAAACATTCATAGCAAAGTTTGGCATTGATTGTGCTACTATTTTCAATAAAATCTCTTTTCTGGCTCTAGAAAGTAGCTTTTGGTTCCACCCCTGAAGACGCTTCCACACCTTGTCTCAGATATATTTGAAAACTATATTTTTGTGCCCGCCAATACATGATGGTAAACCGAGATAGAAGCCATGGTCATCTGTAACATTCACTCCATGTATCCCACACACCTGTCTGACAACTTCCTCCTTGGTGTTGGCGCTGAAAGATATTGAGGATTTGTTATAATTAACTATCTGACTTGAAGCTGACCTATACATAGCCAAAATATTCTTCTCTAAGCGAGTCTTCTTAGTCGTAGCTTTAAAGAATAAGAAACTGTTGATGCTGAAATCCGGATGAGTTGGTTAGCGATTTGATCTCAGATCCCTGCATCAGCATTGTATTTATTTGGTGGGAAGCTGCTGATTTATCTCCAAGAAAATCCTCCAGTTATGAGCAGAATATTCATGAGCAGGATCAGCAAATATCTGAAATCACAGAGAATAGTCAGAGACGCCGGAAGTTTTTCCGGCGAAAACCCTCCGACGCTCAAGTCAGTTTATGGGTTTATGGGAAAAACTAAAAATATGTAATTTCTCCTTTTTCTTGTCCAGAAAATAATGTTAAGTCAATATAATAGAAAAAGACAAAACTTAGGAAAAAGTCCCCTTTCCCATGATTTTCTTTGGGTTTTTATAAACACCCAACCTCCACGACCTTAGATCGTGGCCATATCTAATTAAATTCCTGGTTTTTGGAGGTGACCTGTGGCGGTTATTTTGACTGAGTCGGCTTCCTGGTAACTTGGTTTAATGTCTCCTCAACCGCTCGCTGAGGTCACGAATTGTCATCCGTCGAGGTAGTCCGTCACCGTAGTCACCATCGCTTGGTCTCGCTCACCACTCACGGTGGTCTACCCCCTACTTGGTCTGCTTACTGGCTGCCATAGTGCTCACCAAGTAGTCGCCACCGCTTACCACAGTGCCACCACTGGTTCGCTCACTGTGGTCTCGCTCACCACTACCAAGTAGTCGCTCACCACCCACGGATGGTCCGCCACCGTGGCGGCTCACTGTGGCTCGCCACCGGATGCGGTTACCACCCGGTGGCTCGCCACCGCCACCGGTGGTGCCACCGGTGGCTCGCTCACCCACCGGGTGGTCTGCTCACCCGGTGGCTCGCTTACACCGGTGGTTCGCTCACTGGCTCGTCACCGCCGGCTTACTAATCACTGGTGGTCTACTCACCCGGTGGCCTGCTCACCATTCACCAAGTACTCACCACGGGATGGTACGCCACCCGGCTTTGCCACGTGGCCCGCTCACCGCCAGGTGGTTCGCTCACCCGCGGCCCGCCACCACTACCAGGGGGTCTGCTCACTAATCACCGGTGGTTCACCACCCGGTGGCTGCTCACGTGTGGCCCGCTCACCAGCCACCGTGGTCGCTCACCGTGCGGTTCGCCACTAATCACCGTGGTTTACTCACCGGTGGCTCGCTCACTGTGGCATGCTCACCACCACCGTGGTCGCTCACCCGGCTCACCAGCTCACTCAGATAGTCACCGCTACTACTTGCTCACTTTTATTTAGAGGAGATAATGGCCACCCTATTTAATTCCCTAAACAGAAACAATCATTAGCGAAAAAAAAATGTGTAATAGAAGGTGCTCCCCTAGCCACTGCAACACCATGTAATAGTCCCGCCTGTTCATAATGATATATCAACGAGCTTAACCCTTCTGCACAAAGGATGAAGAGGTGTGGTGATAAAGGGTCGCCCTGACGAAGCCCACGGCTAGGCACAATAGGTCCCACTTCTATACCTTCACGGATGACCTTGTAGTTTACAGTAATAACACACAACATTATCAAGTCCACCCAATCAGCGGCAAACCCCATTCGAAGCATAATAACCTTAAGAAAATCCCATTCAATCCGGTCATATGCTTTAGACATATCAATCTTGAGAGCTGCTACCCTACCTTACCTTGTCTCTTCCGTTTTAGATAATACACAATTTCTGCTTCTGCCGATATTAAGATATTATCCGTTATTGCTCGGCCAGGGATAAAAGCACTTTGAGCATCAGAAAAAACAGATCCCAAAACTATCTTCATACGATTAGCCAACATTTTTACAATAATTTTATACAGGGGTCTCACACCGGTCAACTGTTCAGGCTGTGCCTTTTTGGATATTCTTTCTTTCTTATGTGTAAATGAATGTTGATGTCCATATGCTCCTACAGTTTCAAGTAATTTTTTTTTCTTATAAAAAAAAAGTAATTTTTTTGCTTATAAAAAAAAGTAATTTTTTTGAATTAACCATCCAAGTCCGATACATCCGACTGGGTTATTGCACATTATCTATTCCGTGATGTGACATATTTTTGTCTTTCACTGTCCTTATGTCCTTAAATTACAATGAAACGGAATAATACTGGCAACAGTACAAAATATAATAAGTAAAAAGTTTATGAAAATAATTTTTTGTTTTATAATCAAAAGTTAAAATAGAAATGTGAAAGTAAAAAGTTAAACACAAAATAAAATAAAGAAAGATAAAAAGAATTTTTTTAAAGGAGAAATATATTATCTTTAATTAGAAAATGTTTCATTTTACATAAGAACTATAATTTGTCATTTTGTTATATTTGATTTAGTTTAATTTGATTGTATTTATTTCTTGGATTAGGGAGCAATAATGATATTCATTCCTTATTGGTAGTGCTTACTTATTAAAAATATGGAGAAACAAGAATAGATTTTGGGTGGAGTCCATAAATTTGAAAAAAAAAAAAAGAATGAGAATCTCATTCGCATAAATAAAGGTGGGAATAAAAATTGAGAAATAAATTTTTATCTTTAAAAAAATAAATTTTTTTTAAACTCATATAAATATTAAATAATAATAATTATTGATGTTATTATTTATACTAAAAATATTTATTATTTATTTTGTTAGTGAATAAATACATAATTATAACTAAGGCCGTATAAGTATCTTACAACAATTCATTACGATTATAAGATAAAATAAACACATTAATTAAAATATAATTTATTTTAATTTTGATTCTTGTAATTCAAGTATAAATTTATTCTAACTTTTATTTCTCATTTTAATTTCAATATATTTTGATATTAGCCTATTCGAATTCCTATCTATTCTGATCCCAGGAAAATAAATGCATCTAATTTAGTTATAATAGGGGCATTAGAGGCTAAATTTAAACTTAAAGAGTAGTTCCGATATTAGACCATATTTTAAGGACATCTATGAAAATGTAATCAACAGAAAAAAATAAATGTTACGCCATCATCGTTTTGTTGGCAACAATAACGTTGAAGTGGTCTTTCTCCTTGCGAGTTGTGCGACCCCTTTGGTCGCGAGGAGATGCCAATCTTTTCAATTTTTCGATTTGCTTTCCTAAAGCAATAAAATAAAACTCAAAGCCCCACTTCAAAACTTGTGCAAGAAGGAGACGTAACTAACATATGCTGTCTTTCCATCTCTTGGTGCATGTATGTATATGTCTTTACATTCCACCACATAAGCGGCACTGGAAGGACCCACGGAGGCGATCTCCAGCTCCACAGATGCTTGTGCCTAAATTCAACAGAAGCTTAAACTTGGGATTGCCCAAGCTTAATGAAGACAGGAGTGGAAATATTGTGCACGCAGGGCATGCCGTATTTAGGTGGTTTGCTGTTGGCTTGGATGGTTATAGTGGCTTTCATTCTTCTTTCCAATTTGAGCCGTTCTCAGTGGAGTCTGTTGAGCATAAAAGAGGAGTAAAGCTCTTAGTTTTAGTAAACAATAATCTGGCTGAAGGTTAGCGTTCTGCATTTTTTGTTTTCATCTTAATGTGTTCTACTTTCGTTCTTGATTTATGTCTGGTGTTAATTTTAGTTATGTGGACATTTGGCTTTCTGGTTAGTAGATAATGATGAAGTGAGGGGGGATATATCAAGAAGCTCAGGGGAAGCAGTACCAGAAAATGTATGGCCAGACGTATTGAGTGCTTGTAAGATTGTCAAGAACAAATTGGAGAAAAAGGCCAACACTGGTTGCTAGATTTGGCAAAGTTCATTTCAATAGATATGTGATCTGGTTTCCATTGCTGCGACAGCGTGAATGTTTTGTGTCAGATAATTCCTCTCCTTTCTTTCGAGTTTGAACTTAGAGCATCAAAAATGCATTGACAGAGTTGTCGAAGCTCTTCAAAATAAATACTGATTCGCCTAAATTAATTTGTAGAAATAGCGGAACCAGGTTGAATCCCAAGAGAACTATGTTATTAATTTCTCAAAGTTTAAAAATTAATTTCCCAAAAAAAAAAAAGATTTTCAAAGTTTTTGCCCACAATCGGTTAACCGTTAGTGGTTAACGGTGAACCGTTTATTTGGTGAAATTTTCTGGGAGTTAACCGGCTAACCGGTTAAGGAAACCGGCAAACCGTTTACGGGTTGTGACCTTTCTGGAATTTATCGGCTAACCGTTTAGGGAAAACGGTAAGCCGTTTGCGGGTTGGCTTGGTTCTGGAACTAATCGGTTAACCGGTTAAGGAAAACCGGAAATCCGAATTTCAATTCTCTCGTTTCTGGACACAATCGGCTAACCGGTTAGCATAACCGGCAAACCGAATTTTTGAACTATCGGTTCTGTCCACTAACGGTTTAGCCGTTTGGGATTAATGGTTAGCCGATAGCTGTTAACGGTGAGCCGTTAGTGATTAACGGTTAACCGTTTTTCTGGGTTTTAATTTTCTTCTTTAACAAGGAATTGATAAAATAAAATAAAATAAAAATAAAACGATTTTAAAATTAAGCAAAGAAAATTAATCTTACCAAACTTCCAATCCAAGGGTGTCAATTCCATCCAATTGCAATTTTGTTCATAGGCAAAAATATAAATTACTCAATCCAAGAACTTAGTCTACTTAATCGGAATCCCGCAGAAAGCAATTATTCTCCTAATGTAATAGACTCAAACAATCGCTCAAATCCATACTTATCACTAATTTAACTGGGCATCATCGTTCCATATCAAATTAAGTGATAGCATTAAGAATAGTGAGAATGACTAAAACAAGATCAATTAATTCAGATTACTCCAATTTAATCAATTTGTATTTTTATTTCCCTAGAGCCTATCATGCAAGCTATGTAATTGTGGCCATCAATATACACACACATGAGCCAACTCTTTGCTACTCAATTCAGTCATTCATGACAATTACGGATCACAAACTCCTGACTAGCGATAGAAAAATAAATATTGAATTAAGGCGTCAACTTAATCAACATAAATAATTCATAGAAAATAAGAACAAGAAAATAAAAATTACTTGGATGAAGAAATTTTGTTAAGTTCAAAGCGCTCATAGCTACTGATCGGATTTGATTAACCCTAAAATTAAACCTTCATGGTGGTCAAACAAAAACAAAAGTTGTTTGACTAAAAAAAGTTGCAGCCGTTTTTTGCTTGCTTCCTCACGTCCCAGCCTTTGTCTTGACTTGTGTGTCCTTCTCACGTTTTTTCTTGCTTTTTATATTGCTTCCTTTTTCTCACGCCCAAGCAAGGATTTCTTTTGCCGGTTCTCTTTCCTCTTTTGTCTCTCAACTAATCCTTCTCCAATTCTGATTGTTAGGAAATTAACTCCCTCTAGGAAAAGGTCAGCCCACGTTTGCAAAGCCCAAATAAAGCCCTTTTTATCCAAATTTCATCATAACCTCCATGATTCATCTCCTAAATCAATTCAAACATGATTTCCACAAATTAGCACAAAATCAATCAAAATATGAGGAAATTAAACTAAATATAGCATGACTATTTATGACCTATCATGCATATTCATACTAAAATCTGACAGAAATCTTGTGTTAGTGTTACTTGATTTCTGGTGTGAGAAACAAATCAATCTCTTGCCGCCGTGAGTCCGTGACCAAGTTTTATTGTTTGAATTTTCATTGGGACAACACATTATATCATTGCTTGACCTTATTTCTTGCAGTAAAAATGATTCCATTCTTCTATCACATCTTTGAAGCCTCCATTAGTTTTCGTATTACAAGTGCCTCAGAGAAGTAATTATATCATTCATCTCGATGCAGGAACAATTTACTGCACTTAGGAAGTGAAAAGAAGGTCAGGTTGCTGAAGAAACCACTTTGAGGCAAATGAACTGATCTTTTTACACTAATGTCCCTGCTACATACATGGAAAACATTATAAATGAAGTTGTGCCAAAATTTGGGGTTTATTTTGAAGAGTACAAGGATATATACCACGTCAAGGTAGTTCTTCTGCTAAAAACTTTAGTATTAATGATCAAGTTTCTTTCATATCTCACTTAATTAACCATCCTCACCCCCGGTGTAGTTTCCTGACAACAGGTGACAAAACTCAACTATTTCATGCAAATCTACTGTTAAAGAAGATAAAGCATTTGAGCTCTATAAGGCAAGTTTTCTGCTCCTGGCTAACTATTATTTATGGACAATGGATCGCATATTGTGTTTGTTGCCTGTATTTTAAAGGAGATTTTTGCTACTTCAAATTGCAACAGGCCTTTTGCTGTTTCGAATTAAATAGATGAGGGTTTGAATATAATCTTTTCAATGTGAATCATGAAGGATCTATTCAAAATAAAAGTGATAAAGATTAAGAAAGAACTTAAGAAGCTAAGAGCTTTTAGAAGTCTTTGAAGAAATAATATCAATTTGAAAGGAAAAGAATTTAAAATGAAGAAGAAGAAGATAATTCACAAGAAGTAAGACATTGAGGAACAGGCTTGTTACTTCAAACTATTATAACCAAGTGAGAATTGAATTAAGTTAACTCACAATTGAATGTCTTAACCAACAATGTATACAATTACAGATGAGATTGTAAAATTGCAAAAATATTGCTGATTGTGAATCAATTCGAACATGCCAATCCTTAGGAATTCCTTTCAGTATCATGGGATTTAGTTCTCAATTATCTTTTTTATTTGAGTATGGTGACATCCCCAGCTATCAAAAATACCCACTTGTCAAAACGTGCCTATGTCCACTTTATCATTTATTTATGAAATGTTCTAATTAAATGGGGCAAGTCCATATAATACAGTCATTTTCAATTGCCCAGCATTTGGAATACAGATGCTTTGTTTCTTCGGTTTTTAATTTTTTGTTCTTTTTTATTTACTTGAAACAACTAATAAGTAAACTCATAGCCTTTTCTATCACCTCTTTTTCTGTTGGGAGTATTAGTAAAATCAACTCTGTAATGCTCTGCCTCTTTACCGTAAAAGCTGCATTTTTATGGCGTCCGCTTACAGTTATGCGTACCAAGTAAAACAAATTGAATATTTCATCAATTTTTTAAATTGCGACATTTTCATCCTCCAGAAAATACATAAATAAAAAACCACACCATCGTTGTGATTTCATAACAGCATCATCCATCACTTTCCTATAAGCTTTAGAAGGTTGGAGGCTGAAGCACAATCCATTGAGTTGTTATTGCATTTCTCACAGCGACAATGCGGCAATTCAATTGACTTTTGATGGACGGAGTTAAATGGTGGGTTTAGGCTTGCAATCACTCGTCTTTGTTCAATTTTGATAATGGAAATTTTATTTTTGTTAAAATCCATGAATATTAATTAGTACCCTGTTCACTGTTCAGTAAGAATAAAACAACACCAGAACTTAAAGATTTTCGCAATATCACAACAGTTGTTTTTTTGCGCCCTTTCAATTGAGCACTATTGTGTTAGAATATACTTCCCAGGTAAGGTTGATAGTAAAAACCAAATTTCAATCAGTATTGGGATTTTGTCCCAAAACAATCACTTGCTGATCGCAACTTCAACTAACTTATTTTTCTACCACACAATTTACTTTACTTAATTTTTAACTTAATTTTTATTTATACCGCACATTTTAACCACCACAAACTTATGTTATTTGGCTAACATATTTAACACGTTTACAAATTAACATCCAGATTTTTCTTAAGATATTTCTATAGATATTTTCAAGGCTAGGTTGCAGAAGCTGCAACCAACAGCCTCGGCATTTTCACCTTGTGCTTGCATGAACAGCTGCCTTGGCCTGGTTGCATCAGCACCAACACGCGTGGAAGATTTCCATTGGCTATATTACTTGCAGAAGCTGTAACATAGCAAGGGCCACAATTTAGATTACAAATTATTTTTCAACACTTGATTTAATCACTGATTGCGACGACGACGAAGACAACAAATTTGTTTCGTTGTGCTAACCTGACAAGGGATAAGGACTACACAAAAGTACAAAACAGAGCCTCGATCTAATAATATTAACGAATATAGCATTTTTGTTTCGTTATTAATGGAGAGAGGCAGTTCTGTTTTTGCAGTGATTAAGCGCATAGAAGATATTAATGGCTTTACTTATCATCATCAACTTCCTTTTGTGTCTTCCATTCTTCCTCTTCTTCTTTGCCTTGCAAAGGCACATAACCTCAAGGAATAATACTAAATTACCACCCGGCCCCTGGGGCCTTCCCTTCATCGGTAACTTACACCAGTTTGATGTCTCAAAGCCTCAAGTGTCATTTTGGGAATTGTCACGAAAATATGGCCCTCTCATGTCCTTGCGTCTTGGTTTTGTGCCATCCTTAGTAGTTTCCTCAGCCAAAATGGCTAAAGAGATATTGAAAACCCATGACCTTCAATTTTGTAGCAGGCCAGCCTTGGTAGGACAACAAAAGTTATCTTACAATGGTCTTGATTTGGTATTTTCACCCTATGATGAATATTGGAGAGAGATAAGAAAAATTTGTGTCATTCATCTCTTTAACTCTAATAGGGTACAAAATTTTCGACCCATTAGAGAAGATGAAGTTTCAAGAATGATTGAAAAGATTTCAAAATCAGTTGCTGCTTCTAATCCTGTAAACTTAAGTGAGGTAATGATGTCTCTTACCAGCACCATTATTTGTAGAATTGGTTTTGGCAAGAGGTACGATGAAGATAAAGCAACAAGTGGAAGAAGTAGATTCCATGCCCTGCTTAATGAAACTCAAGCCTTGTTTGTAAGCTTTTTTGTTACAGATTATTTTCCTTTCATGGGCTGGATTGATAAGCTCACAGGCATGATGCAACGCCTGCAAAATAACTTCCAAGAACTCGATAGATTCTATGAGGAACTCATCGACGAGCATTTGGATCCAAACAGAACTGAATCAGAATTGCCGCAGCAGGAGGATATAATTGATATTTTACTTCAAATACGAAAAGATCGTGGATTCAAAGTTGACCTGACTTTGGATCACATCAAAGCAGTGCTCATGGTGAATTAGTTTATAAATAGTTATATGTATACTCGTGCTTAGGTGCAGACTCAAAATTTTGTGCAGACACCCAACTTTACAGTCTTGTAAAATGTTTTATAATGCTGTAAAGTGCCCTTTGACGTCCACCTGAGCATGATTAATTGAACATAATTATATTTGCTTTTAACTAATATAATATGTCTATATGTATGTTGTTTGTTTTGCAGAACGTATTCGTTGCTGGAACAGACACGAGTTCAGCAACTGTGGTTTGGGCCATGACTTACCTAATGAAGAATCCTAGAGCAATGAAAAAAGTTCAACAGGAAATCAGATCGTTGATTGGGGGTAACAAAGGCTTTGTAAATGAAGATGATGTTCAAGAACTACATTATCTTAAAGCGGTAGTGAAGGAGACAATGAGGTTGCAACCCACAGTGCCATTACTAGTCCCAAGAGAAACAATTGAAAAGTGCGTAATAGATGGGTATGAAATACCAGCTAAAACACTTGTCTTTGTAAATGCATGGGCGATAGGAAGAGACCCTGAAGCTTGGGAGAATCCGGAGGAATTTTATCCGGAGAGATTCGTTGATAGCTGTATTGACTTTAAAGGGCAACACTTTGAGTTAATACCGTTTGGTGCTGGCAGAAGAATTTGTCCCGGGTTGAATATGGGAATCGCAACTGTGGATCTTGCACTGGCTAATCTTCTTTACAAATTTGATTGGGAAATGCCGCCTGGAATGAAGAGCCAAGACTTGGACTTTGATGTTCTGCCTGGAATTACTATGCATAAGAAGAATGCTCTCTCTCTTTTGGCCAAGTATCATGAGTAGGTAAATTAAGGCACCTCCGTCATATAAGAGTTCGATCTAAACTGAATATATGTTATAGTGATTGCATGTATGTCCTCAATTGTGCTTCTCATGTTTCCTTTCTTTCTTCTTATGTATAATGAATGTTGATGTCTATGTGCCCATAGGCTGAGTAGTTTTTAATAATTAAATTTCTTTTAGTTCCAAATTTTGGAAGGTAAGGACTAGAGAATAATGGGGACTCTACACACTCTCCTATACTTCGATTAAAAAAAAAAAAAAAAGATTGATATGAATGTGAATATTAATCTACAACGTTCATTTTCGTCTCATATTTTTTCTCCTATATTTTTGCTTTAAATTTGACTTTTATAACTTAACCTGCTCTCTGTTTATGTGATTGGATAGAGATTGAAATTTTTGCTGTTCCATCTCAATGTTAGTGCTTATATTATCTTCACACCTTTACTGTAAGTAGTTTTCTTCTTTTACTATTAGATGCTGATGGCGTCTTGTCCTGGAGATTGCTTTGCAAAAAAATGTCTGAAGGAAGATTGTATCGATCGGATAGCAAGCATATCCATATAGTTTAATGGATTATCTGCAAGAGCTCTTTTTAGTGTGCATACAGTTGTCCCTTCCTGTTAGCATATTTATTCTGTCGTCAATGAGCTTTTGCATGTAAATGGTATCAGTTCAAGTGATGAACGAATTTTACCTGTTGCCTATCCTGGACTAAATTTAATTTCAAAAAATGAGCTTCCCGCTTATAACTTACACGTATCTTGAACTTTGGTTTTACGATCACCATCGGATGGAAGAGTGGCTTGAGTTTGTTAATTGCTTCAGTCCCAGGACTAGTGTGTTGAAACATAAAATTTATCAGTTGAATCATTTTCATGATTGTTATTGCACACTATTTCCTATATCTTTGTCTCCATGCTCATACTGAATTTGTGGTGCATTTGATATCTTTCGCCTTTCATTAAAATGTGCTTATTATTTTTTATTTCAATCGTCAGGGTGGAAAGATTGATACTGATTCCATCTACAATGGGTTTAAAGACAACTTGAGGTTAATGTGGGACCATTTCTTGTCATGCCAGCGACTGTTGACATAAGCAACAGACTGCAACCTTCCCCTACTCTCTGTTCATATTTGCATTTGTGTGCATCTTGTACTTCTTGTTGCAGAAAGATGAATCTTGTACTTCTTGTTGCAGAACGATGAATATGTAAGAATAAGATCGTGTTTGTACCCAATGGTCAAATGTTTTTGCAAAAAATGTCGTTGCTTGAGTTCCTCAATTCTCGTTGGGAACTTCAAGTTTCGTACATTTTTTAACTTAATTTTTTTTTTTCTGTGTAATACTAGTATAAGTTTGATAGTTCCTGTGTAAAGTGTTTTATATTTTCATGTGTGGAATAAATATCAATAGCCAACAACAATAAGAGTTCGATTTTATTTGTAAGACATGTCTTTCAAAATTAAGCTAGTGACATACTTGGATCCCTTGGATCCCCTTACAAATGTATTTTGAAGAAAAGTATCCTCCCCGCCTTTTACGTAATCACACCCACCAGTAATATGGTAATTTATTAAAAGGTCCTTGATGTCCGGTTAAAGCTTAATTAAATTAATATACTCATCTTTTTTAATATGTTCATCATTTTTGTACGTATATTAGTGTGTTTTTTGGATTCTTTTATTCTAAATTGTTGGTTACAAGGCAAGCATTTCACTGTAAAGTGGGATCTCCTGGCGACCAAAGGAGATGCCTTTCCCAAAGCAAGAAAAGAGAACACAAAAAGCCCACTTCAAAAACTTGTGCAAGAAGGATATGTGATCATGCTGCGTCTCTGTTTCTTGGTGCGTGTATAGATATATACATACGCGCACAAGTCTGAAAATCAGCAGAGCCAACAGCCCACTAGGAATTAATTTTAAAATTTTGGGTAAGTATTGTTCTTTATATCTAATAAATTTTTCTTCAATTTATCATATTTCACTTCAGTTTTGTTTCTGGGCACTCATTATGTGATTTTCCTTTGACGATTTCGATGGCTTCTTTTCAGCTCTTATTTTACTGTTTCCACTGGTTAGTTTAGCTACTGTCTACTGAGATAAAATTATTTGCTTGAATAACTTAAATCTCTTGCTATTTTATTATGTTCAGTTTATATACATTTGATTCATTGTAACAAATGTCATTATAAATGATTCTTGAGTAATTTCATTTATTTGCTTTTTCTTCTTTCATAGTTGGCCTGTACGGTATCATTTAGTTTTATCTTTTTTCAAATTTCTTTTAATCTAGAGAATGTCTGTTTGAGTCCTGATCTTGGGTTACTGAAATGTTTCATTCCCTTTTCCCTAGTATTTTTGTTGCTTGTTTATCGGGCCATACTGCAAGAGTGATTTCAATTCACAAAATTCTGTAAATACTTATTATTCTTAGTGTGGTTTTAAGGTAGAGTGAAGTTAATATTATCATAATGGCTTACATTCCACCACATATGAGGCATACGAAGGACCCCCAGAGGCCATCTGCAGTTCCGGAGATGATTGTGCCTAAATTCAACACAAAATTAAACTTGGGATCATCCAAGCATAATGCAGACATGAGTGGAAAGATCGTGTCTGCAGACCCTGCCATACACAGGTGGTTCATTTGTGGCTTGGATAATGATAGTAGCCACTCCTTCTTCTGTCCGCTTGGTGGAGTTTTCAGACGACCCTGTTGAGCAAAAAAGATCGGCGACCATTAATCTGGCTCGAGGTTACTGATCTGCATTTGTAATTTTATCTTAAATATGTTCTACTTTTGTTCTTTATTTATATCTGGTGCTAACTTTGGTTATATTGACATTTGGATTTTGGGTTAGTATATAACGATAAATTGTGTGGGAATACATCAAGAAGCCCATGGGAATCGATAGCAGAAAATGTATGGCCAGATGTATTGAGTGCTTGTAAAATTGTCTAGAACGAAATGGAGGAAAAGCCAACTATGGTTACTAGATTTGGCTATCATCTTTTCCGTGAGTATGTGATCTGGTTCCATTGCTGCAACAGCTTGAATTTTTTACTAGGTCATTCCTTTTCTTTCTACTTAGAAATTAAAGCAGCAAAATGCATATTCATACTAAATTCTGATAGAAATCTTATGGTCATAAAAGTGGTGGCAGCTAAAATTATGAGCTTTACCATTAACCCCTACTACCAGCTGTGGATGACTGTAAATCGGATCTCCAAACCAGGGACACAAGTTAAAATTGCTTTTAAAAGCCAAAGAGGAAAAGATTTGTAGAAAGAAGAAAAAGAAAATGGCAATTTATAGTGCATGCACTTCTTTCTGACTTGTATCTCATAGAAGCTTTCATGGCATCTAGAATCTGGCTTTGGCTTTGCGTTGGACATTTCAATTGTTGCTGGTGGAAAAAAATTTATCCATTGTCTTAGTATTGCTTGATTTCTGGTGCGAGAAACAAATAAATCTGTTGCCATGGCCAAGTTTTATTGTTTGATATTTCATTGGGACATAATTTATACCATTGCTTCACCTATTTCTTACATCTTTGTATCATATATTTCCATTCTTCTATCACATCTTTGAAGCTTCTACTAGTTTTCATATTAGAAGTGCCTCAAAGACAATAATTATTATATTATTTGTCTTAATGAAGGAGTGACATTCTGAGCTTAGAAAATGCAAAAGAAGGTCAGGTTGCTGATCTCCTCACAACATATCATCATTTTAGCATGCATGATCCCTGTCTTCAAAACTGAAACTTCACAAATGGTCAAAATAGAATATCAAATAAATCATTAGATTTCCAAAATTAGCTACTGTCACGTAGGCTTAAAACAAAAGTTAAATATAAGCTTTTATTTTTTATTTGGGGGGGTTGGCTGTGTTCTCAATCTGTTGTGAGGAATGTACCTTTTTATTTATATTCCTTAAAACAATTTTGAGTTGTAAGCCAAAATTATGTATTTATCATATGTTATATTTTCTATGTAGTCCCAGCAAATGATTTCTATGATCAAACTGAAATTTTAAAATTTTCAGGATAATTAAATGAACAGCATTCGAATTCTGATTAATTCAGCCATTCCGGATCCATGGGAAGTCATATTCTGGGGATTACAGAATTGTTGGGGTTTGGCACAATGAATTTGAATCATATAAATGCCCATCACTAAAGCTTAAGGTAAGAAATGTTGATCGGTTTATTTTCAAGACTGGAACTGGGGAAGCTACGATTGAGATTAATCTAAAGTTGAGAAGACTAGTTTCAGAGATTCATGTACTTGCTGCTTTTTGCTTTAACTTTTATCACATAACCTACTATCTTTGTGTATGATTACATGGAACTTGAAATTCTTGCTGTTATGTCATAATGTTGATGCATATTTTGTCTTCATGCATTCCTTATTATACTTGTGTCTTGAGCTGTAATTATAATTTTCAATTTTTACTCTTAGACAGGTAGTTTCTTAGAGATTTATTTGCCCAAAAAACAAAAAAACAAAAAAAAAAAGTTTGACACAGAATATTTTGACGATGAGACAGCAATATTTTAATAGATAATCTTCGTGATCTCTTTTTACCTTTTAGTAGTTATACAGTTGCTCCACTGTGTTAGCTTATTTATTCTATCATATGTAATGAATGACTTCTTGCCAAATTTGATTTCAAAGCTGAGCTTCCAGCTTATGACTTGTATCTGTGTCTTGCACTTTTGTTTTACAATCACTATTGGATGGAAGAGTGCTTAGAGTTCGTTAATTGATTCAATCCCAGGAGTAGTGTTTTGAAACATAAAATTTATCGGTTAATCTATATAAATCTGTTTCATGATTGTTACTGCACACTATTCCGTATGGCTTTGTCTCCATGCTCACACAAAATTAGTGTTGTATTTGATATCTTTTGTCTTTCATTAACATATACTTATTACTTTTTCTTTTAATCGTCAGGATGGGAAGATTGATACTGATTCCATCTACAGTGGGTTCAAAGACATCTTAAAGTTAATATGGGACAATTTCTTGTCATGGGAGTCATAACTTTTGACATAAACAACAGATTGCAAGCTCTCCCATACTCTGTTCATATTTGCATTTGTGTGCATCCTGTAGCTGAAGCTGTAGAAAGATGTAAATGCAAGAATAAAAGCAAGTTTGTATCAAATGGTAAAATGTTTTTGCTAAAATGTATAGACTTGTAGAAGTTTTTTGCTTGAGTTTCTCATTCTTCTGAACTTCAAATTTTGTCCCGTTTTTACCTCTTTTTTATTTTTTTCCGTGTAATAGTTTTATTTGGTATAGGTTTGGCAGTTCCTGTGTAAAGTGCTTTATATTCCATTGAATGAGACTTCTTTTGAATTGTAATCCTTTAAGAAGCTCTAATTTGGACAACAACAGCTTTTCTCCTGTTAAGTTGCCTATATGAAGGGGCAAGGGTGGATCCAAGAATATGTATTACCCCGAGCTAATTAAAAAATTTATATTTTGAAGTAATCATAAAAATTCATAAGTAAGAAGAAGTACATTAAATAAGGGAGATATGAAGAACTTAATCCTTATAAATACATACTCAAAATAAAAATAGTTATAAAAAAGAAATAGAAAACAAAAGGTAGTTCAAATATAAAAATATTATTTTTTAATTATGGAATCCAACATTGCAACCTTTAATAACATATAATTATATAAGGATTAATAAATCAATTAAGAATTTTAAATTAAAATTAAATCAATACATATAATTACAATCAAGTAAAACTCATCAGTGAAACTTTAATATTTGAAGTCAAGTCTTAACTACCAGACTTAAATAAATTAAACGGCTAAATAATTTATTCATCTTTTAAAATTATAAATATATTATTAGTCAAAAGTTTCAATAATAAACAAAATTTATCCAATAAAAATATATTTGAGTGTTGTTATTTCTTTGGTAAGCGCTCTGACTCTCTTTGAAAAATCAAATGTTGATGATTCTTTTATGAAAAACTCCTCAAAATACTCAAATTTTATTTTCTAACTTACTACTAAATGAAATCTCAAAATTCATATAAAAGGCTTATGAAAATGTTGATATTTGCTATTACATATTGTTTTGGTAAGTATTTTTAATATTAGTGAAAATTTTATATTAGATTGACACAATTTTTTTCAATTTTAATTTTTTAAAATAAAGCAATAGTAACATTTTAGCCCCCTAATGTTTTCAATATATTCAATAAATGTATAATTTAATCATTTTATAAAAAAAGTAACTAATTTCAAATGGAAAAAAAATATAATTGGATTAAGGACATATTTGAAAATAAAATAAAAACTTTACTATAATATAAAATTAATAAAAATATAAGAGTAATTGAGATATGAACATATATGAAAATAAAATAAAAATTATATTGTTATATAAAATTAATAAAAATGTAAGGGGTATATATGATTTTTTCCAATCAAGACCGAACTACAGCCTGGTGTAGCCCACCTGTAGGTCTGCCACTGTGAAGGGGTGACAGTAACAGGCGACTTGGTGACGTTTTTTTCCCTTTCTTTTAGAAGCTTCAGTTTACATAACCTCTGATGGTAAGTTCTCAATAGGCACAACATCTTGTGCTTCTTCATTTGGTAATCTGATTGAGAATATGCAATCATTGACCTTTTGGACATTTAGGATTGATTACTCCTAAAAAACTAAGATAGTGCTGGATCAACAGCGTTAACATCTTCCTCATCAACTTCTGCTGCAAACTCATATAACTCATCAGCAACATGAAAATTAGATAAATGATCACTAAGCTCTAAAAGGTGTAAAAAGTCAATCTTACTCTCATTAGCACCCCTTTTTTGGACCACCATCACCTGAAGGATGGTTAAATGTAAGCATTGGTAATGGGATTTTGTCAAATTAAGGTGGTGTTGTTGTTGGAATTGAGAGGGGGTTTTGTTAAATTGCGGTAGTCATTCTATTATGATTGTTTCAAAATTCGGGAATATTTTATCTGCAACCCCCTTTGTAGGTGTGATAAAGGGATCAAACAGATCAGATTGTATATCATTGTTGACAAGTGCCTTCAACTTCTCTAGTACTTTTTTTGTAATTTAAACATCAAGTTCGACTTCAAGTGGGGGTTCATTTGTAGGATCAGGATGTGGTCTAGACTTGAAGATTGTAGTTTGAATTGCGGTTTGTTTTTCAAGTTCAGGCTCTACTACAGTGGTGGATTGAGTTGTGATTTGTGTTTTAACTTTAGGTTCTATTGCAATGGCTGGTAGAGTTGTGGTTTGTGTTTTAACTTCAAGTTCTACTATAGTGGTTGGTTGAGTTGTGATTTGTGCTTCAACTTCAGGTTTTGTTGTAGTATCAACTTCAATTGTGGTTTGTGTTTGAAGATCATCTTCTGCTGAAGTGATAAGTTCAGTTATAGACTCTGGTTCTAGAGTAGAGAGCTTAGAAAATTTAGTCTCTGAAATTCTTGATCTCTTTCTTACCACTCACTTCCTTTAATCGCCTTTTTTTTCAAGTAGCAGTTGTATGTACTTACTATTGTGCGTTGCCTCTAAAACACTTTGAGGTTCAGCATCAAGCCTAGCAGCAATGTCTTCTATATCATCCTAAAAAAAACCTCCTTTTAATCACATCCATCACATAAAATGCTATGATGCTCGTGTCGAGCACAATTTCTGTATACTTATTCTCATCGCACAAGTGCCATATTTAATAAAACTCATGATTATTATCTATTATACCATTCTTTCCATTCCATGGCAGTGTAATTTCAATGATAAATCTCTCATCTCTATAACTGTTTGCAGCATTGATCAGACAACTCTATTTAGAAAGTTAGGGTCAATTAGCCCAACCTCAAAAATTTTATTAAGAAAGTTAATAAAGCCTTTCACCCTCAAACTTCCCTTCCATAGCACAAGCATTCGTAACAAATATTAATAACACTACCAACATAGGAATGATATCATAAAATGAAAACCAAAACCAAAATATCCATCACGAAAACATGCAAGGTGTATATCAATTACATGGTTTCTTAATTACGTTTGCTAAACAACCACTATATAACCATATTGTCACCAGTAACTTATTTATAAAAGAAATACTACAAATTTTATTAATGGTACAATAAAACAAAAAGCCCCAATTTACTAATAACGAGGGTTTAACCATTTTTCTTCAAATTTAACAGTAATAGCACACATTTTTCATATTTATAAATCATTTTTTACTTAATACTATCCTACATTTTAAAAAATTACTGCTAAACCCGTTTTAATGTAAATAACTTAATGAAAAAAAAACAAACAAATTCCTTACCTTTGCCATCATAAGGTTGTTGTTACCCGTAGTCACTCTCCAATGGTCACTTTTTTGGTGGCCTTTCGAAGAGAAAGCATTATTTATAGCTAATATTTTGATGCTCTTATTCAAAGTTCCTCTCTCTATACTGTCAACAAGATGATGGTTCGCACCAAGAGAAAAAGATACTTTGCTGTTTTTACATTTAACCACTTCTATATTTTCTCATTTAAAATAATAAAAATAACTTATTATATTATACCTTATATAAAATAATAAAAACCTTAAGGGATAGTTGAAAGGCTGTCTTAATTTGACATGTCATACAACTACACCGTTAGTCACATTCCTTGAGGCTAACGCCAGTTACAATATTTGTTAAAACATGATTTTGTCCATTAAGTCATTAATTTCAACAAGAAATCACTGCAATTAGGGGTAGAGTGATATTTACGTATCTTTGGGGGGTATTTTCAAGATAGTCATGCTAGTGGGGGCACAATCAAATTTACCCCCATAAAATCAACTCTATATTACTCTTTCTCTTTACTATGAAAGCTTTTTATGGAATCAGCTTGCGGTTATGTTTACTAACTTAAGCAAAATGAATATTACATCAATTCTTTATTGTGACATTTTCTTCCTCTAGAAAGTACACAAATAAAAAAAAAAAAACTAAACCATCATTATGATTTCATAACAGCATCATCCATCACTTTCCTACAAACTTTAAAAAGCCGGAGGCTGAAGCACAATCAGTTGAGTTGTCATTGCATTTCTCATAACAAGACTGCGGCAACTCAATTGACGTTTTGGCACTTCTGATGGACGGAGTTAAATGGTGGGTTTCGGCTTGCAGTCACTTGTGTTTGTTCAATTTTGATAAGGGAAATTTTATTTTTGTTAAAATCCATGAATATTAATTGCTTCCTTGTTCACTGTTCAGTAAAAATAAAACTACCCCAGAACTTAATGATTTTCGCTATATCATAACATTTTTTTTTCTGTGCGTCCCAAGTAAGGTTGTCAGAAAAAACCAAATTTCAATCTGTTTCGGGATCCTGTCCCGAATGATATGGGATTTGATGCTAATTTTTTAAAATCGATTCTATAATAAATTAAACAAACACTTGCTGACCACAACTTTAACTAACTTATTCTTCTGTCACGCAATTTACTTAACTTTCACCACATGAAAGAAGTCATATTTTTCCTAACCTTTTCAACAATAGTTAAATCTGTTAGTAATAGGGCCATTTTCAACTGTAAAAGTCAAGATATCATAAAAAGTTAAAATACCCATATGCTTTTAGCGCTGTTGAGAATAACTTCAAAATCAGTCGATGATAAATATATTTTAGCATAAAATTTTAGCACCATTGGTATTTATAACTATAATTAGGAGTTGGTTGAAAAAACTATTCAAAGATTATAAAATTTTAACAGACGACATGGGCACCAATAATATTTTTCACTACTTATAACTTGGTTAGTCAAAACAAAACTATAAGGGTAAGAAAGTATGATATAATTATCTAAAAGAATAATTGTAAGTTTTTTTTCTTAGTTTACTATTTTTTTTATCAAACATTAATTAGATAATTAAATAAGTAATTAATTATGTACTTAATTGAAAATAAAATTAGCTTCTACAATGCACATAGAATTTGAACCCTCAATCGAAAAAATAAAATATGAACGTGCTTTACCACTTGAGCAAAAAGTAATTTGTAATAAATTATATATTAAATAAGTATGAAAGGACTGATCTTTTCTGAAGGTTTTACTAGGTGCGGCAATAGAATTAAATTACCTTACTTAACTAAGAAGTACCATTGATTGATTACAATATAGATATAATGTACAATATCTTACAATTAAACATCAATCAACTTCGAAATAGCATTGTAGTTCAAGCAAATTCTATAATATTTATGATCCCAATCAAAATCTTATAAATAAACTTGAAACTTATGTTAATGATTAAGTCTCAATTGTTTTAATCATTATCATTGAATCAATTTAGAGTTTGATTTTCAAACTAGCTGGTATTTTAAAGTTAAGTTTTTAAGGAAATAATGTTTATGATTGATCATAATATTGTTGAATCAACTTGGAGACTAGCTAATTTTTAAATTAATGTAATCTAGTGGGAATTTTAATAAACAGAGTTTAATAGTTTTCATAATTGTATTATACTCATAATTGTGGAACATGGAACATATACTTCATACTTAACATTGATTGCATATATTAAAAAATATGAGATGATTAGTAATTAACATTTAATTATAGTTGAAATATTATTTATTAAATTTGTTTCTAATTGTCTAAGAACGGTCATACAATTAATTTCGACATATAATAAGAACTACTGCAATAATTTATTTATATTTTGAAACATAGCTCAACTATGAATTATTAAAACTAATATAGCTTCACAGTTTTTGCATAAATATCTCTTTCCATCTTTCGCTTATCTTATTAATTTAAATTTAAAATATTTGTTAAAGATGTTCTATCAATCAATTTAGGCTAGAGATTAATTAAACAATCTAGTAATCACATAATAATTATTATTTATAATTGTTCAAGTATAATAAACTTTCAATTTGCATTAATGTGATAAGAAGTTCTGTTTTGCAATTAATCGAATCATATGCTAATAATTTTCAATATGTATCAGTATGAAATAACTAACTTAGGGTAAATAAATTAATTGATTGATTTCTTTTCTTAAAATTGAATGTCTTGTATTATCTCTAGTAATTGTTTGGTCCACTTAATTACTATAGTGCCACCTAACTAAAGTTTTTAGTGCAAATGTACGTTTACCCTAACCCACGCGTTCCATTCTCTCTAACAAGTCTCTCAATTAGCCACCGAATTATATCCATTAATAGAATAAATAATAAAAGCCACCGATATTAAGCGCAACGGATGAATTCATAACTTCTTCTTTTGTATATTCTCTCTAAAGCTTTCAACTCTATTTTAGGGTTATTTTTTTAATTCTTTTGAATTAAGCTATATAAAATCTGGGGAAGCTCCTAAGGGCGTGGTCAGGATGGTTGCCGTGCAGCGGTAACCCTGCTTCGGATCCCGAGTTCGATCCTTGAAGGTGGGAAGGGGGGTTAAAAATAAATTTAGGCTCGCCCACCTCCTCTTCCCTCTTTTTTTTTTTTTTTTAAAAAGCTATATAGAATCTGGAGAGATGTTTTCAGATATTTATTGCCTTTTGTCCTTCTCCTTCACCTTTAATTTCTTAAGTTTGACATCAGTTTTGTTAGCCTCACCCTTAGCTTGAGGCTTTTTCTGTCATGTAGATCAGTGAAAATTATTTGATTAATTGTGGCTTGCTGGTAAGAATTATTATTATTAGGGAAATTATCATTAACCCACCTTTCTTTTGCCTTATGTTCATCTAATCACCACTAAATTTTGACATATTCTTTGCACCACCTTTCTTTTTAAATTTGTATCAATTAGCCACTTTTACACTAACACCGTTAAATAATTTAAATAAGATGACAATTTTACCCCTAAATAAATTAAAAGACTAATTTATTTTATAAAACTTTGAAAATAAAAATTGTAATTATAAAAATACCCTAGATTTAATAAAGAAATAAATCCCAAAATTAGAATTTTTATTTTAATAAAATTTATAATTATAAAAATAATTGCAAAATTTTGGGATTTAATAAAAATCCCCTAAATTATTAAAATTTTGGGATTTATTTTTAATAAATAAATTCATTTATTTTAATAAAATTTTACAAAATTATAATTTTTAATAAATAAATACAGTTATTTTTATTAAAATTTTGCAAAATTGTAAAATTTTAATAAAAATAATTATTAAAATTTTACAAAATCTAAATATAATAAAAGTCAACTGAGCACCTCTATTTTGAATTTTTTTTTGTTTAATTTAGACGTATTTTATAATTTTATTTTTTTTATTTTTTAAAGCTTTTATAAAATAAAATAGTCTTTTAATTTATTTAGGGATAAAATTATCATTTTATTTAAATTATTTAATGTTGTTAGTGCAAAAGTGGCTAATTGATACAAATTTAAAAAGAAAGGTAGTGCAGAGAACATGGTAAAATTTTGTGATAGTTGGATGAACATAAAGCAAAAGAAAGGTGAATGAGTGATAATTTCCCTTATTATTATTATTATTTTGTGTTCATGTTTTATTTATTGGATTTTAATTCACAATTTATTTTATAACAACTGAAAGAGATGTTAATTAGGATAGATTCATTTTCTTGTTTAGTATATGGGATTTTCTACTTTAATTTAGTTGTATATTAATTTTTTTTTAATACTGTTATGCAGTGAATCAAGAGCCTAGGAAGAAAAAATTATGATATTCAACTTTCACGAGGATTCAATAGCTCAGTCGACATTAATTCTATATATCTTTTATCAACACCAAAATATCATTGCAAGAGTGCCTGTAGCTTTTGGTGTATTATATTTTATTTAAGTATTTGTCAAAGATTCAATGACTAATACATATTTAGTTTATCTTTTAGCAACATCAAGTCATTGTAGTAGCATCATGCAGCTTTAAGTCATTGTAGTAGCATCGTGTAGGATTTGTATTTTGTATAAGTTAAACATGTATTTGTTGAAATTATTTATAAAAGAATAGCATCACGCAGCTTTTAGCATCATGCAGCTTTAAGTCATTGTAGTAACGTCGTGTAGGATTTGTATTTTGTATAAGTTGCACATGTATTTGTTGAAATTATTTATAAAAGAATATTTGTCAACTATTGAATTTAAGTTGCACATGTATTTGTTGAAATTATTTATAAAAGAATATTTGTCCACTAATCCATTGATTTTCTTTTTTCCATGAGGCAATTAATAAAATCAATTTGAGCCATATATTTGTCAATTAATTCATTGATCTTTTTCCTAGAGGTGATTAATAAAATGATCATTTTAACAATGAAGTAGAATAAAATGAGTTTCAATAATCATCTTCTAGGAACTACTAAAATTTAATTAGAAATATAATTTTTTAAAACTAAAATAACATATTTTCGATTGCATAAACAATTAGAACTAATATTTTTCCGATTTTTTTTTCAACTGTTTTTACACCTATAAAATAGTGTATTTTTAAGAGTAATTAGTTAGTTGAAATTGATATTGCAAGTACAACCGCAATCGAGAATTCTCTCTTTTACTACTTAAATTGGTCGTGAATATAAGTCATCAGTCACATGTCCATACTAACTTTCAATCTATATTTATATTTTTACGATGGTCAATTTCGCCCAAAATAAGTATATTTACAGCGACCGATTGGAAAACGTGTATTTCAACCTGAGTAATAGCGATAACCAGCGACTGATTAACACTTGTTTCAATTGTATTCAGCAGTCATAAAAAATTATTTGTTCTTGCAATATATTTATACCACACATTTTGACTAACACAAACTTAAGCTGCTTGGCTGACGAATTTACCACAAATAAAAACTAACATTCGAGGTTTTTCTTTGGACATTTCTATAGATGTTTTAACATTTTAGATTACAATATTTTTCAAAACTTGATTTAATGACTGATTGTTGACTACGACGACGACAAAAAAACTATTTCGTTGTGCTAACCTCACAAGTGAAAAGGAATCCACAAGAGTACAAGACAGAGCCTTGATCTAGTGACATTACCGAATATGGTATTTTGTTTCCTTATAAATGAAGAGAGGTTCTGTCTTTGCAGTGGGTAAGGAAAGGGTATAGAGCATATTAATGGCTTTACTTATCATCATCAACTTCCTCCTGTGTCTCTCAATCTTTGTCTTCTTCTTTGTTTTGCAAAGGAACAGAACCTCAAGAAGTAATACTAAATTACCACCAGGCCCCCGGGGCCTTCCTTTCATCGGTAACTTGCACCAGCTTCATGTCTCAAAGCCTCATGTGTTATTTTGGGAACTGTCAAAAAAATATGGCCCCCTCATGTCCTTGCGTCTTGGTTTTAGGCCATTCTTAGTAGTTTCCTCAGCGAAAATGGCTAAAGAGATATTAAAAGACCATGACCTTCAATTTTGCAGCAGGCCAACCTTGGTAGCACAACAAAAGTTATCTTACAATGGTCTTGATTTAGCGTTTTCACCCTATGGTGAATATTGGAGAGAGGTAAGAAAAATTTGTGTCATTCATCTGTTTAATAGGGTACAAAATTTTCGACCCATTAGAGAAGACGAAGTTTCAAGAATGATTGAAAAGATTTCAAAATCAGTTGCTGCTTCTAATCCCGTAAACTTAAGTGAGGTAATGATGTCTCTTTCCAGCACCATTAGTTGTAGAATTGGTTTTGGCAAGAGGTATGGTGAAGATAAAGCAACAAGTGCAAGAAGTAGATTCCATGCCCTGCTTAATGAAACTCAAGCCTTGTTTGTAAGCTTTTTTGTTACAGATTATTTTCCTTTCATGGGCTGGATTGATAACCTCACAGGAATGATGCAACGCCTGCAAAATAACTTCCAAGAACTCGATAGATTCTACCAGGAACTCATCGACGAGCATTTGGATCCAAACAAAACAAAACCAGAATTGCCGCAACAAGAGGATATAATTGATGTTTTACTTCAAATACGAAAAGAGCGTGTATTTAAAGTTGATCTGACTTTGGATCACATCAAAGCAGTGCTCATGGTGCATAACTTTATGAATAGTTATCCATAGACTCATGCTTAGGCGCGGACTCAAAATTTTGGGCAGATACCCACTCTTACAGTGTTGTAAATGTTGCAAAACATTTTACAACACTATAAAGTGCTCTCTGATGTCCCCATCTGAGCATGATTAACTTAATATAGTTTTATTTGCTTTAACTAAATCTTACATGTATATATTTATGTTCTTTGCTTTGCAGAACGTATTCGCTGCTGCAACAGACACGAGTGCAGCAACTGTGGTATGGGTCATGACCTATCTAATGAAGAATCCTAGGGCAATGCAAAAAGCTCAACTGGAAATCAGATCATTGATTGGGGGCAACAAAGGGTTTGTTAATGAAGATGATGTTCAAGAACTACATTATCTTAAAGCAGTAGTGAAGGAGACATTGAGATTGCAACCCACAGGTCCGTTACTAGTCCCACGAGAATCAATTCAAAAGTGCGTAATAGAAGGGTATGAAATACCAGCTAAAACACTTGTCTCTGTAAATACATGGGCAATAGGAAGAGATCCCGAAGTATGGGAGAATCCTGAGGAATTTTATCCGGAGAGATTCGCTGATAGTTCTATTGACTTTAGAGGGCAACACTTTGAGTTAATACCATTTGGTGCTGGAAGAAGAATTTGCCCTGGGTTGAATATGGGAATTGCTACTGTGGATCTCGCACTTGCTAATCTCCTTTACAAATTTGATTGGGAAATGCCGCTTGGAATGAAGAGCCATGACTTGGACTTTGATGTTCTGCCCGGAATTGCCGTGCATAAGAAGAATGCTCTTTCTCTTCTGCCTAAGTATTACGATGAATAGGTAAATTAGGGTACCTCTATCAATAAGGAGACGAACAAAATTAAGGCACCTCTATCAATAAGGGTTTGATCTAAACCAATTATGTGTTACATGTCCGCAATTATGCTTCTCCTGTTTTTCTTTCTTTCTTCTTATGTACAATGAATGATGATGCGAATGGTGATTAATAAGCAAGTTTCTTTTAGTTCAAAATTTTGGGAAGTAAAGGCTAGAATGAACTCTCCTTTTTTCTCCTTTTTTTTTTTTTTTGAGACCCATATACATCGTGATCTTGCATTAATATATTTACAATGCTTATTAAAGTTACACTATATCGATATTTACAATCGATATATTACACGACTTATATTATTACATTTGAATTCATAAAGACATCAGACAAACGACCTCACAGGAGGACACTTACTCCACTCACATTTGTGAGGAGAGAAATTATAACATTTAAATTTCATGGGCTGAACCACGCCTCACGCCATGAGGCGGCCCAACCATCGGGGTACAAGCCCTTTGGCCTCTGCCCGCTCTCCTATACCTTCAGAAAAGGGAAAAGAAAAAATGATATGAATGTGAATATTAATCGATCTCGTCGATTTCGTCTTATTTTTTTTCTTTCTAATTTCAAAATATAAATATATGCACAAATACGCAAAACGACCACCAACAATATTATCCATTTTGATAGAGAATGATTAGTCACATGATGCGATTGTAGAACGGACTCATTAATAAAGTTGAAATTGTGGGCATTAACTGGACGACGATACAGAAGTGGTGCCAAATGCCAATAGTCACTATGACCTTGGCAATGTAGAAATTGTGTGTACTCGCTTATACGCCGGGCAATGGGGGTGAAGTAGTTGTTAAAATTCTCATTCTCCTAATAAAAATAGATAAACATCATAAATCATCGTAGTAATTGGCGAGAATCAAGTTAAATGAGATCAACAATCCGCCAACTCAATCAGAGATTTGCCAAAATTTATGATGGAAAATGGATTAATTCACAAAGATAATTTTTAATTTACCCCAAAAATATAAAAAAGATACATCAATAATTTTTAATTATCAGTTAAGAAAACTAAAAAATACAGTAACGCTCGCTTTATTTCCCCTCATTTTCTGAATGAAAATAGAAGGTAAATTAAGATTTTCGCAATTTTAATGGATGTATTAAAGATTATGATTTGAGTAGAAAGGTGAATTAAAATTTACCTTACTGAACATGTATTAAGACATGCTATTTTTTTTCCCCTAGTGAATTGAAGTTTATAAATCAACCCTACGATTAACTCATTAAGCTGGACCTGGGTGTCCCCAAACAATCAATTTGTTTTGATAATTAGTATTTATAAAAATTGAAAAAAAAAAACTCAAAAGCTTAAATGGTTTGGTTTAATTATAAAGTTGAGAGAATGGATAACATATAAAATAAGATTACAGCCGGATTATTGGCACCCCTCCAAATGCCTCTTAAAATTTCTTTAGTTAATTTACAATTTTAACATTTTATTAAAATTACAAGTTTAACCGCTACTCAAAAATCAATAACGTTTTTTTTAAAAAAAAATTCTAGTATTTTAAAAATTAAGAAGTTATTTTTTTCTCTAATTTTTGTGTGAAAAATTTATTATCGATGGCTGTAATGAAGAAAAGAAACCCATTTTTTTTTTCTTTGGAATGGAATAAATCCATTGTTGAAATGGGGATTAATAATAAAAATAAATAAAAATCAAAGAATAAGATTTACACTAAAAAATTTTAATTAAGGGTATTTTTGTCATTGATGGGATGTTAAAAGAATTTTTTAATTTTTTAAAATATTTTAATAATAAAGAAAAGTGGTGTGAAGACATAATTCGAGGGGTGCCAATAGTCCCACTCGTAGAATTATTTTCTTATTTTTTCACCGAACTGTTGGCATCAGCGTTTGAGTGGAGTCCCCTTGTGATAGAAGGCGACAACCTCCACCCACCCCTCCTCCTTCGTATCGAAGGAGATGCGATTTTTCAATTTGTCGATATGCTTTCCAAAATTAGGACCCGGAAAGAAAACTTAAAAACCCAGTTCAAAACTTGTGCAAGAAGGACATGAATTGACGGATGCTGTTTCGTATATATATATGCACATAAGAGTCTGAACATCAGCTGAGCCAGCGAACGCTTGAAAAGCAATTTTAAATTTTCGGTCAGTATTGCTTCCCTCATCTTATGAATTTTCCTTCAAATTATTATATATTCACTTCAATTGTGTTTCTGGGTGCTCGTTATGTGTTTCTCTTTTATGGTTTTGGTTGGCTTTTTTCTTTTCTTTTTTTCTTAAGCTCTTATTTTACTGCTTCCAATGGTTAGTTTTGCTAATTGCTATTCTCTCCTGACATAAAATTATGTGCTTGGATAACTTAATCTTTTGCTATTTAGTTATGTTCATTTTATATAGAGCGAATTCATTGTATCAAATGTTATCATAAATGATGCTTGAATAATTTGATTTAGTGTTTTTTTTTCTTCTTTCATAATTTGCCTGTAGGTTATCTTTAATTTTTTTTCTTTTTCAAATTTATTTTAGTCTGCAGAATGTTCGTTCTGATTTGATCTTGTGTTACTGAACAGTTTCATTCATTTTGCCTAGGTACATATGTTCTTGTTTATTGGGCAATAGTGATTTTATTTCACAAAATTCTGTGAATAATACTTATTATTCTTGGTGTGGTTTAAGGTAGTGAGAAGTTAACATTATCATAATGGCTTACATTCCACCACATATGCGGCATTCGAAGGACCCCCAAAGGCCATCTCCAGTTCCAGAGATGCTTGTGCCTAAATTCAACGGATACTTAAACTTAGGATCACCCAACAATAATGCAGACATGAGTGGAAAGATTGTGTATGCAGACCATGCCATTTCCAGGTGGTTTGCTGTTGGCCTGGATGATGACGGCAGCCTTCCCTCTTCTGTCCATCTTGAGCCGTTTTTAGTGGATCCTGTTGAGCATAAAAGAGGAGCAAAGCCCTTAGTTTTAGTGAACAATAATCTGGCTAAAGGTTAGTGGTCCGCATTTTTAGTTTTATCCTAAATATGCTCTACTTTCGTTCTTGATTTATGTCTGGTTTTAACTTCAGTTATGTTGACATTTGGATTTTTGGGTTGGTAGATAATGATAAAGTATGTGGGAATATATCAAGAAGCACTTGGGAATCAGTAGCAGAAAATGTATGGCCAGATGTATTGAGTGCTTGTAAAATTGTCAAGAACGAAATGGAGGAAAGCCCAACATTGGTTGCTAGATTCGGCCATGTTCTTTTCCGTAGGTATGTAATCTGGTTTCCATCGCTTTTACAGCATACATGTTTTAAGTCAGATCATTCCTTCACTTTTTTTTGACTTTGAAATTAAAGCAACAAAATTGCATATTCATACTAAAATCTGACAGAAATTTGTGGTCATATATGTGCTGACAGCTAAAACTATGACCTGTTCCATTAATCCTAGCGCCATCAATGTTGACTGTAAATGTGATCTCCAAACCAGGGACACGAGTTAACATTGCTTTTAAAAGCCAAAGAGGAAATGATTTATTGAAAAAATAAATAAATGAAAAAATAAAGAGACAAGATCACAGATTTGACTTCTTTCAGACTTGTTGCATCTCATAGAAGCTTTCATGCCATCTAGAATTTGGATTTGGTTTTGCATAGGCACATTTCAATAGTCACACTGGCAACAAATTTATCCATTGTCTCAATATTGCTTGATTTCTGGTGTGAGAAACAAATCAATCTGTTGCCATGGCCAAGTTTTATTATTTGATATTTCATTTGGACGACAAACCATACCATCGCTTGACCTATTTGGTACAATAAAAATAATGCTATATGTATCAAATATTTCCATGCTGGTGTTAGATCTTTGAAGCCTCCATTGGTTTTCATCTTAAAAATCCCTTGCAGAAATATTTTTTATATCATTCGTCCTGATGCAGGAACAATTTCCTGAGCTTAGAAAGTGTAAGAGAAGATCTGGTTGCTGAGACCACTTTGAGGCAATTTAAGAGATCCTTTTACACAAATGTCCCTGCTACATACATGGAAAAGATTATAAATGAAGTTGTGCCTAAAATTGGGGTAGATTTTGAAGGGTACAAGGATATTTACCATGTCAAGGTAATTCTTGTGCTAAACACTGAGTATCCATGATCAAGTTTCTTTTATTTCTGACTTAATTAGCCATTAATTCCCCCCCCCCCCCTCTTTCTTGTGTAGTTGTCTGACAGCGAACGACAAAACTCTACTGTTTCCTGCAAATGTACTGTCAAAGAAAATAACAAGCTTGAGCTCTATAAGGCAAGTTTTCTGCTACTGGCTAACTATTATTTATGGACAATGCATTGAATCTTGTATGCGTTGCCTGTATTTTAAAGAAGACTTTGCTAGTTCAAACATTGCAACAGGACTTCGGATGTTTTGAATTAAATAGATGAGGGTCTGAATATATTCTTTTCATTGCAAATTATGAAGGAGCTATCAAAATGAAAGCAATAAAGATTAAGAAACAGACCTAGGAAGGGTAGAAACCTTTGTGTCTTACTAAGACCTATTAGAAGTGTTTCCATGAATAAAACCAATAGAAAGGAAAAGAGTTTAAAATGAAAAAGAGGAAGAAAATTCTTAAAAAGTAATGCTAATTCTACATCTGATTGACTGTCAGGCTTGTTAATTCATCATGGAAAGTTCCAGAAATGATTATAAACCAAGTAAAAATGGAATTAAGTTAACTCATAATTGAATGTTTAAACTAAGAAAGTATGTATAATATTACAGATGACTATAAAATTACTAAAATACTGCTGGTTGTGGATCAAATTGAGTATGCCAATTTTTTAGAATTCCTTTCAGCATAATGGGATTTAGATCTCAATAATCTTTTTCATTTTGAGTACGGTGAGATCTGGAAGACCAGAACTATCAAGTATCTGATGGTAGTCATTTTGTTTATTTTATCTTTTAAAGTCCACACTATTTCCCATACAGTCATAATATATACTATTTGTTTATTTATTGTTGTTTGTGTTGAGTCTCATCTTGAATATGAATATTTTTCTTGTAGGTCGAACTAAACCCAGTTCGTCACATGGTGGTAGATATATCATGCCTTGATAAAAATTTAGACCTGAGGTTGGCACTGTGTACTAAGAGTACCTTGTCTGCTCTCTCTGTAAGTTAATTTGCTACTTCGCACTTGTTTCAGCTAGACTTTTAAGTTACCCCTTTTTTTGCCATTTTATTTTATTTAGTCATAGCAATTACAATCCTCATAATTACAGATGCTGAAGAAGAAAAATTCAAGACCACGTCTGGGGGGGCAAGGGTGGAAATCTTAAACTTATAGATTTTTTTTTGTCATAGAAAGTTTACTTTCGAAGGGTTAAGAAAAAGAATATATATTATAAGCTTAAGAAGGGTTAAACTTTAGCCGAGCATCTCCCTTTTCAGTCAGTATTGACATCAACAAGTCAGTAGTGATCCTAATTTTTGAGGATTTTTTTTCCTTGAAATCAGAAACTTTACTAATGACAACAATAGAGTAGTAGATGAATCATTATATTTTCAAAATTAGTTACCAATTGTAGACTTAAAACAAAAGTTAAATGTCGACAAGTCAGTAGTAATCCTAATTTCAGAGGATTTTCTTTTTCTTGAAATCAGAAACTTTACTAATGACAACAATAGAGTAATAGATGAATCATTATATTTTCAAAATTAGTTGCTAATTGTAGACTTAAAACAAAAGTTAAATGTAAGGTTTTTGTTGTCGTTGGGGTGGGGTGTGTGTACGTGTCTGTGTTCTCAATCTATTGGGAGGAATGTACATTTTCATTTTATATTCCTGAAAACAATTTTGAGTAGTCCCTGCAAATGAATTCTATGATCAAACTGAAATTTTAAAATTTTCAGGATGACGAAATGAACTGCATTAGAAACCTGATAAATTCAGCCATTCTGGATCCGGAGGTAAAGGGTGGGATAAGATGGCCCATGGGGAAGTCATATTCTGGGCAAAGATACAGAGTTATTGGGGTTTGGCACACTGAATTTAAATCATATAAAAGCCCATCACTAAAGCTCAAGGTAAGAAATGCTGATCGATTTGATTTCAAGACTGCAACTGGGGAAGCTACAATTGAGATTAATCTGAAGTTGCGAAGAATAGTTTCAGAGATTCAGGTATTTGCTGCTTTTTACTTCAACTTTTATCACTGAACCTGCTATCCTTGTATATGATTACATAGTGCTTGGAATTCTCTCTGTTTGATCATAATGTTAATGCATATTTTGTCTCCACAATTTACTGTAATTTTCTGTTTTTACTATTCGAAGCTGGAAAGAGGGTCCTTTTTTTTTGGGGTTTGGAAGGGGGGGGGGGGAGATTGCCGTACAAAAGAAGTTTGTCGGGGAAGATTTTATCGATGAGATGAGATAGCAAGTTTTCCATTTACTTTAATGAGTCCGATTTAGTCGCATGTGGTGGGTGTTCATTGGTAGAGCTGCAGGCCCCACAACACATCTCCACCAATGACATATCGCTGCGGGCACGCACATGATCGAAATCCTAATTGAGCATTTATCTGCGAGAACCCTGTTTAGTGTTCTATTTGCTTTGTTTTGTCTTTTCATTAACATGCGCTTAGTACTTTTTATTTCTATTGTCAGGATGGGAAGATTGATATTGATTCCATCTACAGTGGGTTTAAAGACAACCTGAGGTTAATATGGGATCATTTCTTGTCATGTGAGCAGCTGTTGACATAAACAACAGGTTGCAGGCTCTACCCTACTCTCGGTTGATGTCCTGTACTTGCTGCTGCGGAGAGATGTAAATAAGATCATGTTTGTGTCAAATGGTTTTTTTGCTAATTATGTGTGGACTTGTATTAAATCTTTGCTCGGGTAATTCTCATGCAGCATGAACTTTGTGTGAATTTTGTCCAGTTTCTACCTCTTTTTATTTTTTTTTTCTCTCGTGTTTTATTTGTTGTGTGTGTGAATAAATATCACCAGCTAGTACAAATACAATCTGATTTTATTTGTAAGACCAGGACCTGTCTTTCAAAGTTGATGACATTCTTGAATCACTTGGGATCCACTTGCAAATCTATTTTGGAGAAAAGTTTCCTCGCCAACCTTAATCAGTAATGCATAATGATTCTCTCCTTATTCTTTCTTTTGTCCTTTAGTCTCTCTATTTTTTTAAATTTAGAAAAATTAATTGAATAGTAAATAAAATGAAAGAAACTGGTTTAATTGTTAATATCAGAACTTAAAATTTAATTTTGATTTTTCTTTTTTAATGATAGTGATCGTTTAGTTAATAAAGAGCGATTAAGAGTAAATAAATAAACGAGAAAGGTTCTTGTCTGTCAGTAATGTGGCAATTTACAGAAAGGTCCTTGATGATGTGCGGTTAGAATTTAGTTAAATTAGTAAATTTATTTAAGTCTAATACTAATTAGTTTTTAGTTAATTTTTTCACATATTACATTAAAGTGGAGTCTCCGTGCCAGCGAAGGAGATGCCTTTTCCAAAGCAAGAAAATAAAACTCAAAAAGCACATTTCAAAACTTGTGCAAGAAGGAGATATATTGATGCATACTGACTTTCTTTTTCTTCGTGTATATATACACACGTTTGATGATCAACTGAACCAACACCCAACACCCAACACTAGGAAGCAATTTTAAAATTTTTGGTTAGTATTGTTCTTTATTTATTATGAATTTTTGTTCAATTTATTATATTTTCACTATACATGTCATGTGAATTTCTTTGATGATTTTGGTGGGTTCTTTTCAGCTTTTATTTCACTGTCTCCACTGGTTAGTTTAGCTACTGTCTGAGATAAAATCATTTGCTAGAATAACTTAATCTTTTGCTATTTTGTTATATTCATTTTATACAGAATTAATTCATTGTATCAAATGTTATAATAAATGAAGCTTGCGTAATTTCATTTAGTTTTTTTTTTCCTCTCTGCTTTCACAATTGGCCTGTACGGTATCTTTAACTTTTTTTCCTTTTTCCAAATTTCTTTTATTGTAGAGAATGTTTGTTTTAGTTCTGATCTTGCGTTACTGAAACGTTTCATTCATTTTTCCCGAGCACTTTGGTTGCTAGTTTATCGGGCAGTACTGCAATAGTGATTTCAATTTACAAAATTCTGTAAATACTTATTATTCTTAGTGTCGTTTAAGGTAGTGTGAGGTTAATATTATCACAATGGCTTACATCCCACCACATTTGAGGCATTCGAAGGATCCCGAGAGGCCATCTCCAGTTCCGGAGATGCTTGAGCCTATATTCAACAGAAAATTAAAATTGGGATCATCCAAGCATGATGCAGGCGTGTATTCAAATCCCATCGAGTATGGAGACCATGCCGTACACAGAAAGTTTGTCTGTGGCTTGGATAATAATAAAAGCATTTCTTCTGACCATTTCGAGGAGTTTCCAGAGGAGCCTGATGAGCATAAAAGATCAGTGACCATTAATCTGGCCAGAGGTTAGTGGTTTGCATTTTTAGTTTTATGTTAGATATGTTCTACTTTCGTTCTTGATTTATGTCGGGTGTTAACTTTAGTTATGTTGACATTTGGATTTTTGGTTGGTAGATAATGATAAAGCGTGTGCAAATACATCAAGAAGCCCATGGGAATCCGTAGCAGAAAATGTATGGCCAGATGTATTGAGTGCTTGTAACATTGTCAAGAACGAAATGGAGGAAAAGCTAAAAATGTGTGCTAGATTTGGCCATATTCTTTTCTATGAGTATGTGATCTGGTTCCATTGTTGTTACAGCTTGAATCTTTTGAGTTAGATCATTCCTTTCCTTTCTTTTGACTTTGAAATAAAAGCAACGAAAATGCGTTTTCATACTTAAATCTGACAGAAGTCTTGTGGTCATATAAGTACTGGCAGCTAAAATTACGAAATTTACCACTAACCCTAGCGCCATCAACGGATGACTGTAAATCAGATCTCCAAACCAGGGACACAAGTTAACATTGCTTGTAGAAGCCAGAGAGGAAAAGATTTATTAAAAAAAATAAAAGGAAAAAGAAAATGTCTAGTTCAATGATTTATAGTTCATGCCCTTCTTTCAGACTTCTCATGGAAGCTTCCATGGCATCTAGAATTTGGCTTTGGCTTTAGTAGTTGCCGCTGAAAACAAATGTATCCATTGTTTAGTATTGCTACATTTCTGGTCCAGTTAAATCCATCTGTTGCCATGGCCAAGTTTAATTGTTTGATATTTCATTGGGACAGCAAACTATACTTTTGCTTGGCCTATTTCTTACAATAAAAATGTTGCTAAATGTATCCCATATTTCCTTTCTTCTATCACATCTTTGAAACCTCAATTAGGTTTCCTATCAAAAGTGGCTCAATGCAATAATTATTATATCATTCATCTTGATGCAGGAACGATTTACTGAGCTTAGAAAGTGCAAGTGAACATCAAGTTGCTGAAACCGCTTTTAAGGCAATGAGGAACTGGTTTGATACACCTGTCCCTGCTGCATACATGGAAAAAATTGTACATGAAGTTGTGCCAAAAATTGGGGTTGATTTTGTAGAGTACAAGGATATATACAATGTAAAGGTAGTGCTTCTGCTAACCATTCATGATCAAGTTTCTTTTATCTCTCACTTAATTAGCCATTCGTTGTTTTCCCCCTTCTTGTCTAGTTGTATGACGGCACACGACATATTACATGTAAATGTACTGTTAAAGAAGATCAAAAGCTTGAGCTCTATAAGGCAAGTTTTCTGCATTTTGCTAACTGTCATTTATGGACAATGGGTCGAATCTTGTGTGTGTTGTCTGTATTTTAAAGAGACATTTTGCTAGTTTAAACATTGCAACAAGACTTCTGATGCATTGAGTTGAATAGTTGAGGGTTTGAATATAATCTTTTCACTGTGATTATAAAGGAGGTACCAAATAAAAGCGATAAACATTAAGAATGAGATGGAACCTTTGTGCCTGACTAAGACCTTTTTGAAGTCTCTGCAGGAATAATCTCAAATTTGAGGAAAAGAATTTAAAATGAAGAAGAAAATTCTCAAAGAGTAAGAATATACTTCTGATTGAGGAAGAGGCTTGTTAATTCGATATGGAAAGATCTAGTAAATATTATAAACCAATTAAAATTTAATTTAAGTCAGCAGTTACCTAATAATTGAATGTCTAAACCAATAAACTATGTATTGCATTACAGTTGCGAATATAAAATTACAAAAATACTGCTGATTATGGACCTAACTGAATATGCCAATCTTTAGGAGTTCCTTTCAGCATCATGGAATTTAGATTTCAGTAATCTTTTTCATTTGAGTATGATGACATCCAGAAGACCGGAACTATCAAGTATCTGATGGTAGTCAATTTTTATTTTTTTCAATTATTTACTATTGTTTTATGCAGAGTCTCATCTTGAATATGAACATTTTTCTTGTAGGTTGTACTTAACCAAGTTCGTCACATGGTAGCTGATATATTCTGTTATGGTGAAAATCTAGACCTGAGGTTGGCACTATATACAAGGAGTACCTTATCTGCTCTCCCTGTAAGTTAATGTGCTACTTTGCGCTTGTTTTACTAGACTTTTAAGTTGCCCCTTCATTTTTTGCTCTTTTTATTTTATATGGTTATTGCTCATTAGAATCTTCATCATTACAGATGCTGAGGATTAAAAATTCAAGACCAGGAAAAATGAGGAAATCTTAAACTTATAGCTGTGTTTTCATCATCAGAAGTATACTTTCGAAGGGTTGAGAAAAACAAATACATGACAAGCTTAAAACAGTTAAACTTTAGTCATGCATTGCCCTTTCCTTGAAATCACAAACCTTACATATGTTAAAAATAAAATAATAAATAAATCATTAGATTTTCAAAATTAGTTACCATCAATTAGAATTAAAACAAAAGTTAAATACAAGGTTTTTCTTCTTGTTGGGGTGCATGTGTGTGTTCTCAATCTGTTGTGAGGAATGTACATTTTTATTTTATATTGCCGAAAACAATCTTGAGTTATCTTATATTTTCTAAGTAGGCCAACCAAATGAATTCCATGATGAAACTGAAATTGTAAAATTTGCAGGATGATGAAATGAACAACATTAGAATTCTGATTAATTCAGCCATCCCAGATCCGAAGGTAAAGGGTGGGTTAAGATGGCCCATGGGCAAGTCATATTCCGGGAATTACACAGTTGTTGGGGTTTGGCACCATGAATTTAAATTATATAAAAGCCCATCATTAAAGCTCAAGGTAATAAATGTTGATCGATTTTTTTTCGAGACTGGAACTGGGATAGCTACAATCGAGATTAATCTAAAGTTCAGAAGAATAGTTTCGGAGATTCAGGTATTTGCTGCTTTTTGCTTTAACTTTATCACATGACCTGCTATCTTTGTGTATGATTATATAGAGATTGAAATTCTTGCTGTTACATCATAAGGTTAATGCATATATCTTCACACATTTCTTATTGAAGTTTTATTTTGAGCTGTAATTATAGTTTTCAATTTTTACTATTTGATGGGCATTTTCTTGTAGATTGCTTTACCCCAAAAAATAAAAATAAAAAAATGTTTGACCGAGAGTATTTTTAACAGTGAAATAGCAAGATTCTAATGTATAATCTTCATGAACTCATTTTAGTTGTTATACAGTTGTCCCTCTCTGTTAGTTTATTTATTCTGTCGTAAGTAACAAATGACTTTTTAGCTATTGCCTAAATTGGAGTAAATGTGATTTCAAAACTGAGCTTCCAGCTTATGACTTAGAAGTCTTATGTGTGTGTCTTGCGCTTTGGTTTTACAATCACCATTGGAAGAGTAGCTGGAGTTTGTTAATTGCTTCAATCCCAGAGTAGTGTTTTGAAACATAAATATGTTTCATGATTGTTATTGCTCACTATTTCCTATGGCTTTGTCCCCATGCTCATCCAAAATTAGTGATGTATTTGATATCTTTCATCTTTCATTAACATGTTCTTATTACTTTTCTCTTTTAACCGTCAGGATGGGGAGATTGATGCTGATTCCATCTACAATGGGTTTAAAGACAAGTTGAGGTTAATATGGGACCATTTCTTGTCATGGGAAGATTGATACTGATTCCATCTACAGTGGGTTTTAAAGACAACTTGAGGTTAATATGGGATCATTTCTTGTCATGCGAGTAACCCTGGACATTAACAGCTCTCCTTCTACTTCGTTCGCATTTCCATGCGTGTGCATCGTGTACTTATTGCTGTTGAAAGATGTAAATGCAAGAATGAGATTACGTTCATATGGAATGGATAAATGTTTTTGCTAAATGTAGAGACTTGTATAAGTCGTTGCTTGAGTTCCTAAATTCTCAGTCTGGCCCAGTTTTTACCTCAATTTTTTCCTGTATAATAGTTGTATTTGGTATAAGTTTGGCAGTTCCTGTGTAGAGCGTTTTATATTTTCCATGTGTGGAATGTATAATAACACCTTGTAACTATAGAGTTTGATTTTATTTCTAAGAAGCGCCTTTCAAAATTTATCTAGTGACATACTTGAATCGCCTGGGATCCACTGGCAAATGTGTATTGAAGAAAAATTTTCTCCCTGAATCTTAAGTAATCACACCCACTAATAATATGGTAATTTGTTAAAAGGTCCTTGATGTCTGGTTAAAATTTATATTTAAATTAGTAAACTCGTCTAAAATGGTCTCACTCTCAATTTTTATTTTGAAAGTGTATTTTTAACGATTCATTTTTTTTTTTTTTAACTTTTTCTTTTAAACTGTTGGGTAGAAGGCAAACAATTCACATTAAAGTGGAGTCTCCTTGGGACTAAAGGTGATGCCTTTCCCAAAGCAAGAAAAGAAAACTCAAAAGCCCACTTCAAAACTTGCGCAAGAAGGAGATGTAATTGACATATGTAGACATGCTGTCTTAGTTTTTTTTTTTGTTCCTCTTTACATGCATATAAGTCTGCGGACAGGTAAGCGCCTAAGCCAAACAGCAAACACTAGGAAGCAATTTTAAAATTTTTGGTTAGTATTTTTCTTTATTTATTCTAAATTTTTGTTCAATATTATATTTTCGCTTCAATTTTGTTTCAGGGTACTCGCTATGTGCATTTCTTTGATGATTTTGGTGGGTTCTTTTCAGCTCATATTTTCCTGTTTCCACCGGTTAGTTTAGCTACTGTCTACTCAGATAAAATTATTTGCTTCAATAACTTAATCTTTGCTATTTTATTATGTCATTTTGTATAGCGTTAATTCATTGTGTCAAACGTTATCATAAATGATGCATGAGTAATTTCATTTAGTTTTCTTTCCTTCTTTCATAATTGTAGGATATCTTTTACTGTTCTCTGTCTAGAGAATCTTTGTTTTAATTTTGATCTTGGGTTACTGAAATATTTCATTCATTTTTCGTAAGTATTTTTGTTGCTTGTTTATCGGGCAATACTCCAATACTGACTTCATTTCACAAAATTCTGTAAGTACTTACTATTCTTAGTGTGTTTATGGCGGCGTGAAGTTAATATTATCGTAATGGCTTACATTCCACCACATAAGCGGCATTCGAAGGGCCCCCAGAGGTCAACTCCAGTTCCGGAGATGCGTGTGTCTGAATTCAACAGAAAATTAAACTTGGGATCACACAAGCATAATGCAGGCACGAAAGTAAATTACGTCGAGTATGCAGACCATGCCGTACACAGATGGTTTGTTTGTGGCTTGGATAATGATAATAGCTTTCCTTCTTCTGTCCATTGTAAGGAGTTTCCAGAGGAGCCTGCTGAGCATAAAAGACGAGCAAAGCCCTTAGTTTTAGTGCCCAATAATCTGGCTAATGGTTAGTGGTCTGCCTTGTTAATTTATCTTAACATGTTCTACTTTCGTTCTTGATTTATGTCTGGTGTTAACTTTAGTTATGTTGACATTTCACTTTTTGGTTGGTAGATAATGATGAAGTGAGTTGGAATATATCAAGAAGCCCATGGGAATTGGTAGCAGAAAATGTATGGCCAGAAATATTGAGTGCTTGTAAGATTGTCAAGAACGAAATGGAGGAAAAGCCAACATTGGCTGCTAGTTTTGGATATCTTCTTTTCAATAAGTATGTGATCTGGTTCCATTGCTGTTACAGCTTGAATGTTTTGCGTTAGATCATTCCTTTCCTTTCTTTTGACTTTGAAACTAAACCAACGAAAATGCATATTCACACTAAACTCTGACAGAAACCTTGTGGTCATACAAGTAATGGCAACTAAAATTATGTGCTTTTCCATTGACGGTAGCCCCATCAATAGCTGACTATAAATTGGATCTCCAAACCAGGAACACAAGTTAACATTGCTTGTAGAAGCCAAAGAGGAAAATATTTATAAAAAAGAAAAAAAAAGGAAAAAGAAAATGAGAAGTTCAATGATTTCTAGTGCGTGCACTTCCTTCAGAATTGTCGTATCTCATTGAAACTTCCATGGCCTCAAGAATTTGGCTTTGGCTTTGCATAGGCACATTTCAGTAGTCGCTGCAAGAAATTCATCCATTGTCTTAGTACTGCTGTATTTCTGAAGCGAGAAATAAATCAATCTGTTACCATGGCCAAGCCCTGTTGTTTGATATTTCATTGGGACAAGTAACTATACCACCGCTTGGCCTATTTTTTCACAATAAAAATGATGCTCTATGTATCAAATATTTTCGTTCTTCTATCTCATCATTGAAAAGTGCCTCAAGGAAATAATTATTGGATCATTCATCTTAATGCAGATATAATTTACTGAGCTTAGAAAGTGCAAGAGAAGGTCAGGTTGCTGAAACTGCTTTGAGGTCAGTTAGGAGATTCTTTTACAGAGGTGTCCATGCTACATACATGGAGAAAATTGTAAATGAAATCGTGCCAAAAATTGGGGTTGATTTTGTAGAGTACAAGGATATATACCGCATCAAGGTAGTTCTGCTAAACAATACAGTATTCATGACCAAGTTTTTTTATCTATCACTTAATTAGCCATTGATTCCCCCACACCCCCTTGTGTAGTTGTCTGACAGCACACAGGAAATTACTTGCAAATGTACTGTTAAAGAGGATAAAAAGCTTGATCTCTATAAGGCAAGTTTTCTGCTACTGGCTAACTATTATTTACAGACAATGAGCCATATCTTGTTTGTGCATGTTGCTTGTAGTTTAAGGAGACTTGCTAGTTCAGACATTGGAACAAGACTTCTGATATTATGAAGGAGCTATTGAAATAAAAGCAATGAAGATTAGGAAAGAGACGAAAAACTTTGTGTCTCACCAAGACCATTTAGAAGTCCCTCCAGGAATATTCTCGATAGAAAGGAAAAGAAATTAAATTGAACAAGAAGATGAAAGTTCTCAAGAAGTAAAACAATATAGTAACTAATACAAACCAAGCTTGTTAATTCAACAGGGAAAGATCTAGTAACTGATATAAGCCAATTAAAATGTTAACTCGTCATTGAATGTCTAAACCAACAAACTGTACATGTACCAAATTGAATATGCCAATCTTTAGGAATTCCTTTCAGCATAATGGCATTTAGATCTCAATAGTCTTTTTCTTTTGACCAGAATTTTAAAGTACCTCATGGTAATCATTTTATATATTTCATCCTTTCAAGTCCCATGCTGTTTCCCATACGGTTCATATATATCAATTATTTATTTATTTATTGATTGTTGTTGTGAGCAGAATCTCATCTTGAATATGAAGTTATTTCTTGCAGCTTGAACTAAACCCTGTTCGAAACATGATAGCGGATATGTCATGCCCTTATAAAAATCAAGACCTGAGGTTGGCACTGTGTACGAAAAGTACCTTATCTGGTCTCTCTGTAAGTTAATCTGCTACTTTGCACACGTTTGAGCTTAAGTTAACCCTTCTTTTTTTTTTCCCCCCCTTTTTATTAAATTTGCTCGTTGCTCATTAGAATCCTCATCATTACAGATGCTGAGGATGAAAAATTCAAGACCTGGGAAAATAAGGAAATCCTAAACTCATAGCTGTGTTTCACACACACACACACGCGCTAATGACAAGCACCAACTGTTAAACTTTAGCCATGCATGCAGCATGTCCATAATTTTGAACAAAAGTTTTGAGTTGTAAGCCAAAAGCAATAGCTGTTAAATATGTATTACCGTTTCTTATACTTTCTATGTTGTCTGTGAACGGGGTTAGAATTCTATGATCAAACTGAAATTGTAAAATTTTCAGGATGATGAAATGAACAGCATTAGAGTTCTGATTAATTCAGCCATTCCGGATGCGGAGGTAAAAGGTGGGTTAAGATGGCCAATGAGCAAGCCACTTTCCCGGAAATACACCGTTATTGGGGTTTGGCACACTGAAATTAAATCATACAAAAGCCCATCACTAAAGCTCAAGGTAGAAAGTGTTGATCGACTTATTATTGAGTCTGCAACTGGGTGGAAAACGAATGAGATTCATCTGAAGTGGAGAAGCATAGTTTCAGAGATTCAGGTATTTCTAATGGCTTTGTTGCAAAATTAGTGCTGTATTTGATATATTTTGTCTTTCATTAACGTGTGCTTCATTATTACTTAATTTTTCTTTTAATCAATCGTCTCAGGGCGGGGAGATCGACACTAATTCCATCTACAAAGGGTTTAAAGAGCAGTTGGGGTTGATATGGGACCATTTCTTTTCAACAGATTGCAAGCTCTCCCGCCTCTCTCCTAATCTCAGTCCGCATTCGTATATGCGTTTGTGTGCATCCACTACTTACGCCTCTAGGAACATGTAAATGCAAGAATAAGACCATGTTCGTATCAAATGCTTAAATGTTTTTGCTAATATGTATTGTATATATATGGGCTCTGTAATGGCTTGTTGCTTGAGTTCCTTGTTCTCATTCTGAACTTCCAAGCATGGCAACAACTGACAAAATATATTATCTTTCTCTGAAGAGCAGAATCATTTGATCCTCTTTAATCCAATTAATAGTTTGATTTTACTTGTTAGACCTGTGCCTGTCTTTCATAATTACTCTAGTGACATACTGAATCGGGACCCTTTTGTAAATATTTGGGGAAAAAACTTTAAAGCACTGGTGCCTTCAACACTGTGAAGGGCACGGGTTTATCCTCCCATGAGGGCTTTTTCTCTTTTTACAAAAATATAAAATATGAGCAGATTTTTCTCCATTATTATTAGTGTGAGTGCATAAAAATAACAATAATAATAATAATTTTTCTTAGTTTCTCTTTCGACATTCAGCTTTTTTAACTATTTTTTGTTATTGTGATTGTCACTATTTTTCCCTTATCATGTGAAATTATTAAATTAACCGAAAAAACTTTTACTTAAGGGACGAAGAAAAATTAAGAAGGATTCAAATGCAATTGTATAAATTACTTAAGGTTTATTTATTTATTGTTTATTTATTGTTTTACTTTCTCATGTATTAACCATAATGATATACTTGTGTTTTTGTCTGGAGAAGTTCAACAAATAAAGAAAGAATCCATTCCTTCTAAATTTCATAGCAGTCTCCCTTAAAATTGTATATTCCTAATTCTAGTTCCAAGGTTTTTAATATCTTCAATTATTTTTAAGAACTAATTTTTATAATATAATATAGCTTTTGTTGTAATTTGCTAAAAAAATGCATTTTACCACTAAATGTCTATTCTTTTACCGTTTTACTACTATTCCGTTAAAAATATATTAATATTTAACAGCAAATGAGTTAAAAGTCAATTTTGCCCCTTGAACATAAAATCGTAATAAACTAAATTCAAGTATTAATCACAACTCAAAACAATTTAATTAAGGAAAGTGTAATGGATGATAAGCCCAAAAAAAAAAAAAAGACAAAAACAAGAAGTCCCACGGTGGAGAGAACAGACGATAGTGGAGACGACAATGAGTTAGTGATGGCATTGCGGTGGATAAAGCAGCGAGTGAGAGAGAGACAAATCGGTGATGGAACGAGAGAGGGGCCAATTTTTAAGGTTGCAAATTTCTTTTTTTTAAAAAATTATTTATCTGATAATTTGCTTATTATTTATTTTACCAGTGCAAACACATCGTTTTGGCTTCAAAGAGAAATATTTAAAATGCCCATATGATATTAGCAAACCATCAACAAATTTTTAGCTAGTCTAACGGAAGGGGGGTAAAACGATAAAAGAGTAAACAAATTTGATGGTATAATGCATTTTTCAGCAAATCATGGTACTTACTTGATATATCAGAATAACTTTGGTGGGAATATATATATATAGTCCTTCTCTAGTGCAAGCGTCCTCATTTTATTTTCATGCAGATACACTTTAAAACCGTAGAGTTTAAGAGAATTAGTTTTTAACTCTTTTAAATCATACGGTTTAAAAGTGTATCCGTATTAAAAAAAATACAGACATCCACACTATATATAATCATGGAAAAAGGACAAATACACCTCCAACGTTTAGGTAAGGGGACAAAAATCCCCCTAATGTTTCAAAAAGACATTTACACCCCCATTCACTAACGGAAACAGTAACTTTTTAACAAAAATTACCGTTATACCCTTCTAGCATATAAAAAAATTTGTTGATTATTCAATTTGTCCATATATTATTAATAAAATTATAAATATACTATCATTGTCCAATTTTTCTATTTAAATTTTTATCAAATTCCCTTTTCAAGCCAAATAAATTTAATTCATTACTTAAGAATAAAAATAAATAAATTGGTTATTAATGTTAACTTGTATTTCAATTAATACCATAATAAATAACATAAAAATTAGTTATAAATATACAAGTTTAAATGATAACATGTGGAAAATTATTAAATATATAAGTTTAAAATTTCAATAAAATTTTATGGTATTAATACCATAAGTTAAACTTGTATGTATTTGTTTTTATATGCTAGAAGGGTATAACGGTAATTTTTGTTAAAAGTTATTGTTCCCGTTAGTGAATGAGGGTGTAAATATCTTTTTTGAAACGTTAGGGAGATTTTTGTCCCTTTACCTAAACGTTGGGGGTGTATTTGTCATTTTCCCTATAATCATTCTCTAATTAGAACATCTTCATTTTAACAAAGTAAGGATGCGACTAACAGACCAAAAAAAGAATATCTAATATATTAAAACATGTATTTTTTTTTATTTTAGTATGTACCCTCACTTAACAAAGTATTTAATGCATAATAAAAAATAATATTTAATAATTTCTATTTTCTAATTTCTAAACATCCAACTAAACTCTTCTCCCTCTTCTCAGTTGTTCACGGTATTCAACAATGATTATGAAACTAAATCTGATAACAACGAATTCATCACATTGTCTCACTCTGTTTCTTAAATTTGAATCCAAAATTCTAATTTGTTTGCCCAAATCCTCAATTTCTCATTCCAAGTTCATCTCTTTAACCTCTAATAAACACTCTTTTTTAATTCCAATTTGGTGATTAAATCCCTCGAAACACTATAACTCTAACAAAATTTGACAAATGGAGGCTTGCCATGGACTCCATCACACACATGTGGTAGAGCAATGAATTCTAATTTTGGATCCATTGATATTTTTAACATCAAATTTAGTTGTTCCTATTGGAGGACCTACTGCTCTACCATATTGCAGAGCACCATTAGGCTATCTCTCCATCTCACCATGTAAATAATTAGCCTTCAGCTCTGGTCCAAATTGTCATAAAGACCTTTTAAGCAACTTTCGTTTATTCATGTGGTCTTATTCCATCAATATCTACATCTTTAAAAGAGTTTCACGTCAATCTGATAAGTTCTCCAAAATTTTCAGGAATGTGTTTGAAAATTATTCCTGTGGCATCTAAAGACCTCATAAAACCTCATTAGGCCTCAGAATCGACTCACGTTTGATCCTGGGGTCTACTCTCCCTATTTCCATGTGCATGTTGAAAATCAGCTTGAAATTCAACCCCTCAACCCTTAACAATCAATATATCCCTAGAAAGACCTAGACCCATATTTATAGCATTAAGTTTTGTGGCCAAGTGGGCACAAAACCTCACCTGGCCTCATAATCAACTCACATTTGATTATCTGGTCTCAGCTCACCCATGTCTATGCGTGTACAAAAAATCAGCTCGAAATTCAACGCTCAAATCCTTCAACGACAAAAATGCCCCTACAAAAGGGCATAACATGTGCTATAATCTTCAGTTCTATGTTTAACTGGTCATAACACTTTAGTCGGGCCTCAAAACTAAGTCATATTTATTCTTATAGCCTCATTTCACCAATGTTTATGCCTCCTAAAGAGTTTTGCATCACTCCAGCAAGTTCTCCAAAATAATATTTTGAAAATTATTTTTGTAATGTCATAAAGATCTCGTAAAACCTCACTCAGGCCCTACATTCGACTCTCATTTGATCTTATATCTTGTCTCGCGAATGTCAACATATATAGTACATCATCTCAAAATTCACCTCTTAATCCCTTCAGTGGCAAATACGCCCCAAAAAAACCTAAAACCGCGTGCTATAAGCTTTGATTCTAGGCCTAAATGGGCAAAAAACCTCACTCATGTCTCAAAATCTACTCTCGTTTCATTCTTCAATCTCGTCTTGTAAATTTTAATGTGCCTACGAAAAATTAACTTGAAGTTAAAACCCCATTAATGAAAAAAAAAACACCCCTAAAAAGGCTTAGAACGTTTGCTATAGCCTTCTACTATAGGCCAAAATTGTTGTAAATTGACTCTCGTTTGTTTTTATAGTCTCATTTCAAGAACTATTATGTTTTTCAAAGAGTTTTGCATCAAACTTACAAGTTCTCCATAATTTTTGGGAATTTGTTTAAAAATTATTCTTGTGGTCTTGAAGAACTTGACCAAAGCCTTCTGATCGACTTTTGTTTGATCTTATGGTCTCATCTTGCCAATGCCTATGTATTTGCAGGGAATCAACTTAAATTCAACCCTCCGCTCCTCTTAACAATGAATACGACCTTAAAATGGCCCAAAAAGGCACATAACTATATGCCATAACCCTCGATTCTTAGCCCAAATCAGCTTAAAACCTTACCCGGGCTTCAAAATTGGCTTATATTTTATCTTGTGGCCTCGTCTCACCAATGTCTATGTGCATTTAGAAAATTAGCTTGAAATTCAACCCCCAATCCCTTCAACAGTAAGAACGCCCATGAAAAGGTCGAGGCTTAAGAACGATGGCTATTGCCATTGGTTTTTAAAACAATGGGCATAAAACTTCACTTTGGTCTAAGAATTGAATTCGATTTAATCATATGGTCTCATCTCGCCAAAGTCTACGTGCGTGCAAAACCTTAACTCGAAATTCAACCCCCAACCCCTTCAACAACGAAGCAATTATAGAAAGCATCCTATGACCTATGGTTTTAGGCCCAAATATTCGTACAACCTTATCCGGGCTTAAAATCGACTCTTTGTTTTTCTTGTGGTCTTAATGTCTATGCCTCCCAAAGAGTTTCATGTCAATTCGATAACTTCTCCATAATTTTTAGGAATTTAATTGGTAGGAAATACAATTTATAAACATGTAAATAAAAATGATAAACTTTAAATTGACTAGAGCAAGTAATTAAACCCACGATTTGAAACCTTGCGCTTCGTCTTTCACCTTATCTTAGAAAATTAGACACTCATATTAGCAAGCAAAGCACTCATTTTATTTAATAAATTTGTGAAAGTACAATACAAAGAAACTGAAAACCAAAGAGAAGGGAAAAATCTCTTCTTATTAACTAGATTTTTCCTAAAATTCATTCTATATTTACTCCAAAATTATTTACAGAACTTACACCTAAACTCCCTCCATTTGTGAGCTATCTTGCATGTATATAGACAAATTCTAATTTGATGAAGTGTGGGCATTTACATAAGAGTTTGATGAGCTTGCAACCACAACCTTTATATGAGCTTTATCAATATAATCCAAGGGTTTAAAATTGCAACTATTATGATGCATTATGAAATGTTGGATTTAACATAATCAATAGCTACAAATAAAGTCAAACCGGGACCCTTCATTGTATCGTTTATCACATGTATGTTAAATCTAGTGCATTGAGATGCACATGAGATCAGACACATGACACAATCTCAGTCTCTCAGAAATAATGTTGAATTAAAGAATTAACAATTCTTTCGAAGGTTTTTAAGTCTGCAGAATCTAAATTTCAAGTTCGTTTTTCGATCCAAGCATCATGAATTTAGGGATATTCTTATAAAACACAAAATTAATACTTAAAGCAAATAAAATAGAAAATTCCTAAAATGAGTTATGGATTTATAAATATGATGAAATTATTAGTGTTATCACACTATAAATGAAAATTGATTATTTTAACTTTTATCAATTATATACTTTTAGTGTTTGTCACACTGTCAAGGCTATTAGTTTATTAAGGCTTTACTATAGTATTTAAAATTTAAGAAGTTAGGCATCAACAATAGTAAAATAATAATAATAATAATAATGAAAATATAATTTTTATTATTAAAAATTTAAATAGAAATGTCTTATTAGTAAAAGTTACAAACAAAGAGAGAAAGAGAGAGAGAAATAAAAGATTTTTTTTCTGCGAAGGAGGAATAGTTATTCTTATCTGGTAACATGTCCTTGTAATATGAAGACTAAAAATGTCATTTTATTATAATTAATTCAATTTAACTGATATTAAATTAAAACAGCGTCATTAGCGACTAAATTTAAACTTAAAGAGTAGTACGGATATTATAGCATAGTTTAAGGACATCTATGAAAATGTAATCAACAACAAAAAAAAATAATAATAGTAACCGTCCTGTTATAATTTTTTACCGGAAATACTGACTAATAATTTAAGTAAATAATATAAAGCATAAGGGTGCAAGATTGGATAAAACCACAGATAAAATTGAAATGATTTATGGCTAATGACGACTTGCCACACATGTTTTGGTCTTAGCTAATTAACCACCACTAGCTAGCTAATGGGCTGACGAAGCAAGATACCATGCGTACAAGCGGTGTGCACGTGGCGTTAATCCACTTATGTGTGTGACCATTTGGAATCTGAAAAAAGAAAGAGTCCCAGTCCAAATAAGGCTAAGATTGATTAGCTGTAGCTATTTTTTAGGCAACATAAAGTGATGAATTGTGATTTTTCCCGTCACTTATAATTTTTATTTGAGCAGTGCTAGCGCCAGTCGCCTTTGGAGCGACTGACGTAGTCGCTGCTTCTAAGGGGGACAAATGTCCCTTCTGTGTTCTTTTTTTTTTTTTTAACAATTCATTTTATGTTTTATTAAATGTTGTTTATAACACAGTCATTTTTTTATATGTTTGTTTAATTTTTTAAGAAAATAATTAACCAAAAGAATAAAGATTTATGAACAAAAATATAGAGTCATTACTATACATTAAATTTATTAAAAAAATTATACAAGTAAAAATGATTTTTCACTTTCAGTCACTAAATTATTTAACAAAAATATATATATTTATAATAAAAAAATTATTTGAATCTACTAAATCAATTATACAAAGTATTTTGAATATCTAAATTAACATTAAGTTCAAAATAAGTTAAATTCACTCCACTAATAATTAAGAGGAAATATTAGCCTCAAATTATTTGAAGATATTATAATAAAAGAGAGGGGTTAAAATAAGAAATTGAAAAATAATAGTAGCGCATTGATGTTTTATTTTTAAATCTTATCTCAGAAAAATAAAATTTAGAGTGAAAAATAATTATATAAAGTTGTTATTGTCATGTTAAATAAATATTGTAGTCGATTTAAATTTTTAAATAAATATTATTTTTTTAAAAATTGAAAGAAATAATAATATAATAATTAAGCATTAAAAATAAAGACTATTATTTAGGTAAAAGATTTTTCTCATTAAAATTGTGTGGATAAAAATAAAATTATAATTGTTACAGAAACGGTGATTGATAATATATGTTAAAGTAAAAACTAAAACAATAACAAAAGTATTTAATAAAACACAAAAAGATAAGGGACACTTGTCCCCCTTTAAAAGCAGCGACTGCATCAGTCGCTCCCAAAGGCGACTGACGCTAGCACTGCTCTTTTTATTTAATTGTATTGAATACAAGCACGTGTGAGAGTATTTTTTAATTTTTTTTTAAAAAATTAGTTAAATAAAACTACTTAAAAATTAAATAATTAAGTCTTTAAAATTTTAAATATATTTTAATAAATCAATCTTACTGTTGGATTAAATTTCAAATCCCAATAAATTTTCATTTAAATAATAATTTAAAAGATTCAAAATTTATATGATTGTTGGCTTTTTTTTAATTAATAAATCATGAAATGGATAAATTACTTTTTAACTTTTTATTTAATTTAAAATCAGGTGAAAGCTAAATAAAACTGTTTAAAACTTCAATTATATATTTATTTTTTATAAATTACTTAAAACAGTTGGCAAACATTGCCATAAAGTTGAGTTACTTTCTTGTGTCCGAAGGAGAAGCGAGTTTTCAACTTGTCGATTTGCAAAAAGCAAAGAAAGAAAATAAACCTGAAAGGCCCACTTCAAAACTTGTGCAAGAAGGAGACCCCATCTCTCCTTCCTACAGAAAAAATTTAAACTTTGATTTGACGTAAGCTGTCTTTCCATCTCATGGTATATATTTGGACATATTACTCTAATGGACATAACCAATTTTAAATTTTCAGTTAGTATTGCTTCCCTCGTGTTATGATTTTGCTTCTTCAATTTATTATATTTTCACTTCAGTTGTGTTATTCGTTAGTCTCGCTGTTGATGCGAGATTCTTTCTGCTCGTCAACAACAACCAGAACTTCTCCTTACTAATTGTGCTCGTGATCACCCTGTGGTCTTCTCTCGTGATTCTCTTCTACTACACTAGACCAGGAAAATATGTTTCTCTCCTCTCCAATGATATCCTGCATACACAAACAACAGTCAGAGTGCGTCGGGCTATTTCCCGACGTAAACCATCTGACGCTCAAGTCAGCGATCCGGGTTATTTTGAGAAACCTTAACCACTAATCCTGTAGCTCTCCCTGAATCAATAGGATAATCTAGCAAATATTAATGTATTCCTCTTTTAAAAGAAAACCCCTCTTTCCAATTCTCTCTTTTTTCTCTCTATTTTGTCTAACCCTTTTACCTCTTTTGATTGCGTCTTTTATAGCATTCCTATGAATTCGTCTCCCATTATCCACGTTTTCCACTCTCCCCTCAATATGCGCCATGGGTGCGTGAACGGTTAGTGGTTGACGTTGCGGTTGAGAGCCTCGTGCCTAGATTTTCGGAAAGCGGAAGTGGAGAGCGGGTCTCGTGCCTTTGTCTTCATGGAGTGATACACGTTCTGATGACTATCGTTGGCTGAATCTGCCAGCCTCTGCTCCCGCAACAGACCCCTTTTGGGACTGAGCGGGAGATTCTTGCTCGCGACGGCATTCACAGGGAGAGTCTTTCTGGGAGAGAGCTGAGATTTATGCTCCATTGGGCCGAGCAGGGACTTCTGATCCTTGGCGATGACGAGTAGGGACTTCTGATCCTTGGCGACGAGGAGAGACTTCTGCTTTTGGGTGGCATCATGCTCCTCGTGTCCGAGCAGAAGGGGTATCGTTTTGCGTGGCTAGTCTGGTCGTTATTTATCCCCAAACACTCGCTACTGAGATAAAATTATTTGCGTGAATAACTTAATCTTTGCTATCTTATTGTGTTCGTTTTATATCGAGTTAATTCATTTGTATCAAATGTTATCACAAATGATGCATGAGTAATTTCATTTAGTTTTCTTTCCATCTTTCATAACTGGCCTATCAGATATCTTTTACATTTATTTATTTTTTTTAATTTCTATAGAATGCTTGTTTTAGTTTGATCTCGGATTACTAATCTGTTTCATTCATTTTTCCTTAGTATTTTTGTTGCTTGTTCATCAGGCAATAGTGATTTCATTTCACAAAATTATGTAAATACTAATTATTCCTGGTTTGGTTTAAGGTAGTGCGAAGTTAATATTATCACCATGGCTTACATTCCACCACATAAACGGCATTCAGAGTACCCCCTGAGGCCATCTCCACCGCCGGTGATGCGCGTGCCTAAATTCAACAGAAAATTAAACCTGGGAGCACCCAGGCATAATGCAGACATGGGTGCGAAAATCGAGTATGCAGATATTACCGCATACAGGTGGCTTGCTGTTGGCTCGGATGATGATAGCTGCATTCCTTCTTCTGTCAATCTTCAGCAGTTTTCATTGGAGCATGTTGACCCTAAAAGAGGAGCAAAGTCCTTCGTTTTAGCGAACAATAATCCGGCTAAAAGTCAGTGGTCTGCATTTTTGTTTTTACCGTAATATGTTCTACTCTTGTTCTTGATTTATGCCTGGTGTTAACTTCAGTTACGTTGACATTTGGCTTTTTGGCTGGTAGATAATGATGAAGTGAGAGAGAATATACCAAGAAGTCCATGGGAATCGATAGCAGAAGATGTGTGGCCGAATGTATTGAGTGCTTGTAAGATTGTCAACAACGAAATGAAGGAAAAGCCAAGATTGGTCGCTAGACTTGGCCATGTTGTTTTCCTTGGGTAGGAGAGCTTATTCCATTGCTGTTACAGCTTGGATGTGTTGTGTTAGATCATTCCACTCCTTTCTTTCGACTTTGAAATTAAAGCAACGAAAGTGCTATATGTATCAAATATTTCCATTATTCAGTCACATCTTTGAAGCCTCCGGTAGTTTTCATATTAAAACTGCCACAAAAAAATAATTATTTTATCATTCATCCCGAAGCAGGAACAATTCACTGGGCTTACAAAGTGTAAGAGAAGGTCAGGTTGCTGAAGAAACCACTTTGAGGCAATTGACCAAATTCTTTTACAATGATGTCCCGGCTACATACCCTGAAAAAATTATAAATGAAGTTGTGTCAAAAATTGGAGTTGATTTTGAAGAGGACGAGGATGTATACCGCGTCATGGTTGTTCCTCTGATACTCAGGGACGGAGCCACCATAGGACTAGGTGGGGGGCACAGGCCCCAGTTGGCTTTTAAAATTTTTTTTTTATGATTATATTAAAAAATTGTATTTTATTTGTTATTTATGAAAAATGCCCCAGCTGAATTATAAAATTTGAAAGTGACTCTAATAATTTTAAAATATTTCATATTGTCCCTAGTTTAAATGTCTAATTCTAAATAATTTAATTAGTTATTAACATTTCATGAAACTCGATTAAAGACACGAGAAAAAATATTACAATAAAAAATAATCATAACAAAATATTAGTTTAATGGTTAATGGACTAGTCTTTAATCTTTTTGTTTTCTATTCAAGCAAAATAATTATTGGTCTTTCAACATTGACCCATAAGTTGTAAGTCTACCTAATTCTAATTTTTAATTTTCTGATTAATCTTTTGTCTAGTTTTAAAATCTATAAGTTTGTCATGCATTCATGTTTGCTCCGTGTGTTGCAATATATGAATATTTTTGTTATTATTAAAAGATTTTAAGAGCAAATTAAGTAATAACCTAGTCTTATATATTGAAAAATATATTTTTGCTTATATTAATAATGAAACTATCATACATTATTTTCAACTCATAAAATCCCATTGAGAAGTTTTGAACGAGAACAATTGTAATAAGTAAATTTATTATCAATGAATATTATACTTGTAATGTTATATATTGCTATCTAAATTATTAGAAGTGTAATATAGTTTAAATAGGGTTTCAATTAGATGCATGCAGTGGCACTCTATAAGGAGTACGATTGTGCATGTGGCAAGCTCTTATTTGGAGTTTGTGGAGCCCACAACACAGTTTAACAAATGAGAACTTACCACACGCGCAGTCGTACATTCGAGTCATGTTTGATTTTAAATGTGCCCTAGCTCAATCAAAATACTGGCTACGTCCCTGCTGATACTCATTGAATTTTTTTTTTCCCCTCCTTCTTGTGTAGTTGTCTGACAGCATGCGACCAAACTTATCCATTTCATGCAGATGTACCGTTAAAGAAGATAAAACACTTGAGCTCTATAAGGCAAGTGTTCTGCTCCTGGCTAACTATTATTTATGGACAATACATTGAATCTTGTGCGTGTTGCCTTCATTTTAAAGAAGAATTTTGCTAGTTCAAACATTGCAACAAGACTTCTGATGTTTTGAGGTTCGAATATAATCTTTTCACTGTGAATTATGAAGGAGATATCGAAATAAAAGAAATAAAGATTAAGAAAGAGACCTAAGAAGGATAGAAATCTTTGTGTCTCACTAACAGCTTTTAGAAAAGAAAAGAAAATAATATCAATTAAAAAGAAAAGAATTTAAAATGGAAAATAAGAAGAAAATTATAACGAAATAAGACTAATTCTACATCCGGTTGAGGCTCAGACTAGTGGATTTTACAAGGAAAGACCTAATAACTATTGTAAACCAATTAAAAATCGATTTCACTGGTAACTTGTAATGGAATGAATGTCTAAACGAACAACCTATGCATAACATTACCGATGAGACAACTAAAGTACAAAAAGCTGCTGAGAATGAACCAAATTGAACACGCCAATCTTCAGGAATTCCTTTCGGCATCATGGGATTTAGATCCCGGAAATATTTTTTATTGGACTATGGAGATGTCATATTAACTACCTCTTGGCAGTCGTTTATTTATTTTATCTTTGAAAGTGCCACTTTTTCCCATTCAGTCATGATGTATCTATTATTTTCTTATTTATCGTTATTGTCTGTGTAGTCTCATCTTAAATATGAATATTTTTCTTGTAGGTCTATGTAAATCCAGTTCATCACCTGGTAGTAAAAATATCGTGCATTGATAAAAATCTAGACCTGAGGTTGGCTCTTTCTTCAAAGAAAACCTTTGCTGCTGTCTCCGTAAGTTAATCTGCTACTTTGCATGTGTTTTAGCTAGACTTTTGAGTTACCCCTTTTTTCCCTTTTTCTTTCATCTGGTCATTGCTGATTAGAATCCTCATCATCACAAACGCTGAGGAAGGCACATTCAAGTCTGGGGAATATAGGAGAATTCTCATCATTACTTCGAAAGTTTACTTTCAAATGGTTGAGAAATATATATGCTTAAAAACGGTTAAACTTTAGTCGTGCTTGCCCCTTTTCACTCAGTAGATTATTTTTTTTCTTGAAATGAGAAACTTTACTAATGATAAGTAATAGATAAATCATTATATTTTCAAAATTACCGTCATGTAGACTTAAAACACAAGTTAAATATAAGATTTTTGTTGTTGTTGGGGTGTGTGTGTGCGCGCATTCTTAATCTATTTTGAAGAAAGTAAATTTTGATTTCATATTCCTGATGCCAATTTTGAGTTGTAAGCCAAAAGCGATAGCGGTTGAATATGTATTGACCATATATTATATTTTCTATGTAGTCCCCCCAAATGGATTTTATGATCAAACTGAATGTTTTAAATGAATTTTAGGATGATGAAATGAACAGCATCAGAAATCTGATTGATTTAGCCATTCTGGATCCAGAGGTAAAGGGTGGATTAAGATGGCCCATGGGGAAGTCATCTTGTGGGGATAGATATAGAGTTATTGGGGTTCAGCACACTGAAACTAAATCATATAAAAGTCCATCACTAAGGCTCAAGATAAGACATGCCGATCGATTTTATTTCAGGAGTGCAACTGATCAAACTGCGATCGAGATTAGTCTTGAGTTGGGAAATATACTTTCAGAGATTCAGGATTTGCTGCTTTAATTGTTGAGTAATAAAAAGTACTAGCTAGACGCCTCCCCATTTCTAGCCCAGGGGCGAGTCTCCCCAGCAGGATATAATGAGCAGATTCTTGATAACGTATCTTCCAAGAAGCATGAGTCGACCAGAGGTCCATACCGACCAGGTATTCATCATCCAGAGGATAGGACACGATCTCTCAAACACCAAAAAATCTCACCATCATCCAAACTGCTGGAAAGCACAACACCCCATGTTTAACCACGCTCGGTTGATTGAAGATCCACTAAGATCCATGATGACCCAAGAATAAGGGGCATGAGAGATACTTAGAGAACGTGGGGTGATTGCTTATAAAAAGCGAAGAAATTGATAGAGGAAGGGGGAGGGAAAACTCTGTGGAATTAACATTAGAAATTCTTACACACATATCTTGAGTATATCGGGTTTGTTGAGAGTATAGTAGTTAATCTTTATAACTAGAATCATACAGTTTTCCCGTAAACACCTTGTACTGACTTAAGCATTAGAGGGTTTACGCCGGAAAACCACCGGCGTCTCTGACTTGTTTTTGTGAACGCAGGCTTGGAACGGAGTGGAAGAGTAGGCCCCAGGAGCTCGAGTAACTGTTGAAGCTAGTGGAGTGCCACTTCCTTTTCGTTGTTAACGCAAACGTTGGTGGCATGATCTGGTCGGGCTAAGGGTGACTAGATTTCTGCATCAACATTTTGGCGCCGTCTGTGGGGAAGCGGATAAAAAGCTACCGCCAAATAGCGAACGATCAATTATGGATATGACAAGGAGGGACACCCTAGGGAATGACAATGAAACCGGTGATACAATTACTCTCCGAGAGATAGCAAATGAGGCTAGGGAGAGAGTTATGCAAGAACGAATGGAGCGGATGGAGAATCAAATAGAGACTCTCACGATTATATTGCGTGAGCTGAGGATGAGCGAAGAAGGGATTATGAGAACACTACGGTGAGAGATGAGAACATGGCAGAACCCAGCCATCGGAAGTGTAGAAACGAGGAAGTTACTCCGCTGGAGGGGCAAGCTTATGGGGGACATCCCCATAGAAGTACAGTTCGAATCCGAGGAGAACACGTAAATGAAGGGAGAGACCACTTTCGCTTGGGGCGAGTTCTGGGAACTGATAGCCGAGGAGTAAATGCTGAGGAAAGTGAGCTCAGGCAACGGCTGCATAATGTTGAGCAGGAGCGTGATCAAGTAGCTGCATGGGATCCTAATCGGGCTTTCATATTGGAGGGAGAGGTGCGACGGTTGGGGCAGATGATGGATGAGATGCAGGGAAAGAAAAAGCCATTGGGCTGGAGGATAATGTTGGACGATGAATCCCCGCTATCAGTCGAGATTATGGGTACTGTGATCCCAAGAGATTTTCGCTTTCCCGACCTCAAGTATTCTGGGAGAAGCGACCTGCTGGTGCATATTGAACGTTTTAACGACATGACGAGTGCACAAGGGTTAACACCAGCACAGAGATGTAGAGTGTTCCCATTGACACTGGAGGGGCGAGCCCGAAAGTGGTACCATAAGTTACAGCGCGGAAATATAAAGGGATACGAGCAGATATGCTAAGAGCTGTCCAAACAGTTACGCAGAGCTGTAACCCCAGAGGATGATATGATAGAGTTGACGGGGATGAAGCAAGAGGAACACGAATCTCTCCGAGATTTCGTGAAGAGATATCATCAGGCCGTGCTTGATTTGGGGGCTTTCAATCACCCACAAGCGCTGAGAGTATTGAAAGAAGGTGTGAGGATAGGACGATTATGGTATAACCTGAGAAATCCCGTCATTCAGAGTTATTCAGCGGGATATGAGCAGGCGAAAAGAGATATAGAAATTGAAAAGGAGAAAACGGCAAGGATAAAAAGTGAACAGCTGAAGGAGTTGAGGCGAAAGGAGAAGAGAAGTAGGAGCGGATCGGGAAAACGAGCTGGGGAGACATCAGCAATGGGCAGAGCATCAGCTCGAACCCGTTCCTACCCGATACCTCGAGGACCAGAATAGTTCCATCATAGCCGGGCTCAACCTCAGCGTCCCTTATTCTCGGAGAGACAATGAGAATTCTGGCAGGTAGTTGCCCACCCTTACCACCACACTCCGAGGGTGCTGAATACATTCAACTCTCGAATTGGCCGACCAAACCAACCATCCCTAGTACCCGCTCGAGATGATTTTCAGGACAGCCGATCAGTCCAATTGATTGATCATAGCCTGGCGTATGGGCAGTACACTCCCCTGAAAGTTTCCATGGAAGAATTATATAAACGGATTGAAGGACGAGGCCTCTTGTACCCTCCTGCCCCTGTAACCAAACCAGCTCACAAACAAGAGAAAGGTAGGTTTTGCAAGTTCCACGACACTCATGGTCACACTATGGGCCAGTACTGTAATTTAAAAAACTAAGTGGAGGATCTGGTGAGAAACCGATATCTAGATGAGTATGTAGAAGGGATATTTCCTGTCACGGAGTCACAATATATGCTAGGGATGAAACTAAAAGAAATTTGGAACGTGAACAACCAAACATCCAGGTGATAGTAGGAGAACCCACATTGGTTGGAGACTCGAACAGGGCAGGAAAGAATTATGAGAGATATGTTCTAGCTAGAAAAAAAGTATTTTTCAATTTGCCAACAGCCAAGAGGGCGAAGGTGAGCCAAGTTCCCATTATGTGGACAGATGATGATGAAGAAGGTATCTTGTACCCTCACGAGGACGCACTGATGATTAAGGCGACAGTGGCGGGGAAGGAGTTTTATGGATAATAGTGGATATCAGCAGCTCGGCTGATATACTCTTCAAATCGACCTTAGATGAAATGGGAATTGCAGACTTAAAGTTGGAACGCACAAACACGTCCCTAAAAGGGTATGGAGGAGGACGGCTAATCCCCCTAGGAATCGTGGAGCTGCCGATTATTATAGGCTCGAAACCGTTTGAAAAGACGGTGATGCTAGATTTTGTTATGGTGGAAGAAAAAAGCCCCTACCAAATAATATTAGGGCGACCATTTATGAGAATAAGCCAGCGTGTCATGTCCACACACTACCTAGGGTTGAAGTACAGAGCGAACGGGGTTGTGGGTGTAGTAAAGGGTGATCAAATGATGGCGAGGAGTTGCTATGAGACAGTTGCCAAAGAAACCTTACAAGTTACGCCACTTGATAGCCGAGGAGATTTCAAGAAGGGTCGTCAGGAGCCAGCTGAGACGTTAGAAGAGGTGGCGGTTAACCAAGATGATCCGAGCAAAACAGTAAGAATCGGGTTTAGCTTGGGTGTAGCAATAAGCAGCGAGCTGATAAAATGCTTACAGTCTCATGCAGACATATTTGCTTGGTCGCATGAGGATATGTCTGGAATTGACCCCGAGGTCGCCTGTCATAAGTTGGCGATCAAGAAAAGTGCAAGGCCAGTGAGGCAGAAAAAGAGGTGTTTTAATCAAGAAAGGTATGAGGCCATTAATGTCGAGGTGGAGAAGTTGTTGCGAGCACGGTTCATAAGGGAAGCTAAATATCCATAATGGATCTCCAACGTGGTACTAGTAAAGAAGGTAAATGGGAAATGGAGAATGTGTGTGGATTTTACAGATCTCAACAAAGCATGCCCAAAGGATGGTTTCCCTTTACTAAAGATGGATCAGTTGGTTGACTTAATAACTGGACATAGCCTGCTCAGCTTCATGGATGCCTTTTCTGGATACAATTAGATTTCTATGGACAACGGGATGAGGAGAGTACCACATTTATAACTAACAGGGGTTTGTTTTGTTACAGGGTGATGCCCTTCGGTTTGAAAAATGCCGGGGCCACCTATCAGAGGTTGGTAAATAAAATGTTCAAGCCATTAATCGGTCATACCATGGATGTGTACATGGATGATATGATTACGAAGTCCAAAGAGCCAGCTGACCATGTGCAGCATTTGGAAGAGACCTTTGACTTGCTGAGGAAGCATCGCATGAAGCTGAATCCCGAGAAATGTGCACTCGGCGTGAGTTCGGGAAAGTTCTTGGGATTCTTAGTGAGGAATCGGGGAATAGAAGTGCAGAGCCTCACAGGGAAGCTGGCAGCGCTAAATCGATTCATCTCTAGCGCCACGGATAAATGCCACCTTTCTTCCAAACCATAAAAAAAGAGAGAAAAATAGAGTGGATGACAGAATGCGAAGAGGCATTTGGACAATTGAAAAAGTATCTCGCCCGTGCCCCACTATTGTCAACTCCTAGAGAGGATAATAAGTTGTATTTATATTTAGATGTCTCCAAATGGGCCACCAGTTCGGTATTGGTGAGAGAAGATAAATGAAATCAGTATCTAGTGTATTACACCAGTAAGGCCTTGGTAGATGCGGAAATTAGACACCCCGCAATGGAGAAATGGGCGCTGGCCTTGGTAACAGCGGCACGCAAGCTCAGGTCATACTTCCAAGCACACCCGATAATTGTGATGACCGATCAACCTCTTCAACAAACGCTCTTGAAACCGGATGCATCAGGTCGCTTAGTAAAGTGGTCTGTGGAGCTGAGTGAGTTCAACATAACCTACCGACCCCGAGGAGCTGTAAACGCATAAGCCTTAGCTGATTTTGTGGTGGACTGTACAGAGCCAGAGGAAGGGGCTCACGAGGAACAACCAACGGGAAAAAAAAAACCCGAAGGGGTATGGTTAATCATGGTCGATGGATCACGCAGTGAGTAAAGATCTGAAGCTAGAGTGGTGATACGAAGCCCAGAGGGGGCCGAGGTCTTTTATGCGGTGAAATTTGAGTTTCAGCTTACAAATAACCAGGCAGAGTACGAAGCCTTTATTACAGGGCTTAGGCTGGCATATGCATTACGAGCAGAAAGGGTAGAGATACTACAGATTCCCAGCTAGTCTGTAATCAGGTCAATGAGTACTTTCAAGCCAAAGGAGAAAAGATTGAGCTATATTTAAAGAAGGCAAAAAAGATGATTGGGCTCTTTAGGGGGGTTTATTTACGAGTTCGGTGCAGTACATACATCATGCGAAAGGGTAGAGATACAAGCAGATTCCCAGCTAGTCTGTAATCAGGTCAATGAGCACTTTCAAGCCAGAGGAGAAAAGATGAAGCTATATTTAAAGAAGGCAAAAAAGATGATTGGGCTCTTTAGGAGGGTTAAAATAAAGCAAATAGCCAGGATAGAGAATTACGGAGCAGATATGTTGGCCAGAATGGCTGCGACTGCAGGTCCAAAGTTACCCAAGTCAGTTCCGTTGGAAGTGAGAACTTCGTCGAGCATTGGGGAAGAAATATTAGTAATGAGGGTAGACATTGAAAGATCCTGGATGGATTCAATTCTCTCGTATATTCGTGATAGCATCTTGCCAGCAGATAAAAAGCAGGCAAGGAGGTTGAAATGTCGAGCAGCGAGGTACACATTACTTGATGGAATACTTTACCGCCGAGGGTTCACCCTACCCCTCCTACGATGCTTAGACGATGAGGAGGCTAATTATGTGTTAAAGGAAATACATGAAGGAATATGTGGCAATCACTTGGGAGCAAGGACTTTAGCTTTCAAAGCGCTTTGACAAAGGTATTTTTGGCTGACGATGCACTAAGATGCGAAGGAGATGACCAGAATTTGCAAAGCCTGCCAAAGTTTCTCAGATATCCCTACTCATCCTGCAGAAAAGCTAACCGCTATGTCATCCCCTTGCCTTTTGCCCAGTGGGGATCGACTGATCGTCCATTGCCCAAGGCGGTGAGGAGTCAACGCATGCAATTGTGGCTATAGATTATTTCACAAAGTGGGTGGAAGTGGAAGCCCTTAGCCAAATCACCGAGAAGAAAAAAACTGGTTTCATCTGGAGGAACATAATTTGTAGATACGGAATCTCCTACGCCGTCATAACAGATGTTGTGCAAATTTTATTGAACTCGCAAGCGCACGAATCTATTGTAGAATAGATTAATGGTGACGAGTGTCGATCCCACGAGGAGGTTGATTTTAATTATGTGCAGAATTAAATTTCTTAATTGGGTGGTTGGATTTGTGGTGAAATTAATTTAAATTGTGCTAGAAATTAAATTGGAATGGCAGGAATAACTTAAACGAAATCTATTGAAATGAAGTACTTGGGTATCCGGATCTGCATCAACATGCTCCATGGGCTAAATATTCCATATTAATACCAATTAAATCATGAAGGGGGATTCCACACCTCATGAACCACGCTCAAATAAATATGGTGCTAAGGTTTATCGTAAATAATAAGAACCTTGTACTAGTGTGGGCTTAACTGTAAGATTCAGACAAGACTATTATTATTTGTCGACGAAAAGTCAAAACAACCACAAATATTAGAGGGGAAGAGAAAGTAAATTTACCAAATTAAGCCCATGGAACATGTTGAGACTTCACCTTCAACCCAAGCTTAAAAGAAAATTAGCTACTCATTTTTGAACTAGGGGTAAAATGGGAATTTATTAAAATATATAGAAAATACAAGAAAGAGAAGGAATTACAAAAATCTAAGCTTAGAAATGAATTCAGGGATATCAAATTAGGGGGGGAAGCCCCCTTTTTATAGGTACATTGAGTGAATCATGACCATCGGATTAAAAATAGTTTAGACGCTCAGGATTGCGCCACGTCATCAGTCAACAGTCAACAGCCACTATTTAAACAGTAATACTATTTACACAGTTCACACGGTTTAACCACTATTTGCACAAGAAGTTTGCCTGAAGTCGATTTTGCAGTAAGCGGTTTTTGTACAAGAATACTATTTGTACAAGACAAGATCTGCACGTATGAACAAGATCCGTATACGTGAATGTGACATTTTTCCTTTATGCTCCTCCTTAGGTTTTCGACCGTCCCGAGTTCAAATGTGACGTCCGCTTTGTCTTCGATCACTGCTCATTGTGAAACCATTGTGATTCCCCTAAAATACATAAAATACCTAAATAAAATGCAACACACATAATTAAATAACAAAATACTTAAATAAATAAAAGTAGCAATGTTAGTGAGACTTGAAGTGTGAAATGACGATTTTCTCCTTTATAAATATACACTTTCTAACACTCAACAACAGACAATGGGAGACAATTTGACAACCACAATTTTAGAGAGTTTTGCCAAAACTTGGGCGTGGAGTTGAAGTTTTGTTCCCCGGCACATCCTCAGGCAACTGGGCAGGTAGATGCAGCCAACAAGGTTATAAAGAAACTCCTGAAAACCAGGTTGGGAGAGAATAAGGGAGCTTGGGTTGATGAACTACCAGGAGTACTATGGGCCTATCGGACAACCTACAAAACCGCCACGGAAGAAACTCTATTTACCTTAGCCTTCGGCCATGAGGTTGTAATCCCTGCTGAAATTGAGGTGGGAACACACCGGACAGAGTATTTCAATGAGGAGGAGAATGATGATTAGATGTGTATAAATCTAGATCTGCTAGAGGAGAGAAGAGAAAAAGCCTCGCGAAAGGTAGCTCAGTATCAACTGAGGATCATACGCTACTACAACCAAAATGTACACATAAGGCAATTTCGAGTTGGGGATTGGGTGTTTAGAAGGGTGAACCAGAACACAAAAGAGCCAAACCAAGGCATTTTTGGCCCGAATTGGGAAGGCCCGTATAGGGTGGTGCGAACAACTGGCCCAGGAGCTTATAAGTTAACCTACTCAGATGGACGAGAGGTAAAAAGATCATGGAACGCCGAACACTTAAAGAAATATTTCCAGTAAGCAGAGTACTTTATGAAATTTCTTTGCATTGAGTTTTTTCCATTAGATGTGTTCATGAGCTGCAGCATATACATGTGTTCAACCTGTTGTAACCCGCAAAAATTCAATAGAGATGAATTCAGTGCACATCTGTCTTGTTAGAACAAAATTTAAGTAAGGCAAAACGTTGCCTATTCCTGCTCAGTCGCTTAAAGGACAAGCGGGCAAATTCAATATTTTTCATTAAGGCAAAAGAGTTGTCTATTCCTGCTCGGTTGCCTCAAGGATTGACAGGAAAATTCAGCAAAATTCAGTAAGGTAAAAAGCTGTCTATTCCTGCTCGGTCGCTTAAAGGACCAGCGGGCTAATTCAATATTTTTTATTAAGGCAAAAGAGTTGCCTATCCTTGCTCGGTCGCCTAAAGGATCGGCAGGCAAATTTAGCAAAATTCAGTAAGGTAAAAAGTTACTTATTCCTGCTCGGTCGCTTAAAGGACTAGCAGGCAAATTCAATATTTTTCATTAAGGCAAAAGAGTTGCCTATTCCTGCTCAGTCGCCTAAAGGATCGGCAAGCAAATTCAGCAAAATTTCGTAAGGTAAAAAGTTGGCTATTTCTTCTCGGTCGCTTAAAGGACCAGCAGACAAATTCAATATTTTTCATTAAAGCAAAAGAGTCTCCTATTCCTGCTCGGTCGCCTAAAGGATCGGCATGCAAATTCAACAAATTTCAGTAAGGCAAAAGGTTGTCTACTCCTGCTCGATCGCCTAAAAGACCAGCAGGAAAATTCCATAAATCTTCTTAAGGCAAAAGAGTTGCCAATTCCTGCTCAATCAATTTGGAACGAACAGGCAAATTCTATAAGCTTTCTTAAGGCAAGGAGTTGCCTATTCCTACTCAATCGACCAAGAACGAATAAGTAAATTTGATGAATTCTACTAAGGTAAAGGATTACCTTTTTAACTCAGTCGCCTGAGGATGAGTAGGCGAAATAAATCATTTTACTAGGCAAAGGGGTTGCCTGCTCCTGCCTAGTTTCTTAAAGATAAGCGGGCACAATTCCCTAGTAACTAGCTAAAACAATCCACAAGCAAAATTATAGCGAGAAAACAACTAGAAAGCGGCACAGATTTATGAATATCCCAATGTTTACAAGATTACATAAATAAAAAAATTCATAGATTGTGAGGCTCAGCAGCTTCAATAGAAGGGGGATCTGCAATCTCAGACATAGAAAAACCAGAGACTTCCGGAGGAGCAGACGTCGACCCCTGACCTGATTCCAAAGCTCGATCCCCTGTTTCCTTCCCCGTCCCCCCGTTTGAAGGAGTCCTGTCCTGGTCCTGGTCCCCCTGATCCTTATCTCCCGAGCCTGCTCGGCCATATACTTTTGCACGCCTATCACTAGCTTACCCATGTCCAGCTTCGGATATTCTTTCTCGAGCACGAACATGATGCATTTATAACAAAAGGCGACCCTAGAATCATACTCCGCATCCAATCGATCGTCCACATTAGCAGATTTTTCCTTTAGCCCAGCTATCTGCTCCCTTAAGGACTTGATTTGTTCCTCGTAGGCCGTCTTCAAAGTGTCTCGCTCACTTTGGGTAGCCTGAAGATCAGATTTCAAGTTAGTTAGCTCGTTCTCGAGCTTAGAAGACTTGGACTCATCAATAGCAGTTTTCTCCTCCAAGTCCATAACCTGCCTGTGCAGATCGAGTATCCTTTTCTTAAAGCGATCAGCGGATTCAGCTTTTTCCTTCAGATCCTGAATCTCTGCATGTTGCCTTCTCTCGTGGCGCATGGACCTTTGCAGATAGCAGGAAACCAGAGTGGCAAGCTTAAAAGCGACCCTTTGGGTAGAGCCTCCCAGCTCGCCAGGGTTCATGCTCTCAACGTTTTTTATCAACTTGGGCCCCACTGACTTGACATAGTACTTTTGATATGAAGTCAGATGGTTACCCTGATCCTGAAGTGGAGTTGCCGAAGTCTGATCTTCAGATTAATTGCTAACCTTGGGACTTTTATCGCGATGCTTATCTCCGTCATTCTTCCGAGGTGGAGGAGGAGGCAGAGCAGGAACTGGAATTTTTGAAGGACCGGTAAGGCTTTTCTTCCGAGGAGTAGGGGCACTGCTGGAAACCAGTTCCCCGAGCACGTTTCCTCGACATTGCCATAAGAATCTTGTTGTCCATTCCAGTAGCTGCGTCAACTAAGCCCGACCCGACCAGATTTATTGCCGTCAAGAGCTCTTGACAAGTTGAGGGGTTCGCCAGAGCAGTTTTGACCGTGAGTAGTGGGTCATCGTCCAACCTTTCGACCAGGCCCCAAAAGTCTGAAAGCACAAACAAGGTTAAAAGAACAAATAAGTGACGACCAGAGACACAAAATGTAAAGAAGAATAAACGACCTAGGGTGACAAAACGCGTCGGAATGTGAATATCACCACCAAGCGAATGGATCGATGGGCACCAATTTTCGCCAGCAAAGAAGAATTTGTTCTTCCAATTTTTACACGAAGTGGGAAAGCCGGTGACGGGTTTTGTCATCGCAGAATTTGACATGAAGTAATACCAGCCTGTTTTTTTTAGACTGCTCCTCAACTGATACAAATGTTTTATCTCTGCAAGAGAAGGCTCCCAGAGCTTACACCTCTCCCACAATATAAAGAGGGGCGAGAGTACCCTCTATACGTTCGTGTGTAGTTGACCTGGAGCCAGGTGCATGCCACCCAGTATACTGGCAAAATAGGGTTGAAGGGGCAACCGAGCTCCTAACTTGAAACTCTCCAGATGAAGAATAACATAGCCCTTAGGAGGTTGGCTGGGAACATCACCTTTTCCGGGGATGGCAAGGATGACGTCCTCAGGGATATTATAAAGATTCCTCAGTTTGAGCAGGTCAGTGTGAGTGGTGGCACACTTGAGGTAGTTGATGGGGTAAGAATCTACCTCCTCCTTATGACCGAGGTTTCTTTTCTTAGAAGGTCTGCTTGATTCAGAAACACTCTCCTCATTACCACTACCTTTTTTAGGGGCATTAGCTCCCTCAGAACCGTGATTTTCGCCAGAACCTGAGGCTTACCCACCACGATTCTGTACAAGTTCACAATCAGAAGAAGGCAAAATGGCCTTCGGACGGGGATACTTAAAGATATCCCTACTATAAAAGGGACCTATATTACTGGAAGGATTTTGAGGGTCTATGGGTCTTAATAAAGTGGGGTATGAATCTATCTCTTTATCACTTTCATCTCTCTCAACTACAATCATCTTTCCTTTTCGTCTAAACATAATGGAATCTTAAGAAATAAACACAACAAAGCCAAGTATATGGGTACAAAGGAGCAATATGAAACCCGAACAATAACAACCAGAGAAGGGGTAAGGGCGATACCTGGAATAAATCGGAACTAGTGGTGTTGCCGTGACAGTAAGAGCACCAAACAAAAAGAAATCTCCAGCGTAGAGAATGCATTGATTCAGGGGAAGGACTTGGCTAATGGCAAAGTGAAGGCAAGTGAAACGTAATAACGCCTTTAAAATTAGGGATTGTAGACGAGAGAGAAAATAGATACGTTTAAGTTACATGGTTGTCGGTTCAATTGCCGCATATCGAGGACAGATAAGTCGCCATTTCAAATTTCGAACGCAGGTAGCGTGAAGTGCCACGCCATCGGCAATTAAGACGACTTGACGGGATGTCAGCTCACGAATGCCCATACCCAGGCTAGAAACCCCCTAGACAAAAGACATTACCTCGGATCCATCACAATAAAATAAGGCCCAGGAAAACGCTACCCGGAGGTGGCCAGATTCAAGTCTTAATTCCTAAACTTAACTCGTTTCACTAGTCAGACCAGAAACTGGGGGACTAGTGTTAAGTAATAAAAAGTACTAGCCAGACGCCTCCCCATTTCTAGCTCGGGGACGAGTCTCCTCAGCAGGATATAACGAGTAGATTCTTGGTAACGTATCTCCGTTTGCTACATTGACTGCTACAGTGAACTATTTACCAAAAATTACAGCTTTGCCCCAAAACTTTCTATAACGGTACTATGACCCAAAACGTTATAAAACTTTACATATAGGTCCAATTTTAAGATTTCCGAAATAATACTCGTTAATTTCAAACTTTCTAAAATTATGAAATTGTCCAAAATACTATAACACTTTTCAAATAAGTCCTTTTCCATAATTTCAAACAATACTTGTTGATTTTCAAGTTTTCAAAACACTTTCAATTAAACCACAAACTTGAAAAACAACCAATTTCATAAAATCATTTTTCCATTAAATATAAAACCTTTATAATGTGAAAATAATGATTTATTTAAAATGTATATAAAAAATAATTTAACCTTTTAAAAACTTAATCATTCTTAATCTTATTTGTTATCATCAAAATCAATAATATGAAAACATATATGTTAACAATCTCCCCTTTTTTTATGATGACAAATCTTTCATGTTTTTAAATAATGATTCAATAAATTACTCCCCCTACATGTAAGCTCCCTTTACAATTTGAGTTTAAAAGATTAATCATTCTTAATCTTATTTGTTATCATCAAAATCAATATTATGAAAACATATATGTTAACACTAATTAATTTCTCAGATAAAAATATTCAATTATCTTGTTGAACAAGAGAATTAATTAATGGAATCAATTATAAACCTGTTACAAGTTTGTATTTTTTCACCAGAGCATATTTATAGATTTTAGGTTATATATATATGTGTGTGTGTCTGTGTGTGTGTATTTGACAATTTTTGTAACACTCCAAAAATTACTCATGAAAACACAAGGGTAAAATTGGAATGAAACCTCACATCATTCATTCTTATTAATAAATCTCAAGATAGAAAATCATTATTCATACTCCACTAAATCCTTACATAAAATATCTGAAATAAAGTCTCCAAAAAAACAAGAGTCTCTAATCCAAAATAAAAATTCTAGCCAAATTTAATCTTTTAAGCAACTCCAAAAATCCACTAAGAAAATTCTCCATCTAAGAACCCAAGCCACATCTCTAATCAATCTATAAAATATTAGAGACGAGGGGTGAGCTATCTACTCGGTAAGTAAATCCATGCATAATGTTTGTCATTAAACCTTTAAACATTTTATAACAACATCTTCATTCAACATAAGGGGTGGATTAATGTAAAAGCATTAAAAACATTAAAACATTCATAAAAACATTAAAAACATAAACATTGGTAGCTCATACCTCGTAGTCATCATAATTCATCATTCAGGGTACTATACCCTGCATTGTTCCTTGTTCAGGGTACTATACCCCGCATTGTTCATAACATCCATGTGCACAAGATCATCATCATACCAGCAAGCTGACCATAGCATTACATAGCATCATAACATTTACATCGTATACATTACTACGCACTATGAGCCAAAACATTTTTTAATCCACCTTATATTCTTTCATAAATAACATTTAAAGTCTTCTAAAATATTTAAGAACTTTTCTTTGAACATTTAATTCTTTTAGAAAATTCTTTAAGAAAATATTTTGTTTGAGAAAACTAATTTCTTAAGAAAAATTCATTTTAAAATACATTTATATAAATTCATTTAAAAGTGTTTTTATTTTTCAAAATTCATTTAAATATTTTAGAAATCAGTTTTGTAAACATTTTCATTTAAACATAATTCTTATAGCTTAAATTACATTTATTATAAGGCATATCGTGCATGAATATACTTACCTCGATCCGTAGCAAATCAATTCAATACCTTGAGAAACAACCAACGAGCTCACCCACATCCTATAATCATCATAAAAATATTCTTATCAATATCATCTCTAACCTTAAACATAAACTCAATCTTCCTTAAATCATATGCATTTATATTAACTTAATACTTATACATATTCTAGATATATCCTATACTTATGAGTATCTTGCACATGCTGATTTTTTAATAACCTATACACATGTCAGAAAACCATGAAAATTTTACAGAGGCACTGTCAATATGATAGCATTGCATACAATATTTCACAAAAATCAGCACGAGTGAAAATTAAGTCAGAATATTGACTTTTCACCAACGTAACAAAATTGTCCAGCATTGACCAAAACAGACTTTTATCATTTAAAAAATTCATAAAATATTCTTCAGTACTCGAAATAATATGTTTCTTTTTTCTAATTACAGAAGACACATTCAGAAAGCATATAATTAAAAATCATACTTTTTGGATGCCTGAAACTATTTTAAAAACGTTTTATTTCCGCGAACATCTAATCTGTCCAGAAAATTCCAGATTTGAAAACAGAATTTCAAAAATTCACATCTTTTATTTTACCTGCCCAAAAATCACGATTCCAGTTTTCAAAGACAGAGGAAAGATTAAAATTTCATTATAAAATACTAACATGGCATGTAATATTCATAAATTAGCCCAACTGTTAAACGTTTCAGCTTCTGCAATTCTGGAAAACAGTTTCCAGATCTGCAGTAACCACAAGTTACAATTTTTAATAATTTAACCATAAAGAATAAAGCTACGAAATTAAACATGCAAGCATAGGAGACATAGATCTGTTGATATAAAAATCGCCATAAGTTTTTAAGATGTGTAACCTTACAGAAAAATTTTCAAAAGTGAGAACCGCTGCTGAAAATCGGAATTTTTCAGCACCAGTAACCCAACTTCGAAAAACCATAACAATTTGCATACTCAGGGGATTTTAACACAAAACCTATCAATGGAAACCTTAGGATGTCTAGTTTCCTTACATATAAACGTATTCACATGATCCTATATAGAGAAAATGGTTTCAAACAAGAAACAAAGACTGTTCATATCATCACAACATTACAAACACGCATATATTACCTAAATCATGCTACATGTAATTAAACGCAAACAAAAAAATAAATCCCATAAGTCAAAGAAATTTTTTAATATCTTAAGGCAAACACCAAGCAAAGAAGTTTTAAAATTTCCTTTTTCTTCTCCAAAGGCTTATGCTTCTTTCTTCTCTTTTTCTAGGGTTTATAATAACGTAGAAAATAAAAGACGGCTTCCTCTTAAAAAGATGGTTTCATCTTAAATACTTGGTAATTAATAAATATTTTTTAAAAAATAAAAAGTAAGAAACATGAGTTTTTTTTTAAGAAAATTTTTTTTAAATAAAAACTAACAACTTACGTAACTTATTTAAAACAATTTGATAAATTTCACCTACACACAAACATTCAATAATAACTATCCTACTCAATCTAAATAAGGGTAAAAGAGGAAAAATAAATAAATAAATAATAATAAAAAGTGGGGGTTACAATTTTATAATTTTTACATTTTATTTAAACAAATTAAACTTGAAAATAAGGGCTTTAAATTTTTAAACGGGGGGACGAAAAGAAAAAGTTGTGCGTATTTGGGATTTATTGCATAAAACATAAAATAAAATACATGCACATTTAAATATTAAACATAAGACAAAAATTATAAAACATGAATTAAATTTTGGTGATTTTGTGGACGTTCGTTTTATTTTATATCTCATAATATTTATAGTAAAACAGTTTTGTTTCATTTTTACTTTATTTCTATTTTTCATTATTAATACTATTTTTAAAAAAATTATATAATTCATAATTTTTTATGTTAATTTAATTTAAATTAAAAGCGCAACTGTTAACTTAATTTAAATTAAAAGCGCAACTAAAATTGAGCAACCTGTTGGTAGTATTTGTTTCCTGTGTAATAATTGTATTTAGTATAAGTTTGGCAATTCTAGTGTAAAATGTTTTATGTATTCATGTGTGGAATAAAATATCAGCAACTGGTATGGAGTCTATTTTATTTTATTTGTAAGACCTGTTTATCTTTCAAAATTAATTTAGTGACATACTTTAAATGAGTCAGGATCCACTTGTGTATTTGGAAGAAAAGTTTTTATCTTTTGTTGTTGTCACTTTATGTCTGACTCGGTTACAAGAGTTTTGCGACTTTATCCTCGGGAAAAAAATAAGGTTGCCAATCTAGCATTTCCTTTCTAAAATAAGGTTCATTCGGCGGGTATACGTTGACACAACTTAAAATATTTGACTTACTCTCAAGTATAAGAGTGTCTAATTATAATATAACTCGGTGAATTCGAGGTCGATCCACAGAGAAATGGTTTAATTTATTTATTTAAATTTATCTATAAAAATAAAAATAAAATTTAAAAACACACAATTTAATTTGAGGAAAACTATGAAGTTGAATTAGTTAGGGTTATGGATCCACTCTTAGTAATAAATACAATTTAACAAATTCTTTTTATTTTTGTTTTATTTCCCAAAAGATTAATTTTATTATTTAAAATTATTTTTCCATTTATTTTATTATGGATTAAGAATTTAATGTGCCAAAACTTAATTTGTCTACACTAAATCAAAATACCATTTTACCATATTTTATATTAAGATATTAAGAATTCATTGTGCCAAATTCCTATTTTTGTCTACAATAAATCAAAATTTCAAAATATAAAATATGGATAAAATTAAATAGAAAACAACTTAATTTATAAAATTAAAAATTGAATTTGATTAAACCATATTTTTTTACTAAGAGTTTCACCTTCCCCTAACTATGAATACTTAGCTAAATATTTTTGAAATAAAAGAAATGATTCAAATTGAAAAACACATAATTAAAATAGAAATTGAAAATTGAAATAAACTTAATTTTATTGATTGAAAATATATTACAAAGAGAGATGAGAATAAGAATTTGGGGGAAAAGAAGAGAAGAGAAGGTGCAAAGAGATGTGTTCACCACCCTTCTCTATTTATACTAATACATGGTAAATCCACACCACACAAATAAAAAAATATAGTTAAATCTTAACCTTACATTTGTCCCACTAATAATCTCACTAATAAAACATAATCCTAACTTATCCACTCAAGCATATCCAACACATTCCACTAAAAAAATATCATACCTAACAAGATAAAAACTTATGATTTTACAATTACCATATTTACCGTGGTAAAAACGTAAAAATTTACAACAAAAGTCTTGGATTCTCCTTGACAATGACATAATTTCTCAGACTTCCAGAATCAAAATTTGATACCCGTACATTTGTTTAGAGCCTCCAATTGCATGAAATTATTATTTTTACCTAATAAACACAAAAAAATATACAAAATCAAATACTTAGAAAAATAATTACAAATTCATAATATGTTACACAATTACAAATATAAATTACATTAATAACACAAAATAACATTTTTACTTCATAACAAACATACAATTTTTAATATTAATCATACGTTATTTGTGGAGATGTAATAATTTGGTCACCGTTAAGTCTCAACAGTTGCTGAGTAGGTTCTGTATATAAATATACTATTTTGGGGTGCGTAATTTTCCTTTTATAGTTCTTCACTAGATAGGAACGAAGAGATAACTGGGTGCTTTGTCATTGCTGATAATCGGCCTCAGGGCCTAATTTACACCATCTTGTAGATCAGGGTCAGAGTTCGGATTCTGCTTTAGCTCTTTCTACAAAGCCTCGTCTAATGTGCCCTGCGGTTGTTAATGAGACTCATTCTGCCTCTATTCCTTCTGGAGATTGCCGTACAAAAGAAGTTTGTCGGGGATCTACTATGCTGTTTGTATTGTATTGTGCTGCGGGCCCCATAACACAGCTCCAGCAATGACAAATCGCCACTCGAAATGCTAACTGAACATATTATCAGCAAGAACCCTGTTTAGTGTTTTATTAGCTTTGTTTCGTCTGTCATTAACATGCGCTTATTACTTTTTATTTCAATTGTCAGGATGGGAAGACTGATACTGATTCCCTCTACAGTGGGTTTAAAGACAACCTGCGGTTAATATGGGATCATTTCTTGGTTGATGTTTGCATTTGGGTGAATCCAGTACTTGCTGCGGTGGAAAGATGTAAATAGGATGATGTTTGTGTCAAATGGTTTTTTGCTAATTATGTGTGGACTCGTATCAAATCTTTGCTCGAGTAATTCTCATTCTGGACTTCAAATTTTGTCCAGTTTCTGCCTCATTTTTTCTCTTGTGTTTTACTTTTTCATGTGTGAATAACTATCAACAGCTAGTACAAAATAAAATTTGATTTTATTTGTAAGACTAAGACCTGTCTTTCAAAATTAATGACGTACTTGAGTCACTTGGATCGCCTTGCAAATCTATTTTGAAAAAAAGTTTTCACCCCAACTTGAATCAGTAATGGATTACAATTCTTTCCTTTTTTTTTTTTCCCCTCTTTTAGTCTCTCTTTATTTTTTAAATTTGGATAAAAATTTAATTGAACAGTAAATAAAATAAAAGAAACTGGTTTAATTATTAATATCTGAATTTAAAATTTAATTTTGATTCTTTTTTTTTAATGATAGTGATCGTTTAGTCAATAAGGAGCGATTAAGAGTTTTTTTTTTTTAAAAAAGATTCTTATCTGTCAGTAATATGGTAATTTATAGAAAGGTCCCTGATGATGGCCGGTTAAAATTTAATTAAATTAGTAAATTAGAGAATTAGTTAAATTTTTCGCATATTACGTTAAACTGGAGTTTCCTTGCGAGCAAAGGAGATGCCTTTTAAAAAGCAAGAAAAGAAAACTCAAAAAGCATGCTTCAAAACTTGTGCAAGAAGGAGATATATTGATACATGCTGACTTTCTTTTTCTTTGTGTACATATACACACACGTCCGATGATCAGCTGAACCAACAGCCAACACTAGCAAGCAGTTTTAAAATTTTTGGTTAGTATTGTTGTTTATATCTTATGATTTTTTGTTCAATTTATCATATTTTCACCACAGCTTTGTTTCGGGGTACTAGTCATGTGAATTTCTTTGATGATTTTGGTGGGTTCTTTTTAGCTTTTGTTTCACTGTTTCCACTGGTTAGCTTAGCTACTGTCTACTGAGATAAAATCATTTGCTAGAATAACTTAATCTTTTGCTATTTTGTTATATTCATTTTATGCAGAATTAATTCATTGTATCAAATGTTATAATCTTTAACTTTTTTGCCTTTTTCCAAATTTCTTTTATTGTAGAGAATGTTTGTTTTAGATCTGATCTTGGGTTACTGAAACGTTTCATTCATTTTTCCCAAGCACTTTGGTTGCTAGTTATCGGGCAGTACTGCGATAGTGATTTCAATTTAAAAAATTCTGTAAATACTTATTATTCTTGGTGTCGTTTAAGGTAGTGTGAAGTTAATATTATCACAATGGCTTACATTCCACCACATTTGAGGCGTCCGAAGGACCCCGAGAGGCCATCTCCAGTTCCGGAGATGCTTGAGCCTATATTCAACAGAAAAATAAGTTTGGTATCATCCAAGCTTGACGCAGCCGCATATTCAAATTACATCGAGTATGCAGACCATGCCGTACACAGATCGTTTTTCTGTGGCTCGGATAATAATAACAGCATTTCTTCTGACCATTTCGAGGAGTTTCCAGAGGAGCCTGATGAGCATAAAAGATCAGTGACCATTAATCAGGCCAGAGGTTAGTCGTCGGCATTTTTAGTTTTATGTTAGATAGGTTATACTTTTGTTCTTGATTTATGTAGGGGGTGTTAACTTTAGTTATGTTGACATTTGGATTTTTGGTTGGTAGATAATGACAAAACGTGTGCGAATACATCAAGAAGCCCATGGGAATCGATAGCGGAAAATGTATGGCCAGATGTATTGAGTGCTTGTAACAGTGTCAAGAACGAAATGGAGGGAAAGCTAAAAATGTGTGCTAGATTTGGCAATATTCTTTTCGATGAGTATGTGATCTGGTTCCATTGCTGTTACAGCTTGAATGTTTTGAGTTAGTTCATTCCTTTCCTTTCTTTTGACTTTGAAATAAAGGCAACGAAAATGCATATTCATACTTAAATCTGACAGAAGTCTTGTGGTCATATAAGTACTGGCAGCTAAAATTACGAACTTTACCACTAACCCTAGCGCCATCAACGGATGACTGTAAATCGGATCTCCAAACCAGGGACACAAGTTAACATTGCTTGTAAAAGCCAGAGAGGAAAAGATTTATTAAAAAATAAATAAAACGAAAAAAGAAAATGTCTAGATCAATGATTTATAGTGCATTCACTTCTTTCAGACTTCTCATGGAAGCTCCCAAGGCATCTAGAATTTGGCTTTGGCTATAGTAGTTGCTGCTGAAAACAAATGCATCCATTGTCTAGTATTGCTACATTCCTGGGCCAGGAAACAAATCCATCTGTTGCCATGGCTAAGTTTAATTGTTTGATATTTCATTGGGACAACGAACTATACCTTTGCTTGGCCTATTTCTTACAATAAAAGTGCTGCTATATGTATCCCATATTTCCATGCTTCTATCACACCTTTGAAACCTCAATTAGTTTTCTTATCAAAAGTGGCTCAAAGAAATAATTATTATATCATTCATCTTGATGCAGGAATGATTTACTGAGCTTAGAAAGTGCAACCGAACGTCAAGTTGCTGAAACGGTTTTGAAGCCACTGAGGAGATGCTTTAACACACATGTCCCTGCTGCATACATGGAAAAAATTGTACATGAAGTTGTGCCAAAAATTGGGGTTGATTTTGTAGAGTACAAGGATATATACAATGTAAAGGTAGTGCTTCTGCTAACCATTCACGATCAAGTTTCTTTTATCTCTCACTTAATTAGCCACTAATTGTGTTCCCCCTTCTTGTCTAGTTGTATGACGGCACACGACAAATTACATGTAAGTGTACTGTTAACGAAGATCAAAAGCTTGAGCTCTACAAGGCAAGTTTTCTGCATTTTATGGACAATGGGCCGAATCTTGTGTGTTTTGCCTCTATTTTAAGGAGACTTTCTGCTGGTTTAAACATTGCAACAAGACTTCTGATGTATTGAATTGAATAGTTGAGGGTTTGAATGCAATCTTTCCAGTGTGATTATAAAGGAGGTACCAAATAAATGCCATAAACATTAAGAATGAGATGAAACCATTATGCCTCACTAAGACCTTTTAGAAGTCTCTGCAGGAATAATCTCAATTTTGAGGAAAATAATTTAAAATGAAGAAGAAAATTCTCAATGAGTAAGAATATATTCTGATTGAGGAAGAGGCTTGTAAATTCGATAAGGAAAGAACTAGTTAATATTATAAACCAATTAAAAATTGATTTAAGTTAGCAGCTACCTAATAATTGAATGTCTAAACCAATAAACTATGTATTGCATTACAGTTGCGAATATAAAATTACAAAAATACTGTTGATTATGGACCTAACTGAATATGCCAATCTTTCGGAGTTCCTATCAGCATCATGGAATTTAGATTTCAGTAATCTTTTCTATTTGAGTATGATGACATCCAGAAGACCGGAACTATCAAGTATCTGATGGTAGTCAATTTTTATTTTTTTCAATTATTTATTGTTGTTTTTGTGCAGAGTCTCATCTTGAATATGAACATTTTTCTTGTAGGTCGTACTAAACCAAGTTCGTCACATGGTAGCTGATATATTCTGTTTTGAGGAAAATCTAGACCTGAGGTTGGCACTATATACAAGGAGTACCTTATCTGCTCTCCCTGTAAGTTAATGTGCTAGTTTGCGCTTGTTTTACTAGACGTTTAAGTTACCCCTTCATTTTTTACTCTTTTTATTTTATATGGTTATTGCTCATTAGAATCCTCATCATTATAGATGCTGAGGAATAAAAATTCAAGACCAGGAAAAATGAGGAAATCTTAAACTTATAGCTGTGTTTTCATCATCAAAAGTATACTTTCGAAGGGTTGAGAAAAACAAATACATGACAAGCTTAAAACGGTTAAACTTAGTTAGAAAAGAGTTCCAGTCAGATGCCACATAATCGTGTGAAGCTGTCAACCAATAACCTTGGACACAAAGCAAGAATCTGTATTCAGGGAAGGAGATCAACAAGATTGTAAATATGAGAAGAATGATCTCATGAAAATATTGTATAATTAAATGATGATTCTTGCCGTGTAAACACTTACCATGTGAAGCATCAAGCCCTGCATATAAATACTAGAACTCTGTACAAAGAATACAACGGAAATAAAAAAGCTATTCCTTTCGAATTATTTAACTTGGTATCAGAGCAGGTAAGTCGATATAATGGCTTCATCTAGTTCTGTTAATACCACCAATTCCGCTGCCCATACAATACCACAGACCAATCCCAACACCTTCAATTTCACCATCCCAATCAAGCTAGATAGACAAAATTACCTGATGTGGAAATCTCAAGTCCTGCCCTCAATCCGTGGCAACGAACTTGAAGGCTTCATAAACGGCACAAAACCTTGCCCAAGCAAATTTCTGGTAGTTGCTGCAGATGACCAAACTGCAGAAACAATTGTAAATCCAGAATATGCACTTTGGAGGAAACAGGACCAACTTCTTCTTAGTTGGCTACTATCCTCAATGAGTGAAAGTGTCTTAAGTTCACCATCGCTGCATCACTTCCTATGAAGTTTGGGATGCACCGAAAGACTTTTCTCCTCTCACCAAAAGCTAGGATCCTACAACTTGTGATGCGCTCAAACCCGTAAAAGGGTCTATGATCATAGTGACTTTTATTCCAAAATGAAAACTTTCACGACAATCTCACCGCCTCAGAAATCCCATCACGTAAGAAGATTTAGTTCTCTATATTCTTGCAGACCGGGATCGTAATACGACCGTAGTGGTTAATATAACAAAGAAGATCGACACACTACCTCTTCAGGAAGTGTATTCACTTCTCCTGAACCATGAAAGCAGACTTGATCAGCTGCATACTGCTGCCAACATAGTCTCTGATGGGAACATATCGGCAAACTATGCTCAATCTACTCAAAACCAAAGAAAATACACTAGTGGAAGAGGAAACAATAAGAGGCAAGAGGCAGAGCAAAACACCACAAACATCCGGCAGAGGAAAATCAAAGCCAACTTGCCAAATTTGTGAAAGGTAGACATCATGCTTGATTGTCGGCATCGCTTTAAAGAAGATTACGAGCCACAAAGCAATGAGAAAACCAGAGTCAAGCCACGCCTTTAATGTTGCAAAGATCGATTCAGAAAATGATCAAGGTTGGTACCTGGATAGTGGTGCTACAAACCATGTCACATATCAGATTGAAAACCTTGAAACGAAATTTGAATACAAGGGAGGTGACAAACTTATGGTTGGTAATGGTCATAAATTAAAAATAAATTATATTGGCAGATCCTCATTACTTGTCCCATATCAAAAGCCAATTATTTTAAAAGATGTTTTGCATGTCCCTCATATTACAAAAAATCTCCTTAGCATCTCTAAATTATTATCTGACAATGACTTATCTGTTGTCTTCAAGAAAAATACTTGCCTTATACAGGACAAGATGAGGAAGAAAGTCTTGCTTCAAGGAACGGCTGATGGAGGATTGTATCTGCTGAGAACATCCTGCAAGACACCTGAATCCAGAGTCAAAAGTTCCCCTGCAACTTCTCTTTTTGCTGCTTTAAATAAACCTGTGTCATCACACAGCGAGTCAAAGTCCTCTAAGAGTCAAAGTCTAGAATCAACTTGTAATGGAGTCAATAAAATAGATACATTACATCGAAGATTTGGTCACCCTAGTGTTCAAACATTGAATGACATATTGATATCATGTGATGTATCTAGTAACGTCAATAAAACTTTTGTTCCTCAATTTTGTGCAGCATGCCAATATGGAAAAAGTCATAGACTAAGCCATACAAATTCTGCAACAAAAACAAAAGAACCACTAGAATTATTGCATCTAGACCTCGGGGGACCAAAGACCAATAACCTCTGGAAACAACTATAGGTACTACCTAAGCATTGTAGATGACTATTCCAGATTTACATGGATTTATCCATTGGCTGCTAAATCAGAAACTTTTTCCACCTTCCAAGTGTTCAAGAAAATGATCGAAACACAACTTGAGAAGAAAATCAAAACCCTACAAACAGATTGGGGGGGTGAATTTAGATCATTCGTATCATTTCTCAAAGAAAATGGAATTTTATTTAGGCATTCATGTCCTCACTCTCATCACCAAAATGGAAGGGTAGAAAGAAAACATAGGCATATAGTAGAAATCGGCCTAACCTTACTAGCACAAGCTTCAATACCTACAAAGTATTGGTGGCAAGCCTTTGAAACAGCCACATTCTTAATAAATAGGATGCCGACATCAGTACTCCATCGGAAATCCCCATTTGAGTTAATCTATCATCAAAAGCCTGACTACAAGTTCATGAAAGTTTTTGGTTGTGCATGCTTTCCCTACTTAAGGCCATACAACTCACATAAATTAGATTTTCGCACTGCTAAATGCGTTTTTATAGGGTATAGCTCTCAACACAAAGGATACATGTGCTTACACAGTAGCGGGAGAGTTTATATAGCAATAGATGTGGTCTTTAATGAGTCTGAATTTCCATTTCAAAATGACAAAGCATTTCAACCTACTGTAAGTGAGACAAATACAGCCATGTGTCCATATTATACACAAATCCCAATAGCCCATGTGTTTCTATCAGATGTACCTCACCAGATCTACACACCAAGAAATGCTCAAGCAAGCTCCAACCTACATTGTCCAGACCATGAGCAACACATCATTTCTCACAACCAAGAGACCAACACTACAGAACCTGAAACACCAGAACAAACCATGACAAACCTGTAAACAACACCGTAAAAATACCCAAAACACTGCAACTACAGAGTCAAAAAGTCAGCCACAAACACTCCTCCCTAGACACCCTATGATCACAAGAGCCAAGTCTGGGAGATATAAACCCAAAATATACACAACAAAGAGATGCGCAAGAGAGATAATTGACACTCCAAAGAAGTGTAAGAGGCATTGGAAAACAAAAATGGGAGACGACCATGAGGGAAGAGTTTGAAGCACTTCAGAAAAATAGAACCTGGGAATTGGTTCCACCCTCTCGGGATCAGAAGGTAGTAGGAAATAAATGGGTTTACAAGGTGAAGTATAATCCAGATGGCACTGTGGCAAGGTATAAAGCGAGACTTGTGGCCAAAGGGTTTCATCAAACAGCGGGCATCGATTTTAACGAAACCTTCAGTCCAGTGGCCAAATCACCAACCATCAGAATTGTATTAAACCTAGCTGTTATGAACAACTGGGATATCAAACAAGTGGATGTGAACAATGCATTCTTGCATGGAGAACTATGTGAAGAAGTTTTTATGAGTCAACCGAAAGGCTTCGAGGACAAAAGAAAGCAACAATATATTTGCAAGTTAAAGAAGGCACTTTATGGCCTTAAACAGGCTCCAAGGGCCTGGTATAATAAGCTCAGTTCAGCCCTTAAAGACTGGGGGTTTAAAAACTCAATATCAGACACCTCACTATTTTTTATGAAGAAAGATGAAGACATAGTGCTGCTACTTGTGTACGTAGATGACATACTACTCACAGGAAGTAATAGTAAGATTATTGATGATGTGGTTCAGAAGCTGAATAAAAGCTTCTCTCTGAAGGATCTTGGCTCGCTGCAATACTTCTTGGGAATTGAAGTGGAAAGGACCACTGAGGGAATGCATCTATCACAAAGGAAATACATCACTGACCTCCTAAAACGAACAGGAATGGAAAATTGCAAAAGCCTACCGACACCAATGAGCATAAGTACTAAGTTGAGAAAGGAAGAAGGGGAAGCCTTCAGTGACAATACCTTGTACAGGAGTGTAATTGGAGGCCTACAATATGCTACCTTAACAAGGCCTGAAATTACATATGCAGTGAACACGCTGAGCCAATATTTAGAAGCACCTAAACAGTCGCACTGGCAGGGGTGTAAGAGAATTCTCAGATACTTAAAAGGAACCTTGAATTATGGCCTACATCTCACACCACAAGGAAAACCAGGACTGATGTGTTTTACTGATGCAAATTGGGCAAGTGATCAAGATGACAGACGGTCTGTTGGTGGTTATTGCACCTTCCTTGGTGACAATCTAGTCTCATGGAGATCGAAAAAACAGAAGGTGGTGGCACGCTCTAGCACTGAATCGGAATATAGGTCCCTTGCCGATACAAGTGCAGAAGTCACGTGGATATGTTCTTTACTAGAGAACTTGAATGAAGCCAAAACAAAGACCAAGAATCCGTGACAACACAAGTGCAGATCCTCGCCAAAGAATCCAAAGATTTCATGCCCAAACTAAACACATCGAAATTGATGCACACTTCGTCAGAGAAAAAATTGCAAATGGTGAACAAGAAGTGAGATATGTACCGACTGAGGAACAAGTGGCAGATATTTTGACAAAACCCCTGAGCTGTGATCGTTTCAGATTTTTAAGAGACAAGCTTAAAGTCTCAAACAGCTTAAGCTCAAGGGGAGTTAGAAAGAGTTCGATGCCACATAATCGTGTGAAGCTGTCAACCAATAACCTTGGACACAAAGCAAGAATCTGTATTCAGGGAAGGAGATCAACAAGATTGTAAATATGAGAAGAATGATCTCATGAAAATATTGTATAATTAAATGATGATTCTTGCCGTGTAAACACTTACCATGTGAAGCATCAAGCCCTGCATATAAATACTAGAACTCTGTACAAAGAATACAACGGAAATAAAAAAGCTATTCCTTTCGAATTATTTAACTAACTTTAGTCATGCATTGCCCTTTCCTTGAAATCACAAACCTTACATATGTTAAAAATAAAATAATAAATAAATCATTAGATTTTCAAAATTAGTTACCATCAATTAGAATTAAAACAAAAGTTAAATGTAGTGTTTTTCTTGTTGTTGGGGTGCGCGTGTGTGTTCTCAATCTGTTGTGAGGAATGTACATTTTTATTTTATATTGCTCAAAACAATCTTGAGTTATAAGCCAAAAATGTGTATTTGCCGCATCTGATATTTTCTATGTAGGCCTAGCAAATGAATTCCATGATGAAACTGAAATTGTAAAATTTGCAGGATGATGAAATGAACAACATTAGAATTCTGATTAATTCAGCCATCCCAGATCCGAAGGTAAAGGGTGGGTTAAGATGGCCCATGGGCAAGTCATATTCCGGGAATTACACAGTTTTTGGGGTTTGGCACCATGAAATTAAATCATATAAAAGCCCATCACTAAAGCTCAAGGTAATAAATGTTGATCGATTTTTTTTCAAGTCTGCAACTGGGATAGCTACAATCGAGATTAATCTAAAGTTCAGAAGATTAGTTTTGGAGATTCAGGTATTTGCTGCTTTTTGCTTTAACTTTATCACATGACCTACTATCTTTGTGTATGATTATATAGAGCTTGAAATTCTTGCTGTTACATCATAAGGTTAATGCATATATCTTCACACATTTCTTATTGAAGTTTTATTTTGAGCCGTAATTATAATTTTCAATTTTTACTATTCGATGGGTATTTTCTTGTGGATTGCTTCCCCCCCCCCCCCCCCCAAAAAAAAGTTTGAACGAGAGTATTTTTAACAGTGAAATAGCAAGATTCTAATGTATAATCTTCATGAACTCGTTTTAGTTGTTATACAGTTGTCCCTCTTTGTTAGTTTATCTATTCTGTCGTAAGTAACAAATGACTTTTTAGCTATTCCCTAAATTGGAGTAAATGTGATTTCAAAACTGAGCTTCCAGCCTATGACTTAGAAGTCTTATGTGTGTGTCTTGCACTTTGGTTTTACAATCACCATTGGAATAGTAGCTAGAGTTTGTTAATTGCTTCAATCCCAGGAGTAGTGTTTTGAAACATAAATATGTTTCATGATTGTTATTGCTCACTATTTCCTACGGCTTTGTCCCCTGCTCATACAAAATTAGTGATGTATTTGATATCTTTCATCTTTCATTAACATGTTCATATTACTTTTCTCCTTTAATCGTCAGGACGGGGAGATTGATACTGATTCCAACTACAATGGGTTTAAAGACAAGTTGAGGTTAATATGGGACCATTTCTTGTCATGGGAAGATTGATACTGATTCCATCTACAGTGGGTTTTAAAGAAAAGTTGAGGCTAATGTGGGATGGTTTCTTCTCATGCGAGCAACTTTTGACATCAACAGCTCTCCTTCTTCTTCATTCGTATTTGCATGCGTGTGCATCATGTACTTATTGCTATTGAAAGATGCAAATGCAAGAATGAGATCACGTTCTTATCGAATGGATAAATGTTTTTGCTAAAATGTAGAGACTTGTATAAGCCGTTCCTTGAGTTCCTTAATTCTCATTCTGGCCCAGTTTTTACCTCAATTTTTTCCCGTATAATAGTTGTATTTGGTATAAGTTCGGCAGTTCCTGTGTAGAGCGTTTTATATTTTCCATGTGTGGAATGTATAATAACACCTTGTAACTATAGAGTTTGATTTTATTTCTAAGACGCGCCTTTCAAAATTTATCTGGTGACATACTTGAATCACCTGGGATCCACTGGCAAATGTGTATTGAAGAAAATTTTTCTCCCTGCATCTTAAATAATCACACCCACTAATAATATGGTAATTTATTAAAATGTCCTTGATGTCTGGTTAAAATTTATATTTAAATTAGTAAACTCATCTAAAATGGTCTCACTTTTTATTTTATTTTGAAAATGTATTTTTAAAGATTCAATTTTTTTTTTTAACTTTTACTTTTAAACTGTTGGTTAGAAGGCAAACAATTCACATTAAAGTGGAGTCTCCTTGGGACTAAAGGTGATGCCTTTCCCAATGCAAGAAAAGAAAACTCAAAAGCCCACTTCAAAACTTGCGCAAGAAGGAGATGTAATTGACATATGTAGACATGCTGTCTTTATTTATTTTTTTTTTTTTTGTTGGTTCCTCATTACAGACATATAACTCTGCAAACAGCTAAGCGCTTAAGCCAAACAGCAAACACTAGGAAGCAATTTTAAAATTTTTGGTTAGTATTTTTCTTTATTTATTCTAAATTTTTGCTCAATTTATTATATTTTCGCTTCAATTTGTTTCAGGTACTCGCTATGTGCATTTCTTTGATGATTTTGGTGGGTTCTTTTCAGCTCACATTTTCCTGTTTCCACCGGTTAGTTTAGCTACTGTCTACTCAGATAAAATTATTTGCTTCAATAACTTAATCTTTGCTATTTTATTATGTCATTTTGTATAGAGTTAATTCATTGTGTCAAACGTTATCATAAATGATGCATGAGTAATTTCATTTAGTTTTCTTTCCTTCTTTCATAATTGTAGGATATCGTTTACTGTTCTCTGTCTAGAGAATCTTTGTTTTAATTTTGATCTTGGGTTACTGAAATATTTCATTGATTTTTCATAAGTATTTTTGTTTCTTGTATATCGGGCACTACTCCAATACTGATTTCATTTCACAAAATTCTGTAAGTACTTACTATTCTTAGTGTGTTTACGGCAGCGTGAAGTTAATATTATCGTAATGGCTTACATTCCACCACATAAGCGGCGTTCGAAGGGCCCCCAGAGGTCAACTCCATTTCCGGAGATGCGTGCGTCTGAATTCAACAGAAAATTAAACTTGGGATCACACAAGCATAATGCAGGCACGAAAGTAAATTAGGTTGAGTATGCAGACCATGCCGTACACAGATGGTTTGTTTGTGGCTTGGATAATGATAATAGCTTTCCTTCTTCTGTCCATTGTAAGGAGTTTCCAGAGGAGCCTGCTGAGCATAAAAGAGGAGCAAAGCCCTTAGTTTTAGTGCCCAATAATCTGGCTAATGGTTAGTGGTCTGCCTTGTTAATTTATCTTAACATGTTCTACTTTCGTTCTTGATTTATGTCTGGTGTTAACTTTAGTTATGTTAACATTTCACTTTTTGGTTGGTAGATAATGATGAAGTGAGTGGGAATATATCAGGAAGCCCATGGGAATTGGTAGCAGAAAATGTATGGCCAGAAATATTGAGTGCTTGTAAGATTATCAAGAACGAAATGGTGGAAAAGCCAACATTGGCTGCTAGTTTTGGATATCTTCTTTTCAATAAGTATGTGATCTGGTTCCATTGCTGTTACAGCTTGAATGTTTTGTGTTAGATCATTCCTTTCCTTTCTTTTGACTTTGAAACTAAAGCAACGAAAATGCATATTCAGACTAAACTCTGACAGAAACCTTGTGGTCATACAAGTAATGGCAACTAAAATTATGTGCTTTTCCATTGACGGTAGCCCCATCAATAGCTGACTATAAATTGGATCTCCAAACCAGGAACACAAGTTAACATTGCTTGTAGAAGCCAAAGAGGAAAATATTTATAAAAAAGAAAAAAAAAGGAAAAAGAAAATGAGAAGTTCAATGATTTCTAGTGCGTGCACTTCCTTCAGAATTGTCGTATCTCATTGAAACTTCCCATGGCCTCAAGAATTTGGCTTTGGCTTTGCATAGGCACATTTCAGTAGTCGCTGCAAGAAATTCATCCATTGTCTTAGTACTGCTGTATTTCTGAAGCGAGAAATAAATCAATCTGTTACCATGGCCAAGCCCTGTTGTTTGATATTTCATTGGGACAAGTAACTATACCACCGCTTGGCCTATTTTTTCACAATAAAAATGATGCTCTATGTATCAAATATTTTCGTTCTTCTATCTCATCATTGAAAAGTGCCTCAAGGAAATAATTATTGGATCATTCATCTTAATGCAGATATAATTTACTGAGCTTAGAAAGTGCAAGAGAAGGTCAGGTTGCTGAAACTGCTTTGAGGTCAGTGAGGAGACTTTTACAGAGGTGTCCATGCTACATACATGGAGAAATTGTAAATGAAATCGTGCCAAAAATTGGGGTTGATTTTGTAGAGTACAAGGATATATACCGCATCAAGGTAGTTCTGCTAAACAATACAGTATTCATGACCAAGTTTTTTTATCTATCACTTAATTAGCCAATGATTCCCCCACACCCCCTTGTGTAGTTGTCTGACAGCACACAGGAAATTACTTGCAAATGTACTGTTAAAGAGGATAAAAAGCTTGATCTCTATAAGGCAAGTTTTCTGCTACTGGCTAACTATTATTTACAGACAATGAGCCATATCTTGTTTGTGCATGTTGCTTGTAGTTTAAGAAGACTTGCTAGTTCAGACATTGGAACAAGACTTCTGATATTATGAAGGAGCTATTGAAATAAAAGCAATGAAGATTAGGAAAGAGACGAAAAACTTTGTGTCTCAACAAGACCATTTAGAAGTCCCTCCAGGAATATTCTCGATAGAAAGGAAAAGAAATTAAATTGAACAAGAAGATGAAAGTTCTCAAGAAGTAAAACAATATAGTAACTAATACAAACCAAGCTTGTTAATTCAACAGGGAAAGATCTAGTAACTGATATAAGCCAATTAAAATGTTAACTCGTCATTGAATGTCTAAACCAACAAACTGTACATGTACCAAATTGAATATGCCAATCTTTAGGAATTCCTTTCAGCATAATGGCATTTAGATCTCAATAGTCTTTTTCTTTTGACCAGAATTTTAAAGTACCTCATGGTAATCATTTTATATATTTCATCCTTTCAAGTCCCATGCTGTTTCCCATACGGTTCATATATATCAATTATTTATTTATTTATTGATTGTTGTTGTGAGCAGAATCTCATCTTGAATATGAAGTTATTTCTTGCAGCTTGAACTAAACCCTGTTCGAAACATGATAGCGGATATGTCATGCCCTTATAAAAATCAAGACCTGAGGTTGGCACTGTGTACGAAAAGTACCTTATCTGGTCTCTCTGTAAGTTAATCTGCTACTTTGCACACGTTTGAGCTTAAGCTAACCCTTCTTTTTTTTTTTCCCCCCCCTTTTTATTAAATTTGCTCGTTGCTCATTAGAATCCTCATCATTACAGATGCTGAGGATGAAAAATTCAAGACCTGGGAAAATAAGGAAATCCTAAACTCATAGCTGTGTTTCACACACACACACGCGCGCTAATGACAAGCACCAACTGTTAAACTTTAGCCATGCATGCAGCATGTCCATAATTTTGAACAAAATTTTTGAGTTGTAAGCCAAAAGCAATAGCTGTTAAATATGTATTACCGATTCTTATACTTTCTATGTTGTCTGCGAACGGGGTTAGAATTATATGATCAAACTGAAATTGTAAAATTTTCAGGATGATGAAATGAACAGCATTAGAGTTCTGATTAATTCAGCCATTCCGGATCCGGAGGTAAAAGGTGGGTTAAGATGGCCAATGAGCAAGCCACTTTCCCGGAAATACACCGTTGTTGGGGTTTGGCACACTGAAATTAAATCATACAAAAGCCCATCACTAAAGCTCAAGGTAGAAAATGTTGATCGACTTATTATTGAGTCTGCAACTGGGTGGAAAACGAATGAGATTCATCTGAAGTGGAGAAGCATAGTTTCAGAGATTCAGGTATTTCTAATGGCTTTGTTGCAAAATTAGTGCTGTATTTGATATCTTTTGTCTTTCATTAACATGTGCTTCATTATTACTTAATTTTTCTTTTAATCAATCGTCTCAGGGCGGGGAGATCGACACTAATTCCATCTACAATGGGTTTAAAGAGCAGTTGAGGTTGATATGGGACCATTTCTTGTCAACAGATTGCAAGCTCTCCCGCCTCTCTCCTAATCTCAGTCCGCATTCGTATATGCGTTTGTGTGCATCCACTACTTACGCCTCTAGGAACATGTAAATGCAAGAATAAGACCATGTTCGTATCAAATGCTTAAATGTTTTTGCTAATATGTATTGTATATATATGGGCTCTGTAATGGCTTGTTGCTTGAGTTCCTTGTTCTCATTCTGAACTTCCAAGCATGGCAACAACTGACAAAATATATTATCTTTCTCTGAAGAGCAGAATCATTTGATCCTCTTTAATCCAATTAATAGTTTGATTTTACTTGTTAGACCTGTGCCTGTCTTTCATAATTACTCTAGTGACATACTGAATCGGGACCCTTTTGTAAATATTTGGGGAAAAAACTTTAAAGCACTGGTGCCTTCAACACTGTGAAGGGCACGGGTTTATCCTCCCATGAGGGCTTTTTCTCTTTTTACAAAAATACAAAATATGAGTAGATTTTTCTCCATTATTATTAGTGTGAGTGCATAAAAATAACAATAATAATAATAATTTTTCTTAGTTTCTCTTTCGACATTCAGCTTTTTTAACTATTTTTTGTTATTGTGATTGTCACTATTTTTCCCTTATAATGTGAAATTACTAAATTAACTAAAAAAACTTTTACTTAAGCGACAAAGAAAAATTAAGAAGGATTCAAATGCAATTGTATAAATTACTTAAGGTTTATTTATTTATTGTTTATTTATTTTTTTTACTTTCTCATGTATTAACCATAATGATATACTTGTGTTTTTGTCCGGAGAAGTTCAACAAATAAAGAAAGAATCTATTCCTTCTAAATTTCATAGCAGTCTCCCTTAAAATTGTATATTCCTAATTCTAGTTCCAAGGTTTTTAATGTCTTCAATTATTTTGAAGAACTAATTTTTATAATATAATATATCTTTTGTTGTAATTGGCTAAAAAATGCATTTTACCACTAAATGTCTACTCTTTTATCGTTTTACTATTATTCCGTTAAAAATATGTTAATATTTAACAGCAAATGAGTTAAAAGTCAATTATGCCCCTTGAACATAAAATCGTAATAAACTAAATTCAAGTATTAATCACAACTCAAAAAGGAGAGTGTAATAGAAGATAAGCCCCCAAAAAAAAAAAAAAAACAAGAAGTCCCACGGTGGAGAGAATAGACGACAGTAAGCCTTGAAATTGGCTCTTTTCTGTTCCAATTGTCTCATTTCACCAATGCCTTCTGTTGGATCCAATAGCGACCAAACGAGCCGCACGAGCCACACAAGGCAAAGATCCCTGGACGATATCTCGACAGAACCGGAAGTTCCTGCTCGACCTGGTGGAGGGAGATTTCTACTCGACCTGGTGGAGGGAGATTTCTGCTCGTCCCATTAAAGATTCCTCACCAGGGTGCCTTTGCAAGCAAAGACCTCCTACTCTGTCCCGGACGGGGTCGTCTCGGGAGCAGAAGCAGCAGATTCTCTCCACAACAACGACCAGGACGCGCATTACTCGGCAAAACACAAGGCATAAGGCCCGTTTATCACTCCCACCCTCCGAAACTTCAGGCATGAGCCTCTCAAACTGCCACGTTCACCATCAACCGCTTACACACCCATGACGCACGCTAATCGGAAAGTGGAAAACGTGAAGAGTGGAAACTGAATCCGCCAGAAGCCTATAAATGGCGCAATCGAAAAAGGTAAAAGGGTTGGACAAAAAACATAAAAAAGATCTAAGGGAGATTCTTATTTTTGAGTATTCATTTTATTGAGCCAAAACCACGGGATTTGTGGTAAAGGGTTTTTCCGAGACACCCAAATCGCTGACTTGAGCGTCGGAGGGTTTACGCCGGGAAAACCACCCGGCGCACTCTGACTGGTACTTGTGTACGCAGGATATTGAAGAAGAAGGGGACGGACATTTCTGCTCGAGATAGCAGAGGAGACTAGTGAAGAGGCGACCAGGAAGTGGCATTGGTTGATCAAGCGAGGAGGAATTATCGTTGTTACCGAGCAGACAAATTCGCGCATCAACATTTCACCAATGCCTTCTATACCTCCCAAAGAGTTTTGAGTCAATCCAACAAGTCCTTCATAATTTTCAGGAATTTTGTTCAATAATTATTCTAGCAGTCTTATAAAAACATTGTAAAACATCATCAGCCCTTGCAATTGACTTCTGTTTAATCCAATGGCTTGCATGTCAATGTTTACGTGCATGCAACCAATCAGCTTGAAATTAACCCCCCAACCCCTTCAACGGCGGACTTGCCCCCCAAAAAGGCACATAACTATATGCCATAACCCTCGATTCTTAGCTCAAATCAGCTTAAAACCTTACCTGGGCTTTAAAATTGGCTTATATTTTATCTTGTGGCCTGGTCTCACCAATGTCTATGTGCATTCAGAAAATTAGCTTGAAATTCAACCCCCAATCCCTTCAACAGTGAGAACACCCATGAAAAGGTCGAGACTTGAGAACGATGGCTATTGCCATTGGTTTTTAAAACAATGGGCATAAAACTTCACTTTGGTCTAAGAATTGAATTTGATTTAATCATATGGTCTCATCTCGCCAAAGTCTACGTGCGTGCAAAACCTTAACTCGAAATTCAAACCCGAACCCCTTCGAGGCTTCAACAACGAAGCAATTATAGAAAGCATCCTATGACCTTTGGTTTTGGGCCCAAATATTCGTACAACCTTATCCGGGCTTAAAGTCAACTCCTTTTTTTTCTGATGGTCTTAATGTCTATGCCTCCCAAAGAGTTTTATGTCAATTCGGTAACTTCTTCATAATTTTTAGGAATTTAATTGGTAGGAAATACAATTTATAAACATGTAAATAAAAACGAGAAACTTTAAATTGACTTTAAATTGACTCGAGCAAGTAACTAAATCCACAATTTGAAACCTTGCGCTTCGTCTTTCACCTTATCTTAGAAAATTAGACACTCATATTAGCAAGCAAAGCACTCATTTTATTTAATAAATTTGTGAAAGTACAATGCAAAGAAATTGAAAATCAAAGAGAAGGGAAAAATCTCTTCTTATTAACTAGATTTTTCCTAAAATTCATTCTAGATTTACACCAAAATTATTTACAGAACTTACTGTTGGGAAATATGTTCTTTAAAGCATATGTGTTTTATTTTATTGTAATAAATAATTTTTTTGATTAATAAAATAAATGAGGTATTTTATTCAAATATCTTAATTGCATAATTTTTTGAGTAAAGTCCATTTAATCATATTATATGTATTTATATGATCACCATGTAGATTCACAGAAGACATAAATACAAGTTATCTTATGATTAAACAAATTAAGTTCGCAGTTGATAAATAAAGTTGGGCACTTTATTTACGTTTAGACTGTAGTAAATTCATTGAATGATTTGTCTTAATCATATATGAATTTGCTGATGTAGTTTGACTACATTGAGCTGGATCACATATGAGATTTAATTAACCTTGAAATGACTGTCAGACTTATGAAATCTCATAGGTATTGATTTTACTGTAATCTTAATCTTGAGTTAATTATGATTTCATGATTGTAATTGTTATTCCATTTAAGTTACCAATGGGCACGACACACACTTGTAGTCAAGATTACCCGTATTTTGGTGGGAGCAATTATGAGTATTGGAGTTATAAATTAACAATATAGAATTTGTACGACACATCTCTTGATGGGTTTTCAGCACTTGATCATATAATTCTCTAACCAGAGTGTGTCAACATATTTAGTATGTTGAAAATGATCATTAGAGAAAACCAGTAAGTATCAAGGGATAAGATGTAATTAAATCGATTGGACAGTTGAGATATCGGTTTAATTTACGATATGGTACAAATGATTGAGCAGTAAAGAAATCAATGTGGCTTGGGACGAATTATTATTCGAACATACAATTATGGAAGTTAGTTCCAATCTTATAGTGGAGTAGAGTTGGAATTAAATGATTAGGCTTGTTTAATTACAGGCTTAATTGTTGTACCCACTATTGTATGTTCCCAAATGATCCCTAGGTTAGCTCATTTAATTGACTGCACCACTACTGGATTAATAAGCAAGATAACTAGCAATTTGGGTCAAAAACATAATTATATTATTTAGTGGGAAGCTCCATTAATATGCTTATGTATAAGGAGCCTTATGTTATTTTACAAGGTGGGCCCCTATGACAAGAAAAGCAAATAACGTTAGTTTCAATTCTTGGAGCCTAAGGTTTTCCATTATGAGGGAGATATAAAAGGGTTTATTCTATCCTAAACAGGAGAGGAAAGTCACTATATATATATTAGAGAAAAAAAATTTTCTCTACAATTTTTTCAAAGAAAAATTTTCTCTTGCTAGTTTGCTTATAGTGGTGATAAAGACCCCTACACGTCAAGTGCAGATCAATCCTGAGTCATAACCCAGAAAATCGTTTGGTGACGGATCGTGATCTAACGAGCGTGGTGGTGACGGATCGTGATCTGGGACCTAGAATAATTTTCATTGTTCATCTTTTTGGATTATTAAGGTACGATTTCTAAATTACGAATTCATATATATTTTATGAGATCGGTCTTAAAAGTTTTTTTTTAAAACTGAATTTTTCCCAACACTTACACCTAAACTCCCTCCATTTGTGAGCTATCTTGCATGTATATAGACAAATTCTGATTTGACGAAGTGTGGGCATTTACATAAGAGTTTGATGAGCTTGCAACCACAACCTTTATATGAGCTTTATCAATATAATCCAAGGGTTTAAAATTGCAACTATTATGATGCATTATGAAATGTTGGATTTAATATAATCAATAGCTACAAATAAAGTCAAACTGGGACCCTTCATTGTCTCGTTTATCACATGTATGTTAAATCTAGTGCATTGAGATGCACATGAGATCAGACACATGACACAATCTCAGTCTCTCAGAAATAATGTTGAACTAAAGAACTAACAATTCTTTCGAAGGTTTTTAAGTTTGCAGAATCTAAATTTCAAGTCCGTTTTTCGATCCAAGCATCATGAATTTAAGGATATTCTTATAAAACACAAAATTAATACTTAAAGCAAATAAAATAGAAAATTCCTAAAATGAGTTATCGATTTATAAATATGATGAAATTATTAGTGTTATCACACTATAAATGAAAATTGATTATTTTAACTTTTATCAATTATATACTTTTTAGTGTTTGTCACACTGTCAAGGCTATTAGTTTATTAAGGCTTTACTATAGTATTTAAAATTTAAGAAGTTAGGCATCAACAATAGTAAAATAATAATAATAATAATAGTGAAAATATAATTTTTATTATTAAAAGTTTAAATAGAAAAATCATATTAGTAAAAGTTACAAACAAAGACAGAAAGAGAGAGAGAAATAAAAGATTTTTTCTTCGAAGGAGGAATAGTTTTTCTTATCTGGTAATGTGTCCTTGTAATATGAAGACTAAAAATGTCATTTTATTATAATTAATTCAATTTAACGGATATTAAATTAAAACAGCGCCATTAGCGACTAAATTTAAACTTAAAGAGTAGTACTGACAGTATATCATAGTTTAAGGACGTCTATGAAAATGTAATCAACAACAACAAAAAAAATAATAATAGTAACCGTCCTGTTATAATTTTTTACCGGAAATACTGACTAATAATTTAAGTAAATAATATAAAGCATAAGGGAGCAAGATTGGATAAAACCACAGATAAAATTGAAATGATTTCAAATTATGTAAAACCGAAGACCCATATTATAGGAATTTATGGCTAATGACGACTTGCCACACATGTTTTGGTCTTAGCTAATTAACCACCATTAGCTAGCTAATGGGCTAACGAAGCAAGATATCATGCGTACAAGCGGTGTGCACGTGGCGTTAATCCACTTATGTGTGTGACCATTTGGAATCTGAGAAAAGAAAGAGTCCTAGTCCAATTAAGGTTAAGATTGATTAGCTGTAGCTATTTTTTAGGCAACATAAAGTGATGAATTGTCCAATTAAGGTTAAGATTAATTAGCTGTAGCTATTTTTTAGGCAACATAAAGTGATGAATTGTCCAATTAAGGTTAAGATTGATTAGCTGTAGCTATTTTTTAGGCAACATAAAGTGATGAATTGTGCTTTTCCCATCACTTATAATTTTTATTTAAATGTATTGAATGCAAGCACGCGTGGGAGTATTTTTTAATTTTCTTTTTTAAAAATTAATTAAATAAAACTACTTAAAAATTAATTAATTAAATTTTAAATATATTTTAATAAATCAATCTTACTGTTGGATTAAATTTCAGATCCCAATAAATTTTTTTTAAAATAATAATTTAAAAAATTCAAAAATTTATATAATTGTTGACTTTTTTTTAATTAATAAATCATAGATAAATTACTTTTTAACTTTTTATTTAATTTAAAATCAGGTGAAAGCTAAATAAAACTGTTAAAAACTTCAATTATATATTTATTTTTTATAAATTACTTAAAACAGTTGGCAAACATTAGCATAAAGTTGAGTTACTTTCTTGTGTCCGAAGGAGAAGCGAGTTTTCAACTTGTCGATTTGCAAAAAGCAAAGAAAGAAAATAAACCTGAAAAGGCCCACTTCAAAACTTGTGCAAGAAGGAGACCCTCTCTCTCCTTCCTACAGTAAAAAAATTTAAACTTTGATTTGACGTAAGCTGTCTTTCCATCTCATGGTATATATTTGGGGACATATAACTCTAAAAATCAGCTGAGGCAGCCAACACTTGAAAACAATTTTAAATTTTCAGTTAGTATTGCTTCCCTCGTCTTATGATTTTGCTTCTTCAATTTATCCATGATTATTTGCGTGAATAACTTAATCTTTGCTATTTTATCGTGTTCATTTTATATCGAGTTAATTCATTTGTATAAAATGTTATCATAAATGATGCATGAGTAATTTCATTTAGTTTTCTTTCCGTCTTTCATAACTGGCCCATCAGATATCTTTTACATTTATTTTATTTTTTTTTTAATTTCTATAGAATGCTTGTTTTAGTTTGATCTCGGGTTACTGATCTGTTTCATCCATTTTTCCTTAGTATTTTTGTTGCTTGTTCATCAGGCAATAGTGATTTCATTTCACAAAATTATGTAAATACTAATTATTCCTGGTTTGGTTTAAGGTAGTGCGAATTTAACATTGTTAGCCTAAAGGGCTACACATTATGTAATTTTGATGATAACAAACATATGTATTAAAGTGTCTTATTTTGTATTTCACAAGTTCACTAGTTTTTGAAGGATAATATTTATGCAAGTGAATCAAGTGAAATCAAGCTCAAGACAAACTGACAAATCTGAAATCAAGAATGAAAGTTAAAACATGGAAAAATTATTACAATTTTCAGTAAAGCCGGTATGATTTAATTGATGCATGATTTAGCATTTGAGAAGCTCAAGTTTTGTCTAATAAATTATTACTTTTTATAAACCAAATGTTTTATTTTTAAGATAAAAGTATTTTAGAATTTGAGTAATTTGGATTAAAATGAAATGTTTTACAATCTTTGATTTTAAATATTATTTTGAATTTGATTTTAAACCTATTTGCAAAGATTTGAAACGTTTTGGGTCATATTGTAACTTATAAAGATTGAAGGTTTAAGTGAAAGGTTTTGAGAACTTTAACATTTATGTTGATTATGTTAAAACTTAAAAAGACTTTCATGAAAAGTATTATTACATGTTGGGCCATTGCATAATTTCAGAAAGTTTGGGAATGAGAAGTATTATTTATAAATTCGGATTTGGACTTATTTGCAAAGGTTTGAAACAATTTGGGCCATACTATATAATTTATGAAAGTTGGAGGACCCCAATGTAAATTCAAACATTGATGTCCAGAATTGGACCTATTTGAAAAGTTTTATGACTTTCTGGGCCATAGTATAATTACAGAAAGTGTTGGGCAAACTGTAATTTCATGAACAGTGTTACTAGCAAAATTCAAAAATAACGGTAACATCACTGTTCATTCCGCCAGTCGTTAAATGGTTTTCAGCCGCTTGGTCGCTGGAATTTGCCTATAACTTTAGTTTTTCGGTTTAACTATAAAACTCAATTCCAACTTCATTTTAAGAACTCTAGCAAGCCAAAACAAGTTTGAAAAACATATATTGAGCTTCCATTTTGTAAATCATCATTCATTGAGTCATCATTGAGCTATTATTTGTAAATCTACTCTTAAAGAGAGTTTCTTGTTGTAATTTCTTTTCTACTCAATTTGTGAGTGTACAAGTGAGAACACTTGGGGTGAAGAGATTGGGAGATAATCTTGTTGTAAAGGTCCATTGACACCTTGAAGTCAATTGTAAACATTTGAAGCCTTGGGAGGCTTGGATAGTGAAATCCTCAAGCCCGTGTGCTTTGGAGGCGTGACGAAGTGCGGGGATACCAACCACGTAAAATCCTTGAGTTTGCTTTCTCCTCTCTTACTCATTTATTATTATGCTTGTTTGAATTTATTGTTTTTAATTTGATTAAGGCATTAGATTAAATTGGTGTGCGATTTGCTTAGCATAATTTTTAAAATCCCAATTCACCCCCCTCTTGGGTTGCACAACTTGTATTTCAATTGGTATCAGAGCGAGGTGCTCTTGTGTAGACTTAACCGTCTAGAGTTAAAGATCAATTGCAACCCAAATTAGCTCAATCTTCATGGAAGGACAATCCATCACTAGGCCACCTTTATTTGATGGTAATGACTACTCATATTGGAAAACTAGGATGAGAATTTATTTACAATCTTTAGATTATGAAATATGGGAAATAGTTTGTGATGATTCTTTCATTCCTAGAAATAATGTTTTAAGTGAGTTGGATAGGAAAAATATATCTTTAAATTCCAAGGCTATGAATGCTTTATTTTGTGCCTTAGATAAAAAGGAATTTCATAGAGTTTCAAGTTGTTCTAATGCTTATGAAATATGGAGAAAACTTGAAGTTGTGTATGAAGAGACTACAAATGAGGAGGAATCTCATGGAGTATCAAATTTGGCACTTATGGCAATTGGAGATGAATCGGATGATGAGGTTGATGAGGTAAGTGATCCTACCTATGATGAATTGCATGATGCTTTTAAAGAATTGCATGATGAGTTTATGAAAATTGGTAAAAAGAATGCATGTCTTAAAAGGAAAATTATCGAGCTCACTAATAAAAATGAATCTCTAAGTACAAAGATAACATGCCTAGAATTAGAGATTAAAACATTGCATGATAAAGTTGCATTATCAAATGAGAAACTTAGCACTTCACACAAGCATCTAGAATCGCATGTTGATGACTTGAAAAATGAAAATGATGCTTTACAAAAATGTAATGATTCATTAAATGAAAAGATCAAAGGATTAGAATTAGATAATGAAGTGTTACATGATAGGATTGCATCATTTACATGTAAACAAAGTACTTCACATGAGCATGAGAGATCACATGTTGATGAATTGATGAAAGAAAATGAAGTGCTTAAGAAAAAGATTAATGAGCTTAATGAAATTGTGTTAAGATTCACAAGTGGTCAAAAGAATTTAGAAAAATTACTAAGCACTCAAAAATGTGTCTTTGATAAAGGAGGACTTGGGTATAAGCCTATATTGAAACAAAAATATTATAAGAATTATTTTGTTAAGGCTACCTCACAATGATCATAAAATTGTTTGTCATTATTGCAATCAAAATGGTCATATGAAATATAGATGTCCAATAAAAAGAAATGCATATTATGGTGTAATGTGTTTGGGTTCCAAAAGGAACCATTGCTAACATTCAAGGACCCAAGAGTATTTGGGTACCAAAGCACACAACTTGAATTTTTGTAGGTACCACAAACAAGGAATGGTGGAGAGTTCCTTGATGAAGCTTGTGAGGACAATCACTTGATCATGGTGTAAGCAAAAATAATGAGGCAAGATGATTTAATTGTTTTGGTAACAATTCTTGCAATATTTATGGTGTTGATCATGAAAAATGGATTATAGCTTGAATTGTGAAACTATACTTGTATGTTTACATGATTGATTTATCATTGTGTATAACATTAAGTGCTTTATCATGATGAATGGTTTTATTTATATGATGATAGCTTGTCAACTTATCATGATGGATTTGATTGATTTTATTGAGTATATAATGCTTAAGTATAATAAATGAGTGGTATGTTTGAATCATTTATCCGTGAATGCTTATTTGTTTCATTATTGTGTAATGCATGATGGATGAGTTATATGTTTGAATTAATCATCTTTAAATGTTTAAAATCATGATTCATGCATTAAGATGGCTCTTGAGATGTTTCGAGTCAAGAAATGATGACGGATTGATTGAAAATGGCCGGTCAGCAACCTCGTGCAGCCGATAGCAACCAGGCGGTTAGTTGCCTGATCCAAGCGGCCAACCGCTTGATGCTGCCTCAACCCGAGAGCAAGCGGTTAGTTGCTTGCCCCAAGCGGCTAGCCGCTTGGTCACGGGTTTGTCCCTTTTCCTCCCCATTTTGCTTTCTTCCTCACTTGCTCATTCTCTCACCAAACCGTGAACTCCTCCTCCATTTTCTTTCAAAATCTCTTCACTTCTCAACCATTTTCATGCCAAAATCATTGATTCAATCCATCACCCATGCAGTTCACTCATTAAACACCTCTCAATCATCATTTCTTCACTTCCTCTTCACTTGTTCATCTTTCATCCACGCGTGAACAGTAACTCCACAATTTCTCTCAAATTTCTTCATCTTTCACTCATTTTCTTGTTAAAATCTATCATCCAACTCATTACCCATCCATTACTCTTTCAATTTTCATCTCCAAACATCATTTCATCACCTTTTCACAAAATCCCAAATCTCAAAACCTAGCTTTGGTCGCTTTCTCTCACGCTTTCAAGCTTCCTTTAGCCTATTTTTTTAATCCAATCTACATCATATATCATCTTCATTCATCTCTCAGATTGATTTTCTTGGCTCAAACACATCCATTTCACTCAAGTTTTAAAAATCCGAAATTGGTATTTAAGCTTGTTCTTGTTTGAACAATGGTGGGTGGTGACAAGTCCAAGAATCAGCCAAGATATGCAAGGAAGATTATGGTGAGAATTCGGAATTCATATTGAGTTTGAATGTTGCGAAGAACATTTTTTTAAAAAATTCTAATCATGTTATTAATACTATTAAATTAATTTCTTGATGATTTTGATGATTGATGATTATATGAGTGTGGCTTGATGAATTGATGGAGTTGTTGGTTTGTTATAATTGTTTAAGTTTATATGGAAGTGTTTTTAATGATATTGTGTATTTAAGGATTTGCTCATTTTTAAGGGGAGACTCTGCCGAAATTTTTACTCGCACAAAATGGGTAATATTTTCATTGAATTATTTTTGATGATTGTGTTTTGATTGCATCTATTAATTCTTTTATGATGAAAGGGGAGATAAATATGATATGTTTTTGGATAAAATCATTTTGGTTAAAATTTTAAATTGGCCATATATTTAGGGGGAGCATTTTAGATAATATGCATTTTGCACTTCTTTGTTGTCCAAAGGGGGAGACAAAGTATTATATCATTTTTGATGATTCATAAATGGGGAGAATATCATGCACTTTGAGCATTTTTAGTTGATATATGATTATGGTGATAATTTTGAGATATGATGATGATTTAATTCCATGATTTTTATATGATGATTTTATGATATGAGGAGTTAATTTGTGATTGATGGAATGGTGGTTCATGATCATGTTATGGTTAATTGAATGTTTGGTTATTATATGTTTCTTGTTTAACCATTGACATGTTATTGGTATGAGCATTAAATTTATAGTAATTTTGATGATGAAGGGGGAGAGATCATGTATTTTGAATTCCTGGATAAAGAAAACATGTATTTTGAACTTCAAATATTCATAGTAATTTTGATGATGAAGGGGGAGAGATCATGTATTTTGAATTCCCTAAAATATTCATGCATAGTTTTGAAATATTAAGGGGGAGCTTACATGTTTTAAATTTGATTTATTTGTTGAATCATGTATGCCATGTATTAAGGGGGAGTATAAATGTCAAAATACTTGAGATGTTTGTCATCATCAAAAAGGGGGAGATTGTTAGCCTAAAGGGCTACACATTATGTAATTTTGATGATAACAAACATATGTATTAAAGTGTCTTATTTTGTATTTCACAAGTTCACTAGTTTTTTAAGGATAATATTTATGCAAGTGAATCAAGTGAAATCAAGCTCAAGACACTCAACGGACAACGGCGAAATCAAGAATGAAAGTTAAAGCTTGACGGAAAAATTATTGCGACAATTTCTTGTAAAGCCGGTATGATTTAATTGATGCATGATTTAGCATTTGAGAAGCTCAAGTTTTGTTTAATAAATTATTACTTTTTATAAACCAAATGTTTTATTTTTAAGATAAAAGTATTTTGTGAATTTGAGTAATTTGGATTAAAATGAAAATGTTTTACAATCTTTGATTTTAATAAATATTATTTTGAATTTGATTTTAAACCTATTTGCAAAGATTTGAAACGTTTTGGGTCATATTGTAACTTATAAAAGATTGAAGGTTTAAGTGAAAGGTTTTGAGAACTTTAACATTTATGTTGATTATGTTAAAACTTAAAAAGACTTTCATGAAAAGTATTATTACATGTTGGGCCATTGCATAATTTCAGAAAGTTTTGGGAATGAGAAGTATTATTTATAAATTCGGATTTGGACTTATTTGCAAAGGTTTGAAACAATTTGGGCCATACTATAATTTATGAAAGTTGGAGGACCCCAATGTAAATTCAAACATTGATGTCCAGAATTGGACCTATTTGAAAAGTTTTATGACTTTCTGGGCCATAGTATAATTACAGAAAGTGTTGGGGCAAAACTGTAATTTCATGAACAGTGTTACTGTAGCAAATTCAAAAATAATTAACATCATCGTTCATTCCGGTTAAATGGCTTGGTCGCTTTAATTTGCCTATAATTAGTTTTCTTTAACTATAAAAACTCAATTCCAACTTCATTTTAAGAACTCTAGCAAGCCAAAACAAGTTTGAAAAACATATATTGAGCTTCCATTTTGTAAATCATCATTCATTGAGTCATCATTGAGCTATTATTTGTAAATCTACTCTTAAAGAGAGTTTCTTGTTGTAATTTCTTTTCTACTCAATTTGTGAGTGCAAGTGTGAAACACTTGGGGTGAAGAGATTGAGATAACTTTAATCAGAAAGGTCCATTGACACCTTGAAGTCAATTGTAAACATTTGAAGCCTTGGGAGGCTTGGATAGTGAAATCCTGGTGCTTGGAGGCGTGACGTGATAAATTAACCACGTAAAAATCCTCGAGTTTGCTTTCTCTCTTACTCATTTATTATTATGCTTGTTTGAATTTATTGTTTTTAATTTGATTAAGGCATTAGATTAAATTGGTGTGCGATTTGCTTAGCATAATTTTTAAAATCCCAATTCACCCCCCTCTTGGGTTGCACAACTTGTATTTCAAACATTATCACCATGGCTTACATTCCACCACATAAACGGCATTCAGAGTACCCCCTGAGGCCATCTCCACCGCCGGAGATGCCTGTGCCTAAATTCAACAGAAAATTAAACCAGGGATCACCCAGGCATAATGCAGACATGGGTGCGAAAATCGGGTATGCGGATATTACCGCATACAGGTGGCTTGCTGTTGGCTCGGATGATGATAGCTGCTTTCCTTCTTCTGTCCATCTTCAGCCGTTTTCATTGGAGCATGTTGACCCTAAAAGAGGAGCAAAGTCCTTCGTTTTAGCGAACAATAATCTGGCTAAAGGTCAGTGGCCTGCATTTTTGTTTTTACCTTAATATGTTCTACTCTTGTTCTTGATTTATGCCTGGTGTTAACTTCAGTTACGTTGACATTTGGCTTTTTGGCTGGTAGATAATGATGAAGTGAGAGAGAATATACCAAGAAGTCCATGGAAATCGATAGCAGAAGATGTATGGCCGGATGTATTGAGTGCTTGTAAGATTGTCAACAACGAAATGGAGGAAAAGCCAAGATTGGTCGCTAGACTTGGCCATGTTGTTTTCCTCGGGTATGAGAGCTTATTCCATTGCTGTTACAGCTTGGATGTGTTGTGTTAGATCATTCCACTCCTTTCTTTCGACTTTGAAATTAAAGCGACGAAAGTGCTATATGTATCAAATATTTCCATTATTCAGTCACATCTTTGAAGCCTCCACTAGTTTTCATATTAAAAACTGCCACAAAAAAAATAATTATTTTATCATTCATCCCGAAGCAGGAACAATTCACTGGGCTTACAAAGTGTAAGAGAAGGTCAGGTTGCTGCAGAAACCACTTTGAGGCAATTGACCAAATTCTTTTACAATGATGTCCCTGCTGCATACCCTGAAAAAATTATAAATGAAGTTGTGCCAAAAATTGGAGTTGATTTTGAAGAGGACAAGAATGTATACCGCGTCATGGTTGTTCTTCTAAAACTCACTTCAGTATTCATGATCAAGTTCCTTTTATCTCTCACTTAACTATCCATTGATTTTTCTTTCCCCTCCTTCTTGTGTAGCTGTCTGACAGCATGCAACCAAACTTATCCATTTCATGCAGATGTACTGTTAAAGAAGATAAAACGCTTGAGCTCTATAAGGCAAGTGTTCTGCTCCTGGCTAACTATTATTTATGGACAATACATTGAATCTTGTGTGTGTTGCCTTCATTTTAAAGAAGAATTTTGCCAGTTCAAACATTGTAACAAGACTTCTGATGTTTTGAATTAAATGGATGAGGGTTCGAATATAATCTTTTCACTGTGAATTATGAAGGAGATATCGAAAAAAAAGCAATAAAGATTAAGAAAGAGACCTAAGAAGGATAGAAACCTTTGTGTCTCACTAACACCTTTTAAAAGTCTTTCCGAGAATAATATCAATGGAAAGGAGGAGAATTTACAATGAAAAATAAGAAGAAAATTATAATGAAATAAGACTAATTCTACATCCGGTTGAGGCTCAGGCTTGTGGATTCTACAAGGAAAGACCTAATAATTATTATAAACCAATTAAAAATTGAATTTAATGGTAACTTGTAATTGAATGTCTAAATCAACAAACTCTGCATAACATTACAGATGAGACTATTAAATTACAAAATTCTGCTGACAGTGAACAAAATCGAACATGCCAATCTTCAGCAATTCCTTTCGGCATCAAGGGGTTTAGATCTCAGTAATCTTTTTTATTGGAATATGGAGAGGTCCTATTCAAGTAACTCGCGGCAGCCGTTTATTTATTTTATCTTTTACAGTGCCACTCTTTCCCTTTCAGTCATGATGTATCTATTATTTCCTTATTTATTGTTATCGTCTGTGTAGTCTTATCCTAAATATGGATATTTTTCTTGTAGGTCTATGTAGACCCACTTCGTCACCTGGTAGCAAACATATCGTGCATCGGTAAAAATCTAGACCTGAGGTTGGCTCTTCGTTCAAAGAAAACCTTTGCTGCTGTCTCTGTAAGTTAATCTGCTACTTTGCATGTATTTTAGCTAGACTTTTGAGTTACCCCTTTTTTTTTCACCTTTTCTTTCATCTGGTCATAGCTGATTAGAATCCTCATCATCACAAACGGTGAGGAAGGCACATTCAAGTCTGAGGAATATAAGAGAATTCTCATCATTACTTCGGAAGTTTACTTTCAAATGGTTGAGAAATATATATATGCTTAAAAACGGTTAAACTTTAGTCGTGCATGCCCCTTTTCACTCAGTATTGACATCAACAAGTAGTCAGCATTAATCCTAATTCTTGAGGATTATTTTTGTTCCTAGAAATCAGAAACTTTACTAATGATAACAATAGAGTAATAGATAAATCATTATATTTTCAAAATTACCATCATGTAGACTTAAAACAAAAGTTAAATATAAGGTTTTTGTTGTTGTTGGGGAGTGTGTGTGTGCTTTCTTAATCTATTTTGGAGAATGTAAATTTTGATTTCATATTCCTGATGCCAACTTTGAGTTGTAAGCCAAAAGTGATAGCGGTTGAATAGGTATTGACCATATATTATATTTTCGATGTAGTCCCTGCAAATGGATTTTATGATCAAACTGAATTTTTTAAATGAATTTTAGGATGATGAAATGAACAGCATCAGAAATCTGATTGATTTAGCCATTCTGGATCCGGAGGTAAAGAGTGGGTTAAGATGGCCCATGGGGAAGTCATCTTGTGGGGATAGATACAGAGTTATTGGGGTTCAGCACACTGAAACTAAATCATATAAAAGTCCATCACTAAGGCTCAAGATAAGACATGCCGATCGATTTTATTTCAGGAGTGCAACTGATGAAACTGCGATCGAGATTAGTCTTGAGTTGAGAAATATAGTTTCAGAGATTCAGGTATTTGCTGCTTTAATTTTGCTTTAACTCTTATCATTTAACCTGCTATCTTTGTATACAATTACATAGAGCTTGAATTTCTTGCGGTTAAATCATAATATTAATGATAATTTATCTTAATGCGTCTCTTATTGAAGTCTTATTTTGTGCTGTAGTTATACTTTATTTTTCAAATTTTACTATTAGATGCTGATTGTGTCTTTTCTTCCAGATTGCTCTAGAGGGTGGGAGAGAGACAGCAATATGTGCTAATAGATAATCTTCAGTTAACTCTTTTTAGTGTTTATACAGTTGTCCCTTTCTGTTAGCATATTTATTCTGTCGCAAGTAACAAATGACTTTTTACCAATTGCCGATCATGGAGTAAATTTGATTTCAATACTGAGCTTCCTGCTTCTGACTTATACGCGTGTCTTACACTTTAGTTTTGCAATCACCATTGATGGAAGAGTGGCTAGAGTTTGTTAATTGCTTCAATTCAAAATATGGAAACATAAAATTTCAGTTGCTATAACTCTGTTTCATTATTGCTTTTGCACATTATTTCCTATATCTTTATCTCTATGCTCATACTAAATGAGTGTTGTATTTGATATCTTTCGTCTTTCATTAATATATGCTTGTTACTTTTTATATCAATCGTCAGGGCGGGAAGATTGATGCTGATTCCATCTACAACGGATTTAAGGACTACTTGAGGTTAATATGGGACCATTTCTTGGCATGCTAACAACGTTTGGCATTAAAAAAAAAGAGATTGCAAGCTCTCCCTTACGCCGTTCATATTTGCGTTTGTTTGCATCTTGTATTTGTGCAAGAATGAGAAAGACGTAAATGCAAACATGAAAGATGTGAAAGCAGCCCCAAACTGCTATTAGAACCCCTCAAAATTCAGTATTAACTCATTAGTTTCCTGTGTTTAAATCTGCTTGGTGAGTTTTAATTTTCTTTTTACCTTTGGGCTGAATATATGTTGTTGTTTAGGGTTATGATTTGTTGCTTATTTTGATATTTAATTTTCTCAGTTTAGCTAGTAAAAGAACAGAGCTTTTTTTTTTAAAAGCTGTTTTTTGCTTTGGGTTAGAAGCTTTTTTTGCTTTGATTTGTTGATGTTTTTGAGTTAATTTTCTAGTATTTTTAGGTGTAGACGTCCTTTTCCATATTAAGAATTATAAATAACCCATATGAAATTGTTCCTATTTTCAAGCAAATTGACGTGATAATATACAAATCTAATTAATTTCTCAGGTTAAAAATATTCAATTATCTTGTTGAACAAGAGAATTGATTAATCGAATCAATTAGTAACCTGTTACAAGTTTGTTTGTTTGTTTTTTTTTTTTCACAAGAGCATATTTATAGATTTTAGGTTTCATATATATATATAATTTGATAATTTTATAATTTTTAAATTTTAGTTAAACAAATTAAACTTGAAAATATGGGCTTTAAATGTTTAAACGGGGGACGAAAAGAAAAAGTTGTGAATATTTGGAATGTATTGCATAAAACATAAAATAAAATACATGAACATTTAAATATTAAACATAAGACAAAAATTATAAAACATGAATTAAATTTTTATGATTTTGTGGACGTTCGTTTTATTTTATATCTCATAATATTTATAGTAAAACAAATTTGTTTCATTTTTACTTTATTTCTATTTTTCATTATTAATACTATTTTTTAAAAAAATTATATAATTCATAAATTTGTTATGTTAATTTAATTTAAATTAAAAGCGCAACTAAAATTGAGCAACCTGTTGGTAGTATTTTTTTCCTGTGTAATAATTGTATTTAGTATAAGTTTGGCAATTCTAGTGTAAAATGTTTTATGTATTCATGTGTGGAATAAAATATCAGCAACTGGTACGGAGTCTATTTTATTTTATTTGTAAGACCTGTTTATCTTTCAAAATTAATTTAGTGACGTACTTTAAATGCGTCGGGATCCACTTGTGTATTTGGAAGAAAAGTTTTTATCTTTTATTGTCGCCACTCTATGTCTGACTCGATTACAAGAGTTTTGCGGCTTTATTCTCGGGAAAAAAATAAAGTTGCCAATCTAGCCTTTCCTTCATAAAATAAGGTTGATTCGGCAGTATACGTTATTTGTAGAGATGTGATAATTTGGTCGCCGTTAAGTCTTGCTGAGTAGGTTTTGTATATAAATTTTCTATTTTGGGGTGCGTAATTTTCTTTTTGTAGTTCTTCACTAGATGGGAATGAAGAGATTAAGATCTTAAATGGGTAGTTTTCAAACATAACTGGGTGCTTTGTCATTGTTGATAATCGACCTCAGGTGAGTAATTTACACCATCTTGTAGACAGTGGCGGATCTAAAAAAATAATTTACCGGGGGCTAAATTAAATAATAATAAAATATAAAAATTAAAACTTAAATATATAAAATTTTTGGTAACTCATTTACAATTGTTCTCTACGCGATTTCATATTCTGAAAACATTGTGCAATAGACTCATTATCAATACTATTAAATACATCTTTTTCTACATAAACAATCAAATTATCATTCATCCATTCATCTCCCATCCGATTTCGAAGTTCATTCTTCACAAATTTCATTGCTGAAAATGTTCTATCTACTGTGGCTGTAGAAACTGGAAGAACAAATGATAATGTCACCAACAAATATACTAACGGATACACCTTATCTTTCTTTGTCTCAACCATTCTTTTAGCAAGGTCACCGATTCCCTTCAATCCTGCAAACTCAGTACTGGAGCGCATATCCATTATGTAAGTTTGAAGCTGAGTCTTAAGTGCCATAAGCTCTATTGGTGAAAAATCCTTTGGATAAAATTGAGCAAGACGTACTAACTTATCCTTATCAAAAGCAGCAAATGCGTCATTTGGACATAGACATGCCAAACAAAGAAGCAATTCCATATTCACCTCATTAAAACGATTATTTAGCTCTTGAAGTTGCAAATCTAAAACAGCAAAAAATAGTTCAACTCGAAAATAATGCATGTTTGAGATCTCTCGAGTCTTACGTCGTGATCGACCCCATGGCAAAAAAACATCATTCATGTTAGGGACATCAATATCATGCTTCAAACAAAAAGAAGAAGCCTCAGAATGCAAAGAATCCCACCCATTGTCTCTCATCATTTGCAAGTTTTTCTTGCACATTTCAACCAATTTTATGGCATTTAGAATATCTTGATCCTTTCTTTGAAGTGCTTGTGATAACTCATTTGAAAGTGCAAGTATATCCCTCATCAAATATAAACTAAGGACAAAATCAAAAGATTGCATAAACTCTACCAAATAATTTGCTTGAAATCTCTGTTTGCTAGAGTTCGACTTATCTTTTGCAACTATCTCAAGCACACTAATTATATGTGGAAACAAAGAGATTATGCGAACGCACTACATAATGTGAGCCCCAACGTGTATCACCATAACGCTTCAATGTAATCTCTTGATTTTGGCCTTGCCCACTGAAGTCATCATTTTCAAGTGCTTCAACAATTGAAAGTAATTGCTTCTCTCGAAGAATATCTCGCCGTTTACATGAAACCCCAACAACATTGACAATGTTAGCAACTACATTGAAGAAAGAATTAACTTGATCGTGCTTCTTTGCGACAGCCACAATAGCTAACTGTAGTTGATGAGCAAAACAATGTATATAATAAGCACACTCATTCTCATTCATAATAAGTGTTCTAAGACCATTGAACTCGCCTTGCATTTTGCTAGCCCCATCATAACCTTGCCCGCGCAGCCTAGATATACTCAATCCATGCTTAGAAAATAACTGATCAAGAGCTTCCTTGAGCGAGATAGCAGTAGTACTAGTAACGTGCTTAAGACCTATAAAACGCTCAATGACAGATCCATTCTTATCTACATATCGCAATACAACAGCCATCTGCTCCTTCATAGATGCATCACGAGATTCATCAATTAAAACAGAAAATAATGCATCACCGACGTCTCTAATAATAGCATTGGTAGTTTCAATAGAACAAGCCCTTACAATATCTTTTTGAATTGAAGGTGCAATCAACATGTTGTTTCCAGGAGCGTTCTTCAAAGTAACTCTTTTAATATCTTCATTGTGATCGGCAAGAAATCTCAAAATTCGAAGATAATTTCCTTGGTTACTTGAATTATCAGATTCATCATGACCGCGAAATGCAAGCCCTTGTTCTAAAAGAAGCCGAACAACATCAATGGATGCAAACAGACGAGTTCGATAATCTTTTCGATCTTGATCAGAATGTTTGTTGAAAAATGTTCGAACATGCTGCTCTTGCTTCATTAAATCTTCACAATAACCCACAGCCTTGTTGTGAGCACTATTAGGACCTCCTACATGCTCTTCTAATCTTTCTGGTTTTTTCCAATTTGAGAACCCATTTTTTGTAAATGTCTCACCACTTGCTTGCTCACCAATTTCTGGTCTGAAAAGATAACAACATAAACAATATGCAGCATTCTTTGATATACTATATTCTAACCAATTTTCATATTTATTGAACCAAACAGGATTGAATCGTCGCTGTTGTTGCCCAAATTTAGACTTACAAAAATTATGGAATCTAGGTTGGCAAGGACCCATTTGTAAATATGCTCTACGAACTTCATCTCGAACATTAGGATTGTAAGAAGAAATTGGAAGTCGCTGTCCAGGATCAGAAGGAAGTTCTGACAATTCTAAGTCAAACTTATTTTGTTTTTCTGGACCACTTTCATCTCTCTCTGGAAATGGCGGCATCACTGATTTTCTTTTAAAGTACTTTTCCATATCTGTATCAAAATTATATATATGAGTACTTATATAAAAATAAATTAATTACAATTGAAAAAAAAATTACTAATAGTTATAAACAATATCACTAAAAAAAGAAACTATAAAGACTAGAATTAGTCACTTGAACAATTATAATTTGTATAGAGATGTGTTGACATGTGAAAAATAAAATAAAATACAAAATTATTAAGTTAATCTGAAAAAAAAAAGTAAAAGACATGTTTTGTTTACTTGATTGAAAATTGATGGTAAAGGTAAGCCGGCCCCACGTCCCACCAACTCAAGCCCACAATAGTTAATAAATCACGTTCCTCCTGGCTTCTTCTCCGTTTGCTTTCTTCACTGCGATTCTGGGAACAAAGAACTGAACTGCTGCTTGCAACTTTCTCTTTTCATTCAAGACAATCCCTAATTACAAGTGTGGCACTCACGATTTAGTTTTGGGATTATAAATATTTTGGGCTGTGGGCTTTATTTTTTTAAAATCAAATTATTACTTTACAATTATTAAAATAATAGTTTAAAATTTTAAAAATGAGGTTATTTAATAATTTTTACGGAGGCTATTTAAAATTTAAAATTTTCTTTTAAATAAAAAAGAGTTAGCCCCGTAGTCCTCAGGCATCCGAGATCGTGGTCGAGTTGGATTCTGCTTTAGCTCGTTCTACAGAGCCTCGTCCAATGTGCCATGTGGTTGCTAATGAGACTCATTCTGCCTCTATTCTTTCTGGATCGGGTTTAGAGACCGCTTTAGGTGATCAGGGTTGATCAACAAGTGTTGTTAGTGCTGGTTTGGGTGTTCCGGTTGCTCAACCAATGCCTATAGATGATCACTTATGTGTTGCTTCTAATATGCATTACCCTGATATTCCTGGATTTGATGATGAGGAGGGTGATGGTTGGCTGGGTTTGTCCCGCTTAGATGGTGATGATGTATTTGATGAGTCAGCTTTTGATGATAAGGGTCGCTTCTTGACTGATCCTGAGGATGCTCAAACTCATGTGGCCCCGATGCAGTGATTGATAGATTTGATGGCGAAAGGGTTGCCACTTCATTTTGGGATTTTTCTTTAGTTACGGGTCGTACATACTATAATACTCATAGGCGAATGCGGTCTCGCTCCTCTATCCCTCATGATTAATTCACTCATTTAGAATATTAGGGGGATCAATAAAGCCCCCGCGGTTCACAGGTTGTAGAAATTAATTCGGTTCCATCGACTATCTTTGATTTGTGTGCTAGAGTCTTTTCCTTTTACTAATCGATTAGAGGCTACTCGGGTTCGATTAGGGATGGATCATGCTATCTCTTCTCAGTCTGGGAAGATTTGGATTTTTTGATATGCGTCTTTTTCGGTGGAGCTTATGATTGATATGGGCCAGATGATTCATTGTCGGGTTAGTCGTGCTTTTTTTCCTGAACTTGTGTTTGTTTCTTTTGTTTATGTCAGTTGTTCTGTGCATGTGCGGGAGGATTTATGGGATTCTCTTATTTCGTTTGCTAATGGTCATGATCGGTCTTGGATTATGAGAGAAGATTTGAATGTTGTGCACTTTGTCTTAGAGAGCTTTGGTGGGTATGCTCAGCCTCAAGGGGGTATTGATTCTTCTAATTTAGCGTTGCTAGATAGTGGTTTAAAGGATGCTGGGTTTCTTGGCAATCCTTTCACTTGAACTAATAGGTGAACATGAGGCGTCTTGACCGAGTAGTTTGTAACGCCTAGTGGTCAGCTTTTTTTTTTCTATTTTTCAGATCACACACCTGAATCGTACTACTTCGGATCACCTGCCTTTACTTTTATCTTGTGATAGGGATATAGCTAGTGGGCCTTCTCAATTTAAGTTTTTGCATGCATGGCTCAAGCATCTTGGTTTTCTTGATGTTGTGCGGCAGTCTTGGTCTGCTCCAGTGGTTGGTTATGAGATGAGAGCTTTTCATCAAAAGCTTGTCCGATTGAAGCTTTACTTGAAGGTGTGGAATAAGGATGTGTTTGGTAATGTTTTTTTTTTCTTGTCAAGGAGGTAGAGGAGGATGTTGCTCAGAGTGAAAGGTTGCATGATCTTTCTGGTTCTGCTACTGACAGAGCTATTTTTTCTAAGGTTAGGGCCCGATTGCAGCATGCTTTGCTATGTGAGAAGATTTTTTTTTTTGTCAACAGTCCATTATTTGTTGGGTTCGCGAAGGATATGCTAATACTAGCTTCTTCTATGTGATGATTCAGAAGAAACGGCAACCGTTCCATGTCCATCGGATTCATGATGCTTCCTTTAAGTGGATTTCTAAGCCAGCTACTATCTCAACTTCTGCAGTAGAGTATTTTGAGGGGTTGTTAGCCGGAGGTGCCAGTCAGCTTGTAGATACAAAATTTGTTTTTATTCTTTCTCTTATGATTGCGAAGGATAATATTTGTTTATATAGGGAGCCGGATATAGAGGAGGTTACGCCAGTGATTTTTTCTATTGATCCTGACAGTGCCTCTGGTCTTGATGGATTATGTAGTAGGTTTTACCAGTCTTGTTGGGATATTATTTGTGGTGATTTATTGGATGCTGCTCTAGATTACTTCAGAGGTTCGATCATGCCTAGGGGTTTCCAGAGTACTTTATTGGTTCTTCTTCCTAAGAAGCCCTCACCAGCTTCTTGGGCAAAATTCCATCCAATTAGTCTATATAACGTAAGCAATAAGGTTTTGACCAAATTGCTTGTATTGCGATTGGCTCTTCTATTGCCTCGTATTATTTCTCTTAGTCAGAGTAGTTTTGTTCCTGGTTAGGTGATTCATGATAATGTCCTTTTGATTCATGAATTAGTTCATGATCTTAATCACCGCACTCGAGGGAACAATGTGGTATTGAAGCTGGATATGGCTAAGGCTTATGATCGTATGTCTTAGCCTTTCATTATTCAGATGTTGCGTTATTTGGGGTTTCCTGAGCGGTGGGTTTCTCTGATTCGACGTGCTATTTATGGTCCTTACTCTCGGTGTTGGTGAATGGAGTCAGTCATGGGTTTTTCCAATCCCAGGGTAGTCTTCGGCAAGGTGATCCTCTTTCCCCATATTTGTTTATTATTATTGTTGAGCTTCTGTGTCGGGGTTTGGATCATTTGTACTCTCAATATCCTTCAATTCGTTACTCTTCTGCAGCGCCTGTTTCTATCTCTCATTTGAGTTTTGCAGATGATATTATTATTTTTGCTAATGGTAATCGATCTAGTATATTGTGAAATGATTTCGGGGCAGTTGATTAGTCAGGCTAAGAGCAACTTCTACGTAGGGAGTGTGGCTTCTGCTTCTCGTTAGGCTATTCTGCACTTTATCACTGGTTTTTAGCGGCGTCAGCTTCTATTTACTTATCTTAGATGCCCAATTTTCAAGGGGTGCCTCAAGATCTCTCTTTTTGATAATATATTTCAGAAAGTTCGAGATAAGATTTCTAATTGGGCTAATCGATTGCTCTCTTTTAGTATGAAGCTGGTGCTTGTTCACCATGTGTTGTCCTCTATGCCTTTGCATTTGTTTCATGTTCTTTGCCCTCCTGTAGCTGTGGTTCAGCTTTTAGAGCAATTGTTCACTCGGCTTTTATGGGGCGATCTTAAGGGAGACGTCAAATCCACTAGTATAAATGGTCAAAGGTTTGTTATCCGGTTGAGGAATGTGGACTTGGTATTTGGTCCTTTGATGATATAGCTAAGGCTTTTGAGCTTAAGCTTTGGTGGCATTTTCGAGAGCAGAGTTCGTTATGGGCTTCATTCGTGAAGTCTAAGTATTGCAGCTCTACGTATCCGAGTCTTATCCAGTTTTTGATATCCTACTTCTCCTCTTTAGATATGACTTTATTTAATTCGGTGTATTGTTGGGCCTCATATGCGTTGGTTAGTGGGGCGTAGGATGTGTAGTTTTTGGTGTGATTATTGGCTGGGTTCTTATCCTTTAGTTATTTATAATCCTATAGCGGCTTCTTTGATTATGGTTTCTTTTTTTTTTTTGGCAGGGAGAAGTCTGGGACAGGGGCAAGTTAAAGGATGTTTTGCCTGTTATTATTATTGAGCAGATTTTATTGGTGCTGATTTTTAGTAGGGAAGTTGATTTGATCTGTTGAGATTGTGCATCTAATGGCACAGTTCACTTGCAGTCTGCTTAGGAGCTTGTGCGTCGTTCTAGGCCAAAAGATGAGGTTTTTTTTATTATTTGGCAGCGACATATCCCATCCCGGGTCTCTTTTTTTATTTAGAGGCTTATCCATAGGTTTTTTACTACTGATGATATCTTGTGTTCGCGAGGTTTCTGCATAGTCTCTCGGTGTGTTTATAGTTGAGCTGTTGAGACTGCTAGGCACTTATTTGTTTATTACAAGCAGGTTCGTCAGGTTTGGGTTCATTTGTAGTGGATTCTCGGTATGCAAGCTCTTAGGTTTCTCACTCCCTACGCTTTGCTTTTTCATTGGGGGAGATGTGCTCATTCTTGACATCATATTCGGGTCTTCTTGCCTTACTTTATTTTGTGGCAAGTTTGGAAAGCCGGCAATATTTTTTGGTTTAGTTCGCAGTATTTCTCTATCGAAGAGATCATTTTTCAGGTGGATTCAAATCTCAGGTGAGCTAGTTCTGCTTTTGGCTTTAAGCCTTCCCAACTGAGTAAAGTCTTAGGTTCTCGGATTGCAGAGGGTTTGCATGTCATGACTTCTCCTGGGAGGCTGATTCGATTGGTTTCATGGATGAGGCTGCCTATTGGGGTAGTGACGTTTACTGTGGACGGATGTTCTAGGGGTAATCTTGCGATGGCTACATTTAGGGATATTTTGCGAGATCATCGAGGTGTGGTTTTGGCTACCTTTGGCTCCTTTCTTGGCTGCCAACTGATTCTTTATGCTGACCTCATGGCTGTGTGCGAGGGGTTGGAGCTTACTGCTTATATGGGTTATCTCAAGCTTTAGGTGAAGTCGGATTCGGCTACGGTTGTTTCCTGGATTCATTCCTAAGATCATACTCATTGGGAGTACGCTTACTTATTGTGTCGAGTGCTCTCCCATACTCTCTTGGACTATTCTGGTTCGGCATGTGTTTCACGAGACTACCTTTGCTGTTGATTTTCTGGCCAATTAGGTGTGTTCTCGCCTTCTCGGTGTGACAGTAGGCTTTTCTTTTCTCCTTAGGATCTTCTTGCCGGCTTATTGGGTATTCTCTATTTGGATGCTCAGGTTGTCCCTCATTTCAAGCACTAGCTTTGATAGCCTTCTCTTCCATTTATTTTTGGTTTTTCATGTGTTTTAATTATTATGGAGGTCATGGTCTATGTCCCCCTCCTTATATATACTTTTCAGTTTCAGATTTATATTACATGTAGGGGTCCTGCCTAACCCCCCCACCTTCTGGTGGTTAAAAAAAAAAAAAACATAACTGGTGCTTGTAAATATATTAAGTTGCACACACTATGAGTAGTTCAAGCGTTACATTGCTAATATGGCCTTTGCAGCGCTCTCTTTCTTTGCCATAAGATGATGCATTTATATAGCATGAGCTCACAATTATCTAGTGCTTCACTTTTATGCAATTGATTGGATTCCTTATCTAGTTATTTAAAGAGAAGACAGAAGCGAGGCTAATGGAGGGAGTGATGAAGTAAATGCAGAAGTGGAGGAAACAACACCCAAAAGCTCTTCTAATTTAACTTTTTAAATATTTATTTGTTTATTTATGTGATAAATAGAAGAGTGACAAAAGAAATCATCTCTACAAAAACTTCAAATAAAAAAGTATATATTATTTTAATCAAACTTTTTTCTATACAAAAGTAATAATGATTATGACACTTCTTTTTTTTTTTTTTTACAAATTATGAGATAAAAAATAATATAATACTAAATTAAAGGTTTCAAATGAGATAATATTTCTCTCTCCAGTTAATAACTTGATGACTTAATGATTTAAAGTTTTCATTAAGATAAAAAGAATTAACGAATTTAATGAATTAACTTATTGAAATGAAGTCAATTAAGACATTACGTCAAAAAAAAGAAAAGAAATAGGCCCTTAATTAGTTGGAATATTTAATTCATATCCCAACAATTATGATAAATGATGTACCATTATCTGATTGATTCGTGATTAGTATTAAAAATTATTTAATTATCATGCGATAATAATGTTATTTTGTATGTATGTTATAATTTATATTTGTGTTTATGCAATATATTATGAATTATGAATTATATTTTAAATATATCTAATTTTGTGTATTTTTGTGTGTTTATTAGGTAAAATATTAATTTCACATAATTCGAGGCTCCAAACAGATAAACGGAGGTCATATTTGGATTTCGGAGGTCCGAAAACCTTAAGATGAGTAAAGATCAGCTCAAAATTAGGCTTGCATAAAAATGTTGACTTTTTCCATTAACTGAATAGTGATTGGATGATAAAGATCAGCTCAAGATATGAGTGCATGGGATAGCTGGCAATCTTGACTAAATTTCAACCGTTCATGATTCAATGGCCACGATTGTGCCACGTGGCAATGGTTGGTCCGAATCTTTATATTCGAGTCCACCTGATCCACCAATTTACCCGTCAAATCTCAACCGTTCTTTAGCCAAATCGGACGAGTCAAATGATGCCACGTGTGATGTTGACTTTTGAAGTTTGACCAGCCCTTGGATCTTCATTTAAGGGTTTGAGGAGCGCATGCATGAAGCTTATGATGAAACGCAAAACACTGGATCATGAATTTATTTTTCTATAAATATAGCCTCATTTTTATGTTTTTCATATCTCTTTACATCTCTCTTCTTCTCAAATTCTCTCCATCTCCATGTAATCTTGATTTTCAGGTGTGTTTTTAATATTTTGTATAATTATTTTTATAAATAAAATTAGTTTTATTTCCAATTTTAGTTGTTTTTATTTCTTTTAATTATAGGTAATTTAATTTTAATAATTTTTTTATTTCAATTATGCTTAACTAAATAATAATAGTTAGGGTAAGGTGAAACTCTTAGGAACTAAATATGATTTAATGAAATTCTATTTTTAATTTTATAAATTAAATTATTTTTAATTTAATTTTATACATATTTTATATTAAGAAATTTTGATTTATTGTAGACAAATAAGGGAGTTTGACACAATAAATTCTTAATATCTTGATATAAGGTATGGTAAAATGGTTTTTGACTTATTGTAGATAAATTAAATTTTGGCACAATAAATACTTAATCCATCATAAAATTAAAGGGAAAATAATAATAATTTATATAATTAATCTTTTGGGTAATAAATCTAAAAAAAATAACAAAAAGAATTTGTTAAGTTTTATTTACTATTAAGAGTGGATCCATAACCCTAACTAATTCAATTTCATAGTTTTATTTAGATTAAGTTGTTTATATTTAAGTGTTATTTTCAATTTTTAGATTAAATAAAATAAATTAATTAAATCTTTTATCTGTAGATCGACCTCGGACTCACCGAGATTTATTAATTCGAATAACAAAAAATTATTAAGCTTTATTATTTTTAATTCAAATAATAAATTTTTACTGTTCTAACAAAGGTGGTGCTTTTTTTTTTTTGAAATCTGAATAGATCTAAATTAGTCTAAATTCTGAATTGAGAAGAATGTTTGAATCTAAATTATATGTTTTTTTTTTTTGGTCTGATTCGCTAAACATAAGTATTAAGTGTTTTTACTTAAATAAAAATCTGAAAACTAATATTTTGACATTTATGACAAATTATAAATATTAAACAAATAATAAACAACTCAAAGAATATAAATAAGATAATAAATTAATTAATTTTATTATAGTTTATGATGTTTTCATATGTAAAATATTCATAAAAATTATGAAGATAGATAATGCCAATTTGAAGAAAATAAAAAGATAGAAATAATAATACTCTATCACTAAATATTATCATAAGTTATATGGAGTGGGTAATAATATTAATTATTAAAGTTTATTTAGGTAAGAATAAAAATTAATTAATTAGATAGGAATATTTTGAAGAATATCTTTTAATGATATTATTCGGACTTTTTAGATTAATTAAAGAGCTAAAAAATTTAGCTTAATAATTTAATGACTTAGGTAGCGTTTGTTTTTTTATCTGAAATCTAAATAGACCTGAATTAGTCTGAATTCTAAATAGAAATTTAATATCCGAATATAAATAGATTTTTTCGTTCAATCGTTAAAATATAAGTTGTTTGTTTTTTAAACTTAAAAAAATTTGAAATCCGATATTTTTACATCTATACCCTTACAAATTATCATATTAAACAATTAATAATATCTCAAATAATATAAATAAAATAATATATTTTTATAAGATAATCATACCCAATTGAGTACAACCCTTTAATATTCTAAATTAGTATATTATAATCAATTTTATCATTGTCTAAGATGTTTTATACGAAAAATATTCATTAAAAATTATAAAGAAAAATAATACTAATTTGAAGAGAGTAAAAAAAGTTTACAACTATATTATCACAAGTTATAGAAATGAATAATAATGCTAATTATTAAACTTAATTAGTTATGGATGAAATTTAATTAATTAGATGGGGAGATTTTGGAGAATATTTTTTAATGATGTCATTCAAACTTTTTAGATTAAGTAAAAAGCTAAAAAAAATTAACTTAATAACTTAATGGCTTAATGACTGAAAATTTTGATTAAGTTGAAAAAACAAACAAACTTAATGACTTAACTAATTACAATTAAGTCAATTAAGTCATTAAGTTAAAAAAACAAACAACCCCTTAGGTGGCGTTTGTTTTTTAACTTAATGACTTAAATTAAGTTAACTTAATTAATTAAGTTAAGTAGAAGTGTTTGTTTTTATAACTTAATGAGACTTTTTAGATAATTTTGTCTTAATAAAATAAGCCAATTTTTTTGACTTTTTACTTAATGAAGAAATCTGAATTAAGTCAATTACTTTCTAATGCCAAAAATATCCCTACTTTATAATTTATTTTTCATGTCTATCCCAAAACTCACCCATATACATTTACCCAACATAATAATCTCATTATTATTTTTTAGCCGTTATAGAATCGCTTCTCACTTTGCTCCTCTCATCTAGTTCTTAAATCGCCCATTAATATATTATTTTACTTATGAATGTTAAAATATTGTGGTATTTAATATATTATTTATTTGACATTCAAATTTAATAATGATACAAATGTAAAAGTACATATTTTCAATTTTTTAAGTTGAAAAAAACAAACAACTTAATACTTATTTTTCGAGATTTAGACGAAAAAAATAAACATATTATTCAGATTTAGACATTCAGATCTATTCAGAATTCAGACTAATTCAGGTCTATTCAGATTTCAGACAAAAAAACAAACGCCACAATGACTTACTTAATTAAAATTAAGTCAATTAAGTAAAAAAATAAATAAATAAACGGCCCTAAGTAAGCATATCACTCTTAAATTAACCACAAAAATTTTAAACTTAGGCAAAAAAAGAAATTAAAAGGGATGCAATTGATTGGTTGATTGTTATTTGTAAAAGCATGATTTTTATATTTTATAAGAACATATAAGAGATTCTATTTGCCACGAGGAAGAGAAAAAGCATTTTAAAAAATTATTTTAAGTTATTTAGTCAACAAAAGAAACCTTAAATTATATATTTATTATTTCAAATTTTGATTCAGAATTGAACCGGCATCAGTACTAATCTTTTAAAATGATATTATTGATAGTTATTAAAGAAAAATATTAGACTAAATAAATTTAAATTATTTATTACAATATATAATCATGCGGTAAAAACTTATGGAGAAGTGGGCAGATATCAACCAAATCGAAAACAGAATTTAATAACATTTTCCTATTTTCTAATTTTAAAGCACGGAAGACTGAACGTTCTTCAACTAAACTCCTGTTCCTGTTCTCAGCTGTTCACAATTTGCAACAATGATTACGAAACCAAATCTAATAACAGCCAATCCCTCACACTCACTCACTCCATTTCTCAAATTTGAATCCAGAATTCCAATTTATTCCCCCAAACCGTCAATTTCTCATTCCAAATTCATCTCTTTAACCTCCAAAAAGCACTCCTTTTTGGTCCCATTTTGCTGTTTAAATCCCACGAAACCCCACAACTCCAGTGAGCTCTTAACCCGCGTTTCGGAGAATTCGGTTCCTGAAGAAGGGGAATTGAAGACTGATTACAACGTGCAAGTGGCAACTGCAAATGTTCCCTCGGGTCTTCCGCCCGCTAAACTGAGCTTGAGTGATCAAGCTTTCTTTTTGTTAGCTTTTATTGCTTGCACGGTATGCTTTTTCTTTAATTTTATAGTCTCGTTCTTGTTTTTTTTTTTTTGCCCCTTCTTTTTTCTTTGATGGTTATGTCTGTTTTTGTGTGAGTTTATGAGGGTTTCTTTTTTCTTTTCTTTTTTTTTTTTCCTCTCATTTTGTTCTGTTTAGTAGCTTTAGAGTATTGTATTTGTTGATGGTTTGTTTTGTGAAGCTGTATGTAAATTTGAACAAAATGGTAGTATGGTGCATGGCAACAAATGGCGATTATATCAGGCTTTGGATATGGTTTTGTGGGTTTTATTATATTTGAGGGCTTAATGGCTTGGGATTGTTTGTCAATAGTTTTCGAATCAAACTGCTATCTGGACTTGCAAATTTAGGTGAATATTTGGGGATTAGGTGGTAAAGGCCTGAATTCATTGGTGGGTAATTTCTCTTGTGCTGTTGTGGGTTTTCAAGTAATTTGGATTGATCTCATAAGCTAATTTGCTGATTACAAATATAGTTTGTGAACTAGTTAAGAGAATATTTGGGGATGATATTGAGGTAATTAATGGGATAATGTTGTGAGTTCTTTTAACTGAAAATTCTCGATCTTTAAGTTCTTTGAACACTGAAATGGTGTTGTTAGGCTTGGATTTCTTTGAGTTGGAAAATTTTTAAAATGATTATCCACCTTTGGTTGTTGATTATTAGTCTTGGCTGTTTGGTTTGATACTCATGGAATAAGTCAGTTTGTTTGCCTGCAGACTTCTGTGGCTTTTACAAGTCTTGTTGTTGCGGCCGTCCCAACACTTTATGTAAGTGTGGTCTATTATATGAACTCTGCATGAAATGGTACTTGATTCATTTTTTTGTAGTCTCTTGTATTTTCATTTGTATTGCTCAATTTAATTTGGAAATGACTGTGCCATGGGTTTTATAATGTTGTATAATATCAACAACTTTAATAGATCCATGTGCCTCCCACCTGAATTGAATCTTTCAAGCTTTCACCTGGTATAAGCTTCAATCATGTATTACAGATTGGTTGGAATTGGAAGGTTAGTTAGTGATAATTTCCCAGATTCCTGCTGGTTGGTTTCATGATTTGATTGTGTTCTGGCTGGCCTAGGGATCTGATAGTCATGCAGAAGAAACAAACTTAGAAAATAAAGATTGGTCATTTTCCGTGCATCCAAACAATGAGATTTCAATATGTTAGAATATGATTTTGGTCAGACGGGCTATTGCTATGTCATTTCCCTGCCGATTTAATGGATAAAATAATAAACTTTAGATGCATTATTGCCAGGACAACAAAGGTGGGGTTCTGGAACCAAAGCGCTTATCTTTCTCTATGGTAACCAGGTTAAAGGGAGTAGTGCTTGTAGGTGATTGATGTTTCATTCCTGCGTACACATTGGGGAGTATCTCGATGTTCTTGAATGTGACAACTCTTTGTAATGTTCTGTTGCCTATTGCAGCACATCTGTTTATTTTTGAAATAATACATGGTAGTTTCACATTTCTGATTCAATGAGAAATTTTGATAAGTGACTTAAATAATTCTCTAATTTAAAACCCATCAGTAATTGGACATTCACGATAGTTATAGAATTCATAAGGGTTTGTAAATCTGTCCACTGTAGGTTCATGGAATTATTCACCTTTTATCTGATTCTCTTTGATATTAGTGGATCATCTGTAGGAGTGCGTTTATTCTTTTTTTATTTCCTGTTTGGCTTCTGATCTTTTTTTCTTTCTTTCTTTTTTTTCCCCTTCTTTATTGAAGATGAAGAATTGTCACAAGGAGTGGACCAGCTGTCCATTAAGAAAGCGAAATAATGAAAATTTTTCTTTGCTATAAAAAAAATATGCCAATCTCCCCTCTACAAAACTAGACCAGCCTAGACACTTATCTCAAAACATTCTCCCGGCTTAGATGAATCTTAGAACTCCTTAGAAACTGAAGCCCACAGTGAAGCTAGAAGACGAACTCTATCCTACAATTCTCAATGTTACTGTATTTTTCCCTTCAAAAATACGAAGATTTCTTTCCTGCCACATTACCCAAAAAAGAGCTGCCACAGCAGAGTTCCAAAGAATTTTGGCCTTTTTTCCTTTACCAAAAGCAAATGAATTCTTTGTAACAATAGAGTCACAAGAACCTGGTATGACCCACAAAATACTAGCCTCTTTGGATAACCTACTCCACAACCTAGGGGCCACAAAAAAATGAAGAAAAAGATGATTAGAAGTTTCAGCACTTGTTTTGCACATCTCACACCATGATGGGGATAGACACATATTAGGGAACTTTCTTTGACTCACTTCTCCAGAATTTGATTTTCCTTGTGCCTTTCCCACAAAAAGACTTGAATATTAGGGGAAGTACTAGCCTTCCAAATTGATTTGGAGGGTAAAAAATGGGCCAAGGAGACATCATTAATCATCCAGTTCAGATAAAATTTGCAAGAATAATGTCCTGATGTTTCCAAACTCCACAATCTTCTGTTTTTCTTCATTTCTTCAATATCTACATGTCTAACCACTGCAAGAGAGAAGCATAATCTTGAATCTCTCTTATCAATGAGGAGGAAGAAGATGTATATAAATTTATAGGAACATTTCTTGTAAGACAGAACCTATAGAGGCAAGGGAAGTGCTCACATAAAGGAAATGTCGTAACTGTTTATCCTTCTGAAACTGAATATCCTTACCATTCCCCGCAGTTAGTTTAATGTGAGAAAGAAGAGAGGGATATTCCTTTTTGACTCCTTATCTTTAATGATTATAAAATTTTCATCAGATCTTAAATTCTTGTTATGTAGTTGAATTATCAGGTGTAATTTGTTTCCAACAATGGGTTCTATTTGTCTGTTTTGTCATCTGTTTTTTAGGCTATGGGCAGAGCAGCAACATCTCTTTCAAAGCTAGCAGATACGGCCCGGGAAGAACTTCCCAGTACAATGGCTGCAATTAGGCTTTCAGGAATGGAGATCAGTGATCTTACACTGGAATTGAGTGACTTGAGGTGACAACTAAAATCCTAAAGATTTAACTAAATTGTTTGTGTCAATACATTCATAAATGTGAGTACTTTAATTGTCATGCTGTCTTTTCTGATTTTGAATTTTAAATGTCACCCAGTCAAGAGATAGCTGATGGGATTAACAAATCAGCCCAAGCAGTGCAGGCAGCAGAAGCTGGAATCCGACAGATTGGTACACTTGCTCACCAACAGACTATCTGTAAGTTTCGAACTGTTTTTCATCGCTTTAAACCCCACTACCCCCCCAAAAAAAACCCTCTCTAACTACTAAAATTATTGTCATTCTCCATTCGCTTACCAGGACTGATTTTCTGCGACTGTTTGTATGATTTAGCAATTATTCAAGAGCGGGCAAGTCTACCCATCATCTCTTTGCAGCCTGTGGTTGCCGGGGCTGCAAAGAAGACTTCTCATGCTGTTGGCCAAGCTACAAAAACCCTCATGAATATGATTTCCAGAGGTGAGTTAAGTTCAGAGGATGAGGATGACAGCGAAATTGATCGGGTAGAAATCTGAGAAGTAATCTGCTTCCCAGCTCCATTACCTAATTGTTGCGCATGTACATAAAAGAGTAGAGAGGCTGTGGTATCTGCGGCAGCCTGTATGGTTGACTGTCAGTGCCCATAAATTTGGATATCAAGGAATATGAACGCATTGCAAAGCTCCAGTTTGATCTATCTACATTTTGAAATGCAGAACATCCTTAGATTTCCAAGTAAAAATTCCATTGAGTTGTATCAATTTTTCAAATTAATTTTTTTTTTTAAAAGTAGAATCCAATGTCCACATATTAGATTCCACATTTTAACTAAATAAATTGCGGGATTCCAAAAAGGTTATTAGTAACTTTATTCGATTGGTCATCTTAATTCCAATCCAACAATACTTGAAATAAGAATCACACAAGAAGGCACGATTTATACCAGACTGATTATCAGGATAACAGATTTTCTTTAGCACATTATTACTATTATTTTTTAACCTTTAGTTGAAATTAATTGGGAACATATTGCTCTATTGGCAATAAATGAGTTGCAGAGATCTATACATAAAAATGCTGTAACCATCAAAATTTTGCAGTGTTTTTAATTGTTAAAATACTTTAGTATTAAAAATTCTTAGATGGCAAGTCAATTAATTTCTTGATTTAAGAAGAGCCTGATCATATAAATAAAAACCCAATGATTTCGACCGGCTTATAGACCCGGCTTATATCATGATCTCAGCTTCTTTAAATGTTTGACACCTGAGCTCTTTAAATGTTTCAATTTAACTTCCTTCTTAGATACGTATAAAACTCCATAAAATGTCATTGCCTCTTTGGTAAATAAATTTGCTTCTTTAATATCTTAAAGCTAGCTTTTGGCAGTAAAAACATAAATAAATAAAATAACTGAATGATTGATTATTTTGGGACACACTTAAGAATTATATTGATTATTTTGGGACCCCTAAAAATTATAAGTAGATAATGAAAAGTGAGATATTTTTCTTCTTATTCTTCTTGCACTATTTGACTCTTTTGACTACCATATCTGTTCAATTTCGTTCATTCATCTCAAAATGATCCTTCACTGCAATTAATTTATATAATAAATTAGAAAAAATAAAAGTATACCGGATATTATTTTGATTGTTAACTTGAGTTGTCACCACAAGTAAACTGGAACTTACATGGATGTAAATATGATACCAAATACAATATTATATAAAAGAGGAACTTATATATTGCACTGTTTCACATTTCTCAATCTTAAATTAATCCTTTGTCCCATCCATGAAAATTAGAAGACATAATTAAACCACAACATGCATGAATTTTTTTTTATCAGACATTCGCATTTAATTCCAAGCTCCTTTGTAGAAACAAAATCTTCATCTATCTGTTGGTTCGAAGATCTGTAGGTTGATTATTGTCTTTTGTGTAAGCTTTGTCATCTTCAATCGAGTTCATTTTCATTTCTGTACACTCTTGCAGCTTTTGATTTGCTTCATTGCCCTTCTTGCCCTTGTATACGAGGTATAGGATCATTTGGGCAATCCCAAATAAAAATCCCAAGAGGTTTGGTAACTGGCCATTCAAAATTAAGCAACAAGATTGCTATGAGCAATTAATATGATTGGGAAACAAGAAAAAGAAACCGTATCAAATTAACGGACTTAAATTTTAAAACCCGTTGAAACCCCCTGGTGTTTAAATTTTAACAGCCAAATCATTTTTAGCAAACGCTATTTATTCGTTTGTTGGAAATTTGAGGGAAGTGCTGCCCTTAGAAAAAGTGAATTGGCTGTTACAGATTTAACACCAGGGGAGTTTTCAATCATTTTCCCACCAAATAAACAATCATTATCAACGATATTGTTAGTCATACTTACAGCAATGATCATGTCCTTAACAAAAAGTCCGTAAAAGAACCACATGGTGGCGCAGAGGGTGAGGAAAAATGAAAGAGAAAATGGCATGTACTCAACACTCTTGGTCTTAATCACCCGCCTCTGCAACATAAATCAAGTTCATAATTTTGAAATTAAAGACCACTACATGTAATTTAATTGTGCTAGCTTCAATTAAGAATTAATTGTTACCATGATGCTTAAAGGTGCAGAGAACACAGCAATGTTGTAGGCAGCGCAGACCCAACCAACGGCAGCGACTCGATTAGGCCCCTTCACGAAAAAATTGGTGATCACCATCATCAAGGCAAAGGCTCCAATGTTAAACACGAGTATCAACTTGATTGTGAAACTCTGCATGCAGGGTTAAAATGTATGTTTGATGATTAGGACAAGATTCATATACACATACAGTTATTAAGTGTGATTAAGATATAATAACAAAGGTGATTATTAACTAATTAATTGACCTTCTGCTTTTGGGATGCGTATATGAGGTAGAGCATTAGGTAAATAACTTCTATGACACATCCAATGCTGTTGATGGTGATGATCAAGAGTGCATCTGACTTGAGGAAGCCGTAGTACAATAACAACATTGCACTGCTAAGTGCTATCACATATGGTATTGAATGGTATCCTTCCGATGATTTCTTCGCGTAGATTTTGCGGAAAGTGGGCCTGAGATACATTAACAAACTTTATATATAGCTTTGAAAATCAATCGTTGTCAGTTTAATTATATAAGATCAAACTGAGGGCTCGACTCTTACAGCGGTGCCAAGAACACCAAGAATGACACTATGTTACCTGTGATAGGAAGACATGAAATTTAAAGGCTTATCAAGCTGCTATCATCAGTTAATTAAAAATAGAAAATATAAGGGGCAAGTGGGGAGGAATAAGAAAAAAGGTTAGGGCACAAGTGACATGCCTAAGAGACCAAAAATGAAGGCCAGCTGATGCGGAGTAAGTATCCCCATGATTGTACGTTGTGGGGGAGGCGATGATAAAGAATATAGAGTGTGTTTTGGCGAAGCTCTCCGCAGCGTCGAAGGGGAGAAATGCACTTTGAAGAGCTTAACCCAACTCATTGCAAGACACTGATTTATACAAACATGATTGAAGAGTTAGGTTACTGGTTCGGTTAGTTATTAGCTTGTTCTAGAATATGTACGTTATGTAGAGAGAGAGGGAGAGATTGAATGCACATGATATTTTTTGCATGGTAATTAAAGTCGAAGGAGCTAAGCAGACCGACAACCATTGACTAATAATTCTAGCGTAAGTGCTGTCCAGTTCCTGCCTCTATTCAGGAGGGTGCTCTTGTCGCTTTGGTTCTTTTTTATTCATTCATTGTCACGTATATATTTCAATCAATCGTTTTAAGAATTATTATGGATTCCATGAGTAAAAATTACGCAATAGGAAAGATTTTATGGGTGACAATTTTTATAGAAAGGTACTTGTTCCTAATCTAAAATTTAATTAAATTTGTACTTCAAGCAAATAACAAAATAAATTATCTTCAATTCGTTAGCAGCAAAATTAGGAAGATTGACAGTGTTTAAATATGGAACACCTTCATTAGAAATTGAGTAATAATAAAAGATATGAGTCAGAAAAAAAATGTTAAAAGACTAAAATTATAATGTTTTGTAATTAATAATTTTAATTGATTTTGTAATTGAATTTATTGGGAAAAAAGCCGACTTATATAAGTATAACTAAAAGTTTCCACAAAAGTATTGTGGGGGCTAAATATTTTAAAATTTTCTTCTCAGTTGTGCAATGCAAGTAGAGTATGGTCATCCCTCCTCTGTGAGGGTCATTTGTCTGAGCATGTATTTCAAAGAATTTAATGTAATAATATATAAGTCCGAGTATGTAAATCTAATTATAAATATCAATGTAATCTCTGCTATATTAGTAGTTATAAATATCTATACAATGTAGTATACTGGTGCGTAATATTCCAAAAGAAAAAACCAAATGGAGACCTAGTAAGTCTTATTTCTCAACGGCAAAGCTATTGCAATATCAATGGAAAGATACGTGGAATTGGGAACATCGTTTGAATAAATACAGCACCACTTTTATAGATTACTTTTTGTTAGAGCCAATCAGAATTGACAAATGCCACAGGGCGTCCCAACTTTTTTTTTTTTTTCTTTTTTCTTGAATGCATCACAACGCACCCAAAATGTTGAAAATCTTACTAGGATAGAATAGCAAATGTAAGAAATTAATTATTAAAATGATAAAAAAAAAATTTTCTCATTTTTTCTTTTATATTTTTTTTCTTCTCCATTCACTTTAAACAACAAGGATAAAAATAAAGTAGTTTGCTACTGCTGGTAAGCACATCAAAGTTATGTTTGTCATTGCCCGTGTCCATTGTCAGAAGGGTTGCATGGCTAGTGGCGTGGCCATCAGCCCATCACTAGGAATGTGATTTGGTGACCGAAGTGTTAGGAATTTTTATCGTGCCCATGATCTTATAAGCAGAAATATTGAATAAATAATAAATAAAAATATAGAGAAAAATAAAATCAATCACACAATATATAAATTTTTTTTAAAAATTTATATACTAGAAAAAAATTACTGTCATTAAGGACAGGAGAAAAATCAATTATGTAAAGATTTATCACTATCACTCTAATATTTTTTTCCAATAGGCCTAACATTTCTCTTACACTAAAAACAATCGACTTACCAACAAAATTGAGTGAATAACAACTGAACCAAACCTCCCTTTCTATAGTGATTTTCTTATATAAATAATATTCCTTTTTTTTGTTCCTTCTTGAATAATCTAAAGTTCTAAAAAAGAAATAAATTATTTATTCTCAAATACGAATTTTCGTCAATAAGAAAATAACCTGAGAAATCTCCTAATAATTAAGTTACAAGTCCTTATTTAAAAATAGACATATTTCCTAATATGTGATGTAGGATATGGCTGCGGGTGGTTACAAAACCCATAATCCTAAAATTGTAGGTTTTGCACCTTATTGTTTATTGCAGTACTTACACCCATCAATTCAATCCACAAGAGGGGCATTACGGTTATTTATGTAAATAACTGCGAGAATCTACTATGTATCACGATTTGGATGCGCAGTGATGCATTCAAAAATTATTTGGCTTGGCCAATCGGTCTTTGGCTGAGTGGTAGAGCCGCTGCCCTCGCACACTTTATTATGTGAAGACAGTCTTCTTTAGACATCCCTCGAATATTTGAGAGAGTAAACAATGAAATGAAAGTGGAGTACACACACCTCAAAATTAAAAAAGGGGTTAATTTCGTAATAAATATTGAATTTTTTAAAAATAAGATATTGAAGTTTGAACCGAGGATGGAACAAATTAATGTGCGGATGAAGAGTAAGTGATTAGAAAGCAGTGGTAATCTAGACTTGGTTGTATGATTTAATTTTTCAACATCTATGGAAGAACCACATAGCTATATTGAGACAAAGGCGACATTATGTTGCCTCTCGTTAGGCTTACTAATTTGAATTTATCAATCCACAACGGTTTTAATAATCAAATTATTATTTTACTAACAATCTCTTTGTTGGGTTAGTCAAACACCTCCTCTTATCCTTTAAAGTTGGAGTGAAGGGTGGGCTGGTTTGTTCTGCTTAGCATGGGACGCTACAAATATCCTCTCATCATCTGATTAAGCACCTTACCTTTATTGTTGTAGGAAAATTAGGCGTAGGTAAATTAAAGCGTGGAATCGACGAGTAGGGGTAGTAATTCCATAAACTTCAAACACTGGATTGGACGTGCCCAACTCATCAGCCACTCAATTAAATGTTTCTGTGCATTTTGACATTTTCTTGAGTAAGCCAGTTGATCGATCTCTTAAAAATCTTTTGTCACTTTTGTGGTCTTGATCGATCTCTTAAAACTCTTTTATCACTTTTGTGGTCTTGATCGATCTCTGAAAAATCTTTTATCACTTTTGTGGTCTGCTATAATGTCCCTGCATTACCCGATGGAATAGTCCAAATGTTAACAGAAGAGGTGCTGTCACAAAGCATGGGATTCCAATGGTTGTATGAAAGAAACTTGAACTTGGAAATGAGCTTTAAATGGAAAAAAAACATTGGGATTGTTTAGGCCAACCTTGTATATGTATGCGCACAAAGACATTCTGCAACTTTTTACAGCCACGCACATTTCGTTATGACATAAAATTGGCTATGTAAGCTTGCCAATTGATTTAATCAAAACATTTTGATTTTGCTGCAACGGGTTTTTATCGCCAAATTTTGTCTCATTATCAGTTGAACATGTGGACATAAGCTAATTTTCACATTGAATGCGTATGATATTTTGCGTGATATTTAAGACTAGTACTTTTACATGACTTCTTCCATTTGAGAGATATGGATAAATTCTTGTTTAATATCGAATGTTTAAGCCAGTTACTTTGTTAAAAATTGCTATGTTTATTGTTGCAATTGCACTAATATTTGGCACCTTCGTATTGAGAATTGATGCATTTTGAATTGATGGCCATCCTCAAAGGAGAAATTACGGATGGCAAACCCGAGATCCACATGATCCATATCCAATGGATGGATATGGATTGGATTTGGGTCGGTTTAAAATAGATTTAAATTGGATTCATATATCAATGCGCAGATTTAAGACGGATCTTGAAGCAAGTCTGAATTTATCTTAATATCCAGATCCAAATTCATATCCATTTATTTTTTAATTTTATTTTATTTTAAAATTCTCCTAACAATTGTGTAATTACAAATTATAATAAATTTTATTCATAGCATATTGGTGGTATTTACCATGTGTTTAAAAATCTTAAACTTGAAGGTCAATTTTGTAAATTTAAATGATAAAAAGACAAAATAATTAAGTGTAAATTATGACGGCCGACCCTTCCAATCTCTTACTGTCAGTTCAACCTCTTTCTTTCTCTTCAGTCTACTTTCAATTCTCCTCTCCATTTGAATTCTTGAATCATTCTTTTAATTGTAAGGTAAATCCCTAGAGTTAAGCTTCCTTTTCTGTTGTTTTCTCATAACCTTATTCATGTTCTGTAATCACTAATCAGTGGTAACTATCTACTATGAAGTAATTAGGTTATTCATATATTTAGTTAGATATGATGATAACAAAAAATAATAAAGCACTAAATATATATTATGTTCAACTTATATATCATTGTTTAGTGTTGTAGGAATGACGATAGGTGTGTCATGGATATCAGAACAATGAAAGAGATATTAAAATATTGCATTAATCTTACTCCTGCAATTATTTTTTATGGATATTTTATTATATATTTTATTTTTTTATTTGGAGTAAAAGTATAAGCTACAATATTTTATCAATACATATTGGTCTTTAATTTTCTTTCTAATAAAATATAGCTCTCTTATTATTAAGTTTTAAAATTCATGATGAATTTAAAGCGGATTTTGATTTTGATTTTGATTTTTTTTATTTGGAGCAGTTATATATCTTTTTTTCTTTTTTTCTTTTTTGCATCAAAATATAGAGCGAAAAACATGAATCCATGAGGGATCTGGTGCAGATACAAATTTTAATTTTTATTATGGATCTGAATCTAAATCAGAGTATGTCCAACCCATATCTAGCCGTTGCCATCTCTAGGAGAAAGATAAATATCTGTCCGGATTGAGTTTCTTAACAAACAGTTATTTCATTTATTTTTTCGGTTGTCTTTCAATGAAGTTTTGAATCGGGATAATGATGTTGTTGCTAAAACAAAGGGGTTTCAAAAGACTGTTTAGGAGTGCCGATAGCACCAACACTCGTTTGAATACTAGCCCAACAGGAAGAAACTCGCACCGCCCATTAGTTAGGAATAACCGTTTTGGTCCCCAAATTTAAAAGAGTTTCGGTGACAATTGACAGAAAGTAAGATTATAAATAAGAAAATAACCGATTATAAAAGATCGAATATTTCACATTTTATAAATCTCACCAATATTAAGGGAGATAAAAAAAAAAAAAAAAGATGAAAAAATGAAGAACAAACCAAACGACAACGTCATCTACTATGACATATCCCAATAAGAGTGATAAAAGAATCCGAAAGAATTGTCAGAGCCTGGAGCACCGGATGGATCTATAGAGAAAACAACATTAGTGTACATTTTGCTCTTCGAAAAATAAACTCGGAGTAAGATAGCAAATGTTAGAAGCTAGCATTTTCAGTGTCGCCAATAGAAAGCAACAAGATTTTTATATCAAAATTAGGAAAACTGCCACTATCAATAGCCAAATGAATCACCACCGCGAAGAAACCTAAATTTAGCCGCTGCTAGATATTGGGGTACTATAACTTTTTAAGAAATAATAGTTAAGAAGAAAAAAAAAAAACCGTATGTATGAAATAAAAGGTAATATTATAGGGTAAATATAGTATTTAAATAATAATTTTAACAAAAACAATAAATATATTATAGGTTTTTTTTTCCATTATATAAGTGATAAATCAAATCCATTTAGTTTACAAGCCATAGCAATTAGTGCTTATTAAACACTTTAGTCTTATAACTTTTAAACGATAACTAACCAAACTTAATACTAAATAGAACCTTCAAATGAGAAGTTTGAATTTTGGCATATGAATGAAAGAATTTCAAGATCAATAGCCAAACCCAACCGTTTGCATTCTAATATGTACAAATTAAAGATGTGTTTTATCAATCTTACAAATCAATTAAAAATCTTAATGTCGTTTTAGTGATAGCAAATTTTTTTTTTCCCAACCACTATATTATAAACTTGACCTCTGTGCCATTTTCATAAATAAGAGTGGAACAACTATTAGTATAGTATGTGCATCTTGGAATTATGACATCTATAATCAAAGAAAACAATTTAGGAACATGACAAGATAACTTTGTACAACATATTTTCGAAGTTGGGATCGCAGAGCTTTGCTTGGTAAAAGATTGCTCCTGTCTTCAATAAAGCTACTCAATCTTCAAAAAATCTGACAAGAAACACCACTCGAACCTAAGTTCTTTACCACGAAATTTCAAAAACAAAATCAGCTTCCCAATTTACCAGTTCCTAATTAATGGCGCAAGAATCCCTCCTCTCTCATTAGGTGTTGATTCTTGTACTCTCACCGTGCCAGTGCAACAATGGCAGTTCAATAGACCCACGATCCAATATTATGTTTGATTTTCAAACCAGAATCACCTCCAAGGATCTGGACGTTGTCGCTGCTGGTGAACTCACTTCGTGATCCGTATTTCCCTTCTACACAGCATAAGAAAATAAGGCACGTGTTATATATCCTTTGAAAGGCATGGTTAAATTATAATTAATATGGAGTAATTAGCTCAAATGATCATTTCAACCATTGTGTTTTTCCAAGCCTTGTCAATCTCCTCATAGACAACATCAATAGTTGGCCGGCCTTTGCTCGATTTGGCAACACATAGCACAGCAATTTTCAAAATGGATTCAAAATCCGCCCGATTGATATTTCCATTCAGCCTTGGATCTTCAAAATCTTGCATTGGCCGTTTTCCCATGCTTACATCTCTTGCCTGCACAAAATTTATTTATTTGATATCATGTAATTTAATTTGAATGAATCAAGTGCTAATCTCGCGTGTCGAGTACTTTTGTGTGTGACACACGACCCAAAAAAAAAAAAAGGTACCTTTCTTGTGAGTTGGTCTCTAGCATCAAAATCCAATTCAATGACCTTTTGTCCTGATAAAAGTTGGAGAGCAACAATACCGAAACTGTAAATGTCACTGGCACAAGTTAGCTTTGCATTAGTCATGTACTCGGGGTCCATATAGCCAATGGTTCCTCTCACATCAGTAAATACTTTGCTCTCTTCGATGCCCAGCATCTTAGCCAACCCAAAGTCAGAAAGCTTCGGTTCCAGATTCTCAGTCAAAAGAATGTTTGTCAGCTGCAACCAAATTAAAACATGTAGCATCTTTAGATGAGTTGAAAGAAATAAATATTGTTGCTATAATTAAACTTATTGGAAAATTTTTTGTTACCTTAATATCTCTATGGACAATGCACCCATCAATATAATGGTGAAGATACCTCAATGCAAGTGCACAATCTCTCAGGATTTTGACTCTTCTTTCCCACGTTAGCACACTATCTTTTCCTGGAAAAAATTATAATAGCAAATTAGTGTAAAGCTCGAATAAAAAGGAAAACATTTGAGGATAGTATATGTATATTACTGAGGAGATGTTGAGAGAGATTTCCGGCCGCACAAAATTCATAAACTAGATATTGCTCGCCTCCTTCGACGCAGCAACCGAATAGGCATACGAGATTTGGATGGCGAACCCTGGAAAGGCCTTCAACTTCCCTTGAAAATGAATCGCTGTTGTTGCTCTTGTATATATGCTTGATGGCGACGACCTGACCACTTGGCAAAACGCCCTTGTACACTAAACCAGCACTTCCGCGGCCTAAGAACCTTCCGTCACAGTCGTTATTTATGGCATTTTCAATCTCGTCCTTAGAAAATCGGTAGAGACCTGAACACGCTGTACCGTAAATCTCTTTGGTTGGCTCAAGGGGTATCCGCTTGGGCATGCAGCCCTTATTCTTGCTCTGTATCTTGCTCTTCGCCACGTGTTTTATAAGTACAAGAATCAACATCATCACGAAAGTCGCTGTAAGGACCGCGATTATTGCTTTCACCACAGTAGCTGATAAGCTAAATGAGCTCAATGAGTACAAGAGAAAAAAATAATAATGAAAAAGGTTTCAATTCAAGCAGTATGCCAAAAATGGAAAGATTATTGGCAATGTTAAACAGCTAAAATAATAAGTAGCCGTGAGTGTGTTTTGTATCCATGGTCATTTGAATTTGAATTTGAATGGCAGTAAAACGGTAAAAGATTGGTGCTTGATGGATTTTTCGTTCTCATCTAGACTTAGAAAAAGGGGGAAAAAAAAATTGATCCACTTACTTTTGAATTTGGTAAATCCAGGATCTGTTGCAATCAAAAGAGTAAGAGGTCAAAAGTAGGAACCAAGACTATAAGAAGTATAGTATTTTTGTTAATTCTTGTACGGTCTAGGAATGTCGACGGTTCTTACCAATCTGATCTATCGAATGCAGACAGTTATATAGATCAGCAAGTGATGAGCGGTCATCAAAGTTTGCGGCTGTAACGGTAATAACAACAGCTAGCCCACAAGTTGCCTTTTCATTGTCATCATCACCTTCAGCATTAAATTCCTCCAGCAGATAATCCCTGAATTTAACCACTGCTTTTGTACAATTCATGCAGGCATCAGCGAAGGATGTTGAATTGAAGCCGGAACAAGATTGTAAAACGCCTTGAAATTCCTCATTCCGCTGAATTAGTGACAAAGATGATGAGTTCGCGCACTTGCCATTCCCAAAGGAAAAGCCATCGAATCCACAGGATTTCGCGGACACGGAATTTTGTCTTGTAAAAGGAACACTGCACTTTTGCCACTCTTTCTGTTCGAGAAAGATGCTTGTGTTAGTGTTCTCACGAGCACGTTGTGCTAGTGCCTGGGAGAAGAATGTTAACGCATTTCGACAGCAAAGAGTTGAAGGGATGCTTTCCCAGTAGATGACTTTCCTGTCGTTGTCTATGCACTCCCCGGAAGGTTGATATGGCTCACGACTGGACTCTAATGCACAAGCTGCATGGCATGATAGGTTGTTAGGCCAATCTAATAAATAATCATCAATATAACCTGAGGCAAAAATGACTACGACAAGCTCGTGATTTGACAAAATGTTCACTAATCCCCTTGGTTTCAGAAAGAATCACGCAGATATCTTTTCTTGGAAAATATTAAGAAACCACGAGGGTATCATTGTCCCCTTTCTTAACAAAAGTAAGCACGAGAGGTTAATGAAATACAACTTGGATCAGTGCAAATCGAGGTCAATACTGAACTTAATCCGATGAAATAAGCATATACGTACCTTGAGAAAAAGAATTATATGAAAATGTACGGATGAAAAGAGCACAAAGTATGCAGAAGAAAGCAAGAGTCGATGTTGTGTTCATGTCTGCCTTTTGACCTTCCACCTGCCCTATAATTAAACTTTAGTCCATATCACAAAGAGAATATTAAGTATTAGAGCAAACCAGCCACTGAAAGTTTTCTCAGGAAACAGTGCAATTACATACTTATAGCTGATCGTTTCCTAGAGATTATCATAGAAAATTCGGATATTCTTGTTTAATTAATCTGCCAAGCTTGGTGTTTACAGCCTGGTCTCACACTACGCTATTGATATTGTCGTACACATCATTTCGCGATACTTTATATCGATCTTAATGATCAATAATTAAAAGCTTTGGTTACAACTCCACAGCCATTTGTTTATTAGGTTACAGTTGATTCCTATCGTTTTATCCTTGAATCACATCGCCGCATGCTGTCCAGATGAACAATGACATGTTTCGGAGAGGAATTTGTTCACATTATTTTTTCAATTTAAAAGGTAAGGGGTGGGTCAAACTCAAATAATTTTTATTTTCTCCTTATCTCCCTAAGACTTGAACTTGGTCAGCTGCTACAAACTTTATATTCACATTATTAATTTAAGCCATCCACTATTTCACCTCCATTTTTCCTCTCCAACTTTTTTAATATTTTAATAATTTTCTTGGTGCAATATTAGAAACAAATTTTTTTTAATTAACAATTACTATTTTTTTCCCTTTATTTTAGAAGTTTGAATGAGAAAGAATGAGAACTCTCTTCTACTAAGTACTCATTCATTTTTTTTTTCTCTATTATTACTCAAATTCAGGCAAAGTTGGTTTTCAACAAAATTGAATCGACAGCCAATGGGTTCAATTTTTATTTTTTTTTAACCGAAAGAAAGAAAAATGAAATCTAGAATGAAATCAAAGTGAATTAGCCGATCTTGAACTGAATTAAGCTTATAAATAGGAAAAGAAAAATGATAAAGAAACTGAAAGGTGACTGAAATAACGCTGTTAAATTTTTCTATTTTTTTTTTCCATTAGTTTGATCACATAGTTGCAGGTGAATAATCTTACTATTTTCCAGAAGATGTTACGTTGGTGATGGTTACAGAGCCTGATCTTCTTCCCACTTGGGTCAGGGGCCGAGTCGGATTAAAAATTTAGGTCCAAATGTTGTAGGGCAAATATTTGAAGATTAAAGTATTTAATTATTGAGGTAAAATGTTAAATTTTTAAACTTATAGGTGCTAAACAAAAAAAAAGGGGGGGGGACTATTTTAAAGGTCAAAATTTTACATTGTATATTTAATAATTCAATGGTGATATTTCCACCCCTCAAATTGTATAAACTCACCCCACTTTAAAATAATAATAATAATAAATTGAAAATTATCTTATCATTTTCAAATTTAGATTAAATTCGATCAATCAATTAACTAATTAATTCCTTATTAACATAATTATTGATCTTCAATTAAACTAACAAAATGTACTTGTGACATGATAACTCACGAAATTTGTACTATTTATCTCATGAAATTTATTGGTTGTGAAAAGTTTGTAATTGGTTAATTGTTTAAATTTTTTTCAATTTTAAAATTTAAAAAATAATACAAATGTTTTGTAAATACTTTTTGAAAGAGAGTTGATTTTCACAATTTATGTGGTGGAAATATCCTTACCCTAAGAATTTTTATTTTTGTTAATTTTTTCATGATCAAACGTAGCAAATTACCCGTTGGTTCTAGAAAGAACTAATACTACAATAGATCATGTCGTTTTTGCCATTCAGACAAGTTATTAGAACTAGCATATTGTCTAGTAAACGGCTACTAGCAATCCAAGTGTTGAACATTAGAAGGCCATTAGTAGGGTTCTGGATTATTTGAAGAGAACCAACGAACTCGGTCTCCAATATTAGTAGGGTTCTAGGTTATTTGAAGAGAACCAACGAACTAGCATATTCCCTGCTATTTTAGAAGGATATACAGATGCTAGCTAGATATCGAGTGTAAAAGATAGCATATCTACTATAGGTTGGGTATTTACTCTTGGAGGTGGTGCAATTTCTTGGGTATCCAAAAAACAAACTTGCATCACACTCAACCACGGGATCTCAGTTTATTGCTTTGACAGCAACAGGGAAAGAAGATGCGTGGCCAAGGGATCTTCTTTTAGAAATCCCATTTACTTCAAAGAATTTATATGTTATATGTATATATTGTGATAGTCAAACCACTTTGACTTGAGCATACAGTAAAGTATGTAATGGGAAGTCAAGACACGTTAGTCTTGCCTATGTGAGACAATTAATTCAATGTGGAATTATTGCCATCACATATGTGGAGTCAAGTGAAAACTTGGTTGATCCATTTACCAAGCCTCTTACAAGAGAATTCGTAAAATCAACATTTAGAGAGAGGGGGTTGCAACCCCTTAACTAAAAGGTCCACCAATGATGGCAGCCCAATCTAACACTAGAAAATGACTAGTTCTATATTCAGTGGGTACAAACAAATCATTGATAAGTGGATATGTAATTCGACACTAAATAATTAAAAGCCTTATCTATGATGTATAATATCGATTGTTACAGATTGAAGGTTGAGTTATTAAACTCTTAGTGAAGTTCAGTCTATGTGTGACAAATATCTTAAATGTAACATAGATACTGGAAGAACTTCCCATATGTGAATTGTGAAGTGATGCGGCTTCACATGAGTGCTAGGGTTTCTCTCAAGAAAGTTCATGAAACAAATGAGAACATGGCCATTAAAAGTGCTGAGCGATAATAATGTGAAAATATGAACACAAAAGTAGTTGTGTGTATAGTGTTACCGATTTGGTCATATATGAATAACTGGTTCAAAGTTTTGTGCGACCTGGAATTTTGACAAAATTTTGTGATACTTGTATGAGATAAGGTTCAAATCGAAAGATACATTTATTCATGCATAAACTCTGTAATATTTTTGGCTGATGTCTTCTCATTCATTTTGACCAAGTGGCGGATTGTTGGGTTTTGATCAAATAAGAATAAAAAAAAAATGTAAAAAGTCACAACGAATCATCATAATATTTGGTGGTGTATCGGTGTATAAAAATCTATATAAGGACAAGAGAGATAGCTTTCAATAATAATTTAATTTTTTATAATTTTTGTCCTTATCAATTTCCTACAATACCAGAAAAAATTATAGATATAAAATGTTCATATTTTCTTAATGAATTCTTCACTTTTGCTTGGTGCAGATTCACATTAAAAGTTTGTCATATTCTGAAAGTGACTTATTAGTAAACGCATAAGTAATTTCTACCGAGAGAGGACAACTAACGCTTTAAAGAAAATATATTCAGTAGGCATTTCAAGTCTCCATCTACTACCACTATTATTTTTTAACAATTATGTTGTAAGAGGGTTGTATCTTACATTAGTTGTAAAATAACAATCGACTTATGTTTAATTTTTTTTTGAAAGGTTCGTTGTTATATCATCAGTAGTGGACAACGTTTATGTTCTGCATTCTTGTCCCTTAATAATTCCTATTACTGAAATCTATAGGGCTCAAATGAATAAAATTGCAAACTATGCGGGTATCATTTAGTTATTGTAAAATCACAGGATAAGTATGTAAAAGATGAAGAAGAAACCAGATACGGAACAAGTGGAATTGAAGGGAACGTTACGTAATAGCCCTGGTCTCCACAAGAATACGATGTCTTATCTTTTTTTATTTTTTGCTCAAAACCCAACACACAGTTGCCTTGGCGCCCTTTCTATCTCCCAGGCTGTTCCTCATCTTCTTTGTTTGAAAAATCCAAAAGATAAAAAAACAGAGAAAACAATTTCAAGTTGACATGAAAAGCTGCACTTCACCATTTCTTGCATTGTATTTTCTCTTACATTCACTGGCAGTCTTTCTTCAGCTCTCCTACTACTAGGTCAGCTTCCTTGACTCTCTTTCTTTGTTTTACTTGTTTAACAACAATTTTTTTGATGCAATTTGGAGTCCTTAATGGGTTAATGTGTTCTTAGCTTGAGTATCTGCAGAAGTGATTTATTTATCTATTTATTATTCACTGATATTAATTGTTAGCTTTCTTTCTAGTAGCAATAGGATAGGATAAGCAATTGGGTACTTTTTTTTTTTTGTTGAAATTCTTGGTCACCCGTCGTTTGAAATTGAGTGTTTCCTGCTGAATTCAGTCTATGGCTCCTTTATAGAAAATGTGTTAGGCCTAAGAGGGCAGTGACTAGCAAATTACTAATTATACATTTGTTAAATGGTAGCAGAGTAATGTTTCCGACACTCAAAAGTGTTGAGACTAGAAGTTGATTGGGAATTTGAGCCATTGCTTGTTGTTGTATTTTCTTCACTACATGATTCAGATATATGTACAATTCGTGCAATTTATTTGTATTTAATTATTACTTTGATTTCAAGATTATTTAATGATTTGGTACCAAGAGTTATATATGAGAATGTCTGACTTAAAATTTCTCCATACATTTACATACATACATAGAGCCATCAGTTTATTCATAAGCATTCGCGTTCAGTAATTTACAAATAACTTGGAGCAATTGGATATATATAATAGGAAAGGATGATGCTATAGAATGCTTTAAAGATCACTTCTTTTGTCTTATATGCTGCTTCAAGTTGAAGAAGCACATGTGCATTATTAAAAAGGTTGACAAATAAATAAACTCACTGACATATTTCAATGATAATCAGCTTGCAATAAGAAGAACTCTGACACTGAACTATTATGGCGTTGGCTGCAAGTTCCATATGTTTGCACGGTAATGAAAGCATTGGCAATCCATATAGCAGAACAGGGTTTGCAATTACTGAAAAGTGCCAAAACAGGAGAATGGTGTATTACCGTGGCATAGTTGCGCTGAAAATTAAGTCCAATTGCAAGAAGTCAACGTGCTTCCAGTTAATGAGATCCTACAGAAATTGTTGCAAGATTGGCTTAAGATGTTCAAATGTGGTGTCAGGAAGAAGAGAGAAAGTTTCTTCAATCTCTAACACTAGTACAACAATACCTGAGGTAGCCCTGCTTTCTTGATGCATAGTTGCATAGCTATCGACATGGTTCTTTCTTTAAATCCTTTTCCCCGTAAATTTTCTTGCTTTCAGTTTCATTTTTCTTTTAATTTTTCTGTAGGCAAAAGAGGTGCTTAAAAATCTGGTGCACTCTGTACCAAATGTGCTGAAGGAATGGAGCCAATTACAGTTAATTAATGTAGCTGGTATACTGGCTTGCATGTTTTTGGTCATTCCATCAGCTGGTGCTGTTGATGCTCTCAAGACATGTACTTGCTTATTGAGGGAGTGCAGGTACTCAATACTTATTGCCATTTTACAGCTTGGTTTTTAGAAACATGATAACTCATGGTACTGCAGCACTGCATCCCTTGCTTACTCAAATTCTCTTTTATCAGGATGGGTAAGAAATTAAACTAACATACTTAGCTCCTCTTTTACCCAAAAAAGGAAATGCCTTATTCCATATGTCAGAAAGGCGTATTGAAAATTGCATTTTATCATTCCGGTACGCGTTTATAAAATTTTTATCTCTAGGCCTTGAAGTTGAACTGAAAAGGGTATCTGCCTTCTATATGTGATATCATCTCATGCGAATTGTGGATACTGAAAATAAACCAACAACAACCTCAAGTTCAATTCAACTGTTTCCTTTGTCCTGCTACAACTTTGTCCTGGGACTGCATCAAAGCACTGGTTATGAGCTTTTGATTGTGTACAGGAATGGAATTCTCACACTTTTGGTCACCATATTTCTGAGGGAATCAAGCTTGATTGAATATATCGTTTGGTCCATTCTCATAGGGTGGATAAGTCAGAATTTAGGCATGAAAATGTGTGGGTTTCTCTTTACACTTGGGGATCATACTGTAGATGAATCACATACATCATTGTGTTTTTCATCAGTTCTTTTATTGTAATTCCTCTATAAAGCACTGTCTTAGAATTCAATCCATCTTCATGGGTTCTTAACACTGGGATTAGTGGCAGATGCCTTTCAATATAAAGAATCTGGTTTAAGAGCTTCAGAATTACACAGAAAATCAGTAGCTAACCTGAGCTTCTAATTTTCTTGAGTACCCAACCTTGAATTTTTGTACTTTTTGACATCAAAGTTCAAGTCTTACAGAAAGTGCTTCTTTCATATATTAATGTTATTTGAATGCTGGAAATCTTTCATTGGGGGGTTAAAGTTGCTATTTCTTCTTTAAATTCTACCAATGATCTTAGCCAATTATGTTCAATTTCACTCACCATATTGTCGTGATACGTCTAGCTGTTTTAATTGTATTGCCTAAGTTTGAATAAGGTATCATTTGATAGTAACCTGTAGTGATTGAGTGAATTCTTTTTCTTTTTTTTTTGTCCAGCAAGATTTTAAAATGGCTCCTTGTAAATTTTGCCATTATTCTGGTTCTATTTTGTATTATCAGTTTTATGAATTTTGGATAATTCATGTCAATAGATTTGCTAGTTGTTGTGAGGCTTTTCTTGATCGTCCAGCTTGATGAGGTAGCTCAGTATTCAGTGAACAAGATAAATCATTCTTTTTGTTGTTGTGTTATTTTCTGATTTATTCCTATGTCCATTGGTCAACAACCATGACAACCATATCAGTAACCTATGCTCTATCATGTAGAAATGTGTATCCAAGTTTCAGGATTTAAAACTAGAATTAGTTCTGCTAATCATCTTCGAGAAGAGTGGACGGTATTTTAAATTGAGTTGCTACAAAATGACAAGAGTAAGAGGACAACAAATCACGAAGTCAAAAGCTGATCTGTAAATTTACTGATCATACATTCTCAGGGCGAACAAAACCTGAAATTCATATTGCTTCTATTCCTTATCACTTCAATGATGAACTTAAGGTTCTTTTTTTTTTTGGGGGGGGGGGGCATATATTGATGAGTATGGTTCACCAAAGTTTTTCATCCTTTCTCTTTTAGTAATTTATCCTTTAGCAGAGGATCTAATTTATTCCAAGCCAATCGCATACCAACCTGCTCAGATTATGCATGTTATTGCCAGTTTCATGTCTCGTTTCTTCATATGGACACCCAGCATCCAAAATTAAACATAACCAGTCATCTGTCTCAAGTTGAATTTTCATCTTTGTCAGGCTGGAACTTGCTAAGTGCATTTCAAATCCGGCATGTGCTGCCAATGTTGCTTGCCTTCAAACCTGCAACAATCGGCCTGATGAGACTGAATGCCAGGTTGGTTCTTTATTTCTCTCTGGAGACATTCACACGCTTATCGATTTTAAGCGGGATCTGGAATTGTAAGCTCTATTTTCTTTACTTATGCAGATAAAATGTGGGGACCTATTTGAAAACAGTGTTGTTGATGAGTTTAATGAGTGTGCGGTCTCAAGAAAGAAGTGTGTACCACAGAAATCTGATTTAGGGGAATTTCCTGTCCCTGATCCTGCCATTCTAGTTAAAAGTTTTAACATCAAAGACTTCAGTGGGAAGTGGTACATTTCTAGTGGTTTAAATCCTTCCTTCGATACTTTTGATTGCCAATTGCATGAATTCCATACAGAATCCAACAAACTCATGGGAAATTTATCGTGGAGAATAAGAACTCCAGATGGTGGCTTTATCACCCGATCAGCTATGCAGAGATTTGTTCAAGATCCAATTCATCCTGGGATACTCTATAATCACGACAATGAATACCTTCACTATAAAGATGACTGGTAAAAACCTTTTCCGCATTCTAATAAAGCTCCTGGTCTTACTTCTTTGCAAATACTGATCAGTCTTCTGCTGTTACCACTTAGTGAACTCCAGTTCACTTGCTAATGAACCTTCAATACTTTCTTCACTAGCTTATGACTATGATAGCTTTGTAAGGACGTGAAGTATGGATTTTGATAGTATCTTTACATCACTGATGTGATGAACCCTTTTTAAGGTCTAAAAATGGGTGGCCACTTACACTAATGATTCAGAAAGTAATATTACATCAAGAAATTTTTTGCTTTTCTGTTGGATACAATTCCATGGATTAATCTGCTTGCGTCTGGCAGTTTTTCATTATGATACTAAATTAAGGTATTTTTGGTGCATCAATCAACTAGTATGGACCTGTCGTTACACTACCATCCCACTCAAAAGACTTATCCATCTTGATACCCAATGCATGTAGGTATATATTGTCATCCAAGATACAGAACGAACCAGATGACTATGTCTTTGTGTACTATCGGGGCAGCAACGATGCATGGGATGGATATGGTGGTGCTTTTTTATACACCAGAAGTAAAACTGTGCCTGAAACCATTGTACCTGAACTTGAAAGAGCAGCCAAAAGTGTAGGTCGGGATTTCAACAAGTTCATCAGAACAGATAATACTTGTGGACCCGAGCCACCCCTTGTAGAGAGACTTGAGAAAAAGGTGGAAGAAGGAGAGAGGACAATCATAAAGGAGGTAGAACAACTAGAAGGTGAGGTGGAGAAGGTTGGAAAAACTGAAATGACTTTGTTTCAGAGGTTGGCAGAACGGTTCAAAGAGCTTCAAAAAGATGAGGAGAATTTCTTGAGAGAGCTAAGTAAAGAAGAAATGGATCTGTTAAGTGAGCTGAAAATGGAAGCAAGCGAGGTAGAAAATCTTTTTGGACGAGCTTTGCCAGTTAAGAAGATAAGATAGAACTCAATTTGGTTATCTGATTAATTTTTTAAAAATGTACAGCAATTCAGTCAAATCTTTTGAATTAATTCTTTCAGATATAGTGCTTTTAATTCCATCAGATATCTTTCCTCTGTATTTTCCAAAAACAAAACAAAAAAGATATCTTTCTTCTGTGCTACAACAGACTGGTCAATGTTATCTCATTTTAATCCAGAAATTAATGTAAGTTAGGTTACGATTGAGATAATCTTAATTTTCAAATCTAAAATCAGAAAAACAGAGGGATGGTTTGTCTAAATGAAAGCGAACCCAACAAATAGACTAAATGAAAGAACATAAATGCAGTTTACATTCTATCAATACAACGACCTTCGAAGTGATCGCATAACAAAAAGAATAAAACAATGAAAGACCCAATCACAGCCCAGTCCCAGCACAAGGACTTTTGAAGTGAAAAAAATTAGAAGGATAACAGGGTTTATCATCCTCCGCAGAACTTGCAGCAATTCAAGAACTGCTAAAGCTAGTTGCAATAGGGATGACGATAAGAAGAATGATCAACAACAAAAGTATTATCCCCACACACATCCACTTCCTGTTGCTCCTCTGGTAGTCCTTGGCGGTCTTGAGCTCTTTGGTTCCATCCTTGACATAATGGGAAGCATTCATCACATGGTGCTCAATATCATCCATCTGCTCGCCCTGCGCCTCCACCATCACAGCCATGTCCAAGAAAATTTGATGTAGCTCCAGCAAGCTCTTCTCAATCTCTTTCGCCGTGTCATGCCTGTCTTGAATCTCCACCACCGTCTCCAACACCTTCCCCCTTCCATGCTCTTGTATTGCACGCGTCAAAAACTCCTCACTCCCATTATTATCACTAATGATTTTCTCAATCACATCCTCATTTGGGTACTCTCCAGTCACAGTAAAGTACCTCCTCCCAACAGTTTCTTTATACTCTGTCATCATTTTCTGCCTCAGCCCTTGAAACTCCATCATAAGCTCTTTTAACTTCTTCCGCAAGCCATTGGTGACAGCAATTCTAGTCCTGTAAATCGGAGTCCCTTCTTTGCAGCCAGAAAGGCGCTTATTAGCAGCATTGGCGCGGTCCATGTCTTCAAGATGAGACTTAATATTCCTGGCTCTTTTGAGTACTGTGACAACATCTTTGTTGATCTTATGCCTCAATAATTTAAGAGCCTCGGGTTTGTGCAAGGACTTGCTCTGTTCATTGGCTTCTTGGAGTCTACCTAAGACATCGCGGATGTCTCCCATTTCTTTCTTCACATTTTCAGCTTCTGCCAGGAATAGGTTGAGGTTTTGGTCCATGGTATTAGTTGAGGTTGTCATTTCCAGATCAGGATCAGGGCCAGCTTCGAGATCTTTCATGGCCTCCTTTTTGAGGTCAACATAGCTGGTGAAAGACTTTGTCATTAGGTCATTCATCTTTGAAACTCGGAATGTCCTTCACTCACTTGAAGTAAACAAAGAAGAAAATAAATTAGTTCTTTCTTTGCATTTGAAGCTATATCAGTAAAAACTTTAACCAATTGAAATACTAAAACCAGACCAAAATTGAATCACATTTATGAACTTGGAAATGCTTTTCAACTTTGTCCAAATTGAAGCGCTTCTACATACCAAATTGAACAAAAATCATCTCTCTTTGCTGTTTCTAACACTACCTAAAAACAATTGTGCTCATGAATCTTTCATTCCTACAAACAAACACTATCTAATTGAATCAAAGTGTTACAAAGACCCTAAAATTGAATATGAACATTTATTCAATTTCACCCAAAATTTGATTAAATTCACGAAATGGGTATTGCTCGCCCTCTTTTGCTGTTTGAATATGAATATTTCTTCAACTTGACTGACAAAAAGGATCTACCCGAACACTGAAAAGGAAACAAGAAATGAATTGAACGAAATGGATATATCGCTTACCTTCTTCAATGAAGTGAAAAAGCGGCTGCTTGCTCGCGTAGCTGAGAGAGAAATTTGGGAATTACAATATCTCAGGTGGGTTTTGAAAAAGGAAAGCAAATCTCAGCTCAGTTGATGAACTGTTCTTTTGACAGGTTTGATTCGAGTCAAGGTTCACTTAAAAGCAGATCATTAGAGAAAAATAGCCGTTGTACAAGCCAGCTCCCAACGGCTATATTTTTCAATAGCCGTTTCGCGAATCCTTAATATTTTTTCATGTCGTTTTATTTTACTTTTAATTTTTCATTTAATTTGGCTTTTACTTCTTTTTTTTTTCCCCCAAAGTAGATTTAACCCACAAATCCCCGAAACCACAATAATTCCAAGTCTATCAAACTTTATTGTTGAGTTTCTTCTCACAAAATCCCAAATAGATTTTCTATTAAACAAAAATTACACTAGAAGAAATACTGATGTTTATCCAATTTTTGGAATTCATTTCAATAAGAATACGATTTCACTTGATCGGTGAATTTTTCTTTCTTTTGTGAATAAATTATATATAATACGATATAATTTTTGAAATTAATGCATGAGTTCAAAAATATATGCAATATTTCAATTTCGTACATTAGTTTTGATTTCAAATATATTTTAGTTTCCCGCTAACTACATTATTCATGATTTTATATATAGATTTAGATGGTCAAATTTTATTGACTTTTAAATCACTTGATAATTCTCAAGTTGTACGCATGTAGTATCTCAAAAAGTATCATAACTCCGAAAATTGAATTCTAATCAACTTTAAATATTACAAAATTCAAATGGTGAAAATAATGTAGTAGTTTAACATAAAATGTACAAAAGGTATCTATTTTAATAAATTCCACGTCATATAAGAGGATCGAGTCAAATGTGTAGAATATTTAGATAAATTTTAGAAGATAAGGACTAAGGAGTACCGCCTTTGTTAACTCTTCAATATCGCAAGTTTATTGAAAATGATCTAGAATGATTAAAAATACACGTGGCTGAAATCCATTCGTCGATCATCATCACAGGTCAAGAGAAAACTGAGGTAATTGGCACCCAACCAAAAAAACCACCTGTACAAAAGTAACTTTCATTTTTTTATTTGGATTAAAAGGTAAACTTTAATCTCACCCTCTACCGAAAAAGTAGGTGAATCACTCGCTCAATTTTTTTTATTTTTTTTTTATTATTGTTTGTTCGTGTTCTTTTATCAGTCAAAGTCTCTCAAAACAAATACAAAAGAACCGTTGGCTTCTTCTACTTTTCACTTTCTTTTTTTTTTGCATTTTTTTTCTTTTTTCAGCGATGGGTCCGGTAAAGGCAGCAGCGGGCGATCTGGTGCTGACGTTTATGTGGGTATTTGTGTCGTCAACCTTCGGTGTTTTGACGACTGAGATTGCCTCCGCTCTTGGCGTTCATGGCCTTGTTTGGCCGCCCATGCTCATCACTACGGCCATTGTTTTTGTTTTCGTTTTTATTTTTAATATCATTGGTGAAGCTCTTGGTGGGGCCAGTTTCAATCCCACCGGTACCGCTGCGTTTTACGCTGTCGGTGTGGGCTCCGATAGCCTCCTCTCCATGGCCCTCCGCTTCCCAGCCCAGGTCCTCCATTTATATTGTCTATTTCATTTTTATTTTATCTATTCATTTGATTTTGATTTTGAGCAGTACTAGATATATAAAACTCATCTACTCGAACTTGACGTGGCGTAATGTAATTGGAAAAGTATAAGTTGAAAAAAAAAAGAACATTTAAAGTGACCCATTTATGAAAAAAAATTAAAAAAATTATTTCTTTAAGTAATTATTCATCTGAATGCATTGATTTAGAATGATCCCTTGGTGCAAAAGGGATTTGTGATCATTAACAAAAAAATAATAATGCTTTTATCTGAAAGTTATTATTCATCTGACTGCATGGATTTGGAATGACCCCTTTACAAAAAAAAGGACTAGAAGTCATTCACGAGCTGTCGAGTGTGGATGTAGGATGTAACCGTAAAGTTCGTGTTTTGACAGGCAGCTGGTGCTGTGGGCGGTGCATTGGCCATCATGGAGTACATGCCACCAAAGTACAAGCACATGCTTGGAGGCCCTTCTTTGCAAGTTGACTTGCATACCGGAGCCATTGCTGAGGGGGTGTTGACTTTCCTTATTACCTTTGCTGTTCTTGTAATTATGCTCAAGGGTCCTCAAAGCAATATTTTGAAGACCTGGTTGGTTGCTGTGGCAACTGTCGTCTTGATTGTTACAGGTTCTGCTTATACTGGACCTTCCATGAATCCTGCCAATGTGAGTCGTTACCATCTCTCTCTGCATCTCTTTTAATAATAATAATAATAATAATAATAATAAAAAGCATCCTAATCAATTTTCAAATTTATTGAAGTCAATTTACTATTGTGATGCTCTAATTGAACCACTGTCTAACAACCAGGCTATTAGGTATGGCTTTTACTTTGTATTTGCTGTTTATAGTTGCTGTATATGTGTGCTCTTTGCCCTTTATTCACTCTTTTGAACTTGTTTGTGGTAACTTCCGTCACAACTGTTAATTCTGACTAACCAGTTCATAGGCGTTGAAGAGGGTAATAGATTAGGTCTTTCACTAGGTCTCAATAATAATGGTAGGTTTGAGAATGTTGGCTGTCAATGAGTTGAGAGTATGAGATCAAGAGTGGTGGTCTCCTCTGTTTACATATGATTCAGTAGTGGGGAAGATGGCAGTATCTGGCTTCCCTCTCTTTTGATTTCGAGGGAATATTGAGTATAATATGGCCATTCAATTTTTTAATTCCTTTTATGGAGCCAAAATTGTGATGCATAGCTATTCTGTTTCCATGGATCCATTAATCAAATTGAGAGAGATTTAGGGCGTGTTTGGTATTGTTTTGTAACTCAATTTTTCTTTTTGTTTTTAAATTTCAACTGTTGTAACTGTTTGGTGGGGCTTATCCTAAAATCATACTATAAAACCAAAAAAAAAAAAGAAAAATCCATTTTTGTCTTATGATCTATAACTATTAAATGGATTTTATTTTGTGTTTTATAGTATGTTTTTAGGATAAGCCCCACCAAACAGTTACAACAGTTGAACTCTAAAAACAAACATGAAAACATGAGTTACAAAACATTATCGAGCACACCCTTATATTGCTTTTGCGTTCTTCTTTCTTTTATTTATTTATTTTTTTTCTGGGCATTCAGGAAAGAAATATTGATGTTTTCTGGATGATTGTGGTGCCCTTTGGCTCTACTGTGGTCTTCAGGTAGTGAAGTAGGGAGTTTTTAGTGGATGCTGACTTTTTCACCCGGTGTACTTATTTATTTGGCACATGCCCATGGTAGTACATTCATGGCTCTAGGGAAACTGCTTTTACCTTTGAGAAGCCACAAAGATACCTTTCTTCTGTCAAAATAAGTAGGCCAAAATATCTCTGGGACAAAAACGGATCATTATTTGCAGTGTTCTTCTTGGAATTTACATATATTGGAGCTATTTTCCTCTGGGTATTTTGGCATAGAGCTCTGATTACCTTCAAATTTTTTGTTAGATTCGGGCTGCACTCATATCCTTTTAGATATGTTATGGCACATCATTGGAAGAGTCATTACCACTTAACATTGTTATTTAAGGATGCAGCAATTACCCTGGTGATGCTTCTATGTGCTGACTGTTGTCATATCTTTTATCATATTTTAGCTAGTCTAAAAGGAAATCACATTGAAAAGTAGATAGATTAGATGCTCTGTGTGTGTGTGTGTGTGTGTATAAAAAATCATATCTTCCTCTCATCTTCTTGTTGCACTTGCTCCTACTGAGACTTACACTCATAGCTTCATACGTAAAAGTCATCTCCTATTCTGGTTGTCTATTTCATCTATATTTGTCATATGTTCACGTATAAAATTAGCTTTATCATTCTGTTGTTAGCGCACACATCAATAATAAAATGAAACGTCACTTATATCTACATTGTCCCTACAGGCCTTTGGCTGGGCATATGTGAACAAGTGGCATGACACATGGGATCAGTTTTACGTATACTGGATTTGTCCGTTCATAGGAGCAGTTGCGGCTTCTATGATTTTCCGTGTTGTCTTCCCCCCACCGGCGCCAGCTCGACCGGCAAAGAAAAAGAAGAAAAACTGAAGGTGGGTTAATCTGCTAAGATGTGATATATTCGAGCACAATGTTCATGTAATAAGAACCTCTCTTTTGCCTTCGAGCTCTGGTATTCTGTGAACTTATCTTCAGTCGTGCATTAGCAAAGTTGCCTTAGATTTCTGTTTTTTAATTCTAAAATAGATGACGACAGATCCATTCAGTGGAGTAGTAGGCAGTAGTTAATTTGAAATACCGGCCGGGCTAAACTGGATCTTGGATCCGATTTGGGGAATAAATCTTTTGTTTTATCAATAAAAATACTTTAGTCTCTGAATAGGAATTGTAAAAAAGCATTTTTATAATATTTTCATTTTGAAATTTAAAGCAGTTCTATAGTAAATTGTCAAACACTCTTAACGTGCTTTCCTTTTTCGCCCAAGATTGTCAATAAAGAGAGGTTTATTTACGAAAGTGGTTATGAGGTGGAAAGCGGAACGGTTCTTACAAGCATTGTCAACATCACTTCAAATGAAGAAAGCATTCATGTTGCTTTCTCTTTTATTTTTTTAACTTTTTTTGGAGAAAGCATTCATGTTCATTCACTTGCTTTACAAGCATTCAAAGTTGAAACAGAAAACTCAACAAGGAAGCCGTAAAGTTATCAATTAATGAAGCCATAGAGATCGCGCTCTTGTTGAGACTTTTGGAAGAATTTAGGGCAAATTTCAACCCACCCTTAGGGAGAGTTATTACTGAATAAGGCGAGGATCGATAACTTCCACGCAAAAAAAAAAAAGAAAGTATAACTCACGAAAATTCTAATAAAAGAGAGAAAGAAAAATAGTTGCAAAAAAAGTGGGCATTTAACAACACGAATAAAATATTAAAATAAAATTAACTATTTTCAATTTTTCTTCTTTTGACACGCAACCGAAACAAGGTTACGCCAAGACAAGAGGAGTAATTTTTCTTTTTAAATCGTATATAAATATTTGAAATTAAAAAGAAAACAAAAACAAAAACTTTATTTACAGACTTTTGACGCAATCCATGTGTTGGTGGTCCTCGAGTTCCGCGTTCGTATCCCTCTCGCCCTGTGACCCTGGCCCTCTCCCTCTCCCTCTCCCTCTCCGGTGATTGATTTATACGGTACTAACAAACAAACCAATAAGCAGCAGTCTGAGAGGGGCTGGCTCGTCAGTATTCTTGACACAACGCTACGCCGACACTCAATCAATCGGCATTGTAATTTTATCACATGATCAACGTTCCAAATTCTGTCATCTGAAAAAAACAAAATCCACAAACTCACAACACTACGGCTATAACCTTAATCCTGGATCCCTCTCTGGACCCGACATCTCAGTCCTTAGCCTTATCAACCGGCGGCAACGGTCAGATCCGGTACCGATCCCCTTCCTCCGCCGAGCTCCTCGAGACCGGCTCCTCCGACAAAATGATCAAGCGGCCTCACAATCGCCAGCACGACTCCTTCTCCGACAAGATCCAGCGTTACCGCAGCGTTCTGCTCGTCATTTCCATCCCCGTCTTGTTGATTGCCGTCGTCCTGTTTCTCATGCCCGGCCGTGCCCCCTCCTCCGACGTCGCTACGGATTACGTTCTCAGCCGCAAGTTTTCCCCCAATTTGAAGCTCTCCAAGAGTTACGCTGTTATTTTTGACGCCGGCAGTTCGGGCAGTCGTGTACACGTGTATTGCTTTGATCAGAACTTGGATCTTGTGCCGATTGGCAAAGATCTCGAGCTTTTTGTTCAGGTTATTTCTTAATTCGTAACCTTTTTTTTTTAAGTTTGTTTTCAAATGAGAATTTAATATTGATTTCAAAATTATGGATCAGGATAATGTAGTTCATAGATTTGTTCCTCATGCATTGGTTGAGGTTGTTGTTCAACCGCTAGTATTAGCAGTTTTGATTTAAGATGCATACTGCAAAAGCACCTGAAATTGCTTTCTGGAGAATTATCAATTAAGTGCTTTTCTTGAAAACACTTTTAACTACATTTTTTTGTTCCCCCAGAAATGTCTTCTCTTAAAAGTGCTTCTGGCAGAAGCTGTCCAAATGCTTTTCTTGATCTTAGAGAGCGCTTTTGTCTGATTCAACCAACCATTGCCAAAAGATAAAAGCGCTCAACATTGCATTTTTTAGTTGGTTTTAATTTTTGGCAAAGAGCTTGTGTTTGAGTTAATATGGGTTCCAATAATACAATATGCTATGAACAAAACTGCTTCATATGCATGCATAAAGCGATTGTTCTAGGTTCTTGAACTACTTGGAGCTGAGTGTGTGTAATGATCTGTTGTTTCATATAGTTCTGATTTAAGGTTGGTCATGGTGTTACAGACTAAACCAGGTTTGAGTGCATATGCAAGTGATCCGCAAGCTGCAGCAAACTCACTAGCCTCGCTTCTTGATAAGGCTCAAGCTGTTGTGCCACAAGATTTGCGACCAAAGACACCAGTTAAAGTTGGGGTGAGTGAGTTCAGATAAGTTCTCTTTTCTCATTTATCAGGATTTTTTATTTGATGCTGTAATGCCATTCTCTGAAAATTTCTTGTTAAATTACTGAGATGAGGTTTTGTTGTTTTTGTAGGCAACTGCAGGGTTAAGGCAATTGGGAGTTGATGCATCTGATAGAATTTTGCAAGCAGTAATTCCTCCTTTATTAACATATCATTTGGTTGGGTTCATATCTTTATTTTATCTTCCATTGTACTTACAGTTCTCTGAACTTCAAATTTAAGGTTAGGGATCTTCTTAAATATAAAAGTGCCTTCAAATCTAAGCCAGAGTGGGTTACTGTTTTGGATGGTTCCCAAGAAGGTTCTTATCAGTGGGTATGTGATTTTCATTTCATCTGTTTCCTTATTGGTTTTGGCCTAGAGAACAGAATGCACATATGATAATGAAGTCACTTGTATTCATGAAGTTCCTCTATCTTATTGCACTCATACTTGACATGCATGCTTGTGTGCGCACATACGGATGCACATGTGTGTGTGTGTGAAGAATATTTTGTAAATAATGATTGTGATATTTGTTCTAGAATGTAGGTTCATCCATCTTATCACCAAGTGAAAGAGCCATCTATTCATTTTTATAAGATGGCATAGCCTGGTTTCTGCTACTAGGATTCTTGATTTTTTTTCATGGACTCGTAGACCAGTCAAATGAAATACACATAGTAATTCCAGGCTCTGACATATTCATAGTGTTTACTTTGTTGACATGGGGAAGGGGTATTGACTTAGACATATAAAGCCATAGATTGATTACAAAACATGAATATCATTATATCATTTGGCTACATTTAAAGTCTTAAGATGTTGTAGGAACATCGGTTTTGTTCCTTCTTTTTGTTTAAATGGATGTAGTCTTGAATTCTTTAATGTATCATGTGTTTCAGGTAACGATAAACTACCTCTTAGGGAATTTGGGGAAGAAATATTCAAACACAGTTGGAGTGGTTGATCTTGGTGGTGGATCTGTACAAATGGCTTATGCAATCTCAGAGAAAGATGCTGCAAATGCTCCAACAGTGCCAGAAGGAGAGGATAAATATGTAAAGGAAATGTATTTGATGGGAACAAAATATTACCTTTATGTTCACAGGTCCACCCTTTTTCTTAAAATTGATCTTATTATTTTATTCAATAATTGCTTGGTCAATCACCTCATGGATCATTTATAGTGGTCATTTTTCAGTGGTCCACGATAAAGAATATTCTAGGTTCTCTATCTGTTTAAAAAAGATCTTTTATTCAGCAAAGTACCATAAAGTTTTCCTAGATACATTTTCTAACTATAATGTTTTGGCATTTTGCATACAGTTACTTGCATTATGGTTTGTTAGCTGCTCGAGCAGAAATCTTGAAAGTCAATAAAGACTCTGACAACCCATGCATTTTGGCTGGTTATGATGGTATGTTCAAGTGACTAATTTTCTGGAGTCCTGATAAGTTATCCTTCTACTTTCTTTCTACTAGTCATGGCCGATCTCACTTTCTCTCTTGCTTGCTCTAACTTAGAACACTATGAAGATTAAAGAGAAAATTATTTTTGGACATGAAAACTTATTCATCTAAATCTTTAATTCTCTGGAAAATATTTAGGATTGTGTAGTTGGTCGGAGTTAGCAAAATTTATTCTGAGATAAAAGTTTTATTTACGCTTGACTGTGGACATCAGATTGGAAAGTTAAGTATTTTTTTGTCCTTGAAATCTTTTGGAAAGTTAAGTATTTTTTTGTCCTTGAAACCTTTTGAAGGATCTTACAAATATGGAGGAAACGAATACAGAGCATCAGCATCACCATCAGGTTCAAACATAGAGGAGTGTCAGAGTGTAGCTATCAAGGCTCTCAAAGTTAATGATACTTGTACTCACATGCAGTGCACATTCGGTGGAGTATGGAACGGCGGAGGTGGTGATGGACAAAAACATATGTTTGTCGCTTCATTTTTCTTTGACAGGGCTGCCGAGGTATTACTCTTCTATAACTTAGTTGAATGAGGATATTAATTTACAGCACAGTCTTCTTAATTGTCTGGCCGCATGGAGTTGGTCTAACTCAATAACTTGCTCATAGGCTGGTTTTATTGACCCCAACGAACCCGTTGCCAAAGTTCGTCCTGGTGATTTCGAGAGTGCAGCTAAGCGTGCCTGCCAAACTAAACTTGAGGATGCAAAATCCATATATCCACGTGTGGATGAGAGCAATCTTCCATACATATGCATGGATCTTGTCTACGAGCATGCATTGCTTGTAGTTGGATTTGGTAAGCTACACTGACATCAAGTAAATTTCTCTTTATCAGTTACGTTGTATTTCATGAGCCATATCCTGTTGGTATTCTGATCTCTCATCTTTTTGGGCAGGCCTTGATCCCTGGCAAGAGATTACCTTAGTAAAGCAAGTTAAATATCAAAATTCACTTGTCGAAGCAGCATGGCCACTAGGCAGTGCCATAGAGGCCATCTCATCTTCATGATTGAATCAGGTTTTCACATAATTATTCATCTAAACTTCAGCAATATGTGTGGTTTTTGGGTGTCTGCGGGTTTGAAGCTGAAGTATCCACTGCCGGTGGCCTCAGAATCAGAGTATCAACCTGGATTGGGAATTGAATTTGGTCTATATATCTTGGGAATAACCTTTTTGGGGGGGGGGGGGGGGGTTGTTGAAATATTAGTTCAATTTATTAACATTTGTAATCACATTACAAAATGTTCTGATTATAATTTTTTGAGTGTTTCGGTTCATTTAGTTCATTTACCAGGCGGAATCAGCACCAAACTATATCAATATTTTATATTTTTTAAGTAAATTCTTCTCAATTTAATCAAAGCCATGAGTGGGCATGTTATTTTGTATTGAATGGTCCGTACTGTATTAATATTTAAGCCGTACGTGGTGATGAAAAACATTTTAGATGAGAAGTACAAAGTTATATAGATGAGTTGGGTGTAGTTTAGTGATTCATTATTATTTTTTAAATTTTGAGTGTAAAATTGGGGTGCGTGAATTTGGTAGGTCCTTTTTTTTTCTGATTTATGAATAATTTGTGAAGAAGTGTTAAAAAATGTTGGAAAATTAGTTTGCTTTTTTGTGTATCATTTCTGATACATGTAGTATTAATAAACATGAAAATTTTCAAAACTAATCAACCAAAAGAAAAAAAAAAAAAAAATTATAGCAAGGAGACTCAGGCTGCATGTTTGCATGTGTTTATAAAGAGAGTTGGCGCCTTCTCGATATCAACTTCAACTGGCTGCCACCGACCCTTCGGAATTCCGGTTACAGTCGACAGTTAACTCAAGAATTTCTTTCCCACATGACATGATAATTGCAGTAAGTTTTATTCAATATCGAAACACATTTACGGGCTTGGTCCTTTCATTCAGTCATTTTCACGAACACCTTCGCTTCGCTCCTTTCCTTGCGAAAAATAACTCCTCTTTCTTCTTGCGGTTAATTTCAATTATCGTATATATTATTGTTTTTTTGTTTATTGAGTTACTTAGAAAATGCAAGGAAACAGAGTAATTAGATGTAACTCATCGCGTATTGCGAGTCTTGCTTACTTCCTTTTCAGTACTGCATATACAAAACCATCCGATTTTTCAACTTCCGTTATCAAAACCAATGTCTTTACTCCCGCTAATAATTTTAGCTTCCCATTTCACTTCTCTTCTTGCTCCACCTCTAATCTTGAGAACCTAAACGCGCCAAAAATATTTAAATTGGATGAAAAAGACTGTAGTGGCAGTGATAATGATGATGAAGAGGATATTGTTGAAACAGATATCAAGCAGCTGAAAATAAGTGATGAGGGTGTACTAAAAGATGCTAAGACCCTTGTGGACATATTGCGTGAGTTTAGTCATAAACGCTCTGAAATGAGAAACAAGATTGAGGAATGTGGTATTAAGGTCTCATCAGAGTTGGTGAGGGAGGTGCTTTCTTGGGTTCGAAATGATTGGGAAGCAGCATTTACTTTCTTTTTATGGGCTGGAAAACAGTCAGGTTATGCACATTCGACAGGCGAGTATCATACAATGATAGCTATCCTTGGGAAAGTGAGGAAGTTTGATACTGCATGGGCGTTGATATATGAGATGAGAGGGGGAGAAACAGGTCCTTCCCTTGTGACAAAGCAGACTCTTCTGATTTTGATTCGAAGATATTGCGCAGTGCATGATGTGGGGCGAGCTATAAATGCTTTCTACGCATATAAAAGGTTTAAATTTGCTGTTGGTATTGAGGATTTTCAAGGTCTCTTATCAGCTCTATGTAGGTACAAGAATGTGCAAGATGCTGAGCACTTGATGTTTTGTAACAAAGATGTATTCCCATTCAATACCAAGAGTTTTAACATTATTCTTAACGGATGGTGTAATATCATTGGTAGTGCACGTGAGGCAGAGAGAGTATGGATGGAGATGAGCCAGAGAGGTATTTGTTATGATGTTGTGTCATTTTCGTGTATCATATCTTGCTACTCTAGAGCTCACAACCTTCATAAGGTGCTCAGGCTTTTTGATCAAATGAAGAGAATGGGGATTGAATGCGACAGAAAAGTTTACAATGTAGTAATTCATGCTCTTGCAAAGGGTAGGTTAGTGAAAGATGCAATCAGTCTCATGAAAAGTATGGAGGAGAAGGGTGTTGCACCAAATGTTGTTACTTATAACTCACTGATCAAGCCTCTTTGTAAAGCCCGGAAATTAGATGACGCTAGACGGGCCTTTGATGAGATGTTGCAGCGTGGTCTCTTGCCCACAATTCGGACTTACCATGCCTTCTTGGCTATTGTAAGGACAGGGGAAGAAGTATTTGGCCTGTTGGAGAGTATGAGAAAAATGGGCTGCCAGCCAACTAATGATACTTACATCATGTTGATTAAAAAGTTTTCTCGATGGCGCCAGTTTGACAATGTTTTTAAAGTGTGGAATGAGATAAGTGAGAATGGGAATGGTCCCGACCGTAGCTCATATACTGCACTTATACATGGGCTCTTTTTAAATGGAAAGTTGGAGGAAGCACACCAATATTATATGGAGATGAAAGAAAAACAATTATTGCCAGAACCTATGACAGATGAGTTGCTTCAGGACTGGTCATATAATAACCAGTTTGTTGAACGGCAAAGAGCATTTTTAAAAGCTCATCAACCTCAATCAGGACAGAATACCAGAGTGATCTCAAAGAAATCTGATTGGGACAGCGAGTCCCTTCAACAACCTGAAACTAGAAGAGTTGTAAGACATCGGGGTTTTTCTTTTTGGGAGTAGTAGGTTCTTTATAACAGTAAACCTTGTTGGTAAGTGTTTTTTGTTTCAATGTTATTATAGAATTTTCCTTTGTCCATGAGCTTTTCTGTTAACTCCACATAGGTGCATGACAATTTCTGTCAACATTATAAAAAAATAATAATTTTTTATATTATTTTCTGATATTGTTCAAATCATTGCGAAAAAAAAAATGAATTTTCTTGAATTCATAGATCACAACTTGAACATGCCTAAAGGTGTGAACTAACCAGTTATTTAAAAAAAAAATAGTAAAATATAAAAAATGGTGAAACTTTCTAGTTTGTCTTGATTCAAGTTTTCAAAAAAAAAAAAAAAAAGGTCACTTGAGGTATGTGTATTGTGTTTATATCACTAAATCTTCTCCTGGCAGTCAATTGGCATGTGTATAACTCTGTTTCTGGTTATCATAGTACTTGAATGCGGAAGCCTGGTTGGTCTGTTTGAGATTTATCCCTTTTATGGTTGCTGTTCTAACTGTGGCTACCAAGCATATGGGCCTTGGTGCAGGTGGTATAAGAGTGCCCATGTGGTGATGAGCCCTGGAGCTGGCAATAGGAAAAAAGACTGTTTGGCTAATAAGTTTTTGAATGTTAATGTAATTGTTGAATTATACCATCATCCACCAAGCATATGGGTCTTGTCTCACTTTTGTGAAGAGTAGGCATGCGGTGATAGTCCCTTGACCTAGCAATAAGAGCAAGAGTGTTGACTAATAAGTTTTTTTATATGTTGCTGTGATATATATTAACTTTTGGATCCTGTGTTAGCCTGCTAAAATCGTGTCACAGCCACTTTATGCTGCAATTTGCTTTTAAGATCCTTGTAAAACCCTCCTGGTTTGTACTGTATTAATGTTTGGTGGTTTGCTAATGTCTACCAAGCAGATGGGGTTGTCTCAGGTGCTAAAGAGTGGACATATAGTGATAAGCCCTTCACCTAGCAATAGAAAAAAGAGTGTTGGATCATAAGATTTGCATATGTTGCTCCGGTACTTTACTTTTGAGCCTGAGTTAGCCTGCTAAAGTCATGTCACAGCCACTTCATGTTACAATTTGCTGTCAAGACCATTGTGGACTGTAGTAGATTCTATAACAGTTAGTTCTTAGGCATAATAGGGGTTCTATGGTGCAAGAGACTGAAATCTTTTTTCTTGAGTCAATCCTGATGGTCCAGAGGGAAAAACTATTGATCAAAATGCAATGGGGAGCGTGTAGAAACTTTACACATGTATGAAAACCTTAAAGCTATGACTTGTGGCCTATTTAAAGTGAAATCCTAATGAACATTTAATTAATTAGTTTGGAGGTGAGTGAATATAAGTCTACTTGTATTCAGAAATTGCATGAACTACATGCAGATCCTAAGAAAATTAATGTTCAGTTAAATAGTTTTAATGCAATGTTTTTTGCTATGTGACATCTGTATAAAGGTCTTATCTGCTTTTGCAAATACTTGAATTATTTTTGGATGAACCTATCCATCATGGCTAAAATGTTTCCCATTAAAACTTTAGAACCTTTTAATTTGTAGTAGGCTTCACACAGATCCACAGAAATGAGGACCTTTTTCCATGTATTTGTAGGATGGAAAAGAAACAAACATCTGTTTCCTGTTTAGTATTGTTCTGTGTGAAATGGCTTCAGGTTGTTTCTCTTATCATAGATTTTTTTGTTGTTGGCTTCTACAAAAGGAAGAAAAATGTGGAACAGCTTCAAAATCCAGGTAGTTCATCATGCCATCCAATTGGGTGAGTTTATGGAACCAAAGCCTAACATTGAATGGGTTGAAAATACAATTTCTGATCCATGTCAGATAGGGTGTTAATCATGAATTTTTACATGAAATCGAGCTGCGGCACAGCCTGATTAAGTTAAACCTGATTTAACTATACAGCCTTTTGTTTATCTTGATGTTCTTGTGGGACAGGAAGAATGACAGTAAAGCTATTTAGATGCCTTGTCTGTTTGACATCCTTGTGTTAGTGACAATTTTTTTTCTTTTTCCCCTGAAGACCAGATTCACTGCTCTCTGCCCCATTTCTAATTTGTTCTCTCTTTTTGGTAGGCACAGCCTGATTAAGGTAAACCTGATTTAACCATACAACCTTTAGTTTATTTTGCTGTTACTTGTGGTTCAGGCAGGATGATAATAAAGCTATTTAGATGCCTGTCCGTTTGATATCCTCACAGTAATGACAATTCTTTTCCCCGAATAGGAGATCTAGTGCTCTCTGCCCATTTCTAATTTGTTCTCTCTTTTTGTTCCCATGTGCTGGTTTGTTTATGTAAGCATTCTGCTAATATACCGTAGAATGGAGTAGATGAAACAATAAAGATTGCTGTTTAAAGATCCATTATCTTAGTGTGTGAGATACTAACAGGGTTAATCCTCAATAGTCAATATTTATCAGCAATATAATATTTTGTGGCTAAGACAGAAAATAACCCAAAACCTTGACTGTTGAAACAGTTCCTGGTTAGGCCTAACTCAGTTTGCAAAGTCCGAGATGGAAAACTGGTGGAATACCATTTAAAGTAGATAACTACTAGCCTCTAGATTAGGTAAACTACACGTGGAAAACTACGGAGGTCACTATCAAAACTTTTGAGGTTGGAAACTAGCTAATCCATATTTTTACATGCTGGCCATGCCTTTGACCAGCTAATAATTTTTTGTTTCAGTCAAATTTCCTTAACAACCTGATGTGAACCAGTTACACGTTTGCTGGATCTGGCATTCAATCTGCCTGGTGTCATGTTAAGGTAAGAATGATGTTTTTCGTTTGGTCTTCAATGTGAGAAGTTAACCATGTGAGTATTTATGTTCATTTCTAATTTTTGGTTGGTATTGAAGCATAATTTTATTGGTTGATCAAAGTCAAGCTTCTCATAACTAAGCAGAGTGATGCTTTTGACAATTCATCATCGCCTCACGCTTTTATTTGCTTGACTAAGGGATTCTTTGATATCTATCTACTAGTTCGAGAAAAAAGGAACTGAGACAAAATTATGGTATACTTTTATCCAAAGACAGTACAATTTTATTGATAAAATAATGCATATTGACATGTGGATATTTGAGTTTCAGCTGAACAAGTTACCTACTAATTGGAAAAGTGAAGGAGGTGGAGGAAAAGAACCATTGAACTCCCAGGTACTCCATTTAATATCATACATGAGATAAGATTCAAAGTATGCATCCTATTCTTTGCATGAAAACAAACATAACATTAATCTCATCAGCCAAACAAAAGCATCTTTGAAGGATAGATACTAAAGTCTAAGAAGTTGTGGATAATCATAAACTTTTTGGTTATGCTCATTCTTTTGGCATATTGCTTTTGAAATCTTAGCTGTAACCCAGTTTGTCTCATTCTTGTTCTTTTGTCCAAATTCGGCAGCTACCATTGCTAAAATCCCATTTATTTTCATTGTATTATGGAAGTCTCCCTATATGCAGGGGACTTTATATTTATATCTTTTGGGTGGTTATTATATAGAAAAATTTCCCAGTTCAATTGCCAATATTATTAATTCTTTTATCTCTTACTCTACACACACACACACACATGTATCCATGTGTGTGTGTGTGTGTGTGTACTGCTTTGCTCTGTCAAAGCTGCGTGTTCTGATTTGGATTAAGGAAACAGCAGTAGGCAACCAAACTTATGAGCAAGATTGAGTGCTAACAAGGAGGAAACTTAAAAATTCAACATGTGATTAAGTAATAACAATAGAATTTGCAAACATGTGAGAATTTGACAAAGTTTTCCGACTTTTTCACCAAAAATGTATTGTTATGTACTTATTTCAAGCAGCAATATTTGTTTCTCGATAGTTTGTAGACGTATGTGCTTACATAATTGCCCCATTTTTGTTGGAATGCAGGAGCCATTGCTTGATAAAATCAAGCCATTTTTGCAGTTGAGACTTTGAAATTAGTGTTTTAAGAAATTTTGTTAGGTATTTGTGATTATTGACTATAGCAAAACTTCGCCGCAGAATTGCACCTAATCAATGTTGTTTACATCACACGTGCGGTGAGAAAACTATTCAAGTATTGACACTTATTAGTTTAGATCTCGGCTGTTGTCAAAGCTTTTATTTTATGAGAGATGACTTGATGAACTCAACAGGAGGATAATATTTTCAATATTTAGTTAGGAGGACAAATCAATTAAAAAGAAAATGGGGGAAAAAAATTGCAATAGAAGTGACAGCTTGAGTATAAAAATATCACAGGCGTGTGTGGCATGCATCAATTACTCTTTTAGCTCTGATGTGAATGCTAAAGCTAGCATAAAAAAAAGAAGCAATGTTCTTCTCTGGGTTTAAGTCCAAGAAGCTGGATTGAGGGAAGATTATATTATGAGCTGAGATAAGCTAAGAGTAACTGAGGAATATTCTTGGGGAGTGTGAGCATTTTATTGATATTTATGTTAGTTTAGAAAAACTTTCCTACTTAATTAAAAAAAACCCAAGTGAATATACTTGCACCTTGGACTTTTCCTCCGCATGGTTTTGGACATATTTTTAATTGTTAAGGGCATATGTATGCGGCCCCATAAGCCGAGTCATCATAGTACCAAAAAGGTTTCTAGACGATATAATTTAAGTTAAAGTATCATCATTCAAGCCTTGTAGTTCCACTATCTTCTTGTAGAAACAGTGCCTTAGTGTATCCCTTGCATAGTCGTATTCCATACAAAGTTGGTCCATCCCATTCTCATATGCCAACACTTGGCTACACGCATAAATACCCACGTCAGCTCTCTGTCTCTCTCTTGAAACCAAAATATCCTTCAATGGGACGAGCATGTCACGTCTTTCTGACGTATATCATTTCAAGAAAAGTTATATCATCTCTAGTAATTTTTTTTTTCTGTTTTTTATCCTAATTAATTTTGCGGTCCGTAATTGTGTGGGTTATTGGATTATTGTTACAATGATGGAAAGAATTATGCCCATCTCGCTCAAAACTTTTGGGATGTATTAACTCGACATGATATCCTTATCTCTTTGCATGAGACCCCATTTGTACGAAAATTTTGAATGGTCAAGAGATACACAAATTTACGGCATGATGACTAGGACCGCCACCAGGGGTTAATAGGCACAATAGGACAAAAAAAACCGAAGGGGGTACGTGTCAAGTTTTGATGTAAAAGCCCGGTGCACGTGTCGTGTTTTGATGGGAGGAGAACTATGATGTCAGAAGATTAACCTCATTGTTTTATCTCAGCCGCCACCGTTCTATTTGCGGGAAAGAAAAAGGCCAAGCCGCAGCTCTAGCCAATAGTATCAAAGCCCTCCAAACCCAAATGCCACAGCTGGCATCTTGTGGGGCCCCCTCTACAAATGTAATGCAACTGATTTGATTTCTTCTTCTTTCTTCTTCTTCGGCCTAATCCTTTCTCTTTTTTTTTCCCACATAATGACAAATTCCCCACAAGCATATAATGGCCCTCCATCCCCTTCTCGCAAAATTTCAATCCTTTTCTCTCTTTGGGGTTGGTTTCATTCATTCTTAGCCATTCTTTGAAAGTGTTTTGTCAATAGCTTAAGCTTGTTTTAAGCTTATCAAGGTTTATTATACACATAACTCTATTGAGTTAGTTTAAAGTTTCCCTCTCGCTCTCTCTCTCTCTCTCTCTCTCTCTCTCTGTCTCTATATACATAAATATATATAATCATGGTTTGCATAAAGAACCCGGAATCAGCCCTGCCACCAGGGTTTAGGTTTCACCCGACGGATGAGGAACTAATCCTTCATTACCTCAAGAAAAAGGTTGCATCGATGCCTTTTCCGGTTTCCATCATAGCTGATGTTGATATTTACAAGTTTGATCCATGGGATTTACCAGGTTTGTTTGTTGGTGGCCTCTTTGGATTCATTTTGTTAATAAAACAGTATTCATGTATATGTCAAGTGAATAACAATTATATGTTGTTTTTCTGTTGCTCTTTTGATCCTCCAGCCAAGGCTGCCTTCGGTGAGAAAGAGTGGTATTTTTTCAGTCCTAGAGACCGGAAGTACCCGAATGGAGCCAGGCCGAACAGGGCAGCGGCATCTGGGTATTGGAAGGCCACAGGCACGGATAAGATCATCTTGGCATCATCTGTGGGAGTTCATCAAGAAAACATTGGTGTGAAGAAAGCTCTTGTGTTCTACAAAGGCAGGCCTCCGAAGGGAGTTAAAACTAATTGGATTATGCATGAGTATCGCCTTGCTGAAAATCCCAACAAACTCAATCACACCAAGATGAGGCCCAAAGACTCTTCCATGAGGGTAAGCACCATAGTTAGCCCTGCTTAAACAGCTTCATAACTACTGTGATGATCTCTAATGGTGTATGTATATATTGCTGTCTTTCTTTTCCAGTTGGATGATTGGGTTCTCTGCCGCATCTACCGCAAGTCCCATGTCCCGCTGCCAACATCAGCCGGTGCAGCAAGTGATCATGATCTAGAAGAAGAAGAGGAAAAATTTAACCTTCATGACACCCTGTTGCCCATACTGAGAAGCCCACCAAGCCACAACACTACTCTCAATCCTCAGAAATCTTCATCCTTCTCCAACTTATTGGATGCAATGGACTACTCAATGCTGAGTAATTTTCTATCCGAGAACCAAACGAGTCATACCGGATCTGAATCCAACCCTCTGTTCAATTCAGGGATTTTAGAGCAGCACTATTCTTCATTCAACAATGGCAATGGCGCCTACACAAACACAAGTTGCACCAACAGTTTCTTGATTCAGAAACTTCCTCAGCTGAACTATTCAGTTTCAAACAATATGGAGAACCAGCAGCACAAGCGCCCACACCCAAATATAGATCATCATGAGAACATGTTGCACCCATCAAAGAAATTCATCACTACTTGCAGTTTCAGTAGTAGCACTGCTGATCAATCTGATCCTCAGTACGACTATTTACACCAGCCATTCTTGAGTCAGCAGTTACTATTGAGCCCACATCTTCAGTTTCAAGGATAAGAAAATGAATCAATCCAAAAACAACTGAAAAAAAAAAAAATCATCGAAAGGAAAGAGAAGAAGAATAACCAAATGTTGAGCTTAGCTAGCCAAGCCAGCTGGGTGAACGTGTGTACAGAATTATGTGTGTGATTATGATTGGTATTATTTTTTTCTGCAAAGTGACAAAAATGGATGGATTAGAGAAACTGAACTAGTTGTCACGGTATCAAATAGAAGATACCATTATAAAGTCAAAAAGTTGGTGGAAAAAATGCACCAAAGAATTTGATAAGCAATTATATAATATATGATTTTGTAGAAGTTTTATTATATATAATTAAATATATGAGGGTTGAATTGGCAGTTCAGGTTCATACCCTTTGTACACGGTATTGTTCTTTTCATGGCTTGTTATTATTAGTTAATACATGTTTGAAACCCAAATATATATTTTTAAGTACTATTAAAAAGATCCAACCGCACTTGCAAATTGTATATTGCTCCAAAAGATTAGGTCATGATGATCATTTAGTGTTGAATTAACAAATTCACAGGAACTGTTAGACGTGTCAATTTGTACAACAAACTAAAGCTTTCTGTTTGCATATGCTTGCTTTTATCTTCTTGGTTTATTGTCACAGTGATGATTGTCTTATATATCGAATTAGAACCAGCGACCCAACATACAACATAGAAGAAGTGGAAGAATTAGTGCTTCACTGGTAATATCTAAACAAGATAGGCCAAACGTTCGTATCCAACAACTAAAATGTACTCGTACTCAACACGGAAAGAAGCAATAACTAGAGTTCATTGGCTCTTTTTCATCGAAATTTAAACGTTTTTAACCTTTATTATTATTGTTAAAAGGGTATATTATATTCGAGCCATAAAATTATGGTGTCATGCCAATTGGGTCAACATACATTACCGGTTTCATTTGAACTTTGAATTCAAGATCGTTAATAATGAATCGTAACCCATCAATCATTCTCAATTATTGACAGCGCAAAATTGCAGCATCTTATAAAAATGTCCATTCGAGCTAGTTACTACAAAACGACAAAAAAAATATATAAAAAATACAAACTTTGAGTTCGTAAATTTTACAGGCATGATGATGCGTACAGGATGAATGAATGTGAATCTGAATCTCTTATTATGACATCAAAAACTAATTAAAAAAAAGAGTCAAAAGATTCCGGGTAAAATAAACCCGCATTGAGAGCGAGTTGATAAGGAACCAACCACGCGTGCTTTGCATTAATCGTTCATCTTTTTGGCATTGAATTGGCAGAAGCAGAGCACACTTTCAAATTCCTCCAAACTTTCTTTGTTTCTGGGTCCCGCCACGCTGCAATTGTAGTAACGTACCATTTCTTTGGTCTGTTGTGACAATGTCACCGTAAATTTTCATGCGACCCCTTTCCCTCTTTTTTATTTAATTTTTTCACAATTATTAAGCTTATTTCTACCTGTATTTCATAGGCACGTTTCAATTAGTTCCTTGCACTATTTCATATCTACAACCATCTATTCTATGTTGCAACTGTATCACAATGCCCCAACCTTACTATTTTGAGACTACATAATTAATATGTTTAATTCAGAACTTTACTTTCCTTTTTAATTACAATTTATTTTTAAATATTAGGATATTTTTTTAATGCACTATCAAATTTCACTTAGCTCCTTACTCTATTTGTATTTATAATATATTTGTATAACAATTAGGGTAGTTTCTGCTTATATCCCTTTTTTAATTTTATTTAACACCTTACGCCCTTTTTACTTACTATTTCTAATAAATTATTATACTACTAAATACTAAAATTTATTTTATTAATCAATTTAAATAATATTATTAGATATAAATAGCAAAAAAAAAATTAATTATGTGTCACTCCAACTTCAACTAATTAAAAGTAAAATCCATTGGCCTATTAATTTTCCTCGCTTGAATGAACCACTATAAGTGCACCAATCATTTGTTTATGCTTTAAATATAGACAATCAAATAAGGAATAAAAAATGATGACAAAAACAATGGTAATTCTAACCCTTGTGAATCTGCAATTCTTAATTCTTCTTTTATTATAGTGTAATACTAGTGAGTAAAGTAGAAACTGATCATCGATCAAAAGAAAGAAGATACACAAACTAATTCATAGTTATATATTTTGGTTGCTCTGATTCTCATAATATTGTAATTAATAGTAATAATAATAACATCAACACCAAAATTTGCCCCATTCTTTGCGCCCCATTTTTTGCATAATACTGTTGCCAAGTATTTTTTGCATAATACTGTTGCCAATTTGGTATAGTAGTTGATGATCAAATTTAATTGTCATAATTACTATTTTCTAAAAATAATTATTATTATATCCATTAATTACTAAAATTTCTTTTATTAATAAATTTAAATAATATTAGTAAATATATATTACAAGTACTAAAATATAGAACCACTTGCAACTCCCCATGATGTCTAGAATTATTGCAAAATATAATTCAAGAACAAATTAAATTAATCTTGTGGTGTATTTACTTACCGAATTAGAAAATCAGAATCTGACATCGGAATCATTGGTAGTATTTACTTCACAAAATATAGGCGATAATTAGAATCAGAAACAAAATCATGGGACCTACACTATTTTGGGAATGGAGAACGGAAGATTGATTCCCAAGAGAAGGTTGGGAATCAATCTCCCATTCCTAGGGTTTCAATTATCCCCCCATTTTAAATTTTAAAATTCCTAAAAACCCTCCCTTTAAATAAAAAAATATACACAAAAGTAGCAACAAATCCCTAACGGCCTAACTCCTCGATTGAGCTCTAGTTGACCAAAACCTCACCGTTGCTGACAAAATCAAGCACCGTTACCATCATCATTGGTCCATCGACTGTGAAGTAGCAACTATTGTAGGTTTCATCTCCATTTGGGCCGTCTATGTCTCGGTTTCATGTCTATTTTCTCTACTTAGTTTCATCTCCAGTTTCATCACCAATAGCCATGGTTCTGCTCTGATGATGGTGATGATGTCAACGATGCTGATTTGTTGTTGTCGATGTTGTTGTTGAAAATTATTCTTATTTTAAATTTTATTTTGTTGATGATGATGATTTTTTTTATTCTAATCTTGATATTTTGTTGATGATGGCGACGAATGATTTTTTATTCTAATTTTGTTGATGACAATGATTCCAATTTTAATTTTTACTTTGTTGACGATGATGATTTTTTTATTCCGATTCCCGTGGTATTGTTGACGATAATGATGATGATTTGTGATTCCAATTTTGTTGATGATAATAATTTCAATTTTAATTTTTTTAAATGAATTATTATTATTATTATTATAAAAAGAATTGTTGTTGTTGTTGTTATAATAAAAAGTATCACAATTAATTAATATATTGAAAATAATGTAAATCTTAATACTATATTATTAACGACTATTAATAATAATAATAATTTCTAAATAAATAATCGCAATAATTAAATACAAAATAATAATTATGATAATATTTAATTAAAGACTTTTTAATAATTTATAACAATTTAACTCATTTTGTTCTGATTCCAAGACAAAGTAAGCACATTAATGGGAAACTAATTCATTCCGATTTTAATTCCTATATTTCAAGTAAACAACTTATTCTGATTCTGATCCTCTATTCTTATTCCAGTCCATTCTGATTCCTGCTCATTATAATTATAACCCCATTCTAATTTTCATTTAATAAACACATCATGATCTAGAGTCAAACTCGTATATGGCTACATGAAGAACTATATGATAAATCATACAAAACCTAGAAAAGACTATTGGTCTAACTCGTAAATATAACAACGAATGGCACATGATTAATAACAAAATCATGAGGTTAAAGTTCTAACCGTAGAGATTTAGATCTAAAATTAAAGCCTCCTGCCAAACCAACCTTTTTTTCATCTATATATACATGCCAAAATGTTTGAGAAAGGACTTTTGGCCATCCTCTCATTAATAAGAGAAAATCAAAACTAGAATTTTACTAAATTCAAAGAAACAAATCTAACAGGAGTGTCAAACTGCTTTCCTCAGGTACATGTTTGAGTTAAATTAGTGGATAAACATCAAAAACAAGAAATAACTTTATTTGTGAAGAATGATTAGGAACAGTTCGAATAGTAGTTTATTTAAATTATAAACTAGACTATTAAAGGATTTTGTATGCTTCATATACAATGATAAAAAAATTTAATACATATAATGTCAGTCCATGTTAGATAAAATATTTTACTAAATTATAGCTTAAAGTCTAATGCATCCATAAGATAAGAACACTTGAATTAAATAACATGATAAAAATAAAATTATAAAAAAATTATAATAATTTTTGTAATAAAATTATCGGGGTTACATAATTTGTTATGAATGTAAGAAAGAGTACCATAATATTTATAAAAAAAAATTGTAAATATATAGAGTGTAAAGTGTTAAATAAAATTTGATAATGAATGTAAAAAAAAAAAAAAAAAAAAAAAACCCCTAATACTTAAAAGTATGTTGTAATTGAAAAGAGCCTAAGATTCTAAATTAAACATGTCAATCGTTTGGTGTCATAATAGTAAAGAAGGGGCATTGTAATATATGCGCAATACAGAGCAAAAAAATTGTAGATATGAAATAGTATAAGGATGTTAACTGGAATGTGCCTATGGATGCAGGCAGAAATTAGTTAAATAATTATGAGGAGAAATTTAAATAAAAATTGAGGGCAAGGGGTTAAATAAAAATTTACAGTGATGCTATCAGAAAAGACAAAAGAAGTTTCATGGTACCATGTCGCAACATAGCTGGGACCCTTCGTGGTGGGTCTTTGTTTGTTTACGCGAAAAGAATTTCAAACGTTGTGCGATGGGAAAATTGGGATCACAATGGCCATTAAAATAATTATGTCTCAATTCTCAAATCGGAATCATGATGTCTCAAATCGGTTAATTAATATAAATTAATTGCTTTTATTCGTGCGCCATTGTTCTTATCCTCCTTGGTTAATAAATTATTAATTAATTAATTAATTAATTCTTTATTCATTCATTCGTTCTTGTGATCAAAACAGCCGCAGTGTTTAAATCAGATTATTACAAGAAGATCATGCACGTGCATAAGTGCATTCCCTTAAGCATTTGAAGATCATTGGCGAAGGAAACACAGTTTGTTTTAATTTATCCTTAGAACTAATCAATCGTTGTGATAATAATGATGGGCACTTTGGTTTGGCATCTTTCAATTGCGAAATAACAGGAGCCTGTTTCAAAGATAATCAAATGTTCTTTTTTCTTTTTTCTTTTTTAATTTTCCCTCTCTAATTTTTTTAAAAAAAAAAAGATTATGAGGAAATATAGAGTCACATGGTGGATATCAAAGAAAGATTCGTAAAAGAGGAAAAATAAGGAGTGAATAAAAAGTAAGTAATGTTATTGGAGGCACTCAAGATTTTTTTCTAATATTAACGATGACAATTGATGGAATGGATGAGATGAAGATCTAATTAATTAAGCAGCTTAAGGCAATTACAGACCATCATTAATCTTTACCCCTTCTCATGGCAGGATTTGAAAGCACCTTGCATGCAGCCATAAGCGCAAAACAGTTGTAATATTTTGGTGGACATATTAGCGATAGCGTATGGGTGATTAAATTAACCTTCAAAATTCAAAATAAATTCAATTATTATTTGCCCCTTACTTATTGTCATTTTTTTGACAACATATAAAGGCATCACCTACATTGTGTACTTATTATTTGTGTCGTATGTCTATTCATCATAGTGTATGTTTGAGATTTAATTGCTATAATATATTTTATTTAATAATCACCACTAATTATCCACCTACTTGAGTTTTACTCAAGAAGAGCACAGTCAAATCATGGACGAGTATAAATTCTTGAATCTTACCAAATTATATAATTATTTAATTAAATATTCAATTTCAAAAAAAAATAAACTATTATGATTTTATCCGAATAGGAAAAGATCTTAATGGGGAGTAAACATTATATAATAAAAATATCACTAATAAAGATAGTTATTTTCTAAACTATAAAATTTAATCTTTCTGTTCGTTTTGATTTATAAAGACATACATGTCAAATAAACATATTTACAATATGTTTCATTTATAAAATCAAACAAAATACCATTTACATTTTGACGTGATTATATTAAAAAACAAAAAGAAGACAAATATGTAATTTAAATTTTTACATTAAGACTCATTCAGACTTCATAATTATTCAAACTTCAGATAAGAAAATAAATATGTCCTGACTATCATTTTGATTTTAATTCGTGACACAGCCAAATTATATATGAAATCAAACTAATTATAGTAATACTATCGACAAATAAGAAAGATTGGAGAATCAAATTCGTTTGCGAAACACGAGCAACTGATTTATGGTAGAGACTTGTCAGTGTGTTGTCGAGATTTTATGGGCCAGCTGTTCGGCCCATCTAACTTGTCAGTGTGTTATCAAGATTGTATGGGGCCAGCTCTTTGGGGCAGCCCACGATATCTCATGGTTCCATTTATCGTTTTGTATATTTTATTATTTTATAGTCATGCAAGCTTTGAAAAATTTAATCAATAAATTTTATATTAAATTTGTTTATTTATTTTAATTGAAGCATCACACGCCGGTTGTTAAAATAAGAGTGGGTTAGATTAATCGGAGAAAAAACGACAATTGAGAGATTAATTGGAGTGGGTGGCTGTTGAGTGTCACACAACTACTAGTGACGTGGTTTCTTAATTCTTCTAATCCTCACCTACTAGTCCCGTGGATTATCAATTATGATTGTATTATAATTTAAGAAAAAAATAATTAATCAGTCCCAAAGAAAGATTGCAGAAGTTTGATGGATGCTCAAATTTTCAAACTCACACTACTTTCAAAAAACAAATTATTTTATAAGTTAAAGGTATGGATTTTAAGTTTTTAACTTGTTGAATGAGTTTGAGAAAATTAGGTTATTATTATTATCGTACTGATAATTCCAGAAAACACACATATATTTTATAAGTTGCAACAACTCTTCTAAACTAGCACTTATCAGATTCTACTAAAATAAGACCAATTTGGTAACATTATAATTTTTAAAATAATTACTGTTGGCTGTGTTGCAATATAATCAAGTGTGAAAAGTATCATTTAAATATTTAGTAAATATAATTGTTAAAATGCTGCTAGAATACAAATGGCTAAAATAGATATAACATTAAAAAAATATATACTTCAACATATATGCATTAATATTTTTACTTTATTACTTTTTTTTCTCAAGTCAATTCATCATCATCATTATTGTCGTCATCATTATCGTAATAAACCTTCTTTCATCAAATAACATTAATTTTTGTATAATCAAAGTTTAAAGAGATGGTAATTTGAAAATCATAAAAAAGTATATTGATAAAACTTATCTTAAATATTATTGAATATTCATAAATAAATGATAAGGTATCAAAACACATACTAACGGAAGCGGTATCTTGCAGTGATGATATTTGAAGTATTAGAGAAGTTTTGATGAAATGGAAAATAGGAAGAAGAAGAATTGGGGGTAAACAGCATGGGTAAAGATTAAATAAATCAAATTAATGATAATCAAAGATAATTTTGAGTTTATATAAAACATGTAAGGAGATAAGCAAAATTATATCAAATAAAAATAATTCTCAAATTTAAGAAGCTACTATTTTTTTCCCTCTTTTTAAAATCAACTATAAAATGGGATCCGCCTACTATACAACTGTTGTATAGTACCACGCTTTTTGTTTTTTTTTGCCACCAAAGCTGTAAAATAACAGTTGAATCCCTTTTATTAATTTTTATTTAAACTTTACTTCAAAATTATTAATTTAGTTTCTCCCAAACCCGTGAATCCTTCAACGGCCGATCAATCTTCCGAAAATACAGAGAAAATTACGAACAAAACCAAAGTAGTGTCACCGGAACCGGTGAAATCGCGAAATTGATTATTTTCGATAACTCATAAGGATGGCATGGGCATGACCGGTGTCGCCCGAACGGTTCCAACCTTGAAGTGGCTGAACGGAAATGAAACCGGTCCGGTTTGAGGTCGGATCTTGAATTTCGAAAGCTTTACTACGACGATAATGGCATGGATATGACCGGCTTCTCACGAGCTTGATTGGTACCAACCTTGGGTAAAAACTAAATCAGTTTGAGGCTGATCTTCTAAGAGGATTATTGTGATACATATGTAATATAGAATAAAACTTTATAAATAATAAATAGATAAGGCTAACTAAAATATTTACGGGTAGAAACTAAATTAATAATTTTGAAGTAAAGTTTAAATAAAAATTAATAAAAGAGATTCAACTGTTATTTTACAGCTTTGGTGGCAAAAAAAACAAAAAGCGTGGTACTATACAACAGTTGTATAGTAGGCGGATCCTATAAAATGAGATAATTTTATTAAAATAATTTAAAAATATAATAAACACTAAAATTATTTTTTAATTTTTTTAAAAAATAATTTTTAAATCTCCCAACGACAATCCTAAACAGACGCCTAGCCTAAGGACTCCATTTAATAAAATTAGATTCCATAACCATTTTATTGTGATGGGGTTGGTTCGTATCAAACTTTTGCTTTATACTTTTTGTGTTAAAAGTATTTTATGTGTCAACATCACTATTTTATTCATCCGTGAAATAAATAGTGGACAGCAATAATTATTGGTAAGTTGAGAATTGTTTTTGAGAGACTTAAAAGTAATTTTAAAATTTTAAAAATTAATTTTAGTGTTTAATTAAAAAAATTAAAATTATTTTTATTAAAATAAGTCTCCCCTACAGATTTTGAAAAGTAGAAAATGAGTATCTTTTAAATTCTAATTTTAAGAATCAATTTTATCTTCTAATATAATTTCCTAAATACCCTTAAAATTATTACCTAAACCCAAAATTATCTTTATTCAAATAGAAAACAAAATTAATATTTTAATAAATTTTAATTATAATTCATCAAAATACATTTATTAATATCAATTTGTTAGTTAAATTATTATTAAATTTGTTTCACTATATTATAAATTTAATTATCAATTGTTTTAAGATAAAAAAATCAATATATTATAATTTTTTTTAGTGAAAATTATTATAATACGTAATTAAAAATATTAAATGTACATATCTTTATATATATAAGTAAATTTTATCCTACACTATATACATTATACTCATTTATTTTCTCCCAGTATTTTAACAGTAAAATTTACGAAACGTCCATAACTACTTTCAAAACTCACAGTATTTCTAAAAACAAAATTTACCAAACAATTAACTGATTCTCTTAACAGCTGATTATTTCTATAATATAATTAACAACAATTATTTTAAAAGTTACAATATTTTCAAACTGGCCCTTTAATCACGACAGCACAATAAATTCAATAATTTTGATATAAAATTTTATAACTCATAAAATTATATATTTATCCCTTCCAAAGATAAACATTTAAAAAAAGAAATCCTTTTGCACAATACTTTAGAAGTGTAGCATTACTCGGACTAAATTTAAGGGTAGTAGCACCAAAACGAATTTAATTGGTTGCTTATAAGTTATAATAAATATCTGTAGTTAAAACAGTCACAGTTTTAACAAATGTTTTAGCTAATCATAAAACTTTCTATTGTTGTATTTTTAAAATTTTGTTTTCAAAAATCTAAATTAAGAAATAGGCTACGGAATATTTGTGATACATACATTTTTAAAATGGTTAAAAGGTAATTTTACCCAAAAAATGAAAAAGATAAAATAAAAATCTCAAGCATAATTGTTTGCATGATATCGTAACAAAAAAGAATCCCAAATTACTAATACTCTGAGCAGAAACGGAGTCCATCAGTCCAAAAAAAGAACAGCGACAATGGAGTTCCCCTTCGGCCACCACCATCGTCGCGATCCTGAACAAGATGAACGACGAGAACGCCCGCCACCTTACCTCGGCCAGCCTCCGCCGCCGCCGCAGCCGTATTATCGAGAAAATGAGTTTCCTGCACCACAACCACCGCGCCCTGTGCCCCCACCAGCTTATCAACAGCCTGAATTTTCATCACCACCACCTCCGCCGCGGCCGTATCATCAAGAATCACATGCGAGTCACGTGCATCACTCCACTGATCGGCCCGAAGGATTCGGCTCTTTCAACTATCAGCAACCACCACCACCAGAGCCAACACATGTGCGTCACGTGTATCATGCTAGTCATGATAAACCAGAAGGATTCGGTTCTTTCAACTACCAGCAATCGCCACCGCCGCCAGCAGCAGCGTCGGGAGCAGTACATGTGAGCCATGTTTCTCATGAGAAAACTGAGACTGGCCGTCACCATTCTTTTGAGCCTCACTTGCCATCTTTTCTGCATCATCACTCTCACTCTGGCTCTGGCCCTGCTCCTTTCCCTGCTCTCTCTGGGAAACCTACTGTTAGATTCTTTTGTAAGGCCGAGCCTAATTTCTCGCTCACCATTAGAAATGGGAAGGTGGTTCTTGCTCGATCTGATCCCTCCGATCAGTTTCAGGTGTGTATTTATTTTCTATTTTGTTTACCCGTTTACAGTTGTTGTTGTATTTAACTTGATCTGGGTTCTGTTGTTTCCTTTTTGAAAACGTTAAAGATTTTTTTTTTTCCCCCAAGAAATGTTGAATATTGTAGATGATATTATTATATTGTTGCCCACTTGTGTTTTAATAATAATTTCACTTAAATCTGTCATTAGTGCTACTGACTTTTTTTTCCCCCTCTGTTTTCAGGGTTTCTTGCCTCTTAGTCTTATGTGTTTATTGCTTTGGTTTTTGTTGTTGTTGCAGCACTGGTACAAGGATGAGAGGCTCAGCACTCGAGTGAAGGATGAGGAGGGGTTTCCCTGCTTTGCTCTCGTTAACAAAGCTACTGGCCAGGCTGTGAAGCACTCCATTGGAGCCACTCATCCTGTAAGGATTCTATGAAATTTTTTAAGTGATTGGAAGTTTATTTGATGTAAAATTTCAAGCACGATGTCTTTCTTTGTTGTTAAGTTCACATACTGATATGAATCAACATTTATTGACCCAAATGTCGCTGCTGCTGCTAATTTGGTTTTGTTTGAAAATCAGCATGTTCTTTTGAATCTGTATTTTAATAGGCATATTGTTTATGACCTATGGGCAATATCTACTGGCAAAGAATCAAAAAAACATACATGACCGAAATGTAAGATGTTAGTTCTGGTATGCCGGAGCAGAGAAGCCTGAATAAGGTAACATTCAGACTATAATGGAAGGCTATCTCTGTGGAATTCACGCCCACTGGATGACTTGCTAACGAGTCAAATTAAACTTTGCATTTTTGAGCTCATTTGAGGAACAAGGATATCTCCAATTCAATACTACATGTAACTGGAACAGATATGCATCTTAATGGCAAATTTAGCATGTTGGTTTCATGTTTTAGACATGGTTACCTTCTCGTCAACCTGGATTTTTCCCTGCATTTATTTCATATTCGATTTAGTTTCTTTTAATTATATATAATGTTAATATGCCAACATAAAACTTTGATAATATGTCTGCAGGTGCAGCTGATACCATATAATCCAGATGTTCTGGATGAGTCTGTACTGTGGACAGAGAGCAAGGACATAGGGGATGGTTACAGAGCCGTAAGAATGGTCAATAACATTCGCCTGAATGTGGATGCTTTTCATGGTGATAAGAAATCTGGCGGTGTCCATGATGGCACCACTATTGTGCTTTGGGAATGGAACAAGGGAGATAACCAGCGATGGAGGATTGTCCCCTACTGTAAGTCTTTCATCAGTCGAAACACAAAGAAATATAAAATTCCTACCATATCTTTCTTATTTTCAGGTTGCATCATTTGATACTTCTAAAACCAACAATGGAATTTCAATATAAATTAGTCTAGATATATGTAGTTTGGGCAGATGAAGCCTTACTTTCTCTGCTTCAAGTGCCCCATCAACTCACGGAACTGCTCTTAATTCTTTTTTGGTCTTTTGATCGTTATATGTGCAGGATTGTGGCATCGGTACTGCCATCTATCGTAGCTGTATTGTATTGTGCTTGCAGAAGTATATGTGAGGACTGAGGAGGATTGTTTTTCATTCTCCATTGAGTGGTTTGTGTATTGTGTTCATGACGATTTTCATTGAACCCTGTTGAGGCACACTGCTTATTCTCGCTGTGGTTCGTGTATTCTGTCTATTGAGTGAGCGTCTTGATGTGTCATTAAAACTCAATTAACTACTGTTACTTTCCGTATTCATGATCTATGGTGTGGAATTATAATGAATGTGTATAAGTGATACCAATCTACTAATGGATTAAGTCTAAGTGTCCCCATGTCATTTTCATAGCCATCCATTTGCATGCACTGAATTTGTGTCACGATGACACGTGTTTTCCTTTTAAAAGCTATCGTGCCATTGATTACGATAAATGATGTGTATACAGGAATACGGGACATAGTATTGACGAATGACTGTACTACAAGTCTACAAAGTTTTTTAATTCTTCCTTAGCTAGCAAATGATTTGGCAAGGTTGTGAGTTATGGGTTCAGGTTGAGATTTATAAAGAGAAAAGGTCAGATGGAAGCTAAGTTTACTCTTGTTGATTTACATGAAGCCACTGCAATCCCTTGGTTCCGGCTCACCTCTCTCTCTCCGGACAATAATATTGAACGAGTGAAGATTTCAGAAATCAAACATTTCTATATAATAATCATCTAGTACTCTTTAAAAAGAAAAAAAAAAAAAAAACAACTACAGTAGGATTACAACCGAGGGCTAGAGAACTCAAAACAGAAACAGACATGATGATGATGATGTCAAAAGATCAAACCAATCCCAAGGCAGCAGTCACCATCGTCTTACCATGGAGACAGTGGAAACACCGGGGTGGGTCCACCCCTCTCAATGTGGAGGAGGGGCAGTGGGGCACCAACCCACCCCCATTCAGTGGGCCATGGGACTACTCATCTCGGATACAACTCCAGTAGCGGATACAGTGAAGCACCGACAACATATACAACCCATGGCAGTAGCGGGAGTACCAACATCACTTGGGAACCATGATAGTAGCGGACACAGTACCGCACCGAATTGGCATGGACAGGGTCCAACACCGACATCGCAAAGGACCTGTGGCAGGGGTGGATACGTTGCAACATACACGACGCATGGCAGCAGCGACTGCAGTGCAACACCAACATCACATGGTTACGGTGCAGCACCGACGTCGCATGGGACTGATGGCAGTGGCGGATACAATGCACCACCTACATCGCGTGGAATCCGCAGTGGATATCGCAAGGTACCCACGGTGGGGGTTGGATACACTGCACCACTAATGTCGCATGGGACTCACGATGGTGGCAAATACTGGGGAAGACCGTTGTCGCGTGGAGCCCACGACGACTTCTGATATAGAGCAGCACCGACGCCTCATGGGACCAACGATAGTGGAAAAAGCATTGTAGGACCGATGTCGCGTGGGACCCATTGTTGCCGTGGATACGAAGCGGACCGACATTGCAGGGGACACGCGGCGGCAGCGGATGCAATGCAGCACCGATGTCGCGTGGGACCCATGGTAGCAATCAAGGAAATAATCAACCTGAGCTAGTAAACCAACTTGTAAGTTGTACGATATTTTGCAAGAAAGAGCCCCGGTTTCTCTTTAGCTGCTAAAGACAAGGCTGTGATTCTCACACCTGGTGATTCATCAGATATGACCCAGTTTGTTTGTCCATTAAGAATAAGGGTTTTATTTCACTCCATCATATTAATCTTTACAGCTCAGGTTGCATAATTGAATTGTAGCGTTACCCGCCTACGGCATTGGTACAAAGATGAGAGGTAGTGCAGCACAAAAATAAAGGATTCAGAGTGCTGTTCCTGCTTTGCTCCGGTTAACAGAGCTCCTCATATGGCCATGAAGCACACACAGAACCTGAAAGATCACTTCATAAATCATAACATCTCTAACTGACTTAATTAAAAAGTCGAAATTAAAGTAATTAATTCATTTAAGGAGTGCCAAATTCGTGGGTGCTCGCAGGTGAGGCTGGAGCCCTACGATCCAAGTGATGGAAACTGGAAAGGATGTGACGTTACTTGTGGACACAAAGCCAGGACTTTGGTGATTGTTACAGAACAATAAAGATGGTGATTGGTGAGTAATATTAAGCTCAATGCTGATGCTTTTCATGGTGACCGATGTATTGAAGATGGCACTAAGATTGTTCTGTGGGAGTGGACCACTGGACCCAACCAGCTCAGGAAAATCATCAGCCACCTTTGAGGATTTTTGGAAATTTCGGACACGAAAACAATTCCTCTTTTTTTTTTTTCTTTGGCTTTAAACATTGTAACTTCTAAAAGTAATGACACACTAACACATCAAAATATTTGAAGGGTCAGAGGAACCAAGAAACAGGAAGATAAGCGAAGAAACCATTTTTTGGAATCTTGAATTTTTTTTTTTTTCATATTGTTGTAAAATATGCTCGCAATATAAAACAAACAATGATGAATTCTGAAAGGCCGAATCCAAGGCCCAGAACAGAAATTATGTAAGGAATTGTGGACTGGATGGAACATTTTGATTTGGAACCGAAAGAGCCTTGGCCCTTTTACAAACCAGCACTAACCTCGCCCCGTAAATTATCGAAAGAAAAAGAAAACTCCACACGAACACAAGAAGCTAAGAACACCGTGTAATAGCCATCAAATCGAGCGGTCAAGCTAAGAATCCCACCCAAGAATCTAATTCTATAATAGAATCACAGAGATTTAAAATTACCAAATAAACCTACGTGATAATTTTGCACACACTAGAAGATTCTAGGTTTAACCACACTCCCCTAATCACCACACGTTATTAATTTCTAGACTTGGCAAACACACCCCTATAAATATGGGTGAGCCCCCTCATTCTCCCCACCAACAACCCACCTCACACACACACACACACACACACAAACACTCTCTTGTGTAAAGCTCCTCAGAAAGACTTCAGACTGCTTTCGCCACAGATAATAAAACTACCATTCGCCATTTTCTCGCTCCCATCACATCGCAAGCAGTGTCATTGCTCGCTAATGGAGTGAGCAAGTTTTACTTAATGACTTACAACACCTCTAGTTTGCGTCAAGACGGTCGCTGCACGCCAACTTAAACCCGTGACAACTAGCTGGCTATATGAAAGAATTGGAGCTTTTAACACCCTCCTAAAATTCTTATAGCACCCATAATCCTAAAATCTCGTAACTTTGTCAAAAATAAATATTTTTTTGATTAAAATTTAAAATAAAAACTCATTCACATGTTTAATTGAATTTCCATTTAAAATAAGAAATGAATTAATTTATCTTTAGTTGTTTTAGTAATTTCAATTGAAAAGGGGTTTTTACAATAAATTTTGAAGAGTATCACGGTTCAATTCATATTTAAGTTGAACTGAAGCCACACTCAAATTCATTTCAATAATTATAATGAAACAAAAAAGAATACACACTGATTTTGACCAAATGCAAGATGATACACATAATTTACTTGGAATTAGATCGTAAGATTAAGGTCGTCAAAAGTAAGGACAGAGTTAGGATTGAAAAATTGGAGGGTTGAAAGTCATAACGGTATACTTTTAAGCATCAAAACTGAACAAGTTCCTATATATTTGAGAGTAAATATTATATTATTTAAATTATCGGGGTTGAATTAATACCGATTTAAAGCTTTAGAATTTTAGATAAACAACTAGGGTTTAAAGGTGTAACCATATAAATTCGTGATCAAGGTCATTCAGAAAATTGTTTTACTGCATGTACTTTTATATATTACCGCATCATAACGTATTACATTTAAGATGATGTATGAAATGTGCATGACTTATTTTGTAGGTTCTAGAAAAACGAAAATGAACTTATAAATTAAGAAATAATTCAGTATGGGCTTTGGAAAATTTCTTTGACAAGTTATCAGAATTTCCATTTTTTTGTTTAATTTTTGGGTTGTAATAAGGACAAAGAAACACCTGTCACATTAATTGGCCATTTGGGTTGCTTTCTCTTACTGTTAAGTCTGTTAATTTATGGTTAGAGCAGTTAGTTGTAATAATTTTATTGGATTATGTATGTCATTAAAAATAAATTTCAAAGAAAAAAGAGACAGAGAGAAATTAGGGAAGGTTAGCCTGGAAAGAGATCTGATTTAAAAACCCCACCAAACATTAAAGAAAAGTCAATTACATTGACTTTTAATGGATCAAATCCCATACTCATTAGATTAGTAATTAAAAATGAGATTAGAAAAGGTTTTCTTAATCAAGGTGACATGTGAATCTGTGACCGCAGCCTCTTACACCTTCTATTATGTGTCTCAATGCCAGCCAACTGTCGCAACCCATGAAACAATGGTGGGATAGAGGAGTAATTAAGAGGCCTAGGTAGTCATAAATTAAAATCTCTTGAGTTAGGTCATCATACAACATTATACTATACTCACTGTGATTTTCTTTTTTTATTATTATATATATTCTAATAGTTTAGAAGTTATAATACTACAATCTCATATCTAACCTCAAAATTCAAACTTGAGTGATCAATTAAATAAAACTACTTAAAATATACTCTGTCAAACGCTCTAAAAACAAGTAACTATGGTAACACGACCACTAATTTTTTATTATTTATGTAACATTTTCTTATAAACTATGATACAATTCAATTTCATACAACTTTCTATTATACAATTCTCAAATTTTTCGGTTAAAATATAATAAACCTTTCGCATTTTATGGAAACGCACGGACGTAACGATGCAGCTGCAACTGCACCATAGCATAGCCCGGGTTGTATTTGGAAGAAAGTATGAATTTGCATTATTTAATTAAGGAAGGAGAGATTGAGATTTAAGTTTTGCCAATGAAGAAAAAAAGAAAGAGGTTTTAAATGGGTTCAAAAGATAGCCAATGATGGTGATACTCTGAAATTTGGGGATTATAATATTTGCCCAATTGCCATGAATTATGGGTAAAGTTTTGATATGACATCATCGTGTGTTGATCTTATCTTATGGCTCAAATTGAGAGGGAGATTCGATCACTTTGTGGTTCCAACCCCACTAAATTAAAAACTAAGAAAAGAATCATCATTGTTTGTATGATTACCCCTTTAAAAATTATTTCAAATTAATCGGTACCCTTTCGATCGAAAGGCCATTTTCATTATTGAGAAACTATATATTATTTCATTCTCAATTTTGCACTTTAATTTGACTAATCAATTAATTGGCTAGATTATTAACGTGGGATCCTACAGGTGACACGACTTCATAGCCTTTTACCAAGTTGTAACATAAATTAAAGGTTTGAGATATATCGACTAATTGCAAAATAATGCAATGATTGTTATCTCATAAAATTAAAATATGCCGCCAATAGCCCCCTTTTACACTCTTGCATCTGTTGATTTGTGTACAATAAGAAACTCATGGCTAATATTCTTAGTATAGTCTCAAATAATTGCTCGTGTAATACTAATTGATGTGAATGCAGTGTCTATTTAACAAGAAAAGGAAATGAGAAATAAAAAATAATCACGACACTATCTCTTTTATGAAGATTAGTATGAGGAAACTAAACTAAATTATTCTAATCAATAATTTAACTTAAATTGATTGATTTTGTTTGATTTCAATTATTACGGCAATTCGGACAAGTTTCGTTTAAACTTAAATACTAGCCTAATTGATCTAGTTGAATAAATTGAGATATTACTGTTCACGAAGTCAATCTACACGAAATCGACTTAAAATTTAATTGATATCTACTTGTCTAATTTTTTTTAAAAAAGGAAAATTAATTCGAATTGAATTCTTTTCATTTAATCTTTGCAAAAAGTCCAAAATCATTCATCATTGAGAAGGATTTTGCTTGTGTAACCCTAGGAAATATTCTAAAAATATACCCGTAATTACGGAGGTGATCGCCTGCACCGCGCACACAATTAAGCAAGTAGGTAGACCAATAAAAGTACAGCATCAGCAGAAGCCGCGATGAGGCGTCCCCTATCGTCACCAACCGTCAGCCAGGAATATGCTTCGCTCTGCTTTGCTTTGCAGTTTCGTTTCAAAAATATTGGCCAGAAAGTCAACAGTTATTAAGTTAAGAATTAGGAAGATGAAGAAGAAGAAGAAGCGGAGGGAGAAGAAGAAGTGTTGCCCCAGCTGAAGCATTCCAATTTCGATCCCCCCCACTCGGGCACCCAAGTGGGGTCCACGCGTTATTCCGCGTTAAAAATTATTACTATTATTATTTTTTTTTTTAACTTTTCGCCAGATGTATTTTTAAATTCCGCATAATACGCTCGATTCCTACACTCTTCAATAAAATTAAATGAGTGAAAAAATGGTGAGGCGGAAGGATCAGCCGCGGCGATGTTGACACGTAGAATGAGCTGAGCTGAGCCGAAAAGCAAGATCTGAGTCAGCACAGCGACGCCTGACATGTCAACACGTGGGGCGGGGACCACCTCGCAACATCTGACTTGATTTTTGATTAGTTTAGGTGACGATCTGTTGTTGATTAGGGGAAGGCGCGTGCGCAAATTATCTCTTAGGCGCAGCTCTGTGGGCAAAGACCATTAGATCAGAGAGGAGGCGGGGAGTTAGTAAAAACTGAACGAAGATTTTCTTCGAGTCGGCGCCGGAATGTTTTAACTTTTTGCAACTGCCTCCGCGTTAGTTTGGTTTTGTCTACCATTCACTTGGAAACAAGCAAAATTTTTTTTTGCGGTGACCAGTTTGGGCACCATACATGCTTCCTCTCGTACTGGGTCCTGGGGTCATGTATCTTGAATTAACGGAACCACCCCTTAGTCATCTGTTCTGTTCAATACTGCTTTCTGCATATGAAAACGAATCTGAGTCTCCACTAATTATGTCGTATATAACAGTCACATGAGCTAAATCAAATAATCCAAGTGGATACATAATAAGCTCATGGACGCCATTTCATTCAATTAGATTTTTTTTTTTAGGGGGGCAAAAGATGAGACTAAGTTTTAATCCCCTACCTCTCTTAAAATTTGACTCAGTTGGTCAGATCCAACCCCATTATTGTTATTCATAAGGATTTAGCTAGTGGTGTAATATACAAAGCACCAAAAGTTGTCAAATTTCCATGATAAATATATTATTTATATTTATTTCAATTTTTATATTACAATCTACTAATATTTACCGTACCCATTCAAATGTTTAGACAGAGAATAAGCTAGATCTATTTTTTTTTTGAATATTTAGCAAGAAGAGATCATTAACTTGCATAACGCATAAGGGAATACACTAGTGAAAAGGAATATGATTTACGACTTAAAAATTGAATACAAACATGGCGATATAAATGTTGTGAAATCTATCATTTCGGGAGACCTAACATGTCTGATCACAAATTTAATGCAACTGAATTTTCATATTTGCATCATAATCAATCGCTCTTGTAGGTGCATCCAGGAATTAGCATTTGGAGAGTGATTTAGTTTGAACTTTAATTAAGCGATCCATCTAGCTGGTCAGAATCATGACGACACCACAACAGAAACATAACCAAGCCCTGATTATGGTCCTGCTTATTGCCAGAATCACAGATCATACACAACAGAACTACCTTATTGATCCACTGACGGAGGAAATAGACAGAATTAAGCTGACTATTCTAACAGAATCAAGTGTAGGACGAGCACCATTAAATAAGAACATAACCAAGTCCTGATTATGTCCTTACGTTGGTGAATCGCTTATCACACACAATAACCACCATTGGGATTCACTCTGATTTTATGACGAATAAAGAATTCATGCGATCCAATCTGTTTATCAAGAATCATGTACACCACAGTCAATTTACATCGTTATTTTCACAGACAACAGTGGTTGTTGACAAAATCAAATTCAAAGCACCTGCCAATTGCACATGCAAAATATTTCCAACTCTTAAAAAGCACTAATTGCTCACTGTCACATGTATTTTATTTGGCAAATAAAAGTAGTTAAAAAGGAGACCGTCTTTCAAATCGATGCAAACAATGTGCTAAATTTTACCTCAAATATTCACTTTTTTTGTTTTCCACTTTTTCAATGATACAGTATGAAGAGTATATTGGATCTATTTTTTTTTCTTCATTAATTTAATTATGATTTAAAAGCGAAGACCTAATTGTGCAAAAAAAAAAAAAACGAGTAAGCTAGCTGGCGATTTTTTTTTTTTTTCTCATTTGGAAAATTCACTTAGTTTTATTGCTCTTCTCTCTTTTTTCATTGCCTTTTGACTTTTGGGGCTTGTAACAGTTCCCTAAATTCCATTCATTTGTAATGTCTACTTTGCATTTGCCTAGAATTATCCCATTATCAAACTCAAATTCCAATTGCATACCGAGTCATATACTATAGTATAATGGTGCGTACATACGTATTTTATTTATTAATATTAATTATAACCACTGAATATGCATAATTATAAATAAAGTAGCTAGCTGCCCTTGCCAAACTAAAAGAATTCCAAATTGACCAAATTCATTTTTGGATTACTGAAATCCATGTACCACTGTGGTAACTTGAAAAAAAAAAAACAACCAAACAAACAAAGGCTTTGAATGAGAAGTTTTTATAAAACTAATAAAATAAAAATACACGACAAAAATAGTAAATTCGAGGCACCCGCACATGATGCAAAAACATTCAACAATGATTGTGCGAAAATTGAACTATTATTAATCAAATCTCACGAGAGTAAAGTTAAACGCCTCTTGATTAAAATAAAAAAAAAATAAAAAAGAAATTGTTAAAATGAAGATTAATCACAGGAAGATGGAATCATAGAACATGCAATGAAATTGATTTAAAAAAAAGGTTAGGTTTATAAGCCGATAAATTAAAAGTCATTACTTTAATGTGAAAAGAGTATGAAAACATGGGTCCACAAAGCCAGCATACAAACTTTTCTTTTTACCATAATATTTTTTTTCCCCCCCTTTCTTTATCTCACACATTCATTTTCAAACAGGTAGATAGGATATAGCTAAGGGGGCCCACACCCAATTATAAAAACCATACAATAAAATAAAATTTTAAATTAATAATTGAAAGAAAGTCTCTGTCCTATAATTTCCTCTCTCTCTTCCCTCTGAAGGCTTCCCACAGAAGTGCCTTGCAGCCTACGGATCTTCAATAAGCAAAAATTAAGCTCCTCTATTTAAGCCCTCTTTTTCCCCTTTGCTATACTTTCTTTTAACTGCTTTCTCTTATCTTCTTTCTTCTTGTTCTTATAATATTTTGAGCTCTTGTGTGAATACACATACAAGGGCTTGCTAGTTTTCTACAGCTAACCAGCTTTCCTAGCTTAGCTTATTAATTGTTTCTTCTTCATCTGTCCCGTGTGGGGGATTTCTAATTATTTTAGTTTCAAGAAATGGAGGAAGCCGTAGTTGATCATCATAATCATCGTCAAGGAGTGATTGATTTGCCACCCGGGTTTCGCTTCCACCCAACAGACGAAGAGATCATAACTCATTATCTCACAGAAAAGGTCATGAACACAGCCTTCTCTGCATGCGCTATCGGTGAAGTTGATTTGAACAAGTCTGAGCCATGGGATTTGCCCAGTAAGCCAGCTACAGCTACACCTTTTTCTTTCTTTCTATTCTAAAATCTATTCTCTTGTTTTCTTATGAGGTAAATTCTATTGCTGAATATATATATATATATATATATATATATATATATGTGTGCGTGTGTACATATATAGGTAAAGCGAAGATGGGGGAGAAGGAATTTTATTTCTTTTGTCAGAGAGACCGGAAGTATCCAACGGGTATGAGAACAAACCGAGCAACGGAGGCCGGATACTGGAAGGCGACCGGCAAAGATAAAGAGATTTACAAAGGAAATAAAGGCGGCGTCGGTGGTGGCGGCCTTGTTGGTATGAAGAAGACTCTTGTTTTTTACAAAGGAAGAGCTCCTAAAGGTGAAAAAACCAATTGGGTGATGCACGAATATAGACTTGAAGGCAAATTCTCTTACTACAATCTCCCCAAGGCTGCTAAGGTAATTCCTTATTTATTTCTTTGATTACTATTATTACTATTGAACTTTTCAACATCTTTTTACTTCTTTTTTTTTTTCTTTCTTGATTTTCCTTTTTCTACCTTTTCCGTCGGTTGAGATTGATCTTTCATGGGGCCTCTTTTTGTGTTAAGGAATATGGGTATTTCTTTTTCTTTCTAATTTTATTTTTCCGGTTTGTTTTACAGGATGAATGGGTGGTTTGTAGGGTTTTTCACAAGAACATTGGAGGAGGAATTAAAAAGATTCCAATTCCAGGGCTGCCAATGAACTCATCTTTTGGTGATGACTTTTTTGCTAATTATGCTTCGCTTCCACCACTAATGGATCCTCCTGGTTCTTCGAGCTTTGGAAATGGTGACCATCAAAATGAGTTCAAACCCATGAACATAGCATCCACTTCATCAAGATCTTACAATATCACCGCAGACAATCAAAATTTCCTTCAGCCTCATCAAATTCCAGTCCAAAATCAAATCTTCTGCTATCACCAAAACAATAATAACCCGAATCCGGGCTACTTGCACCAGGGAACAATACGGAGTAGTACGGGTGCAATCTCCAGCTTGACGGGTACCGGCTTTGAGGGAAATGGTGATGATCAGGCCATTTTAAGAGCGTTAGCAAGCACATCCCACCATCATCAGCAGCATAATTTGGAGAGCAGCCGGTGCAAAGTTGAGCAGTTTTCATCTAACCAATCTATGATCAGCCGCTCACAAGACACCGGCCTCAGCACTGACATGAACACTACCACCGAAATTTCATCTGTTGTTTCGAAGCAAGATAACAAGTCTTATGATCAGGATCTCGATGCTACATCTATTGCTGAATTGGATAGCTTTTGGGACTACTGATGATGCTTCAAAATTAATTTAAGTTTGCAGCAGCTCTCCTGTTTTTTCGTAAATTTTTAGGATGTATGGTTTCAATTAAGTTAGCTAGCTAGGCAATTAATTATTACAATTTATATGCTATAGTTTGGATTCTGAACTTAATACCTGTAAAGAGATTATTCATGCATGGTGTCAAGAAATTTGCAGATTGTAATTTGATTGATTAATTAATTAGTGGATACATATATGTATCCACCACTCACTGTACATCTGTTAGTTCTTCTTCTTCTTTCTAATAATATATTACTGCTAATTTCCTCTTTTTCTTTTGTTTAATTTCTTTATTGCTATTTTTTCATACAATTTTTTAACTTGGCTTTATTACCATTTCGTCAGTAAGTTAGCTATACTATCAACTTCATGATTTTGGAAAATATAATTATTTATCAAAAGTGTGAAAAGATATATGGGATAAGGGGGGAAAAAAAAAACTCTTATTGTACACATAAACCGTTTCTTGTACTCCTCTCTTGTTCAAGAGGAATTAATTATCAAAAATAAAATTGGTATTAGAGACAAGTGGATTGTACGCTCGAATGAGTTAACCTCCTTAATTGAGATTAGTTAACTATCATGAATCATGTGCGTCATTCCCTGAATCCATGGAGAAGATGCGTTGCATTCTCTCTTTGAGAATTCAAAGTATTCTAGACAAAGTGACAATAACAGTGACATAGCTAGCTAGCCAGGTTTCTTGAACAAGGCTTAATCTTCTGTCCTGAAGAAACTTAATTAGTTATATTCACATGTGCATGAGCTTTAGCCGTATTTAAGTCCTTGTTGTTTCTAGATATATGTCTAATTAGTACAGAAGAAGCTGCTGCCACAATTAATGAACTCGGCTCTAGCTATATGCCAAAGAAATCACAAGATAGGAATTCATATATATATATATATATATATATATATATATATATATATTAAGCCATAGTTGAAGCTAGCTTGTATCAGCAAGGAGTCTCTTTCGTTGCAGAACCCGCGAATGATTTCCAAAACCCAGATAGAATGATTTTATAAAATTGGTGTTAATGGTAAATCAAACAAAAGGGTAAAGGGTTTGAACAACAAAAAACTGTGGGCAAAGTTCTTATCCTGATAACAAACATCATTGTTTAGAGATGAGATTGGTAATAATAGAAAGTTGGCGGGTCCATATCAGCCTATCCATGGTGGCTGTTGATCAATTTGATGAATTTGAATAATGAGGTTAATTTTTAAGGCAACAGGAAAAAATAAAAAAATAAAAAGCCAATAAAGCTGATAACAGAAAACAGCAAAATGCGCGCAAGTTGAAGGGAAAAGCACACGCCACTGAGTTAATGGAGTCGGTTATTGTAATTGTAAGAGAAGAAATGGTTCGAGATTGAATTATTCTTTTGATTGATTGATATATCATGTGAATATGTGGTGCGTGTTTGGCAGTAAATTTGTGAACTTTCTATTCAAAGCAAAGCTTCCTCTTTATTTTCATACTTGCAGGAAAGCCAACCGCCTTTTATGGGCATACCCTTTTGGCTCCATGTTTTGTTGCAGCAAGGAATATGTTGCAACAAGATACTGATGATAATTAATTAATTAATTAATTAAACGAGACTGAAATAATTTTAAAATGACAACCAGAGAAAAACAAAGCACGAGCATACTCTTCCTAATCTAATTTCCCTGATTTGTTGCATGAAAACATGGCGGCAGCAGCCAATAGCCGGCCTCCACCGCTTTGATTATTATCGTTTTTGGTTTTGTGTTTTCTGCCGCGTACGAAAACAAAGCTTCATTTGCCGCAGCTGCCGCTGTGTTTTCATCACCTCACTGTCATTACAATTTAGACAAAAAAATTACAAATCCGCGTTAAATTAATTACGCATATTACTTCCTCACCGCGTTCGCCGACTAATTGTCCCATCCACAATTCCACTCAATCATTATTATATTCCTCTGCATGTGTCAGTCGAGTTTTCTTTTTCATTTCGATTAACTTTTATTCATTAATTCCCTTTGCTTCAGGTAATATTTGTAAATTACTGCCTGCCTAGTTTTTTTCTTTTTTCTTTCTTTTTTTTAATGCAAATATTTTATTAATTCTTAAGGATAAAGTTACGATACAACAATGATGTTTATTATTCTATTTGATTCCTTACAAAAAAAGGCAAAAAAAAAAAATGTTCCTTGTCCTTTCGTCAACCTTGCTATTTAACATTCGCGATTATGTATCAAGGTATAGCAGTTGGAATCAAAGCTTAGTATTGAGTTAAATTTTTGTCCAGGGCCGGCTCAACTAAAATGGGTGTTTTAGGCGAGTTGTTAAAATTAGGACTCTTACAAAAAATTGAAGAAAAAAATATATATGAATGAATTATAAGAAAACAAAACTATTTAAAATCAATTTTTCTATCTTTCTAAGATGCAAATTTATTAATCCAATTTTTGTATTCTAATTTTGCTAATATATATTTCTCAATAGACAATATAGCTAATTCATTTAATCTTTCTTGTGACATGGTTGATATAAAATAATTTTTTATCAGTTTTAATTTTAAAAAATTTCTTTATGCATAAGTTGCCTTCATCATGGCGGAGGCCCTAGACAACCGCCTAAGTTGCCTATGGCACAAGCTGCCTCTGCTTTTGTCGAGTACTGAATTAATGGTTAAAATTATTTAAATTATTTATTTTTTATTTATTTTTTCTCGCAATCATTGTTTCAGTGCTTAAAAAAAAAAAAAAATCCGCTCAACTTATTATGGTTGTTGACCGAGAGTTAATTAGATAAGAAATAGATTACCTCATTTTCATTTTTTATTACTGTTTTTAGCTTGATGAATTTCCCAACATAATTAATTTTTAATTTTTTTTACTTCATATTTAAAATATAAGCTCTAGAAAATTGAATACTTATCATAAAAAGTAGTTGTAACTACAATATCCCCTAGTTACCGTACAAGAGGAGCACCTTTAAATGAGCGTTGATATTTATTAATTTTCCGATCATTTTGACAATGCATAGACAATATAGAAGTGGGTTATTTGGTCGAATGTTGATAAAATAAAAAAACTACCTCCCATTCATTCCAATAATACAAAATTAATTGATTCCTATAATTTTTTTCCCAAAAAAATTAATATGTGTTTAATTTTGAATACTAGGTATATCAAATTAAAGGTTTTATTTGGAGCTGGAAAACAAATTTATCGGCTATCGATCGTCCTCGTTAGATCCAATTATCTAAGGTTAGTGTATATATATATATATATACATACATCTCTTTTATTATATATTTCTTTAGTAGAATTATTAGTCTACAAAAAATTAATCTTTAAAACTTACTCTTCTGAGTCATTTAATCTAGACAAGCAACTTTGAAGACAAAAACTGCTAAAAATATTTAAAAAAGGAAAATTGATCAACTCTTCAAATAAAGAGTTAAATAATCAATGTATCAAAAACCACGATTATTTATTTATCTTTTTAGTCTTTTTTTGTTTCAAAAAAATCATATTCCTAATTTTTACAATTGTTCTTTTAATCTAGACAAGCTCTCGAGAAATTGTGCATGTGCGACAAAATATAAATCAGAGCATGGATGAATTTGTACTAGTTCCATTGTTCCAATACTTACATTTGTTTTCTACGAAAGTTGTAATATAAAAGAGAACGTGAAAATCAATTTTAAAAACTATACATTTTTTATTATTATAATTTGATACCACTAGAAAAGTTGTATGATATGTGCATGAATTATGACCCACAAACATGTTATTATTCATTGTATAATAAACTCGTATTAATCATTCTCATACCAAATTAAGTTGCTATCAAGAATGAGTCCTTCACTGCAAATTAATCATGAGAAATTTTACAAAACAATGACCTCTAATCTAAATTAAATCTTTAACCCAGCTAAACAAATTATTATTATTTAACGCTAAAATAAAAATTAAAGTAAATATTTTATTTTATTTTTTTACTTTTTAAGTTAATTTGGTAGCTTTATTTTTTTAAAGATAATTGTTAGCAAGACACCAAGGCATTAAATAGCTTTCAATTAGCTAGTACTAATTTATTTATAAATAATTATTAGAAAGAATGTTGCAAGGGCATGAAAAATAATCATGGTTTTTAGATTGATAATTATTGATCAATTTGCTTATTAATTTTATTGTAATGATAAAAGAAAAAATAAGGGCGAAACTGTCATATATTTAATAGTGTGAGTGTTTTGAGTTTTTTTTTTTTTTTTTAAATAGAGACTAAACAGATACTTAATTTAAAATATAGTGATTACATAAAGATTTACCCTTACTTTCGCATAATATAAATAATTATAGGATTAGAATATTAGATTATATTGCATATAATGTAACAACAGACCCATGAGTTATTACTCATAACAATTCAATTATTTCACATATTGTAATTTATAGTCTTTTTGTGACAATTCAAGGGTTGTTGTATAGCATGACCTATAATAATAATACCACAAAAAAAAAAAAAAATCATACCGTAATTATTGATATTTCCCACTTCATAATAATATTCCTTCTTCTAGATGTTATCTGATATGTCTCGAGCTACGCCATACAATATTGTTTATGCATACTTTGAAGACTAGGCTAGAAATTTTCTAAGTAAATGGGAAACTTCTTAGAAGTTTACAAGATTGGTCATTTTCTCTTTTAACCTTTTTCATAATTGTGATCACTGGCCACAATGATTTGAATTATTTTGAGGTATGCGTACATATTTCTGTACAGTGTGTGCATTAAATAAAAGAGCAATGCTTTATGACTTTTCGACAAGAATATTAACTGTTTCCTCTCTTTTTTTTTTTCAAAAGTTAATTTGGATAGAATCTAATTAAAAGTTAGGATTTGCATGTGTCCTCTTGTTGAAATGTACATGCATGACCATTTTTATTTATTGATTAATAAATTTCACATTTAATTCTTTTATAAAGTAACAACTTTTTATTCCAACTTTTCATTTAATCGATCGATCAGGTACAATTACGTTAACATCAGTTAATTAAGATATACTTATCGAGTATTTAATAGTTTAAGAGGCTTAATCTTCATATTAGATGATAATTTTATGTAAATTCAACAAAAGCTCTTAAATTACTTATTTAATCTTTTCGTTCAATACATGAATATCACGCTACTTAAAATGAAATCTCTTATATTACAAGAAAACGATCAAAACCATCATGTTAAGCTGTTTTAATAAATATATCATTTCTATCGCTCTATGTTTCAAAACTGTTTCTGTTTGTCTTTCACTATTCATTACTAATTTTTCTTAGTGAACAGTAAATTTTACCACATCAAGATAAACTAGTAGATGATTATACAATAAAAGGAGGGCTTAAAAATAACATTTTCTAACGGTGAAGGGGTATAAATTTGGAAAAATAACAATTACATGGAGTGTTGATAAATTTCTCCCTTAGAATATTCACTTCAAAAGTGTAGCACTATTTTAAGATTAAATATTTAAATGTTACGGTAAACCACTCACTAGATGAGTGGTGGGCACTACCTTTAATATTGTATATATAGCATTTTAAGATAATTCAAATTTTAGGACTCGACTCTTCATGATTTCATTAATGCATTCTTTATGATTTGAACTGGTCTTTTAACTACTTTTAACCACTTATTTTGAAACTTCAACGCTTTTATTTTGGCCCATTTTCTAAATTGAAGTTGATGTAAATCACAAACGGTCGTGTACATTTACTTATGTCGATTCTCTCTAGATATTTATCAAGAATATTATTGTTTCTTTTTTCTTTTAACCGATCAAGAATATTAGATTAAGATGAGAAGAATTTGGTAATTAGCTTAATTATGAATTTAGACTCAGTGCTAAACTGATCTTTTATTAATTTTTTTAAAAATACAATTGATATTACTAAATAAAAGTATAAAAAATCAATCAAATTTTAACCAATATTACAACACATATACATATGGTAGAATAGTATACCTTATTTATTTATTTATTTTCTTGTTGTTTGCACATTGCGCTTTCCTTTTTCCAACAAATTGAGCCCGTGTCACATGTTCCCTTTTTGCTAGATTCAAGTTAAAAGTTAAAAACTTGTGGCAAAAAAGGGCTAAAAATTAAAGCGACACAATAGCTTTAAATTGAAAAGAAAATAAAAGAGACCCTTATATGACAAGTGGATTTTGTTTTTTGTTTTTTTTAATTTTCAAGAGTATAACATTGTTTAGAGACATATATATCTCATACTTTAAAAGATATTCATGATATTCAGACATGACAGATGCGTTTGATATTGTTTTCAAATCCCATTTTCTATTTTTTGAATTCAGGAAACATCAAATATGTGTTCAATAGATTGTTTTTTAAAATATTTTAAAAATGTAAAATTCATTCTATACTTTTAACAAATAAAGTAAGAAAACAACTTTTTCTTATTTTCTTTGTTTCTTAATACAACATTATGTTTCAAAATGAAATATCATCTCTGAAAATGATAATAATATCAGCAATAATAACAACAACATTATTATTATTATTATTAGTATTATTATTAGTATAACACCCAAAAAATCAATTTCTCTCACAATAATCTTTTCTGTTTATAAACATACATTATCATATTTATGTTTTTATATATTAATTAAATCAAATATGTAGAGTATATCATTTTTGTTTAAAAAAATTTAACAAGATCACCTAATTTATTCTTAAAATTAAATTAATCAAGTAATTAAATTATAAAAATGATTATATATTACTTAATATTAAATTTGTGAAAATGATTTCAACAATAATTCTTTAAAATAAATTTACTAAATGTGTTTTACTTTTATTCATTGTCAAGATTATTTTTGAAAATAATACCAAATACATTGTTAAATTTAAAAAAAAATTTAAAAATTATATTTTCATTCTCAATTTTGTTTCATGAAAAGAACAATTATAAAACAATACCAAACATACCCGTCACTTCTATTTTCTTGTACCAATTATATTCTTAAGCCATATTAAAAAAGTTTTTATTAAATATTATTTGTAAAAGAGATCATTATCAACAGCAAGCAACAGTAATAACAACAATTCCTTAGTCGAATTAGTCAAATACATTCACAGTATATTTTTGAAGTAAAAAAATTCAGGTATATTTTACAATTGTGAAATATTTCAACTTTAGTATGTTTTAGATTTTAGTCAAAAGGAGTTGCCGTAAATAGTTTACGACGGTTTTGGTAATTGTCTTTTCCGAGGGCCTGGCCGTACTGAATCGCAGCCAGCAGCGGCAGTTTTGTTTGTTGGCACGAACAACGAAGCTTCTTCAATTTTCCTTCCTCGCCCCACATTTACGATGCAAGCAAACGACCTGTCGTTGTCGGATTCGCGTCATCCGCCGTCATCTTATTCCATATCCCTTTGATGACCGCCACGTTGTCACTAACTCACACGCCAAGATGGTGACGTGGCGGGTCCCGCTTTATCTTTTACCTGAATTTGACGTGGCATGGTCACCATGGCCGTTTCATTTTCTTTTTTTTTTTTTTTTTCATTTTTGATCTCATAACCTATTTTGACATTTTGTGAACACAAAATCATCTCCGCTTCTGTTATGTGTCCCACCAATTATTTTTTCAACAATTGAATTGATTTATTTAAGCTATTATAAGAACTATTATGAAGTTATACTTTTTCATAGTATATACACGTAAATAATTTATGTTATGCAATAAACTAGAAGCACACAAGGCTAAAAAATTATTTTAATCAAAATTAAACCAAAATAATCTTGTAATAAAAAAAAGATTTTTTTTTTAAGGACCGGACCCGCACGAACAGCACTTATTTTGTTGGGACTTGGGACTATAAATATTTTCGTTAAGGAGCAATACAATATTATTTTGTCATATTAAGGTTGTTTAAAAATAACTTTTAAATATCATTGGGCCTCAAAGAAAATTTTCAAGGTCTGGCCTGAGCCTGGCCCTCTCTCCATATTTTTTGCTATATCACATTGATAGGCTAGCGGTGATAAATAAAATGTTTAATGTTATTGAACGATCGGTTATTAAAGTAGAGGCTCGTATAATCATCTTCCCCTTTTAGGATTTTGAAAAATTTATAAAAAAATTTCTAAAAAAGTTATTGACAAATTGCAAGATTGAAGGAATCTGCATGCATTTAAACCAGCAAATCTGAGGAAAAGGGGGCGGGTTAAATTTGCCCCGCGATTTGATTACCCACAGAATTTGGCTAAATAGATGCAGAGGGATTTATGTGGACAACGTACTGATTTGATCAAAATTCAAAAACGTGTAAAAGTGACATGGGATTTTGAAAAATAAGTTCTAGGAACTAAGAAGTCGTCGTCATCTGATTAAGCGTCCCGTTTTTTTTTTTTTTTTTTTCCCCCAACAAGATAACGATTGATGCAATTAATTATTTAATCAATGCTGCTAATCAAAAGGGAGGGCTGTTAATAGAAAGATTCGAGACCTAATTATATATGCAGCACTTCATCGAACTCGGCAAGCAATTCGCCGAGTGTCGCCATCTGTATTTGGTTGAACAGTTTAGCCAATTATGGAACTACATGACCTTTGTTTTGTTCTAGCAGCTTGTCAGGACTGTGATATCTCAAAGAAAAAAAATCTTTTCGCTTCATGATTATTGTCTTTTATATGATTGTTTAGTTCAGCCAATAAACGTAAAGATAGATCATAGTCTCATGCTTCACATACTACACAGAGAGAGACAGAGAGAAGTGGGGGTCACTCATCAAAGATTCATGCATTGTAATATCCTAAATTCGTAAAATGCGCCCCTCGCATCAATAATTTGGGTCAAATTCCCCAGCCGAGTCCTCCCATAACGGCTTTCTTATTGGAGGCCCAAATACCCTTTTGTCTCAAAGCCCGTTCACAGAAGCCAACCCATTACAGGATTATTAAAGTAGTATTATGCGAGCTAACAGGGAGTGATGGAGGATGTTGCTGTGAATAGGGATGACAAGAAAATTCGGATTCGGCCCGCATCCGTAAGGATCCGGAAAATTCGGATCTGGAAAAATTTAGATCCGTATTGTAAAAAATGCGGATTCGGAAAAATTTGGATCCGCATTATAAAAAATACGGATCCGGATTTGAATTTTTTTAAAAGGATAAGAACTAACTCACCCCTAACGTTTTGATAAAGGGACAAAAATTTCCCTAATATTTAAAAAAAGACATATATCCCAATCCGTTAAAAAAAACGGTTAAATTTAACAAAATTTTTAATTTTAATGTGTAATTACTGTTATACCCTTTCAATATAAAAAAAATAATTATTAATTATTTAATTTATCCATATATTATTAATGAAATTACAAAAATATCCTCGTTACCTAATTTCTTTATTTAATTTTTTTATCAAATTTTCTTTTTAAGTTAAATAAATTTAATTTTTTTTAAAATCTAATCAATAATAATTATACATGAAACCAGGCCATTATTTGTTATCATCTGCAAATCAGTTGATAAATTAAGAATAAAATTCACATGCTTCACGACCCAAAAAAATGCATAATATACTAGGTGAGTATTATGACCAAACTGATTACATATAACAAAATAAAATTGATTCGTTTATTCCAAACACATTTAAAAATTGATAAAAAAATAAATAACAAAATAATTAATTAGCAATAAATCCCCAATAACCCAGACAAGCTACGAACTATATTCATCACATATGCATCAAATTAAATCAGAGCACAGATGTTTAACTTAGATGAAATAACTAAATAAAGTTGATTTAATAAAAAAATTAAAAATTAAAGACAGAAAAACTAATTTAAGGGAATTGAACCGTGACTTGAAGATGCGCGAGCAGCGGCCACCCACAAGAGCAGAAGCGTATAACCGCAGAGCAACGCGACGAGCACCCTACCACCAAAGAAGAGCGCACGCGACCAGAGAGCAAGAAGCGTGATGCACTAGCAGCATCAAGCGCGCAACAGGTTAAAACGAAAGCAGCACCGCAAGCAAAGAAGCGACGCATCGGCAGCCCAAACGCAGCCTCGATCGACGACGAGCAAAGAAGACCAAGGATTTCCTCGATCATGCAGCTCCAATATACCACATGAAAGCGCCCAAGAACTACCGCGGAGCAGCCCAGAGTCCGACATCATGAGGTCATGAAATAGCAGCTACCAACATGAAAGCAGATCCAAGCTCCCAAGAATACGAGTAGTTCCAAAGAATCAGCGTGCGATGTTCGGCCAGGTCATGGTTTTGGTCAATTCATTTGTTATTAAGATGCAATTACGAAATTAACCTTTCGCTTATTTAATCGAATGATTTTGTTAACGATTGTTAATCTGATTGATTTTGTTATCACTTGTGGATTGATTGGACGTATACGCTTCTTCTTTATCTGAGGGAGAGTTAGTCCTTATCCTTTTTTAAATCCGTACGGATTCGGATGAGGACCGGATATCCGGATCGGATTGTTTTTGTTTTAAATCGAAAAATATATAAGCTTGGATTTTAAAAAAAAAACCTAACATCCAGTCATCCTCATCCAGCGGCAGTAATCCCTAAATTGGTAACCTTTAACCCCCATCTTTCTCTCCTCTCTTCGCTGCCGCGTCTGCCTCGCATCTCGCCGTGACTCCGTCTGCGTCGCAACTCGCCGTGATCTGTCATTCTCGCATCTCTCCTCTCTTCGCTGCCGCGCTTGATCTACCGAAGCTCGCCCGGCCTGAGTCCAGATCTGTCATCTGTCATCCAAGCTTCGCCGTCCAAGCTTCACCGTCCAAGGCTCCAAGCTTCACCAAAGCGAGCACAGGCCGGGGTAAACTCAAAAACTCATTCCTGATTTCCTTTTGTAGCACTAAATTTTAATTCAATGGAAATCGGTTAATATTGTTTCTTCTTCTGCGCAGGATGGAATATTTCCAGCTAGCAGTGCCCTGCAGTACGTAACTGTCTAGAGTGGCATGGTATAGTACTGCTCTTCTTGTGTTGTTTTCAACTTTAATGTCATACCAGGTTCATCGGATTTATGGAGTAAATTCTAGATGTTCAACAAATTTTGCTTTGCAAAATGTATAACTTAGTAATCAGATTTGACGCTGACTGAACATATTTTGTCGGTAATTTATTTATACTTTTCTTGCTTGAATTATTTGCTGGCTCTACGCGATTAATACTACTTAGTGGTGCTCCGTGGGTTTTGATCATCCATGGCACTATTAATATGTAAAGGATGAATTGATTGTTTTGGCCTGTATTTTTATGATTGATCGATGGAAAGGCTTGAAAATGTTGTCAGGCTTGAACATGATTTGTTTTGGCCTGTATTTTTACTCTCACCAAATATTACTTTCTTGTGCCATCTATTATTCAAAATGTTGTCAGGCTTGAAAATGAGCTTCATTTTACCGGAATGAACATGATTTGTTTGACCAAATATTTTGTTGCAGGGAAGGTAGTATGGTATCAATGTTGAAGGACAATATGTATATCACTATAAATGGAAAATTGTTACTCGATATTTCACAATGAGGGTTTTAGTTATGTTTGAATTTTTTATGTTAATTGTTTAAATTTATGTTTTGCGGATCCGGATATCCGGAAAATCCGCCCGGATCCGCCGGATCTGCAAATGGCTATCCGGATCCGGATGCCGGATCCGGATGCACATGCATCCGGATCTGGATCCGGATTTTGCCAACCCTAGCTGTGAAGGTATTATGGGTCAGTAAGTGGCCCGTCTTTCTCCTGCTCCTTCAATCATGCCGCATCAGGCAAAGCCCATAAGGAGTTTTTGTTACGGACAACTCGAAGAACCAACAAGCAAGCTCTTTTTTGGCGTGGGATCCTTTTTGTGCGTCTTTTTGATGATATACAAAACCCAGAAAGGAATTTTCCGTTTTCGATTTGTGGTCTGTTAGTAGTAGAGAGTTGTTGAGTTGAGCTGGTCACCTCTTTCTTAAGCCGAGCTACGCATTTTCGCAGTGTTCTTGTAGAAACTAGGAACTGCCGAGTTACTGACTGCTGCGAATGGCGACCGCTCCTTTTGATTCTGTGCCTCAAAACAAGCAAGAAACTGAAAATTTAGTTACCCTTTTGATCAAACACCTCCCTGATGCTATTCCTCAAGACACTCTTTATCGAATCTTCTCCCACTACGGCGCTTCTTCTGTCCGTCCTTGCTCCGCCGGAAGGTATATCACGTCACTAAATTTCTCATTTTAATCAAATTTGTCAAATGGTTGTTTTGGTTATGAACTATACAGTACATTTTGTATTACAAATTTTGATTATGTATCTATTCACTAGATGGTGTTTGGGGCATATGCTGTTTTAGTTTTTAGGCACACATTAGTAAAGTACAATCAAGGTTGAACCCTTCTCACAAGGGCGGGGACGAGTTGTATTATCAGTTACTCTATGCTTAAACGTTAGCCGCCGTCTAAAAGTGATTGATACTTTCATTGTTGTATGGTTTCAAAATTTAAATAGAAGTACAACCGTGACAAATATGTCCTAGGATAATTATCTTCAATTGCCTGTATCTTACATGTGTGAATTTCCACACCTTGAGTAATCAATTTTTGCCAATTGATGTGCCATTGTTGGTTTTGTTGTTGCCTAGTGCAATGTGATATTGAACTCTTTTTTTGCATTTTCTTGCCATTGTCTTTAACTACTTGCGAACACAACTTTCCTTTGTATTGTTTCGTGGATAGCTGAGCCTTCTGTTTTATTTTGCACTTGTAATGCATGCTATGTGTTCTTTCTTCTATTTATGCAGATTGAGAAATTGTGCATTTGTGGATTTCAGAAATGAAGCATTGGCTTCTCAAGCACAAATGCAGTTAAACGGGTAAATTTCTATCTTATGCATTGGTGGAATATTGGAACGAGATAGGGTCAGGAAACTGTTATGGGATTTATTTCTCTTTTGATATGTTTCTCTTGAAAGGAGCTTATTTTCTTTACCCGCTCTGTATTTCTTCTTTTATAATTTTTAATCTGTTTTTGAAGATTCTTTTGATTGTAACAATTGTTAGATAATTACTGAATTCAAAGACATCTCTTTCTTTTTTATTTTGCTTAATTGGGAAGCTTCTATATCTTAACAGAGATGATCTCTTAGTGAGCTTGTGTTTTTGGTTTTGGGTTTTTGTAACTTTGTAGTTTCTAAGTTTCTTGTTGATATTGGGACTTCTCGTCCTTCTTTGTGGATTTGTAGCCCTCCTAATCCTTGTAATTTTTTCTTATAGTTCTATTTAATCATTTGTTTCTTAGCAAAAAAAAAACAATTGTTAGATAATTTACTTAGTTTCTCCGATTTAGCTGAACAATTTTGCTAGCTTAGCTCTCTTGCTACCTATGGATCCCTCCATTTCACCCTACAACATTGGCATTGATGTTAATCCCATGTCAAAATAGGTATTAAACTATTTTCTTATGCTTCTGGTTAGGCTGCGATTTCTCGGTAAAGTCCTTTCAGTGGAAAGAGCTAGTAAGCTGAATGAGGAAAATAAACATAAACACTTTGAAGCTCAATCCATATCTTCGATGAAGGAGGCTGCTGCGGCCAGAAATCAGAGTGAAGGCTTGAACTCAGGATCTGTACCTGCCGGTGAGCCAATTGCTCCAAGACTTGGTGTAGACTATACATTTCCTCCTCACCTTGAGTATGCTTTTTCTTTCCTCTCCTTCAACTTTTCTCTTTCGATGAAGCTTCTTGATGTATATTATAAAGCTGTATGGCAACAGGCCCCTTTATATGCATACTGTCAGCCTCTTCCTTTAGTCCCATTAGTTAAAGCCACCAGAATTATGTCTTCAAACTTATTTGATTTTCAGGGAATGAAATTTCTTCTTCTTCTTCTTCTTGTGCTTCTTAAACACCCATGTGCATGCATCATGCTACACTTTACAAAGGATTGTCCCAAAAGAGTTGGTATTTAACATGCTAGTATTCTGTAATCTTACTTCAGTTATAACTGGAAAGTGCTTTGGCCATGTCTGCTTAAATAAACATGTTGATTAATTGAATGAAATCTCGAGTCTGATTGATTTGGGGACAATCCAAATATGATCCAATTTATCGGCCTGCTTTTTTATTTTTGATCCCCAAGATTGCAATCGCAAAATGGATTCAAGGTTTATTAAATTGTAACTACATACTACATTATACATAGATTACAATCACAAAATGGATTCAAGGTTTATTAGATTGTAACTACATACTTACATCTTCTGTTCAATCAAATATACAGTACATTGCATACGATTCACTTTCAGATAGTTCTTGTTTTGCTTGCCTTATATTTGAGATTATAACTTGGTTGTTTCAGTTAAAATATGAGTGATTTTACATGTGAACCTTTGGCATTTATGATTTGAGGGACTGGGTGAGAGAAGCCTGGCCTTTTAGATTTCTTTGATTATAGAATTTAATAACAGCTATCTCATTATCTTTTGCCCTGTATATTTTTATCTTTATGTAATATAGATGATATATTATCTAGTTAAATGAGCTGCCTGTGTCAGTCTCATATACATGCATATCCTCCATCAGATGGTAACTATTATTGTCTGTGTTCTGTTCTGCTTCTTCACTTTATGCCCAGTTATAGCTCTAGTTTCAAGAACTCATGTTCATTGAGTTCCTTTTTAACCCCTTGATTTTTTTCCTTGTATTAATAGGGTGTTCATAACTTGAATTTGGTTGTATAGAACAAAATGTGAAGTATATCTGTAAGTAGAATTTTATTAAATATGACATGATGGGAATGGATGGGAGAAGGTTCAGCCTTTCAGATTCTTCTTTTGCTTAAAATGTGATAGTAGCTATCTAAGATCTTTGTGCATAAAATGTGTACTCGTTTACTGAATGAAAGAAATTTTTATTCTTCAATTTTCTTTATTCTGTTGTTTATTCTAAATCAATTTCATCACATGACAAAGATAATGTTGTTTTATTTTGTTCTGGTTATCTGACCTGCCTGTGTTGCAGATATGCTTATCCTCCAGTTGATGGAAATATCCTAACCAATATTGTTAATGCACTCATTGCCGTTCCTCGCTTTTATACTCAGGTTTCTCTTAATCTTAAGTAAAGGCTTCTATTCTCTGGTTCTTTTTATAATTTGATGGTGAAAATCATTCTCTTGCCCTTTCATCAAAACTTTACTTATTCTTGCTGTACTTACAGAACTCACGCTATGAATTTAAGTTTTGAAAGTAGAGGCTAAGTTTATTTTGATACGGTAAAGGGGATTATTGTATTTGGTAAGTATACTTTTATTATTTTCTGGTAATATTATCTTACAACTTGATGCTTTGATATTAGGTGTTGCACTTGATGAACAAAATGAATATTCCAGCTCCATTCCGTATGGCTCTCCCCACACCACCACTTCCACCTCCAGTGCCTGTACAACCAACACCTCCTCCTATAGCCGATCTGTCAAGCAGTGAGTCAGAAATGGAATTCTCAGATGAGGTAATGTCTTTCTAGAGAGATTTTATTTCTGAGTCACATATCACATGATACTAGAGAGATATAAGTCTTCTGCATTTTGAACCTTTTGAATGGGAGTGTATTTTTTGACTTTTTGTTTGCCGTTATTTGGAAGAAAAAAATAGTGTCTCTGTGCTGCTGGCCATCTTTTGCCCTCATATCTGATTTTTAATTTTGTTCTCTCTTATACCTGTTCCACTTTTTTTCCATTTTGTCCTAATTTAGAAGATACGGATTGTTTTGTGGGTGCAATTTTCTAGCAGGATAATGATAAGGGCAATTCCTTAGGAAATTCAGAAGTAGCAAAACCTGGAAGAAAGCGTGCCAGGCGAGAATCTATTGTTGGCCCAGCAATTGATAAGGTTGTGGCTTATGAGGCCGTTGGAGTGAAACCTGCTACGTTAACTCGAAAAGAAATTCCAGTGATTAAAAAGAAGAACCCTGTGTTACAGGTTATGTTCGTATATGAAAGAATTTATTGTGATTTTCCTGTTTCAAATACTTGACATTCTTTCTTGGTCTTCTCACAGATCAAAATTATCCCTAAAGTAAGCCAGACTGAGCATAAAGACGATAGTATAGCCAAAGGATTAGAGGAGCCCAACAAAGAGGATTCTGATGTTAAACCTTTTGCAACCCCAGAAGAATTGGAGATGGGGAAGTTGCCTCCAGAGGAAATTTTGTCACTTCCAATGTTTAAGGTATGAGAATTGCTGTAACTAGTTTTTTAGCAGTAAAATAAACATGGAGCAATTACAAAAACAATTGACTGATTGGCAAAATCCAGTATTTTTTGGCTTCTTTGGAAGTCTTTTATGTTGAAGTATAATGGTTATAACATGAATGACATATTTGTCCGATATTATAGCTATAACAAAATAAATATGAGAGATACTTATCTAGAGGGTAAATAAATCTACAAATTATGTACACTGAAAAATTAGTTACTCTTCGTGAACCTTGCAGAACTACACAGCTGGGAATCCTGCATCCGTATTGTACATTAAGAACTTAGCAAAAGATGTCGTCCCAGATGATTTTTTCTTCATATTTGGTAAGATCACAAATCCTGCTTCTTATTGCTCCTGAAGTTTTCTGTCTTTTTGCCTATAGTACCTTTCTAGTGCATTAATTGCTTATAAAGTTAGACACTAATTACGCAAAAGACTTAACCGGTTCTATGATCGTATATCAAAAGGGAGGATCTTACTTGATTTCTTTTGGTTTGAGAAATCAGAATGTTTCTGTTACTTCACAAATTGTCATAAAAAGACAGTTTGGAATAATTATAATTATTTGCTTACATTCTGTTGTAGGATCACTGTTTGGAAGCATTGATGCAGCTAAATCTGGGCTTATTGTAAAGCTAATGCAGGTGAGATTTGATGCATGCACGCAGACAAACATGCATACACGTACATCTACACATTCATCTGTACTAGTTTAATGTGAATATAGAGCTTGAAAAAATAAATCTTTACTTTAGAATGATGAAGCCGCAAATTTCATAGGCTTCACATTCTATTAAGTTTCTGGATAATAAAATTACTTTCTTATACAATATTTTTACTCATAATAATATTGTTGGACTAAGCACGCATCTTATCTTGAGTGGAAGGGCGGGTTAATCAGTAGAGCAGACCAAAACTCCTTTTGTTTTTTAATGAAATTGTTCCTGATTCTGAAAGCTACCAATTGTAGGAGGGAAGAATGAGGGGCCAGGCCTTTGTGACGTTTCCATCAGTGGAACTTGCTCATCGTGCTTTGGTATGTTTTGTACACTAAGCTATTTGATGTGCCAATTCTCAAATTTCTAGAGCATGTCGGCTTTTGCATATGTAGTATATTTGGCATGCAGTTTTGCTCCTACAAGTGATTTTTCGCTTTTATATTTTAACCTCTAAAGTAATTGTGAAGCATTGTTTGTTTGCAATCTTGACTGGTTGCAGAATCTAGTGAATGGATATGTTTTCAAGGGGAAACCAATGATCATCCAGTTTGGGAGGAATCCTGCAGCTGTGAAACCAAGTTAAATATCTGCTTCAACAGGAGGAAGCTCTTTATACTGCCACTTTCATGGTTAGTACATCATTAAATATTACCTTCTCAAGTTCCTCAGCAAGCTTTTACCAAAATCCACTAAGTCTAGGGCTTTTGTTTATCCATGATTGGTGCTTCTCTGTTGAGTAAATTGCAGCGTGGACAAACTTTACTTAGTCTTGGTGACTTGGTATAATTTCTGGTTTATGCTATTAGTGATTTGCCTTGTATCAGTTCTAAATATTAACAAACAGAACTTGGCGAAAACTGATACGGCTATTTCTTTTGCGTTTCTTTAGGTACTTGCATTGCATCATCCGGAAAATGCCATATCTTTCTATGAAGTGTGGACCATTGCCGACATGGAGTAGACAGTTGTGTACCCTATAACCTGGTTCTATTAATAGGGCAGTCCTACCAGATAAAGGATTCAAACTTATAAAGGTGGCAGTCACCCTCACCATTGTACCGATGAATCTAGGGTATAAACATGTCCATGGTCAGTCCAAAATGGGAAGCTGAAGACCTTTCTGCTGCGCCCTGCTGAAGATCATTCCATATAAAAGCACGTCAATGGACTTGTTAACAGCAGTTTTACAAAAGTTCCGGAAGGTTGCAAAAGACTCAGGAAATTTTAGTGCACTCTTCACAGTGACATTGGGAAAGCATCGAGGAAACTTTTTTTTCTGTAGCATCTTTTTTGTGCCATAAAATTCTTAATTTCTTGTATTCTAGAAGAATAGAACTGAATGTCAAATGGGGTTTATGAAAATTCCGATGTTGCAAAAGCTGGAAGAGCAGGAAGGCTATATGAACCTGCTAATTTTGCATGATATTAGGCTATTAAACAATCGAGGTGGTCGACTGCTGGAAGAGGGAAGAAATTTTTGCTATTGAAGAGATGGTGTAAACGAAAATGAAACAAATATGAATTGATTGATGAGATTCAGTTTGTTCAATTAGCCTCCTTAACTCTAATCTACAAAGTTCGAAAGGAATTTATAACAGATTCAAGGTTTTTTGATTTAGTGTTTTTTATTCTTATTTTAGAGAAGAAAAATGTGTTTTTGATGCAATGTTTTTAAAAGTTAAATAACGTTTGGTAATTTGTTTTGAAAATAGTATATAAAAAATGAAAATACCGAAGACAGGTTTGGTTATTTATGTGAAAAAATGAGTATAGCATGAGGAGTAAAGAATTATTTATTATTCAATAATTGTTAATAGTTGCATTATATTTTCTATGTGAGTTATTATCATTAAGTGTAATTATTTTATTTAAAAATGTCTCCTATTATTCTAAACATTATTTTATAGAATAAAATACAAAATTAAATTGTCTAAATAGCATAATCCAATATAGTAAAGTAAAAAAATGTTATGATATAAAATTTTTAATTAAAATATGATGATTAATTGTATTTTTATAATCAATTCTAAATATATGAAAGTAATTTTTTATTTTAACAAAATTATTTTTTATTTTAAAAAATAGTTCCTATTGTGTGTTTTAAAATAATATTGCATTTTAATTATATAAATAAATTTTATTTATAACATAACAATATTTGAAAGAATGTATAATTATTTTATAATTTTTATATACTTGTTAATATTAGTTGGGAGGATGTAACTTTTTTATTGATATATTTTCAACAATATATTTGTTGGACCCATACTTTTATTGGCAAAAATTGTTATAAAGTCAAATACCTATTCACGCCCTCGACAAAAAATTAAAAATTAAAGAACAACAGAATGTGTTCTCTGATTTGCTTTGTAAAGTTCAAAAAACAAAAACGATTTATTTTCCGTGTATTCTAAAGAAATGAGTCCATCAAACAAATTATATATATATATATTTTTCAAAAAATAGAAAACAACAAATAATAAACGGTAGCATTCGCACCCTAAATATAACAGATATATATCATATATTTGGTTTTTTAAAAAAATGAATATTTAAAGATTCCCTCACAAATTAAAAAACGTAGAATGAGTGCTTTCTACTTTCACTGTTTCCCTCCGCACGTAAGAGCTTTGGAGCAAACCATTAATGGCAATGGCAGCCACAAGCACTGCCAATATCTGCCCTCTTTCAAACCCGCCTTCCTCTGCAAACCGACCCAAAAAAACAATCTCTCTCTTTTGTCTAAAACCCAGCAAAACAACCCTTTTTTTCCTCAAAAACAACAATCCTGAACCCAGAAAAAAAAAATTCACTGTTCTGTCAAAAAAAAAAAAACACTATCTCTGAGTTTTTCACCACAAATAAAGAATACCCAGATGATGGTTTTGGAAATTCTGATGACATGTATAAGCCACGTGAGGAGTGTGGTGTTGTTTGTGGGGATATACGGCGACCCTAGTTTTGAGCTTGCATTTTCCCTGAATTCAGACATTACGTGGATGGTGCTGAGCATGCTGATTGTATCAGCATGAACCCACATAAATGGTGGTTCCTCACTAACATGGATTGCCGTTGCTTTTGGGACAATCAACTTTGTTTACTAGTTGATTCCTTGTCCTCTGAATCAGAAATCATGGGATACACCAGTTCTGATTCCAATCATGCAGTAAATTACAAGGATTGGCAAATCGCTTTGAGCAGGAGATTCAGAGCCATAAAGCTTTGGATTGTTATTAACAGATATGGCTTTGCTAGCCTTATGGATCACATTCTTAGCGATGCGGAAATGGTTAAGCGATTTTAGGCACTGGTGAGTGGTGATCAGAGACAAAGTGGATTGAGATGGTGGTGCCAAGAAGGTTTGCATTGGTTTGCTTCAGGCTCAAAACAAAACTTCAATTCCAGGGCTCAGAATTGAACCGTATGCTGCTTGATGCTCTGTGAATTCAATTGTTGGCGCTTTCATTTCTCAGTCTGTAATGGGTGGTGTGTATTTCATCCGCAGTTTCAACACTAACTGAATATCGACATGTAGATAATTTATGGAAGCTCATTCGAGAGAAGGCTCGAGTGTCGTTCTTGCTGGATGTCACTAGTGTTGGTTAAGTAGAATTTATTCGGGATTTGTTCTTCATAATGTTACATTAGCTTTTTTATATTTTTTTAAGGAAATCTTCATTCAACAATTTTCCCTTCACTCCTTGATCTTATCATATAATGCCTTCATTTAGAAATTCCTTCATCTTGTCAAGCAAAAGATTAATTTTGATTTTTGAGGATTAGCTTTCATTCCCTTTTTCTTTTGACATCATTTCCTTCGTGACGGTGGAAATGGTGGTTCATGTGTGGTCAAACTTCTTTTTTATGAAGAAATTGAAGAACAATTAAAAAGAAACATCTCTCTTCTTTAGAGCACTATTATGGTGGCTAATCCTAGACCCATGAATTTAAGGAATTTCAAACTCAATTCAATATCATGAAAAGTTAAAAATATAATGGAAACAGTATAAATTTTACTTTTATTAATTCATTAGCACAAAAGTTCAATTTATACAAGAATTTGAAACATGAAAAAAAAATACAATTAACATTGTTTAAGAATATTGATTGAATAGAAAAGATTGAATTAATTAATTTTTATGTTGATTTACAGTCTATCTTCTCTTAATCAATAATTAAGATGAAGACAATCATTTGATTGATTGATTTTATTAATTATTTTGTTTCTATCAATGTTACTTGATTCTTATCAGTCCGATACTTTTGAAGTTGTTTTTGCTATATGGACTTAACGTTATAATTGTTTTTAAACACTTAAATCAAATTTAGATTTGTAAAGTAATTCCAAAGGATATTGGGAGAGGGCTATAAAACTTAAATATCTATATTTTCTATATTTATTTGGCAAAGATAAAAGCCAATCAAAGCGTAAGGGGTGTCTTCTAATCTTGAATCTGTTGAAAACTCTGGCAGCGTTTGGCCAAAAAACATGCAGGAATCTTCGTGCTCCGCAAATGCAGAATGGTGCGCCTGTCTATCAAATTTATTTTTTAAGAGAAGGAAGCGATTGGGTTTTTATTAAAATAATAATAATAATAAGCGAATAATTTCAATAAAAAAAATTGACGATATTTACTTTATGTATAAATGATATAATATATAATAATTTTTTCTTTAAAGAATAAACAATTACAATTATTTTAAAGATTAAATAATAAACACATTTCTAAAGTTACTAATAATTAGTTATTTCTTTACTATAAAACAAACACAAACGCCAATTTAAGAAACAATTTATAAAAAAAAAGCATCCAAAATTTTCGAGTGAATCGCGACGTTGACTTGCGTCGTCTCTTATAGACTTTTGGATGAAACATCATGTATGACTGAATGATCTCAATCTTCATCATCTCAATTTATCTGAAGCCATCATCTCAGGTTGCCCTTGTCTTGTTTTCAGCTTTTTGATCCCAAGAGCACCTTAACAACTGTTGTAACTGTTGTTTGAAATTTGCTTTTTGTCCATCCTGTGAGCCTTAGCTGTGGTTTGATATTTGGTTTCTGTCCATCCTTAATTTCTTCCTCCCAAATCACATCTTATTTTTTTCATCTGATTCTATCCACCCTTTTCTTTGTGGCCATTGGTGTTTTGTTGATCATCTTTTTGTCCCTTTTTCTTCTCTCATTTCTCTGTACTGTATCCACGTAGTTTCCCTCTGATTTTCTCCGCTCTTTTTATTCATATTAGATTAAACACCTACACTTATTTTCAACTTTTGATCACACGACCACTTTGCTCTTGTTGCTGCTTGTTGTTGTGACCTGGTGTTATGTTCTGTAGATTTGCTACTCTGTTTTATTTCCCTTTGGTTTCCTTTGCATCCCTTTCTCAAAACTTTAAAACGGAAAATTAAAAAAGGGTTGAAAATGGTTGATGCTATTGTTAATGTTGCTTTACAAGTTGCCACGTGCTTGTTCCCTTCGATCTGGCGCCGGTTAAGTTACGTGCGTAAGTGCAACCTTGAGAATCTCAAGAAAGAAACTGGGAAGTTGACCGTTGAAAGAGATAGTATGCAGAAAAAGGTTTTTGATGCGAGAAGAAATGCGGAACAGATTGAAGAAAGAGTTGAGAGTTGGCTGATTAGTGCCAACAAGATCATTGCTGAGGCGAACACGTTAATTGGAGAAGAAGAGGATGCAAATAAGAAATGTTTCAAGGGGCTCTGTCCGAGTTTGAAGAAACGCTGTCAACTTAACAAGAAAGTTGCCACAAAGGAGAAGAGCATCGCTGAGCTCAAGGAAGATGCTGAGAAATTTGCTCAAATTTCCCACCGTACTGTTCCAGAAGAGCCTTGGCTTAGATCTGACAAAGGTTACGAGGCCTTTGAATCAAGAATGTCAACTTTAAAGAATGTGCAAAACGCATTACTTGATCCTGATGTCAGCATCACAGGGGTGTATGGGATGGGTGGCCTTGGGAAGACGACCCTGGTGAAGGAAGTAGCTAGGCAGGTAAAAAAAGACAAGCATTTTGACGAGGTAATTTTTGCAGAAGTATCTGAGACTCCAGATATCAGAAAGGTTCAAGGAGAACTTGCGGATCAGCTAGGTATGAAATTTGATGAGGAGAGTGATGTACCTGGAAGAGCTAGGAAGCTATATGCACGGTTGCAGAACAAGAACAAGATCCTCGTAATTTTAGACAACATTTGGGAAGATCTTGATCTGGACAAAGTAGGAGTTCCTTCTGGAAATGATTGTAGGGGATGTAAAGTCTTGCTGACAGCAAGAGATCGTCATGTGTTGGAGAGTATTGGGTCCAAGACTATAGGGATTGATGTTTTGAGTGACGAAGAAGCGTGGACTCTATTCAAGATGATGGTGGGAGACTGTGCTGAAAATGGCGAATTAAAATCTATAGCAACTGATGTGGCTAAAGAATGTGGAGGTTTGCCCATTGCCATCGTTACACTGGCAAAATCATTAAGAAACAGGAGTAGTGTCTATACATGGAAAGATGCCTTAAGGCAATTGAAAAGTCCTTCCCCTTGGAACTTTGAAGGTGTGCTAGCGAAGCCATATTCAGCTATAGAATTGAGTTACAAGTATTTAAGAGAGGAGGAGCTCAAGCAACTATTTTTGCAATGTAGTCTGATGAGATGCCCACAGGCTTCCATGCAAGACTTGTTGAAATATGCAATAGGTTTGGGTATATTGAAAGGCGTCAGTACAGTGGAAGAAGCACGAGATAAAGTAAATACGTTGGTCGATCAACTCAAAGATGCGTGTTTGTTGCTTGACGGCACTAACAGCTATTGGTTTTCCATTCATGACGTTGTTCGTGACGTTGCCATATCAATTGCATCAAGAGACTATCATGTATTTACAATGAGAAACGAAGGTGATCCGAGGCAGTGGCCAGATAAGAAGTGCTCAAGAATATCATTATATGACAATGATATTAGTGAAATTCCTCAAGGGTGGGAATGCCCTCAGCATGAGTTTTTCCACATTTTTGCCCCCAGTAATTCTCCTCTCAAAATCCCTGACAACATTTTCATCGGGATGCCGAAGCTCAAAGTTTTAGATTTTACTGGAATGTGGCTACTGTCACTACCGTCGTCGATTCATCTCCTAACAGACCTTCGAACATTGTGTCTGGATGGTTGCCAATTGGAAGACATTAGAGTTATTGGAGAGCTGAGGAAGCTAGAAATTCTTAGCTTGCAGGCTTCTGTAATTGAGCAATTGCCTATGGAGATAGGCCAATTGACTCAGCTAAAGTTGTTAGATTTGAGGAATTGTTCCAAATTAAAAGTGATTGCACCAAATGTTCTATCAAACTTATCTCAACTGGAAGAATTGTATATGGCTCGTTGCTATATCAAATGGGAGCATCTAGGACTCAGCATTGAGAGAAGTAATGCCAGCCTCGTTGAATTGAAGAATTTATCTCGTTTGACTACTTTAGAGATAAATATTCCTGATTCAGGGATTCTACCGAGTGGCTTCTTCTCAAGAAAGCTGGAGAGGTATAGAATTGTCGTGGGAAGTGAGTGGGACCGGTTTGATGAATATAAGACTCGGAGAACTTTGAAACTCAAGCTCAACTCTCGCACTTGCTTGGAGGAGTGGCGGGGCATGAAGAACGTGGAATACTTATGTTTAGGAGAATTGCCGGGTTTGACGAATGTTCTTAATGATTTGGATGGGGAGGGCTTTGCAGAGCTGAAACATCTCAATATCCGAAATAATCCCAATTTTTTATGTATAGTTGATCCACTACAGGTACGTTGCGGTGCCTTCCCAATGTTAGAGTCTCTGGTTCTTAAGAATTTGATTAATTTGGAGAGAATATGTCATGGTCACCTCCAAGCAGAATCTTTCTGCAGTTTGAAAACCATAAAAGTGGAAAGTTGTCATAAATTGAAAAATCTGTTCTCATTCTCCATTGCCAAATTCCTTCCCCAACTTGAAACAATTGAAGTGATTGACTGCAAAAATGTAGAAGAGATATTTGTTTCTAGCAATGAAGAGGTGATCGGTGAGATTGCATTGGGGCAAGTACGCTCCTTGATTCTTAGAACTCTTCCGCTGTTCACAAGCTTCTCCACATACGTCAAGTCAGCTTCTACCGTAGAAGTAAAGCACAGTGAAATCATTTTGGAAAAGGAAAACCAGGTTTATACTCCTCCGTCACTGTTTAATGAAAAGGTAGGTGAACAAACCTTATTTTCTTATTTTATTAGTACTATTGCTATCACAAGAACTCATATTGAGACCACAACTCTGTGTGCAGTTTGTGCTCCCAAACTTGGAGGTCTTGGAAGTGCGGAATATTAATGTTGCAAAGATATGGCACAGCCAAATTCCAGCAGCAATGCCTTGTAACGTTCAAAATTTAACACGCTTGATCGTGGAGGGCTGCAGCAAATTAAAATCCGTGTTTTCATATTCTACAGCTAAAAGACTTGGGCAGCTTCAACACCTTGAGATATCCTGGTGCCCACTTTTGGAGGAAATGGTTGGCAAGGAAGGTGGAGTGGAAGCGGATCCTTCTTTTGTCTTTCCACGGTTAACAATCCTGAAACTCAGCTTCCTACCAGAACTTAGAGCTTTCTATCCTGGAATGCACACTTTGGAATGTCCCATTTTAACTAAGTTGCAAGTGTCTTCTTGTGACAAATTAGAAAGTTTCTCTTCAGAATTGTATAGCCTCCACGAAAATAACGAGGAGGGCCAACTTATTGATGTGCCAGAGGCGGCGCAACAGCCCCTGTTCTTGGTTGAAAAGGTACGGGTCTCTTTTCTCTAATATATGCTTTGTTTGTTTCAACATTTATTTTATTTTAGTCGTAAAATTCCATAATTATATTCTTCTTTGGAATTTTTTGAGTGAACATCAACTCCAACTTGTTTATGTTTGATTGGTCATCAGGTCTTACCCAATTTGGAGGAATTGAGATTAAACAAGAACAAGGATATCGCAAAGATACGGCAGGGTCCGTTTGCAGACCATCTTTCAAACAAACTCAAAGTTCTTGCGATTGAGAATGATGAATCGGGAGTTATACCACCTGATTTACTCGAGAGATTTCACAATCTGGTCAATCTCGAACTAGCTTATGGTTCTTACAGAGAGTTATTCTCAAATAAGGGACAGGTTGAGAAACATGACGGAAAGCTCGCTCAGATAGAACATTTAAAGCTGAATCGACTAAATGATCTAAGCACCTGTGGCTGTGGGAACAAAACTCCAAATGGAACACGGTTTTTCAAAATCTTCAAACTCTATCTGTATTCTTATGTCTTAATCTGACAATTCTAATGCCTTCCTCTGCCTCTTTTCGGTGTCTGAGAAAACTGAATGTATGGAATTGCGAGCATCTGATAAACTTGGTAGCATCCTCGGCAGCAAAAAATCTAGTGCAACTCGTAAGGATGACGGTAGGAGGATGCGATGTAATGACTGAGGTGGTGGTAGCAAGTGAGGGAGATGCAGCAAACGACGAGATTATCTTCCCCAAACTGGAGTACTTGACACTTATTCGTCTCCAAAGTCTCACAACCTTCTGCTCCGCAAACTACACTTTCAAATTCCCATCTTTACGGTATTTATCAGTGACTGCTTGCCCGAAGATGAAGATTTTCTGCGCAGGAGTCTTAAGCACACCAAGCTTAAAGGCAGTGCTTCTAGATCATCAAGCTTGTTCGCACGGAGACCTTAATTCAACCATACAACTGTCCTATTACAAAACGGTGCGTATTCATCAACCAAACCAATTTTTGTTTTCTTCACTGGAGGATTGTTTGTTTTGACACCATATTTGAGTGGACTATTTGATTTAAATTTTTTAATTCAATTTAAATCATTCTTTTATCAAAATTGAAATTACATATATAATTGCATATTATTATAATTAGATAATATAATAACAAATAGTGCAAAATTATTTATATATCATAAATAAATTCAAAAAAATTAACATTGTGCATTTAAGTAGTTAAAAGACACTACTATTTTTAATTAATTATTAATCCGATTTTCTTGTTTTAACAGTATAAATATAATATTTCATCTGTTTACACAATAAATTACAATACAATTTTAAATTTGCCAATATAATTTTTTATTATTGCAATAAAGATAAAATAGTTGGAATTAATATCTAAACATTTAGTACAATCCTATATAATATTATAATGTGAGTTGGCTTCTCAAATCTTACCTAGCAAACTAGCAAGCCACTTCGATATGTTTGGCATGCAATATTAATTGGACTAATTATTAGATTAAACTAGATTAAATTGGATTATTTCTACCTTATGTATAGTACACTATCGAATTAGGTTATGTTAAATTAAATTTAAATGAAGTTAAATGGTATTTAAGTTAATATTTGAATTTAAATGTCAACTTTATATAGATATTTAATAAAAATATTATAATTAATTAAAAATAAAATAATAAGAAGATTATATATATATATATATATAAATTCAATTAGTTATGTGGTAGTCACAATTAGAATAAAGAAATAAAATTATTTAAATTATAGGTTGTTTCATATGACATATATCATTTCATTAAATAAAACTATTCAAATAATAAATTAATTAATAATTTTTAAGTAAATCATGAATTAAAAAAATAAATTACTTAATTAATAACAATAAATAAATAAATTTTAAGCTATAAATAAAAATAATGTAATAAATTATAGAAGATATCATAAATAGATTTTTTTTTTTCTCATTGCCTAATCCTTTTTAAACTCACATGAAAATTGAGATTACTAATCCCGTGAATTTAGGATTAACATTTGAATTTAGTCTATTAGTCCAATGCAAGTGAGCATAACAAACATAGAAATAATAGTTTATTCCAAAAATTAATCTAATCCTACACTATGATGTGTTATAAGGTATGTGTTCAGTTTTCTTTAATTAGTTGACAATTTGCATACAAAAAATTAATCTAATCCTACACTTAATCCTAACTCTCAAACATAACATTCAAGAGCAGTTGGGGTAATCAAATTAGCTGCCATTTGGACTCAACTGACTACAAAATACTACATAATTGGCAAATAAAATAATCAAACTCAATTGTCGCAGACGCTAGTTTAAGCAATTTATATCAGAAGTGAGCCAATTGACATGTCTTTGGGGTTCATCCTTCACCTTAAATTAAAAATGTTGCTTTTTTTTTTTCCCCCTTTTTTGATTTCAGAATGCTCAGAGTTCCATAGGCGATTCAGGTCAATCTTCAATGCACCATCAGGAATAAGACCATTTCTCTATTATGTTTATAATCACGAGTTTTTCATTGAAGGTCATTTCCTTGTAGTGAAGTCAGGTGCGGACAAGCCCTTCTGTTTCTGTCATCATTGTTCTGCTTTGGCTCTCTTCAACTTTTGTGTTTTTGATTTGAAAGTGTTATTATAAAACTTACATTCCATGTAATCGATTGAGATTCAATGGTTGAATGGTCCTTAATAGTTTCCTGGTTGCTGTATTCTGTGAGATTCTCAGGCATCCAAAAGACAATTTAAGTACCAAAATTAAGGATATATAGTTGAACTCTGCCTTTGCGTGCAACTTGTATATATTGTGTTCTATGAGCAGGAACCCACATAAAATGGTTTCTCATTAACATGGATTGCCGTTGCTTGTGGTTCAAGCAACCTTGTTTACTAGTTGATTCCTTGTCTTCTTAATCAGAAATCATGGGATACACTGGTTCTAATTCCAGTCATGCAGTAAACTATAAGTATTGGCAAATTGCATTGAGCAGAAGATTCAGAGCCATAAAGTTTTGGATTGTTAATCGCAGATATGGCTTGGCTAACCTTATGGATCACATTTGTAGCAATGTGGAAATGGCTAAACGATTTAAGGCACTGGTTGCCAAGGACAAGAGGTTTGAGATCGTAGTGCCAGAACGGTTTGCATTGGTTTACTTCGGGCTCAGAACAAAGCGGCTTTAATCCCAAGGCCTAGAACTGAACCATATGCTGCTTCATGCTGTGAATTCAAATGTTGGGGGATTTTATTTCTCACTCTGTAGGCTATGGCCTGTGGGGGTGTGGCCTGTCATCTGCGCGTGTGTATTTTCAGCCAATGTGCTATCAGTTCAACACTAACTGAAGATCGTCATGTGGAAAATTTATGGAAGCTTATTCAAGAAACGGCTCGAGTGTTGTACATTTTACTTGATTAAGAAACCCTTTTTTGATCTTGAACAATTTGTTTCTTCCCAGACTTGTTATGCCATTGTTTTTGTTTTTATTTTGCTCTGGTTTGCTTCACTTTTGTATGTTGATCATCAGTCCAAATCATAATTTGCTTTTTCTTTCTTTAATTTGTCATCACATTGTATTAGCACTTATAATCTAGCAACATTTTAGAATCTCAACACAAAAGTCAGACACTACATTAAACTTACCCTTGCTTTATTGTTTTCATTGCTGTTGTATAAATTTGTAATAATTTTTAACTAACCCTGCAAGTGGGCCTCATATCTGCCAGCTCATCACCAAGCGTCAGCATATCATGGCCAATGTTTGACGACCTTTAGTGGTCTTCTTTTCATGAAATTGTTGATGATCACCAAGGTCATCCGACAATTATATTTTACTACTGACAATTTTGGTTGTTGTTATTTAGAGTTTGTACATTCACCATTAATCTGATGTTCTTTATGATTGCAGAATGTTCAAAATTTTGAAGAAGATTTAGGTCAACCTTCAATTCAGAATCCCGAACAAGGCCATTTCTCTATGACATGTTTATGAGTTTATCACTGAAGAATCTTCACTTGCGTTGCTCTTGTGAAAGCGTCGTTACATTTCCTTCATGTAATAGTTTGAGATTCAATGGTCGAAAGGCCCTTAATTAGCATTAATAATTTTCTGGTTGCAGCAGTACGCTGTATTCTGTGACAATCTGAATGTCGATGCAATTTGTACATTTTTGTGATTCAAATTCTGGAGTTCTACTCCTTTAGAATTGATAAATTCAAAGGGTATGCTGGTCTAGTGGTCTTGGTGCTACTGTTAGAAATACCAGTGGGTACATTATGCTTGCAGCTGTAAAGACCTATACATTTTTGGGATAATGAATTCTCAGAGGCAGAGGCTCTAGATTTGGATTTTGGAATTTAAGTAAGCTGGAATCTGATGCTAAACCATTTGTGAACGGAAATGATCCGAGTCAGAAGGAAAATCTTCATAAGGAATTGTTAGGAGTAATGATTATCTTGCTGTAATAAAACAACTCAGACATGAACTTTACAATGAACATCGTACAGGATCCTCCACAAATGGAAATGGAGAGGAACCCATCTGTATATATGTCATACTTCTACGCATCATAGATTCTTACTTAATTCAAATATAAAGTCAGATTTGGACATGGACCACAGGCATCATGTTTGCATATATATTCAAGTATTTATGCATATATAATTCGAGAGTAGAATTAAGATATAGACAATATGGACCCATTCAAACCTACAGTTACAATAGAATATACATTTTAATTAGCACTTTGATGGATCAGGCTGAAACCGCCGTATGAGAAGCGAATGAGGTTAATTTCTATACAGAAATTTTACCTCTAAGCCATTTGTGAACCATTATGTTTTCCACTGAGATATCAAAAAATCATCGTGGCTAACAAATGTTTTTTTCTTCAAAAGAATGACATTAGGCTCCCAGTGCCATACAATGTTATTAAACCGCCTCCAGCTTAATCCTCCCAACTCTAGAAGTTAACAAAACTAAAAAAGGAACAGACCACCCTTGATGAAAGGCTAAAACAACAAACAACATGAAAGCGGTAACAAACTGACTCCTATTGAATAACAACTTGCATGGTTTTGATTGTGTGCGTGCTTCGTTGGTTGAACTTTTGTATGGTTACTCTTTTCTCATCATTTTCTTATCACTTCCCATTGATTTATAGCTGTTGGTCTGCGGGCACTCTTGCTGTAATAAAACAACTCAGACATGAACTTTACAATGAACATCGTAAAGCATCCTCCACAAATGGAAATGGAGAGGAACCCATCTGTATATATGTCATACTTCTACGCATCATAGATTCTTACTTAATTCAAATATAAATTTTGTCAAGTTTAGACGTATGGACCTGAGCATCATTTTTGCATATGTATTCCAAGTACTTTACGCATATATAATTCGAGAGTAGAATTGAAGATATAGACGTATGGACCTGACCACCATTTTAATTAACAGTTGCATAGATATACATTTTAATTAGCACTTTGATGGATCAAGGCAAGACCGCCGTATGAGAAGCGAATGAGTTAATTTCTATGCAAATTTTACCTCTAAGCCATTTGTGAACCATTATGTTTTCCACTGAGATATCAAAAAATCATCGTTTTGCTAACAAAATGTTTTTTTTTTCTTCAAGAATGACACATTAGGCTCCCAGTGCCCATACAATGTTGAAGTTAACAGCACCTGCAGGACTCTACTTAACAAACACAAAAACAACAAAACTAAAATCAGAACACTTAACAAACACAAAAAACAACAAAACAACAAACCCATCTTCAATTCACAACACAACAACAACAACAACAAAATCAGCAACACTTGCAACAACAAAAACAAAAACAAAAACACTTTTTGCATATCCTACAAAACAGCCCATCACCAAACAACATTACCACTCAAATCCACTCTCACTTACTCGCCACTAACTCACTGCTACACCACTCACAATTCTTCAACACTCTTCTTCACTTCTACTCGCTCGCTGACTCACCTCAAGAAGCTTTCTTGCTCTACAAACAACTTCAAGAAATTTACATACATTCTCACTCTCCATTGCCCCCTCTCTTTGACAGCTTCACTTACTCTTTCCTTATCAGAACCTGCGTTACTTTAAGCCATCCTAACTTGTGTACCTAGCTTCATGCTGTTATTTCAGAAGTGGGCTTTCAATCTCACGTTTATGTAAACACCGCTTTAGTTAATATGTGTGTCTCTTTAGGGTTTTTGAAGGACACTTCCAAACTGTTCGATGAATTTCCGGAGAGAAATTTGGTTACATGGAATGTTATGATCACTGGTTTAGTGAAATGGGGTGAGCTAGAATATGCGCGTTCTCGCTTCGAAGAGATGCCTTGCAGGAATGTTGTGTCGTGGACAGGGATTATAGATGCTTACACCAGGATGAATCGGTCTAATGAGGCGTTAGCTTTATTTCGAAGAATGGTCGCTTGCGAATATACAGAACCTAGTGAGATAACTACTTTGGCTGTTTTACCGGCTATTTGGCAAAATTGGGATGTTAGGAATTGTCAATTGATTCATGGGTATGGTGAGAAAGGGGGTTTAACCCATTTGATGTACATGTCTCAAATTGTTTGATCGATACTTATGCAAAATGTGGGTGCATATTTAGTGCCTTAAAACTCTTTGAGGATATATCGGTTGAGAGGAAAATTTTGGTGTCTTGGACATCGATAATATCTGGGTTTGCAATGCACAGGATGGGGAAAGAAGCAGTAGAAAATTTTGAGAGGATGCAGAAAGATGGGTTGAAACCAAACAGAGTAACATTCTTGAGTGTTTTGAATGCTTGCAGTCATGGAGGATTGGTCGAGGAGGGGCTCAAGTTTTTTGATAAGATGGTCGAGGAGTGTGAAGTTTTGCCAGATATAAAGCATTATGGGTGTTTAATAGACATGTTGGGAAGGGCTGGGAGGTTAGAACAAGCGGAGAAGGTTGCTTCGGGGATATCGAGTCAGATTACTAATGTTGTTTGGAGGATCCTTTTGGGTGCTTGTAGCTTTCACGGTAATGTGGAGATGGGTGAGGGGGTGACAAGGAAGATATTGGACATGGAGGGAGGATATGGAGGGGACTATGTGCTTATGTATAACACCCTTGCTGGGGTTGGGAGGTATGGAGATGCTGAGAGGTTGAAGAGAGTCATGGACGAGAGGAATGCCCTCAAAGTTCCTGGCCGCGGTTTGGTCTAGTTAATCGTGAAGATGAATGGTAGTGATCTGGATAGATGTTCCCTTATTCCTTTACTTATATAAAGTTCGTAGAACAATTTATCACTGAGCTGAGATTGCTTTCCTTTTCAAGGCCTACATCGGCAAGGCACCTGAGATGTTGCTATTGCCGAAGTTCTTTCAGCTTGTGAAAAGCAGCCTCTTTTTTTAACTTCATTGAAGAAGGTAGGCGATTCCCGTTCTGTACATTTAGTTTTTGTTTCCTATTTAACATTCGAAAGATTGATTTTGTTGGTTTTATTAGCATTCACGTTCAAACAGCAAAAGAGAGTTGATCCTTTTGTTTTTTATTCAATTTTATGATTCTGAGAGAGTTGCAAAGTTTTTTGAGTAGTACCCATTCTGATGGAGTTACAATGTTTTTTGTCCTTTTTATTGTTCAGATGGATCGATTTTTGGTAAAATTAATAAAGTGTTCTTATTTTTTCTTTGGCTTTTGCTCTTTTAGCTTTGCTGAAAACGGCAAAGAGAAATGATTCATAGGCTAGCTCTTCAGTTTGTCCCTGAGCTAGGATTTCAGAATTCAAAAGCCAATACATATTTATTTGCCTTTTATCATTGTTTTATCTTATTTTATTTTAGTGTTTTGGTATGTTTGATTTTCTATGTGAAAGTCAATAGCTTACTAGTTAGTTACTACCAATAATTTAGGTCCCTGTAGTGGAGGCGTTTCAAAGTTCAAAGCATTTTACATATTTCAATTTGACTCCTTTTTCATACTTTATCATTCAACTAGATAAATTTACAGATAGAATTTTCAAACTGCGAAGAACAGCTAAGTCATTCCTTTTTGGTTCATTTGTGGCGGGTAAAGGACTTCTCCAAGTTTCAAAGATGAATAATGAAAAAAAAATTCTTTTACCAGCTATGTCGACCTTAAAATTTAGGCCATGAAAGATCTCGAAGCTGCCCTGACACTTATTTCGAAATGACAAGCTCAGAAAACACCAGGACCAAAACCTCAACCTATTCCTAGAAGCTGAGAATGTGAAGAAATGGAGAAATCTGTGAGAGCTTAGGCAGCTTCCGAGAAGCCAATGACTGAAAAATATTTCGCTGCACTCAGGACGGCCAGGACTATTAGGTCTCAGCTGAAGAAAGGGACGGCACCAATGCAGCAAATAAGCACCTCACTCTCTGGGGCTGCAGAGAAGGAACCCCAATTTACAGGACTCCCTTTTCTGTTACTAATGGCTTGGTGGGGGAAAAATTAAAGAAGCTTCCGATGGAGTTCCAAGGACTGAGGCAGAAAATGATGACCAAGTATATCTGTTGAGAAAAGGTAATTTAATGTGACTGGAGAGATCTCAAATGAGGATACAATTGAGAAAACCATCTGTTATGGTGGAGATTCCAGATAGGCGTGACACGGGCATAGAGATTAAGAAAAGCTTGTTGGAGTCGTATCAATTTTTCTTGGACATGACTGTAATAGTGGAGGTCAAGACTTTGAAGCACAACCGGAGAAGCAGCAGGAAGTAGATTGCTTGGGGACCATACTTCTGGGGTTGATCATTCTTTTGATTGTTATCAGTTTTTGAATTGTATCCGAAATGATGCCCGATGATCCTTGTAGTTTTCTCCGCTTTGAAAGTCCTTGTATCAGAACTGGGTTGTGACTATTCTTGTTTCTTTTATGCTTTTCTCCAATGCATTTGAAATATATTGTCCTGAGTCTAAGGATGAAAATCTTCTAGGAACCATATTGAATGAGTAATAAATTTAGCATTCAAGTAATAATGAATGAAAGAAACAATGAATCAAGACTATGTTGACTGTGAATGTAAATGCAGAAAAATAGCAGATCTGCCATTGAACTAACGTGATTTGTCATCCTCTTAGTTTTAAAATAAAACTATAAAATATATTTTTAAATTTACCGAAAATCAATTACTTCTTACTATAAAACATGTAAAATTAACATAATTTGAGAATAATAATTGCCTAATAAGGATTGAGTCAATCAATTTTTGAGTTGATTTACAATAAATTTTTATGTTGATTTACAATCAATATTTTTTAATTAATAATTAAAATAGATACAATCGATAATTTGATTGATTGTATTGACTGATTGATTGTTTTTCGCTGTACAAACTTAACTTCTCAAATTTCTTTTTTCTTTTTTTTTTTTAACACTTAAATCAAATTTAGATCCCTACGTAATTTCGGAGGGTATTGGGAGAGGCCTGTACAAGTTAAAGTATCTATCGTTTCTATACTTATTTGGCAAGGATAGAAACCATTCAATGCTGGAGGGTTCTTCTTATCATGAATCTGTTGACAACTGCGGCAGCGTTTGACGAAGAACACGCAGGACTCCTCGTGCTCTCTACCTATTTATCAAATGTTTGATGAATGATTAATGCTCGAAAGACATCGAGGTCCTACCACAGTGTCGGTGCCACCACAGGTTTTAACATTGCCCCGTCTTTCATTTTCACGTTTACTTTCCAAAAGAGGAAAGCAGATTAAATTCAAGGAAACCTGGCCAAAGACTATTATGTTGTGTTTACCTGGAAGGAATGGGAATCAAAACTGTGTTTACTTGACAAAATTGTATTTGGGAATGGGAATAAATTGTGTGGGTTCCACACAATTTGGAAATAAGGAATGGAAATTTGAAACCCATGGGGGGTTGGGAATGAAAATATGGGAATGGGAATGAAACATAAATTTACTTTTCTATCCTTCTAATTTTTTCATATTTACTAAATTACCCTTGTTCAAATCACAAATAATTTTATTATTTTAAATGTCATTAATAATAATAATAATAATAATAATAATTATTATTATTATTATTATTATTATTAAATTTTATTAACTTTATTATTTTAGTTATTATTAATTATTATTTTTATTTTTATTAATATTATCATTATTAACAATAAAAATAATGATAATTATAATAATTAATAGCAATAATTAATTTATCATTATTAAAAATAATAATAATTAATAACAATAATTAATAACAATAATTAATAATAAATAAAATAATAAAGTTAATAAATTTAATAATTATAGTAATAATGTAATTTCATTATCTAGATACATGTATAAATATTATTATAAAAATGATATTAATTAAAAATAATAATAATAATAATAAATTTTAATAATGATAATATTAATAAAAATAATAAAGTTAATAAAATTTAATAATTATTATTATTATTATTAAATTTTATTAACTTTACTATTTTTATTAATATTATCATTATTAACAATAAAAATAATGATAAAAATAATTAATAACAATAATTAATTTATCATTATTAAAAAATAATAACAATAAATAATAATAAATGAAATAATAAAGTTAATAAATTTAATAATTATAGTAATACTGTAATTTCATTATCTAGATACATGTATAAATATTATTATAAAAATGATAATAAATAATAATAATAATAATAATAATAATAAAATGTTAATAATGATAATATTAATAAAAATAATATTAAAAGTAATTAATAACTAAAATAATAAAGTTAATAAAATATAATAATAATAAATGTTAATAATGATAATATTAATAAAATAATATTAACAATAATTAATAATAACTAAAATAATAAAGTTAATAAAATTTAATAATAATAAATGTTAATAATGATAATAATGTTAATAAAATTAATATTAATAAAATTAATTATTATTTTATTTTTATTAATATTATCATTATTGACATTTATTATTATTAATTTTTATTAATTTTTTTATTTTAGTTATTATTTATTTTTATTTTTATTTTTATTAATATTATCAATATTAACATTTATAATTATTATGATTAATTTTATTTTTTAATTAATATTATTTGTATAATAATATTTATACATATCTAGTTCATGAAATCACGTTATTCTTATTTATGGATATTTTTAATAAATTGATTAGTTACAATTCATAAATTAGTTTATTTTTAAATAATAGTGATAGCATTCAGGAAATTGGCGTTTCCCAATTTAAAACTGTTTTACCAAATCAAACATTAGAATCTAGTTACGTTGTTAAGGTGGTAGTTCAAGTTAAAATTAATTAAGACATAATTGAATTCAGCCGAAATGTAGCAATGAATAAAAGTTTGAATCGTGCAGATATAATTTTTCCAAAGAGATTTTGACGCATGACATTTAAGAAATTCTAATGTCAGAATTTAACTTATTTACAATCTATCTTATTTGACACTGAAAATATGATGTTTGTAAGACTCATAGAAATTGTTAACTAACAGAAATTAATTTCACGTCAGTACCTTCTTTCCCCTCTTTCTTTCATGCAATAATCTTAAAAAAGAATAACAAAAAAAGTTTTAGAAAAAACAAGGATAATTATTATCTCTTTCTTTAGTGAATTTTTTTTTTCTTTTTTCTTTTTCTACAATCATCTTGGTACCTTAAATAAATTAGAGTTAAATCAAAATTTAAATTATCTCTCTCTTCTTTTCTTATAAATAAACTTTGACAATTAGAAAACTAGATCAAAGTATGCAAAGTTTTCAATTCAAAATGGTTAGATCTGTTTCTTTGATATTAAAGGTATGGAGCCCAAACAAAGAATGGAAAAGGGAGAAGCAGTTTAATTTTTTTTTTTTAAAAAAGAATAAGAATAATAATCTAATGTTGACATTAGATAATTTTAAAAAAATGGCCATAATTTTCTTTTCTTCAAATGTTGGCATGTCCATAATATCATTGTTGTGGTTTTTCACTCAATTTTATTTCCATATGGCTGAAAAATTAAGAAGTGCAATTTTTATGCGAGTTTGAGAAGTGATAAACTGAGAAGCCGGAAAAGAAGTTTAAACTTCTATTAGTGTTCAATTTCAATTAACCTAAACATGTTAGATTTTGGTGTTTAAATAGGAAAATTGTAAACAATTTAATCTTAGCCTTACGAATTTTTAAATGCTACGCGTGCAAATCTTTTACAAAGATTAGGAAAAATTAGATTAGGAGAGAATCTAAATCCTAGATCAAAAGATGTAATTTTTTTCTTTTTTTAATCTAAATGTGAGCATATAAAGCTTCGGATTGTTATTCACATACATGGCTTGGCGAAGCGATGTGGAGATGGCTAAGCGATTTGAGGCACCGGTGGCCAAAGACAAGACGTTTGAGATTGTGGTGCCAAAATGGTTTGCATTGGTTTGGTTCGGGCTCAAAACAAAACTTTGAAGAACATATTTAATACGCCATCATATATTTATGCCTGACAATAATTTCATAATCTTTGGGATTTTTTTTTTTTTTAAGTGCAAATAAAGAACTAAAATTCTCTCCTCTTAACTGCCAAATTCTAGAGGTGACAATAAGTACCAATCTCTGAATACTCTGGATAATTTCCTCAGCCGCCACCACCATATAGCAAACAAATGATTTAGGCTACTCAAGGGAAGTCTAAACTTGGGTTCCGGAAACACGTGGACGAAGACTGAGATTCTGACCTAAGCATTGCGTCCTTGACGTCGACAAATACAAGCCCATATCTGCCCATTGTTGTATTTAGTACCTGGCTCAGCTTTCCGAGAGGCTTTTAGAAATATTTCAAAACAAAGCGGGCCCAACTCCTAAACTCATTCGGATTTGTTGTATACATCCCACGGACACAAACATTTTATGGCCTTCTACCACCGATGTCAACCTGAAAAAAGAGGCCACGGAGGACCTTGAATTTGGCCCTGATGCTGAGTTATCTAGAAATGACAAGTCAGCAAACACTTTGTAACAAAACCTCAACCACTAGTCAAAGTTGTAATTGGGCAAGTAAACATTGAATATTGATAGAAACCATTTAGTTGTTGGATTATTTTCAGTATTCAAGCAACCTTGTTTACTTGTTGATTCCTTGTCCTCTGAATCAGAAATCATGGGATACACTGGTTCTGATTCCAATCATGCAGCAAACTATAAGTATTGGCAAATCGCATTGAGCAGGATATTCAAAGCCATAAAGCTTCGGATTGTTATTCGCAGACATGGCTTGGCGAAGCGATGTGGTGGACATTAGCAGCGATGTGGAAATGGCTAAGCGATTTGAGGGTTGAGGCACCGGTGACCAAAGACAAGAGGTTTGAGATTGTGGTGCCAAAACGGTTTGCATTGGTTTGGTTCGGGCTCAAAACAATACTTTGAAGAACATATTTAATACGCCATGATTTATTTATGTCTGACAATAATTTCATAATCTTTGGGATTTTTTTTAATTGATTAAGCGTGATTCTTTGTATTACACGTATATTTCTGTTGTTAAATGACGGATCATTCTGTTGATATTCTGATCGTAAATATGCGGACACGTTATTACAATTTTATTACATGAAATGCGTGGGTCGAATATCCCACGACTTACATTATTACGATTTTATTCTATGAAGACATTAAAAAAGATATATGGAACTTACATTATTCTGATTTTGTTCTGTGAAATTTTATTACATGAAATCGTATACAGAGATATATCGCAGACTTGCGTTATTACAAATTTATTTTATAAAGTACATACTTCATGAAATCTTTCACAGAGGAGAGATGTCTCTACTGCGTTTCAGAAAGAAGAAAACATTACATTATATTTAATTGAGAAAGGTTGAGTCCATGGAGATTTGAATCATTTAATGGTTATAAATAAAGAACCAAAATTCTCTCCTCTTTCCTGCCAAATTCGTAGAGATGACAATAAGTACAAATCTCTGAATAATTTCCTCAGCCGCCACCACAGTAAACAAATCATTTAGGCTAGTCAAGGGAAGTCTAAACTTGGGTTCCGGAAACACTTAGACGAAGACTGAGATTCTGACCTAAGCATTAGGTCCTTGACGTCAACAAATACAAGCCCATATCTGCCCATTCTTGTATTTAGTACCTTGTTCAGCTTTCCGAGAGGCTTTTAGAAATCTTTCAAAACAAAAGGGGGCCCTACTCCTAAACTCACTCGGATTTGTTGTATACATCCCACGGACACGCATTTTATGCCCCTCTACCACCGATGTCAACCTGAAAAAAGAGGCCACGGAGGATCTTGAATCTGGCACTGATGCTTAATTATCTTGAAATGACAAGTCAGCAAACACTTTGTACCAAAACCTCAACCCCTGGGCAAAGTTGTAATTGGGCAAGTCAACACTGAATATTGATAGAAACCATTTAGTTGTTGGATTATTTTCAGTATCCAAAGAGATGATGTCGTGGTTAGCTACCAAGTTTCAGTGATACTTTAAGCTCTAAGGCATAAATTTTTATCAAGCATTACTGAAATACTAAATATGCCATTTTGACAGGGTTAACAAAAAAACTGTACCAAATTGCTTACCCTGCAGGAAAAATTATAGGAAAATTCATTGGAAAAGGGAACGCAGGTTCAAGAAGGATCAGTACTTCACATTAACTTTGATTATCATATTTCAACGATCATATATAAGCTGTAGTTTTGTTATTTGGCTTTGCTCCCTTTAATTTTTCAGACCAGCTCTTTGCAATTTTACTTGATCAAAAATCCCAATTCTCATTTCAATCTTCTGTTAATCTTCTTAATCTCAAGATGAAAGTCGAGGAGTTGAAGGGTGAAATTAAGCGAGAGAATTCAGCACGGGCTTGGTGAATGATGAGGCTAAAACAGACACCGTGTGCCCTTTACCAATGCATGCATCTTTTGTTTCTTAAGCATGTGTGATAGCTCCATCCTCGTGAAAGATTGAAAATTGATTAAATAATAACCACCCAGATAAAATGTAAGTAGGAAAGAAAGAAAGTAATCAAATAGAATAACTTCTTCCGGAAGTCCAGACTTGTTTTAAGATTCAAATCATGAATTCTAGTTTATTGACAGCGCTATTTTATAGCATTTTGTTGTGTTAGGTTCTAATTAAATTTACTGATCAACCACGTCTCTATAAAAATAAATCAATCTTTGCTTAACCCCTGCTTTCTTTTCTGTTTTTACTGCTGTTGTAAGTTCGTAAACAGCTCTTAACAAACTCTTCAAGAAACTTTTAAAAATAAGATAAAGAATATAAATTTCATTTTTATTAATTCATAAGCCCAAAGGCTCATACAAGTACTTGAAACATGAAAAAAAAAGATGATACAATTAACGTAACTTAAGGAATAATGATTGATTGGTAAAAATTGAGTCAATCAATATTTATATTGATCTATAGTCAATTTTTCTTTGGTACGACTTATCTAATGGTCATAAATGCTTATTTAATCTCATAAGCTCTTATCATAATTTTTATTGTTATTGGGTTGTTTTTATATATAATAGAGCTTTTAGAGCTTAAATAAGCTATTTTGCCTCTACTAGCAAAAGCTCAAATTTTGGGCTTTTGGGAGTAGAGGTTGAAAAGCTTTTTATTAAAGTATCTAAAATATCCTCTATTTATTTGACAATCCTATTTTATTCTTTTCATAACATAGTCATAACTTAAAAAAAACTTGCCTATTAAAGTAATTTCATAGATTTTTAATAAAAACTATTATTGACAACCAAACAACTAAATTTTTTTAGGTAAAAGCTCTATTTGTATAAGCTCTACTGCCAAAAGCTCTACTTAAATAAGTTTTACTTGAAAAGTTGTACCAAACGGAGCCTTAATCAATAATTTAGATGAGAAAATCAATATTGATTGTTTTGTTTCCATCAATGTTGCGTGATTCTTATCATCCTCCCCCAAGCTGTCAAAAACATTTTTTGAACTCTTAGCTTGCTTTGAAAATTGTAAATTCTTGATTTTTATTTACAGTTCTCATCCTAGTGTCATGCAACGAATCATGAAGCATTCCTTTAAAGCTTGGTTAGGAAATTTTCTAATTGATTTCATGTGCACATTTCTTTTAAGATCGTAAAAATCATAAGCAATAGATACCTTTGATCAAGAAATTCTTTCAGTATGAAAGTTGTTCCTTTGATTTTTTTCAAAGAAATCTTCACTCCTTTGATCTTACCATAGAATTCTTTCATTTACAAACCTATTCCATTAATCTTGTCAAGGAAAATATCAATTTCAATAATTCCTTTTCGTTCTCTTTTTCTTTTGATATCATTTCCTTTGTGGTGGCTGGAAGTGGTGGATGATGGTCCGGTTGTTGTTGTTGTTATTACGGTGAAGAAATTGTAGAACAACTAGAAAGGTACTCACATTTCTCTGCTCTAAACCACCATGATCAAGAAACTCATCATTAACATGGTGGGTAAGCCTAAATCCATGAACTTTAGGACTCTCAAACTCGTATCGATATCATGAAAATTTTAAAAAATAATTTAAAGAACATAAATTTTACTTGTATTAATTCATAACCACAAAGGTTTGCTGCTCAATTTATACAAGAATTTGAAATATGAAAAACAAAAACAAGACAATTAACATGATTTAAAAATAATGATTGATTTGTAAGATTGAATCAATTGATATTTATGTTGATTTACAATTAATTTTTCTTAATCAATAATTAAGATGGAGAAAATCATTCATTTGATTGATTCTGTTAATTATTTTGTTTCTATCAATGTCGTTTGGTTCTTATTAGTCTCATGTTAGGTAACCATTGAAGTTGTTTTTACTACACAAACTTAACTTCATAATTTTTTTTCAACACTTAAATAAAGTTTAGATTTCTAAGTAATTTCGGAGGATATTGGGAGAGGGCTCTAAAACTTAATTTAAATATCTACATTCTTTATATTTATTTGGCAAAGATACAAACCATCCAAAGATTGAGGGGTCCTCTAATCATGAATCTGTTGAAAACTGTGGCAGCGTTTGGCCAAGTAACATGCAGGACTCTTCGTGCTCTACACCAACGCTATCAAATATTTGATCCGTCCCTATCAAAACGATCATTTGCCAACGGGATCTAACAGCGTTGGTGCTATCTTTCATTTTCAACTTTTTTTTTTCCTTTTAAAGGAAAAGGAGTGATTGGGTTTTTGTTAAAAAAAAATATTATGATAAGAGAGTAATTAATAAAAAAATTATCGATATTTATTTTATCTATAAATATTATAATATATAATAATTATTACTGGGATTATATTTTTTCTATTAAAGAATAAATAATTATAATTATTCAAAAAATAAAACTATTAAACATATTTCTAAATTTCCCAAAAATTAATTATTTCTTCACTATAAAACAAACACAGAAACACGATTTTTAAAAAACAACAGAAAAAATGCATCCGAAATTTTTGAGGGAATCTTGACGTTGACTTCAGTCGTCTCTTAGACTTTTGGATGAAACATGATGTATGATTGAATGATCTCAATCTTCATCATCTCAAGTTCTCTCAAGCCACCATCTCAGGTTACCCTTGTCTTGTTTTCGGCTTTTTTTGTTCGAGGGCACTAATTATCTCCGTAATAAGTTCCACATGATTGGTAACTGTTGTTAATTAAATTTGGTTTCTGTCCATCTTAATTTCTTCCTCCAGATCATTTTCCATCTTTTGCCACACTGATTCTATCCATTGTCTTTTGTTGTTTTCTTGTATTCCTCTCTCTTCTCTGTTCTCGTATCCACTTATCTTTTATGGTTTCCTCTGATCTTTAACTCTTTGATTTCACTGATTTTGTCGCTCCTTAATTAAACCTATATTCATATTTCTGTTGATCTCACGGCCACTTTTTTGTTTCCGCTTGGTTTCCTTGCATCTGGTTCTGTTAGCTGTGGATTTTAAAAATTTTGTTTTGTTCCTTTGCTCCTTGTTTTCTTTGTCATTTATTAAAAAAAAAAAAAAAAAAAAAAATGGTTGATGCTGTTACGCCTGCTGTTGTTGTTGCTATGATCATTAATAAAAAGAAACTAGTTGAGAAGTTGACCGATATTTGATTATATTAGAAAAATTTAAGAATCATGAATCTGTTGAAAACTGTGGCAGCGTTTGGCCAAGTAACATGCAGGACTCTTCGTGCTCTACTAATGCGCGAGCTGCGGCTCCCTATCAAATATTTGATCATTTAAGGTCCCACAACACTGTCGGTGCCCCAACGGGATTTAACAGCGTTGGTGCTATCTTTCATTTTCAACTTTTTTTTTCTTTTAAAGGAAAAGGAGTGATTGGGTTTTTGTTAAAAAAAATTATTATGATAAGAGAGTAATTAATAAAAAAATTATCGATATTTATTTTATCTATAAATATTATAATATATAATAATTATTACTGGGATTATATTTTTTCTATTAAAGAATAAATAATTATAATTATTCTAAAAATAAAACTATTAAACATATTTCTAAATTTCCCAAAAATTAATTATTTCTTCACTATAAAACAAACACAGAAACACGATTTTTAAAAAACAACAGAAAAAATGCATCCGAAATTTTTGAGGGAATCTTGACGTTGACTTCAGTCGTCTCTTAGACTTTTGGATGAAACATGATGTATGATTGAATGATCTCAATCTTCATCATCTCAAGTTCTCTCAAGCCACCATCTCAGGTTACCCTTGTCTTGTTTTCGGCTTTTTGTTCTCGAGGGCACCTTAGTAGTCCATCCCGTGAGTCGTAACTGTTGTTTGAAATTTGGTTTCTGTCCACCTTAATTTCTTCCTCCCAGATCACATCTTGCTTTGCCATCTGATTCTATCCACCCTTTTCTTTGTTGTCATTGGTGTTTTGTTGTTCATCTTCATGTCCCTTTCCCTCTCTCATTTCTCTGTACCGTATCCACTTATCTTTGTAGTTTCCCTCTGATTTTCTCCACTCTCTTTGTAGATTTGCTACTCTGTTTTGTTTCCCTTTGGTTTCCTTTGCATCCGTTTCTCTTAACTTTAAAACGAAAAAAAAAAAAAGTTGAAAATGGTTGATGCTGTTGTTACCGTTGCTTTGGAAGTTGCCAAGTGCTTGTTCCCTCCGATCGGGCGCCAGTTAAGTTCTGTGCGTAAGTACACAGCCAACCTTGAGAATCTCAAGAAAGAAACTGAGAAGTTGACCGATGCAAGAGATAGTATGCAGAAAAAGGTTGATGATGCTAGAAGGAACGGGGATTTGATTGACAAAAGAGTTGAGAGTTGGCTGATTGGTGTCGACAAGATCGTTGCTGAGGGGAACACGTTAACTGGAGAAGAAGAAAATGCAAATAACAGATGTTTCAAGGGGCTCTGTCCTAATCTTAAGAAACGCTATCAACTTAGCGAGAAAGCGGCCACAAAGGAGAAGAGCATCGCGGAGCTCAGGGAAGAAGCGGAGAAATTTGCTCAAATTTCCTACCCTACTGTTCCAGAAGAGCCTTGGCTGAGGTCTGTCAAAGGTTACGAGGCCTTTGAATCAAGAATATCGACTTTACAGAATGTGCAAAAAGCATTACTTGATCCTGATATCAGCATCATTGGGGTGTATGGGATGGGGGGCGTTGGGAAGACGACCCTCGTGAAGGAAGCGGCTAGGCGGGCCAAAAAAGACAAGCTATTTGACAAGGTTGTTTTTGCAGAAGTATCTGAGACTCCAGATATCAGAAAGGTTCAAGAGGAACTTGCGGATCAGCTAGGTATGAAATTTGATGAGGAGAGTGATGTACCCGGAAGAGCTAGGAGGCTATATGCAAGGTTGCAGAACGAGAACAAGATCCTCGCAATTTTAGACAACATTTGGGAAGAACTTGATCTGGAAAAAGTAGGAGTTCCTTCAGGAAATGATTGTAGGGGATGTAAAGTCTTGCTGACAGCAAGAGATCGTCGTGTGTTGGAGAGTATTGGGTCCAAGACTATAGGGATTGATGTTTTAAATGACGAAGAAGCGTGGACTCTATTCAAGATGATGGTGGGAGACTGTGCTGAAAATGGCGAATTAAAATCTATAGCAACTGATGTGGCTAAAGAATGTGGAGGTTTGCCCATTGCCATCGTTACACTGGCAAAAGCATTAAGAAACAAGAGTAGTGTCTCTACATGGAAAGATGCCTTAAGGCAATTGAAAAGTCCTTCCCCTTGGAACTTTAAAGGAGTGCTAGCGAAGCCATATTCAGCTATAGAATTGAGTTACAAGTATTTAAGAGAGGAGGAGCTCAAGCAACTATTTTTGCAATGTTGTCTGATGAGATACCCACAGGCTTCCATGCAAGACTTGTTGAAATATGCAATAGGTTTGGGTATATTGAAAGGCGTCAGTACAGTGGAAGAAGCACGAGATAAAGTAAATACGTTGGTCGATCAACTCAAAGATGCGTGTTTGTTGCTTGACGGCACTAACAGCTATTGGTTTTCCATTCATGACGTTGTTCGTGACGTTGCCATATCAATTGCATCAAGAGACTATCATGTATTTACAATGAGAAACGAAGGTGATCCGAGGCAGTGGCCAGATAAGAAGTGCTCAAGAATATCATTATATGACAATAATCTTAGTGAAATCCCTCAAGGGTGGGAATGCCCTCAGCTTGAGTTTTTCTACATTTGTGCCCCCAATAATTCTCCTCTCAAAATCCCCGACAACATTTTCATCGGGATGCCGAAGCTCAAAGTTTTAGATTTTACTAGAATGAGGTTACTGTCACTACCGTCGTCGATTCATCTCCTAACAGACCTTCGAACATTGTGTCTGGATGGTTGCCAATTGGAAGACATTAGAGTTATTGGGGAGCTGAGGAAGCTAGAAATTCTTAGCTTGCAGGCTTCTGTAATTGAGCAATTGCCTATGGAGATAGGCCAATTGACTCAGCTAAAGTTGTTAGATTTGAGGAATTGTTCCAAATTAAAAGTGATTGCACCAAATGTTCTATCAAACTTATCTCAACTGGAAGAATTGTATATGGCTCGTTGCTATATCAAATGGGAGCATCTAGGACTCAGCATCGAGAGAAGTAATGCCAGCCTCGTTGAATTGAAGAATTTATCTCGTTTGGCTACCTTAGAGATAAATATTCCTGATGCAGGGATTCTACCGAGTGGCTTCTTTTCAAGAAAGCTGGAGAGGTATAGAATTGTCGTGGGAAGTGAGTGGGACCGGTTTGATGAATATAAGACTCGGAGAACTTTGAAACTCAAGCTCAACTCTCGCACTTGCTTGGAGGAGTGGCGGGGCATGAAGAACGTGGAATACTTATGTTTAGGAGAATTGCAGGGTTTGACGAATGCTCTTCATGATTTGGATGGGGAGGGTTTTGCAGAGCTGAAACATCTCAATATCCGAAATAATCCCAATTTTTTATGTATAGTTGATCCGCTACAGGTACGTTGCGGTGCCTTCCCAATGTTAGAGTCTCTGGTTCTTAAGAATTTGATTAATTTGGAGAGAATATGTCATGGTCACCTCCAAGCAGAATCTTTCTGCAATTTGAAAACCATAAAAGTGGAAAGTTGTCATAAATTGAAAAAATTGTTCTCATTCTCCACTGCCAAATTCCTTCTCCAACTTCGAACAATTGAAGTCACTAGGTGTAATAATGTAGAAGAGATTTTTGTTTCTAGCCATGAAGAGGCAATCGGTGAGATTGCATTGGCGCAAGTACGGTTCTTGATTCTTAGAACTCTTCCACTGTTCACAAGCTTCTCCGCCTTTGTTAAGACAACTTCTACTGTGGAAGCAAAGCACAATGAAATCATTTTGGAGAACGAGAACCATGTTTACACTCATCTGTCACTTTTCAATGAAAAGGTAGGTGAACAAACCTTATTATCTTATTTTATTAGTTCTACTGCTGTCACAAGAACTCATATTGAGACAACTGTGTGTGCAGCTTTTGCTTCCTAACTTGGAGGTCTTGGAAGTCCGGGATATTAATGTTGCAAAGATATGGCACAACCAACTTTCAGCAGTAATGTCTTGTAACGTTCAAAATTTAACAAGCTTGGTCGTGGAGGACTGCTGCAAATTAAGATACGTGTTTTCATATTCTATAGCTAAAAGACTTGGGCAGCTTCAACAACTAGTGATATCCAGGTGCCCACTTTTGGAGGAAATTGTTGGCAAGGAAGGTGGAGTGGAAGCGGATCCTTCTTTTGTCTTTCCACGGTTAACAATCCTGAAACTCAGCTCACTACCAGAGTTTAGAGCTTTCTATCCTGGAATACACACTTTGGAATGTCCCATTTTAACTTGGTTGGAAGTGTCTCTTTGTGACAAATTAGAAAGTTTCTCTTCAGAATCGTATAGCCTCCACGAAAATAATGAGGAGGGCCAACTTATTGAAGTGCCACTGCCAGCGCAACAGCCTCTGTTCTTGGTTGAAAAGGTACGAGTCTCTTTTCTATAATATATGCTTTGTTTATTTCAACATTTATTTTATTTTAGTGATAACAATCCATAATTATATTCTTCTTTGGGATTTTTTGAGTGCACATCAACTCCAACTTGTTTATGTTTGATTGGTCATCAGGTCTTACCCAATTTGGAGGAATTGAGATTAAGCAAGAAGAAGGATATCGCAGAGATATGGCAGGGTCCGTTTCCAGACCATCTTTTAAACAAACTCGAAGTTCTGGCGATTGAGAATGATGAATCGGAAGTTTTATCACCTGACTTACTCGAGAGGTTTCACAATCTGGTCAATCTCCAACTAGAACGTAGTTCTTACAAAGAGTTATTCTCAAATGAAGGGCAGGTTGAGAAACATGTCGGAAAGCTGGCTCGGATAAAACATTTAAAGCTGAGGCGACTAAATGATCTAAAGCACCTGTGGCTGTGGGAACAAAACTCCAAATTGAACACGGTTTTTCAAAATCTTCAAACTCTATCTGTACACTCTTGTCTTAATCTGACAAATCTAATGCCTGCCTCTGCCTCTTTTCGGTGTCTGAGAGAACTAAGGGTATGCGCTTGCGAGCATCTGATAAACTTGGTAGCATCCTCGGCAGCAAAACATCTAGTGCAACTCGTACGTGTGTCGGTAAGTGAATGCAGTAAAATTACCGAGTTGGTGGTAGCAAGTGGGGGAGATGCAGCAATCGACGAGATTATCTTCCCCAAACTGGAGTTCTTGAATCTTCATCGTCTACAAAGTCTCACAACCTTCTGCTCTGCAAACTACACTTTTAAATTCCTGTCTTTATGGCGGTTATCAGTGTCTGCTTGCCCCAAGATGAAGATTTTCTGCGGAGGAGTCTTTAGCGCACCAAGATTAAAAGAAGTATGGCTAAATGGTCAAAGTTGTTGGGACGGTGACCTCAATACAACCATACAACTGTCATATTGCAAAACGGTGCGTATTCATCAACCAAATCATTTTTTGTTTTTTTCACTGGAGGATTGTTTGTTTCGACACCATATTTGAGTGGACTCCTTGATTTAAATTTTATAATTCAATTTAAATCATTTTTTTTTATCAAAATTGAAATTACATAAATAATTGCATATTGTTATAATTAGATAATATAATAACAAATAGTACAAAATTATTTATATATCGTAAAAAATTCAAGAAAAATCACATTGTGCATTTAAGTAGTTAAAAGACACTACTAATTTTAATTAATTATTAATCCGATTTTCTTGTTTTAACAGTATAAATATTATATTTCATCTGTTTACACATTAAATTACAATACAATTTTAAATTTACCAATATAATTTTTTATTATGGCAATAAAGATAAAATAGTTTGAATAAATATCTAAACATTTAGTTCAATCCTATATAATATTATAATTTGAGTTAACTTCTCAAATCTTACCCAGAAAACTAGAAAGCCACTGCTACAGAACCTCTAAACATGTAGATGCATATGATAAATGAGTTCATAAGATTTTTTTAAACTAGTACTTCTATACACTTCGGTTATGTTTAGCAACCAAAATTAGATTGAACTAAGTATTAGGATTAGACTAGATTAAAATTTGATTATATCTAACTTATGTACAGTACACTATCGAATTCGATTATGTTAAATATATATATAATTAGTTATGTGGTAATCACAATTAGAATGAAGAAATATAAATATTTAAATTAATTCAATAAATTTTAAGTAAATCATGATCAACAAAAAATAAATTACTTAATTAATAATAAATAAATAAATAAATAAATTTTAAGTTATAAATAAAAATAATGTAATGAATTATAGAAGATATCATAAATAGAATTTTTTTTCTCATTGCCTAATCCTATTTAAACCCACATGAAAATTGGGATCTCATGAATTTAGGATTAAAATTTGAATTTAGTCCATTAATCCAATGCAAGTGAGCATGACAAACATAGGATTAATAGTTTATCCTAAAAATTAATACAATCCTACATTTAATCCTAACTCCCAAATATAGTGTTAAAGGGTAACTGGGGTAATCAAATTAGCTGCCCTAAGACCTTCATTTGGACTGCCCTAAGACCTTCATTTGGACTCAACTGACTATAAATATACTACATAATTGGCAAGTAAAATAATCAACTCAATTGATTTTGTCGCAGAAGCTAGTTTAAACAATTTATATCAGAAGTGAGCTAATTGACTTGTCTTTTGGGTTCACCCTTTCACCTTAAATTAAAAATGTTGCTCTTTTTTTTTTTTTTTTTAATTTTAATTTCAGAATGCTAAAAGTTCCACGGACGATTCAGGTCAATCTTCAATGCACCATCAGGAATAAGTCCTTTTCTCTATGATGTTTATTAGTCACGAGTTTTTCATTGGAGATCATTTCCTTGTACTGAAGTCCGCTGCGGACAAGCCCTTCTGTTTCTGTCTTCATTTTTCTGCTTTGGCTCTCTTCAACTTTTGTGTTGCTATTTTGAAAGTGTTATTATAAAGCTTATATTCCATGTAATTGATTGAAGAATCTTCACTTTCTGTGTTGCTCCTCTGGAAGTGTCATTACATGTCCTTCATGGAATAGTTTGAGATTCCATGGTCGAAAGGCCTCTCAATTAGCATTAATAATTTTCTGGTTGAAGCAGTACGCTGTATTAGGTGACAATCTGCATGTGTGTGCAATTTGTATTTTTTTGTGATTGAATTTCTGGAGTTCTACTCTTTTAGAATTGATAAATTCAAAGGGGATGCCGGTCTAGTGGTCTTGGTGCTCTTGTTAGAAATACCAGTGGGGACAATATGCTTGCAACAGAAACGACCTATTAATTTTTGGGATAACGAATTCTCAGAGGCAGAGGCTCTTAGCTTTGGATTTTGGGATTTAAGTAAGCTCCAATCTGATGCTAAGACTTCTGTGAACGGAAATGATCCGAGTCAGAAGGAAAATCTTCGGAAGGAATCGTTGGGAGTAATGATTATTTGCTGTCAAATTTATCTCAAGAAGCTGTAATGAAACAACTCATAGACATGAACTTTGCAATGAACATTGTAAAGCATCCTCCTTATATGGAAACGGAAAGGAACCCCCATCTGCATATATGTCATCATAGATTCTCATCTTAATTCAAATCTGAATTTTGTCAAATTTAGACGTATGGACCTGAGCACCATTTTTGTACATGTATTCAAAGTAGTTTACGTACATATAATTCGAGACTAGAATTGGAGATTTATATTAAAACGCATAGATACATTTTAATTAACAGTTGCATAGATATACATTTTAATTTACACTTTAATAATGGATCAACTCATGACCATCATATGAGAAGTGAATGAGTTAATTTCAATGCAAATTTCAACATATGGGAACCATTATGTTTCCACTAAGTCATCAAAAAATCACCATTTTGCTAATATAATGTCGTCTTCTCTTTTTCTTCGAAAAAACAAATTAGGCTCCCAGTTCCATTACAATGTTGAAGCTAACAGCACCTGCCAGACTCTATTTAACAAACACAAAAGCAACAAAACTAAAACCAAAACACTTTTCTTTTGTTTCCCCACAAAACCATCTTCAATTCAAAACACAACAACAAAATCTGCAACAACAAAAACAAAGACACTTGTTGTCTATCCTACAAAAGAGCCCATCATCAAACCACATTACCTCCCAAATCCACTCTCACTTGCTCACCACTAGCTCACTGCTACACCACTCACTTCTCTTCAACACTCTTCTTCACTTCTACTCGCTCGCTGGCTCACCTCAAAAAGCTTTCTTGCTCTACAAACAACTTCAACAAATTTACATACACTCTCACTCTCCATTGCCCCCTCTCTTTGACAGCTTCACTTACTCTTCCCTTATCAGAACCTGCGTTACTTTAAGCCATCCTAACTTGGGCACCCAGCTTCATGCTGTTATTTCCAAAGTGGGCTTTCAATCTCATGTTTATGTGAACACTGCTTTGGTTAATATGTACGTTTCTTTGGGGTTTTTGAAGGACAGTTCTAAACTGTTTGATGAAATGCCAGAGAGAAATTTGGTTACGTGGAATGTTATGATCACTGGTTTAGTGAAATGGGGTGAGATAGAATTTGCGCGTTCTCTCTTTGAAGAGATGCCTTGCAGGAATGTTGTGTCGTGGACAGGGATTATCGATGGTTACACTAGGATGAATCGGTCTAATGAGGCGTTAGCATTATTTCGAAAAATGGTTGCGTGCGAATATACAGAACCCAGTGAGATAACTATTTTGGCTGTTTTACCAGCTGTTTGGCAAAATGGGGATGTTAAGAGTTGTCAATTGATTCATGGGTACGGTGAGAAAAGAGGGTTGAATGCGTTTGATATACGTGTCTTAAATTGTTTGATTGATACTTATGCAAAATGTGGCTGCATATTTAGTGCCTCAAAACTCTTTGAGGATGTATCGGTTGAGAGGAAAAATTTGGTGTCTTGGACATCAATAATATCTGCATTTGCAATGCACGGGATGGGGAAGGAAGCAGTAGAGAATTTTGAGAGGATGCAGAAAGTTGGTTTGAAACCGAATCGAGTAACATTCTTGAGTGTTTTGAATGCTTGTAGTCATGGAGGATTGGTCGAGGAGGGGCTCAATTTTTTTGATAAGATGGTTGAGGAGTGTGAAGTTTTGCCAGATATAAAGCATTATGGGTGTTTAATAGACATGTTGGGAAGGGCTGGGAGGTTAGAGCAAGCGGAGAAAATTGCTTTGGGGATACCAAGTGAGATTACTGATGTTGTTGTTTGGAGGACCCTTTTGGGTGCTTGTAGCTTTCACGGTAATGTGGAGATGGGTGAAAGGGTGACAATAAAGATATTGGAGATGGAGAGAGGATATGGAGGGGACTATGTGCTTATGTATAACATCCTTGCTGGGGTTGGGAGGTATGGAGATGCTGAGAGGTTGAGGAGAGTGATGGACGAGAGGAATGCCTTCAAAGTTCCTGGCCGTAGTTTGGTCTAGTTAATGGTGAAGATGAATGGTAACAAAATCTGGATAGATGGTCCCTTGGAAGTATTCCTTGTATAAAATTTGTAAAAACAATTTATCGCTGAGCTGAGATTGCTTTCCTTTTCTAGGCCCACCTGAGCAAGGCACCTGAGATGTTATCATTGCCAAAGCTCTTTCAGCTTGGGAAAAGCAGCCTCTTTTTTAACTTCATTGAAGAAGGTAAGCAATTCCTGTTTTGTACATTTAGCTTTTATTTCCTATTTAACCTTCAGAAGATTGATTTTATTGGATTTATTAGTATTCACATTCAAACAGCAAAAGAGAGTTGATCCTTTTGTTTTTTTTTATTCAATTTTATGATTCTGATAGAGTTACAAAGTTTTTCGAGTTGTATCCTTTTCATCATTTTGGTTTTTTGTTCCCTTTATTGTACAGATGGATTGATTGTCGGTAAAATTAATAAACTGTTTTTATTTTTTCTTTGGCTTTTGCTCTTTTAGCTTTGTTGAAACAGCAAATAGAAATGATTCATGGGCTAGTTCTCCAGGTTGTCCCTTAGCTAGGGTTTCAGAATTGGAAAGCCAATACATATTTATTTGCTTTTTATTATTGTCTATCTTATTTTATTTTAGTGTTTTAGTATGTTTGATTTTCTATGTGAAAAGTCGATAGCTTACTAGTTACTACCAAGAAGTTAGGTCCCTTTAGTGGAGGCGTTTCAAAGTTCAAAGCATTTTACTTATTTCAATTTGATTCCTTTTTCATACTTTGTCATTCAACTAGATAGATTTACAGATAGAAGTTTCAAACTGTGAAGAAGAGCTAATTCATTCATTTTTGGTTCATTTCTGGTGGGTGAAGGACTTTTCTAAGTTCCAAAGATGAATAATGAAAAAAATCTTTTACCAGCTATGTCAACTTTATAGGCCATCCTGTCCAGCCACTTATTTTGAAATGACAAACTCAGAAAACACCATGGACCAAAACCTCAACCTATTCCTAGAAGCTGAGAATGTGAAGAAATGGAGAAATCTGCGAGAGCTTAGGCAGCTTCCGAGAAGCCAATGACTGAAAATTATTTCACAGCACTCAACGGGGCCAGGACTATTGGGTCTCAGCTGAAGAAATGGACCACGCCAATGCAGCAAATAAGCACCTCACTCTCTCAGGCCGCAAAGAGGGAACCCAATTTACAGGACTTCCTTTTCTGTTACTAATGGCTTGGAAAAAAGAAAAATTAAAGAAGCTTAAGTTTCAAGGACTGAGCCAGAAAATGATGACAGAGTATATCTGTTGAGAAAAGGTAATTTAATGTGACTGGAGAGTTCTCGAATGAGGCTATAATTGAGATAACCATCTGTTATGGTAGAGATTCCAGATAGGCATGATGCGGACATAGAGATTAAGAAAAGCTTGTTGGAGCTGTATCAAATTTTCTTGGACATGACTGTAATGGTGGAGGTCAAGACTTTGAAGCACAATCAGAGAAGCAGCAGGAAGTGGAGTGCTTGGGGACCATACTTCTGGTGTTGATCATTCTTTTGGTTGTTATCAGTTTTTGAATTGTAAGTTTTGTATCGGAAATGATGCCCAATCATCCTTGTGGTTTTCTCCGCTTCGAAAGTCCTTGTATTAGGACTGGCTTGTGACTATTCTTTGTTCTTTTATGCTTTTCTCCAATGCATTTGGAATTCATTGTCTTGACTAAGTAGGGTCTAAGGATGAAAATCTTCTGGGAACCATATTGAATGAAAAATAAATTTAGCATTCAAGTGATAATGAATGAAAGAAACGTGAATGTTAATGCAGAAAAATAACAGATCTGCCATTGAACTAACATGATTTGTCATCCTCTTACTTTTATCATTTCATCATAACTTAATAATACCACTCAGCTCCGAGTTCTTTACACTAATTTCCTCCGAAATCTTAAAAATTGGATAGAAATACCAACAAATTCACTCTATAAGAATTCATAATTATGATATTATATGTAGTCGCCGGTCACGGTTGTAGTTAAACAATTCAGATATGGCATTTTGACAGAGTTAACCAAAAGCTATACCCAATTGCTTATCCTGAAGAAAAATTGAAAAGAAATTCTGAAGAAAATGCTAAATTTAAGAACGCATTTATCAAGTAAAAAATATAGTGACTCCAACTTGTATCAAACAAACATTAGCAAACAAGTTGTAGATGAAAAAAGAAAATGATATCACATGGGGTTTCTCAGAACTTTGAATGACAAGGAGAGAAAGCTCAGAAGAAAGATCGATAAAGTTAGCTCTATTGGACAGATTGTTAATTTTTTTCTATGCATGAAAATCATCAACATTAATAGCTTTAGGCTTTGCAGAGAACACCACCTAGCATCTAATGCCAAATCCCCAATATTATGGCAATGCCAAAAAGAAGCAAAAGTGCACCATTTCCTCCAGGCAGGATGGATGACCTGCAGAATCCAAACATGCATTTAAGATGCAATCAGTTATTATCAAGAAAAGATAGACTTGGAGAAACTACGACCATTCAATTAAGTTTGCATACGATAAAAATTTGCTAGGAGTAGTCTAGTTAACATCATATGCAACCAATTTTTTTTTTTTATACCCTTGAATTTGTCTTAGCAAACCGAACAACCATGTGTTAGTAACAAGTGTTGTCAAATACAATTAGCAATACCTGAGCTTCTTCCTGGATTGTTGTATGTAGGCCATTGCTGGAGGAAGGATGCCAAACAGGAAGCAATTTACATAAACCCCTGCGAAATCTAGAGCTTTTGAAAAAGTTGATGGAAAGAAGGATGCTATAAGAACTGGAAGACTAAGAACAAGTGGCATTACAAATATCTTAAATACATTAAATCCATCCAAGCCTGAGATAGGTTTAACTTCTGAGACACCAGTACCCCTTGAGCCATTAAATGAAATCTTGCCCATATTTCCAAGACCACTCTTACCAGAATAATTTACAAACCCAACTCTTCCAGTCCCATTCCGATTAGAAACTATTCGAGACTCGGAGTGTTTACACTCTTCTGAATTCTCTTTACCAAAAATCAACTCCAAGGTATCAACAAGCTGCTTTGGCAAGCTAACAATATAGCCTATAAAGCTAGTAGCCAAAGCAGAGAAAGCAAAGCCTTGAACTGCAGACAAAGCAGAAGGATTAACAGAAAGCAGGAGGGATATGGGATCTCTGGAGGAGACAGTTGTGTTAGTCCCAGCAAGCCCCAAAACAATCAAATTCCAAGATAGAACCATAACCAATGGAATAGTCCCTCCAATCAAAACTGCTTTTCGAGCCTCAGATACATTGTTCCCAGCAATTTTACAAATAAAAGGGGTGATAACATGGAATCCCAATGTGAGCACAGTTACCGGTATAGCAGGCAAAATCGATGAAAGATTCCATGAGGCAAAAGCAAAAGAGCCTAATACATTTCTTCTTGCTACTGATAAACCAATTGCCACAAGTGAGGTAATTGAGAAGAACATAATGACGCACAACAACCGATTTGCAATATCAATGGCCTTAAAAGGAAAGAAACCAATTACAATCCCAACAGCGAGAGGAAATAAAGCATAAGCCAATACATGACTCATCCAAGGAAACAATTGAGACACAATTGAACCAATGCCTGCAACACAAGCCACTAACAAAGAAAAACTCAAGCTAGCATAAACTAGAGCAACAAAAGCACCAAAATGGCTTCCCAATGCCTTAGTAGCAAGGCCAGTGAAACTCACCTCTTCAATCCCATCTTCCTCCATAGCTGCAAAAGTGAGCTCAGCCACAAGAATAATTGATGAGATAACATAAACCCAAGAAAGCAGAATAGCTATAGTAGATGGAAGTGAGCCGGACCTTATAGTTGCAGCAGGCAAACCCAACATGCCAGGCCCTACAGCTGTGCCAATGATCAAACTAACAGCACCCCAGAAGCTCTTTTCCCCTGCTGCTTCTTGGGTATCTTGAGGTTTCTGATATATGACAGTTTCCTTAGAAACAATGGGGAGTGGAACTCCACTGTTATAAGTAGCAGTGCATTTTGTAATGCAAATGAAAGAATGATTCTTCTTGGAGATTCTGGTGAATAAAGGCGGTCTTGTGTAAGAAATGGCCTGTCTGTGACAGTGAAGATGAGTATTGAAGTGAAGAGAGTTGCTGAATCTTGCATGTGAAACAGTAGGGTTAAGCATGCTGGAGATTGCAAGATTTCAGATTCGTGTGTAATGTGTTACGAAAATTTTGATGAGTTGGATCCTCGAAGTGAGATCCTGCTGATCGTCTTAAAGATTCTGGTTTGACAAGTCTTTTGCCTTTTTGGCCATTATGCAATGTCTTGGATCGATGGGTTTATAATAGAGAAATCATAAAATAAAGTGGTTTACAATATAATATCTGTAACATTGAGGGGCCCGAATAATGGAGGCCATAACAAGAAATTTTTTTTTTTTTGGGGGGTTGTGAGCATCACAAGAGACTGTAGATGGCATCGGTTAAATTAAGTCATCTGTACTAACTGCGGACTTGGCTCAATTGACCTACAATCATGCCAATTATTTTTCTCTTTTGTTTATTTAACTTTCTTCAAAAGCAAGAATTGAATTTTAATTAATAAAACCAACCAAAAAAAAAAATCGATCTAAATAGACCATTCAAGACAGACAACTCCTAAATTATAGCTTAATGAAATTCTTTTAAACAATTGAGATTAAAAAAATCAAATCAGCCGGATTTATTGACTTCACAACTTTTATGTGAGGTAACCGTGAAAATTACACTCGTAATATTTCGTTTCAAGGAAGGGCAAAATGGTCCTTAAACAGTTGTCGAGCTTCATTTTCTTTTACTCGAAGGAAAGGATATGGGAAAGATTCTTCAAAATCGGATCCTAACCCACCATTGATTTGCATTTAAAAGACGTCTCTTGTTAAGAACAAGCCACCTGTTGCCGATGAATAATGGAAATTAGGGTAGAATTTGATTGGTGACTTCAAAGTCAAAATTAATCAATTTTAAATTCAAAATACAGTAAAATTAGAACGTTTATATTTAAACATAATTCATATGGTAATTAACCTTCTTTTCACACGTTTCAATAAAATTGAACTCCAGATCTTTTATTTCAAAGTCTTTTAGTAACTAATTAGTTTGATTCTTAAAATTTTTAAGAATGGTATAGATGTGAGGGAAAAAAAAAATTGAATTGTCATTTGACAATAATTACAAAAAGATTTATATGTCAAATGATGAATCATTATCTTCTAAGATCACATGAAAATTATTTATTAAGCTTTATTATTTCTCATCAAAGTTATAAATTCATATCAGTATTCATCACTAGGATTTTTCAATTTTATAAATGTATCAACCACCCTAAAAAATAGAGTAATACCATATTTAAGGAAATTTGTTTCCAAAAATTATTTTAGTATCTCATAGGTCATTCCTTGATTGAGTTGCGTAAAGCTAACAACGTATCAAGGGCGACTAATTATATAATCAATTAATATTTTACACTGATAATTAGTGATAGGTGAATACAAAGTTTACAAACCGTGCATATATAAAATTAAAAAAAAAAAAAACAATTGGACTTGAAAATGGCTGAATAACAAAAATTTTTTTAATTTAAAATTTTTATTGGAAGCAAAGGTGATGGCGTTATATTCAAGGAGTCATGAAAAAGGCTGAAGACTAATTGGCCCACGGAATGCAATAAGGTGGCAAAGCACCTGCCTTTTATCCAAATCATATCCAAAGTTTCCAACACCCAATCTCTCATGCCGCCGCGCCACATGTCTCAGATGATTCACGTCACGTGTACCAACCATTTCCCTTCCGCCAAAACTGAAATATTTAATAAAATGTAAACCTTATCCACTTTTATTTATTTCACCTCACACACATCCGCCCACCGTTAGATCCGCTAATCCCGAACAAAACCGACGGTCTCGATTAAATGTAATAACTCCCAGTGAAATTGATTTAAACAAGCCTTATGTCCTTATCCACAAATTTTCGCTTTATGAAAATCTAACATCATAAAAATTTATTAACCGTTGGATCGACTTTATATCAACGGTCAGGATCAATTCCGTTCCTTGTTTAAAACGTAAGGAGAACCACCTTTGCGTTCAAAAAGCAACCACCTTTGCTCAAACTGAAAGCAAAAAAAAAAAAAAAAATTCTTCCACTGAATCTGTTTCCGTTCTGCTTCTGGGTTTATCTTTGAAACTGGTTTCATTGGCTTCAGAAGGAAAACAAAATTTTTTATTTTTTTATTTTTTTCGCTGTCGAAGTAGTCAAAAATTGCATCTTTGTGCAAAACGTGTTTCGTTGGCGTTTGAAACTGTTTTCTTTGTTTTCAGAAAGCAGTTTGTTGTGGACAAAGCAATAAAAACCCAAGTTTCGGTTTTTTCTTTCCTGGGTATTATTAATAAAATCTGTTTTCTTTATTTTCGGAGGCTAGCAAAAAAAAATTTGTTGTGAGAAAACATGGCGGAGTTGTTGAGCAAAGCGAATCTGTTTTCTTATTTTAATCAAGATCAACACAATAAGAGCAGCATATCTGTGTTTCCAAAAAGCTGTGCTGGGTCGTGTTCAATGAAATTGAGATCCCAGGCTTTGAGGCTTTCTTCACCGCTAACCAGTGATTTTCATGGACATGGAGTTGTTTTTCAAGAAAATAAAGCCATCCCCAAGAGAGGAAGCTCATCCAAGTTCTCCATTAGTGCACAGGTTGGTATAAAAAATATCATTTGTTTTCAATATATGAATCTAGAGAGTTTTGTTTTTGCCTTTATGCCTTTTTAAGGTATTGTTTTGTATCTTATTTGCTCTGTTTCTTGGATGATAAGGTATATATATTTTGTTTCGTGATTGATTTATTATTTTAATTGTATGAGCTTCAGTGACTAGTTTGAAACGTGCTTGGAAACCTAATTATGATTGAAACTTAACTTTGGTGGTAGCTTTGCCTTTGAGGATCTTACAGAGATCTAGGTTGGAGCTGGATTTTTGTTGATTATAAATAGAAAAACGCTATTAGTGATAGACCATTTTGCTAAATTAGCGAGAAATAATATGATTTTGAAGATTGTATTTTGTGTTTTTTTTTTTTTGGCCTTTAATTATTCTTCATGATTGAATTCTTCTGACTTAAGTTCATTCTCCTTAGTATTTAGTTTTAGATGGTTATGTTCTATTTTGATTTTAAATAGTCGAGGTGAATTAATACCTATATTTTTCTTCTTTGATGGGGACAATAGACTGGCCTTAGAATTGGGAAGGCACAAAGGTGGTGGGAAAAGGGGCTGCAGCCGAACATGAGAGAGGTGGCTTCTGCACAAGATTTGGTGGAATCCCTTTCGAATGCTGGGGATAAACTTGTTGTTGTTGATTTCTTCTCCCCTGGCTGTGGTGGATGCAAAGCTCTCCATCCCAAGGTATAATGGACACACAGGATTTATGCTTTGTTTAGGCGCGTGTTTGATAAGGGTATTTCGTGTTTTGTAGTTTTAAGCGATTTGGATGGGTGTTGCTCTGTGCAGATATGTCAATTGGCAGAGATGAACCCAGATGTGCAGTTTCTTCAGGTTAATTATGAGGAGCACAAATCCATGTGTTATAGCCTCAATGTTCATGTCCTGCCTTTTTTCCGGTTTTACAGGGGGGCTCATGGCCGATTATGCAGCTTTAGTTGCACTAATGCGACGGTTAGTACAGATTCTGTCGATTCTTAAATGATGATTTAGTATGAATATTGATCTCGGTTTCCTATGCACTTTGGGAGCATGGGACGTGAAACCAATTAAGGGCCCTTTTGTTGTTAATTGAAAAAATATGCTATCACTTGGAGTTGTTGCATTCTGGTCTATTCTTTGATATCTAAGATGTCTAGTTGTTGGAGCTGGTCAGTGCTGACTCATGTAGAATTGCACTATTTCACTTTTATTAGTTTGGTGGTATTTTGGGGGCTACTTTTAATTTGTTGCTCTCATGTTGATGTTTCCAGATCAAGAAATTTAAAGATGCACTGGCTAAGCATACACCAGATCGATGCGGCCTTGGGCCAACAAAGGGACTGGAGGACAAAGAGCTCCTAGCATTGGCTGCTAACAAAGATCTTTCCTTCAACTACACACCAAAACCACAACCAATGCCTGCTCCTGCAGTAGAAGAGGTAGGATTGGCAGAAGTGGCTTCACCTCACTCAATCCCAACTCGACCATTATTTCTTCCCTCAACCCTAAAGTCCACTCAAGAGATTGAGGACAAAACCTTGGTGTCAGCTGGGAGATGAAGTGGTTAGTTTTTGCCCACCCTACCCTCTGCCATTCTGCCGTTGTACAGTTCCATATCCTGTGCTTTATTGAAGTATTCGTGTTGGTATAAGTTAAGCCATACTGTATCTATGTGTGTCACCAAAAAGAATCGCAGGTTATTGGATTTATTTTTTTGGATCCTTGCCTGCCATCGTTCAGGAGTTTTTAAAGAGCAGCAACCTCTGTGTTTGTAAAGTTGGGCTCTTTTGTGTTCTCCCGTAATTCTTCTATTTGCGGATAGAAGATCCCCGTTTTATCCCTAGATGCTCACAGCATTGGAGTTTGTGTGCTTGACTCAATGTATTATTATTGTATTTCTGGCAATGGATTTGAAGATATGCTTTGTTGATTTTATTTTTCATGGATTTTGGAACGCACACCGCTACAGCGTACACCAGGCTCAGTGAACTTGTAATTCATATCTCGATAACAAGTAAAATTTGCGATATTGAGGACTGTGATGCCAACTTTAATATTTTTCCTTGCAAATTAATTTACAAAGAAATGAAACCTAAAAGGTTCGTAGAAGTTTCAAGAATGGTGTGGGATAACGTACGCTTCGTCTGCAGCCGGGGCCAGATCATTTGTTTCCTAGTTGGGGAAATTTAGTGGGAATTTGATGTTTTGTGTCATTTTATAATTGGCTGGACCATATGGGAGGTTACATGTTGTTGGCTTATTACTAACTCGGGTAAAAAATTCGGCTTACCCTCCCATGAGGTGATGATGATGTTTAAATTAACTCGTATTATCCCTCGAGAATTATGATCTTTCTGTTAGGATAAAATAATAAATTTTTAAAATTTTTTAAACACATAAATATTTTTTAATATTTATAGTTTTAAGTACTATTTAATACTTTTCATTCATTTTTCTTTCCCTCAATGAGTACCAAATCCATGGTTGGCCAAGGCAACCAAATTCTCGGCCACGTGTAGTCAAGGGTTATTCTTATAGTGCGTTTGAGATTGAAATTGGACAGTTATAACATAAAAATTATAATAATAAAATATTTAGTCAATACTAATTGGTATAATTTAAAAGTTATATTGATATAAATTTTTTACTTATATAATAGAAATTCTATTATATTTTTAATAATTTTATTAAAATTATTATTTAAAATTTATATTTATTATCTATTATTAATTTTTATTTTATAGTTATAATTTTTTTTTACAGTAACTGTAGTTTAAAAGTTACAGTATCTCAATATTAAATACATTAATTAAAAGAGAAAATTAGCCAGAGGGCGCTCCGTGTGATGGGATACATCTCGGAGCATTAGACCCAGTAGTCCCAGAAATTTCGCAGCACTTACTCATCGCAGAACATACTCTCAAGATTTGAAGGTTATCTGTCTTTTTTTTTTTCAAAGGACTGCATCATTTTTTATTTTATTGTTTCATTAATTTAAATAATATTGTTAGTGTTAAAATCATTAGTTAACAAAATTTCTGAAAAGAATACTTTTATACTTTAATAAGTTAACAGCAATCCATCGAGAAAAATTAACTATATTCGGGGAATAATTGAATGTTTAAAAAATTAAGGAGAACGATTGTGAAGATTATCAATTTATAAGGGGTTAAGCCGAAATTAACCTGCTGAAATACAAATACAATGGATATTGTTGCGAGTGGCAGAAGATGAAGCAGCGTGGCCCTTTTGCTTTTCTTTTGGCAAAATAAAGGTTGCGACTTGTGTGGGTCACTTTTTACGATTAACTTGAATTTTAGGCTTTCAAAAACTTCCAACACTTTCGATCTTTTCTTAACATGTGTCCATGGATTTGTCCATGTTTCTTTCTAGCTTCGACATTGCTTCAAGATTCCTAAATCTTGGAGCTCCTTTCTTCTCTCTACATGTGTCCATGTCGTGTCCATCACCGAGAAGCCCAATAATCTAATACATCAGCTTGAAAGCAACGTCATTTTATTATAATCTTCAGGATTTGACAAGGTTAATCAAAAGTTTAATTAAGGGACAAAAGACCTTTGGTAAAATTTCACATTTATAATATTGAGTGTAAGGGTTCGAACCTTCGTAAGAGTATTATGAAATTAATTTCAATAATTCCTCATTTATCAATTAATTAAGTGGAAACAATTTCTCTCTTTCAAAATGTGAGTGAAATAAATACTTCTCGAATATTTATATTTATAAGAGTTTAAATTATCTGAACAAGTGCTTCAGTATGTCAATATAAATTGAGTGAAAATAATTTCTCTCTTACGAAATGTGAATGAAATAAGCACTTCTCGAATATTTATATTTGTAAGGGTTTAAATTATCTGGACAAGTGCTTCAATATGTCAATGTATAACGATGGTCCAAGTTGTTTAATATGATTATAAATATTAATTATAATGTCTGATGTAATGTCAGTAACAATCTAGTAACAATCTAGTAACAATTTATGTCTAACAGAATTTAAAAAAAAAAAAAAAGTTCAATTAAGGGTTTCTGTTTTCCCCCTTTTCCAAGTAATATAATATTTTTAAAAAATGACAAACCCAAAATTGACTAGAGCATGAAGCCCTTAGTAATTGAGACAGCAAAAATTTGCCCATCAAAATACGGACTTAAAAGTTCGAAACACACCTACAGACCCACTACCAAGCAGAGAGGACCCATTAACACAGGCTCAAATTTGGATGCCCATTATCAGCACTGTTACAATAGCCGACAAGGACAATGTGCCCATAGCTGACAGCGTATTAGCCGCCCACATCAGTTGAGCGTTTGAGTTTCCTCCTTATTTAATAAAATTAAGAAAAGAAAAAAATTTGCCACATACCTTGAACTTGCCTATTCCCTTGCACTACAAATCTAAATTAAACCCTCACCTGGTGGTGAAAAAAAAAAAGGAATTCAAGGCAGGGATGGGATATCCCTGATAACTCTTTTGAAAGCTGCAAAAAAGCCAGTACCAAACTATCTTAAAATGCAGGGTAAAACAATAAATAACAGTAATTTAAAAGCCTCCAAAGTCCGGCTCTCAATTTCCTTGGCCTGAAGCAGAATGTTCCTCTACATCCAACTCTTTTGATTTACTTATGTGATGGCTGCGACTCTGCTTCGAATTTGTGCTGGTTACTGACTCATTACTGCACTTGAGAAGATGACCCACCATTTCATGGAACTGCTGCATGCTGGACAATGGGATGATGATCGAGGAACGATTTGCACCCATCACCTGAAAGTTTAACCCAAAGAGTAACTAAAGATGTTTATGAGGATGGGAGAAAACTGCTATTACTATTACATGAATGATTACCTCAGATACCTTCAAGAAATGACCCCTCTTATTGCTCCCTAGATCAAAGTAGAATCTCTTTGAACCAGCTCTCATCATTCTGGACTCCCCAGAGCTGCCCTCTCTATTCTGCAAAGACTCTACATTTGAATTTTGAGCACTTTCACAGATAACGGAGTCCACCTTAGCATCTGTGGAGCTCTCTGCAGGAGCGCTTTGTCCCTGTGTCATCGGAGTAGAAGAATCCATGATTTTTTTCCCCCCTTGAAAGGAAATTAACCTTTAGTCTCACAAATCACAATAAAAGTAGAGATAAAAAGTAGTGACCTGGCGAGGAGGACAAAGAAGTCTTGAAGTTTTGTAAACCTCTGCTAGTGTCGTCTTGAAAAGTTCCCAGCCATCGATGCCATTGTTCCCGGATGGGATGATTATGCTGCTAGTGTCATTTTTGGAAGCCGATGCTTCCCACACCTACAAGCAGAATGCTGCAACCATCAAACATAAAAGAAGGAGATCAATCAACTACAATCAATCAGAGAGATAAATGGAGACCAAGTTCCATATTAAACTTTTCTTCCTTCCCCTTTGCTTCAGTTTGTTAAGGCCTATTTCTTGATTCAAGATTTCCATGCTAATCTTAAATTGGGATTCAAAAAATTCCAACCAAAAATGTATGTCAAGTCTGCTCACTAGGTCAGTTGAAACCAATTCCCTCAACCTTAGATCAATATAAGCCGGTTTATGAATAAAGCAACACCTCATGATACAGAATCAGAAGGTTCAGAGGTATCTGAGACTCTGTAGAATGTGACACTGTTTCGATTGTGAGAGAGATAAAATTTTTAAAACTAAGATGTACCATTGCTAGTGTCTGCTAGTAAAGAAATGCCGAATCGATATAAAGCATACTAAGTTTATTATCCTTTTATTCTTTACAGTAATTTCCAGTCTAAATTTCCTAATTCTGTTATACATTCTTAGAACAGCTAATAAGCTTTACACTCTGGCGCTGCCATCAGTTCATGACCACAAGTAGTCAGTTTTCCGAAATATCAAGATGTGCAATTACTTGCAGAAAATCTGGAATAAAATGTTAAAAAAAAAATCAAATGGTCTCAACAAAAGCAAATAATCCTTCTAGAAGGGTGAGTAAAAAAAAAAATCGCCATCTAGACTCAGTATATGTGCTTTATGAGAAAAACATCACACAATAGCTTTAAGGGTGTTCATAATCTAATTTCGATCCGTTCAATCCGTTTGATCCATAAAAATTCGATCTATAAAAATTTGATTTGTGGATTGGTGGATTGAATTGGATTAAAAAATTGAAAATCCACAGTTGGTGAATTGGATATGGATTTACTTCTGTGAATCCATTAAAAAAATACGTGAATCCACAAAAAAAATAAAAAGATATTTATGTAACTAAAAAATAAAACTTGTAAACATTGTAGTAGTAAGTACTTACTAATAAATAAATAGGTTAAAATATAGTTATATTAACACTATATTATATCTTATTCAATAATAATATAAAATAAAAATAATTAAATAACAAAATATCTTCCTAAACAATTAATCTTCGCGTACTAAAACAACTGAGATTTTTTCTTCTTCGTATATTATATTTTGAAAATTTGAATGTATTTTTCTAATTTTATGTAAATAATTAATTTATTTAAATCTTATTTAATTTTAAATTTTACCGATAGCGAAATTATTATTATATTAAATTTTTTTTATTTAGTTAATTCATGAATTAGACAAAATTAAAAACTTTTAGTCTGTAAACCAATCCGCAATATAATGAGTCGGATATAGATTGGATTAAATCCGCAGATATATAAATTGAATTTGGATTTAATTTTATTAATTCGTGGATTAAATTGGATTAAAAACTTTTAATCCACAAAATTCAATCAGCGAACACTCCTAATTTGCTTTTCTTAATCGAAATTGTTTAAGTGCTTTTGAATTTGTTCCCTAACAGTTAAGCACTTATGACTCATCAAGACTCAAGAGGCACCCTTAAATGGGCTCTAAATATCGACAACAATGAAAAGAAATTTCAGAACAACATTGGCATGCGTATCAAAAAAAAAAAAAACATTGGCATGGTGATCATGATGTTTTCTTCTAAGTTTCCCTTCTCTGCACCACAATTTCCAAGAATTTTGACCACCAAATGGGGATTAATATTTTCAGAACAGAAACCTCTCGACAAGTAAAATGAAAGCATATGTTATCTTCTTCTAATCTTGTTGAAACAGACAATGATTTTGCTTTACCTTCATGTAGTGACCCCATCTCTTCTGTCCAATTCCAAAGCAAAACACCTGAAAGTTAACCAAATAGAAAAATTAAAGAGTTCCGTCAAAGCATATTTTAATCCTTATTAATGACATCATTATTTTTCTTTTTTGTTAAAAAAAGAGGCCATACCTTGTCATCGATCTTGAGTTCTTTTTCTTTACTAAAACCATCATAATGGCGTTGTTCTTGTTTTACAAAACCAGAAGACAAGCAATCTAATGCATCCAATAAGCAAGAAATTCCATTTGAAGGAACCAAAAGCGAGGAGCCATTATGGGAAATTAGGAGATACTGAGCAAAGCAATTCTCCTTAAACTCAAAACAGAACAGTCTCTGCTGTATCTTTATCTTCTTGCAAAGAAGCAACACTTCTCCCATTTCTGAATTTTCCCGTTGCTGTTGCCCTTCTTCTTGATTTTCCATCTCTCAAAGTAACCCCAAACAAGTAACAAATTAAAGCAATATAAAATATTAATGTTTCCGGTTGTTCAATAAATTAAAGTAAGTGAAAAAAAAAGGGCAGTAATTGCTTTATTGCCTTATTGGTGCTTCGATTTATGAGAAATGCGCTGTAACCTGTGAGTGCAAGATGGGCATAGTTTGCTACATTTGGCTTTACGTTTATGCATGTACGAGCATGACTTGTCAAGCTATAACTAAAGTAACCCTCGTCAAGGACAAGTGGCGATACTTTGTCGGGGTTTGTTCAAAATTTTATGCATTAACTTATTAAATTTTACAGTTTTTACCAAGAGATAACATGACTTTTTGCAAATTGGGAAGTTCGTGGGCGTTCTAAGAGGGAAGGGGTTCGAGCCCCGCAGACATCAGTGCTTAATTTATATTTCCTTGAAATTTCGTAGTGAAAGCGCATTTTCTCCACATACGTTTGGCGCCCCTCGAATATTCGGTATTAAAATCTGAGCACCATATCGAATCGATGAACGGCCTCAGAATAAATATCTCATATAATATGAATAGAATCCGAAAGATTGGCCTCATGTAATTCAAAAAAAAAAAGAGTACTGTTTTTTTATTTGTTTGTTAGTTGTCGCTTGTGCATGTACATTATTATGACCGGCTAAAGTAGATAAAATGAGAGAATAAAAAATTACCACTTTTCCTCCAAGATATGATTGTGACCTTGTTGCATGAAAAAGGTCTAGTAATTGGTACTGGTTCATGCAAATTTTATTGGTTCGGTTGGGACGGTTCAAAGTATGCACACAAAAGATGTGGGAGCACTTTTATTTATACGAGGCCCCTTTGATTTAGAGTTTAGCTTTAATTTTGTTTTGGAAATTAAAGTATGGACTAAAACGTATTCAAAAAAGTGTTTTTATTACAATAAATAACACAGTTATTTGTTGAAAAAGGGTAAACAAATAAGTAATAAAATTGGGGGTGGTTTGGTTCATTTAGCAAAAATTTATTTAACCCAAGTTAACCCATTTGAAATTTTAATCTCACTAAACCAAACAATTTTACAGTATCTCATTATCAAATAAGTGCAAAACCAATTCATCTTAGCTTTTAAGTCAAGGCATTAAGTGTTTGAGCAAGTTTAGATATCTTAAAATCTAAGTTTTAATTTAAAAATATCAATTGATATAGCTTTCATCTATTGGATGTTAAGTAATTTTATAAACTATGAAATCAATCATTTAATAGATAGAGATTGGGTGAAATTTGTGTAGAATCCACACATTTTATTTTTATTTCTAAATTACAATTTACCAAGTAAACATATGTTTCATTCCTCAAGCCAACAAGTAAACATACCATAACTCTAGACGGATTCGGTAAATCCTACACAGATGGGGTTAGGCCCATTTAACCAAAACGGAATTTTCGAATCCGTTTAGATTTAGGATAATGCTTAAGCGTTTATCATATATAAAACGAATCACGGGCTTTTTCAACCATTCACGCATCCCGGAAGTGCAAAAACAAGATGCCATCAGAAACCGAAACCACGACCACCTACGCAATCGACTTGCGATTTGATGAAGCCTTGAACACCAAGATCTTGAACATGCTTAGGAGTAAGGATATCTTAGGACCAGTGGAACCCAGATTGACTCTCGGGGTCGCACATGCCGAGGCACAAACATGTTCATCAGCCCTCTCCATACTGGAGAATGTCCTCCGTCGATACATCACAATCCAGGAGCGGTTTCCAGTTCGACTGCGTGGAGTGGAATTAAATCACCCGGTAACAGAACCACGAAACTTTCTGAAACTAGGTCCTGTCTCCTCGTTGATGTACCTTTTGGAATGCCATAGCAACTTCCATGATGCTCTCAGAATGGAAGATCCCGATCATCAGCTTCAAATTTCTCAGGATTGCATGACCCCAGTTCGTTGGGAGCAATTTGCCAAAATCACCCTTTTTAATTCCAGAGATCAACTTTTTAAAGCCATTCGAGATCTGTGGCCGCTTTTGGGAAGCGAGTTTCCCCTCACTGGCTTCGCCCATCAAGTCGCGTTGGTGGAATTGTCACCTAATCCCAGAGACTTATCAGTCCTTCCTCTCCGGGAACGGGCTGCTTCTGATCACCTGGTGGACGGACAAGAAGCCACAGAGTTTCAAGATCGAGATTACATTTAGATAATAAAAATATTGTTTTTGTTTTCTCTGTTTTTTGTTTCTGGAATTGATCTAATTTTTACTTTTATTTTCTTTTTTTTTTTTTACAGTTCTTGAACTTACCGAAAATTACGTGGTTAAATGTGCTTATTCTTCAGCCTCGTAAATATTTAAAAATAAAAGGTTTTTATGAGCATATCAAGTTATTTACCATATTGGTTATTTGCGAGGTGGCATTCGAAAGTTTAAAACAGTCAGACAAATCGTATAAGATTCAACCGATTGCTCCTGCTGTTCACTCATGACCTTCAATTTTTTTCTCAATCCACTGGATTTTCGTGCTCCTAATCCTCATTGTTGTTTTTTTCTATGTACCGAGACTCGAATTTGAGAGCTATTATTCATGATTAATAATATTAGTTAGCCCTTTTTATATTACTCTTTCTATTTTCCCTCTTATCCTATTGGATAGGGGTGGGCAAATCGGATTTCGGTTCGGGTTGTTCGGGTTTCGGTTTGGGTTTCAACCCGTTCGGGTTGGAGAATTGAACCCAATCGAGTTGAAAACGCCAACCCGAACCGAATTTAATTCGGTTCGGTTCGGTTCGGGTTGGTAATTCGGATTGGATTGGGTTGAAAATTCGGGTTAAAATTTCGGTTTGGGTTAATTCGGGTTATTTGGGTTAGAATAATTCAATCTAAAAATTCGGGTTAGTTTGGGTTAGAATGGGTTAGAACAATTTAATCTAAAAATTCTAACAACAATCACTTAAAATCCAAAAATCTCAATTCCAAATATCAACTATAAATCATTTTTAATAATATTTCAATAATTTAAAAATCTCAATTCTAAATCATCCTTAATAACAAATATCAACTACAAAATATAAATCATCATTAATAATATTTCAATAATTTAAAAATCTCAATTCTAAATCATCCTTAACAATAAATATCAACTACAAATCATCCTTAATAAAATTTCAACAAGTCTTTTTTAAATTAACAAAACATAAAACATGCATTCAAGTTTAATAAAGCTACAAAAATTACAAATCTAAAAATTAAAATGGCAAATAGCAACCATGATTAAACATCTCCACATGACAAAAATCAACCTCCAACACCATCAATACTCAACACAACATCTCCAAATTAGTAGTAATTAACCAAATTTAGGGGTTTTTTTTGTTATATATATATATATATTTTAAAAAGCTAAATAATTAAAAAAAAAAGCTTCAACCCGAACGGGTTGAAAATTCGGTTCGGGTTGAACCCCAACCGAATTTTAACCCGAACGGGTTAAAACTTTGAACCCGTTCGGGTTTCACCGGTTAACCCAAACCGAACACCCACCCCTACTATTGGATAAATTTTACCATATCTCCTTATTAAATTGATATATTTTAATTTATGGTCTAAAAGTAAGAAAACTTCAATTAATTTCAAAATCAAAGCATAAAATTGTGTTTGCACATTTTCTGTTATGGTCAACTAAATAGTAAAAGTCAAATTTTTATTTTTTTCTTTCATTCATAACTAAATATTTTAATAAATTAAAGAAGAAACCTAAATATTTTAATAAATTTCACTTTACACCCAAATAACCTATTATTTTGAAATTGATTATTTTCCGTATAATTTTTACTATATATAAAATCATTTGAAATTTTGAATGGTTGCTGCTGAGAGTTGCAGTACATAAGGGACTCGTTTGGTATGTCGGATTGGATTGGATTAGATTAGATCAGATTAGATAAGATTGGATAATATTAGATTATATATAATACTATGTTGTATTTAGTACAATATTAGATTAGACTATAAATAATCATATCTCGTGTTTGGTATGTCGTGAGATTAGCTAATAACTAATAATATGTCTTATATATTAATTTATTAAAATCACCTTAGATTTACTTTAAAATGACATGTAATATAATCTAACTTAAATCAATAATTATTGATAAATTTATAAAAAATTACAAAATTTCCCCTTAATTTTTTTAATATTTAACATGTTATAATTTTTAATCTCATAAATAATAAAGGACAAAGTTTTAGCTTAAAAAATATAATCCCATGATTCCTTTAGAAATGTAACAAAAATATAATCTACTATCACAATTACAACCCAAATCAATGGACTCAAAACCTAACTCCTAAATTAAAGCATTAATTAAAAAAATAAAAAAAGAAAGAAAGAAAAGAAAAACAAAGAAAGGGCTTTGGCCGTTTAACTTTGAAAAAAATAAATTTGTTTTTTCAAAAACCCTAGCCACCATGTCGTTACCACTGCCGCCTCCCACCACCGCAATTCCACTGTCCTTTCCACCATCAAACAACTCGATAGCAATTGTTGGCCAACCTTCTTCTGCCCTTGATGCGCGACGAAAACGTCGCCCAAATCCTCCATATCAAGAGCTCCACCACTAGTTCACTGTCGCCAAGCCAGCCATCACTGCCATCAATCCAACCCACCGTTTGATTTATTCGACTCCAGCAAGCACGTCTGAGCAAACAGCATCCCCAATCGCAACCAAACCTTGTGTTTGGAGGAAAGATTTTGGATGGTTTTTGGTTGGGGTTAACGAAGGAAAACATGATTTATAAAAGAGGAGGAAAAAAAAAAGAAACAAAGAAACAAAGAAGAAGATAAACAGGGAAGGGAACGAAAAAGACGAAGAAGAAAGAAGAATAGATTAAAAAAAAACTCCCCTTTTTTTTTATAATTTTTGAGATTTTAATTTTTTTGATTTTGTTATACACTTTAATTTTGATTACAATGATAAGAGAAGAAGGAGAAAAAAATAGAAGAACAAAAAAAATATAAAGAACCGAAGATGGAAAAAGAAAAAAAAGAGTAAAAGACAGAGAAATAAGAAGTAAAAATTGATTTTTTTTATTTTCATTGTTGTGATATTGGAAATAAAATTCTTGATTATTATATTTGTTTTATAAATTAAAATGTTAGTAAAAATTAATTTAAGTTTTTAAAGGTCTTTTATTAATTTTTTCTATAGGGTTTTCATTAATAAATTTATTTTTATCATGTGACTTGAAATATGTCAAACTTTAAGTAGTAAAATAAAATTATCCTTATTAACCCTACAGAATTGTTAGAGGTTGTTTGTTAAATGTATGAAGTCTGAAATTTTATTAATTTAAGATATTTTTTAAAATATGCTTGTTTGTTTTTTAAAACTTATATATAATTTTCAGACATTTATATCTGGATAAAAAAATAAATAAAATTTTATGACTTTTATCTGAATGGAAAAATATCTGAATGATAAGTAAATATTATATTCTAAAAATATTTCTGTAAAATAACTTATTTTCTAAACTATAAAATCTAATCATCTTTTTTTTTTTGTTTTAATTTATAAGGATATAAATGTCAAATAACCAATTTTAAGTTATTTTTTATTATAGAAACAAACAAGATGCCACTTATATTCAGATATTTAAAAAAGAAAAACAAATATGTCATTCAGATTTTCGTAATTAGACCCATTCAGATTTTAGAAAAATTTAGACCCATTTAGATTTCAGATAAAAAAACAAACACTATCTTAGTTAAATTAGGGCATTTTTATACTTTTTAAAATCAAGATCAATCAATTGTTAAAAATAACGGTTTTAAGGAAGTAGATTGAAATTTGCATACTTTTAAAAGATAAATTGAAATATGTTAATTTAATATGGGATAGGATGAAAATTACTCTTTAAGACCTTTTTAGTTGATGAAATCAAAGCACTGTATCTTGACAAGAATAAGGGAACGCTTGATTTGAGACTGGTAGAGAACTCAGCCGGGTCCCAAGCCCTTATACATTCTGAAGTATCTCAGCTGATAGACACAATTGTTTGGGCGGGCTGGTAGGACGGTCGGTTTGAACTAAGCTAGATTTTAAATAATTTTTTTAAATAAAATTATAAATTTTAAAAATATAATTATTCAATATATAATACTACAATATATAATCACAGTGCACAGAACTGCATAATTCATTACATCAACCCAGAAATACCAACAAAAATACAAAACCAACACAGCTCAAAATGATTAACCAACAGCACAATACTCTTCACAACTCAAAATCATAATATTCTTCACAATTTTCTTCAACGGATTAACCAATTATATATATTTAGGCCTTATATAATACAATTAAAAAAATTAAGCTTAGATAATACAATAAAAAAAATTGAGCTTAGATAATACAATAAAAAAAAAATTGAGCTTCACTGAGGAGTACCGGAGTTGCTGCTGGAGCTTCTTCTTCTTTGCCTCACGCGCTCGAAGTCGTTCTTCTGCAGATCGCGGTCTTTGGTGGGTGGGGATCTTCTTTGCGTCAGCCGGCCGGGCAAGTAGAGGATCTTTCTTCGCCGCGTCCGCGAGATCTGGCGGGTTGGGGATCTTTGGTCGCGACTCATTTGGCTTTGGGGGAGATGTCACAGAGCGAATGGAGATGCTCGCTGCTGCAGAAGAATGGAGTTATGGAGATGCTGCTGCTGCCCTGCTGTTCGCTGGCTCGCTGCCGGCAGCAAGAACAGTGAGAAGTCGGCAAGGGAAGGAGGAAAAACGAACAAACGACTGAAAGTGAAACGAGGGATTTTGACTTGTTCTGTTGAAAGTGAAACGGCAGCAATGACTTTGTTTTTTGTTTTTTTTTGTTTTTAGTTTTATTAATTTAATTATTTGAATTTTATATAATGTATTGTAAGAATGTAATCTGTAATTAACTAAATTTATATTTTATTACAATTTTTCTTTAACTAAAAATATATATATATTATTTATTATAGCGAGGCTTTTCAAATTAATACATCGTGCGTCCAGCAACAAAATTCTCCTTTGGTCAAGCCAGCGCCCTTCTCCAATACATTTCAATGTGTTCGCCTTGTTAGCCATGGGCAGGCGAAACCTGAAGTAAGGCCTGGCCGACTGCCTTAATCATGACTCAATTTTTACTTTTGGCGAGAAAATAGGAAAATAGAGACATTGGTAACAAAATTCAGGTTTATGTAATTAAGCAACCATTACTTGGAGTTATGTTCAATTAAAAATAGTACCCATCAAGGATAAATCTTAGCCATGACTAAAGTGATCGTACGGAATTAATTAGTTAACCTAAACTCAACCATACGCCCTGAAATTGCTGTAGCGGAGTAATTGTAAGTTTCACAAAGGTTAACTAACTCAAATTTTTAAGTCCTTCCTTTATTAGAATATACTACCTATATAAGATTTTCAACTAATAAGAGATTATACTTCCTTCCAATTTGTTGATGAAGAAATCTATTTAGTAATGTTGTGACTAGGTGTCTATACCAACACTTAAATTTGTATTAATAGAAATGACACGGGCTTGCACTTCCTTTGCTCGAGCAGATATTTGTGACCACTTATACCTCCTACGAAACTCACCTGCACCCACAAAGAACAGTTGGAGGGACACTGTATGTTTTTTCGGCATCAATTCTTCGATGCTCAAGTAAGGAATAAGGCCTTTTTGAAAAAAAAAAACTTATGCTATGACTCACGTGGCTAAATTATAATAATTTCTTTTTCTTTAAACAAAGCTTTTCGGTGGAAACTAAAGAAAACTGGGGAAATATTATACAGAAAAGTGATAGAGAAAAGGGAAATTAGTAGTCGAGAGAGGAAAAAAAAATTCACCTAGTTTGAAGTTTCAGGGGTTTTACAGAGCTCCGAAACCCACGACCTTCGATTAAGGAAATAGCTGTTAATGGATCCGAATCGTGCCCTAATTTTTTAGAGGAGATCCGCGAGTTAACTCTTGATCGAGTCTCCGAGTCGACTTGGTTTGAGCCTTTTATCGCATGATTCTTACACGGTCAAATTTACCAAGCAACCTACCCAATTCTTGATACCTCGAGCAAACTGTCTGTGAGATCTATTAGATCCACATCCTGAGGATCTCAACTGTTTCTAAAGCTAAGGAGAGCATGGTTTGCCTGAAATAGTCTCCAATCATGCTCCCTCTTTTGTCCCTCTAACACAATTAAAGTAAGAACAAATTAAAGCAATATTAAATATCAATGCTTAAGTTGCATAAACTCACTCAAACTCACCAACGAGAATTACTTTTTATATATATAGAGCTCTCAAATTCTCCTTTCGGTGCATACACGTATATAACCTTGGTCTAAAACACCACATATATAATAGATGCTAAGTCAAGCACCCAAAAGGTGAAAAGGTAATGTAAAATACTAATGTGGATTACTTCTTTAACAAGGCCAACAATAGGCTTGTCGTGTCACGGCTCAAAAGGATGCATGATTTTAATTTGAAGATCAATTCAAGAATTAATTAATGACCATTGGCGGTGGGCAAAAACTGAATCGAAATCGAAAAATTTTCGGTTTGTTTTTTTTTATTTCGATTCAATTGTTTTTGAAGCTAAGAAACCAAATATATAAATACCAAATCAAACTATTCGGATCAAAAGTTACAAAATCCACACCAAACTAATAATATCGTTTACATCCCCAAAAATAGATTTGTTAATCCAAATCGTTAAGTAAATTGTTATCGATAAACTGAAATCGAATTGAATCGATAGTTCAGTTTGGTTTAGTTTTTATTTTCCTTAAAGACTAAATGATTTTTTTTTAATTTCGAACCTAAACTGAACTGAAATTGAAGGTTTCTCTTGAAATCAAACCGAACTGAACTGATGCCCACCCCTAATGACCATAGGTAGAAGCTGTTCTATCTTTAATTCAACATTTAGGCTTATATGTAAATGATTATGTGTTCTAGGCTTTCTTATAAGGTTGAGTCCAATAAAAAGTGATCTATTTAGGTTTTTAGTAATTTAAACTTTAATGTATCTAATAGGGTATGAACCTTTAGTGTGTAGAGACTCAATGATAATTACTAATTCTATGATGGTCTGAAATAACAATTATCTATATAAGTGGTTATAATCTCCAGGTTATATGTAATATTTTATTCTCTTCTGACATTCCATCATCAGAGAGAGTGCAGAGAGAAACTTAATCTCTTTATAAGTGGTTGTAATTTTCATTTCCTCATCTCAATTGTGAGTGTTTGAGTGTGTAAGACACTTGAGTGAAGAGATTGAGAGATAAACTCTTTATTGTAAAGGTTTATTGACACCTTAAAGTCAATTGTAAGCATTTTAAGTCTTGGAAGGCTTGGATAGTGAAAACATCAGGCTTGAATCGTTTGGAGGTGTGGACGTAGGCAGGGATATTGTCGAGCCACGTAAAATTTCGTGTGTTTGTTTCTCTTCTCTCTTCCTCATTTATTATTGTGTTTTTATTGAACTTATTGCTTTCGATTTTATTAAGGCGTTAGATTGAATTGTTGTGTGAATTTGTTAGGATTATTTATAAAATACCAATTCACCCCCCCTCTTGGGTTACACACTTGTATTTCAGAAATGCATTAGAAATTAAACATGTTGGATCTGCAGTGCTTGATACACTGACTACTGAACCTTTACTTCTGAATAACATCTTACATGTTCCAAACATCACTAAGAATTTATTAAGCATTTCTCAACTCTTAGCTGATAACAATGTTATTATTGAATTTGTTAGAACTTTTTGTTTCATTAAGGCCAGGACAACAGGAACTCTGTTGCTTAAGGGAGTAGCTACTAGAGGCTTGTATCATATATAAAATTTGTCAAGAGAAGATTCTTGAGTTTTTTGGTGTCATAGTCCAATAAATAAACTTGTGTCAATGTTTGCTACTCTCTCTAGTTCAGTCAAATCTAGTCTACTTCCTTTTTAATTGTGTAATCCAGCAGCTTCAACAATATACGTATCATCAATTGATGTTGATTTACTTCATAAGAGACTTGGACATCCGGCCTCACATACACTTCAAACTATCATTAAGACTTGTAATTTGTTTGCTGGAATTAATAAAACTCCAAAAATTACCTTCTGTGATGCTTGTCAATTCGGCAAAAATCATCTTAAACATTTTGATTCTGTCATTACCAAAACAGCAGCACCTCTGACTTGTTATATGTTGATCTATGGGGTCCTTCACACATCACCTCTATTCAAGGCTACAGTTATTACTTGCTAATATTAGATGATTACAATAGGTTTACTTGGATTTTCCCTTTAAAAGGCAAGTATGATTCATTACAAATTTTCACTGAGTTTAAAAACTTCATTGAGAAACATCTTGAGAAAAGAATTAAAACCGTCTAAACAGACTGGGGAGGGGAATTTAGATCATTCTCTTCATTATTGACGGCCTCTGGTATACATTTTAGACACCCTTGTCCTCACATTTACCATCAAAATGGTAAAATAGAAACATAGGTATATTGTCGACATTGTTTCACCTTATTAGCTTAATCAAATTTGCCACTCACTTTTTGGTGGAATGCCTTTTATACTGCCGTATATCTCATAAGCAAATTACCCACTCCAGTCTTGAATAATGTCTCACCCTATTTCAAACTCTTTCATCAAACTCCAGATTACTCATTTCTCAGAGTTTTTGGCTGTACTTGTTACCCTTATCTTAGGCCTTATAAAAAACATAAGCTTGAATTTAGGATTAGTAGATGCATCTTCATAGGATACAGTCCAAACCATAAGGGCTATCAGTGTTTACACTCTTCAGGAAGGGTATATATATCCAATCATGTAGCCTTTAATGAAAACTCTTTTCCGTACAAGCCTGGTGTTGATTTGTCTTCTGTTTCAATGTCTTATTCTTCAAATTTAAACAATACAGAGTCCACTCCCTCCATACAAGTTTTCTCAGCACCTCCTTTAACAACAGAAGTTCCTGGCTTATTTCCATATTCATCACAACAAGTTTTTGGCAATTCCACATCTTATAATTCACCTTTATCTCAACATTCTTTATCTTCCAATTCATCATATCACAATTCACCAAATTTTTCCCATCAACAGTCACAAAATTTATCTCACTCAAATATTCCAGTACCTTTTGCTCCTGCACATCAGTTACCTAATTTTCAACCACCTGGTCATCATATGATTACTAGGTCTAAAGCTGGAATTTTCAAATAAAAAACATACATCACTGCACTTTTAGCACAACCATCTGAACTTACCTCAGTAGCTCAAGCACTGCAAGATCCAAAATGGTTAAGTGCTATGTAGGAAGAGTTTAATGCTCTCCAGGCCAATCAAACTTGGGATCTAGTTATTCCTACAACTCCTATCAAAGTAGTAGGAAATAAATGGATCTTCAGAATAAAGACAATTCAGATGGGTCAATCTCAAGATATAAGACAAGACTTGTTACAAAAAGATTTCATCAAACATATGAGATAGATTACAGTGAAACTTTCAATCCAGTAGTTAAGGCTTCAACAGTGAGAGTGGTATTGAGTTTAACAGTGATGAACAACTGGATGATAAGGTAAGTTGATGTTAATAATGCCTTTCTCAATGGGACTTGTTGAGTGTTAGAAAATGTATATTTATGAAGGAGAAAATCGTCATTTTACACTTCAAGTCTCACTAATATTACTACTTTTATGTATTTACACCTTTTGTTATTTAATTATGTGTCTTTTGTTATAATTAAGTATTTTATATATTTTAGGGGCATCATGATCGTTTCACAATGACCGAGTGATCAGACAGTAAAACGGACACCACTTTTGAACTCAAGACGGTCGAAAACCTTAGGAGGAGCATAAAAAGAAAAAGACACCTTTATAGCATCGATATTCATTCTATTCACATAGCGTTGATCCGGTACGTGGCATCCGGTATTGACATTGGCATGACTTGGTGTGGCATTTGGTTGCTTATGTGGCGTTGACTGATGAAGTGGCATTGACCGATGATGTGTCACGATCCTATTAGACTAAAATTCTTATATACTGTTGATGGATGACGTGACAGCATTTCAGTGGACCAAAAATCACGCGTATGGTACATGCACACACATGGGATTATTTACTATTCAAACCGACACTATTCAAACTGCATTACTATACAACCGCGTCATTATTCAAACCACGTACTGTTGATTGATGGCGTGGCGCAATCCTGAGCGTCCGAACTGTTTTTAATCCGATGGCTATGATTCACTCAATGTATCTATAAAAAAGGGCTCTCGCCCACTAATTCGATACCACTGAGTCTATTTTTGAGCTTAGTTTTTTGTAATTCTTTCTCCATATTATATTTTCTATGTATTTTAATAAATTTCTATTTTACCCCTAGTTAAAAAATGAGTAGCTAATTTTCTTTCAAGCTTAGGTTGAAAGTGAAGTCTCAACATTTTCCATGGGCTTAATTTGGTAAATTTATTTTCTCTTCCCCTCTAATATTTATGGATGTTTTGACTTTTCGTCGACAAATAGTAATAATCTTGTCTAGTTACCGCCATGGTTAAATCGGCACCTTAGTATAAGGTTACTATTATTTGGTACGATAAGCCCTTAGCACCATATTTATTTGAGTGTGATTCATGAGGTGTGGAAACCCCCCTCACGATTTAATTGATATTAATAAGGAATATTTAGCCCATGGAGCATATTGATGCAGATCCAGATACCCAAGTGCTTTATTTCAATAGATCTCGTTTCAATTTATTCTTGCCATTTTAATTTAAATTCTAACATAATTTAAATTACCTTCACCATAAATCCAACCACCCATTTAGAAAAATTAATTCCAACCACCCATTTAGAAAAATTAATTCTACACATAATTAAAATCCACCTCCTCGTGGGATCGACACTCGTCACCATTAATCTATTCTACAATAGATTCGTGGGCTTGCGAGTTCAATAAAATTTGCACAACATGATTCTTGTTGAAGATGTATATATGGCACAACTAGAAGGCTTTATGGATCCAACAAGGCCTCATCATGTATGCAAGCTAAAACAGGCTCTGTATGGCCTCAAGCAAGCGCCAAGGGCATGGTTTAATAGGTTTAGAAGTGCTGTGACATCTCAATGGCACTTTGATCATTCAAAATCAGATTCCTCAATATTTTTTAGGTGGGATGGAAGTCATATTCTACTGGTTTTAGTCTATGTTAATGACATTATCATTACAGGTTCTAATCCTCAAAGTGTGTTAAAAGTGATCTTAAATATGCAAGCTACTTTTGCTCTTAAAGATTTAGGAGAGCTTAGCTATTTTCTTGGCATAGAGGTCACTAGAAATAAGACAGGTCTTCAATTATCTCAGAGCAAATACATAGCTGATTTACTGAACAAGCATGAACTAATCAGTTGCAGTCCAGTACCAACTCCCATGACCACATCTCATTCACTTGTTAAAGGCTCAGGGGCTATTATTTCAAATGCCTCTCAGTATAGGAGTGTTGTGGGGGCTCTGCAGTATGTGACTTTAACCAGGCCAAAATTAGCATTTTCAGTTAATAAATTGAGTCAATTTCTCTCAGCTCCGACAGAAGAACATTGGCAAGCATGTAAGAGGACACTTAGATATTTGAAGGGAACAATTCACTATGGTTTACAACTTCACTCAACTGGAAGTTAGCGCATGCAAATAAACTGTTTCAGTGACTCTGATTGGGCTTGTGACAGAGATGATCGAAATTCAGTAGCAGGGTATGCTGTGTTGCTTGGACCTAACCTAGTATCATGGTCTTCAAAGAAGCAACATGTTGTCTCCAGGTCAAGTACAGAGTCAGAATACAGAGCTTTAGCTCTGGCAACAACTGAAGTTATGCGGATCAAAGGGCTACTTGCTGAGTTGAAGATCAAAATTGATCACACACCTATTATGTGGTGTGACAATCAGGGGGCAATATCTTTGGCTATGAATCCAGTATATCATGCCAAGACCAAACATATTGAGCTAGATATGCACTTCATTTGAGAAAAGGTTCAAGCTAAACAAATCAATATTAACTATGTTCCTAATGAAGACCAGGCAGCAGACATATTCACAAAAGCTTTGACTTATGGACAATTCAATTATCTTATAAGCAAGCTGAACGTATTTCTTACACAGCTCAGCTTGAGGGGGATGTTAGCATATGTGAATAAGAATGATGAGAACATCGTTAGCTAAATAAACAACAGAGCAGGTGATTCCAGCTCAGCATCTGACGTGTCAAGTTCGTTATACATGCTGGGCTCCTTTGTAACAAACTTGGTTTAGTTTTAAAACAGATTTCAATAGCTTGATTAATCAGTTAGATAGATTTCTCTAAGCTACTTTATATAAACGAGCTCTTGTAATCATTTCGTAAGATTAATTGAATATAAAATCATTAATTCCAGAATCTTCTTTGTTATTTTCTTTCTCTTTCTATCATTTTCTTATTAGCCAAACACTACAACAATATTTCAAACACAATTGAAGCAAACCTGCAACCATTAGAATTTCTCAAGCATGTATGACTGTATGCATACGTAGTCCACAATTGAAGCAAATATTTACCAATCAAAACCTAGCTAAGATAGATGCGACAACTAGTCAACTTTCACAAATTTTGAACGGGCAAAGTATCTCCTTAAATCATGAAAATTTCGTCATTCTCTATGTTGCCCCTTAAATTTATTGGAATATATTTCTTTAAACCATGTGTTATTGAAACACATATATAGCTTTGAATAACATGAATCAGAAACTTAATAATGGCATCTCAGCATGAAGGTACAAGGATGAAGTTCGAGACGCATATTAAGAATATTTGATAATTATATACTATTATGAATACCTCCCAAGGGAAAACTAGCTACCTGTCGAAACAAGAAAGAAAGAAATAAGGGAAAAGTCAGAAGCTAGCAATAATCAATGTCGCCACCAAAAATATATATTAAGAAAAGAATTTTAGAAAATTGAATTTATATAAATAAGTTCAAAACTACGTGTACAGTGAAAGCCAGTTGGATTGGCACATGATGATCTTATCAGTTATCAAGTTCTAGGGCATTGTAGAATGGAGAACAATTAACAAAGCGGTGGCTCACGTGCATCAATGTTGCTAGCTAAAAGCGATTTTCCATATGGACTTTTCCATTTGAGGCAAAATTGAAAAAATAAAAAACAGATGAGGCACGTAAGCACTTCTGTTCAATTTCAACAAAAGGGTTAAGGCTGAAAATAATTAACAATGTTAGTGAGATAATGATGTTTCATTACCATAAGTAATTTATATCCCAATAGCTTATGCTGACGAATGAGATGGCAAATTAAACTGCTTTTAAGGGAGCACTTTTTTTTCAATTTTAACACATATTCATCAAAGCTCTTGTACATATGCATGCAAGAAATAGAAAAATCTAGAAGAACTAAATAGAGATCGATTAATTAGTGAGATAATGATGTTTCATTCAAAACCATCTTATCCGGAAAGAGAGAGTGCAGAAGTGCTTCTGAGGAAGCCCCTTGGCCTGGCTTAGCTTGGAAAGTACAATTGTCAAGTGTCAACTGTCAAGTGTAGTAGTTATCTCCAAAAGCCAAGCATGAGGAGTAGAAAGCACCATGTAGCCAAGAACGACTTGCCAACTTCTCCATTATATATATAATCTAATTCCCATAAATCTTCTCTGGAAAATTAATAATACAAATTAATTGGAAGCTATATATCTATATCTTTGAAGCGTCGGCAAGTCATCCTTGGCTGCACAATACTTTCTGAGCCAACATGTTTGGCTGCTTGAGAGTTAGATATATATCTTGTTGATTCATACAATATAGCAGAAACCGTCTTATCTTTCAACTTCTTATATGAATAAGAGGATCGAAAATTAATGGGGCAAACAGATTGCAATAAGGTGAGGAAGAAATGCGGAAAAGGATATAAGGCTAGTGAGCTATATATATTGACGATATGAGATACTGAAGAGGCAAGAAGAGATAGTGAATTGATTTTTTCTCCAATAAAAAATTATATATGTGTATATATATATATTTGCATTATCTTCTATATCGAGGGTCGAGATGAGGGGGACAGCTTTGTAAGGATATTATAACTTTGGTCCAGTAGAATAAAGTGATAAGGTTTCCTTCTTCCATTTCTCTCATTCTGGGATAATATAATCGAAATTTTTTGAATTAAAATGGCATGCTAATAAATGTTTTAATTTTTCACTATTAATTAATGCATGCATGAAGTATATATATGTGGTTTCTTTTATAAATTTTTGTTTCATTGGCGGACTTGAACTAATTAGACAAGTCCTAGTTCTGCAAATCCATATTTCATTTCTAAAATGCAAACATTCGGATTGGATAATCAGTAATTACATATATATTATACGTAAGTTCTCTTTATGGAATAATCCATGCATATTGAATTATATACAATCATTCAAACTCAAATTGAAGATATAATAAGAGATGTCCATTTCAAATGCATAATGTATGAAAGAATAAGAGAGAGCAAAATAAGGAGCTGTGCAGTTGCTGTGGAAAGTGTGAGCGGAAATGCTCAGTCTAGGGAAGTGAGGGACTCGTAGATCAAGGCAAATATACATTTTTTGGAGAAAAATCAAAGGTCACTCCCTTTTGATTCTCTGCTTAATTTCCCCTTTAGCTAAGCTTCATGTTCGTTATCCTTGGCTGTCAAAAAAGTTCAATACTGCCTCTGCCTCTGCCTTGATCCCTTTATGTTTCCAATAAGTTCAATGAGTGAATATTACAACACATTTTCTCCTTGTTGAGCTTCTAATTAATCATCATTGGTAAAGGGGAAAAAGAACGAAAAAAACTTGGACATCCCCAAAACGGAAAGGGTACAATACATACCCAATTGATATAGAAAATATTTTAATGCTTGTGTGATGAAAACTTGGACACCTGCACATATCTGCACCTCATCCTGAAGTGGGGTCTCACTCTCACCCAACCGTCTGAAAATAGCTAATGAAATCCGCTATGGAGAAGCAGAAGATCGTGCAGATAGCCTGCGGCCAAATGGAAGATGATGAAATATCCAGCCAACTACAGTTTTTTGTTTAAATTAAAAATGAAAAGTGAAGGTTCGTTTATTAAAAAAAAAAAAAAAGAGCCTTCTTTTTTTAATTTTTATATTCGTTAAATTCTTGTCGTGTGTGTATATATATAAACTTATCTATATAAGTTGATTAGTATACATAGTGATGCAAATATCTAATGAAATTAAGAAAGTGTAAATTAATTGCTTGTTTAATTTAAAGGCACGCATTTGAATCTAACAGATGGAGTAGGATAGAAAAAACGTTGATTTAGAGTTGCGAACCTAAAATTTTAGTTGTTAAAAAGAGATTCAACACCATAAGAAAGGCTTCAGGCACTGAAATTTGTGTGGCTACTGGTTATTTGTTAATTTGTTCGGCTCCTATTCACAAAACAAAGAGGTCATCATATCTTTTATATTTTATCCATTGACGGTGGATTTGGATTACCCCAAAAAAAAAAAAAAAATCCCAAAATCGAAGAGAGATAACTGCTTGAGCCTTGACGTAGGGGGTCATGAATATCTGAACAAAAAGATCTTTTTGCTTTTTGCCTAGGGTTTTTTCAAGCAGTCATATGATGAAGTCGATCGATGTCTCTATCCTTTCTCACTATTCCCCACCGGAGATTGACAAAAATCCCTTGTTTTACTAAACCATGTAATTTCCTCCTTGTGTTTTAAAATTTCATTAAAATTTCTGACGAGGATTTTCAATAAACTAGCTTCTGACGATATTTAATTATGGTGAGGATAACATGTAAAATTGATTACTTATAATTGGATAATGACAGTAGATGCATGCGAACGTCATTCCATGAGAAGGCTGAAAATTCCGACAGTTCTGGCAGGAAATTTGGTTTCAATTGACTTCGCTGTCTTTTGCTACTAACTCCTATTATTTTTTATTTTTATATATAATATATTATAATCAGAATTCTACTGATATTTATAATTAGAAATCAATTGAAATCCTCAATAATTCTATTGTGGCACAATCCGAATGTCAATCCTTCACTTAAAGTTGAGGAAAAATCTGTCCTCACTATTAATACCGGAAGAAAATCGATTTTACCATAATGTGGGGAGACTAACTCATTACTTTTATGCATATGTTTTACAAAAATTTATACGCAAAATGTCAATCTTCTTGAAACTTGATGGTCTGCTTCACTTTCCCTGTAAGGAACATTGGATTTTTTATGTTGACCTAAATGCTCTCATAATAGTTAAGGAATAACAATTAATCTTCATTACAGCCCATAATTGTTGAACAAATTAATGAATTGCTCGAGGATCAATCAAAATACTCTTTATGATTATTATAACTCATTATAAGCTCCCTTGTATAAACTTCATCAATTGTGTAGATGGCACCTCAACAAATGATTATTCATTCAATCTAATTGTATAGGTCTAAAGTCAAAAGAAAAGTATCTAAGTTATTATTCATTTACTATTGAATTGAATAATTGTAATCGATAAATTTTTAAGTTAATATATTAAGTTAAAATTATAAGTCAAAGTAGCCTCATCTATTTTTATACATGAAGGTGTTGTTTTGCCACCTGTCCACATTTATCAGATATTATTAAAAATTCTTTTTGAGGTACTTTGTAGGGGAAGACATTAAACACATATAAGATAAGATCACGTGTTCAAAGTAAGAACATGGTTACTGAAGTACAATCTATCGTTTGATCCATGGATTGGACAACTTGAGGAGACCACGTATGGGGTTTGGTAAAATCCGGATCCGGATATATGTGCATCCGAAATTCGGATTACTTTTTTCATATCCGGATCTATATTCTGATTTGTAAATTTTTTTATGGATCCAAATGCGAGTAAAATCTGCACCGACTCCGGACCGATATTCCAGATATCAATTAAAAATTTAATAATTTAATTAATAATCTCTAATAAAATTTAATTATAAACTAATAATTAATAATTTAACATAAATAATATATAATATCAACAATTTAACGACAATACCAAATTATTAATTTGAAAAAAATTCAATCAACAACAAAATTGAATTAAATCTGTAATATTTTCAAATTTAAACAAATTTACATTACATTAAACTCATCAAATACAATTAAATAATCAACCACAACACCAAATTATTAACCAGAAAAAAAAAGCCATGTATTTAATAGAAAAAATAAAAAAGCAATTGAAATAAGAGCAAAATTATTGCTTGGAAATTGAAATAAGGGAGCAAAAAGCCAAAAACCCATGCCAGGTAAACGGACCCAGGCCACAATCGATTTAATCGTTTCTAAAGAGGCATCGAATTGTGGTGACCATTTTTGAATAGTTAGGCAGTGCCTCTTACTGTCCATGGACCTTGGGTGAGTGCGTGTTGTGCCTGAAATTCGTTTCGAAATTTGACAAGAAAGAAACCGTAATCAAGATCAATAACCGTAGAGCCCTGAGACATTCCCCATAAAGACTCCAGGCGGGTGCACAGTGTCTCACCGCGCGGCTTGAAGCCTTGGACGGCGAGGCGAGCTTCGACGACAGATCAGGCGAGCTACGACGATAGATCAGGCAAGCTTCCACAATTTGTGAGGAAGACGGTGAGTCACTCACTGGTCGAAAGCGAGACTTACGACTGCTGGTGAGGTGAGTTTGCGGGAGAAAGTTGAATGAAGGAAGCAAACGCAGGTGAGAGCCACCGACACTCACGGTTAGGGATTAGGCTTTTTTTTTTTTTTTTAATTTAAGTTAATATATGTTTTAGTTTAAAAAATAACCGGCTCCGGATATGGGGATCCGCATTCGGGTCTGTACGTATTTGAATTTTTCAAATCCAGATTTTTCAGATCCATATGGATGCGGGCTGGATTCGGATTTTCTTGCCATCCCTCACCACGTAATGGACAAAAAGTTGTCCTTACAACTTTAATTACTTACTGTAGAAAAATTTGTAACCTACCCCCAAATAAATATTGCATAATTTCGTTAATTTTTCAGTTATTTCTAACGGCTCTATTTAATTTTTAATTGAATGACAAAAATACCCCTCTATATGAAAAATAACAAAATTTTTAGCTCATTTAATTTTTTTGAAATGTTTTTATTTCAATTGCAATATAAAAAATTTCTTGTTATATATACATTGTCACCACTATTATTTTTCCTTTAATTTTTTTAAAGATTTTTATTTCAAGAGAAATCTCATTAAAATTAATTTAAAGAATGAATTTCTAATTTCACTCATTCACCGTTAAATTTAATTGAGAAAATAACGAAATTAGGGACGTGGTGCAACAAGTCAATTTTATTGGGGACGCGGTGTAAAATATCAATTTATTTGGGGTAGATTAAAAATTATCCCTTACTATAAATACTTCAATTTATTAATTTATTATGGTCATAAATAAACTCATGATGGGGACAATTATAAGACATTTTCTCTTTTTGATATTCTATCTCTTCATGAAAAAATTATAGTTATGCTGATCCAGTCGAGGTTGGCCCATTGTGCAAAACCGCACCCAATCCAATATAAAACAGGCTTCATAGATTACCATTTCAAAATGAGGAGGCCTTTTGACACCCCTAAATATTCCTCTTAAAACCCTTTTCTACATTGAAATTACTTAAATAGACTTACACAAATTAATTTAATTCTTGTTTCGAATGGAATTCAATTAAATACTTGGATAAATTATTCTTTTAACAAAATTTGTAGACCCACCCCATTTCATAATTTATATTTATATTTTAAATTTTAATTGAAAAATAAAAACTTATAATAGTTTAGAGTTATAAAAATACAAATTAATAATAAGAAAAAATTTAAGATAAAGCTGATATTTTAAAATTTGAATGTAATTTAAGAAAATATTTTAAAATATCAGCTTTATATTTTTTGGTAAAATTTTATAAGAAGATGGTTAATTTAATTTATTGACTTATATTTTAAGGGTGTTTTTTAAATTACGTTTTAAAAAGGTTTTTCAAGGATTTTAGTGGGGTATTAAAAGTTCTATTCTTTCAAAATGTACCGGGTACATATTGGCCCGACCCGGCCCATTAAGCAGTTGTTTGCAAGTAGATTCTACACGCGTTTACTTCTAAAAGTTGCATTGTACTGTACTGTTTTGCAATACCGTAATTTTATTTTGTTTTTGTAATTCTTCAGATGAAGACTGTGCCATTTCTACTAAATTTTGTTTTTGTCGATTTCTTTTTATATTATCAATAATAAATTTTTGAGCTGATCTCAACAAATTTTTTAATCTAAATTATCAGTTGGCTAGTAGATTATGACAAATTTTTTTTAATTTAGAAAAAAAGGAAAAAAAGAAAAGAAAAAGAGAATGCAGCAAATGCCCATCACTTTCAGTTGCTGTCTTGTCTTGTCCAATTATCTCACTTTAACTTTTGTCTCGTTTTCCTCCACTAAAGAGAATATGTACGTACAAACAAACCGATCGCCAACACCAGCGTTGCGTTTGCTTTTGCATATGTTATACTTTCTTGTATGTATATTATTATTTTTATTTCACTTTCCATGCGTCCGCCATCAACGCTCCAAACCTAGGGTTTCGTTTTTTCCTTCACTTCTTTCTGCTTATTCTTCTCTTTTTATCATTTTTCCTTGCGTTAAGTTACATATTTCAGCCAACCCAGATCGCCCTTTCTTCATTTTAAGGTACTATTTTTGCTTTTGCTTTTTTATTTTTCCAACTTTTTAGCTTGTGGTGATAAGTTGTTCTAATGGATGATTTTTACCCTTCTACTTCTTGCTTGATTGACTGTAGTTTTACTGGGTTCTGTTATTATTATTATTTTTCTTTCTTATGTTTTAAGTTAGATGAATATTTTATGTTCAGAAGAAACTGCTTATCTGGGTAATTTTATTGTTTTACACGGGAGTGATAATTTCACTACCTAGCACCTAGTACCTACCAGCATAGGCATGTCAGGGAGTGAATAATTTCCAAATGGTATTTAAATCATGAATTTCTTTCAAATTTTTTTTTTTTTGCTTTAATTTATGTTCCTATTAGCAGCTCGTGATAACTTTCATGGTCCCTATCAGAATTTCTTCCTATGCATTTGTTATCTACTAGAATTATTTGCGTAATATTAAACTTCAGTTATATCTTGCTGTAAAATCATTCATTTATCACTTCTGGTCATTTTTTTAGGTGTGTTAATTGCTGAATTGGTACAGTGGATAAAGGCAGTGTAGTATTCAGACTTTCAGGTTGATCTTGTAATAACCTTTGGGGCTGCATTAGTGAGTTGGAGTTTGAACAAGTGCTCTTGTATATATATCTTTATACGAGATGCAAAGTTAATTTGCCTATACTATCAAATCAACACCTCGTCAAAGTTGGTGGCTTGAATGTTTCATGGGTTAATTGTTGATGTGTTTTCCACAACTTTCAGTGCTATTAATGCCATTTAGACCCTACTTAGTGGCTGACTTCGGACGTGGAGAGCTTCAACTTCCACTGAAATTCTTTGGATAGACCGCACAACACCTATACTGTTGCTATATAGAAAATAGCTAACACGGGTCAACTTTGTTGTGTGGCCGCTGGGCCACATGGAGCAAAATCACCTGCAAGTGGTCGGGATAATTCCACGGATCGCGGTGAACCACGTTGGCAGACAAACTCTAGTTTTTCACCACCGCCATTCAGGATATGGGATTGTAGGTTGCAATCAGATGGCTTGCGACATGGGTCTCGTGGAGCACCTTTACATGGTTCATCATTATCATCCCAGAGTAGAGGAAGCAGAAGCAGGGTCAGCAGTGAACGTTTCACCAATCATCATCATTCTGTGTCTGATGGAGTGCTTTCTTATTCTGGTAGTCCAACTGATAATGTTCATGAACCCCGTTGGACGTCACCGGCACAAAAATTCAATATAGGCGAGCTTGCTGCCTCTAATATGAGAGGTAATGCTAAGTCAATTCTTTCTTTGTTTTTGGATGCTTCATTTGCAGGTTGAATCATGTACTATTGATAATAGTTTTTATTCACTGTATATATTTATTGGTTAAGCAGATATGTATTTTTCTGAAAGGTTGACCTTTTACTGATGCAATGAACTGTCTAAGTGATTTGTGCTATTTAGTTTCTAAAATGAAGTTAACTACTGACAACATCAAATGTCTTTCTTACATTTGTTGCACCCGCACCCTACATTAGTTGCTTGAGAAGAAGTACCAGTAATCAGACATCGTATTTGTCATGAAATAAACACGTGTTTTTTAGTTGAAGGTATATAGGTGCTCATTTTGATAATTTCACATTACAGCTCTTGGGTAGATGTAATTTTGTTATTTTTCGTCCTTGCACCTTTCTCTTCTGCTGTCTAGGCTTTCAATAGTCATTGTCCTCTTCTTTTTGACTTTTCTTACACAACTTAATTTTATCAACTTCATCTTCTCTATCTCATGGTGCTTGGGGTGTTAATATGAATTTTACAAAGATTAGCTGGTAGTAGCAGTTTATAATTACCTTTTGTTTTGCGTTGTGTATGCAATTTGACCACCCATCAGTTGAGTTGCTTCATAAAGCTAAGCATATTCTAATCAGGGCCTTTTTGCCTAATTTCCTTGAGGTTTTGGGTTCGCGAGGGAAAGTTGTTTTATGATAAAAAAGGTGTCTCATGACATTGTTACTACATGCTACTTATCAAGTTGTAATGAAGGTACACAGTGAAAGGTTGCTTCTTTTCTTTCTAAGATCTCTGCCATCGTGGAACTCACTTAAGGAGGCTGCATTTGTTATATATTTTGTCTTAACAGTCAGTATTTTGTACCAAATTTGATATCATAGTGCTGGTTATACAGTTGGAGTCTAGCTATTTCTTTTTCGCTAAGTTGAGAAGGATGTGTTAGAGCATTTAGGAACTGTATAATTGATTTGAATTCTTGCGACAGACTTTGAAGTATTCCAAAAACTCACATTCTCCGCTGGTGTTTCATGTGCAAACTACTTTCAGAAAATTCATCATGTATTTCCTGCATTTTGGTGTTTCATGTGTTCGATCATGGATTGGCCGTTGAGCACCCACTGATCTTTTTCCTCCATCAATTGCTTTTACTTTGATTAGGCTATCAAATTGTTTGGATGTTGGTGTTGTCCATAAAATCTTATAATAAGAGCAAGATATTGGTGTGGAAAGCCACTGCATTATTCTTGCTTAGTTGTATAATGAAGGAATGTAGCCATAAGTTTGAAGAAATTGTTCCTGTGTAAATTGTACTACCATTGCCTGGTTATGCAAAATAAGAGATTGTCCTTATTTGGAATTTTTAGGTTTTTATGATTATTATTAGTTTTATAACTTACGCAGAGACGTCCCTCGCTTGGGGTTTCTCACCTTCCCTCCTCATTAAGGCTTTAGTGTTGCTACAACAATTTAAAGTTAAGTGTCTGTTACGCTTCCTGTAGACAGAAGCTGTTTCTGCGAAGCCTAGAAGGAAAAGGACACTGGGAAGAAGTTTAAATTAAGTGTAGAATACGAATGCTGATGTGAAAGAATGCAGGCTTGTATAAGAATTGATGGCCATGACATCAGCAACTGCAGACCATATATTAGAAATTTAGAATAGATGATCAAGTGTAATGATATGACATTAGCAAGTAGAAATTATGTTGTTATTAGCCTTTGATGACATAAGTAGTGACTGGACAGCATGATGTTTCAAGGACTGCTTTTTAAGATGTAGACTAAGAGATCTCTTTCTCTCTACCTTGTTACCTTGTATGCATATGAACATGCTTTTATAACGGAAACTTGCAGCTTTTATTTTCTTCATGCTTTTAACATTTTAAAACCTTTGATCATGTTTCTCTTTATGGAGTGGCATGCTTGTTATATTGACCCTTTTTGTTCTCTTACTATCAGGATCAAGGTCTCAGGCTTCATGGTTTCCTCATTCCGCTGAGGTGAATTCTGTTTCAACGTTATGGTTTTGAATGGCTTTGGATTAAGAAATATTTAATCTAACCATTCCCCCCCTTTTCCTATTATTTGCAGAGGCGATATGGGGCTGGAGTGACTGCAGCATCTCCCAGTTTTGGTTCCCCATCTTCATTTTCAGAGTCCAGCCCCTGGGAATTGACTAGCAAACGGCCCTTTTCTTTACCAACTCGTAACTTTCCAAGCCGACGCTCTTATGCGTCTAAAGCTGTTTACCCGCTAGTGTTTCACAATCCTGTGTCAGACTGTGAAACCTTTGGTGATGCTGATACTAGTAGTGTTGGTAGGTTGACACCCGGCGAAGATCATACCTCACCATCTCACTGGCTTGATAACAATTCGAGTACTGTGCAGAAGTTCCACAGAACGCTTACTGAACTTCAAAGGTTGGAGACATCACCAGACCCTGGTGCTAGCTCTAGAAGAGAAGGGTTTAGGTGGAGCAGTGCGAGCAGTTATGATTTTGGATTTGATGGAGAAAGATTTGACATAGCTGACCACATTGATTTAGAGAGCCTGAGGTCACCTGTCGGCCCTGTAGCTGGTCAAAAGTGTGGAGTTTGTGGTAAATTGTTGTCTCAAAAGTCCCCCTGGAGTTCTCATCGAATTATGAGAGGTGGAGACATGCCGACTGCTGGGGTGTTACCTTGTAGGCACGTGTTCCATGCTGAATGCTTGGAGCAATTGACACCAAAGACCCAGATTCATGAGCCTCCTTGCCCCTTGTGCCTGAAGATCGTAGGACCACTTGAAGAATCTTCCTCGGTTTCGGAACCCTTGCAGATGGTCCTAAGATCTGTGCAGCGGAGTAAAGGGATCATGATATCTGAGGCTGATGGAGATCATAATAACACTGAAGCCTCAGATCTTATCAGGAACAGATTGGGGAGAGGACCACGATGGAGCGATAGTGGTTCTTCCTTAAAGAACCGTCTTAAAAGGCATTTCTCATTTAAAGCAAGCAAAGACATGTTCAGTACCAAGGTGTTCCACCGGATGGGATCTTCTTCTTCAAGCAGGCAACCAGTTCAACGCCAATTGTCTATTGGATGATTATATACATACGTTTGTTCACTAGCAAATAGAATTGAATATTTGGATGTGTGAGGCGCTCCATTTTGTAGATTTTCTTAACTGGGTACTTTAAGATCTCTTCTTGGATCTTCTCCTTTTTGTCCTTTCAGAGACAGGTAATGAAGACCATTTTATGTCCAATTGCTTGTTTGTTTAAAACTTAACTTGATTAAAATCTTGAATTTTGGTCACTTGTAAAGTCAGGCAGTCAGCCATATGTATGACTTCTTAATGCAGCATGGGTCGAAGTTCTGCAATTTGCAGGTTGTTTCTTTATCCTCATTGGTGCTGTATATTCACTTCATCTATTTGAACCACCGATATGCTTGATAGTTTTAAAATAAATGTATCTGCAATATCGAAGCTCAGCTGTTTCATCATTCTCTGCCGTACGTTAAGATGTATAAGAATTTTATGCTTCATGCTCGACGCCTCAGATTGAAAATTCCATGTCTCAGGTCGTAAAAGTCCTGTATCCTTATCAATGCTCTATCCTTATCAAAACAAATCCCATCCCAAAATCAATATTGGTTTATTAGTAGCGAAATGATATTATAGATTTGGTATAAACTCAATCCAAATCCAGTGCCAGCCTAGACTCAAGGAAATTAGCAAAGGTTTTTAGTGCGCATCTATATCATCGCTGGCCAATGTCTTCAGGCTGTCCCATTTGCATCATACATTCACATGGTTACCCATTTTAAAGTGTTGGAAGAGCTATGTAATGTATGCAATATGCGTTGCATGCTGGCTTCAACTCATAATAATATTTCTGCAAAATTCAACTGAAAAATCCCAGTGGAATGGACTTTCCATGATTTTGACAAGTGGTATCCTGCATGTAGAGTTCTTGCTAACTTCATGTGGCTAATAATAGTTTCTTGCAGATTGACAATCTTTTGCAAATTATGAGAAGCGTGTGTTTCAGATAAAATGTGGGACAAATGTATGCATAAAGGTACCTCAATTGGACCCGTAGCCTTCGCTTTTCATCTTAGTCTATTGCTTGAACAAGTGGCCATGTGATCCCATGTGCAGTTTGGTACATAACTCTTCCCTAAAGGAAGTACATAGCTTGACTTTACTCTCATTATCATTGTTCTTTAAGACTTCGATGTTCTTTTTCTGGGATTTTTTATTCCTTGCCTATGACCAACTGAAATATTCATGATTTGGTAGTTAGTTCTTCAAAAATTACGTAACGCCTTTTCAAAAAATGTAAGCGAAAATCAAATCTCCTTGTATGCTAAGAGTGATTGGAATCCACAACCTTCTGTAGCATCGCAGGCAGTCTTACCAGTTTAACTGACTGCAGCCTTATCCCAATTTTTAGGACTTGATAAGCAATAAGAAAGAACTTTTAAATTCTGTATTGTTTGTTGTCTTCGCCTAATACAATAACATATGAAAAAAGCTTGGTTAAAACTTTTTTCAACTTCTTGTGTTGAAAATAACCCCTTCGTCAGGTAATATAACTTACAACATATCCGAATAGAATCTTCATACTTAATTCCAATTCTTTAGACAAAAAAGCAGGCTGCCCAATGGATGGGCGGTAACATGAATTAGGTTAAACGGCAGAAATAAATTTGTTTACATGCATCAACTAAATGAACACTTGTTTAGTTGTTTATTTGCTGGTTCATTTGGTTTTTCTGGCTGTTTTTGCCAATTTCACCTTTGTAATCTTGTTATGCAGCTCATGTTGCTTTCACAATTTCGGTTTGTCCTATCCTAATAAAATTTCTTTTGTATTTTATGATAAAGAAAGGCGACCAAAAAAAAAAAAAAAAAAAAAAATTCTTTCCTGTTGAATAAGACAATACGTGTTCATCAAAACAGTAACTTTCAGCTTGAAAATGATTTGTATAAGCTTAGTTTATTGGAATTATTATATGTCTGGACACAGTCATAACCGTTTGAAATTTTCTCAGAGGGTATCAGTACTAAAATCCAAAGCCTACATATATGCACAAGGGAGTTGCCATTTGCCAATGATGATGAAATGTGCCAATGGTGACCCTTCACCCTGTTATTTGGATGCTTTTTTATCCAATATTTCAAGCATGTAATATAGTAAATTAAGCTGTAGGCAGTAGACCTTTGTCGACGCCCAGAATCCAGTTTTATCATTCAAATGTTGCCTTTTTGGACTTAGTATTCGATTATTCATATATGATAATATCTAGAATTTTATAATAAGATCGATTTTAGTGTTACTTCTTTCATCGTTTATTTTGGATCTATAAGCTGTAAAGATTACGAGTACATGTTCTGTGTATGACTGTGGAACACGAAAACATAAAAGATTGTTAACACTTAACAGCAAAAAGCTGTGATCTTAGAAAAAGAATGCAAAAAAGGGGTGTAGATCATCATTCTTCTTTCTTTGTGGACAGTTTGCCACATGCTTAGCACTTTGATTAGACCTTTACTAGCCTACATTAGTGAACCTAGCTTGATGACATACATTTTCTTTTGGTTTCTAATTCTGGTATTGATAAAGCTAGATGGTTTCTGATATAAGAAATTGCTTTAAAAGAATCAATACTTGTAAGCTCTTCCCTGATTACATGTGCATAGGTTGGCGCAGAGCGCCTAGAAATTTTAGCTTGCTTACTCAAGTGAGTACTTATTCCTTGATTGATGCCAACATTAGATGAAAGTTTTATGTATGGCTTTGTTCATCAGTGCTGATAAAAAAATGTTCAAGGACCAATATCCTTTAACCGACTTTATTTTTAAATGAATGAGATGTAGTTATTACTTTCGACTTTCCATTGCAAGGACATGGACTCATATAACATTTTCTCTTTATCCATTTATGATTAAAGATTCAAAGAAACTTTGTCGGCTCAATCTTTTCGCACGCTTTCTTTCCTTCTAACTTTTACTGTCAACCAATCATCTATTTGTCTTAAAATAGTTCTTGCAGTACTTTGAATCTGTTTTTCTATCCTTCTTAACTTTTGCAACATCAGCATACATCATCACTTCATCAGACATATCGATCCACCAGTAGTTACCTTCCTTCAGAAGCATCTATAAATGCAATAGCATTTGATGTCTCTTCCTTACCTTCTGTTTCTCATTGGTTCTTCTTTCCAAGTTGGATTATTATTCAAACTTAAGCCTTTGTAAGCACAAGCTAATCATTGCTCATCTATGCTGCAATATACTTTATTTTTCTTTCATTCCATTTGAAAACCAATCAAGTTTTAGTAGACTTTTACTTCACTTCTGCAGGAAATGGACTTTCTTGGGATCTTTCTGGTGGCCTCTTTGTCAATGTTGAGAACAATTCATGGCTATGCCAGCGGATGGTCAAGTGCTCATGCTACGTTCTATGGCGGAGGCGATGCTTCTGGCACAATGGGTAAGATGAGAATCCTAACATTCAAATGATACTCTTGAAAACTCTTGGCGATAATACTTAAAAACCTTTCAACTTTTTTTTTGGGCCCGCACGCATACGCATGTGTGTGTTACAGGAGGAGCTTGTGGCTATGGAAATCTTTACAGCCAAGGTTATGGCACAAGCACTGCCGCATTGAGCACTGCCCTATTCAACAACGGGGCGACTTGTGGAGCATGCTTTGAGATCAAATGTGTAAATGACAATAGGTGGTGTCTTCCAGGATCTATCATTGTCACAGCAACAAACTTCTGCCCACCAAACCATGCCCTTCCGAATAATGCAGGAGGCTGGTGTAACCCTCCTTTGCGGCACTTTGATCTTTCTCAGCCTATTTTCCAACACATAGCTCATTACAAAGCTGGAATCGTTCCTGTTCAATACAGAAGGTGAAATAACATATCAATCTAGTTTCCAACTCTCACTTAGTTCTATAACCTCAAGAACGTTGGGTTTAATATGTTGGTTCTCCTAACGTCTACCTTTAGTATACACGTTTGAAGACTCTTGAGGTGCAGAACCTCAGAAAAGAGAAGCAATCCTACTGAAATGGCTACATCTGATGCATTTAAATGAAATAATGGCTGCATGTGATGCATTTGAATGAAATTGCTATCATGGGTATATTGATTTGTGGGTGTGTGTGTGTTGATGAAAGTTTTCTTGTTACCGCAGAGTTGCCTGCCGGAAGAGTGGTGGGATCAGATTCACAATAAATGGGCACTCATACTTCAACCTTGTGCTCATAACAAACGTCGGTGGTGCCGGGGATGTTGTTTCTGTCTCCGTTAAAGGCTCAAGAACCGGCTGGCAACCAATGTCTCGCAACTGGGGCCAAAATTGGCAGAGCAATTCTTACCTTAATGGTCAAGCTCTCTCATTCAAGGTCACAACAAGTGATGGACGCTCTGTTATCTCCATCAATGTGGCTCCTCCCAACTGGTCTTTTGGCCGAACTTACAATGGGAGACAGTTTTAAACTCAGTTCCCAGAAACTGACTAATATCCCCATCATAGGAATAGATTTTTCAGCTCTCATTGTTAAATTGCACACATAACATTAGCTCTTTATCAGTATACGTAAATTTGGTATGTCGTGAGTCGTGACATTGGTGTCACCAAGGGGCAAGAACTTTTAGTGATGGCCCCGAATACCATGCCAGTTTGATTTTCTTTGCTTTCTCTCTGATGGATTTCACTGCATTCTGTTGCGCCAACAAAGGGATGGTATAGATATGGTCTCTGCCAGGACTACTTAAGATTTAGGGTCATTTAAGAAGAAATCGAGTTTCAAGCCAATCCATTTCATTTTTAAGTTGTAGTGGAGATGGCGCATTGTACTACGCTGTTTGGCTTTTCCTTTCTCATGCCATTTGTATGGGACAAGAATCATAATGAATATTCTTGTCGTTTTCTACTCTGCCCTGGCAACTCAATGAATTAACAAGCAGAACAGATCATCTTAAGAGTTATGTTTGCTGTCACATGTGAAATTAAACAACATTGATGGATTGATGATATAATAAAGTATCAGCAAGTCCACACGTCAATTTTCCTGGAGAAGAGGAAATGATCCCCATCTACATAATTTTCATTAATTTGATAAAAAGTAAAAACTAAAAATTGTAGGAGGCAAGCAAAAAAAATTTGACTAAAACTACCCACCTAAATTTCACCGCATGAATATGAAAACAATCATCAATGCAGACATTCAAATTTGGAGTACCAGAGTAGCATAACTTGTTTACAGAAAGGAAACATCTCAGCTTTCAAGCCTGCGTTGCTGTGAATTACATCATGAAATATAGAAAGCACTAGAAATGCCTAGAATCAACACTTGAACTCGCAATTGACTAATGCAATTATCTTCAATGACGTTTTTTGCTTCAGTATCTTTTCCATGGAAATGCCTTCTTGTCATACATACAACATCAGCTATTCTTAAAAAGCTTGTTTCTGTCAAATTCTTGCCTGAGGTTTAACATGCAACAATAAAAAACATATTTGGATAAGCAAATACTCCGGTATTGTCAGTGACATAACTTAGAGTGCTCAAGTCCATAGCTAATAGAAATCACTAAAATAGCTACTAGAGATTACTAAAAGCAACCATTGCCCGGCAAGAATTTAGCTTTCTACAACTGAGAGTTAGCCTATATCACAAAACTTGACCACCGTGCAGAAACATGAAAACTAGTCTCCCACTTCAACTTGTCTCATGCCTATAACACGTCACATATATGTTTGGCAACCATAAGCATTCTTATTTAAATTTTGCTTTTCTGAAATAGCATAGCTAATTTTTCAAAACAATAACAGGGCGGTATCTGTATAAAATTCTAATACCAATTATGAGTTCCATTAATGACACCAAAATCCTATTTTAAAAAATTAAGGAAAAAAAAATTCATGCCAGGCAACCATCACACAGGCATTTTTGCTTTCAGTAATCTCAAGAAGCTATTGACTCAATTACTAAAGTATGCTGGCAACACCATTAGCTTATGGTTGCAGGTCAAAACTCATTTCCAATTGCTCTCAAACATCAAAACAAAATTTTAAAACTAATAAACCACAGCTGTGAAAAGCAACAGAAACACAGTGCCGAGCAAATCCAACTGCAGAACTACGCATATGCATTAACTTCAGCAATTTACAAAAACACTAAATTCAGCAACTTACAAAACATTTCTAAAACAAGATAGAAAAACTAATTCCCTGCCCAAAAATAATAATAATAATAATCAGAGGCTTTCAAATAGCAGTGCTAAATACAATCCACTGGAATGACCAAACTAGCATCATTGTAAGAATGTTTATGCAATGAAACGCAACTTCAACACTCAAAATGATAATAGAAGTCATAAAATATTGTGTATTTTGAGTAACTTCAAATTGCAGTGCTAAATATCGTGTATTTCAAGCAACAGGGTAATCTCATTACCTCCCAATAATGACCTAATTAAAAAGATTATGAGCATGCACTCAACCAACTCTCTCAATTTCAAGAATTGACGAACCCTTTTAGATGATGATGATGATGATGATGATAATAATAATAACAGAGGGTTTCCACTAAATTAAGAATAAAGTAAAATCAAGAAACTTTTTATTTAATGGTGAACCCGCGTGGCCGTCATAGCCTAATCCAAGATATGGGTTATTAGGGCTCCGACCGCGGGCAGTCCTCATCGCAGAAAACCAAAAGGCTAAACCTTCTCTCAATCCGACCGCATGCAGCGTAAAGCCTCCAGCGAACCCATATGAAAATGGCGGTTGGCTTTCACGTACTCCACCCTCGGTACGAAAAGAAAGAGGAGATTTTCAGTTCTCTGCTCAGATAAGATCAAGTCGGTGAGTCTGTAGTTAGGGTTCTTTCTTCATTTTATAGTGCACAGAATTCCATTTTCACCCTCATCTTAATCACAATATCACACAAACACCCATTATAAATTTGATCCGCCTTTGTTGCAACAGCTGTAACGTACTACTATTTTTGTTTCTTTTGTAGTTTCATTACACCACATTATCTTATGTTTTCTATAAAATTAAATAAGAAATGATAACAATAATTAGAGAATTATAAAATATTTATGAATTTCTATAATAAACTAAGGAACTTATTTTTTTAAAGTTAGGAAATAAACATAAGCTTTATTTTATATTTAAGGAATTGTGGCTCTCATAAATAAATATAAATAAATACTGAATCATGCATTGTAATTATTTAATATCAATAATAAAAGTCTTCTTAAAATTTTTTACTTCTTACTCATATCATTTAATAACTTAACCAATAAATAAAATAAATAATTATATTTTTTCTTGACATTTCAAAAAACAAGAGAGATTGCAACGAAAATAAACTAAGTAAATACATTCCTACTGTTATTTTTAGTCTCTCTCTTTAGGAGTTTTCTCTGAAAACAAGTAAGGATGAGAGGAGTAGTAGAGCCGTCATGACTCTATTAAGTCACTCTCGGGTGGGTGCTTGAGTGTCTAATTCTTTTCGATTACTTTTCTGAGTTCAGTTAGATGGATCCGGAAGAGTTAATTAAAAGATGCAGAGCTATCAAGTTAAGCGAAGAGGAAGAAGGGAGAGTTGCGTTCAGAAGCAAAATGAAGGTCAAAGGAGAGAAGATTGTAGCAGGGTGCTTGATTGGGAAGGTACTACATACAAGGGGGGTGAGCATTGAAGGTCTGAAAACTGCAATGCAGAGGGTATGGAAAACTTCGCGGGAAGTCAAAATAGAAAGCCTAGGGGATAATGTCTTTATGTTTAAATTTGGGTCTGAAAATGATAAAAGAAGCATTATAATGGGAGGCCCGTGGCATTTTGATGGAGCCCTCATCGCGCTTACAGAACCAGTGGGGATTGGGGACGTCAAAAAACAGAAATTTAGTCATGTATCATTTTGGGTCCAAATCCATGATGTACCTATTATGTGCATGTCTAAAGAGATGGCAGTGGAATTGGGAGAGGTGATTGGAAAAGTGGAAGAAGTAGATACAGATGCTACGGGGGAGTGTTTTGGACAATATTTAAGAATGAGAATTTCTGTGGACATCACCAAGCCTCTGAAAAAGTTGATAGAATTAGAGCAAGAAGGGGAAGAGGAAGAAGACATTCCCATGAGAGTGATGTATGAACGGCTGCCCGACTTTTGTTTTTGTTGTGGGAGACTAGGGCACCAATATAGGGAATGTGTCCATTACAAGTCACAATCAAAGGATGAACTTCCATACGGTACATGGTTGAAGGCTATCACCATATCCGAAAGAATAAAACAGAGTAGGAGAAGAAACAGATGGGATTCAGAACCCAGTAAAGTTCAAACAAGCTTCTCAACACCAACGAAAAGAGAAACAAGTAGAAGCCAAACAGAAGAGAAGCAGTGCAGATCTGAGGACTTGAGTGGAGGTGATAATTTGACCCGGACCCAACTGAATTCGGGCATGGTTAGTGGGAGTAAACAAATGGGAGAAATTCAGAAGGTAGGTGTGATGCAATTAATGCAAGAGGTCACAGAACATAGAGAACCGGGTGATAGCTGTACGATTTGCAAAAGATCAGAAAATGATGGTTCGGACAGAAAGGAGGTGCTCGGGAAGAACAAAATTATGGGCGGGAAAGAAAAACCGCGAGAAGGAAAAATGCAAAGTCAAAATAATAATAGAAATGACGGGATGTCAGGGAGAGTTGGAGATTTTGAGCGGGAAAAGGAGGAAATGATGGGAGTTTTAGATGAGCTGAGTTGTAAACAAAAAATTAATGAGCCCCAGACTCAGATGGAATCTGAAATTGAAAGCAATGAGAGTGGGCCTAGCTGGGAAAAAAGGCCTAGGAAAAAGAAGTGGAAGTATTATGCCCGCAACGTGGTAGAAAGGAGGGGATTGTTGGAAAGGATCAAAAAAACAAAAAGGCCATCTAGCTCAATGGAGTGGGAAAGCCCAAGACCAAAAAAAAGTAAGCTAAATAGCCCACACAAAAGTGGAATGGCAACACAATATCTGGAAACTAAGACAGTAACTGCTCGCTTGACTTTTGATAATGGTGGAAATAGAACCAGAGGGGAATTTCAGAATGTGGAAAATGAGATATCGGTGGTACGGGAACCAGACCGCCGACACCACGGTTTTAAGTTGGAACGTTCGGGGCCGGGCACAAGTTTCAACGCTCCAGAAGCCCAAAGAACCTTGCAGGAGCACAAGCCTCAAATTTGTTTTTTCTGTGAAACAAAGATGACGGTAAAACAAATGCAAGAGAGAGCAAATAAATTAAGGTTCCAGAATTGCTTTGCTGTTAGTAGAGAAGGTTTGGGGGGTGGGTTGGCCATGATGTGGACTTCCGAGATAAATGTAGAGATCAAATCGTATAGCAAACATCATGTAGATGCGATGGTTTATAATGAAGATGGCAGTAACTGGAGGTGTACGGGGGTGTATGGGCATCCGGAATCAGATCAGAAAAGGTTCACTTGGGAGCTCTTAAGAAGGTTAGCCGCCCTCTCGTCCTTGCCATGGTTATGCTTTGGAGACTTCAACGAGGTCTTAAATCTAGATGAGAAGGTGGGGGGTAAAGACAGGAGAGTGTGTATGGTAAATGACTTCAGGGAAGCAATAAGGGACTGTGATCTAGCTGATTTGGGGAGCACGGGCTATAGGTACACTTGGTCAAACAGGAGATTTGGGGACCATATAATTGAAGAAAAACTGGACAGATTTCTGGGAAACGGCAGCTGGAGAAACGTTTTTCAAGATAAGGCAGCTGTGAATCTAATTTCTTGGAGCTCGGATCATAATCCTATTCTGCTAGAGGTGTTGGAAAAAGACAAGGAAGAAAGAGATGCAAAGAGGAATTTCCATAGAAGCCATTATGAAGATATGTGGAGTCCCTATGAGAGGTGTAAGGAAATTATCAAGAATGAATGGGAAGAAGGGAGCTGTTGGAGCGGCAGAAATCCAGCCGAGGTGTTCAGCAATATCTCAAAAGCCTCTTTAGCTAGGCTGAAAATTTGGAGCAAGGAGGAGTTCGGAGGAAGGAAAAGAAAGTTGGAAGAATTAGTTAACAAGCTCAATGATTTAAAAAGCAAGGGCAGCCATCTCAAAAGTGGAGAGGAAGTCAGAAGAGTAGAAAACCAGATTGACAATATCCTCCTAGATGACGAAATTTTTTGGAAGCAACGATCGAGGGCTGATTGGCTGAGAGAGGGAGACAAGAATACAAAGTTTTTCCACTCAAAAGCTTCGGCTAGGAAGGAAAAAAACAGAATAAGGGGGCTGGAAGATGAAAAGGGTAGCTGGATAAAAGAGATGAAGGAGGTGGAGAAGATGTTCTGTGAGCACTTCAAAAAAATCTTCTCAACAACAATGCCTTCACAAGAGCAAATGGAGGTGGCTATCTCGGCCCTTCCAGTCAAGATTCAAGGAGAGATGACAGATTATTTGGAGCAGCCGTTCACAGAGGAAGAAATAGCAGAAGCTCTTGCCCAAATGTGCCCCACGAAAGCGCCTGGCCCGGATGGACTCCCTGCAGCTTTCTTCCAGAAGCACTGGAGCTCCGTGAAGGAAGGAGTGATCACAACTTGTCTTCACATCTTGAATGAGGGAGGTAACATTGCTCCTTTGAATCATACTTTCATTGCTTTGATCCCAAAAGTGAGAAAGCCTAGGACAGTGAATGAATTTAGGCCAATTAGCCTGTGCAATGTTATTTATAGAAGCATAGCAAAAGTAGCGGCTAATAGGCTTAAGAAGATTTTAAATGATATCATCTCCCCTACCCAAAGTGCTTTCGTCCCAAATAGACTCATTACTGATAACATTGTTATAGGGTATGAGTGCTTGAATAAAATCAGATCAAATAGAAGTAAGAGACAAGGGCTGGTGGCTTTGAAGTTAGATATCAGTAAAGCGTATGATAGAGTGGAGTGGGATTTTGTAAAGTGCATAATGAAAAAGATGGGTTTTCCTGTTAAATGGGTGAACTTGATTATGAAATGCATTTCTACAGCAAGCTTCTCAGTTTTGATTAATGGAGTGCCAAAGGGTTTTATCATTCCGCAAAGAGGTTTAAGGCAAGGCTGCCCTCTCTCGCCTTATATTTTCATCATGTGTGCTGAAATTTTCTCCAATATGATGATACAAGCAGAAAATAGAGGTCAAATACATGGGCTGAAATTTAATAGAGAGCTGTCAGTCACTCATCTGTTATTTGCGGATGATAGTTTGGTTTTTACAAAGGCATCAACCAGCGATTGCAGGAATTTGAAGACAATCCTTGATGATTATGCGGCTGCATCCGGCCAGGTTATTAACTATGACAAGTCTTCGATGTTTTTCAGCTCAGGGACGAACCAAAGTCTAATGGAGGAGATAAAAAGCATCTTTGGTCTGAATGTGGTTTCGAAGCACGAAAAATACCTTGGCTTACCATCTATGGTAGGAAGAAGAAAGATCAGATTTTTCAATGACATAAAGCTCAGGGTATTGAATAAATTAGCCAGCTGGCAGAGTAAAAGCTTCTCATGTGGGGGGAAAGAAGTCCTTATAAAAGCTGTAGTGCAGGCGGTTCCAGCATACGCAATGAGTGTGTTCAAGATTCCTCAAACTCTATGTGAAGACATTGAAAGAGCCATTGCAAGATTTTGGTGGGGATCTTCCAAAACTCATAAGAGCATCCACTGGGCAAAATGGGTAAGAATGTGCCATGCTAAAACAAGAGGGGGAATGGGGTTCAGGGATTTCTCCAGTTTCAACCAGGCCCTAATAGCCAAGCAGGGGTGGAGAATTTTGCAGAATCCGGATTCCTTAATGGCGAAAATCTTGAAGGCTAGATATTTCAAACACACGGGGTTTATGGAGGCAAAGCTAGGGTCAAGCCCCTCTTTTGTTTGGAGAAGCATTTTATGGGGACGTCAAGTTTTGCACAAAGGAGTACGATGGAGGATAGGGAATGGGATGCAAGTGCCTGTTTTGAAGAGCCATTGGATCCAGAACATGGAGCTATCTAGAGAAATCAAACAGTCTGATTTGCAGCATAATGCTATGGTGGCTGATTTCCTTGATGGAGAAAATCAGTGGAGGGAGGACATGGTTAATCATCATTTTTCAAGCGAGGCTGCAGAAAAGATATTGAGAACCCCCCTCCCTCGAATTCCACAGAATGATGCATTGATTTGGCATTTTGACAAGCATGGTAATTATACAGTTAAGAGTGGGCATCAGGTAGCGGCAAGATTAAAGTTTCCAGACATTCCAAGCTGTTCAGATAGCTCCAAAACCCAGTGGCGAGTTATTTGGGCGGCAGACATCCCAGAGAAAATGAAAATCTTCATATGGAGGGCTGCTCAGAACATGCTACCAACAGCAACTAACTTATGGAAGCGGAAAGTGGTAGGGACTCCAATTTGCCAGAGATGTTGTTGTAAAAGTGAAAGTGCTTTCCATGCTCTAATGGAGTGTAAGGAAGCTCGTAAGGTGTGGAAATTGACAGACTTTTATGAGAATATCAAGCGGATGGCTAATCAGGACATGTTGAGCATATTACAAGAGCTGGCGAGCAAGAGGAAGAAAAAAGATGTCGAACAAATAATTGCTATTTGTTGGGCTATCTGGTTTGCAAGAAATTGCTCTGTAATGGAAGGGAAGAAGGAAGACCCAACTGTGACAGCAGCAAGGGCAGAAGCTGTTGTGGAGTCATACAGACGAATCAAAGAGCCCTGTGCTCAAGGTCCAACAAGTCCAAAGAACAGCAACCAAGTTTGGGAGCCTCCTCCAGCTGACAAATATAAAGTGAATGTGGATGCAGCTATCCAAAGTCCTAAGTCAAAAGCAGGATTGGGAGCAGTTATTAAAAACTCAAAGGGTGAGATTATAGTTGCAGCAGTGCAGAAAGTCCCTTTTAGAGGAGATGTGGCAAACATGGAGGCTGAAGCAGTGATTTTCGGAATGCAAGTGGCTGAACAAACAAAATGTATGCCTTCAATAATTGAATCAGACTGCAAAGAGGTAGTGGATCTCACTATGAGAAAAAGAAGTAGTAGAGCTGAGATATGCTGGAACATTGAGGAAATCCAGGCCAAGCTTCAGAATCAAAATTGTTTCTCTATCAAACACGTTCCGAGGAAATGTAATGTAATGGCTCATTCCATGGCCAAGGTGGCTTTAGATTTTGAAAAGTCTGTAATATGGACACAGGAATTTCCAGTCCAAATCACTCTGTTACTGTCGAGCTTTATTCAATAGAATCATATATTCTCAAAAAAATACATTCCTACTGTTGCATTTATTGTCATTTTCACTTGGAATCCAATGGTCAAATCACAAAATGACAAAAAATGGGGTATCGCGGGTCCTATAAAAAACGATCATTTTAAAATTATACGCATTGACTTGGGGATATTCTTGGTACAAAGCTTTTAAATGAATAGAAGAGATTAGCCGTATGAATGAATAAACTAGTGAATAAGTCAACTAAAATGAAAAAGAAATACAACAAGAAGCAGACTTGTTGCCTCATTCAGAAAAAATGGAACAGAGATTGAGCATATATTTCAAGCATGTAGTGTAGTAAATTAGGCTGCAGACCTTTGTCGGCACAGAATCCAGTTTTATCATTCAAGTGTTGCCTTTGGGACTGATTATTCATATATGATATATCTGTAATTTTATACCTACTTTACCGTAACTTCTTTCATCATTTATTTTATTTCTATTAATCTGTAAAGATTATAAGTACATATTCTGTGTATGACTCTGGAACATGATAATGAAAAGATTGTTTAACACTTGATAGCAAAACCCTGTAATTTAAGAAAAAGAATGCACAAGAAGGGATGTATATATCATCATTTTTCTTTCTAAATGGACGGTTTACCACGTGCTTGGCACTTTACTTGGACCTTTCCTAGTCTACATCTGATGCAGGGAACCTAGGTTGATGACATACATTTTCTTCTGGTTTCTAATGCTGATATTGGAAAAGCTAGATGGGTTGGCCTCGAGCACATAGAATTTTTGCCTGCTTACTCAAGTGAATGTTTTATTTCTTGATTTATGCCAACGTGGATGGAAGTGTTTTCTTGCTTTGATCATCAGTGTAGATAAAACAATGTTCAGGGTATTGTATCCTTTAGCGGACTTTATTTTTTAATGAACGAGATGTAGTTTTGCTTTTCGAAATTTCATTGCAAGGTAATGGACATATATCAACAATTTCTCTTTATCCCTTAGGATTTATGATTTAAGGAAATTTTGTCGGTTCAATTTTTTTGCATGCTTTTTTCTTTTTAACTTTTACTGCTAACCAATCATCTATTTGTCTTAAAATAGTTCTTCTAAATATTTTGAATCTTTTTTCTCTTCCCCCTTAACTTTTGCAACATCGGCATACATCATCACTTCATCATTCATATCCATCCACCACTAACTACCTTCCTTCAGACACATCTATAAAAAAATACCATTTGTCATATCTTTCTTACCTTCTGTTTCTTGTTGGCCCTTCTTTCCAAGTTACATTGTTATTCAAACTTAAGTCTTTGTAAGCACAAGCCAATCATTGCTTATCTATGCTGCAATTTACTTTATCCTACTTCCATTCCGTTTGAAAACCAATCAAGTTTTAAATGACTCTCATTCAATTGACTTCTGCAGGAGATGGCCTTTCTTGGGATCTTTTGTCAATGTTGAGGAAAAGTAATGGCTATGGCAGTCGATGGTCAAGTGCTCATGCTACCTTCTATGGCGGAGGTGATGCTTCTGGCACAATGCATGAGATGAGAATCTAACACTCAAATCATACTCTTCACAACTTTTAGCTATAAAGTACTAAACATTTTTCGTGTATGTTGCAGGAGGAGCTTTGGCTATGGAAATCTTTACAGTCAAGGTTATGGCACAAGTTCAGCGGCATTGAGCACTGCCCTATTCAACAGTGGGGTGACTTGTGGAGTTTGCTTGATCAAATGTGTAAATGACAAGCCATCTATCTTAGTCACAGCAAACTTGTGCCCTCCAAACCATGCCCTTCCGAATAATGCAGGAGGCTGGTGTAACCCTCCTCTGCAACACTTTGACCTTTCTCAGCCTATTTTCCAACACATAGCTCATTACAAAGCTGGAATTGTTCCTATTCAATACAGAAGGTAAAGTAACATATCAATCTAGCCTCCAGCTCTCACTTAGCTCTATAACCTCAAGAACGAACCGTTCAATATGTTGGTTGTACTAACGTGTACCCTTAGAATACACAAGTTAAACGAAAGCTCTACCTTGAGTATATTGATTGAAATTTTAATGTTTCGATCAAAGTTTCCGTATAACACAAGTTGATACAATGATTTCTTGTGCTTGCAGAGTTGCCTGCAGGAGGAGTGGTGGGATCAGGTTCACAATATATGGTCACTCATACTTCAACCTTCTGCTCATAACAAATGATGGAGGTGCCGGAGATGTTCTATCTGTTTCCATTAAAGGCTCAAGAACCGGTTGGCAACTTCTTACCTTAATGGTCAAGCTCTCTCATTCAAGGTCACAACAAGCGACGGCCGCTTAGTTATCTCCATCAATGTGGCTCCTCCCAACTGGTCTTCTGGCCAAACTTACAATGGGAGACGGTTTTAAACCCAGTTTTCGGAAACTATCTCCTTCATAGATTTATTAGCCCTCATTACTAATTGCATACACGACATTAGAACATCTGGTGATTCTTCAGGACTTCCTCCTTCACAATCTCAGGATGCTGTCCTTGGTGAAAGCAATAATAATGTGGTTTTCGGAAACTATCTCCTTCATAGCATAGATTTATTAGCCCTCATTGCTAATTGCATACACGACATCAGATCTTATCAGCATATGTAAGTTTGATATGGAGTGACAACGGCGTCTCCAGACAAGATCTTTTAGTGTATCTTTTAATGAATACCACGCCAGTTTTATTCTCTCTCTCTTGTGTATCTGATGGCTTTCACTACATGTTGTTGCCAGCAAAATGGTTGGTATGGATATGGTCTCCGCCAGACCTCCTTCAGATTTAGGTTCATTCAGAAGAAAGAAGAAATAGCGTTTCCAGCTAATCCATTTTTCTGTTTTGGTAGTGAAGATTGCGCATCGTATTCAGCTATTTGGCTGTTCATTTTTATCATGCCATTTGTCTGGTACAAGATTACAGGAATCATAATGAATCTCAAAGTATATTAGCAGGGCCAACCCCGTAATTTTCTACTCTGCCACGGCAAGTCACTGAATTAACAAGCAGAACAAATCATCTTGACAGTTCATGTTAGCCGTCATATATGAAACTTAATTAGCATTGACGCTTTGATTGTGACCAAGTTTACCGTGACAATTTTCCTACAGAGAGAAATGAGGAAATGATTCACAAAGGGCCAGAAAAATAAATTTGTGACAACCACTCAATTGCCAATTGATGAGATTCTTCACTTCAATTGCATGCTCTTGGTAGCCGAAATTTGAGATTTGTAAAACTTCGGTAAGACATCCCATCTACAGATATTTCATTAATTTGGCAAAAACCAGAAATTGTTGGTGGCAAGAAATTAAAATTTGAATAAAACTTAAATTGCACCCCATGAATATGAAAACAATCATCAATGCAGACATTCAAATTTGGAGTGCTGGAAAGCATAGCCCAGATACAGGAAGGTCGAGGAAAAAAGGTTCCTGCAAACAAAAATCTCATAACCACAAAGGAAGTTCATCCCTCAAGAATACAGCAATGGTTAGATGAGAAAGCCTCTCAGCTTTCACCCTCAGGCTGTTGCATATCACATTACAATATATACAGAGCACAGGAAAAGCCTGGAATCAACACTTAAATGGTTGAACTAATAATTTGCTACATACCACCGGAAGCAACAGTTCATCAACAACATCAATGCAATTATCTTCAACCACCTTTTTCCTAATTTAATATCTTTTCCCGGGAAATGCCTTTTCATTACACAAACAAGATAAGAATTTCTTATAAGCTTGTCTCTATCAAATTCTTAGCTGAGGTTTAACATGAAACCACCAGAAACACGCTCAGATAACTAAATACACGGTTATTGTCAGTGGATGCTCAAGTTAGTAACTACTAGAAAATATTAAAATAGCTACTAAAGATTACTAAAAGCAACTGTTGCCTGGCATGAATTTAGCCTTCTACAATAGTTTCACCTCCAATAAGAGTACAAATAAGAGACTTGTTGCATGTCTCAGGATTGGTCCTTATCTTGGTTAAGGGGATCACCAAAAAGGACACTCTTAATACTAAAAGCCAGCAACACACGGCAGAGATAGCTTATATCAGAAAAACTAAAGCACAGATTCAAATTCATGAAAACTAATATCCCACTGAAACTCCCATTTCAACTCTCCCATCCAGGGAGACCTCTAACAAGTCAAATCAATTTTTGTTTGGCAACTGTAAGCACTCTCATATTTCCACATTAAATGGGCAATGAGACCGTTAAAAATGAGAATTGAAATAAAATAGATATGATTGAAAAGATGATTGAAAGACCACGACAATTAATAAGACTGGCAAACTTCGGAAAACAAGAAAAGTTTAAATTTTAACTTTTGCTTTTCTGAATTAGCATAATTAATTATTCAAAAAACAAGGCTATACAACAAAACAAAAGCCTAATATCCCCATTAAAAAAAAAAAAAGCCTAATATCCAAAAAGTCAAAGCTAAGTCTGAATAGCACAATATGGATTACCCGCTGCAACTTACTTCAATGACGCCAAATCCTATAAAAACCAAAATCTATGCCAAGTAACAATCAAACAGCAAATTTTTCTAATTGTTAATCACTCAGGTATCCTGGCAACACCACTAGCTTATGGGTGCAACTCACCTTTAACTGGTCTGAAACCTTAAAACAAAATTTTGACACAAACCATTGCAGTGAAGAAGCAACAGAAACACAATGCAGAACAAATCCAACTGCAGTACTCCCCATATGCATTAACTTCAGTAACTTACAAAAATGTCTAAAACAAGACTGGAAAACCAATTCACTTGCCCAAAAAAACAAATGATAATAAAATTCATTGGAATGACCAAAATAGCACTATTGTTAGAATGTTATGCAATAAGCACCATTGTTAGAATGTTATGCATTGAAACACAACTCCAAGACTCATTCCACAAAATGCTTACAACAAAACAATAATAGAACTCATAAAACATTGTGTATATCCAGTTACTTCACATTCATAATTGTACGCACACATCATTAACCTCCTGATATTTGACCTAATTAAACATGTTAGGAGCATGCATTTCTACTTAACCAACTCTCTTAAATTTCCAAAATTCACAAACCCTTTTACAAAATGAAAAAAAAAAAAAAAACCATTAGAACAGTAACAAAATCAGTAAATTCGTGTCATAACTAATAAAGCGTTTCCATTAAATTAAGTAAAATTCACTTCTTTTTTTTTTTTGAGTGGGTGAGCCCGCGACATCATAGCCTAAACCAAGACATGGGATTATTAGGGCTCTGACGGCGGGCAGTCTTCATCACAGAAAACCAAAAGGCTACACCTTCTTTCAATCTGAAAGCGGGCAGTGTAGAGCCTCCAGCGAACCCATATGAAACTGGTGGCAGGCTCTCACGAGCTTTGCCTTTGGTACAGAAAGAGAGAGGAGATCTTGAGTTCTCTGAAGTTGAACCTCTAGTTTCGTTCTTTATTTTATATTCCACTGAATTCCATTTTTACCCTCATCTTAAACCCAAATCACACGAATACATTAAAGAAAATAGGACTTGGGAAGTGTTTTTGCAGGAGGAAAAATTGGGTTCAAACAATTGTTCATACTTCACATAGAGACAAATGCATAGCAGCGATTTGTCGGAGCGGTTTGCCAAATATGCTTTCTACAAGGACGCATTGCATATAAGTGCTGACACAGAGAAGATGAGAACTTTGTGCCAATAATCAATCGACAACAGCAGCTAAACAGCATTTGTAGCAGCTAATGAAGGGAACAATGAAACAAGACGATACCTTGACAGTGGTACAACTAATCATGTAATCAATGACATCAGTAACCTAAGCATCAAGAGGTAACTCCTTTCTAGTTGTTGGTAACGGCAATAAATTGAAAAATTCACTCATTGCATGATGAACATAGATGCCCATCAAATCTGTTGGGAAGCCATTGAGTTTGAAACAACAGTATACCTTATAAACAGACTTCCCACATTTGTCAGCTACCAGTCCCCATATGGGAAAAACTTTACAACCAAAAACCAGATTACAGTTTCCTAAAAACATTTGGATGTGCCTGCTATCCCCATTTGAGACTCTACAACAAAAATAAACTAGAGTTTCACACTTTAAATGTGTCTTTATAGGATATAGCAGTCAGCACAAAGGTTATACACGTCTGCATAACTCAGGAAGGGTCTACATTGCTAGGAGTGTAGGGTCTAATGAAAAAGATTTTCCATTTGCATGTGATGAGTCTTGTGGTGTCAAGAATTAAGTCGTTGAAAGTGTGCAAAGTCAAAGATAAACACAGCTTCTCATGTTTCCTTACATAACCATTCATTCAGAACTTCCTGTTGTAAATAACTCTACGTCACGCAGAGACGGAAGAGCTTCTGTTAGCAGTCAAGAACAGCAACAAGAAACCAATTCACCCTTGCAATCAACCTCAAACAGAGCCCAACACTTTGAAAACCAAGACCTTCCACATTCAGAAACTGAGGACCAAACATACCAGAACAAGAATCACAACCTAAGCCTGAAACACATCCAGAAACAGGGCAAGACCCACACTGTCCACTCATCCCATGACCACTCATCCCATGATCACCAGATCCAAGTCAGGGATCTCTAAACCTAAGATTTACTTAGCTCATGAGGATCTACAAGACACAGGAACAATACCAACGGATACATGTAGTGGATTGTCAAGAGAGAAATTGAAAAATGCCATGGTAGAGGGGATCAAGGTAATTGGGAACAAATGGGTGTACAAAGTGAAGCATAATCCGGATGGAACAGTGTCCAGATACAAGGCTAGACTGGTTGCAAAGGGCTATCATCAAACTGAGGAAATTGAATATTTAGAAACCTTCAGTCCAGTTGCAAAGTCTTCAACAGTGAAAGTGGTTTTAAGCCTTGCAGTGACCTTTGGTTGGGACATCAGGCAGGTGGATGTCAACAAAGCCTTTTTGAATGGAGAGCTCAATGAAACTGTCTACATGGCTCAGCCTGAAGGGTTCACTGATCAGAAAAAAAGCCAACACATGTCTGCAAGCTGAACAAAGCACTACATGGGCTAAAGCAGGTCCAAGAGAGTCGTATGAAAAACTGACAAGGCATTTCAAAAATGCTAACTCTGAAACCTCACTCTTCTACTGGAAGCAGAAACAAATGTGTACATTCTGGTGTATGTGGATGATATTCTCATCACTGGAAGACAGTTGGAGATGGTCGAAGAAACCAAAAAAACAAAAAAAAGATGGATGAGAGTTTCTCTTTGAAACTCCTTGGCTCATTGAGCTACTTCCTTGGATTGAAGTTAAAAGGGATCGTGGAGGAATGCTCCTGAATCAAACCAAATACATACACTTCTTAGAAAAACTAACATGCAGGATTTTAAGGAATGCCCAACTCCAATCGGCACAGGAATCAGGTACCAACAAGAAATGAATGAAGATGGAGGAAAGGACTTTGAAGGCAAGACAATGTATAGAAGCGTGGTGGGTGCCTTACAATATGCCGCAATTATAAGGCCAGACATTACCTATAGTGTCAACAAGATGTCATGGTTCATGCAAGAACCAAAGCAAACACGGGCAAGGGTGCAAAAGAATTTTGAGGTACCTAAAAGGAAAAGCAAGGGCTTTACTTCAGACCAGGGAAGCAAATGGAGATAACAGTATACACTGATGCTGACTGGCCTAGTGACCTAGATGACAGGAGATCAACTGGTGGATATTGTATCCATCTAGCTGGAGACCTATTGTCCTGGAGCTCTAAGAAACAAAATGTTGCATACACATCCAGCACTAGAGCACAGCATCAAGCATCGTCACAAGGAGCTGCTGAATTGACATGGCTGAAGTCACTCCTTTCAGAATTTCAAATAAAGCTGAGTCCTGTACCTCTGATTATATGACAATAAAAGTGCAATAGCACTAGCAGAGAACCCAGTGTTTCATGGGAGAACAGAACACATCGAAATTGATGTGCATTTCATCAGACAGCTGAGAAGGAAATAGATTTAAAGTATGGTTGCAGCAAGAATCAAGTCTCTGACATTATGACTAAAGCACCCTCAACCTGCACCTTTAGATATTTGAAGAACAAGTTCAACATCTATGCAGACTGATGAGCTTCAGGGGCAGTTGAAACAAGGTGCCTGTTGCAGACAACCACTTGTTCGCTGAACTGTCACAATGAGAGTATTTGGTGGGAATGGAAAGTTTTAAATTATGGAGCTACACATCAGAGACCAATCAAGTGAGAGATATAGAACTTCATAGAAGAGTGATTGTGGTGCATTGGATCTAGGGCTACATGAATCAGTGGTGGAAATGATGCTGGAGCTACTACACAACAGTACAATAACAAACCATATCAAACTGTCCTATTAGGGAATGAATCAGAGCCATTAAAAAAATATGTAATAGCTTTTATGACAGTACAAAATCTGATGTTTAAGTCAAGAATGTAGAATGTAATACAAGAAGGTTGGAATTAAAAGAGCATCCTTATACCTTGAGTTGCTTGTCTATTCTCTGTTCACTTTAAGCATTTGACATAGCCAGGGATTAAAACCTACAGAGGTTTCTTCATAAAGCCCAAAAAAAAAAAATCTTAGCCAGGGATTAAAATCCATTGTCTTTAAGCATTTGATCTTACTACATATCCAGAGGATAAAATCTACAAAGATTTCTTCATATAGTGAAAAGCGTCCTATCATCCTCCCGCGTTTCTGCATCTAGCAACCACTACTTAGCTACAGGATCCTGAAACAACAACAATATGACCTTGTTTTAGACTTTCCCTCAAAATGAAACATAGCAATATGAGAATAGGAACATTTTCACTACCAGGAGGGGATGACGGAATAGATTTTGGTTAGTGGACAAGTCCACCACCACGATTCGATCCACAATCCCCACTATAGGAAAATTGATCAAAGGGAAAATGTTTGTCACCATCTCAAAATCATCTTGTGAAATAAATTGAGCGATTGGGCAGTGAGGAGTCCATAGCTCGGGATTGAATTTCTCCTTTAGTTTCAGACCTCACTTAGGGTAGCCTCTAGTAAGGGCATTGTAGAGTTCTGACTGAAAACATTTAAGTCTCATGTTAGCATCTGGTGGAAGGGCTATCAAGTTATTGTCCTTGTTACGGCGAGTGACTCCATAGAAAGATACAGTAAATTTCTGGTGTTGCGGGACACGTTTAAAAATGGTTTCAAGTAGTTCAGTTTCATTGGTCGTTGTAAAAAGGGTGATGCCAGGTACGTAGTCTTGGAAAATGGGTGAGTTGATCCCATGGCTTCGGAAGAGGTCGATCACTGTGGTAATTGATGCATTCAATTCCTCAGCAAATTGGAGCTTACAGATAGGTTCTTGTGAGTCATGATCTGTAATTTCAAAACAAAGGAAACTGAACCTTAAAGATCCATATCTTAATGAACATTTCTAAATCTAAAACAAACCATAACCATTCAGCAAACACTGAGAATGTGAAAACAAAGCATAACATTCGTGATTAATGCATTCAATTCTTCAGCAAATTGGAGCTTCGAGACTAAGTTCTTGTAAGTCATGATCTGTAATTTCATAACAAAGAAAACTGAATTTTAAAGATCCATATTTTGATGAACATTTCTAAATCTAAAACAAACCATAACCATTCAACAATCGCTGAGAATGTGAAAACAAATCATAACATTGGTAATTAATGCATTCAATTCTCCGTCAAATTGGAGCTTACAGGCTAGGTTCTTGTGAGTCTTGATCTGTAATTTCATAACAAAGGAAACTGAATTTTAAAGATCCATATTTTGATGAACATATCTAAATCTAAAACAAACCATAACCATTCAACAATCATTGAGAATGTGAAAACAAATTGTCCAATTTTACTTCTATTTATCTTTATAATAAGCTAAAATAACATCCATAATTTCAATTTACTTCTGTTCCAGTAAATTCTAATCTAATTTTGCAAAATTAGACATAAAATTTACGAAATCAGAGATTTAGAACTTACAAATCTCTGAGAAGACTGAAGCTTGAAAGAAAGGACAGGATCATTGAGTCTTAATATGAAGTATGGAGGGAGGTTTTGAATGACCGCATTGTTTATAAGCTTAAACGGCACCGCTTCGAAGGTATTTTTTACAATAATCCCAAATAAATTAACATTTTGCACGCTGCACCCAATAAATTTGAAAAACAAAATAAATTGAATACAGCTTCATAAAAAAGTTTAGGTACTACAAAGTGAAAAAAAAAAGAAGAAGATGAATTTAAAGAAGATTTACAGAGTAAAATATTTTACTTAAAATTATTATTTGGTCCTTAGTATTAAATTAATACAATTATTATTTGGTCCTTGGTAGTAATTTACTACATAGGTATTATGGTAATAATTCTTTAAAAAAAATAGATATATTAAATAAGATGGAGCTATTTAAATCCATTAACTTTCTCTTTACACTCTCTTTTTAATAAAATTTTAATTATCATGTTAATATTTGATAAAATTACCATACTAACCTCGTCTCTCTTTTTCTTCCAATTCTCCATGTTCTAATTCTTGTGCACCTCACCATTCGCTTTATACTAGTTTCTGTGTTGTAAAATTGCAAATTAATTTTTTATGGTTGTCTCTCACCAATCAGCAATTGCCAATTAAGATTGGACTTTAGGGTCTCACATGCTTAGAGGAATAAAATTGTCCTAATGAAATATGAAGAGTTTTTTTTTTTTCATGAAAGTCATAAAAATTTATTTTCCTTAAAGTCTTTAAAAAGTAACACATATCCCAATTCAAACACCATAAAGAAGATTAGTTAGTATTTCAAAAAGGATATAATTAATAATTTAAAATAAAAAATTGCATTGATCGCAAAAATTCAGCATCCGTGGAATATTATTTTTTAAAATAACATTTCTAACATTTACATTTGAGAACGAAATTATGAGAGAAATAAAAAATTAGAACCAAATGGTTGAAACTTGAAAGAGAAAGAAAGTCAACATTTAGTTTACAAGAGTTGATGGTAGAAACTGGAAAGACAATATTTGCAATCATGAGAGAGAAAAGAGATTAGAAGGATAATTTTATGATTTTAACATTTTTTAAATTTTATTAATGAATTTATTTTGAAAAATAGGTGCAGAAAATAATTTAATAGGCTCAATAGCCCCACCCTATTGAATATTTTAGTAAGGTTTAAATTGTCTCATCTATTTTAGTGAGATAAATTAACAAGGGCCAATAATCTGACTCTTGTTTTTAAAAAATAATTTGTTCTTACAATAATTTTCTTTTTAAATTTGGTGTATATTTTTTAAAGCATTAAAGTCTATTTTTTCGGTAAACATTTTAACAAATTGAAAGTTTTAGGGGTATATTGAGAGAGAAAAAATTAATTAAATTTTTAATTAATTATAAAAAAATTTCAGAATTAATTGAAAAATTAAATGTAAAATTAATAGACACATATATATTGTCTATTTTGCAGAATAACATATATATACATCTATATATATATATAATCATAATTAATTAAAAATAAATAAAAAGTTATGAAAAATAAGAAAATTATCACAAATTTTATAATCAAAAAAATTAAAAAATAACAGAGAAATGGTAAGAGATCGAAAAGAGAATCTAAGCCAAAGCCACTCCCTTCCTCTATCAGCTTATCCACTCTCGCACTCCCTTCTGTCGCCATTTTCTTCTCTCTCTCCAATGCCATCGCTGACGACATGACTGCCGCTGACACGACCGCCGACGACAACGGGTATTATTTCAAGCACTCCTACGTAACTTCCCATTACGGATTGATTTTCTATTGTGTACAGTCCTGTCAAATTAAAACTTGATTTCATTATATACTTGAAAATATTTGGCCTTTTTAGTGAGTATTTTTTTATGTAGTCTAGGCTGATTCATATTTTGGCTCATTTAAAATTTTTAAAATTTAAATTGCTAGAAACTTAAAGGATTAAATTTTTGTTGGCCAAAATTTTCTAAAAGTTTATAATGGCTTATTCTTTATTTTTAATACAAATGTTAATTATTTTATAGAAATAGAAAACTTGGGAAATAAGCGTGCAATCAAAGAAGTGCAATGCGAAAAATATGAGCCAACTCTTGAGATATTATTTGATAGTCATGAGAAACTATTTGTATTTTAATAAGACTATGGTAAATAAGAAGGGTTTCCCATGAAAAAGCTAATTAGTAACAAAGAGAGTGATGTGATGTAGTTGGAGCAGCAAGTTAGAAAGTAAATCTTCTAATTTGTTTAAGCTAAAACTTATTATAAAAATTGGTTATGATGCTAGAATTGGAGGTTATGATGGAAACAAGTTTTTCGAATTTTAAATCTTCAACACAATGATGGATTGATTCTAGACAAAGCTAGGTATTTCCTCTGTAACCATAGAATTAGTGCAAATGTAAAAAGACATATTGAAATGAATGAATGTGTAGGAATTAACATTGTCCATAATTTTTATTGTTGTTGAAGCTGGTATGCATGAAAATGTCTCATTCTTAGTAAAAAATTATAGAAATTTTATTGACAAAATAAGGTGATTACAAGGCAATTCTAAAGTATTTCTAGAAGAAGTAAGTTGAATGCAAGGTTTTTTTTTAAGCATTGATTGGATGAGTAGGATCGATTAAAAATGTATTTTGTGTAGATCCGAGGAGGAGGCAGCTTACAAATATTTTGGAAACGTCATCACATTTGACGCCGCGTATCTTACCAACAAACATGACATGCCATTCGCTTCCTTTGTCAGAATTAATCATCATAGTCAATCTATTTTGTTAGGATGCAAATTGATCTCACGAAAATGCAGAGATATTTACGTGATTATTTGAGGCGTGACTATCATGCATGTTTGGTTTTCCTCTATTTGGTATCATTACAAACCAACACAAAACAATATAAAAGGCAATTGAGAATGTTTTTCCTACAACGGAACATTGATGGTGTTTCTAGCATATAATAACGAAGATTCCTGAAAAGTTAAAGGCTTTTAAAGAATGTGAATGTATTATTTCTTCATTACTTTCTGCAGTTTATGATTCACTAAACCCTGTTGTGTTCGAAAAAGCTCGGCATGACATGATTATGACATATGATTTATAGGATAATGATTGGTTAAATGATTTATATGATGAGATGTATTGTTAGGTTTCATGTTATTTGAAAGATAATTTTTGGATAGAAATATTAACAACTAGGCGAAGTGAAAATATGAATATATATTTTAATGGGTTTGTTAACTTAAAAACAAATTTAAAGCAGTTGTGAAGTAATGTGAAAATGTTTTGAGAAGGAAAGCTAAATTAAAATGGTAAGTAGATACCAAATGTTTCAGCAAAATGACTTCATGTGTGACAATATATAAGATGAAAAAGCATGTTGAAGAGGTGTACACTATTTCCAAGTTTAAAGAATTCCAAGAAGAATTAACTGTGCTAATGTATTGTGATATGCTGGATTTTATGGAATCAATATATGAAATCAGTGAATCATATAGGCAAGGTCAGGAATGAAATTTTGAGGTTATTTTTAAAGAAAATGAGTGTGAAGTTACATGTATTTATTCAAATTTTCAGTTTAGGAGATTATTTGTAAACATGCTCTTGCAATTATTATATATAATAGTGTTGAATTACTTCAAAAGAAATACAGTTTATTAATATGAGGTAAAGATGTGAGGAGATGGTATAGTACCGTGAAAGTTAATTATGTAATTTATCCATTCAACAGAAGAGATATGATAAAATGTGTATTGCTTTTGTTAAAATTGCAGACGTATCGACTGATGATGAAAGTAGTTAAAACTTTGTATTGGATTGGATTGAAAAAGTAATAAATGATATGCCCAAGTAAATTCATTGTGAAAATATAGAAAAAAACTATTACTGGTAAAGTAAGTTGTGGCAGCAACAATGTTGAACGTGCAACCAATAATCCAATAGCGGCACGTCGTAAAAGTTGTCCTCCTTGTTTGAGAAAACAAACCAGTTTCCCGCGATCAACAACAAAGGATTTAATTATCTGTCATAATCATCTGTTACAATTTTTAGCATAAACATGTCTTCAAGTTTCATCTATATGAGCAGCCGTGCCTGCGGATGATGATTCTGAATTAGAAGTTCCACCTCCTCGAGATCCTGACATAGAAAATAAACTGTCAAAAGGCCATGGGATAGGAATCCAATATCTCCTCCCATTTCCTACTCTATCTTCTCCATTTGCCAACCTCAAATTGTTCTGCGCATCCTCATTCCCTAGGCTCTCGTCTCTATTTCCTGACCCATTTCCTTGAATCTTGAAGTCATCAGACGGCACCTGGAATCTGCAAACGGGGCAGGAGCTACGAACTTCTAGCCATAGAATGATGCACTCGCCATGGAACTTATGTTTACATGGCATCTCCTTTGCTTCATTTCCTATCTCAAATTCCTCCAAACACACTGCACATTGCAAATTCTTATCAATGGTAACAGTGCGCAAAGCTTTAACAGCTGCTTTGTGTGCCGGAAGGCATCCATATCTATTAGGATCATTCTCGAGCAAATGCTGCAACAATAAATCCAAACCAGGTCCTACAAGATACTCCCCTAGTGAGCTACTTGTATTGTGATCTTGAATAATTAATGCCTCTTCATTCATAGGATTAACCAAAATCAAACTACCACTTCTCTCCCTAAGAGCTTCAGGACCATCTGATCGAGAAGTTATCCCAAAACGGATATCTTGAAGCATACGTGACAATGAAGCAGAGCTATTTCTTCTCATTCTCCTTATTAGCAAAGACTCAAATTCCCCCTCTTGTTCAGCCTCTTCGACTCGTGGGTTGGCATTGTTAAAGTGTTCATGAGCTGCTATGCGTGGACGAGAAGGGGTTAAACCAGTCATCATACGAAGTAAAATTGAAGCCCATAGAGAAAGTGCACGGTCTGATCTTACATGAATTCCATCGTTGATGGGGTCACCAGCAATGCTGCTGCTCATTTGTTCCGCAATTCCACTCTTACAAAATGGACATTTGATCCCGGCTTCCATTCTTGGATTCACCATTTGAGAGCAAATGTAACACCAATAACTCACCACTGCATCTCCCATCTCTCTTATCTACGCGACGATCTAGTAAAAATTCGAAGACAAAGCAAGAAACATTCAGATAAAAAGAAACAAACTGATGAAAAAGCTTGTTAATTTGTTCTTTTTTTTTTTGTGTGAAGAAGCCAGAAATTTGTATATTTCTTAATCTAAATTAATTTGTAGACTAATCATGTCTTGATGCTTACAGAATTTGGGAAATTTATTCCACGAATTGGCGAATACAAACAAACTGCTCATTTCTTCCACAAACTGGTGAACACAAAACAATAATGACCGTACAAAACTTACATCTAAAAAATGTCAGTGATGCATACATGCATTTCAACAAAAAATTTTAAGCTAGACACAAACTTAGACACATGATCAAGGTTTATATAATATATATTCTGACACTAAATTAATACAATTTGCAAGACAAAGAGACAGATGAAGAAAGAGTAGTGGTTTTTTTTTTTTACACCTTTTATGGATATAGGATATGTGTTTTGATGTTGTGTTGTATTTGTAGAAGATAAATAATGCAGGTAATGAAGTTCAAAGAAAGAACGAAATAAGATGGAAAAAGAATGGCGTCCTCTAGCTCTAGAATTTATGAAGACTTTTTTAGTTGAGTGGCTTTATTACCAATCATTTGTACTTGATTGTAACTAAATCTAATCAATGTCAACTTCTTGATATTTTAAATATAGGGTTTTTTGTTTGCTTTTCTTGTAAGAGTGTATGGTCATTGGTTGGTGGAAATTTGTTTTCTTTGAAGAAAACTCGACGCCTCTAATTTATTGAGGAAATATTGCACATTAATCCATTAAGAATGTTGATTATATAATCCAAGAAATGAGAAAAAGATAAGGAAAATAATGTGACTATATAAGATTATAAAAATGCTTGAAGCTGATCAATATGATTTCAAGCAATTGTCTATGGTTAAGCTATTTCAACTTAGAAAAAAAAATCTTATAATTTTGACACAAAATTTTTGCTATTAATTATATGTAATCTAAGGATGGATAAAATCATTAATATGACTCTAAAATTTTAATATTTACCATCGAATTACGTAAAATCGATAGCTCAAAAAAAAAGTTGGAATAACCTCAACCTTTACAAATATATAATGTCTCAATTCCTTATAAAATCATTTAAACTTGAAAGGAAAATTCAATTTTTAAGATTTTTTTTAACACTTTACCCTTTGAACTAAAGTGTATTTGATTTTGATTTTCAGCATAATTAAAAAAAAGTATGAAGACCTCAAATATTTCTTAAATGTTTTTTAATTTAATAAAAAAACTTAAAAGCACTAAAAAAATACATTTATACGATGGGTGTATATATTTTTGCCTTGTATCACAAGCGATAAATTTACTTGGTTCTACAAAATTAATTAAAAGTAGTTTCGGCTTTCTCAATTCTTTTTTCATTTGCTCAAAACCCTCTCAAACTCCTGATGAAAACAAACTCAAGTTCTTGGACTTTTCAGGCTTAGAAAAATCAACTGATCTAAATTGAGTTCAGAGCGGAAAATGGTATTAATAATGTTTTACAAGAAAAGTATTATAGGAGCTGAAATTGAAAATGTTAATTAAAATAAATTTAGTCACAACTCATACAAACTGTTCGTTGTTTAAAACATATTAATTAATAAGATTCTTTTTTTTTTTTCCTTTTTCATCAACAAAACTCATCCTCTAAATTGTCAAATAATAGAGCTCCTAACAGTTGCCAGTAAATTAAATATGAATTTATCGTTTTAGGTACTTTCCAATAAGGTTAAAATAGTAAGATTCTAATTGTCAAATAATAGAGCTCCTAACAGTTGCCAGTAAATTAAATATGAATTTATCGTTTTAGGTACTTTCCAATAAGGTTAAAATAGTAAGATACTACGAGGGGCTTTACGAGAATTTCAGAGGGGAGCCCCCTTTCTTTCTTTCCCTCTCTCCCATTCTCTCTCTTGGCCGCTTCACACAGCTGAATAAAGACTTATGATATTTGATCCTTCATTATATCTTACTAATTCTCACTAATTATTTTTATACTAATATCTATCTTATCATTATTTGAAAGACTTAAAAGGGTAAATAATTTTTTAGTGCGCTTATATGATAATTTTTATTAATATCTAATTTAATTAATCTAATTTTTTAAACCTTAATTTTTTAACTTTTTAAATTATTATCTCTTCTCAAATTTTGGATACTCTACTTTTATAATTATGGAAGAAAGAGATGATAAAGAAGTATCAAATTGTTTTTTGTGTTTATAGCAGTAATGGATAAAATTTTAAAAAGAAAGAGAAAGATTATAGTGATTACGAGATTTTTCTTTTTCTTTTAAGGGAAATTATCATTGACCTACTTTTCTTTTATTTTATATTTATCTAACCACTACTAAATTTTAACATGCTCTTTGCACCACCTTTCTTTTTAAATTTATATCAATTAGCCACTTTTACATTAACACCATTAAATAATTTAAATAAGATGACAATTTTACTCCTAAATAAATTAAAAGACTATTTTATTTCATAAAACTTTGAAAATAAAAAATATAATTATAAAAATACCCTAGATTTAATAAAGAAATAAATCCCAAAATTAGAATTTTTATTTTAATAAAAATTATAATTATAAAAATAATTACAAAATTTTGGGATTTAATAAACATCCCCTAAATTATTAAAATTTTGGGATTTATTTTTAATAAATAAATTCATTTATTTTACACTACAAGAAAAATGGCAATAGATGACTGACACTTTATGATAGAAATCACTATATCATAAAAGTATGACAAGATTGTGATAAAATTATTATCTATCAAAAAATTAATGATGTACTTGTGATATAATTTGTGTCTATCGAGAATTTATGATAGGATAGTGATAAAAATATACTCTATCAAAAACTTTGTGATAGAATTTTAACATTGACCGCGTTTGACCAAATTTTAAATTAATATTTTATTAAAAGAAAAATAAAATAAAAAAGGGCATTTAAAATAAGACATAAAGTTTTCTCATGACACCGAACTCACTTAGTCACTTATTGCTCACCACATAACACATACCACTCATCAACTAACACTGTGAAACAACACACTTGCCAAACCCTATAAATCAATCCCGCATCTTTGCCGCTGTTCAAATAGTGTTCTTGCTGTCGTTAGGCCACTGACAACGGCTACGACGATGATGCACCCGCAAAACCAGGCCACAAGTCTCACCAAGTTATGCTTCCACGTCACCACAACTCCACATCACTGTCGCTCAAAGCCAGGCCAAGGCGCCACTGCTCTGAGGTAAATTTTCCGTTCATAGGACTTGCATTGCTTTTCATAATAAAAGATCGAGTAAGTTCATTTTCATATATGTTGATTTTTGTTTTGAGATTGTGCTAACGATTTCCATTTTGGTGGATTTGAATTTAGATTCTCAGAGAAATACGTGAGATTGTAAATAGATTTTAAATTGATTAAGTTGTTAGGTCTTCTAAATTTTGTCAATTTTTTTCCTTTTTCTAATTTTTAGGTTGAATTCATGGTTGTTTCTCAAATTATCTCTACTGACATGCTAAACCTTAAGCTATTAAATGTTCATGTACATTCAAGTGCTTATGTCTATGCTGAATGCATCTTGAACGTATGAACTTTGCATTTTGATGATCTTATTGAGCAGTTTTTTCTTTTTTGGGGCTAATATTGGTATTTTCTTGACTAAACAAAAAATAGATGAAATAATAGTTTCTAACAAGGCCCACTAGGTGTTTGATGGAATACATTAAAGAAAAAGAATTGCCTTAGTTTTTATTTTGTGGCATATTCTGTTGAATCTTTCATTTTAATTTTTAAATTTTGTAGGTTGAACCTACATCTTTGATAAAGTGACTACATGAAAAGGTTTTTAATTAGCTCTAAGAATCAGAGGGTCAGAAACTAATCCATGTCATGTCTAGCAAGCTTTCAGAACTTGTAATCCAGTAACATAGTGGCTACCTATAGTTATCTTTTAGCATAATCATTCATCCAATTAGACAGTCTCCTGCAGAAGGTATTATGTTGGTTCCAAATTATTCCATAAATTAAAATAGTAAAACAGATTTTGATTCCTCTGTATTTTCTAAAGCATCACTAATTACTATTAAAATAGATTTTGATTCCTCTATATTTTCTAAAGCATCACTAATTACTATTTATTGTTTGAAGTGGTAAACGCCAACTTCTCATTGGAGATTGCCTTTTTATTCTGACTTACAAATTCAACTAATAGATAGGCTCAGAACAAGCTCTTAAAGCTGAGAAGGAAGTGAAATTTCTTAAGTTGGCTGATTGAGCAGATGACAATGATATTATTCAATAGCTCCGATTAAGATTGAAGAATCTCTATTATCATATTCATCATTCATCGATACTTGAAGTCTTGAAGATGGAAATGGCACGATTAAAATTAATGGATTTAAAGTTATAAAGCATTATTATTATTATTATTATTATTTTGCTAAAAGGGTATAAATAATACTTACTGGTCGTGGGATTAGAAAACCTGATTGGAGATTCCATAATGAGTAAAATGCAGAAGAAATAACAGCTGCCAAGTGCTGGTTAGGAGTGAGACCAACAGCCATCATTCCGTAGAAGGTAAAGTATGAGAAGGTGAGAAACATGAACACAAGAAAGAGAAAAAATTTTCCTGCAATTGAAAATAAAACATGCATTACAAAAATGCATTTTCATAAATATGTTCAGACTGCACATTTGTATAATATTCATGGCCCAAAAGTGGTCCGCTTCATCCAAACTGTTAATCTATTGCTGCACTGCTGAATCTTTTAATTAACTCATTGCCTTAGTCATGTTATCTATGCAACATGTCCAGAGATTAACTTTGTTATTTGGCCCCAAAACTGCAAGGAATTAGAATACAGCAACCAACATTTGTAAGGTGATGTAATGTCTTTGTTTATACCTGGAGCTCATATTATAAGTAAGCTAGTTGATTTGTTTTGTGTCTTATTATTCTTTTATTCTATATTATATATATATATAGTTATTGCAGGAACTTATTAACTTGGATTTGGCTTTGGATTTTTATATGGAATAAATTTTTATTTTTTACTCTTTGGCTTTCTGTTTTTAGTGCCTCTGATCTTTGTTAGTTTTTGCAATGTGGGACAGTGTTTGTTTAAGAAATGAGGTGCTGAATGGTGATGCTACTCTATTGATAATCAATGTGTATGCAATCCTAATTCCCAACTTTTTGTACTCTTTATTTCTCTTCTTTAAACACATGTCTCTTCCTTTTGCACATATGTTTAACACTCTTTTCTATTCAATGATACCCAAAAAATAATTGATCTTATTTAAGTATTTGAAATTTTATCTCAAGAATTATAATTGTACTAGAAATTAAAAATTGAGTAGCTTTTTTAAGCAAAGTTGTTGATAGTGTTTGGTTTAGCCAAAAGAATAATATGTGCTTTGGAAGAAAGAGGAAAAATATTGTTTCTGTGGTTGATATTTTCTAGAGCGTATTTACAAAAACTTGCTTTCCTAATATGCTTTTGGAATGTACTGTCATGTAATCACGAGAGCACTAGTGATGATTATTCTTAAATCAATAGATTCTAATCTTGTTACTCTCATAACTTTACTGCTGCTTGTAGCATGAAAAATATAGAGAATCATAGATAAAAATGCTCTCTAGCTTTTAGTGGCTTCTCGTTCAAACTTGTGTTTTGATGTGGATTGCCTTCTTTTCTGGCATACGAGTTATAAATTTGGGAGAGATAGTCTCCTTTTTATTTAATAAAAAGATCAACTCATGCTTGGAAACTTTTGTTTTGTGCTTTTATTTTAGGAACTATTTCAATAATTTCATTCTTATGACTGTTAAAGCAATGCTCAGAAGTTGTAAAAATCATAAGATTTTTAATAAAATAGGAACTACTCGCAGGTTCCAAACTTGTGATTTCTTTCGTAAAATAGTGAACTTTTGTTTATATTTTTGCTTTTGACTCATTTTAGATATGATAACACAATATAATTTATGTTGGCTGTAGTTCGATTAATAGAAAACCAAATGAGAATATGAGGCTAATAGTAACGACATTCGTTGTAGTTGTTTTTGGGTTCTTTGTAGGAGTATTACAAGGGTATTCACTGAAAAAGCATATAATAGACAATTAAGCTGTTGTAAAAAGGTATTCACTGAATAAGATACGAGACCCAGCTTTCTGTCTTGTTCCTACACCTTAGTTTTCAGACAATTGTAAACTATTTTCTATAACTCCCTGGTCTTCATTGTGCCTTTGGGTAACTCTTTTCTAATTTATGGCATTAAATATTCTGGGTTCACTTAATCATTTAAATTCAGTAGTTTATGAGTTATGTTAGGTGACAAGTGTGGGTTTAAAATTTAGTAGAAAACAAGTGTGAGTTCTTAAGCCAAATTTATCAGAGATACGTTCATTTACTACTTGTTCAACACAATGTTGTTGATGCTCTTTGTGGTCCAGATATACTGGTGGGTTCTCATATCCTCAATGATCTGGAGACAGCTGAAAAGTGGTCAACTTAGGGAAGATATAAGATTTGGTAAGCATTTTGATGCTTCCATGATCAGTTTGATTCATTTAGTGTCATCAATTATTCCCAGTAAATCAATTAATTGTAAATCAAACAAAAGGGTAAAGGAATTAATTAGTTATATTCCATATGCCTAAGCTTTAAAGGAAAGTTAGCTGTCTTTAGGGGTACCTTTTTGGTTCCACATTTTATTGCCGCAAGGAATTAATTTAAGTTACATTAGAAACTTTAAAGGTTTATTTTAATAGATAATTCTTTATAATGATACTATTGGCTATAGTCAATTGGTGCACCTGCAGGTTGAGAGAAACTGCTGGACATAGGAGTTTTGGTGGGTATTTGTTGAGAATGGGAATTTATCTACTGGAATTTCACTGAGAATGTGGGAGAAGTTTTGGACTACAAGATTTGACGGCTTCATAGCTTGTAAAATTTAAAGCATTTGCTAGAGTTAACTTTCTTTTTATTACTTTGGATGTGTTAATTGTTGGATACAAGTGTTTGTGGATGATGTTATTAATATAAAGTGTTTTTAGACTTGATAGAATGTATAATTTAATTTTTGGTTTATATTGAATTTGTGATTAAATTCATATGCAGGATTGCATAAATTTAAATAAAATAATTAAGAATTTCTTTTAATATAAATTTAGATCCTGTGACAAAAAAAATCAGTCATAAATTATGTCATAAACAAAATAATTAATGATAAAAAATTTCAATCATTAATTCCACCACAAACAAAATAGTTTACCCACTAAAATTAATTGGATAATAATTTACGCATAAAAAATAATTTTCCCGCCAAAATTTAAGATAAAATTTAATTTTCGCGCCAAAAAATTAATTAAAATATTCATTTTTTAAGATGACTGACATATGACTTCGAAATATTATCATAAGTTAATGACAAACGTTTTTTCTATCATAAAAGAGTGACAGGTACATAGACGATAGATAAATTCACTGTCATCCACCCCCCTTTATGATAGTTTTTTGCAGTCATCTATTGCCAGTTTTCTTGTAGAATTAATAAATTTTACAAAATTATAATTTTTTAATAGATAAATACAGTTATTTTTATTAAAATTTTACAAAATTATAAATTTTTAATAAAAATAATTATTAAAATTTTTCAAAATCTAAATCTAATAAAAGTCAACTGAGCACTTTTATTTTGGATTTATTTTTTGTTTAATTTAGACGTATTTTATACTTATATTTTTTTAATTTTTTAAAGCTTTTATAAAATAAATTAGTCTTTTAATTTATTTGGGGTAAAATTATCATTTCATTTAAATTATTTAATGGTGTTAGTGCAAAAGTGGCTAATTGATACAAATTTAAAAAAGAAGGTGGTGTAAAGAACATGTTAAAATTTTGTGGTGGTTAGATGAACATAAGGTAAAAGAAAGGTGAGTGAATGATAATTTCTCTTCTTTTAAAATAGATTTTATAAGTTTTATATGGTTGATACTTGAAAAAAAAAATTATAATTAGGGTAAATTTGGGATTAGATGAGGTATATTGAGAAATAAAAAAATAATTTAAATTTTTATACATAAGTTAATTGAAAAATGAAGGTAGTGAGTTATAACAACAGAATAAAAAATCATCACTCGCAAACAAATTTTCTCCCCATTTAAACATGATCCAATCTATAAGGCAGGTGGGCCAATTCATCGACTACTTGTTCTCGGGTTCTTCGACCTCCAGAAAATTACGTGGTCAAATGTTTGCAAATAATATCCTTGTAAATATTCATAATAAAAAATTAAGGGTCCTGACGAAGTTTCGATGTGCCATGATAGAAGAGAGTTTGTGTTCCATTTTAGATAAGGGTCCAGCTACATTGCATCAGGGGTTTGATACCCCAGTCATTTGTCCTTTTGCAAATGACCATTTAGATCGTAGAGAAAGGTAATCAACGGCTGAGGTTTAACACTTAGAAAATGGGCAACCGGCTATAGTTACAGTATCAGTAAAAGGAAAACAAAAAGGAAGTCTATAATCCTTTGCTCCAGAAGACTCTAGACTTTGTCAATGAGCCAAACGAAGACAGTCGTTTGTTCCAGAAACTCCCCCTTTTGTACCTCCACGGCGACGCCGTTACAGCCTCCGTCACCATCGTCTCCGACACAAGACTCCGCTCGAATCCAAACGACTACGACTGCTTCAACAGAAAATCACGGCCGTTGAACCTTTCCTCCGAGTTGACGTTCTTGTTGTTAATCGCCACCACCACGTCATCAACACACGGCGTGATTTCAGAACCGTTCGTGGACGCGGCCGTCGTCGTCGGCATTTGGATTTCAGATAGAGACTCAAGGGACACAATCATGAGTCGTAGGAATGAGCTGTCGTCGAGACTCGGTCAGAAAAATTCCAGCTCGGCATAAGGGAATTATTTTTCAAAACAAACAAATTGTGCTTCTGTTATTTATTTTTGCTGATGAAGCTTTTTTTTTGGAATAGCATCTGATGTAGTAGGAGTTCATGGGGCAAGGATTAGAAGTTAAAAATTTCAAAGTGGGTGACAAAGGTGTAGTTGTGCTTGTGAGTGCTAATTTATATATATATATTTTCTTATCCTTTTATCTTTAATTTATTCTGAATAAATTTCTAGTCTTTTTTCACTATTAGGAAAATTAAAATTAAGATCATGAAGAAATTTAGATGACTGGTTATTGATGATAGGCAACAAAATATCATTTCTTCGAGTTAAGAGAACCCCCATTTTAGTTAATATGGTTGTGGTTGCAACTTTGATCATTAGTAATATGTCGAAAATACATTTCTCTTTTTTACACGGTTCAGGTTCTTGACCATGCTAGCAACTCTGCTTTCCCTATAAAAATTTCTTTTTGTTACCGCAATCTGGTGATAGAGTGAATTGAATGAATTTTTGGTACTTTCTTTTTTTCATGCTTGGGTCCATCAATAAAAATAATTACCAGGCATTCCAAAGATTTTAGTGTTGTCAGATCAGATTCAAAAAGAAAAGTTGTTAACTGCAGGTTGTTGCTTTTGTCGGATCAGGTTATAGGCATGTATAGCGATACCACCACTATAAATCTTTATTTCCAAGTTATATATGGTTTTTGATACATGTAGTTGGATATTTGAGAGCCTTCTGTCCTCATTCAAAGTTCATACATCTTTGGTATGTGAAGGGTTCAGTCTTTTCATCTACTTGAGCGGAGAGGTGATGCTGCTTCATCGAGGTTCAGTCTAATTTTGTATAAGCTGATTTCATCTGTTCATTTTGTTTCAGTTTTTAATTTTGTTACTGATGACAGAGTGGAGGCGGACTAGCTGAGTTTGCTATGGCCAAGGAGAGCTTCATAGTTGCTAGGCCGCAAGAAGTTTTTGCAGCTGACGGTGGTGGCATACCTTGTGCTAGTCTCTCTGCTCACGAGGCCCCACTCAGTCCCTTGGTGTCAACCTAGATGGAAGTGGCCAGCGAAAAACCAATATGATCATTGCTGCCTCAGGGGCTGTGGGTCTCTATGCCATTCAGTTGGCAAAGCTTAGAAACACACACGTGACTGCTACTTGTGGGGCTCGTAACATTAAACTTGTCAGGAGTAATATGTTCTCATTTATTCATGGCATACATGAGAGCAAACATATTATTTGGAAAAATATGTTCTCTTTTATTCATTCAATTTGAAAACAAATAATTTGTGTAATATTTATGCTATTACTTTATTTTAAAATTGTCAACAATGAATAATAACTTACGTTAATAGATTATGGGAGAATATCCCATCAATTTTTTTTTTCATATTAACTCACTTTTATGACTTCTAACATAACCCTTTTATCTTCTCTTATTCACATAAGACAATAAATTACTCAAATATTTATCTAGGGGTCTTCTTTCGGGAAAAAAACATCATTTTCACCTTATAATTTTGTATACCCAAGCTATATTATTCTTACTTTACTTATTCCTCCATACCAAACACTATATTGGACTTAAATTTTACTAATTTAAGTCAATTTGACAATCTTTAACTACATTCACTAGCTCGTAATTGTTTCGATCTTCTTATATAAAGTAAACTAAAACTCTTTTCACATAACAATGGTTACAAAAAATGCATTAACACAATAGCTTTCTCTTACGCTAGTGCCAATACTATTTATATCTTTTTTTTTTTGCTAAAGAAAATTTGCTAACCTATGTGCCTAGAAGATTGATGGGCAAAGGGACACTTGGCATGTCGTGGGTTATATATTTGGCAAAAAAAAAATGCATTAACACAATAGCTTTCATATCGATGTTGACTTTTGTTCCAATCACATCTAGATGTCTAATGGGTATTGTTCATCACTTTTCGAGGGACAGTTGTTACTAGACAACCTAAGGAGGGCTCCATTCTTGTCATTGACCGCCAAAATTTGCTAACCTATGTGCCTAGAAGATTGATGGGCAAAGGGACACTTGGCATGTCGTGGGTTATAATTTGGCAAAAAAAAAAATGCATTAACACAATAGCTTTCATATTGATGTTGACTTTTGTTCCAATCACATCTAGATGTCTAATGGGTATTGTTCATCACTTTTCGAGGGACAGTTGTTACTAGACAAACTAAGGAGGGCTCCATTCTTGTCATTGACCGCCAAAATTGTTAATCTTTGTTATTAATTGAGTGTACTTATTCATTTAATTGAATTTGGATATGTTAGTCCATGTTCCCCTCTATATGTTGGTTATCTTTTACTTATTTATATTGCGGGTGGGGATTACATGTCTCCCCCCCCCCACCCCCAACTATCTGGTGCTGCCGTGTTGGTGGTTTAAAATTGGAAAAAAAAAATGAAAATTGTGGCCACAAGACTATTTGATTGTTACTCTATTAGGAGAATTATATGCTTTATACTTAATAAATTAAGATTTACAATATAACATACTACTAAAAGGGATATATATATACACTACAATTTTTTTGGTACTAAAAGGGATATATATATACACTACAATTTTTTTGGTACACTAAAACTATTGTTTTTTATTTCGCACTTATTAGTTATTACTCTAAACTCTTTACCGAAACAAATAGGGACTATTGAATAACATGTTAAATAATTTTATTAATTTTTAATTATTATAATTTAATTGGGTCTTATTCTGTAACAAACTATAAAACTCATAATTTCTATTACTTACAACAAACAATAGAGACTGTCAAAGAAAATAATTAAAATAGAGTGTCAAAGATATTTTTCTCTTTCTTTTTTCCTCTTTTAATTGATCTGCCATCTTAAAAAAGCTTTTATTTCTTAGTTGATGATTTACTATTTTTAAATTTATTATTTTTATTTTTATTACTACGCAAATTATCATTATCGTCAGCGTCATAATTATAATATTAAGCATTATTAGTTTTATTATTATTATTGTTGTTGTTGTTCAAAATTGAAAATGACATGGCCTATTATTTAAACTCCAAGGAAAAAATGAAAATTAAATATTATTCGGCTTAAAGGGGAATTTTCTCCTTTTTTTCCCCACCAATTACTATCGCAATGCATTGCCTGATCATTTTATTATTATAATTATTATTATTATTATTATTACTACACGCTATATAATTTTTTTTCACATTTTTTTTTATATAGTTTTTATTTACTCAACTCATACCCAAATTTTCTACAAAATCGAATTATAGACTAACTCAACTGCAAATTCATGCCGGGCTACTTTTAAGATTAGAGTTGATATTTCGCCTTTTTTTTTTCCCACCAAGTACGCAATTCATTACCTTAAATCCACTTCCATATGTTTTCGTCACTATTTTCGAAAATTTCAAATCATTCTAACCCCAACCCATACTTGCACGCTTCCAAGTTCTTGTTTTTAACCAATACTTGCATGCACCTTTTTTTTGTTCGTTTGCATGTGTTACTGTAACAACTTCCTACCTGCTACAAGCACTTTTTTGGTCAAAAAGTTTGTTCCCTGCAGGATACCGGCTCATTACCTTTATCTCAGGTTACTAAGTTGAGTCTATGTGTCTCTTCTGCAGCCAAGAGATTTAATCCCACGGTGAGCATGCTACAAGACAAACTACTTGGGTACCAAACCCACGACGCAACTTAGCTCCGCCCTTTAGATAATAAAATGATATATTTTAACTTATCCCATGCCTCATTTTTTTTCCTTAAAAAGAATAAATTTTTACACAGACAGTAAAATGATATATCTTTTTATTTATTCTATGTATAACAATGAATTTGCATATATTTTGGTGGCTATTATTCTCCTTACCTATTTCCATTTGTTTAACCTCAAGCTTACTTGCCAATGGGCTCCTCGCTCGTCGGTAACCACTAACAAACCTACTTGTGTTATGGTATAATAGTTGACAGAGGTTGTGATTTAGGTTAATTTTAGTAGATTCTTATTGTTTATATTTGTAGACGCTTGATTATGGTGTATCAGCAGTCATGATTTTTTTTTTTGTTCTTGAGGTCCCCGAAAATTACGTGGTCAAATGTGCAGACACTCAAATAATTATCCATTTCCTCGTAAATATATATAAAAATAAAGGGTCTGCCACAAATATTTATTTGCAAAAGACAAAAGAGAGACCGTATTGTATTTCGACAGTAGTTTCAACCCGCTTATTGAGGGGATAGATGTGGATTAGGAAAAATAAATTCGTTTAATAAATTTATGAATTTGATTTGATTCACTAAATAAATCAATGAAATTCGAATTGAGTTTGCTAATTTGTAGGATTCTTGATAACACTTGTTATAAACCACTAAAGTACGTGTTTCTTAGTTTAAGATCCCTGAATTATTCATTTAATTTGATTATCTATTTACCATTGAAATTTTATTGGGATATTATCATTTTACTAAAGTTTCTTGACATATCACGTCAAGACATTCTTAGAAAAGATTTTCTACCAAAGTTTTGCGTAGTTATCATTTCACTACCATTCCGATTAACAAACGTTAATGTTTAATGAAATTATGTTAAAAATCGATTTTACCCTAAGAGTTTGGTAGTAAAATGATAATTCTCCTAAAAATTCGGTAGTAAAATGATAATTCCACTAAAATTTCAGTAAAATGATAATTTCTTAAAAATTCGGTAGTAAAATGATAATTTATGTATCACATTAACAAAAATTTTACTCTTACAAATTTGGAAATGTCTTTGATACCCTTACGATATCAGCAAATTTTTAACGTTCTTAACGGAATGGTAGTGAATTGATAACGACGCAAATGTTTGGTAGTAAAATGCACTTTTCGGCAAACTATGGTACTAAATGAAATGTCAGAATAAGTTTAGTACTAAAATGATAATATCCCAATTTTATTTTGTGTGTGTTATGTATATATAATTTTATAATTTGAATGATAATTTTGTAATTATAAATGCTAATGAGACAAATAATAAAAATTTTCTATTTACTATTTTATTTTACTTTTTTATATTAAATACTGATAATTGAAAACAGGTTTATACCAAATCCAAATTCAATTCGATTCAAATATTAATTATTAAACAAATTAAATGAATCATAAAATAAATCAAATCTAAATCCTAAGGATATGATTCATTTAATAAGCAAATTGAATTCAAATCCATTAAATTTTGACCAAATTCATTTTAAGATTTAATTCAAATTCAATTTATTAATTCATTTTGCAATGCCTAGTCAAATCTATAATGGTATTTGGCGGATATATTACAACTTGCTCCTCCGTTAGCCACTTGCCCTTTGCCTAAATGGCTAGAGTTGATACTCTCACATATGTTTAGAGCAGTAGTTTCAACCTTATACAGCATTATAAGGGCTTAATTCATTTCTTAATTATGAAATAATTGAATGAAGACAATTTTTTTTTCTTGTGAGATTATTATTATTATTGTTGTTGTTGCTGTAATGTCAGTGTAAAAAAAAAAAAAAATTGCTCCTCACTCTCCAGTAATGATTTTATCTCCATCTTTTAATGCTTTTAGCAAATCAACTCCAACTTATTTTAACCTAACAAAATTTAAAAGTTGTTTGATCAATATATAAATACTATAAAAGTACTGTTAACAATTTTTTCATTTTGTAGTGCTATTTTCAGATGATTTCATTGGGCCTTTAAACGGGTCATTTGCAATATCTTTAGGTTATTATTCGTCATTTTACGCTGAAATATTTGGTATAATTGTGGCTATTGAAGAAGCAACTAATAGAGGATAGGAATATGTTTGGTTAGAAAGTGGCTTTACTGCAGCTATATCTTGTCTTCATAATCATAGTTTTGTTCTTCCATGGTGCATTTGTAATAAATGTATTAATAGTTGTAGTTTAATTAAAAATATAATTTTTAAGCGCTCCCATATCTTCTGAGAAGGAAAAATTATTTGAGGATGCTTGTACTATTATAAGTATCATTTTATAATTTCTTATATATGATGCTTTTGTAACTCTAGTCTTTTTAGTTTAATATATTTTCATATTTTCAATAAAAAAGAAAAAAATGAATTTTTCATTTTGATCAAGCGTTGCTAGAGCAGTGCTAAAGCGAAAAAAATATATTATTCAATTAATTAACAAATATCTATATTGTCATGTTTTAATTTTTAAAATTAAAAAAATTCCGTCGGTAAGTGGATACCATATGTTTCTCTCTTTTCCAAACCCACTCGGCAGATTTTATGAGTGGGGTCCAGTTAAGTTGCCTCAGTGGTATGGTACCACTTTTTTTTGTCTTTTTGTGACCTGACCGTTAGATCCAACCAAAGGATTGCAAAAGTAAAAGCAACGGCAGGATGTATTTACTTCGGTAATTAACATTTCAATCCCTCTAGTTTTCTAAAATTTTAGAAATAATAATATCATTATTATTTTACCCTCCCACCTCATTAATAGTCATCTTCATCTCTACTTCTCATGCAACCCGTGATTCATATTTAGACTTTCATTTTTTTTTCTTTTTATCTTAGTTGTTTTATTTTATTTCTTTTGGCAAATATTTTTGTGTATTGGCTAAGTTATTAAATAATAAGAATAAGGAAGATATAGGAAATTTTTAGAGCATTTTTTATTATTGATATTGGGTGATTATAATGTATGATTTAGTTGCGTATCTATGAGAGCCACAACCTCTTAAATACAACAAAACTTATGAACTTTAGAAAAACAGATCCCTTAATTTATTCCACAAGTACATCAATATTTTATAATTCTCTAATTATTACTATTATTTCGATGTCTACTTCTATAATTAATTATCCATAATATTGAGAAAGTATATAACATTAAAATTGAGTATAAAAATGATTAGGAGATATTATTATCTTGTCTTTAGTGTAAATTGGATAAGGTTTTATAAAAATTTTCACAATATCAAAATGAAAAATAAATAAATATTAAATAAATGCTTGGATAGTCGTTTAAATTTCATTATGAAGTTTATAAATAATATTTTCAAAATAATAAATTTCTATATGTAAATTTGAAATTATGTAAAATTATTTATACCTTATTACACGTACGAAGCTGATCAATTATTTATTTAATGTGAAAACAAATGCATTGTATAATCTTTATTCTATTACTTAAATTTAAAATTATAAAGAATGAAACTTAAATTTAAAATTCTAAAGAATGAATAATAAAATAAATTAATAGATTATGAGAAAATACCTTTAAAAAAATTAAAATTAACTAACTTTTTAGGCTGCTGACGTAACATTTTTATTTTTTTGTTGTTATCATAAGACAAAATTTTGTCTAAAAAACTCATTCTGGGGTCTCCTTAGGGTAAAAAAAAAAAACATCATTATTACATGATAATTTGGTAGCCTAAGTTATATTAATTTTAGTTTACTTATTCATACCAAACACCTTATTGAGATTAAATTTTAGTAAAGTAAACTCATCCCGCCATCTTTAATCATATTCATTATGTCCTAATTGATTAGATCTTGTTTTAGAAAAAGACATAAACACAATATATATCCTCTTGAGAAAATGCAAGTATTATATTTTTGAGGTTTTGTACTTAAGAAATTAATTTAATTTATGTAGTTAGAAGACTCTTATTTTTTTATGTTTTAAAAGAATTATATGTTTGATAAGGAATAAATTAAAATTTAAAGTAGGACAAACTGATTTGAGAAGGAGATAGAAAGAATAATTGTTTAGAATTTGAAAATTATTATATTTTAATTGGGACTTATTGCATAAAAGTATTAAAACATATGATTTTTATTATTTATAGAAAATAATAGGGATTGCTAAAGAAAATACTAAATAATTTTTTTAAAATTTAAAATTATTATATTTTAATTGGGGCTTATTGCATAAAATTTTTAAAACTAATAATTTTTATTATTTACAGAAAACAATAGGGACTGTTAAAGAAAATACCAAATTTAAGGTTTGGTACAACGGTTGCAAAGTAGTTTTGCCCTTATGAGTGAGGTTGTGAGAAAAAATATCATTCTTAAGGATGGTGTTGAAAGGTTTTATTTCGAGAATTTCCTGGATTTTTCGGAACCCTAAATCTAGCGGATTCGATAAATCCTACCCAGACGGGGTTAGGCCCATTTAACCAAAACGGAATTTTCGAATACGTTTGGATTTAGGATAATGCTTAAGCGTTTATCATATATAAAACAAATCACGGACACTTTCAATCATTCACACTGCCAACGCACAGATCACAACTATTCAGAGTTCTCCCGGAAGTGCAAAAACAAGATGCCATCAGAAGCCGAAACCACGGCCACCTACGCAATCGAACTGCGATTTGATGAAGCCTTGAACACCAGGATCTTGAACAAACTTAGGAGTAAGGACATCTTAGGACCAGTGGAACCCAGGTTGACTCTCGGGGTCGCACATGCCGAGGCACAAACATGTTCATCAACACTCTCCATACTGGAGAATGTCCTCCGTCGATACATTACAATCCAGGAGCGGTTTCCAGTTCAACTGAATGGAGTGGAATTAAATCACCCGGTAACAGAACCACGAAACTTTCTGAAACTAGGTCCTGTCTCCTCGTTGATGCACTTTTTGCGATGCCATGGCAACTTCGATGATGCTCTCAGAATGGAAGATCCCGATCATCAGCTTCAAATTTCCCAGGATTGCACGCCCCCAGATCGTTGGGAGCAATTTGCCAAAATCACCCTTTTTAATTCCAGACATCAACTTTTCAAAGCCATTCGAGAACTGTGCCCGGTTTTCGATAGCGAGTCTCCTCTCAATGGCTTCGCCCATCAAGTCGCTTTGGTGGAATTGTCACCTAATCCCAGGGACTTATCAGTCCTTCCTCTCCGGGAACGGGCTGCTTCTGATCACCTGGTGGACGCACAAGAATAACCCACCGAGTTTCAAGATCGAGATTACATTTAGATAATAAAAAAAACCGTTTTTGCTTTCTCTGTTTTTTGTTTCTGGAATTGATCTAACTTTTATTTTCATTTTTTTTTTACAGTTCTTGAACTTACCGAAAATTACGTGGTTAAATGTGCTTATCCTGCTGTTCTCTCATGACCTTCAAGTTTTTTCTCAATTTTTTTTTTCTTAATCTTCATTGTTGTTTATAAGCATTTGTATGCTGTTTCTATTTGAGAGCTGTTATTCATGATTAATAATATTAGTTAGCTCTCTTTATACTTTCTGTATTATCCTATATTTACAACGAAAGGGGTATTCTTATTTATTTGTTTCAGCAGCCGTCAATTTCACTTAACCTATTTATTTTCTGAATTATTCTAAATTTTATAAATTGATACAAAGTTTCAATCAAACGGGTCAAATAAAAATTTTCGATTTTTTAACCACCTTTTTCGACGTGGGTCGAATATCCCGTATGCAATTGAAATAATTTATCCTAGCTAACCCTTTAAAACTCTGTAGAATTTTACTCTTAAATATACGGTTATTCCCTTATGGAAAATTATATGAAAGGATAAAAAGTTACCGTAAAATTTTAATTAAATCTACTATAATCACCATTATATGATTTAAAGAAAGGTTCTAAATATATTTTAGATTAATTGACTTCATATTTATCTTTTTATGTAATTTACTCAAATAATAAAATTATTATTATGATTCAAAAGATGGGGTTTTAAGGATATCATACGGGGAAAAATGTTACACTAAATATGACAAGTCTCTATTGTAAGTTGTGGCCTGTAATAATTAACTTCCTCTATATATCTTAGCATCTTTCACTCCTCAATTAAATAAATCTAATTTTCAAAATTATCCTTAGTTTTTAGCAAGGATCATTAATATTTTAATTTTAATTTTCCGCCCTCTCCTCAACTCTCTCGCTCAAGCATCATCATCATTTCCACCACTTATTTTCATCATTATCAATGAATATAATGATTTTTTTGTTGCTGGGCTTTATTTAATTTTATAAATAAGTGAGGAATTTTATTGTTATTGATTGGATGTTTTTGAAGTGTGATGAGTAGATTAAAAAAAAAAAACCACCATATTACTTGTCTCTATAATTTCTCACCTCTTGAAACTCATCATCATCATCATCATCATAAAGGCTGAAAAATAAAAGTATGAAAATCCATTTTTGACTTAATTTTTTCTTGTTTTTCTTGCTTATAATTTTTTTTTCTTTTTTATGCTTCCTCCATTCTTGAATTTGACTTGCAAAATTACTGATCATGATATCGCAAATATTGAGTTTGGTTCATTAAAGGAGCAAAGTGGGTTACTCCAAAAGTTAAAAAGGAAAAAAACAATAATAGTGCAAATGAGAGTAAAAATAATAATAAGAAAAATTATCATTGCACCACCTCTCTTTTGTCTTATGTTCATCTAACCACCACAAAATTCTAACATGTTCTTTGCACCACCTTTCTTTTTAAGTTTGTATCAACTAGCCACTTTTGCACTAACACCGTTAAATAATTTAAATAAAATAATAATTTTAACCCTAAATAAATTAAAAGATCATTTTTATATTATAAAATCTTTGTAAATAAAAAATTATAATTATAAAATACTCCTAATTTAATAAAAAATAAACCCTAAAATTAGAATTTTTATTTTTAATAAAATTATTTTAATAAAAAATTATAATTATAAAAATAATTACAAAATTTTAGAATTTAATAAAAATCCTCTAAATTATTAAAATTTTAGGATTTATTTATAATAAATAAATTCAGTTATTTTAATAAAATTTTGCAAAATTATAATTTTTAATAAATAAATTCAGTTATTTTTATTAAAATATTAAAAAACTATAATTTTCCTAATAATAATAATAAGGATTATTTTAAAAATACATTGAATTAATTAAGAAGTGGCGGTTGCTATTTAGGGCCCATTAAGAAGATTATACATTTAACCAATTAACCCAACCGCAGATGCTCAGTAGCCCAATAAAACTATTGTCAGAAAAATAATTTTTTTATTTTTATTAAAAAAAGGAAAATTATCAATCATATACATTACCTGTTTAAAGCATTAAACATAAAGTTTCATTTATTTTAACAAAATTAGCTATTGATTAATCGCTTTTAAATACTGCTTAATTGCTAGTATACACAATAAAAATAAGAAACAAAAGTCAGTTCTAAATAGCCACATTATCATCAATACTAATTTTGTTAAAATAATATTTTGAAACAAAAATTACCCATTTTCATTTTAATAAGACAAACACTTTCAACAGCCAACAGTCTTAGTCAATAGCTAATTACTATTAAATAAAGTATTAAAAGTCAATTAACATTAACAAAATGTTATAAAACACTAAATAATAGTGAAAAGCTCGGGTAAGCCAGGCGGCGAGATTCTGGCAGAAGGCTACAGCTAGAATTGAGAAGGGTAGCTAGCTAGGGTTTCTTTGTTGCAACGCGCGAATTCCAGAAATCCCTAATTCTCAGAAATCCCTCCTTTAATTTTTTTAAGGGAAATTATCAGCCATATAAAGAGGGGTTGCTTGGGTTATTTTTGATGAAATTCATTACATGAAAGATAGAGAAAGAGGGGTTGTTTGGGAGGAGAGTATAATACTTTTACGGCCTGCTATTAAGATGGTTTTTCTTTCTGCGACAGTGTCCAATGCAATGCAGTTTGCTGAGTGGATTTCTGATTTCCACAAACAGCCTTGTCATGTGGTGTACACAGATTTTCGACCGACACCTTTACAGCTCTATGTTTTCCCAGTGGGTGGGAGTGGGTTGTATGTTGTTGTTGATAAGAAAGAGCAGTTTAGAGAGGTTAATTTGTTGAAGCTGCAAGATAATTTCTCATAGAAGAAAATGGGTGGCAGGAGAGAAAATGGAAAAGCAAGTGGGAGAATGGCCAAAGGTGGGAGTAGTTCTAGGGGTACAGACATATTCAAAATTGTGAAGGTGCAGCCACTATTTCTAACTATTATTCTTGATTCAGTGTTGTTAGATGCCCTGAATTGATGTTTTTTTAAAGTATGTGACCATGGCTTGTTACAATCTTTCTTTCATTCTTGGAGCAATTCTATTGGTAGCAATGTAAGTGATAGTTAACTATTTCTTACAGCCATTTTTTATCCACTCTTATGCCTTATGATATAACCTGTCTCAAAGAAATATGTCTTACTGGCATGACTTGGGGGTTTGACTATGGGAATCAGAATACTCTCACTAAAAACTTCTGATTTTCAATTCAACAGTTCTTTATTTTAATTCTTTGGAATATCACCCTTCTCTTGAAGTGAAAAGTTATGCCATAAAAAAAAATTGTGGGCAAGGCAGAAGGGAGAAATTTTTTTTTTAAAAATAAAATCTTGTAATTTAATCTTTATCTTGTAGCTTGGTAGATTCTTGTGTGTTTTCCAAGGAATCAAGACACAATATAGAGTATAATTTATTAATACTTTTTACTTAAAATTTTAAGTCATTAATCTTATACAATTTAATAATAAGTATTAAAATTCAAATTATTAGTTAATGATTTAATGATCTTAAGTTAAAATAGCTTAATTGCTTAAAATCATGTTCATCAATTCAAGTACCATTTACTAGCTTACTTACGTAATCACTTTTTTCCGTTATTTTTTTTCTCATTTTGGATTCAATCATTTCATAATCAACAGTCTTAAAGGATTAATTTGCAATATTTCATAAATGAACTAGAGTTGTTGAGTTTTCTTGAAAAGAAAATAAAACGGTGTCTCATAGATAGATTAGTATTTGCTCATCAAATATTCACTGAAAATGGTGTCTCTAATGTCTCGTCATCCTCTTTGAACTTCAGTGAGATCAAAATTCAACTGGTTGTTTATTGTAATAAACTTCCTATTGTTACTCTTGATGTGTATTTGCTAAAATGTAATATTGTGTTCGGTTTAAAGAATTTTGCTTATATATATATCGTCCTGATTTGATTCAAGATCCTGGACTTTTTTTTCAAGTCTAGGAAAGCTATTGAGTAATAGCGTTATGTCATTCTACTATTAAACCAAACAACTTAATAACTTTTCCAGACTTTAATAAATTGATCCTGAATTGGAACATTTATATATATAGTTACGTTGATTGATTCATGGTGTGTTATTTCTTGATAGTCTGTATTTGGTTTCTATGTAGGAATGTGCAAACTAATGCCCAAATTTAGAATGAAAAAAATAAAATCCCATCTACAGCAAATACATCAAGCTTAGGAGGTGCAAAATAAAAACTTCACAATAATTCCTGCATTCAGATGCCTTTCAGAAGTGCATGAGTTATGTTATTTCAAAAGCACTACAATGCATAGCTGTATGTTAATTAGACTAAGAGGAAACAAATGATATTTAGACTGAAAAATTTGACCAAACAAACACAATGATATACAAGGCCGGAGTTAAAATGAGCGCCCTATCACCCTTTTTGTTTATTTGCTATTTTATAATTTCTTTTCTTTGGTATTTTACTATCAATGTTAATGTGTAATATTTCATAAATAAATTACAGGTGTTGAGTTTTCTTCAAAAGAAAACAAATTCCCACCAACCAATGACCCTTACAAGAAAAGCAAGCGAAATTCCCTATTCTTAAAATATCCAACAAGTTGACAATGATTAGATTTACTTGTAATAAAGTAAAAATGATTGGTAATAAAGCCACTCAAGCAAAAAAGTCTTCATAGATTATAGAGCTAGAGAATACCATTCTATTTCCGCTTCTTGTTTCTTTAAACTTCATTACTTGGTTTATTTATTTTCTACAAATACAATACAACATCACAATCCACGTCCTATATATATATATATATATATATGTTCTGACTTTATTTTTCTCTGTTTGTTCATATATTGTTTGCAAATTTAAACTTTGATCATATGTTTAAGTTTCTTTTGCTGAAAAATCTTTGTTGAAATGAATGTATGCATCACGATGACATTGTTTAGATGCTAGTTTTGTATGATCATTATAGTCAACTTCATTAACTTCTCTTGCTTTAGAGTTGGTTTGTTTCCTTTCTTTTATCTGAATGTTTATTGTTTTGTGTTCGAATATTGACTAGATTGTTGCGTAGATAAGAGAGATGGGAGATGCAGAGGTGAGTATTTATTGATGTTACATTTGCTCTCAAATGGTGAATCTTAGAATGGAAGACGGGATCAAAATTTCCATTTTGTGAGACTGGATTTGTGGAACAAATGATCAGCAGCATCACTGAAGACTCCATCAACAATGCAATTCATGTAGGATCTGACCGTGCACTCTCTCTATGGGCTCAAATTTTACTTTGTATGATGACTGGTTTAGCCCATTCTCGTCCTTGCATAACTGCTCATGGACACATTAGCGGTAATAATTTGTGAATCGAAGAGGCTGAACAAGAGAGGGAATTTGAATCCTTGCTACAAAGGAGGAGAAAAAGAAATAGCTCTGCTTGTTATCACGTATGCTTCAAGATATGCACTTTGGGACAGCTTCTCGACCGGATGATTCTGAAGCTCTTAGGGAGAGGAGAGGTAGTTTGACTTTGGTTAATCCCATGATTGAAGAGGCATTAATTATTTAAGGTCACAATGCAGCTGGCTCGTTAGATGAGTATCTTGTAGGACCTGGTTTGGATTTATTGCTGCATTATTTGCTTGAGAATGATCCTAATAGGTATGGATCCCTACCAGCACAGAAAGAAGTTGTCAAAGCATTGCCAATGGTTGCCATTGATCAGGATTTGCAATGTGCAGTGTGTTTGGAGGAATTTGTTATGGGAAATGAAGCAAAAGAGATGCCTTGTAAATATAAGTTCCACGGCGACTGCATTATGCCATGGCTGGAGCTTCATAGCTCTTGCCCGATTTGCAGATACCAGTTACCATCTGATGATTTAAAGGTTCAAGGAAATGGGTCTGGAAACAGAGAAGAGAGTGCAGGGAATGAGGATGAGGGGAATAGTTTGAGGTTAGCTAACGGAGAAGATAGCATAGGAAATGGAAGGAGAAATTGGATTCCTATTCCATGGCCTTTTGGCGGTTCATTTTCTATGTCAGGATCTCAGCAAGATGGAACTTCTAATTCGGAATCATCAGCAGGCGGCACAGCCGGAGTAGGAGCAGGAACAGCGGCTTATATAGATGAGACTTGAAGTCATGTATATGTAAAAATTATTACCCAAGTTGACTTGTCAGCTATGAGAATTTTGTCCAAGAAAATTGAATATCATTTTCATATTTTAACCTTGTTTCTGTAAAGATATCTTCTCGTTCAAGAAATCACTATAATTTACTACATTATAATGTACTTTTGAATTAGTATCATCTTTTTTGTTTTAGCATGAAGGAGGTTATGTTTTCTTTGTTTTCTAATTGGATTATCCTGCATATATACTGGATGAACTTAGAGAAGTGATGAATATGCAAGAGCATGATTAAGGCTCTTCGGGGTTGCAGCAAAACAATATGGGTTCATTGAAAAAAAAGAATCATGCACTATAAATGTAGACGTCAGACTGCTAAAACTCTCCTTTGAATCTAATGAATCAGTATTGCTATTCTAACCTTGATTAATCTGAAAAGAAACTAATGGAAATTAGAGGCCGCAAAGCTGAGTACACTCAACACAAATTACTCTTCTCTAGAAGATCAATTGACCACCAAGATCTTTAGGACGGAAGCAATGTGCATACGGTGCAATGCCACAACAGAGTCTCCTGGCCTGCAAAGTCCCTTTGCCTTGGCATGTTGAAGGGCAAACTCTATAGTTTCCTCTGTTGATTCTTCATCAGAAGCTCTTGCAGACCCTGAGCTCAAAACAGGTACCAGCCCTCGGAAAATAAGGCTATGCCTTGCTGGAGCTTCATCACTGCATGACCACACAATTGAATCTGTTTTGATCTCTGGCACTATCACGGACAAAATTGGCATACTAGGTCTGTACTTTGACACCATCTTTGCTGTCGTTCCACCTCTGGTTAGGACCAATATCAGAGCAGCTTTAATGCAGTTTGCTGTCCTCACGGCTGAGGAAGCTAAACTCTCTAATGGACTCATTGGCATTGGTGCAGTTTCCATTATTTTCTTGAAAAGATCTCCGTAGTTGATAAAGTTCTCAGCCTCCAAGCAAATTCTAGCCATGGTTTGAACTGTGACTTCGGGATAGGCTCCTGCAGCAGTTTCTCCACTGAGCATCACACAGTCGGTGCCATCAAGAACTGCATTTGCAACATCAGTTGCTTCCGCTCGAGTGGGCCTCGGGGATTTGATCATGGACTCCAACATCTGGGTAGCAGTTACAACAGGCTTTCCTTGAATATTGGCCTTATGAATCATTACTTTCTGAGCAAGGAAAATTTTTTCAATCGGAATTTCCATTCCAAGGTCACCTCGAGCCACCATAAATGCATCAGAATTTGCAAGAATGTCATCAAAATTAGCAACCCCTTCTTGATTTTCAACCTGTCAGACCCAACTAAACCTTTAACAAACAGAGTAATGTACCTAGTACCTAGCTCTACACATATTTACCCTCGTGATATGAAAAAGTATGAATTCAACACACTGAACATGAAAAATTGACTAACCTTTGACATGAGGAGGATGTTTTTTGCATGCACTCCTAGCAGATTTCGAACCTCCAGAAGGTCTGAACCTTTACGAACAAAAGACAGTGCGATCATGTCAATCTTATTAGGGACACCCCAATTTAGAATATCCTCTTTATCCTTCTCCGTTAAGGTTGGGAGATCAACAATGACCCCAGGTAGATTGACATTCTTCCTCTCGCCCAGAACTGCAGAGTTCTCGCAACGACAACGGACCAAACCCAATTCCTTAGCACAGTCCAAGACTGTTAGTGAAATTGTGCCATCAGAGCACAGAATGACACTCCCTGGCCTCAAATCTTCAGCCAACCTTTTGTAGCTCATGCTGATCATTTTCTCATCTCCCTTTAGGCCATAGTCAGTGGATATCGTAATCTCTTGACCCTGCACAAGTTGTATGGGCTTCCCGTCCTTGAGAAATCCTGTTCGAATCTCAGGACCCTGCAATATTTACGGGTGCAGAAATCATTATCAGTCAAGGTTCCTCATAAGCTCAGTTAAAAGAATTGAAAATTAAAGTCCAGATTGACATAAACCATATGCTTTTCAGGCTAGCTTTTTGGCAAAGCTATTCCAATCTGGCATTGATAGTTCAAAAGCACAATCAAAGTTTATACCGCGAATCATGTGCTTTCACACTAGCTTTTTTTCTTAAAGCGGCAACTTATAGAACATTAGAGGTCCTTAACGGATTAATCATTAAACAATGTACAAATCAGATAGTGAAGACAGAAGATTCTTATGAGCGCCCCACGTTTTATTAAATAAATTAATCAATCAAAAATAGTATTTAAAAAATATTAACTTTATTCGATTTAACAATTAAACGTCTCTTGCTTTGCTAAAACCAAATAAAACAATGGATTTACAGTTAATATTTTTTTTTTCATGGTCAAATAACAATTAAAATTGTAGAGCAACAAAACCTGCTTCATATAATAAAAATTGTGCATATAAAAAAAAAGACGAGATTATAGAAATTTTTTTTTAAAAAGTTAAAAAAAAAATTGTAGGGCTTTGATTTGAACATGCCTTAGTATCCAACATGACTGCGCAGAGGATGCCGGTGTTGTTCATGGCAGTCCTAAGATTATCAAGGGTTTCTTGATGATAAGCATGGGATCCATGAGAGAAGTTGAAGCGAGCAACGTTCATACCAGCCTTCAAAAGTTTCTCTGCCATCTCTACGGACCTCGATGCCGGTCCCAATGTGCATACAATCTTTGTCTTTGGGCCGTTTTGATGATCACCTCCCATTGCCTTTACAGCTGCCGCTCCTCCCAGTATTATCGTGTTCATTGTATTGATAAAGAAAAGCAACGAGAAGAAAAAAGAAGGCGGTTTTTGTAAGGTTTATGAATTTAAGACACACAAGGAGAGCAGCGTGGGTTAGTGGCTTTTATATGGACCGTTAGCAAATGTTGCCCTTTGTTTTGCTTGTTTTTTCACTTTTACTTGCAACCCAAGGAAACAGAATTCAACTAGTTTTTTATTTTTTAACTTTCTGTTTAAAAAGTTTTCTTGTTCAGCAAACTGAGAGAATCTCTAGGGTAATAAATATGATGGCCTCTTTTTTCATTTTTAATTCTTAATTTGTTTCTAATTAAAGGACCAAACGTGATGGATTGATGGATTCTATGATTGATTCCTATTTATACCATTTAGAAATGTTGTTGTTTTATTTTATAGCGTTTTGTCAAATAAAAAATTTTACTCATAAAAAATTAATTATAATCCTTTTTAGAGAAGTGTTTAACAAAAAAATGGTGTAATTACAAAATTTTCTCAAATAATTTTATTTTCTGTTTCTTTATTTGAACTTCATTGTTGTGAAATGACCAATCATATGAATCGCCTTCTTTCCTTTTGATAACCCGTCCATCATTTGAACACTCTAAAATCACTTTTCTAGAAGCGTGACACCACAAGGGAAAGGGAGAAAATGAATAGCATGCAGAAGCATCTTGAATATCTAATTATATATAGAGCAACTTTGAATTTTTAATAACAATGCAATTTTCATGGAGTTAAAAGGAAGTGAATTGTGTGTGAAATTAAGAGCCTAAAACGAGTGGCTCCTGACGAAAGAATATATCCAAACAAATAATAGAGCCTTCTTCTTCAAGCCTGTTATCTTGCTTAACAATGCCAATTATGCTAGGCATCTTGTGTGTGCCTTCTATAGAGCATAAGGGATAATACTTCATATGTTACCATCCTTCACACAAACTTAAAATAGCTTGCACCATTCATGTTGGCGGGATATTCTAATGAAACACGCTGCCAAGAATGTGTTATCGGGTAAGTATTCAAATCAGATATTTTTTTGAGTGCCAAAAGAATCATTTTCCATAAAAATACTTGAAACATGTTCTTCTTCCTCCTCCACTAATGTTTATAGAGGGGTTACCTATTCCAACCAAAGACTCAATTGAGAATTTAGAGCGTGGGTTACTGCTTAGGCACGGACTTGACTTGATCGGCTACATTCTTTAAACACAATCTTAAGTTATATATTAAAAACCGATCAGTCATAGTGTAAGCATATAGTCATCGAATTTTTTTGTCATTTTTAAATTTTTTAATTAAAATTTTCTAGTCATCTCTCATTCTCTCTTTGTCTTTTATTTATTTTATTTTACTTAGATAGTCTCCTATTTCAATTTTTTGAAGATTTTGGAGAATGAAGCTTAAATTACAAAGGTAAATTAGTAGCTCTGAAGTGGTAGATATCACTAAGTCCCGAGTCTTTTTGTGTGTTGTGGAAACATGCTTCTTCTTATCTAGGAGCTTATTTCAGGTTCAACTTTTATAATTGAAAGTCTATGATACATTTTACATTGTGACAAATTCAGAAGGATTTTTGATACTCTTATCAATCCATTTAGAATTTATGGTAATCTTCAACATAATATTATGAAAAAGAAACCTACCCATCACGTTCAAAGATTCTAGGTCCATTCCAAACGACACCTGTTCACCTCCCTGCATTCCGATTCCAGTCATTCCTCACCTGTCAAGTCCACTCCCTGAACCGCCCCACTCCCATTCCCCAAGTCCAGAAAAATCCGCCCATTCCCAGAGAAAACGGCCATTCCTCATTTAAAGACCATACCCACCCAAACCTCAAAGAAGAACGACTCCGGGTCCATTTCACAAAGAGAAAATACCTTATTCAATCTCATGAACGACCTGTCCTCAAAAATACCTAGAAAAATCCACCACACAGAAATACATTCTCATTGAACTGAACGGATCACATCATCTATTACGGATCATGACACATATAAAATTCAGAATATTCCATCTGAATGCACCTTCCCAACTACAAATATACACATGAAACTGAAATACATTGATTGCCTATTAAATATTTGAAATAGCCTAATTTAAATATACATCTACGGATAAGCCTAGAAACGGCACATACATGCAAATTCTTACATTCACTGAAATACACACACATCTCTAATTAAATGCAACCTACATTCAAATAATCACTATCAAACATTCATTATCTATCCACCCGCATACAAATACATTCCACTTAAATGCACCTATGGATAAAATATATGTATTTTACGGAATACGCCAACGGGCTAATAAACATTCTACAGAATGAGCCTGCTGGCTAACAAACATTCTACGGAATATGCTTACGGGCAAAATGTTGTAAAACCAATTCTTTTTATGAGGAACCAACACAAGAGCCGGAGTGCTCGACGCTGATGAAGGCCAAGAGCTCGAAATCAGGACAAATGTTCAAAGAAGACTTGTCATGAATAAGCTTGACACATAATGACATGTGTCTTTATGCATGAGTTGTGCAGACATTTGTCACGAAGACAATGCCACGTGTCATGATGGCACCTCCACCTCATGGATCAAATTGCCTATATAAAGACCAAAATTCCTCATTTGAAGGGGATGGGAAAAAGGGTAAAGAAATGTTGTCCTTTCTCTCTAAATTCTCTCTCTATAATTAAATTTAAAAGGCTGACTTGAGTGTCGGAGGGTTATTTCTGGTAACCCCAGCAGCCTTTGATAATTATTTCTTTTTGCAGAACAATTAAGCACAAGGAGACACGTAATTTGAGACACTCGTCTAAAGAAAAAAAAAAGCCACAGAACTCGATTTAGAAGAAAATCTGAAACACAGATCAATCATTATACATTGAGCAAATTTTGCATCAACAGTTGGCGCTGTCTGTGGGGAATTGAATAAAAAGCCAAAATGGTTTATTGTGGGCGTCGATGATAATTACAACTACTCTACTCTTGTGGCAAATAATAAAATTTAATGAAGGTGGAGATCCACTTCCAACGAAAAAGGTTCTGGGTTGAGCCAAGTATTGAATCAACATCGGCATCACAATTTCCCCCTACTAGCAAAATTTAAATCTTTCTATACAACATGAAAAGTAGAGTTATGTACGCTAACTCTAACGACAAAGGGAGAGGTTGGCCACAGATTATAAAAAGGTGTACAACTAATTTTGATCTTCACTCGACTAAGGAAAAAACTCATGTTGTAAATGTATCAGTGGCCAACAAGCGGCTTCATCATTGAAATAAAGTGTCTTGACAAAATGCTTAAAAGCGTGTCTCGCTGAAGTGCCTAAAAGGCGAGTCTTAGACAAAACGCTAAAGGCACGACTTAAAAAAAATGACGTAGGTTAATTTTCATAGAAATGACTTAGGTCCTCAGAAGAAAATTCTAAGTAAAGAACGCGCCTAAAAAGCGTGAGTTTTTGACGAACGCCGAAGGCGTGACTTTGAAAGAAAAATGATCTAGGTTAATTTTTACAAAAACGACCTAGGTCCTTAAAAGAAATTTCTAAAAAAAGCGCCCAAAGTATGAGTCTTCGACTAACGCCAAACGCGTGACTTTGATAGAAAAATGACTTAGGTCAATTTTCATAAAAACGTCCTAAGTCCTTAAAAGATATTTCTAAATAAAGTGCCCAAAGGGTGAGTTTTCGATAGAACGCCGATGGCCTGACTTTGAAAGAAAAATAATCTAGGTCAATTTTCACAAAAATGACCTAGGTCCTTAAAAGAAATCTCTAAGTAAAGCACCCAAAGCATGAGTCTTCGACGAACGCCGAAGGCGTGACTTTGAAAGAAAAATGACCTAAGTCAATTTTCACAAAAACGACCTAGGTCCTTCAAAGCAATTTCTAAGTAAAGCGCCCAAAGCGTGAGTTTTCGACGAACGCCGATGGCATGACTTTGAAAGAAAAATGATCGAGGTCAATTTTTACAAAAACGACCTAGGTCCTTAAAAAAAATTTCTAAATAAAGCGCCCAAAGGGTGAGTTTTCGATAGAACGCCGATGGCGTGACTTTGAAAGAAAAATAACCTAGGTCAATTTTTACAAAAACGATCTAGGTCCTTAAAAGAAATCCCTAAGTAAAGCACTCAAAGCATGAGTCTTCGACAAACGACGAAGGCGTGACTTTGAAAGAAAAATGACCTAGGTCAATTTTCACAAAAACGACCTAAGTCCTTTTAAGATATTTCTAAGTAAAGAGCCCATAGCGTGAGTTTTCGACAAATGCCGAATGACCTAGGCCAATTTTCACAAAAACGACCTAGGTCAATTTTCACAAAAACGACCTACATCCTTCAAAGAAACTACTAAGTAAAGCATTCAAAGCGCGAGTCTTGGACCAAACGCTGAGGGTGTGACTTTAAAAAAAATGACCTAGGTCAATTTTCACCAAACGACCTAGGTCCTTAGAAGAAATTTCCAAACAAAGCACACAATAGGCGAGTTCTCGACAAAATGCCGAGGGCGCGAATGGAAAGAAAGAAAAAAGTCATAGGTCAATTTTTACAAAAATGACGTAGATCTTATTACTTAAAATTAATTTTTTAAGGAAAGCGTCTATGGGCGGATTTTGATTAAAAAAAAAAAAGATCTAGGTCCAATTACTTAGAATTAATTTTTTAAAGAAAACGCCTACGGGCAAATTATGATAAAAAGACGTATGTTATTTCTTTTAAAGAATGACCTAAGTCTAACTACTTAGAATTAATTTCTTTTAGAAAGAGACCTAGGTCATTTCTTTTAAAAAAATGACCGAGGTCTAATTCTTAAAAAAATTATTCTGAACAAAAACGCATTTGGACGAAGTTCTACAAAACTACCCACGAGCGAATTATGATAAAAGAACCTAGGCCCTTTCTTTTAAAGAATGACCTATGGGCAAATACACATTCTACGGAATGAGCCTTCGGGCAAATACACATTCTACGAAATGCACCTATGGACAAAATATATGTATTTTTAATACGCCTAACCTAATAAACATTCTACGTAATGAGTCATAACAAACATTCTACGGAATGCGCTTACGGGCAAAATGTTGTAAAACCAATCTTTTTTATGGGGAACCAACACAAGAGCCGGAGTGCTCAACGCTGATGAAGGCCAAGAGCTCGAAATCAGGACAAATGTTCAAAGAAGACTTGTCATGAATAAGCTTGACACATAATGACGTGTGTCTTTATATATGAGTTGTGCAGACACTTGTCACTAAGACAATGCCATGTGTCATGATGGCACCTCCACCTCATGGATCAAATTGCCTATATAAAGACCAAAACTCCTCATTTGAAGGGGAGGGGAAAAAAGGGTAAAGAAATGTTGTCATTCTCTCTCCAAATTCTCTCTCTATAATTAAATTTAAACGGCTGACTTGAGCGTCGGAGGGTTATTGCCGGTAACCCCGGCACCCTTTGATAATTGTTTCTTTTTGCAGAACAATTAAGCACAAGGAGACATGTAATTTGAGACACTCGTCTAAAGAAAAAAAAATAAGCCACATAACTCGATTTAGAAGAAATTCTTAAACACATATCAATCATTATACATTGAGCAAAATTTGCATCAACACATAAGATTCCAAGATTTCAGATAAATCCATTTACAATTTGTAGTATTCTGTGATTTATAATATTATGAAAAAGGAAACCTAGGTTACATAAGCTTCCAAGATTTCATGGGTGTTTCTTTAAAAAAAAAAAAATTTCATGTAGAGATGCAATGGAGTGCGATGGGAGTGTAGGGGTCTACCCATTTTCCACTTAATCCCCCAATAAATTTATTGGGATAGAGACAAGAAATATCTATGTGGAGAATGATTTCTTCATCCGCAGTCCTCAGCCCATTCTTCACTTACTTATTTTATAGTAGATATGAATAAATGATTTCAGTAAATTAAAAATAGAGACTTAAATAAAATTATTACCTTGTTATAAAGTATTTAAATTATTTAAAAAAATCTCCAAAAATTTGAAACAATATCTTGAAAGAATACCAAAATTAAAAAAATATTTGAAGAGAGTAGCACCTTGAGAGAGAAATGAAAACACAACAACGTTTTAGAGTTGAATAAGAATTATAATGTAGGGTTTTCCTTTAGTTTTAACCAATTTATATTAGGTAAAAATAAAAAGAAAATTTCCAACATTTCAATTTATAAAACAAAAATTATTAAACAAAAATTAAAAAATATTTATATATAATGGGAATTAGGGTAGGTATGTAATGAAAGGTACAAAACCAAACCCCGTCCAATAAAAATTTGGTCATTATTTTTCCCCCATCCCTACCTCATTTTCCAAAAATTATTAAAAATTGACCCCATTTAGAGGAGGGCCTTTTGGGTCTCTAAATCCGTAGAGGATTTTGCCATCTATACCTCAATCTACATGACTCCACTATCTCCATCCATGAGGATTCCCTTTTTTTGGTGGATTCAGTTTTCCTGTATAAGAAAGATAATACATTATTAAATTCAAAATCTTTAAAAAGAAAGTACATAAAGATATTATTATTGAAAGACAAAATTCGAGCATAGAGATAAGTTGCAGGGTATTATGCTGACTGTTAAGATACTCTTGAAATATACTTTCTATTGTTTCTTTATTTTCCTCCCAAACTCATCTATCTAAACAATCATTAAAAAAAAAAAATTCATGGATCATTCAGATTTATCACAAACTCAAGTTCCTCAAGTTTTATCCCCTTCATTTTACAACCTGTAATTTTTCTTTAAAAAAATTAATCAATATTTTATTTGGAATAAAAAATAAATTTGAGTGAAAGAAATAATTTTATTTGGCGACTTATCTCCTCCAAGATATACTTCATCATGACATTTACAGCAAATAATGAGTCTGTTCTAACCATTTCAACTGCTTCATCAAAGTCCTCCCCAGTCCCCTTTTCTTTACCATCATTGATAAACTTCTCACTCATCTTTTTGCTTTCTTGTGTTAATTTGTGTTTACTTTGAAAACAGATCAACACATGTTTCATTAACAGAAGCTTATAAGTTTTGTTCAAATAATTTGTCACATCATTGAAGCAGACTTCACACCCAAGTGGCTCTAATAGATGAAGAGTCACATTTTTTTTAATTCATTCTTGAACCATATTTGCATTCTCAAATCTAGGCTTCTATTTATCATGTTTATACTTCCCTTGAAAATTCCTTGTTGTTTTATTGTCATTATTCTTCTTATCCTCTGGTTTAGGATAATACAACTACTTTCCCTTTTCAAGTTTGTGAGCATGGTATATATCAAGTTTGTGTAAAAGTATGTCAAGTTTGTAAGCAACAATCATATTAAAGTTAAAGTTGTTAAAGTACGTCAAGTTTGTGAGTAACAATCAGGCAAAGTTAAATTTTTAGAAGACATTGTTATTACTTAGGTAATACAAAATTTTGATGGAGCTTGCTATTGTTAACCCATTAAACTCTTCATAATACCTAATTCAATAAAAATTACATAATAATAGAAAGTGAACATTAACAATAATGTGCTCAACATGAAGATCAATTAAGAGTCCTGGAATCTATTTTTTATTTTTTCTTTATTTTCCACCCGAATCTCATCTTTTCCTAAAGATTAAAATCTACACGATCATCAGAAAAAAAAAAATGTTTCTTGTACAATTCAAATTTATCACCAACTCTGGTTCCTCAAGTTGTATCTTCTTCATTTTCCAACCAGTCATTTTTTCAAAAAATTAAATTAATATTTTATTTTGAATAAAAATAAATTTAAGTTAAAGAAATATTTTATTTAGTGACTTATCTCCTCCAAGATATACTTCATCATGATATTTAAAACAAATTGAATATGTTACAGTCTTTTGAAATGCTTTCTCAAAGTCCCCTAGTTCTCTTTTCTTTCCCACCATGATAAACTTCTCACTCATCTCTTTGCTTTCTTGAGTTAATTTGTGTATATTTTGAAAATATATCAACACACATTTCATTGATTGAAGCTTACAAACTTTGTTAAAATAATTTGTCACATTGTTGAAGTGGACTTCATACCCAAGTGGCTCAATGAATGAGGATCCACCTTTTTTTTCAATCTATTCTTAAACTATATCTGCATTCTCAAGTCTGGGCTTCTTTTTATCATGTTTATAATTCCTTTGAAAATTTCTTGTCTTTTTTCTATCATAATTCTTCTTGTTACCTTTCATAAAAAAATAATTAACCTTTAGTTTAGGAGCATCATCCTCTAGTTTAAGATAATACAACTCCTTCCCCTTCTCAAGTTTGTGAGCATGGGATACATAATATTTGTGTTAAATTGTAATACATGGTATACATCAAGTTTGTGAGTAACAATCAAGTTGAAGTTATAGTTTTGAAATAAATTGTTAGTACTTTAGGTGATAAAAAATTTTGATGGAGCTTACTATTGGTTACCCACTAAACTCTTCATAATACTTATTTCAATAAAAATTACATAATAATAAAAAGTAAACTTTAATGATAATGTGCTCAATGTGAACATCAATTACGAGTAATGAAGTATATTTTCAATTTTTTTATTTTCTACTTAAATCTCATCTTTTGCTAAAGTCTAAAATCTAAATGATCATTAAAAAAAAATGTTTCATGGATCATTTAGATTTATCACCAACTCAATTTCATCAAGTTGCATCCCTTCTGTTTTCCAGCCTGTAATTTTTTTAAAAAATTAAATCAATATTTTTTTATAGTGAACATTAGGTCTTTCCTAACCTTTTTGAATGCTTCTTCAAAGTCTTCCCCAGTTTCCTTTTCTTTCGAATCATTGATAAACTTTTCACTCATCTCTTTACTTTCCTGTGTTGATTTGTGTTTATTTTGAAAATAAACACATGTTTCATTAATGGAAGCTTACAAACTTTGTTCAAATAATTTGTCACATTATTGAAGTATACTTCAATCTATTCTCGAACCATATTTGCATTCTCAAGTTTAGACTTTTATTTATCATGTTTATACTTCCATTGATAATTCCTTGTCTTTTAATTGTCATCATTCTTCTTATCAACCTTAGTTGAAAAATAATTAACCTTTAGTTTAAGAGTATCATCCTCTAGTTTAAGATAATACAACTACTTTCCCTTATTAAGTTTGTGCGCATGGTATATATCAAGTTTATGTTAAAGTGTAATACATGGTATACGTCAAGCTTGTGAGCAACAATCAGTTTGAAGTTAAAGGTTTGGAAGGCATTGCTGTTATCTTAGGTTATACAAAATTTTAATAGAGTTTGCAACTGGTAACCCACTAAACTCTTGATAATACTTATTTCAGTAAAAATTACATCATAACAAAAAGTGAACATCAATGTTAATGTGCTTAACATGATCATCGATTAAGAGTGTTAAAATATATTTTTCATCTTTTTTAGCAGCTTTAAAAAAAACATCTTTGTCCTTTGATTTAGGATAATAAAAGTACTTCTCTTTCTTAAGTGGGGAAAGTAAAATGCCACTATAACACAAATGAGATCTATTACTTTAAGAATATCATCAATTCTATGAAAATGATAAGCATCCATAGGTATATCACCCAAAGTTACTTTCAAAGATGTTTTTTAAAAGCTTTAAACTTTTATAATTTTAAATCTAATGATCTAATGATCATACGTTTCATAGGCACCGTCCTTCTTTGGTTTAGGGTAATATAAGTATTTCCCCTTCTCAAACGGGGGAAGTGAAATACCCAACACCACAACAATAGGATCTACTAATTGGAGAATAAAATTGATTCTACGGAATTGATAAGAATCCATAAGAACATCAGCAATAGGTAGAACCCAGCCTTCTAATGTTTTTCGCTCAATCTCATTATTGCTGACACCTTCTTCCATTTTGTTAGTTCTCAGTGCCAACTTTGCAGCCCCTCTCTCAGCAGTAGTACCTAAAACAATAAATAATAAATGTTAGTGAATAAAATTTGCATTACTGAGGATATTAATTTGTTTAATGTATAATGTCAACTAGAATGTAAATTTTAACCGTACCTATATCAATAGACACCATACTTGCTGCCATATCTTTCATCAGACTCTCAAGAAGTTTCTTGGAAATGAAGGCAGTCTGTCCTCTAACAAATACCACACCGTCATTCTTGACATGATATCTCATACGGTCAACCAAGCTGCGTAGATTAAAAAAATGTTCAAGCCAACAAAATATAATCTTTATACACAAAACACTTAAATCTCATAACCTTTATAAAGAAAACAACTAAAGCTTACCTTTTCACCTTGAGTCTTTTACGTTAACTAGTCTCCTATTAAAATAGGTAGTACGGGCATCTACAATTTCTGACCATTCCTTATATAAATGGGACTCCTTAAGTGGGTTTTGCGGTTTATTTTTATACTGTCTTTTGTATAGGAACCAACTAAGGGACAACTGAATATTAAAAATAATTTATTAGAAAATAATCATAAACTAATATAATTTTTTGAAAAATAAAAAAATAAGTTACATACCTTATCTGTTATGAGAGGAGGCTGCCATGTTGATCGAAATAAACTCTTTGATTTTGAAGTAAGCACCTTCCTTATAATCCTCATCTTAATGAGTGTACCTAAAAAAATAATTCCCCAAAATAGAAGTTTCAGAATTCAACCACATACATTTGTTTAGACCAACCAGAGAAAATTACACCCATGAGAAAATTATCTTGTACTAGTTAAAAAAAAAAAAAAAAGGCCATGCACTTCTCCCATGCAAAACAATACAAATTCATGCAAAGGAGTGAGGACCCATCTTTTTCATTACATTATTATAATAAAAAGTGAACATGTTGGACTAAAATACTCAAACCCCTTTTAGGTCCACAACATAAAGCACCATAAAGTACTTGACCCCACATTTTTGAAACTTTGGAAAGAAACAACAGCCATTTTAAATATTACCCACTCATTCAACACAACCAAACAAGGAAGAATTCAACAACTTTACCCAAAAACTATATAAGGACGTTACCTTCAAATCTGGCACTTCAAAATTTCGCAGTGAACTTCAATCTATTCTCGAACCATATTTGCATTCTCAAATTTAGACTTTTATTTATCATGTTTATACTTCCATTGATAATTCCTTGTCTTTTAATTGTCATCATTCTTCTTATCAACTTTAGTTGAAAAATAATTAACCTTTAGTTTAAGAGTATCATCCTCTAGTTTAAGATAATACAACTACTTTCCCTTATTAAGTTTGTGCGCATGGTATATATCAAGTTTATGTTAAAGTGTAATACATGGTATACGTCAAGCTTGTGAGCAACAATCAGTTTGAAGTTAAAGGTTTGGAAGGCATTGCTGTTATCTTAGGTTATACAAAATTTTAATAGAGTTTGCAACTGGTAACCCACTAAACTCTTGATAATACTTATTTCAGTAAAAATTACATCATAACAAAAAGTGAACATCAATGTTAATGTGCTCAACATGATCATCGATTAAGAGTGTTGAAATATATTTTTTTTTATCTTTTCTTAGCAGCTTTTTAAAAAACATCTTTGTCCTTTGGTTTAGGATAATAAAAGCACTTTCCTTTCTTAAGTGGGGAAAGTAAAATGCCATTATAACACAAATGAGATCTACTGCTTTAAGAATATCATCAATTCTATGAAAATGATAAGCGTCCATAGGTACATGACCCAAAGTTACTTTCAAAGATGTTTTTTAAAGCGGGGGAAGTGAGAAGCTTTAAACTTCTTGAGAATTTTAAATCTAATGATCTAATGATCATACGTTTCATAGGCACCGTCCTTCTTTGGTTTAGGGTACTATAAGTATTTCCCCTTCTCAAGCGGGGGAAGTGAAATACCCAACACCACAACAATAGGATCTACTAATTGGAGAATAAAACTGATTCTACGGAAATGATAAGAATCCATAAGAACATCAGCAATAGGTAGAACCCAGCCTTCTAAAGTTTTTCGCTCAATCTCATTATTGCTGACATCTTCTTCCATTTTGTTAGTTCTCAGTGCCAACTTTGCAGCCCCTCTCTCAGCAGTAGTACCTAAAACAATAAATAATAAATGTTAGTGAATAAAATTTGCATGACTGGGGATATTAATTTGTTTAATGTATAATGTCAACTAGAATGTAAATTTTAACCGTACCTATATCAATAGACACCATACTTGCTTCCATATCTTTCATCAGACTCTCAAGAAGTTTCTTGGAAATGAAGGCAGTCTGTCCTCTAACAAATACCACACCGTCATTCTTGACATGATATCTCATACGGTCAACCAAGCTGCGTATATTAAAAAAATGTTCAAGCCAACAAAATATAATCTTTATACACAAAACACTTAAATCTCATAACCTTTATAAAGAAAACAACTAAAGCTTACCTTTTCACCTTGAGTCTTTTACGTTAACTAGTCTCCTATTAAAATAGGTAGTACGGGCATCTACAATTTCTGACCATTCCTTATATAAATGGGACTCCTTAAGTGGGTTTTGCGGTTTATTTTTATACTGTCTTTTGTATAGGAACCAACTAAGAGACAACTGAATATTAAAAATAATTTATTAGAAAATAATCATAAACTAATATAATTTTTTGAAAAATAAAAAAATAAGTTACATACCTTATCTGTTATGAGAGGAGGCTGTCATGTTGATCGAAATAAAGTCTTTGATTTTGAAGTAAGCACCTTCCTTATAATCCTCATCTTAATGAGTGTACCTAAAAAAATAATTCCCCAAAATAGAAGTTTCAGAATTCAACCACATACATTTGTTTAGACCAACCAGAGAAAATTACACCCATGAGAAATTATCTTGTACTAGTTAAAAAAAAAAAAAAAGGCCATGCACTTCTCCCATGCAAAACAATACAAATTCATGCAAAGGAGTGAGGACCCATCTTTTTCATTACATTATTATAATAAAAAGTGAACATGTTGGACTAAAATACTCAAACCCCTTTTAGGTCCACAACATAAAGCACCATAAAGTACTTGACCCCACATTTTTGAAACTTTGGAAAGAAACAACAGCCATTTTAAATATTACCCACTCATTCAACACAACCAAACAAGGAAGAATTCAACACTTTACCCAAAAACTATAGAAGGACGTTACCATCATATCTGGCACTTCAAAATTTCGCAGTGAACTTAGAGCATGCACGGTCTCTTTCCAACTTTTCTTTTTGTATTTCCTGAAGCGTAATTTCCCAATATTTAGATATTTAGATTTTTGTTGTAGTAAATTATTATTGTTATTATTAGTGTTATTTTTTGCTTTGGGCTTTGTACTTTGTATGGCCTAATAAACAATTGGTTGTGTCGTTTATTTAAATAGTTACGATTAAATTACATACATGTTAATCTTACATGACATTAAAAACTGTTGAAAATGTGGAATCATAAAACATATCTTTAATAGATTTCTCTTAACACAATACTTTCATGACCAACCCCATAGTCGAACTCCCTTGATGCATAATTCACCAATGGTGCAAAGACTCATGAGGCAAAATTGTATAAGTAACAGATTATATTCCCATAGTTTTGAGGAAGGTTTCAAGATTGAGGTACCACGAATACATCAATAAACTACACAATTTTGCAGTTAAAGTGATAGTCAAAGACAAAAAATGGCAGTGCGACCGAAGTTCAAAACTACTATACTAATTAAAACGATGGGGTTACAGAAATTGAGCATGACAGAATATAACTAAGCTAAAACAATTAAAACAAATAATTCACAGACAATCGCACATCTATTAATCTCAAAACTATTCATTAATGCAAGTAGAAAATGAACGAACGCATGATGAAAGGGACTGAGACTAACCTTCTTGTCCTTGATCTCATTTGACTGAATCCATGTCTTGATCTGGTCTTGGTACCTCTGCAGCTTTTTGATCTCTTCCTTCAAGTCAGCCTCAAAATTCTCCTCTTGGTTTGTATTGTCTTCATCATTACCTAAAGCAGAGAAACCCAAATCATAAGCAGAAACAAATTAAGAAAAATAAATTTATTAATTAAATATATGATGCAATCAATTATTAAGATCCTAAAATTGCCAAAAAGAGAACATTAAAAGGAAAATAAAAAGAGAAGAACCTAACTCTATGAAACCACAAAACCTAAGTCACACTCAACAGGAAAGTTCAAAAAATATAAAACAACAAATTCTTATAATTCCCCCAAAAAGACAATTGATAGGACAAGGCAAAGAAATGTAAAGAACCCAGTTCAACTAGCCTAAAATGCTCAGGTTATGAAGTTAAGTTAACACAAGCGTGTACAACTTATGAACACGGAATTAGTAACGAAAAGAGAGAAACTGCAACCATCATACAAGTACCTCTTAGTGTAAAGCTTGTAGTCAAATTAATCACCTTAAATAAATACACAACTTTTCTTCTTTTTTTTCCGTGACTTTTCACACATCCATAAGCAATGCAATACATTAACATTGTTGAAATGAAACATAAAAGCCTGTACGGACAATAAACACATGCCTGCATATTGATACATGTAGGCGCGCGTATAACAGACGTACAAAATACGTTGTTCCAGATACTATGAAGACGCCGATGCCTTCTTGCACTTTCTTCAAGAGTCGATCAATCTCGCCCTATAGTTTTGGAGTTTAGACTGGCGCTCATTTAGATTCAATCGTGTTGATGCAAGATTCTGTCTGCTCGACAACAACGGCAATTTCTCCTCGCCTGATCGACCAACGTTACCCTCTGGTCTCCTCTTCACTAATCTCCTCCACGATCACGAGCAGGAAAATCTACTTCCTTCTTCTCCAATATCCTACGCGCACAAGTACCAGTCAAAGTGCGCCGGGTGGTTTTCCCGGCGTAAACCCTCCGACGCTCAAGTCAGTGATTTGGGTGTTTTGAAAAACCTTAGCCACAAATCCCGTGGCTTTCGTTCAATATGAAAAGTGCTTAAAAAAGCAAGAAATCTCTATTGGCTCTTTTGATTATTCTGAAAAAAGCCCTTTTGTGTTTTTTGTCCAACCCTTTTACCTCTTTTGATCGCGCCATTTATAGGCTTGTTGCGGATTCGGTTTCCTTTCTTCACGTTTTCCACTTTTCGCTTAGCGTGGGTCATGGGTGTGTGGGCGGTTGATGCTGAACGTGGCGGTTTGAGAGGCCCATGCCTGGAGTTCCGGAAGATGAGAGTGATAAGTGGGCCTCGTGGCTTAAATCTTGCCGAGCGATGCGCATTCTGATAGTCGGTGTTGAGTGAAACTGCTACTTCTGCTCCCACGACGGCCCCTTCCAGGACTGAGTAGGAGATCTTTGCTTCGCGACGGCATCCCCATGGAGGATCTTTAAATGGGCGAGCCGAAATCCTGTTCCACCCATTCGAACATGGACTTCCGGTTCTGGCAAGACAATGTCCAGGGATCCTTGGCTGTGGTGAGCAGGAAACTCTGGTGGTGGGTGGTAAGGAAAGGCTTCTGCTCCTGACTGTATCATGCTCTTCGAATCGGAGCAGAGGGGATATCGCCTTGTGTGGCTGGTCTGGTCGTCATTTGCCCCAACAAATCGTATAACAGTCAAAATTCAAACTTTTGGGAGGGATTTGTTAGCATTCAAAATGGAAAAAGGGCTTAGAGCTTCGAATTAATAATGCATGTTGATTTTGAGTGTTTAAGGGCTCTGGTCAATCCCCTAGAGGCGGGTTTACTTCTAGGATGGGAACGGGAAAAGGAAACGGTGAGACAACATGGTAACACTACAATAAAAGGTGGTGGATGTCCCTGGGCCGGGTCCCGACTTGGCTGATCCCGGTTTTTCTTAAGCGGACTTCAATCATTTTGCAAGGCCAAGCCTTTCAAACAAAACAAAACAAAATGAAATAAAATGCCTAAATGTATTATATAGATTTCATTGCTTCTACCAAAAACAAGATTCCATTGCCTAGGCCAGAGAGCTGAGGAAAAATTACATGGTCCACCAATTAGTAGTACGGATAGGTATTTATAGAAATTGACCTTGGTAGAATTTCTTTCCAAAATTGTCTTGCATCCTCCACATGTTTAATCATTGAAAAGCATGTATTGCGGCGATATATCAAACACGGAGACAAAATCTTATATAGTGTAAGGTCTAGTTTGGTATTGAGGCACTGTATTTTAAAAATTATTACTGTTGTAAAAAAAATTATAATTATAAATTAAAAGTTGAGTGTGTGTAGTAAATATAAATTGTAAATAATAATTTTAATAAAAATGGTAAATATATTATATGTTTTTCATTATGTAGTAAATTACAGCTTATTCTCCGGTGACTGAAGTATCAGATGAAGGAGAGGGAATTGGAGAAATTGTCGCAAAAGCTAAAAGGAATTAATTTGAAAATACTTTGTTATCGGCTCTTTTTACTGCGAAAGTGTTGGGCTTCACTTACTTGATTTTTGTATGGAGTTTATGAGTGTATCTGACCTCATCCGTTTGTCTCTTTTGGCCCCATTTTAAAATTAATTCACCATTTTTCCAAAATTACCCTTAGAGAAATAAATATAAATACTTAAATAGTCTCTCTTTTTCTTTTTTTTCCTTTTCTTTGTCACACTATTGTTGCTACAGAACCTCGGGCCATCAAGCCCATCACTGGAGAATAAAAAATTAAAAATGTTTGAAGGGTGCAAGATCCGCGAGCTTCGTGGATTCACTCCCAAAGTCATCTATTCGATTGAATGAATATAAACATTCAGCAACTGTCTCATAATTTAATTCAACGTAGATAATTTAAATCACGTATATAATCGACTTATTTAACTTTAATTTGTAAATGAATTAAATCCATAACTAATTTCAAATCCAACACAAAGAAAAATTGCCCTCACTTTGCTTCAATGTGGGACTCTGGTATTTTGAAATATAAATATAGTTCCAACATAAATTACTAAAAATCTAATACCACTTTTGCACAACGTACTCACATGTAGTGGTATATTATATGAAAGTACCTTATGGTTGACTATGATTTTTTTTCACATTTAAATGACCATTTAGTTTTAAGATTTGGCGGTCTCTCAATGTCAATGACTTAACATCATGTTAGGAAATTTTAATCCCACTCAAGATATTACAGGTAAAAATATTAAACAAATCATAAATAGAAAAAATATATAGAAAATAAAAAATATCATATGACAAAAAAATTTACTTGGAAAACTCTTATAATAGAGAAGAGACACGATCAAGGATGTCAAGTGAAAAATTTATTATGTGAAAAATTATTATAATTACTCTAATATTTTCCTCATATCCAAAACTGAAATAATACACAATCTCTCAATAGAGATCCCGTTTTTCACTTTCTCTCACACTGTAAATTGTCTACTGACCGTTATATTATACAAACAAGTAAACCTAATCTCTCTATATATAATGATTATTTCTTGTAGAAAAATATTTATTTTCTTATAACAGTTGTATTCCTTCTTAAATAAGTTTATTTCCAAAGGAAAAAATTATTTATTTCTTAAATAAGAATCCTCCTAAAGAAGAAAATATCTTAAGAAATTTTGATTGAAAAAGATGACATATTTCCTAACACATCTTGCTTGGTTAATAGTCATCTACGGGAAAGGAAATAATAGTGTGTTTGCTTCTTAGATTAGGGAATGAGAATGATTCTTATTCTTCATCGATGGTGGGTTTGCTAAACGGGAATTGAAATGGGCTAAAGTCGAAATGAGTGGCAATTTGAGTGAGTTGGAATCAGAATGAGAAATTAAAATTATAATAAGTTGTTTAATTGAGCTGTAAGAATCAGAATCGAAGTAAGTTATATTGCCATTGATATGTTTACTTTTTCTTGGAATTGAAATCAGAAAGAGTTACATTTTTACAAATTACTAAAAATTTCTTAATTAACTATTATCATAGTTATTATTAACATTAATAAACGAATTGATTAAAATACTTTTATCATTAATAATGATGTTGATGATGATGATGATGATATTAATAGAAATAATAATTAAAATGATTAATAACAAATAAAATTACGAAGTTAACCTATTCAAATAATAATAACAATAATTAATAAATTTTAATAATATTAATATTAATAATATTGAAATTAATGACAATAGCAGTAGTAATAGTAGTAGGAGGAGGAGGAGGACGAAAAAGAAGAAGGATATCATCATCATTATCATCAAAGGATCTAATTTTAAATAATACAAAACTTCTGGATATTTTCGTACTTCTATGGGGATTAAAATGCAAAAAAGACAAAACTTACTTGATTGAGGGCATCTTAGGAATTATGAAAATTCATTGGGAGTAGATGGGGAACTCTTAGGAATAAAAGATTGATTGCCAACCTCTCTCTTGGGAATCAATCTTCCATTCTTCATTCTCAAATTGGGGTGGGCCTCATAATTTCAATTCCGATTTTTGCCTCTATTTTACGAAATAAACGTTGTTAATGATTTTGATTCTAGATTTTGATTCCCTAATATGAGAAGTAAATGCACCAATGATAGTGTTTATTTGCTAAAAATACAAGAATAAGAATGGATTCTATATGGAGCTTATAAATTTGAGAATAAGAAATTAGATTCTCATTACTATGGGAGTAGGTGTGAATGAAAATAAGGGAATAGAAATAAGAAATCAATTAACATTTTCACTCTTAAACAAAATCAAAAATTATTTTTTACCTCATTTAAATATTAAATAATAGTTGTTATTGTAAAATAATAATATTAACAACAGTAGTAGTAATAGCAGTAGTAGTAATAACAACAACAACAACAACAATAATAGTAGTAATAAATATAATAATAATAATAAATATTATCACTATAGAAAATTTTAATCGGGGGAGAGTTGAACCCAATACCTACTTAATGGTGATTGAAGGGGCCCATAATTTTTGTAACCCACCCCATTTTTAAAATAGAATTATAAAAAATGCACATTATTTTTAGAAAATATCAAATAAAAAAGAATTTTAGAGAACTAATTAAGTAAATTATTTTAATTTATTTTTTTGCGGCTTGAATTTTTTAATTTATATTTTATTACAAAGATTACTTTAGTATAAGTTTAAGTTGGCTATTTTACCTCTTTAAGGTGAAACTACCAAGAATTTACTTTGACTTCAATATTTTTCTAATTTTATAACAAACTCATTTCTTCTAATACTATTTTATTAGTATGATTATTAAACTTTAGTTAAACTAACATAGTGTATTTATGACATAGTACTCATATTATTAGATAGTCAAATTTATGCTATTTACGTGGAAGGACGGTGAAAATAATAATTGGACTTCATTTTAAAATATTAGATTATAAGTCGCAAAATTAAATATCTAATTTATTATATAAAATAACTCATGTTTATTGTGGCAATTTAGTCATTTTATATCATAATAATAAAATAGTAAAATAAAATGTATATTAAAGTTTGTGATTAAATATGGTTAAAAAACCTAAGAAAAAAATTAATAGAATGATTTAATTAATTAATTTTTTAAGAATATTATGCATTCAATGTAATTATATTTTAGATGTGGGTGGGTTTACAAAAATAGTGGAGTGGAAATATCTCCACCCCTGATTTAATTCCACCGTTGTGCAAAAGTATCGGATATTTCCACCACACTATTTTTATAAACCCATCCCATCGTTATAAAATAATTACAATAAGTTCACATTATTTTATAGAATTATAAATTAATCATAAGTTTGAATAATTATTGGATTAAATCATTCTTATAATATTTTTTTCTTATCATTCTTATAATATTTTTTTCTTACTTTATCTTTTAACGATCTTTAACAATTTAAGATTGCTTTAAGATAAGTTTAATTTAACTAATTTACCCTTATAATATAAAATAACCAAATTACCCTAAGAAATATATATTATTGTAAATAATTGTTTAGGCATTTAGTTTTGTATTTTATAATCTAATATGTTTTATATAAAATTTAATAAATTTCAATACTCCAGATGTCCTAATTACATCTCGTTAGTTTATTGGAATATTAATAATCGTACTAAAAAAATACTACTTATACATCATTAAAATATAATTTTTTGCATAAAAATTTATTAAAGTCAAAGTAAATTTTTAGATATTTTTGATACTTTTACCTTATGAGGTTGGAATAATTATATTAATTTATGTTAAAATAACCTTATTGATCAAATATAATAAAAAAAATAGTCTCATAAAAAAATAATTAATGAATATGGATTTAATTGGTGAAATTTTTAAATTTATTCTTAATTTAAATTTAAAAAAAAAACAATGTGCACTTGTTGTAATAATTTTTTAAAATTGGGGTGGGTTTAATGAAATTTATGAGATGGAAATATCACCACCCAAAAGTATCATATGGGTAAAATTTATGAACATGAAAATTTTTTAAATGATATTAAAGCTTGCAATATCTATACTTTTACCTTTCCGAAAAGAAAAATTATATTTTTAAAAGTATAAATTGTAATACAAAATTAAAGAAATTAGAATATCTTCCATTAATTCATGAAGATGGAATTATAACACTAGCTTTTTATGCCACAAACTATATATTTTAAAGTAACATATTAATAATTCACGATAAAAAACCGATTCAATTGAGACTGAACAAATTCTAAAAATAACCGTGTCAAAATTCTTTAGGGAAATTATCTCTAAAATACCAAGTTGCCAAATTTTCATGTAACCATTAAATCAAACAATTCTGGTTTATGACAATTGCTCTTCACCACGCTATTTTGCAAGAAAATTCTATAATGCCGTAATGAAAATTACGGCATCAATACCATGATAGACATAAATATTGTAAATTACACATAAAACTAGTAAATGTAAATTAAAACTAATAAATTCATATATTACTAATTAGTTAAAAAATTAACATTGGTTCTATAGAATATTAGTGAAAAATATTTTTTTAATTAAAAAATTAATCATTAATTAAACAAAAATTATATTGAAAAAAAGTGGAATGAGTTTTATTGAATTGGTTACCGTAAATTCTATATTTATTCTAGAACATTTGTGTGCTTTTTTTCCCAAATTTCTATAATGATATCCATTTATTACATATGTTAATTAAGCACAATGATTTATCTTGATGTGAATCAAATAAAAGCAAAATAAAAAAAAATGTTTCTTATATTACTAGACACATATATGATATATCAATAAAATTAGATCTAATTTTGAGTCTTATGTATATTTTATATAGTTTTAAATTTTTTACTTATATTTGGAGACTATTTAGGATTGTTGTTGAGCAAATATAGAACGATGCAAAATATCATCTTACAACAACTATAGAAGATATTAGAATAATTTTTTTTTTCAAAATTCGATTTTGAGCATAAATTTCATTCTTAATAAAACATCACATGTATTACATAAATGCAAAATCAACATTATTCAATTTAAACAAAAATTAACAAATATATAAGTTAATAAATATTATAATGAGTTTTTATTTTACAATTGTGAACCTTTTTTTTTTAAGTAACTCTTCCATTAATTTACTTATTTTAACTTTTATTCATAAGTTTTAGGCATAATCTACAAATTTTATATTTTATTTTGTACTTAATAATGTTGATTTACTTATTTTATATTATATTTATGAATTTTTATTTTATTTACCAGTAATATATCAATTTACTAATTTTATAGTAATTTACTTATTTTACCTTTTTTTTACAAGTCTTATATTTCATTTCCAAAATTTATGTTTTATTACAATTAGTGTTAATTTACTAGTTTTATATTATATTTGCAGGTTTTTGTTTTGTTTACTAGTAGCACATTAATTTACTAGTATATGTTAATTTATGTGTTTTACCTTTTATTTACAAATCTTATGTTTTATTTTAAAAATTTATGTTTTATTTTGTGTTTAATGTTGATTTACTAGTTTTATATTATATTTATAAATTTTTATTTTATTTACCAGTAATACATCAATTTACCAATATCATAATAATTTACTTGTTTTACCGTATATTTACAAGTCTTTGATTTTATTTTCAAAATTTATTTTTTATTTTATAGTTAATGTTAATTTACTAATTTTAACCATATTTGTATGTTTTTGTTTTGTTTATTAATAATACATCAATTTACTAATTTTATATTAATTTAATTTACTTATTTTATTTTTCATTTATAAATTTTATATTTAATTTCTAAAATTTATGTCTTATTTTACTTAACGTTGATTTACAGATTTTATGTTATATTTATAAATTTTATTTTGTTTATTAATAATTCATCAATTTACTAATTTTATATTAATTTACTTATTTTATTTTCCATTTACAGGTTCACTTTTAATTTGTAAAATTGATGTTTTGTTTTTCAATTGATGTTAATTTATAAATTTTATAATAAATTTATAAATTTTATGTTTCATTTATATTATTTATTTTTAATTATTGTATTAACTCCGTAACTTTAATCACGGTATCATAAAATTTATACACTGGATCTCTACAGGAGTATAGCCTGCCACAACCTTCAACAAAGCTAGACCTGAATACCCACGATCATGAGAATGATGCTGCTTCAGTCTGCAAACAAATTGACTTGAGTGGTTTCAGATGGAACCGAGGAGCGAACGAGATGCGTACGTCTAAATAAAAATCAATACAATACCAAACATACCCTTTAAGCCAAATGTATCATTCAGTCCCTTATCAATAAAATGAAATGCTTCACCAGACACCCTAAATCTTTCATAAAAATACAAACCAAAAAAAAGGAATAAATATCACTATTATTGCCACATTCTAGAGACCCCACACTTGGCTTGCTTAAATTATAGGTTTTCCTTGTATTATTCCAACATCATCGAGCTTCTTCTTCTTCTTATACTTCTTGTGCTTCCTCTCAGGATCCTCAAGCCGACCCTCACCTAACTTATTTAAAAACATGCTGCATGGGGAAATATGCGACGCACGCTTACTTGACGAATTCCCAAAATGGCAATAAAAATGCTTGCACCAGGAAGATTTTAAGTGATTTAGCTAGTTTACCTCGTTGCTCTTATAAATACTTTCCTTACGGCTTTCAAGGGATCAAATATTCCCTCCTTAATCAAATCTACAAATTCACCTGCAGCATTAAAGCATTTCTCATCAACTGAACTCACAACAAGAACCAACAACAAAAATTACCTTTTTCTTTTAACCAAAAAAGATATGGGAAAAGGCAAAAATACAAAACAAACCTTTAGTAGCATGATATCCAAGGTTCGGATTGTCCTGCCCTACAAGTTGGCCAACAACAACTGATCCCTCAACTTCAGCAGTGGCAGCAATTGTGTAAACAGGCATCTGAGGATGAAGGTTAAAATTAGTTGAAAACTAGAATTGTTTCTCACTCCGCCAACCCACAAACACTGCATTTATGAAGGAGTAATTTTTGCTCATGACACTTCTCAAGTGAAATGAAGTTAAAAGGCATCCTTGGAGATCTGTACGTTGAAACTTGAAACCCCTCAAATTACTGGCTTAACTAATAATTCCATGGAATAATGCTCAAGCTCCTGCATAGGAGAATCAAATAATAGGCTTTAAGTTAACTCGCAGCTTGTATTGATGCAGAAAAACAAGCAAAAGATTTTTAATTTAATTTAATCAAAATAAGAACCTTAAGAGCATTCTGGACGATTTGAATGCCAATCTTTTGATCAGAGTTTGCAGTTTGCAATTTGTGTAACACTTTTGAGGCGTTTAGAAATGCAATACCACCACCTAAGAAATACCAAGTATTAAAATCAGTGTTATTCATCAATCAAACAAAAACAACTCGGACCAACAAAATTCTAACCGTATGAAGCTCACCAGGTACAATTCCTTGTTCTATTGCAGCCTCGGCAGCATTCACGGCATGAGTAACTATACTCTTCCTTTTACTAGTATCGGCTCTACTAGTTCCTCCAACCTTAGAACAGAACAACATCCGTCAAAATATGTTACTTTTCATAAGAGTTTGATTCCGTACGCTTAAGATGCTAAAATATAAATGAACACTTAGCATATAACTACAACTCCAAAACAACCAAACCTTTAAAACAGGAAATAACCAATGCTGGCCTGGAATCCTCCTATATGGTGATCCTGAATATAATATCTGCAGTCAGACACGTCAATTTAATTTTTATAATTTTGTTTTTCAAGCAGACAAAAAACTACACTTAGTAATGAAACTCTACAAAAGCTAGCAACAACCCGTAGAAAGAATCACAAAAAATATTTAAACTGTATCATTAACTGAACATATACACCACTAAATAAACACAATAGAAAGCCTGTTATCTGGTTGAAAAATCATACAAACAGACAACAGCCACAACACAAACCTCATCACGTCTTGTTTGCTCAATTTCTTCAACGGTATGACGCGTTTTAAAGATAAAGGTCTCATTCTCCAATACAATAGCCTATAATCAAAGAAAGAGGGCCAAAATATTTCAGTTTGATGTGTGAACAAAAAATGAACTTGACATGCTTTAAGGCAAGGATTAGACACAACAAATAATATCTATATCTCACCTTGAGGCAATCAGTAGGAATAAAATGTTTCACACGCCCATTGGTTTTGATGGCGCACACCTTCAAAACCACCAACATCATAACTAAAAAGCACATTGAAAACAAACTAATAATTTAATGACACATGAAATGTTAGGAATGCAGTTGCATGATATATAGCTAAATATCCTCGGATATTCCTCATAAACTGCAGTGTGAACAAGATTACCTTGGACCCAGCAGTAAGCTTTCGGTTGATAATAGTATCTAGTAGATAATCATCAAAATCTTCAGCGATAATCAGTAAAGGATTCTGAGGAAAATAAGACAACAAATTGGTCTAGTAACTAAGTCATATTTTCAATATATAATGCATCTGTTAACAAACAGGCTTCAACTTTCACTGGCTACACGCAAATCCTCCTACCCTTCCAGCTATTTCCAACAGACCCAAGGCATCATTCAAGTCTGAAAGTTTCTCCCCAAAGGAATAGATATGTGGATGACTGAAAACCTGACAAAATGAAACCAGTAGTTCATTACCATTGAAGATGATCCAGAGTTACATCTTCAAGGCAAAACTATGTCATCCCAATTAACTCATCACCAATCTATCAGTTATAAGAACCACCAAAAGATATAAAAATAAAAAGATGCAGAGTGTCAAGAAGAAATAATGTTACTTCTTTAGGAAAAGAACCAAGTCCTAGCGGCTTGTAGGTACTAGCTCCGTTGCAATCCTTTATTAAATGGATCAGGTCATGTTTCTTTGCCACTATACTTTCTAAATGCTGTTCTCAATATTTCAAGTACAAAAAGAAGACAAGAAATTCATACTTTGTGTTAAATCAAAACACAATCAAAGATATGATTCAGAAACTCCATTACAAAAAAAAAAAAAAACCTTTTAATGCTTTTAAACACATTGCCGAATAACTTACAAATGTCAGCTCCTCACTTTCATCAGATAAACTAATCTTTTAAAACATTACTGTTTGAATTTTTTAATAGTTTATTAGTTTCCTCAAACTCCATATTTACATTTATCACCACTGCCAACAAGCTGAACACTATTTGCACCTTAAATTATGGCCCAACGGATATAAAATGCAGGGTCACATGTGTGTGGCTTTTTTCTTTTTTTTTTTTGGTTGGTTTGGTTGGGGGGGGGGGGGGGGAAGCAAAATGCTTACACATAGTTTTTTCTTCTTATTTGTGACGAAGCAAGACGATGAATATCCCCAATCCAGCTTGAATCCTGAGTATAGATTCAATTCCACACACGGTTCTTTCCCTTCCTGCAACAATTTTGAGGGAGTCACATGTTAATGGATTTTTGAATGACCGACAAATCAAACTAAAAATAAAGAACATGATACAACGCAGCCAAAAGTATGCGGACATGAGTAATGCAACAAGGAACTTACAGTGATGAATATATGACCCTTCGCTCTTCTAACAAGCTCAATAGTCCTGGCTGGCCACAAGTGCACCAATGTCTTTGTCCCCATTTATTGATGTTGTTGCAACCTTTATAGAAAACAAGATCACACCAAATTAACAGATCAACCCAATAGCATGTTCGAGATTGCATTCTTAGGTTGTCAAATAATCACCCTTTTCTTTTTGGGGGTAGAAGTCAAATAATCACACTTATTTGATAATCCAACATCCAAAAGTTAATTACTCCATAAGCTAGTTATTTCAAAACCTGAGTCTAAATAAAGTAAGACAAAGTGCCTGAGAAAGTGAACCTGGGCAATTGCTTCAGATGTACTGATCATTTGTGCAATGCCGCTTAAATTTTCTAACACCGAATCAACTGCCATTTGAACACCTTTTCTTATTTCCGTATCGTCCAGTTCTGCATTTTCCAGGAGTTACTTCCGTCCTTCATTACACATGGATTCGGCCAGAACGGTTTTGTATTTGGTGTCTGCAAACTGACGTATATATCAATTTCCAAAGAAACCAAGCACGTCTGTACATTAAAAACTGTTTAAAATTTAATTGAGAAACTTTCCTCCGCACATGGACTCATAAATTTAATATCTTCGCCATCGCCAACATAGTCTCTGCTCCAGCTCAATCTACTACCAGCAACCACCTTGATTCTGTTATTAGGCAACCTACCATTCACATGAATAAACAACCCAAAAAAAATAAAGTAATAAGACAGATACTCTGAAATAAATTGTAATAAGTAATAATAATAAGAATCACAATGATGATTAAAGACGTGATTATCAAAACCTATCAATTAAGTAAAATTCACAAAGCGCTTACCTGACTTTGGATGCGAGGCTGAAGGCTGACCGTAACATCTTTCTGCGGCTCTCCGGGGAAGGATCTGAGAGAAACAGCCAAACAGAGATTTTTTGTTTACTTAATCTAATTTATTTCCATTTATTCATTTGTTTCAAGGATGAACAGAGACTAATATTTTTAAAAAAAAATTTGAAAGGGACTGCATCTGGATAGATCCAGAAGAAAGGCTTTAAAGAGTCTTTCAGTTCAGAGTTTGTACTTACGTGACGTGGCGCTCGGAGAGCTACTAAAACTCTTCTATTTTTTTTTATTTTTTGTTTTACGGTGACGAAGTACCAACTTACATCCTCACCCCGAGCTCTCTCCATTGTCGCATTCAAGCCGTTGACAACATCATGAAGCTTACAGCCGTCAGATCTAGGGCTTGGGCTTTATATGAATAAATTGTAACTTACGGCTGCTTTTGTCTTTTCTGACTTAACTATTGTAAACTTTTTGTGGACGTCTTTGTACTCTATTTACTTTACAATTTATTCAAAAATATTATAAAATTTTCTACTAATCTATATTATAAAAATTAAATTTATCTCCTTACACTCTTTTTCATTTATAATTTTTTTGTAACTGTCAAAATAATTTTTGGTTACAACCATGACATATTAGTCATCATAACACACTAATATTAATTTTAAAAAAAAAACATCCTTGAATTAGTGCTAAAAAAAGCACTTTCTTATTTTTAAAAATTACAATGTCTCATCTTCTACCACTCATCATCAACAAAAATTTCAAGGATATTACCATTCATCTTTTTTTTAATATCATCTCATTATAATTAATACTTTCATGATAAAAGGATTAATAAAATAAAAAATAAATTCCATTTGAATCCATCCCTTTATATTATTAATTTCTGAGTCATCCTATAATACAGGGCTGTATTCAATACAGCCTACTTTTTTTTTTAATTTTTCGTTGCACTTTCTCTATTATTGGTTCATGTGTTTCAACTTATTTTTCACCAGTTTTATGTTTGATATTCCTACTAAATTAAGTAAACGTAAATTTTATTATATTCCAAATAAAATTTTATTTTCCATTGTATTTAGTCCTAATTTTCAAGACTTTCTCTTATTTGGCTCATTGTTTCAACTTATTTTTCACGGCTTTATGTTTGATATTCCTACTAAATCTGTGAAATAGTGAAATTTTGGGTTATATTCCAAGTAGCTTTTAATTTTCCGTTAGATGAGTTCCTAATTTCGTCAGACTTTCTCTTATTTGGCTCATGTTTCAACTTATTTTTACCTTTTATGTTTGATATTCCTACTAAATTGGAATGAAATAGTGAAATTTTGGGTTATATTCCAAGTAGCTTTTATTTTCCGTTAGATTTAGCTCCTAATTTTCGCAGACTTTATCTCTTATTTGGCTCATGTGTTTCAACTTATTTTTCACGGCTTTACGTTCGATATTCCTACTAAATTCGAGAAATAGTTAAATTTGGGCTATATTCCAAGAACTTTTATTTTCGTTAGATTTAGCTCCTAATTTTCGTCAGACTTTCTCTTATTGGTTCATTGTTTCAACTAATCATACTCTACTTTGTTGGATATTCCTATTAATGTGGTAAGATTCCAATTATTCCGGTTATGTACCAAATTTATTTTTCATCATTTTATTTTTGGTTAAGGAAATCCCTAATTTTGGTTATACTTTCTCCTTTATAGGTCTATATATTTCAACTATTATTTCACTGATTTTGCATTTAATATTCCAATTAACTTGATACGATTCCGGTTATTTGGGTTGAATACCCAAATTAATTTTTTTTGTTAGATTAGTTCCTGATTTTGGTTAAGCTTTTTCATTTATAGGTTCATATGTTTCAACTTATTTTCCACCAGTTTTATGTTTGATATTCCTACTAAATTCGTTAAATGTCGAAATTTTGGGTTATATTCCAATAGTACCGGTGCTGAAAAAAAAAAGTGGCTGTATGAAATACAGCCATTGTATTATGAGCGAACCCTTAATTTCTTTTCATCAGCAATTTTTATGGACAATTGAAGTCATCGTTAGACACATCAAAAGAGAGAGAGAGTGAGAGAGACAAGAAGAAATGAGGAAAAAATATATGAAATGTTTACCATTTTATAGTGCGTTTACTAAACGAGAATGGAATTAATTGAAATCAAAATGAGTTAGAATCGGAATAGTTATAATCGAAATAAAGAATTAGAATCAGAATAATTTATTTACTTGAACTGCAAGAATCGTAATTATAATGAACTATATTATCATTGATATTTTATTTTGTTTTATAATCAAAATCGTAATGAGCTAAATTGTAACAAATTACTACAAAATCCTTAGTTAATTTTTATCATAATTATTATCTTGTATTTTTAATTATTGTGACTATTATTATTATTATTCAAAAATTAATTATTGATAATAATGATTGTTAATTGTTATTATTAATAATTTAACTAAAAAATTATTATTAATTATTGTTAATATATTAATCAATTATAATACTTTTTATTGTTGTTAATAATAATAATAATAATCCATTTAAAAATTATAATTATAATTATAATCCATTTAATAATATTAATTTTTTAATTAAATAGAGGGTATTTTCAAATTTTAAATTTTATATGGGGCGAATTTGATACTCTAAAGGGTATACCATTATGGTATATTTAATAATCAATAATCGGAAGAATGAGCTGGAATTGAAATCGGGAATGACAATCAGAATAAATTATCTACTTGAGTTATAGGAATCGAAATCGGAATGAGATTCATTTTTATTGATGTGTTTACTTTATTTTAGAGTCGAAATAAACTATCATAATTTACTAAAATACCTTTTGTTAATTATTGTCAATTGGTGGTGGTGGTGGTGGTGGTAGTAGTAGTAGTAGTAGTAGTAATAATAATAATAATAATAATAATAATAATAATGAAATTAACAAACAATACTAATAATAATAATGAAATTAACAAACAATAATAATAATATTACTATTATTTATTAAAAAATTATTAAAATATAATTTATAATAATAAATTATAAATTATAAGTAGGTGCGAAGTGGGGTGGCTAATCTCATAAACTAAGCAAATTCTGACTTCTTCTCAAAAACTTATTAGAGTAGTCTTTGCTCCACGATCGTGCAATGAAGCGGCACATCATCTTGCCAAATTATCTATATGCCTTATTGTAGAGCAAGTTTGGATAGAAGAAGCTCCAAGTGAGATATCTACATATGTATTCAAAGACAATGCTTCTCGATCAATGAAGTTCCAGTTCTCAAAAAAAAAATTTATAATTATTATTATCATAATAATAAGTCATTCTAATTATTTATTAAAATGTTATTATAGTTATAATTTATAATTTTTTTATTACTATTTTCATTATTTTATTATTATATTATTTATTAAAATATAATTATAATTATAATTTATCAATTTCGTTATTATATTATATTATTATTATTGAAAATAGTATTGTAATGAAAGTTTATTATTATTATTAATTTCATTATTTTTAATTTTTTATCATTATTTAAATCAAAGTAAAGTGGGCATTAAGAAATTTTGATCGGGATAAAAAGTCATATTTTGAAATAGAGTTTTGATTCTCAAGTCCCACTATCGTTAATCATTTAATATTTTAATTAGTATGCCACTTTCAGACCAAGATCGTGATTCTCTCGATCCGATCTCCTCCCGAAAGAAAAATACACGCATGACGTAGAAGCTAATAAATAAAGAAAATAAAGAAGTTAAATCCTATCCATACACTACCACTTAAATACACATGGCACAATCTCTTTAAAAGCTCAGATCAGGAGAGGATCTTTTTCCATCCATCATCAACACCCAATGCGTATAGATGTTATTTCTTCTTTGAAACCATGGACCTCAAAATGAGTAAGTCAAACTCATGAAAAGTTTGAGCAAATTGAAAATTTGTAACAAAACAGCAAGGAGACAAAATACGAAGAAATTATGATAAGACACGCCAGACTTGTAAATTGAGAAACAAAAGATAAATATAAATAAAACTAAAAAAAAAAAAATTTGCAATACTTTGAGATTCCATGATATAATGTGAAACTACCAACTTGTTTTAGTTGGACACGTTGAAAAAAAATTTTAAATAAAAATTTTGAATTTCTCTCTTCTCATTATCCCTTTAATATTTTTGAGTTTTTGGAATTTCAAAAAGACCAAAGAGAAAAAATTAATGTTTCTCTCTCTCTCTCTCTCTGTTCAATTTTCATCCTTGTTTTGGTGGCTGCAGTTTTTGAAACGTAGTGAAGAAGAATAAGGTTTTTTAACGATGAAGATCATATTGGCCCCTTTGCACATAAAGACTAAAGCAAGAATGATTTTGGGTAGCGACAAAGAAGAAATTTTTTTCTTTTTTTTTTTTTAAATGATAATGTAGAAGACGAAACATATGTGGCTGCCATTGTTTAAATTTTATTTTATTTTTTATATAGTGCTGTCATAAACTTAATTTGTTTATTTTAATTTTTTGTTAGTCAATTATTTATTGGCATTAAGAAAGAATTTATTTTAACAAGCATTTATAAATAAATTTAAGGAGATTTCTTTTCCAATGATAGTGTGGTTTCTAAATTGGTCACATTTTTTTTTTTTCAATGGCGAATTAGTACGATCTAAAGAACCTTTAATAGTTCAACTAAAGTTTGGAACATATGGGTAAATTTGTATTTGATTTGTTCGACATCAATCAAGTCTTTATATTTATATTTTGTTAAGTAGTGATGAAATTCAACCACTCAAAAGGATTTTAAGGAAATGCACTGTATGCAAAATTAAACAATATAATCATTGCAAAATTAGTACTGAAAATAGGTCCATCAATTTTAAATAGACTAATAAAAAAATTTCTATTTACACAATTGCTTGAGATTGCAGATGCCTTTGTACACAATTGCTTCCGCTGCCGGCTTTCAGGTTTCAGTTGTCGAAAAGCTACTAGGGCAAGAGAATCCCGACCTTGGATATGATCCCGCAAGAGGTTTGTTTCTCAAATAAAAGAATGTAAATTCATAATTATTATAATATGTAAATTGAGTTAGATGCCAGTGCTATCATTTTTGTTTGTATCAGATGAATATGCAGATGCTATTAAGTCTGCAATTGTTGATCCCCCGCTGAAACTAATGAGGAATGAATTAGATGATGCTGTCAGGTAACCTTTTAATTATTTTAGTGTATCATAGCTTTTTTAATTCTCATATTAGGAAAATCCTAATTATTGCTTCTTATGTAGTTACTTTGTTAGTCGATGGTGTTCCACAGAAAAGCTGCAGCGACAGAAGGGCAGAGTCGATTGATTCTGAGGTTTTATAATAGACGTTCATCGGGGTTGATCGCAGTGTTTATATCATGTATTTTAAATATTTGAACCCACTAAAATACTCTCTAAAACTATTTACTTTTTAAACCCATCATTGAAATTTAGAGATTGGAAATTCACTCTAAATACCAAATATATTCTTAGCAAAACAAAATTTTTCCTAATGTTATTACTAAATATACCCATTAAAAATCATTAACATAGCTGGCTAGAATTTACAATTTAGGTTAACGAAAATGTGCAAATAAAATTTAATCTAAATCCTTCGAACAAAATTTAAGCTGCTTATCTTTTTAGGCCAAACGAATATTGCAGTTAAATCAAACATTTGGGATTGCATTTAATCAATTAATAATATAAACTAATATACATATAATAGGAAATTTAAACAAATCAAATAAAAATTTTGAAATAGCTCTTCTTCACTGGGTTTCTTTCTCTAGCCCCCATATTTGGAGATATCTATCTCTACACAAAAACTAAAATCAAAATTAAAATTGAAGTCGTCATTTTAAACAACATAATCTCATCATTGGCTACATATATAACCTATATTAGTTGCATGTAATCAAAATCCATTGACGTTTGTTGGAGGCTTGAAGCCATCCAGTGGGTTTTGCAATCAGCATTCAGCCATACAGTATGAATTTCTTTACTCTTAAAAATTAAGGGTGCGTTTGTTATCATTTTTGATTTGCTATTTTTAAGGGTGCGTTTGTTATCATTCTAGATCTGCTATTTTCTGTTTTTTTAAAAGGAAGATCAAATATTGTTAAGGGTGCGTTTGTTCTTATTCAATTGGAAAATCAAAGATTTTACAACATAAAATTCTCATTTTCAAGAGGTGGCTTTATTTGTAGTGTGAAAATACTTTCGTAAATATATTTGAGAACTTCGTTGAATTCTAGGATTTAAGGGTGAAAATGGATGACTAAAAAAAAGGTTTTGAGATAGGTCTAGAGAGTAAATTACTTCATTTAATCGTGTAATTTTATCCTTAAAAATAAATTCATTAGTGGACAATATGATAATAAACATTGTCATAAAAATATGGTCTTATAGAATATTTTGATGGGTTAAAATAGCCTCACTCTTAAATCTTTTGTAATGATAACGTGATTACATTTATTCTTTTATGCTTGAGGGTATGATGCCTAAATAATTTCGAGGGTGGGGTCCGGTCGATAAACCCTATATGCTCAATAATCATAATTGAAAATTGGACGGAAATATGAAAACAACTACAGAGAGGAAAGGGGGGGGGGGTAAGAAAAAATGGATTTGGAACCCAAAAAAACACTGCAGAGAGAGAAACGTGCTAAAAACTATTAGTAATATTTTTGTAATATGTATTTTTTTTTTCTTACTGAAGAGCACAGATGTGCGTAGAAAGTATTTTAGCGGTTCACATATGGTTTGAATATAGGATGACCTATTTGCCCATTTCACTTACTATTAAAATCTTAGTTATAAAATAAATAAATAATAATAATACATTTTGAATTTGTTGACACTAAATCATATCTATATATAAAAGATATGCCAAACTTGTGAATTGCAAAACAAAATAAATATAAATAAAATTAAAAAAGGAGAAATTTTACGATACATATGAGGTTTTATGTCATAATATGATGCAGAACTACTAACTTATTTTAGTTGGACACGTGGCGATACATGTTTAAAAAATTTTTAAATAAAAATTTTAAATCTCTCTTTTCTCATTATCCCTTTATATTTTTGAGTATTTTGGAATTCAAGGGAAAAAAAGAGACAAAAATTAATGATTCTCTCTCTCTCTCTTCGTTGCCTTATTTCAATTTGAATTCCTTTCTCTCTGTTAAAATTTTCATCCCTGTCTTGGTGGCTGCATTTTTTGAAACGTAGTGAAGAAGAAGATTTTTTATGATGAAGATCATATTTGTCCCCTTCGACATAAAGACTAAAGAATGATTTTGGGTAGTGAAAAATAAGAATTTTTTTCCCCTTTCTTTTAATGATAATGTAGAAGATGAAACATATGTGGCTGCCATTGTTTAAATCTTATTTTATTTTATTTTTGTATAGTAACTGTCATAAATTTAATTTGTTTATTTTAATTTTTAGTTAGCCAATTATTTATTGGCATTAAGAAAGAATTTATTTTAATTAGCATTTATAAATCAATTTGAGGAGATTTCTTTTCCAATAATAGTGTGGCTTCTAAATTGGTACATTTTTTTTTTTCAATGGCAATTAGTACGATCTAAAGAACCTTTAATAGTTCAATTAAAGTTTGTAACATATTGGTAAATCTGTATTTGATTTGTTATATGTCATCAGTACCATCAAGTCTTTATATTTTGTTAAGTAGTGATGAAATTCACCCACTCAAAAGGATTTTAAAGAAACACACTGTAAGCAAAAATGAAACAGCATAATCAGTGCAAAATAGGTCCATCAATTTTAAATAGACTAATAAAAAATTTTCTTTCAGTAAAAATGAAAGTAATGCCTTAATCGCACAAAACTGATAGAAGAAAGTGTAGATTATACTTATGTAAACAATAAAATGTTAGTCAACATTACATTCATATATGCAATTTTGGAGAAAGATTGAATCGAAGGTAAACTGAACAAGGCTAGTTAAACAGACCATTTAAAAAGACAAAGGTCAACATTACATTCATAGAACTCTGATGAAGATAAGATATTGACGATGACGGCGATGAAAAAAGAAAAAAGAAAAAAAAAAGATTCATCCTTTTTTCTTTCGCGGGCAAGACCATCACCAGCAGATTGGCCTTTGATTCCCTTCTTTCGTGGCCAAACTTTTATCTCTGATGACTTGAGATAGCATTTTACCGGGAGTCTGAATATTTGATTCAAACACTAATTTTATATCGATTTAATATTGGCAACACAGCGCAACAACGACTGCAAACCGGTGAGAAAGACAAACAATGGAGCACATTTTGTTAGTTTTAGCGAGAGAAAAATCACCATCCTAAACAAGTCTTATTTTTTCTTCACTAGGTATCAAAAATGGCTGCCAACAAAGCCCAAATGAAGATTGGACAGAGAGCACAAGAACTGGACCCCAAATGAGGAAATGAAGCGAGAGAATAATATTACTAGTTTGTCCTTTACTTTTTTCCAAATTTCAAAATATTCAAAACCATTAGAGGGATAATGAGAAAATAGAAATTTAAAATTTTTGCTTTAAAAATTTTTTCAACGTGTATCACTACATGTCCAATTATAATTAATTAGTAGTTTCACGCGGTCACGCCAGATTATGACATAAAAGAATACCTCAAAAAGTAGAGAGAGATTTGCATTTTGCGGCAAAATAACGACATAATTTGTCAAAACTAATGGGGGTGAATAAAATCAATATGAAATTTTAAATTATCATGCGTAGGTTTAGAAAAAGGGCTTCCAATGTGTGATAGCCGGGCGCCAATAGTTCCACTCCTATTCATAAGTTCATTGTTCCACTTTATTTTTCTTTACATACACTACCCAATAATAATGTTCGCCTTTCTTCTACTTCACCCTGTGCGTAAATTGAACGTTGAAAAAAAAAAAATACAGGATTTCACAATGTTACTTCCCCAGCAGGTAAAATCATACAAAAGCAAAAGCCAATACGACAAAAAAAAAAAGACCACAAATCTGAGGACGTTGCAGCATTGGTAGAAAAATAAGATTCACCGACTCATGCTGGATACAACAAAGCAACACATAACTTAGCTCAATGTTTTATAGGATTACAATGTCCTGTTGTCTACTTGTTGGGATACAATTTTAACTCATCAGGGTGATAATGGCAAGCCAGACATGCACTACCAACAAGACTACGAGAGAAGAATTAGTAGTATTAGAAAATTACCAATAGGATATTAGGAATCCACAGACTTATGTTAGGCATTAGATGGAACAAAATAACTAATATTTATAAGGATGTTTAAGCAACTTGCTTGCTCACCTTGCTATATGATACAATTCACATATTAAGGTTTCAACCGGATCGCAAATTCCAGACTTCATTACATCTACATATTCACCTGGTACAAACAAAGATAAAAGCATTGTTAATTAAGTCAACTACTACAAAGAAATTGACTTGACTTTTCTTTTAAATTGACTTAATTCAAAAAACAAACCTTTAATGGGATCATATCCAAGGTCAAAATTGTCTTGCTCCAATAGTTTTTTGACAACGAATGAACCATCAAATCCAGCACTGGAAGCAATTGTGTACGCAGGCACCTATATATACCCAAACTATGGAATTTAATACAAGGTCTAGCTCTTTTATTTGACAACATTAAATTACTCAAGTTCACATTATTAGCGAGAATATTCAATAATAAAATTATCACGATAGAAATACTAATAATATTATAATCAGAAATATTACTAGCATATTATAATCGGTATGGTAATAGCACTTACCAAGCAGGCAGTGTTATATACAACCGACTACCAAAAATTCATTGCACCCATTCCAATAAGCATAGATAAGGTTCATGGCTAGCAACTTGGATGAGGCATCTGGTAATAACAGGCATCTGGTAATAACCTCTCACATTATTTCACTTATAACTTGAGACCATTAGCAAAACAAAAATTTCCAACAATGATGATGATATAAAGCAGCTAGTACAGAGGTTTTTCATGCCATTGATAACTTTCCCATAAAATTGTCTTCAGTTCCATTTTTTCAAACTGTAGTACACTTCTTTTTACTCTGTTAAATATGCTATTAATCACTATTCTAAAAAGCTTAAAACAAATTAAACAAAATCAAACAGCAATTTTTATGCACAGTTCATCCAAAGAAATAAACAGTTACAGAGTTGCAGTAGGGGGTGAAAAAAACCTTAAGAGCATGCTGGAAGAGCTTGATGATAATCTTAGCACCGACATTTGTAGATTGCAATTTGTCTAGCTCCTTTGAGACATGTAAAAGTGCAATCCCAGCACCTGCAAATACATAAAAATACAAAAATATGATTAATCAACCAAACAAAATGGAGATGGACCACACAATTATTTGGGAAAAAATAATAATAAAAGAGTCTAACCAGGTACGATTTTTTGATCCATTGCGCGCTTGACAGCTTTCAGGGTTAAACGAGCTCCATTAAGCTTATCAGGCAATTTACAAGGACCAACCTAACATTCAAACATCATCATGAATATATGTTTCTAAAATGAGCATCAAGAACTATATGGATAAGTTAACAGAATAAACACTTGAAAAGTGATGTAAAATATATACCCAAACCAACAAACCTTGAAAACTGCAGCAGTGTTTGAAAGATAGTCGAGCCTCTGTTTCAATAATTCTACTTCATAACCCGAAGTGCTCAATTCAATAGCAGACCTCAACTGCAATAACAATCACAAGATGTAGAACTATTAATAAATATGGAAAGCCTGATAAAGTGGTGAAAAGATGTCAACAAGCCATGAAAAACCTGTGAACGTCTTTCTTCAATAGCTGACTGGCTACCAGCCCCACCAAGGATAACCATCTCGTCATCTGATATAACAACCTATAATGACAGAGAGCTAAAATATATGGTTTGGAAAACACCTACGCATGAAGTGACCAAGGGCAATGACCGATGTGGAAAAAAAATTGCAGATCTAAACATCTCACCTCTTTGCATGAGCCAAGCATTAGTGGCATAAAACTAACATTGGTTGCTCCATTTAAAACCTAAAAATGAAAAAGGAACATATTTGTTTATTAAGTCACAATGCAAAATAAGGAAGGAAAATTACCAAATCAACCTACATGACCGCCTGTGAGTATGGCAAGGTCATGCATGATGGCCTTCGTTCTTTCTTTATTGCGGTCTTTATGAGGTTTGGCAATAGAAACCTTCACCCAAATCAAATCCACCAAAATTGAATATATTAAACAATATTTCGTAAAACTAAACTAATAATTTGACAACTAAAAAGTTATTATCCTTTAACTACTCCAGCCGAAATAACAAATGACTATAGCTGGTGTTGAAGTGTAAAATTTTTACAAGTAAACTTTCAAAATAACACTTTACTACTTTTAACTATGTAAAAGTATGAAACTGTTAATAGATTTTTAAAATGCCACTATTGCCCTTAATGACTAAATCTAAGATATTAAAAATCTATATAAAAGCAAAGTTGGCAGATAATTATTTAAAATGACAGTTTTGCCCTTCAAATTTACAGTATATTACAATTTTGGGTTGGCGTTAGTGCAAAGACAAATTTGCCCATATGAAAGCATTATTTGAATAATGACAGTCACAGAAAAGTAGCAAAATGTTACTTTTACAGAGTTGACGTACGAAAATGTAACACTTCGTTTATTATTTCGGCGTAGTTGGAACAGCAAAAGGATAATAACCCTCAACAACATGTGACTCTTAAAGTAATTCCTCATTAGTTAGCTAAAATCTTCAAAGTACTAGCTTGAAATCTCTTTCGATATTAGTAAGTTTTCCAAGCTATACTCTCGTATGGATGTAGATCCTAGGCCATACCATGAAAATTCTTCTCCTGTCTATCTCAGATATTTTTATTTAGCCAAAAACTTAGTTTACCTTGTTTTGGAGACCAATCTTGCCCAGAATAAGAGAACCTATCAGTTTATCTTCAACATCCTCAGCAACAATCAATAAAGGTCTCTAAAGACAGAAAGAGAAAGAAAAGAATCAATTAAACTGGATAATAAATAAACTCAAACTTTCATTTCCTGTATACAAATCCTCTTACAGAATCAGCCTGTGCAATTGCTTGCTCAACAATATTCTTGCTCAAAATCATGTTCTCATGGATTAAAAGGAAAGGATTTTCCAAAACCTGGCAAAAAAGAAACCAATGGTTGACACCACGACTGCAAAGCATTGTATCCTTGATGTAATACAAATGCAAACCCAAATAACAATAACCAGTGAACAAAAAGTTTAAAAAAAAAAATTAGAGGAAAAGAAAGAAAGCAATGTGATTCATGTCTGTTGGAATCCTTACACAATCTTTAGCCTTCTGATTGGTGAAGTAAGGGGACACAGGACGCCATTTTAGTTCCATAAAATTAAAAAACTCTACTTCACTCTTTGATTTTCCATTATCCTGTTTCAGTTAAAGACGGAGAGAAAACCCTAGTATTGTTAGTGTTAGGAGAACTCATTGACCTAAGAGTGCGACATAAGTATTATAGAAAAGTTCCAACAGTAAAATACTGGAATGACTTAAAATTTTATGAGAAAGGAAAAGGAATATATATCATTATAAATAAAGAACAAGATGCTTGGGTAGATGGATGAGAAGCAAAAGTACATATTAATAAACTCATGCACCTGTACTCCTGCGGCACAAACACCAATAAAACTTCAACGGATGTTTTCATTAGTGCCTCTAAGCTACATCTTAGTACTAAAGATACCTCCCAGGTTTGGAAATTTGAATTAAACATATAATAGAATGGTAAAACACAAATTTTAAAAAATTGTAAAATAGAAATAAAAATAAATAGCTAAATAAATTCCTATTTACTTTAATTTTTGTTTCTTATTTTTATCATCTTAATTTCGTTCTCTCCATTTTATTACACTACACCCTTTCTCCAAAATTCATTCAATTCTCTCAAAATTAAAACTGGAAAGACGGAAGTGCATGAAAAATTTTACAATAATACTGAATAAAGAGTGAAAGGTAGTGTAAAAGCTACACCGAGCAAAATCAATCTCAAATAGAGAAATCAAAAGGAAAAATCCAACAAGCGAATACTTTACATCAGATGAATATGTACTGACCATAATAGAACAAGTTGAACAAACAATGATAGAAAAAGTTGAGCACACAACTCACCCTGATGATATAATGACCATGTTCTCCAACTCTCTGACAAGCCATGGCAGCAAGCTCACCAATTTTTTTGTTCCCATTTGCTGCTGCAATTCCAACCTTTATGGAATGTTAAATTAAATCAACTCACAATCCATTGTCCATATAATCATCCTAACTCCTAAACCAAGCAAAACTCAAAAAGTGAACCTCGGAAATTTCTTCAAATGTGCTGGCCCGTGCTCTGCAGCGTAGGATTTCAGCAACTGCATCAACAGCCAAATGAAGACCCACATCTATATCCTTGGGATCCAATTTAGCTTTCACTGGTAAGAGTACAGCTGAACTCATAACACCCAAATATTTAAATCCTGCAATAAAAGGTCATCTCAAACTTCAGATGAGTAACCATGCGTGCCCATTTGTAAGAGACTCTTCATAGGTGTCCGCTAAAATAAAATAAGGAATTTTTTTTTTTGGGGGGCAAAATAATAGCCACTACTCACCATGTTCATCTTGATTGCATATATGGTTTTTAGCTAGCTTCACATACCTTGCAGCACTAGCCAGAAAACTTTCTTCAATAACATTGAGATCCTACCAACCATGTCCAATAATATATTAGACAACCGCATAAAAACAAACCTACTAAGGTTGAGAGAATTGAACAAACTCAAAACCATGCATGTACCAAAAACGAAACCCCAAGGCATAGCCAATATCTATGATCTCAAGCAAATCCACTCCAATTATTAAATTTATATATGTTACTTAGAAGAGAAGTGCTATGCAGAATGCAGAGAGAATGTTAAACAGGCACTAAAACTTCATCAAAAGACAATAATAGGAATCAACTCCAAATATGCCTTCAAAATTTTCTACTTCGGATAAGCTTTAAACTTCTTCAATTTGAATTATTTCACGAAACGCAACAGCTAAATAAACAAATAATTTTTTATAATTATTAAAAGGACTCACCTTATTAGTTATCAATTCACTCAACATGGGCCTCTGGATAACATCATCAGCACCATAGTTATTGTCTTTGCCAGCATAAGCATAGTTTCTTCTCCAACATAATCTGCTGCTACTAGGCAACCTACCATTCACATGAATAAACAGCTCGAAATTTTGAAAAAAAAAAATAACAGAAAGAAAATGTCAATAAATAATGATCGATGTGATTCTCAGAAGAAACTATCAATCGAGTAAAAATTCACAAAGCCGAAGCGTGTACCTGACTTTGGAAGCGATCCTAGAAGCTAACCGTAGCATTACTGTGTGAATCTCAAAGAGAATAACAAGGGTTAAGTTTGCCGAATTTTTTTTCTCTTACGTATTAATTTAATTTGGGTAATTTTTCACCATGCCCCCCTAAGAATCTACAAATATTACCACACACCCTAATCTTTCAACAACTATCACAACGCACCCATTTTGTTAAAAATCACCGTTAACTTAACTATATAAGGGTAGAATAATAAAGTTATTGGGAGGAATAAAGATAAAAAAAAAATTATTTTTTTCTCTTCTTTTTCCATGACTCCATTCACGCTCCATCTTCTCTCCGCCATTCATAGTCTGCAACGAGTGCTCATTTTCTTCCCTTCTCCATTCACGCTCCCCAACAAGCGTTTTCGCTTTTCCCCTTCCATCGACGTCACAAGGGTCACATAACCAATTGCACTACTGCAACGAACAACCATTTCTGGGTGGCAACAAGCGATAGGAGCTTGACGCGAGATCGAGAGGCTTCTGGCAATTCAAAGAGTAATGGGTTGCTGCTGACTGATGCAGCGCCAACAATGATGACTAGCAATTATAAAATCTCAACCCTAAAATTTTAGGGTTTCCATGTTATTATTTATTGATTTTTAAGTTTGAGTAGTTGACAATTTGTTGGATATATAAATTATTTTGATTGTGCTATGAAATCGGGAGTTTATGTTGTTGTCTGTGTGCTTTCAAAGAAGATATTTGGTTATTGCTATAAATAGTGGAAAATGCCATGATGCCGGAGTTTTGGATTGGAGATGTCTTCTGGGTTTTGGTTCAAGGACTAATAATGTCCAAGTAATTTTAGTTTTAATTTAATTTCTTTAAAAAAAGCTTTAATTTAATTGTAATTATTTTCGATTTATATTTAACATTATTTTTACACATTCTCTAATTATCTTTTTAAAAAAAAATAAAATACCAACTACCAATTAATATATTTTTATAATTCCACCACTTGCAGTCAATTCAATTTATGTGGGGGCATTATGGTAATTTCAACAGATGTCTGATAAAATTGTAAAGGTGAACGGTAATTTCTAACAGAATGAGTGCGCGGCGACAGTTGTCGAAAGATTAGGGTGCACGGTAATATTTATCAATTCTTATGGGGGTAAAAAAAAATAACCCATTTAATTTTAACGATAAATAGAGATTATAAACTGAGAATCTACTACACAGATGTGAGAGAAGGAAGTTTTACTGACTTTTAAGTTAGTGGACCTTTTTGTACTTCCCCCGTCACGGGTCTCCGAAGCAAGACTATTTCAGCAGGGCAGGTTATTTCAACCCCACCAAAATACTCTATAAATCTATATTTTTATGAAAATATTTATTATTATATTATTCATTATTAAATTTATTTTTAAGGATAAAATTATGTAATTCAATGAAATAATTTACTCTCTATACTTATCTCAAAACTCCTTTTTTTTTGTCATCTATCTTCACTCTTAAACCCTAAAATTCAACGAAGTTCTCTAACATATTTACGAATGTATCTTCACGTTATAAATAAAGCCACCTCTTGAAATGAGAATTTTATGTTATCAAATCTTTGATTCTCCAATTAAACAAGAGTCTTAATTTTTAAGAGTAAGGAAATTCATACTATATGGCTAATTGCAAAACCCGCGAGATGGCTTTAAGCCTCCAACAAACGTCAATGGATTTTGATTACATGCAATTAATATAGGTTATATATATAGCCAATGATGAGATTAAAAGTTGTTTAAAATGATGACTTCAATTCTAATTTTGATTTTGCTTTTTGGGTAGAGATAGATAGCTCTGGAAATGGGGGTACAGAAAGAAACCAGAGAAAAAAAGCTATTTCTTCAAAATTTTTATTTGATTTGTTTAAATTTCCTATTATATGTATATTAGTTTGTATAATTAATTGATTAAATTCAATCCCAAATGTTTAATTTAACTGCAATATTCGTTTGGCCTAAAAGATAAGCAGCTTAAATTTTGTTTGAGGGATTTAAATTAAATTTTATTTGAACATTTTCATTAAGCTAAATTGAAAACTCTAGCCAGCCATGTTAATGATTTTTAATGGGTATATTTAGTAATAACATTACGAAAAATTTTGTTTTGTTAAGGATATATTTGGTATTTAGATGGTATGTAGAGTAAATTTTCAATTTTTAAAATTTAATGATTGGTTTAAAAAGTAAATGATTTTAGAGTGTATTTTAGTGAGTTCAAATAGCCCTACCCATTTCAATATTTTATATTATTTTCCTATTTTACAATTACATATTTGCACCCTCAAATGCCTCAACCCTAACTCTCCCCCTAGTTCCCTCCTATGAGAGCTCAGACTTACACAAGTCCAAATGTTTATAGTCGTAAGATCTAAGGCTTTATACAACAGTTTGTCTTATCAATAAACTAATATTAAACTAAATAATTAGAGCTAGTTTAACAAAAATGGTCTGTAAAAGTGGTCCTTAAATTAAAATATCAATTCATAATAGGTACCAAATGGATATTTGAAAATAAGGTGGATAAATCTGATATAGTTGTAAGGAATAAAGGTAAATCAGTGGCTCAATGTTACAACTAAAAATAAGGGATAGATTTTGAGGAAACATTTACACCCGTAGCTTTAATGGAGTTTATTATGATGTTTTTAACATTTGTATGTCATAAAAATTTCATCTTATATTAAATTAATATTAAAAGTGCATTTTGAATGGTTAAATTATGGAGGAAGTATATGTTAAATAGCCTCTTAATTTTAAAAATGAGAAATTTTTAAATCATGTCTATAAGTTGTCTAAAATTTTATATAGTCTAAAGTAAGCTTCTAGAGCACTGTTGATAGGCTTAGTAAATTTCTCTTAGAAAATGGTCTTTCAATATAAAAAAATGGATACTACCCTCTTTATTAAGCATAAGAAATAAGATATTATTGTTACTCAAATTTATGTTGATAACATTGATTCTACTAATGAGTCATTTTACAATGAATTTTCATCTTGAATGAGTAAAAAAATTGAAATGAGCATGATGGTAGAGTTGAAGTATTTTCTCAGGCTACAAAATAAACAAAACAATAGGGAATCTTTATTTATCAAGCCAAATAAAAAAGATCTACTCAAAGGATTTCAAAAGCACTCCAATGAGCTTAACCGTCCAGCTCGATAAGGATAAAAAAAGTAAAGAGGTTGACATCAAAACATATCGAGGTATGATTGAATATTTATTTTACTTAATCACTAACAGACCCGATATGATGTTTATGTTTATGTGCAAGATTTCAATCATTCCCTAAGGAATCTCATTTATTTGTTGCAAAAAAAAATTTTCCGTTATTTGAGTATGACTATTGACCTTGGGCTTTGGTGTCGTAGAAGAACACACATAAACTTAACATGCTAAAGTTGATAGAAAAAGTACTAGTGAATCATGTCATTTTCTAGGGCACTCATTTATTTCATAATTTAATAAAAAGCAAAATTTAGTTATACTTTCAGCCATTAAGACAGAATATATTGCCACTAGCAATTATTATCCACAAATCATTTAGATGAAATAAACACTTAAAGATTATGTGATTAATCTTAACTATCATGTATTACAACATTGGTGCTATAAACTTGTCAAAGAATCCTTTGGTTATTAAATTTGTATTAAAATTTTCAAGACATCTCTCATTTCTCTTTATTTATTTTGTTTTACTTAGATAGTCTTCTATTTCAATTTTTAAAAGATTTTGGACAATGAAACTTAAATTACCCAGACAAGTTACCCACTGTGAAGTGATGGACACCAATTAGTTCGATTCTTTTTATGTTGTGGAAACATGCTTCCCCCTAGTTTACTTCAGGTTAAACTTTCATATTTAAGCTTTAACGATGATACATTGTAAGATATTTGATGCACTTATCAATCCATTTAGAATTTGTAGTAGGCCGCAATATAATATTATGACAAATAAATATAGATTACATAAGCTTCCAAGATTTCAGATCAATTCAATTACAATTTTTAGTATTCTGTAATCTATAATACCATGAAGAAGAAAAACCTAAATTATACAAGCACCCAAGAATTTCGTGGGCAACGGTAGTGGGCCCCATATGGCCTCTTATATTCTGAGGCCATTAACGACATGATCCACTAATCTAGTAAACCCAGCCCAATAAGAACAAATATCAAATAATAATTTTTTAATTAAAAAATTAGGGGAATTAGGGATTTCTGAAATTCGCGCTTTCCAGCAAAGAAACCCTAGGTAGCTACTCTTCTCAAATCGCGTGCCTCGCTGTCAGAATTTCGCCGTTCGCCTTACCGGAATCTCGCTGGAACGTTGTAGGAAATCACAGACAGACGCACCGCTGAGCCAGGTCTCCGCCGGTAACTCTTCATAATAGTTAGTGTTTTATTAACATTTTGTTAATGTTAATTTATGTAACTATTGAATAAGCCTGGTGGCTGGTGAAAGTGTGTTTCATATGAAAAATAAAATAAGTCATTCTAATTTTTTAACTTTTTTTTGCAAAATTAGTATTGATGATAATGTGGCAATTTAGAGCTGATTTTTGTTTCTTGTTTTATGGAGTGTGTGTGTGTGTGCTAGCAGTGTTTTAGCTGAAAGGAAGACAGATATACTTTTGAAGATTGTGTTGAAGTAAAACCCCAAACCTGATTGAAGCTGAGAACGAGATAGGCTTAAACACTGGAAATGGAAGAATCACCGATGGCTGGGAAGAGGAAAGCACGTGAAGAGGATTTACATGTCACTGGAACCCCAGAGGAAGAATCCACCAAAAAGCAACGAAATCTGACACGATCATGTGTGCATGAGGTTGCAGTCCCCAGTGGCTATGCTTTGACTAAAGATGAAGCAATTCATGGGACATTTGCCAATCCGGTGTATAATGGTGAAATGGCAAAAACCTACAGTTTCGAGCTCGACCCATTTCAGCGAGTGTCGGTTGCATGCTTGGAGAGAAATGAGTCGGTTCTTGTCTCGGCTCATACATCAGCAGGTAAAACTGCTGTTGCCGAGTATGCGATAGCAATGGCTTTCAGAGATAAGCAGAGGGTTATATACACTTCACCTTTGAAAGCTTTGAGTAACCAGAAGTACAGGGAGTTACATCAAGAGTTTAAAGATGTTGGATTGATGACTGGTGATGTTACTCTCTCGCCTAATGCTAGTTGTTTGGTCATGACAACAGAAATTCTACGAGGAATGCTTTATCGGGGGTCGGAGGTCTTGAAGGAAGTTGCTTGGGTTATTTTTGATGAAATTCATTACATGAAAGATAGAGAAAGAGGGGTTGTTTGGGAGGAGAGTATTATATTTTTACCGCCAGCTATTAAGATGGTTTTTCTTTCTGCGACAATGTCCAATGCCACACAGTTTGCCGAGTGGATTTGTCATTTGCACAAACAGCCTTGCCATGTGGTGTACACAGATTTTCGACCGACACCTTTACAGCACTATGTTTTTCCGGTGGGTGGGAGTGGATTGTATCTTGTTGTTGATGAGAAAGAGCAGTTTAGAGAGGATAATTTTGTGAAGCTGCAAGATACTTTCTCAAAGCAGAAAATAGGTGTCAGGAGAGAAAATGGAAAAGCAAGTGGGAGAATGGCCAAAGGTGGGAGTGGTTCAGGGGGTTCAGACATATTCAAAATTGTGAAGGTGCAACCACTATTTCTAACTATTGTTCTTGATTCAGTGTCGTTAGATGTCCTGAAATGATGTTCTTTTAAATTATTTGACCATGGCTTGTTACCATCTTTCTTTTATTCCTCGAGCAATTTCATTGGTATCATTGTAAGTGATGGTTAACTATTTCTTATAGCCATTTTATATCCACTCTTATGCCTTATGATATAATTGATATAATCTGTCTCAAAGATATGTCTTACTGGCATGACCTAGGAGTTTGACTATGGGAATTAGAATACTCTTACTAAAGAAACTTCTGATTTTCAATTCAACAGTTCTTTATTTTAATTCTGTGGAATATCACTCTTCTCTTGAAGTGAAAAGTTATGCCATAAATAGAGAAATTTGAAAAAAAGGAGAAAAGAAGAAGAATCATGATGCTTCTTTGTCCTGCTAATAGTTCTTTCTCTCTTTTCCTTCTAAAATTTCTCCATACTTGTGTTAGTTGTGTAGAATGGTAGTTGGAAGTTTACTTCTATTGATGGCATTATTACAATAAATGAGAGTCTAACTAAATATTACCATAAATGAGGTTATAACTAAGTAAAAAAATTTTCAGGTCAGAAACTTATCTATATTATAGTTAGTCTCTTTCCCATTCTTTTAAAATTCTTCCCAAAGTTCTTTTTTTTTTTTTAATAATAAAGTTCAGAACATTATATGGGGATTTAGGTTCTGAATGTTTGCTTTTACAGTAGTTAAAGACGAGGTTATACAAAAGAGTCAATTATGGATGTTGATATAAATTGTTGATTCCGGGGAAAAAAAAAAACCCTCGACAGCTATTTGAGCTTTGAACCATGTTACTGTAGGGCTATTTTCACCACAGGAGGCTTAAGACGAGTCTTTAGACAAGTGTGTGAGCCTGTTATGGTTGTTATTATTCTATTTTGCTTTAATTGTGTTTTTGGTGATTATCATAAACTACATATGCCTTTTTGTATCTATCACTATTTCTGATTCATTTGGTTTGGGCTGGAAACTTTGCATGGCTTGATGAGACCCTGTTTGATCTGTTTATGCAGTTTCTGATATGAATTTTCAGTATTACCATTTTGGATGTTATTACCTTCTCAAGTCAGTTATGTAGCACATTAAGGGCATTCTAAATCTTTTATTCATTTTCTTTTCTTCCCTTCTTTTATCTATGATTGTGGTATGTTGCTTGAGTCAGAATCCATTTCTAAATTTCAGATGATCATGGAACGAAAATTTCAGCCGGTCATTGTATTTAGCTTCAGTAGAAGAGAATGCGAACAACATGCTATGTCTATGTCTAAGCTTGATTTTAATACACAAGAGGAAAAGGATACAGTTGAGCAGGTTTTTCAGAATGCAGTGGACTGCTTGAATGCGGAAGACAGAAATTTACCTGCTATTGAGTTGATGTTGCCTTTACTTAAGCGAGGTATTGCTGTTCATCATTCTGGCCTTCTGCCTGTTATCAAGGAATTGGTGGAGCTTCTTTTCCAGGAAGGTCTTGTGAAGGCCCTCTTCGCCACAGAAACAGTAAGATTTTCTCCTTGCATCATTTTTCTTTATTTTGTCTTGAATCTGAGCCCCACATTTTGGGTCTGTGGAGTTGTTCATTTTTTCAGTTTATATACTAATGTTGAAGAGCTCCTACATTTTGTTCTATTTGTCATAGTTTGCCATGGGTTTAAACATGCCTGCCAAGACCGTTGTGTTCACTGCTGTTAAGAAATGGGATGGTGATAGTCATCGTTATATTGGTTCTGGTGAGTATATCCAGGTGAGTGCTGGCCTATTGTTTCGTCTCTTGGGATATAGACATACATCTTTTTCTTTCTTTTTTTTTCCCTCTTTATATTCAAATGCATAACTACTATTATGTAAATCCTGTAGATGAGTGGAAGGGCTGGACGCCGTGGCAAAGATGACCGTGGAATTTGTATAATAATGGTTGATGAGCAGGTAATAAGTCACTTCTTTTTTAAAAAGAAAAAGAAAAGTTCTATTTTGTTAAGGTTCTTTAATCAGCTGTTAGTTATTCTTTCCAAGTTTTAGTTGAACTTAGCTTTGAGTGCGCAATAGTCTGATTTGATGTTACTTAGGTTTTTATTGTCTTAAGTGGCCATTTTGTCTAAAAGTTTAAGCTAGTGAATAAGGGCTAGGCAATACAATTTAAGCTCTAACATACGCCATCAAGTGCAAATGCAAAGCACATGTGATTAAACAAAACGACTGCCAAAACGTCAGACACATACATATCTACTAACAAAAATACAACGTATTAAAACTTTATTAAGATGGTGGGAAGATTTAAACATGAGGCCATTTAGTCAAATTGGCTTTGCGACCATGTAAAATTAGCACTTGGCCTAAATCCATTAACTTAAAGCAAGGACTCAACAACAGTATTTGAGCTCTAACGTAAAGTTAAATTTAAACTGATAACATCTGGTTTTGGCCCTAAGTAAGCACTTATTGTGATTCCTTTCTAAATGTCTGAATCCAAGGAATAAAAGTAATTTGTTCAATTGTTCTATTTCATCAAACCAATGTCTTTGTTATTGTTTTCTGCAGATGGAGATGAATACGCTTAAGGACATGGTTTTGGGTAAACCAGCCCCTCTAGTTAGTACTTTCAGACTGAGTTACTATTCAATTTTAAATTTAATGAGCCGTGCAGAAGGCCAGTTCACTGCTGAACATGTGATAAAGAATTCATTTCATCAATTTCAGTATGAAAAGGTTTCTTTTTGATCTCTTCTTTCTTTCATCGGCATTTTGGTTGTTGATTAATTGCAGGTGATTTAATTGCATGAAATCCTTGCACTTTTTCAGGCTTTACCTGATATAGGAAAAAAAGTTTCAAAGTTGGAAGAAGAAGCTGCCTCACTTGATGCTTCAGGAGAGGTAATGTCAGTTCCCTTGGTTTTTTCATTAGTTCTTGTAATTTACATGAGCTTTTGTTTTCTGGTACAGGCTGAAGTTGCTGAGTATCATAAGCTGAAACTTGACATAGCCCAACTTGAGAAGAAGTTGATGTCAGAAATAACAAGGCCTGAAAGAGTTCTTTATTATCTTGGTTCCGGTCGGCTGGTATGTGCTGAGAACACCACTCTAGTTAGCTAAATCGTTAATATTTTTTTGTAATTGATACCGTTACATGTTCTTGGCCCTGCAATTTTTATAGTTATCTTCAAGGAAAAACTCGGAGGAGCTTCAAATATATGTTTAATTCAAAATTAGTTGGAGATGTTTTTTCTGTCAAACATATAGTCAATTAAAACTTCCATCTCAGTAGATCATTTATGGACTCCACCACTGTATCATTTAATGTCTGATGAAAAATATTCTGATTTGGTAAAATTGTTTCTATTTTATGTTTCAGAAGCACAATTTACTGGTTCCTGGCTGATTAAAGAGAGATTGTTTGAATGCATGAGGTTGTAGTTTTTACATGTGAAAAAAATAAAAGATATTTCAAAAGGTAATATGTAAGTTACTGATTAGTACCAGTTTTTATGCTACTTTTTTTTAAACCTCAAATAAGCTCTTAACCCAAACCATCATGTCAAAAGGTGACTCTGAATTTGAAATAAGAACGTTGTCCTTACAGCATGTAGCTCTAAGAAAATCAAATTCAAGCTTGTTTTTCTTTTTCTGGATAATGTTTTATCTCAGGGATTTTTATGGCAGACTAACATTTTCGTTCATTTTTTGCTTTGAGGAGCTTTTTTGAGGGGTCTTTTAGTTTACTTCTTGCACATTGCCGGGAGATTTAGGTTTTCGGTACGTTGTGCGATGGTTTGTTCGTGGGTAACTGTAGCACTTGCCAGTTATGGGTTGCTTGATATTAACACGTGTGTGTTGCTGTGGGGTGTGATCTAGTTTATTAATAGCAGATCATTGATAATTTTCACTGAAAACTGAAAAGAAGAAAAACTTGCAATAATTTCTTTTGTCATTCATTGAAAAGATTAATTGTTGTATCATCTTAATTGCTGCCTTAAGTTGAGAATATTGCTGGTGGATTTTAAGAATTACTATGAGTTAAATATGTTCTCAATAACTTTTTATATGCTTGTTTCAGATCAAGGTAAGAGAAGGTGGAACAGATTGGGGCTGGGGAGTTGTAGTTAATGTTGTCAAAAAGCCGGCAGCAGGTGTAGGCACCTTGCCTTCACGAGGTGGTGGTTATATAGTGGATACTTTGCTTCATTGTTCACCTGCTTCAAGTGAAAATGGATCACGGCCAAAGCCATGCCCACCTCAACCTGGAGAAAAGGGTGAAATGCACGTGGTTAGTTGACACATACCAAGACATGATCCTGCTTCAAGAATCTGAATTTACATTGTGGTGAAAGCAGTATTCACATCCCTCTGCTTACAGGTCCCTGTTCAGCTGCCCCTAATTTCCACTTTAAGCAAAATCAGATTATCTGTTCCTCCTGATCTACGACCTCTGGATGCAAGGCAAAGTATACTTCTTGCTGTTCAGGAGCTGGAGTCTCGGTTCCCTCAAGGCCTGCCAAAGCTCAATCCCGTAAAGGTGACTAAATGTTATAGTCAGATATCGTGAGATATTTAACATCAAACAATAGATAGTTAGATGTAGTGCAAATTTATCAAAGTATCTAGTTTGGTTTTTGGAGATTTTGTTCATGTATTGTATTATCCTTTGGGACATGGCAAAACTTGCCTATGAGGTGATATTGTGTTAGCTCATTAATAGAATTCAAAATTGTTTAATCTGCACTCCTAATTGGAAGTCTGACTATGCTTATGTGTTTTGTGTATCCTACCAGCATATGCAAATGCATCGCACTGTCATCTTCTTTATTTTACTTCCAAAGTATTACAACTGAAAGCTCATATACAGATAACCTAATTTTGTTAATTTGGCTGCGTGCATTCTGTTTAAAATTAATTTACTTCATCTAGGTTTCTGTCTTCCATTATTTCTTGCTCACAACGTACCTATCTGTTGACCCATTATCCATATTGATATAATGTTTCTTCAAGTGATTCAGCTATTGGTTTCGTACACTTTCTTAATTTTTGAATTGACTTTTCTTGAGCATTATATGTCTGCAGTGAAGTCTTCGAAACATTATTTGAGTTGTCGTTATAATTGTCAGAAAGCATGAATTTAATAGTTTTGCAATTGTTGAATCAAATGCCGTTATTTATGTATGTTTTATTTTAATGGATTTGCAGGATATGAAGATCGAAGATCCTGAAGTTGTTGATTTGGTGAATCAAATTGAGGAACTTGAGCACAAGTTGTTTGCTCATCCACTGAATAAGGTTGGAAATAGCTGTATGCTGTTTGATTAATGCCACATTCTCATATGATGTTATTGTTGGCTTTGAAATACTAAAATAGATGGGGAGCGAAGGAGTATAAATTTTTGTTTTGAGGTGACCAATTCAATGTATAAGCGAGCCAATCTTATTGTAAATTAATAGAAATAAGAACGATGATAGAAATAGTGACACCAGTTCTGTGGGAAAAACTTGTTTAGTGGATCAGGAAAGTACCATTGCCAGAGAATTTCATTTAGAATCTCATAAAGTAGCAGATTTTGAAATTTTTCATAATGATGGATTGGGATTGTGTGTCATGGTCATGGGGAAAACTCTCTAAGCTTAACCAAAGCATCTGTGATGCTTACGTTTTCAGCATGAGCAGAGGATCACTTTTCAAGTACGGCTGAAGAAGCGCATCAATAACAGAATAATTTATTGATTGGCCATTTATTAAGAGCAGCCCACAAGAGGTGCTAGGACTGTTGTTACCTCTTTGGCCATGTGCCACTCTTCTTTCCTCAATTAATATATATTCTTAATTTATTCTCTAAATATAAAAAAAATGGTATTTATTATTACATAAAAAATAGCGATGGTAGTTTGAATAAGTTATCCCAAGCGTTGTGCTCTCTACTGACTCCTTTGTACACTGCAGTCTCAAGATGAGAATCAAATTAGATGTTTCCAAAGGAAAGCAGAGGTGAATCATGAGATTCAGCAGCTCAAGTCAAAAATGCGCGACTCCCAGGTATTTTCCACTGCCAGATTTTCCCTCAGTAGATCTGATGTGATCTTGAAATAGCAGGATTATTGATATTATTACTCCCGCCATGAAATTGTGTAAATATTTTTTTTTTATCACCGTTGTGACCACTTGAAATTGCATGTTGCTGTTTTTACATGTTTGATACTTTTATTCGTTGGCACTATTTTTCAGATCCAAAAATTCCGGGATGAGCTTAAAAACCGCTCACGGGTCTTGAAAAAACTTGGCCATATTGATGCTGATGGTGTTGTCCAGTTGAAGGGACGAGCAGCGTGTTTGATAGACACAGGAGATGAACTCCTTGTTACTGAGCTCATGTTCAATGGTGAATATTTAACCATTTGTTCCTCGATTTTGTTTCCATTATATGCAGAATCTCATCTCACTTGTTGCCAAAATTTGGGTCAGGTACATTCAATGATCTTGATCATCACCAAGTTGCAGCTCTTGCAAGTTGTTTTATTCCGGTAGACAAATCAAGTGAGCAAATAAATTTGAGAATGGAGCTTGCTAAACCATTACAACAACTTCAAGAGAGTGCGAGAAAAATAGCAGAGGTGTTTTGTCTTTCTTTTAATGTCTTGCTCACTAATTTATTCATTAGAAAACATAATTGAAAGTTTCTCACATTTTCACAGATACAAAATGAGTGCAAACTGGAAGTAAATGTTGATGAATACGTGGAGTCAACTGTCAGGCCATTTTTGATGGATGTGATTTACTGTTGGTCAAAGGTTAGTGTTTTATATTTTTGGTGTTAACATTATTGTTTCACATCATGCATAATGAGACAACATCAACATGGCAACCTAAACTGATGTATCTTATTTTGCTGTCATTTGGTTTTGGACAGTCTGCTGATATTTCCTCTCACAAGTTTCATGTAATTTTGGGTCATCGATGAAATTTTTATGACTACTCTTTGATTTATGAGTTGTGAGGTGTTCTGTCATAAACATATGGTTTACATGACTGGACCTTGCTTTATTTTTGTTTTTGTTTGAGTTAGTTTGCATATCTGGTTATTTCTTATCTAATATTTGTTGATTAGATTGAGCTATTCTGTTCATATTTCTGTTTCCCAGGGTGCAACTTTTGCAGAGGTTATTCAAATGACTGATATATTTGAGGGTAGTATCATTAGGAGTGCTAGAAGACTCGATGAGTTTTTGAATCAGGTAAGATAAAATTTTTTGAAATTATAGTCATGGAGGGCCGTGTTTGTTAGAATATCACTTCATGGTAACCCTTACCTCCATCTCTGATCATATTTATCAGTCCTCGGACAAGCGATAAGTAAGGTACTAGTTTTCTTGTTAATAAAATGAGATTAGAAAATGAAAGTAACTAAGACTTTTTACAGCGAAACTATTGTATACGTGGTGGAAGAACTATTGTATATATATGCGCAGTGGAATTTTTGTGTCATGGGAATTGTTCTATACTCAGGCGTGCATATTGCTTTTGATGCCTTGGCTTTATCTCTTTTTCAAAGAGTACCTATCCTGCCTCTTTTCTTGTTTTGTGAATTTTGCTCCCTAAGGTCTCTCCTAGTCCTAGACCAAGGTTTCCTGTGAACATACAAGCCTGATGAAGGTTGGGGCCTTTTCTTAGGTGGCCCTCTATCTGGGATTTCCTAGGAGTGGTGCCAAATTGTAATGGCCTTACACAGAGAGTCAAAAAAAAGTTTCAAATTTCAATAGCTTCTAATGAGCTCTTTTTTCATTTTTACAATTTCAGTTGCGTGCAGCTGCTCAAGCTGTTGGAGAAGTTAATTTGGAGAAGAAGTTTGCTGCAGCCAGTGAAAGCCTTCGCCGAGGCATTATGTTTTCAAATTCCCTTTATTTGTGAAATACGTGTTTGCAGGTTATTGTAGACGTGGAATTCTAAAGCACTTCAGCACTTAAGGCTCCCTCTCACGGTACAAAGTTCTGGCGGCCATTTCATACATGTTAGATGTGCTGTGGTTAGAAACAATGGGTTTCTCTTTTCACCATGCTTTGTTTCCTTTTTCCTTTTGTTTAATTGTTGTTTTTTCTGATAAAAGAAAATGTTTTGTTTTGTACCGAGTGTCTCTGCTGCAGTGATTTTGAAATTAACATGTAATATATAGCTTCTGATTTAGGAAAAATTAAATTTTCAATTTTTGTATTTATCGAACTTTATATTAATAATTCAAAGATGTATGCCTTTGCTATGACTCACGGCCCCGTACAAACCTTAAAAATTTTATGCGTCAATGGACTGCAGTTACTGAAGCTTATCGGGAGTTTTTAGGCCTAATTATACCTTTTTAATTTCAGAAAAATACTTTCAATACCAATAAATGAATTTTCTTTCAATTTCGCAATGTTCGTCCCATAAAATAATATCACATATTAATTTAACACAGCAACTTTTCATGAGCTGAGAAAATTGTTTGAATGAGCCCAAAAGAGTTGCATTGAACTGCACTCAGTGGGTCATAAAGCATCTAAATTCACCATGTAACTTGTAGGAGGCTCTTTTACGAAAACATTCGAAATAGCAATAAGATATTGAAGCCTTTGTTAGAGAAAGACCAAAACTGTAATGCTGCTACATGACTAATACGTGCTAAAGTTGTAAATCTCTGTAGTAAGAAGGCATGTACATGGCTCTCACAAATGCCCATTGATGGAAATTTTATGGTTTATATTACAGCGTAGAGGAAGTCGTATACTTGTGCATCTTATCATCCTCTTGAAGACGGAGAAGGTTGTGAATGTGATGAGATTGAAGACGGGGAAGGTTGTGAATGTGATGAGATTGCTGCATGGTAAGAAGATGAAGCTAGTTGGGCTATGGCCGGAACAGCACCACCTAAAAATTTTCAAAGAGATGAAGCATATTAATTTCGCATTAACTCAGTTTTGTTATGTAGCACGGCATTTCCAACATGGACTTTTTCTAAAATTGCATAAAGATTGACTTTTCAATGTACCAAATCATGAATTAATTTCTTTATATCTCAATCAAACGGTCAACCAATTAATTGTTTTAACTAAAGTGATCGATACTAAGATCTACTAAATACAATTTATTATGCAATTGCCTACGACAACTGTAATTCTAAATTTTTCAATGAAGTTGCAAGCCAAACGAAGGTGAAAGGGTAACTGTCTAACCTGCCAATCCAGCACATGCTGAAGAGAATACTATCACAGGGGGTGCCTGCATGTTCACAAAGGAAGTGGGGTGAATTTAAGTCCAAATGCATATACCATCAAACGTCATTAATTTTCGTGAATATCAAAGTGCTTGCTTTAAAAAATAAATCTAATGTCCATTATATTATATACAGAAGAAAAATCTAATGGCTAGGTGCAGTGAGTTTCCAGAAACAAAAGATAGAAGCTACAAAACTTAGTTACATGTGACAATACCATTAATACAACACTCTTGGAGGGAGAGACAAACACAGGGTTGTACAGATTTAAATTATTAATATACATTCTCAAAAAAAGAAAATATTAATATACACATTCAAAACAAGGATGCAATAGAACTCTTAAGTAAAATGCCAAAAGAATTGGTGAGCAGTCATCTCTTCTTTGTTAGATTGACGCTGTTTCGTTAAATAGTTCGAAGAAGCATATGGGAGAAACTACTTTACAACAGTTGCATGTTACAACCGTCACAAATTTTTCGTTATTGCCCATAAGTTCTTTGTTGATGGTCAAAACCTTTCCATTACATTTTTGAGCTTTAGCCTTAACTTGATAAGTATAATGCAAAATTGAAAAGTGTAACAAATAAGTTGAAAAGTGTAACGAAAAACTTGTGACAAGTTGTAACACACAACTATTGTAAAGCAGATAAACCCATTGCAGAGTTTAGAGTCTTGACTCTTCATGTTGTTTGGCATGAAAATTTCCTACTTTTCTCAATCCCAACCAGCTTTAACGTAGGGGAGGCTAAAGTTCCTTGTAATATTTAATTCTTTTCTTGGTCTTAGGCTCATGGAAGGACTATACTCCTAACATTGAATAAAGACATTGGCCTAAAGCATGCTTGCCCACTAATCAGTCTGTTATGGTCTGAAAAGATCTTAAAAGCATTGAACATTCATTATTTTGTTTGTTTATTACTTTATTGCTTAAAGATTTAGGTTCAACCTCTTAAAGGAAGCTAGGAGAGTCATTCCGAATTCTTGTGTTCCATTATCAGCTAAAAAAGACTTTTCTTTTATGTTAATCAGCTTCCTAGATCTTTAAGGAGCATCAATTACAAACAATGTACATATACTTCTTTTCTTCTTCATTCATAGAGATTGGGAGACTATTTGTCCTCCACTTGGTTTTCTAAGTTGCACTTTGTCATTACAATTGGTTTTTTGGACGTGGACTCCTTATCTACTATCTTCATAGATATTTGTTTAATTATTAATAAAAATTACTTCATGCTTCTTGAATTGAGTAGAAAGGGAAAGGACTAAACAAGGGAAAAAAAAGGAGAAAATATGAAATATAATAATGCACCAAGTCACTTACACCAACTAGGAAATGCAACCACATGGGTCCTTTTACCCATCTCCGGACAACTGGCATCACTGCATTAACAAACAAAGACTATGTGATTTTAAATTATCCAATAAAAATTCATAAATACTAAATATGAGAAAATATTGCAGTGCCTAGGAAACTTATGATTTTTTTTTTTTATTATTTAACATCCAAGAAATCAGCTAAGGCGTTGAATCATTTAACATCCACTTTTCCAGCTTGTCACTCCTTTTTCTTTCTTGCATTTATCTTTCTCAAAAAATTTTCTAATATTTTCGGATATGAATTATTTAGTGGAAATATAAACAAAGAAACAAATTAAAATATGAAACCTTAAATGACAAAAGGAAAATAACACTTTACCATGGTTGAATCCATAGAATGCACTTGTTGTACCACCAACAGCTGTGCCAATCTGAATTATTCATACCAACAAAGATTGGGGGGGGGGGGGGAAGATAAAGCCCAACACCACCGATAAGAAGCAACTAAAAAAAAAAAAAAGAAAAGAAAAGAAAAGACACAAAGATGCAATCAAAGTTTTTGAGTTGCACTCGGCATCATTAAATTCAGCCATAAAACTAGAATAGGATAGAATCAAAAACAAAAGACCTAAGTCTCCAATTATAATAAATTGGAATTCCAATGCCATAACTTCAGCCAACAAAGATAGGATTAAATATTATCTAGCACAAGCATCCTCAATTAGAATTAGTGAAAAAGATCCTAATTTTCATTAAACTTAAGATCCAAATAACAAATCCTACTAAATTCACACTGAATTAAAGTCTACAAATTCAAATAACAATCCCATAGGATAAATAACTGCACATATAAACGAGAAATAAGAAGAAAAATTACCATGGAAAAACTATCCCTTATGAAAGGAGCCACTGTCCACTCACTTGTCTCCTGCAATCAAATTCCGGATCAGCCCAAAACTTCACAAAAAGAAATATAATAATTATAACAAGTATAACAATGACAGATACCATTTTCATTGAAAGCGGGCCTGCGCAGTGGTGGCATCGAAGTGTATTTTGATCGGGATTTGAATCTGTTGCCATTGATTTTGTCTTTGTTCTATTTGTTTCTGCTCTCCGCTTGTCTGCTAAAACCCTCCATGGAACCTCTTTCTTCAGTAGTAGCGTGAGTCGCGTTCTTGATTGTTCCTTCAATTTAGCGGAGTTTTTGGATTCGGTGCGCCGGAGAGTAGCGGATTAGAGTGAAGTTAAATCTGGAGCCTGTACATTGTCGCCACGTCTTGCATTAGAATCAGAAGGACAAGAACGAGATTCTTCATTACGAAGAAAGTAGGTCGGGCCGAGTTTGGCCAGGCCTGGGATCAGATGCTGTTTGTAAGGCCCGGGCCCTTCTTGAAAATGTAAAGGAGGAATTAAAAGAAATTGATACTAATGCCACTCTAATTCGGCTCTCATATTCCTTGGCTTACATGGCATATAATAAGCCATCTTCTTTGTGATAGCGAACCTATAATTCTATCGGTTCTCTTTTTACAATAATTTTTTAACATATATTGTTTACAAATAGTTAATCATGAGGTGTTTCATGCATGGTCCTCTCTCTCTCTCTATCTATTTGTATGGAGAGTTTAAAATAAGATGGTCTCAAAATGCAAAATAAATATTTAATTAGTTGAATGAAAATTTTCCATTTCATATAACATATTAGTGCCACTCTAATTCGGCTCTCATATTCCTTAACTTGCACGACATATAATAACATATAATAATCACCTTATTTGTGATAGCAAATATAAAAATCTATAGGTTCTCTTTATATAGCAATTTTTTAACATATATTGTTTATAAATAGTAATCATGAGGCGTTTCATGCATGATACTCTCTCTCTCTATCTATCTATTTTATGGAGAGTTTAAAATAAGATGGTCTCAAAATACAAAATAAATATGTAATTAGTTGAATGAAAAAAATTTTCCATTTCATTTATCAATAATTAAAATATGGAACCTCAAAAAGAATTGGCTGCATGTGTTTGCTTGCATATTTTTTGTTGGACTTGGCCCCCAACCGATCATTTCAACTCATAATAATTAAAAATATTCCTACATGAACATTTATTTATTTTAACAAAATTGGAATAGGAACTTTTTGGTGCTCAATAACTTTTGAACTGAAAGGAATGGGTGGAAGTGGAGGAGCCGAGGCAACTAGAAATTGAAAAGATTCAACAACTAGTATTGTTGGACCAGAACCAAAAAAAAGCTTTTAATTGCTTTTTTTGCATATGCCTTGTTTCCGTGAACTTAGTATTTTTAGCCAACAAGTTGGGTTGCTTGCAAATCAAAATGGCTTGGAATATATGCATGAAATTGACAAGCTTGACTCTAAGCTACAAAGAGAATGTGCCCCATTTATAAATAAATAGAAAAAGGTGGCAACATTATTATTATTATCATGTTATTAGTATTTATCACAGCTAAGGCGGCCCCCCATTTATAGAATTTAAACGCGAAATGAATGGTGTGTGAGAGAGTCAGCGTCCTGGCTGCTGGTACCAAAAGTGATCTTGATCACACTCGGCCTCCGAGTGGTTGGGCCTTTGCCTCCTGAAGAAGCGAAGGTTCAACATAAGTATTGTGAGGCGAATATTTGTTCTCATGCGAAATCACGGTGGAATAGATACATCTCTCTTCTATGGAGGGGTCATTCGTCTAGGCATGTATTTCAATAGCAGAAAATGTAATAATATAAGTCCCAAGTATATATATCTGATTGTAAATATCAGTGTATAGATCTGCTGTAATAGCAGTTATAAACATCTGTGTAATGCAGTATCTGGTGTGTAACCAATTTCAAAAAAAAAAAAAAAGTGATCTTGATCATTCATCAGCCACAGAGTTTTAACATGCATTGGAATCTGGAAAATTGATTAATCTATATATTATACAGAGGACACAATCTAACAAAATCATGTCACATACTATAATTTTTATCAAACAAAGTGCATATAGATGGTATAACGATTTCAATTTCACCCATTAAAATACCAATCTTCGCCTCCTATTATTACCCGAACTCAGGTGACCAGCGACGTAATTCATATTCACAACCAACTCAACTATGCTTAAGGGATAAGTGGGAAGACGATCGCCATTGCTTAATTAATTATAATCTAGTGCACGAACAAATGGATGGTGTTCAAAGAAAATTCTGTAAGAATTATCTAGAATAGATTAATATGCTGAAACGATGTGCAAAATTTGCGTTAAGGCAAAAGGAATTAGAACAAAGTATTGATTACAACAAATTGGCTGCGGGAAAGATAAAAAAGTTTTAAAATTCTGTTTAGATTTAATGAATTTACAAGTTGCTATGAAAACTATTAGTAACTGCAAGTGACTTCTAGACCTTTTTGGATTTGATTTGTCATTAGTTTGAATTGCATTTTCAGTCAAAATGAAGCTGCCAAATTTTGAGCAAATATAATCGCTATATTAAAAAAAAAAAAAATCTTATAAACCCAGATAAGAGAATAATATATAGAAGAACATAAATATAGCCTATTGTTTTTAGATCTCTCTTTGACTCATAAACAATCAAGAATAATTACAGAACATAAGCATTAACTTAAAATAACACCTTAAATGGGGAAAAAAAATTACTAATATTTGTTCAAACATCACTTGTTCATGTTGGCCAATGCTATAAGAATAATTGGAAGAGCGTATCCAGCAGCAAGATATGTATATCATAAAAACCTAAGCAATCTCTAAACACAGCAATATTCTCATAAAGTGGCTCAACTTATGAGCACACAGCTCTAATCGTGAATTCTGAAGGCATCTGACTATATTACCTAAAAAGAAAAAGCTAAGGCGAACCCATTTTTTGTGGCTTTGGGTAGAAAGGAATAAGGAAAAAAAAAAAATTTCTTGACTTGAGAATATGACTTATTGGCTTTACATTGAGTTAAGATTCTCACATTCCAAATTCCAGCGGAATTAAACCTTTATTGCTTTTACTCCAATTTCAATTTCCTCTCTCCCAAAACTGTTTGTCACAAGGAATAACATTCCGTGGTCATTTCTCGCTTATTATTATTGTTCTAGTGAATGGTATCATATGTGGTCAACAATGCTCAGCGAATCCACAACTTACATGTGTACTCCCTTATGATTGACTGGTCTTGAATGCATGATTCTCTTATATGGAGTAGTGTCTCTCTTTTCATAGTTTCTTGTTGCGTTCTCAAAAGTAAAAATTAGAAAATGAGAAGGAATCCATTAAAGGAAATGTAAGTACAAGGAAGAACAAAAATTCTTGCCCTCTATCCTAAAGTGAGAGAATAAGATCCATTGTTAGAGCAGGAAGGTAGCAGCAGTTAGAGAACAGAGGAAAAGGAATAAAAAATAAAAATAAAGATAACTATTCCCTTGTACTACACAAAAACAATAGCATGTATGCACACGCACATACACCCATACACACAGAGAGATTCAGAGCAAGGGCAATTTGGAAACATCAAGGAAAGGCTATTAGTACTTTGCATGTACCATTATTGGAATGATCATTATATTATACGTCCTCATCGAGACATGAAATGAAAGCTTTAGCTCCATGTTTATTCTATTTATGGTTCAACATAAGCGCTTTCAAACATCATATGAGTTGTTTACTCTCCAAACAAGAACAGACACTTTCAGTCAATATAATACTAAAAGAGCATAAAGTATGAATTATATATAAATCTTATGAGTTTACTTTTTAGCATATATACCATAGATACATGCATTAATAGATGGCGACTTTCGACATCTTTAATGCAGATTTGAGTTGAGATTTTGCTAAAATAATTGGGTCATTAGTTTTCTTCATATGTATCCATGCTATAGTGACTGATGACATGTTACAGTATGCAGGAAATTGTGTAATTTTTGTAACTTGAAAGCTACTCAAATGGTGCCTCTTTAATTTGCGATTTATTCCTATCCACATGCCAGCAAACTACACAGGAATTTTTCGCTTTACTGCTTTACCCAAAGACTTTGATAGATTCTCCGGAAAATGGATATAAAATATCCTCATTAATAAAATCAATTCATATTTTGAAAAGACTGTTGTGACTAAAAATGAAAATGGTGATCAAGGATTAGGCATTTTCATTTTACATGTTTAATAAATGAGTTTTTATAAATGTTTACATAGTATGGCAACACTTGTTCAAAGCACTCAGTTTAATGGGCATCGGCATATTAGATATGTCCTCATTTGTCAATAAATTTTATTTTCTCTGTCGTGTGGGTTTAATGTATATCGAAAGATTTGGTCTCCACAGCTTAAAATATACGAATTTATTCGGCATTATATCGCTGGCTAGCTGTACTTGATCTGTTAGATATTATTCTTTGTATTTTTAAATAGGTATATGATAATTCCTGATTATCACCTCAGCCACATTCTGTATGCCAATGCATGTGAATGGCATAAGCATAATGTACTTGAAGTTGACACATAGATAGCTTATGGGAATGCAAATCCTGATTAACAAATTAATTAAACTACTAAAAATTAGGCTACTGTGTCCTCTCTCATGTTTATTCCAAATACACAGATGGCATCTGGCCTTGAGGGATAAAATCGCTAATCGCCTAGAGAGTATCTGGGTTCACTCTGCTCGAATACAGAGGATAGCAGCCGAAAATGACACTACATGTGCAAGCATAGGTCTATGATCCCTCCAAAATTGGTAAAGAATATGTAATACGCATGGGCTCAATATTGGTTAACGGTGACAATGAGTTAGATGCTCTAAGTCCCTAGAACCCTTACTTGTTAAACAAGGTAATGAAATATAAAAAGCAAGCAATCAATGCATATACATAGCAAGTAGAGTAGTTCATACAGATACAAGAGAATCTGCAAAGCTAACAAGGACATGAGTCAAGGGCAAGTAGTGTCATCTTCCCAGGACTTTGTAATGTCTTTCATCAAATGAAAGTATTGAAGCAAGTACAATATCCTTTTATTCTTTTATTTCTTTACTTTTTTACGAGGTCCCGGCTGCTTAGGATTCGCCGGGAGGGACCGGCTGTCTTATGCCAATTGAAGAATGAAAAAGATTAGGGTCCCCCTTCTCTTATATTTTTATGCTGTGTGGGCTGAATAAGTACCAAACTTACTGAAGGAGACAAAACAGAATGTATTCCATATTCCATTCCTTGCCTCCAAACAATCTCCAAGAAACAGCATCTTTTGCCACCATTAATTAATTTATATTTTTAATTTGTTGTTGTATGTATGTATCTAATTCCAAAGTTTCCCAGGTGCTCCAGTCAACAGAATCTTCCTCTAAAGTTCTCCAAATATAACCAGTTAAAAACCTTCTTTCGCGTCTCTATCGGCAATCTTTAATATAGAGATAACATTCATTTATAAGCATTATTTACAATATCATTAGTCTCACTATGTACATTGACAACCGAAAAGTGACTCCAATAGCAAAGAGAGGGACGGCGATTTATCAGTTCTTAGAATCTTCCTTGAAGGTGAGAGGGGAAGGGCACCGGGTTAGCTTTGAAGGTCTCAAGACAAGATAGATAGTGGATTCCCCTCATCCAAGTCAGAAAAATTCTTCTACAAAATCCTGGGAATAAGATTCTTTAACTTTGCCGGAAAGACGAATACGAATGCACAAAACAAAAAAAACTTTGGTGGGATCAATTCTGGTACCTAATGCAAGTCCTGAGGTGTTTCTGAAAAGTAGAAGGGCTCAGGTATTCAATTGGCTTAGTTCTGTCTGAGAATGGAAAGTTGAGTTTAGGAGGTCAGGGTCCCACTATTAACAAAGTAGGAAGGACAATATATCTTTTCAAGTCGCTGTGAATATATTGAAATTGGATTGGATTGGATCGAGCGTTGTGTCATTTTTGTTCAAGATTCTATGCTCTCCTAGCTGCCCCCCGCCCCCCTAGCTTGCTTTATAAATGAAGGTTGGGCGTACCCTTTGCCTCGTGAGAGTTGGCCTAGTGAGATAGGAGACAAGTAACAGCAAGTGCTGAAATATCTGTCTATATACTCAAAGCTTTGATTGCAGAAATTGAAGAAAATCACATAGTGAAGTTACACATTTCAGAGGGTTGCGGATTGGATCAAGAGAAATCATAACTCCTCTCAGGTAAAAATATAGCTGATCTTGACCAATCATTTGGTTTTTTGTAATGCCTTCCGGGACAAGTAAACTTACATTTGTTTAATATTTGAAAGAGTTCAGAAGATGTACCATCATCACCAGAATCAAGGAAAGAGCATGCATTCTTCTTCAAGAATGCCAATCCCTACGGAAAGACATTTGTTCTTGCAAGGTGGGAATGGCCCTGGAGATTCTGGCCTTGTCCTCTCAACCGATGCCAAGCCAAGACTAAAATGGACACCCGATCTTCATGAGCGGTTCATAGAAGCTGTCAATCAGCTTGGAGGAGCAGACAGTGAGTATATATAGAAACATGCAATAATAAATTATCACTGAAAATGTATGAATAAATTCAGCTAAAGTTGAATGATTCTTTTAATGTCACAGAGGCTACTCCAAAAACAGTAATGAAACTTATGGGAATTCCAGGACTTACCTTGTACCACTTAAAGAGTCATCTTCAGGTAAATTATCAATGGTACAACATTTTAGAATAATTATAGATTTGGAGCAAAAGAGTAGCTAGAGATAACTTTTCTTGTCAGTCCATATACCTTCATTATGTTTCTGAATTTTTGGGATTACAGGGTCAGTACTGTTTATTTTTTAACAGACATATACTGATTGTTGTTGTACCTTTTGGCTAGCAGAAGTACAGGCTCAGTAAGAATCTCCATGGACAAGCAAATAATGGCAACAACAAAATTGGTAAGAAGACGATATCTCAAAAATCTGCAAATTACCAGAAAGATCAGAATTGCAATGCATATTTAGCTTGTAAAGCACATACTGGGATCGGAGGAATGAAATTTAAGTCATCTGGTGTAGGTTCAGTTGCTGTTGCTGGAGAAAGAATGCCTGAAGCAAATGCAACTCATATGAACAATTTGAGCATTGGACCCCCACCAAACAAGTAAGAGGATAAATGGTTTGTCGTACTTCAAATATATTCGTTTGTTTATTAGATCTAAATTAATTTTATTACTATTTCTGTTACTAAGCTAACAAATAGAATTTTGAAATCCAGGAGCTTACATATAAGCGAAACAATACAGATGCAAATCGAAGTGCAGAGAAGATTACATGAGCAGCTTGAGGTGCAATATACATTCATACTTCGAAAATGAAAGTAGTTTTTCAAAATTATTGTTTTTCTAATGACTTGTCTTGGATTAAACCACTAGGTACAACGACATTTGCAGCTTCGCATAGAGGCTCAAGGGAAATATCTCCAGGCAGTGCTGGAGAAAGCTCAGGAAACTCTTGGCAGGCAGAACTTGGGCACGGCAGGCCTGGAAGCTGCCAAAGTTCAGCTTTCTGAACTTGTTTCCAAAGTTTCGACGCAATGCCTAAACTCTACATTTTCGGACCTTAAAGAACTTCAGGGTTTCTGCCCTCAGCAACCACAAGCAAACCAACCCACCGATTGTTCAATGGACAGCTGCTTAACATCCTGTGAAGGATCTCAAAAGGATCAAGAAATACACAATGGTGGGGTCAGATTAAGGCCTTATCACGGCACTCCAACATTAGAGCCAAAAGAGATTGTGGAAGAGCCTATGCTGCAGCAAACAGAACTCAAGTGGCGCAAAGATCTGAAAGAGAGTAAATTTCTTTCCTCAATAGGCAAGGACAGAGGCCCTGGTGAATTATCAATTGGCAGCGGTGGCTTCCCTGAGGGAAGATTCAAAGCAAGTAATGAGGATGAACATTTCCGGGACCAAACCAACAAGAAACCTGAAGGAGCTAAACTAGAGAATGAAAATCTACTACCGGAGTATAGGCTGCCATGTTTTTCAACAAAGCTGGACCTGAATACCCATGGTCATGAAAATGATGTTGCTTCAGGCTGCAAACAATTTGACTTGAATGGTTTCAGCTGGAACTGAGAGGGCGAAAATGGGTGCCTAAATCTTAGTATTACACCTGTGGAAGAGGAAAATTGGCCTGGAAGCCGATTGCCCCTCTGTTTAGGCCAGATGGGTGGCCTTTGAACAATCGATTCAATCGGAATGTAATAAAATTGCAGCAGCAAAAGCATTAGGCCTACGGCTAGGTAACATGCATATTTATATATATATCCCAAGCATAATGTAATATATATATATATCCCAAGCATAATGTAATTTTAATATCTCTGTAGGAATTCATGGATTACAAGTATTATGTCTTGATTAATTCAAGTACAATTCACTGATTTCATTGCATCAATATTATTCAAAGCTTTGAATAATTTGCATTTCACCTGTTAAAAACTTGTCTTAAATTAGCTACCATGGGCTTTTGTTCATGCGATTTCTCTAACATATATACGTATCAAATCGTGAAAGACAATACGTGCTCATATTATGTCGATGAATTAAGGTTTACATGACCAGCATCTATTTCCATCCCTTGGAATCCATAAAACCTTAAAATTGAATTAAAATTTTAAACATTTTCATTCAGAACCGTGCTTTGAATTAATAATACGTAACTTCTCATCTGTATTTTGCCTTAGCAGGTCTCATACCAGACATCTCGATAGATTATTTACGAAGTTGATAATTATTTTAAAAATACTAAACAATCCCAAACATAACCTTTAAGCCAAGCATATGCAATTCCTTTTTTTCGAATGAAATACTTCTCACATATTTCCAGAAAAAAAAATAACAATATAAACTGTCAAAAATAACAAATCAGATGACTGGGAAAGTCTTCCATCCAAATAGAGGTTTCAAAGCGGCAAAATGCAAAATGAGCTAAAGCATCTGCTGTTTTATTACATCTCCTTAACATAAGACGCATCTTGCTTTGATATTAACAAGTGTTAAACTTCAGAAATGATCCAAAACAGCACAATACGAATACTTTGCTGCCCGATAATATATAACAGCTAAACATATCAGTTTTTATGTATAATAAATCTCATATCTCCAGTTTTACCCTAGCAAAGTTTAGATTATTACAAGCGCCATACTCGGCCTGCCTTGCAATATTCGTTTTCCTTCTATTATTCTAACTTCAATCTCATGGTCATCGAGCTCCCTCTTGTATACTTCTTGTGCTTCCTCTTATCCTCGTCAGCTAACCTTCGCATAACTTCTTTAAAAACATGCTACGCGAGGAAACAATCCAACACATGGTTACTTGAAGAATTCCCAAAAGGGTAACAAATATTATGCAGCTTGCACAAGGAAGATTTTAAGTGGTTCAGCAAGTTATACTTTTTTTTTTTTTTCCAAAAAACACTTTTAATGGATCCAAAATTTCTTCCTTAATCATATCTACATAGGCATCTGGAACATAAAAGCATGCTTATTAACTCAATTCACAATAAGAACCAACAATGAAAATTACTTTCTTATTTTATTTATTTAATTTTCTTTTGGTAGAAAGAACTGGTAAGGCCAAAAAGGCAAAACAAACCTTTAGTAGCATCGCATCCAAAGTTTGAACTGTCCTGCTCTAGTAGCTTGCCAACAACAACTGACCCCTCAACTTCGCCAGTGGAAGCAATTGTGGAAACAGGCATCTGCAGATGCAAATTAAAATTAGTTTGAAAATTAAAATTTTCTCCGAATTCACTAAACCATAAACGCTGCTTTTATGAAAGAGAAACCTTTTATCATGATAGTTTTTAAGTGAAATGAAGTCAAAAAATACCTTTGGATATAAATGTTAGTTTAACCTAACTTACTGATATCTTATTGGTTAAGACTAAATAGATTAAAATGAGTGTTTTAGTTATACATAGAAATGTCTAAACACTTTAATCACGTTTATCTGCGCTTGCCAAAATTTCTCATATGCACAGGTTACACCTTAAACCCTCGACTCAATGAAAGAATAGGCCCATTCATTCAACCTCTGCACCAGGTACAAAAGATACACAGTCATATATCTAAAAGGTTCCCAGATCATCGACACGTGGTCTAAACTATCAATTCGATCTACAACAAATCAAACTCCATACAGTTCACGATTTTCACTATCTTGCACAACATGCATGTTGATGAATTTGAGGATTTCAGTGATGAACATGCATGTAACAAGGGTTTTACTTTTAAGGGTTAATTACTTTTAAGTAACATATATTTTGACAAATTTAAAAAAGGTGACATATTTTTTAAAAAATACACAAACGAGTGATATTTCGTCAACTTTTATCGTTAACCTTAATAGGAATAGTAAATTAATTATAAGATGATATTTTTGTCCCTATATTAATTACAAAATGAGGTTCTTAACCTTACAATTTGTTACAAATTGATATTTCAGCCACTACAATTAGTTACAAAACGATGTTTCCATCTCTACTCACTTATTGTTAAATTTTTAATTTTTTTAAACAGAAAAATATATAAAAAATGAATCTAAGTCTAATTAATAGGCCTTTTTTTTTGGTTAAATCAAACAAATTCTTTTAAAAAAATTCTTGTTGAAATAAACTGATTTGTGAACATAAAGAAGTAGATCCCTTATGAATTGTAAAGTATTGTATAAATCTAATATTTTTATCTCTTTGGCTTCATTAAAAAAAATTATTTTTTCAACTTTACCCTCAGCCGGTTAAAGTTAACAACAAAAGTTAGCAGAATATTACCGGTCCAAATGGTTCGACCATTTCAAAAACTGGTCCATCACCATTTTCATCCTCGATCTAGAACTATATCCATCACAATTTTTTGAAGATTCTCACCGTACATGAGAATATTTGGGAGCTAGTGGTAAATATCTCAAGATTCGTGCACAACAACTAAACAGGGTTTCTGTGGAGCATGTATAAATTGGCTTACCACACTCACAAGAAAGGCAATGTCTGGTCGTGCACGTGATAGATAAATTAGCTTGCCTTCATGATAGCTATTCATGAAGATAATATTCTGATCCGTCTGCTAACAATAATTTCTTTTTTGTAATAAAGGATCTTTATGTGATAATATATTAATTTTTACAGCATTTATAATAGGGTTATTATTTACCTTTAGATTCAAATGTTTTAATCATCAACATTAATTCTATCCAGTAGATAAATAACTTATTACTTAAATAATTAATAGGTAATATTTAAGGTTAATGGCTATAACTTTATTTTTAATTAATTGTTAAATATTTTTTTAGGACAATTATTCACTAACCAACTAATTTTTTATAGTTCATTAAAAACACATAAACACCATTTTTTTGGGTTTAAATCCACCTTAAACTTACAAAGTGCTTCACTGATCCATCGTCATCTTAACTCTGTTAGAATCTTGCTGATGTCATGGACATACACTTATGCAGACTACGCATTTGTAATTTTAATTTGAAGATATTTTTGCTAGAAATTAGCTTTCACCATGATACAATCCACATTACAAACCCCAAATTCGTTATTTGGTATGCATAACAGGAATGGACTGAACTACAACTTGGCAGGCTTCAAGATAGTGAAAATTCAAACTATGCAAGTGTTATTTTTAATAGATTAACCAAACAATATCAGTTCTACCACTCCTGTTGTGCACAACAAGAATAGGCTGAACTACATCCTGGCAGGTTTCAAGATAGTTGAAATTTTAAATTATGCAAGTGTTATTTTTAATAGATTGACCAGACAATATCAGTTCTACCACTTTTGAAAAATTAATAAAGTTTCTTAAAAAAATCAAAATATCCATGCACTTCTCCCATAGAAACCAATACAAATTCATGCATATAACCATCCTTTCACTACTTTATTATAAATTATATCATCAATGTGCTGAAACTAAAGTATTCAAATTTGTAGGTACACAACATAAAAGCATGAGACCTATATTTTTTAATCTTTAAAAGAAACAACAATCTTTAAATGGCTGAAGATGCATTGAACAATAATATAAGATTGTGATAAATTAGAAAATATATTGTTATCGCATCATGTAAGGTAACAAAGTTTATCTTTTAATGCTAACAACCAATTCAACTCAACTTAACACCTCAACTCAATTCACAACCATTCAATACAAACCACAAAAGATTTAACTTTCAACTTTTCTACCGAAAAAAAATAAATACAATTCAACTTTTCTACCAAAAAAAAAATAAATGCAAGTGAAAGAAATTACTTTCAACACTTCAAGATTTTCCGACACTTCAAGATTTATTTTAAGTATACCTTCTCACTCTTTGTCTTTCACATTCACCATTTAACATGTTAGAATATGTAGTTATTTTTTCAATTTCTTCAACCAATTCTCATAAAGGAAAAACTTTTAAATAAAATTGGTGTTTCTGATCTTTTAGATAATGATCTTATCTGGAATAAGATTGGCATGAAATAGATATTTGAAATTAGGGTTATAATTATATTAAAAAAAGTTAAGAGTTACAAATAAATTTCTATAAATAAAATATATAGCAATATAAGTTTACCATCATAAAAAATAGGTTTTGAATAATCTTTTGATTTGTTTAATAGCCAATTAAGCGACAATTGCAGTTGTTTAATTCATGAACTATAAAAATAATTTGCAAAAAAAAAAAAAAACATGTTCTACACTCAAATCAATGCTTTGCCCTTTTTGCAACTCTCATCTTACACTACAACAAATATGACCTTTAGTAACATTATATTGTAGCATATATTTTTAAGAATGTTACCAAATACCATTTTATTGTACCCAAGATATGGATTCAGTCAAATGAGATCAAGGACAAGAAGTTTAGTCTCAGTCTCTTTCATGTGCTTTCGTTCATTTTCCACTTGCGTTAATGAATAGTTTTGAGATTAAGAGACGCACTACCGTCTGTGAATTATTAGTTTTAACCAATAATAATTCGATCATTCGTAAACTTCGCAGTCTCTGTTTTTTTAATCATTTGTAAACTTCTCACTCATCTACTTACTTTTTTGTGTTGATTTATGATTATTTTGAAAACAAATCAGCACATGTCTCGTTGATGGAAGCTTGCAAACTTTAGTTAAATAATTGGGATATTATTATTTTCCCACCAAAGGTTTTCTGACACATCATGTCAGTACCATGGTTTGGTAAATACATCATTTTACCACAAAACGTTTAAATCGTTAGCATTTTCCCACCATTCCGTTAAAACTCAGTTAATATTTAACGGAAAATGCATAAAAAGTCAATTTTACCCCTATAACGTAAAAGACGATTTTACCCTTAAGATTCAAGAAACAACAAAACATGATTTAATTACAAAATTACCCCCGAAAGTAGCCGTTACATGAGAATAACGGCCATTTTTTTGCTTACAAAAGTGGACTGCCATTGCCATATCAAACCCACCGCAACAGTAACCCCATTTGAGCACCAACAACCCCAGCTAAAAAAGAAAGAAAATGGCAACCCAGCAACTCAAATTTTCAACAGCAGCAACCCCATTTCAAAAAGCCAGAAAATGACATGCCCAGCTCAAAGACAGCAAAACCAAACATACTTTATCCAAGCTAGCGCAGCAGTAACCCCATTTGAGCACCAACAACCCCAGCTAAAAAAGAAAGAAAATGGCAACCCAGCAACTCAAATTTTCAACAGCAGCAACCCCATTTCAAAAAGCCAGAAAATGACATGCCCAGCTCAAAGACAGCAAAACCAAACATACTTTATCCAAGCTCAAAAATTCAAGCCACTGTAAACACTACATTTTATCCACTTTAAACACCATATTTTATCCACTGCAAACGCTATAATCAAGCCACTATAAACATTACATTTTATCCAAGCTCAAGCTCAAAAATTCAAACAAAACAATGGCCTCCAGTAGTAATTTAAGTGTTAATACGAGGGCTCGAGCTAGGAAACATGCTGAAGTTACTTACTACCCTAAATACTGCAATTGTGGAGTGCAGGCATGTGCGATGGTATCTACAACCTCAGAAAATCCTAATAAGCTCTTTTGGATATGCAGGTTTAAAAAGTGTAATTTTTGGCAATGGGCAGCAAAGGAAGATATGGGGATGAATGAAGATCCAGTCATGTGTCATGGCATGAACTTAAATGAAGATGTGATGAAGATGAATGAACGGCTACGATGCATTGAAGCGAAGCTAAAATTAGTCATACTTTTTGTTTGTGGCCTTGTGATAGGCTTATTTATGAAAAAGTAATGTAATAAACATGAAAAAATATTGTAGCAATCTATCATTGTAGTTGAAGATGTAATGAAGCATTGTAGTTCAAGATGTAATGAAAATCAAAAGTAATCAAAACAGTTTGTACATTCAAAATACGTAGCAGTGAATACAGTAAAAAATAGTTTGTGAATTCCAAAATCATAACAGCAACTTAATCCACCAATATAAAGTTTGTGCATCCAAAATACATAACAGCACCTTAATGCTAATATTTCACAAAGCATCTAATATCTGTGAAGTTTGTGAGCCTTGAGTTGGATTCGGAGAAACATTATCAGCATCATATTGACCTGGACAAAAAAATTATTACCTCATTATCTAAGACACAGTAGCTATTTGCAGACATCAAACATTATTTTAAAACAGGAATAATACCTCTTGTACCTTTACTTTTCATTCCTTTGTTACCTCTACCTCCTCGTACTCCATCACCTCTTGCTCTTGCTCTATTTCACCCTTGGCCTCTTCGGCCTCTATTCCCTCTTATTCCTGTATTACCAGTACCTCATCTTCCTCTATCCATAATAAAGCTCACTTGTGAGCCACCTATAGACTATTTAAATTGAAATATCTAAATAATCGAATCATCAATATTTACAACAAACTGAAAATTATTCAATGAATAACAATAAACGAATTACCATTTCTTTGCCCTCTTCGAAGTACTTGCTGTATTAGAACTTTCTCCCGGCCCACTAACTCCCTATTTAAAATTGCATAGATAACAATACGCATAAATTAAGTTCAATACACGTGAAAGCAACTAAAACAAACACTGCCAATGTATTGTTACCTGATTCTGGGCTCGTAATTCTCTTGCTATCGATGGCCTTAAAGCACATTTCCTGACATTGTGGTTTATCCCACCACAAAAAGAACAGCAGATATAAAATGATATATTTTTCTTTAATGGCTCAGTGGCTGCCCTTTTCCTTGATTTTTTTGGTCTTCCAATCTTCTTGGTAATCTCAGATGGAGAGAGCTTGGGCCTATCACAAGGGTCCCATGTAACCTTGTCAGGAATTGGTTTGAACATCACTGCATATGCGTTCAGATACGTCTCTTTGGTGAAGTATGCTGAAAGATACTCTGCTGTCGTGTGTCTTGCATGACTAATTGCGGCCATAGCATGAGTACAAGGGATTCCAGCTAGCTCCCAATAACCACAATCACAGGACCTGCTCATGAGATCGACAATGAACCTCCTTGCTGGATAATAACCCTTGTCTTTAACCTAAAAAAATTAGAATAATGATTAAAAGAAGCACATTAAGGTTCAGGTAAAAAAATAATTATACGGAAAATGAGTTAGAATTATACTTGAAAGTGAAGATCCCCAGAAGCCATTACATTCATCTTGCTTCCAGCTTCATATGCAACATCCAACTTTTTTTTCACTCTAGGTGGAATGTTGGTCCAAGATTGTGCTTCTTTTTTCCTTTCTGTGAAGAGTGTCATAAACATGCATCTAATTTCTTCAAGCATGGTCAAGCAATGCTTCTCTCTGTGGGGTAATATCCAACTATTAAAACACTCTGAAGTGTTGTTAGTTGTACGGTCTACTTTACAATTCTTATCATACTCATGTCTTGACCAAGTAAACCCAGCAAGCTCAATCTCCAGCCACTGCCATGCCTCTAACTTCTCTTTTTTAAGCTTTTCCATTGCAATTGCGTAATCATACTTGTTAGTGCTGCTGACAGCCCTCCAAAACAGATTTCTCAAACTGACACCAGGATGTTCTTTACAGAAATTAGCATATACGTGTCTAGCACATAGTCTGTGATATGCAGCAGGCCATGTCATCTCAATGGCCCCCAATAAACCCTTTTGCCTATCAGTGCAAAATGTAACCTGATCTACTCCATTATCAAAATACGAATGCAGAATTTCTAAAAACCACGTCCAGGTTTCAGTATTCTCTATCTCACACACTGCTAATGCTAGTGGGACCATTCCATTATTAGCATCCATACCCACAGCAGCTAATAGAACTCTGCCATATTTTGATTTCAAGTGACACCCATCCAACCCGATATATGGCCTACAGCCATTGCTAAGGGCATTTTTTTGAGCTGGAAATGCCATAAAGAATCTTTGAAAAAGCACTTTCTCAGGCCTAGTTACAGTGTCACAAAGCACTTTACAAATTGCCCCAGGATCATACTTGTGAATCACTGCAGCATATTGAAACAAATCTTCATATCCCTTCGCATGATCTCCATTAATGTCTGATCTTGCCTTCTCTCTAGCCCTATAAAGTTTAAATTTCCTATCCGCACACTATAAGTCTTCTGCATAAACTCATGAAGAATAGAAATCTTAACATGAGGATCTACAGCAACTTTGCTCTTAATTTTCTCTGCTATCCATTTACTGTTCACAGCTACTGACCTTCCAGTCTGTCTACATTCATGCTTCTTCTGCAACTCTTTGATTGCAAACCTACCCTTACCCCTTATTTTACCTCCCATCACATACCATGGACAATCATCAATCTTGCATTTCCCGTAAAATCTCCTAGGCTCATTATACACCTTTGTAATTTTAAATCCTTTATCCACCATCACTTCCCCTAACACATATCGAAAATGCTCAACATTATCAAATACATCTCCTAACCTCAGCCTATGCTTACCATTATGCACTGGCTTATATGCATGCACTTCAATATAATCCTTCAACTGAGTAGTACCCAAATTATAATATGAATCTGATGTGTCTGCTAACAGTTCAGGATCTACTTCAGTTGTTTCATCGTCAGAATTAAAACCCGTCGCATCGTCCGTAATATCTGTACCCTTAGCTACATTTTAGTCATCGGCGCCATCATGATCAGTCTCATTTATATGACTGCCATCAGTAGAGTATACTACATCATCATCATCAGTCTCATGCCCATCATTCTCATTCAACTCTATTGGTGGCCCTTGTATTCCTTCAGACCTAGGTGGTGGTTCACTTCCACCGTTATTCACCCATGTAATTTGCTCTGCAGAAAGCTGCACTCCAAAGTTATGTAGCATCGTTTATAACACCCCACAAAGTGGTAAATCAGGACGTAGGGTTGGCAAAATTGTAACTTCAAACACTGCCACTTCCATTGAATCATGCGTGATCGAACCCCAGACCGCTTGAATCAATAATAATCGAAAGCTTGTTCCTTGGGTTGGTAACTGATAACTGCACACTTTCAGGAGTCGTCAACCCATGCTCACTGGTAATCTTCAATGCTTCATTTTTCATCTGCTGCAGGGTATATTCATCAGGTTCAATCAACCCTATACGATGTCTTTCACCTTTGTATAGCATATGTAGTTGTATTGGCAACATCATCTACAAGATTAAAAATGAGGAAAAATTATGACCGATAACCAAACTTACAGCAAAACTCAGAGCAAAACTCAAATTAACAGTAAGCAACTAATAATCCTCATCTATTAAATTCAAGTCCCAATCACAACTCAAAGCAATATAATTAAGTTAAAAGTTACGAACAATAACCAAAATTATGGCCAATAACTAAATTTACAGCAAAACGGCAAACGCATGTAAGCTTCATGATTACAAATAAAATGGAAAAAATTAATTAACAATAAGCAAGTAGTAATCCTAATCTATTGAACAATAAGCAAAAAATAAAAAGAAAAAACAAGTCACAACTTACAATGGACAGAGTAGAAGACAGTAGAGATGGCAACGACACACGCTGCGAGAGTGAGAGAGATATAGGTCAGTGACAATGAGCGAGAGTGAGAGAGATATGGGTCAGTGACAGTGAGCGAGAACGGCGGGAGATTGACCCTGGAACACGAGAGAGGGAAGGTTGATTTCAGTTTCTAGGGCTGCCAATTGCTTGTTATTTTACAATTGCCAAACGCAGCGTTTTGCCTTCACTTGAGATGTCTAAAATACCCTTAAAACATTGATAAAGTATTTATTTAGTTAACAGAATGGTGGGAAAATGCTAACGATTTAAACGTTTGGTGGTAAAATGATGTATTTACCAAACCATGGTACTGACATGATGTGTCAGAAAACCTTTGGTGGGAAAATGATAATATCCCTAAATAATTTGTCATATCATTAAAGTGGACTTCATACTTAGGCCCTGACGAATAAGAGCCACTTTTTTTTTAAAATCATATTTGCATTCTCAAGGTTAGGCTTCTTTTTATCATGTCTATACTCCCCTTGAAAATTTCTTGTCTTCTTACTATCATCATTCTCTTTAGTAGCTTTAGGAGAAAAATAATTAACTTTTGGTTTATGACCATCACCTTATAGTTTAGGATAATACAATTACTTTTCTTTCTCAAGTTTGTGAGCATGGTGTACATTAAGTTTGTGTTAAAAATGTAAGATGTGATATACATCAAGTTTGTGAGCAATAATCAAGCTAGCGTTAAAGCTTAGTATACCTCTAGTGACTAACAATCAAGTTGACATTAAAACTTTGGAAAACATAGTTGTTACTTTAAGTGATGCAAAATTTTGATAGAGTACCTGTTAAATTCTTCATAAAACATATTTTAATAAAAATTACATAAATACCTACACAACACATAGTGAACATTAATGATAATATACTCAAAATCAACTTAAATTAAGAGTCCTAACATTTTTGTGAATTTCTTTTACAAATTTAGTGTAAGATTTGCTTAAAATAATCAATCATTACCATATCAATTCTTCTTATGTCATCATTTATTTTTAAAAAATCCAAAAAGTAAACATGTTATTTATGCAACCAATGCATGTACTATGATGAGTATGAATCAACTGATCTTTTGTAACTTTTTGTGTATGAATGCAAAGAACTTCGGCTTATTATGACTTTTATGACTGTTTAAAGGAAAAAAGTAATTATAAATTATGTTTCATTAACTTACTATACAAACTAAGCCTTTATTATTTGAATAAATTGAAGTTCATCTCAACATTAATAGATTATTGAAATAATAAGCAATAACAAAATTCATTCTTAGTGTATGATTATAGACTTGTCACAAAGCACACAGGCAATTATAAAGCACAATTACATATTTATCAAACCAAGACACTTCAAAATAAACTAATGTTTCACCAGCTTACTGTCCAAACTACGCCTCCAGTCTATAAACAAATTGAACTTCATCTCAACATCAATAGTAAAATAATAAGAAATAACAACATAATTCATTCTTAAAATGATCAGAAACAATTAGCGACAACAATAAATTTAAATCAAATTATAATATAATTGGCATTCCAACAAAATTAACATTGATAATTCATTTTCTTAGGCTAAAACACATCCAACCCTTACAAGTGATAAAAGCACACCAAAAAATATACAATAAAGCAACTATCTATTATAATAGGTTGTTGTAATTAACCCAAGAAAGGCATATAAGACTTATTTTTTGGCATTAGTATAAAAGTCTCTAGCTTTCGAAAAAATATGAATGAAAAAAACTCAAACCTATATGTTAGGTGAGCAAGAGATGACACACCATATGCTGATACTTGGGTATTGCAAATGTGTTGCATCATCTGATTCCAGCAAAAAAAATAGAATATGGGGTTAGATAATGTGCTTTGTCTTCTCATATATTCTTAGCTCTATGTGCTAGAATCTGCTGGATGCTTTAAGTTTAATGACCAGTCTTCATTCCCAAGTCAAATGCCCTATAATCATATTGCATAATCATAATAGAACTACAAAATTAAGATTATTTATTCACTACAGATATTTCCAGCATTAATATACCATTATCATAGGCAGATAACTGTGTTGGCTCATTATATTGCTTATATCTGAACTAGTCTGAGCAATCAACACCTAGCAAAATAAAAATTATTAATTACTTCAATGATCAGCTGTAATTTTATATTAAAATTAAGATTAATTTTAGTAAATTGTTTTACTTTTTTTGTAGCTTTTTTCTTTTCATAACCACTAGTTGTCCTTAGGCAAGTCCTTTTATTATGTCCCCACTGGTCATAGCGAGGGCACCTGACACTTGAGCTCCTCTTAAAGGTTGAAGATTTCTCATCTTCTTTCCTTATCTAAATTTGAGGCCTGCCAACAGTCTTTATAGTTGTTGGTGGCTGCAAATTATCATGAAGTACAAGTGGTTACTTTTTCTCATCAGGAACTGATTTAAATTGATGTTTATAAGTCTCAATGAAAGCTTTTGTTTTAAGATATAGATGTACATAGTCTTCCACAAGATACTTCTTTGCATCTATACAGCAGATGGCATGTTTGCAGGGAAGTCCAGAAATGCACCATTTACCTCAATCACATTTCTTCCTCAACAAATCAACAACAGTCGTCTTTGTCACATCTTCAAGTATCTCGAATGTCTCATTATGCCTAAAGATGATAGGGAGAGACCTTACTTCTACTCTTCTCTCAATAATATTCATTTTCACAACTTGTAGAAGCTCATCATTCCATCCAAGGGCTGGCTTATGCCTTTTATGTAAGGTTGGCAAAATTCGGATATGGATTGGCATTTACATATATGCATCTGGATATGCATCGGGATCTGTAACAAAACATGCGGATCCGGATGCGGGTAATATCCGCAACGGATGCGGGCAAATATTCCTGATATCCGGATCCACAAAATCAAAATTTCATAATTCAATATATAATTTAAAAATTCAACTATAATGCCATAATTAAAAATTCAACAAGAAAATTAATGCATTTCATTAAAGTAATTAAAGTAGAGTGAGTTAACATATGTGGAAAAAAAAAGATTAAGCATTTTACCAAATTATTAACCAGAGAAAGGAAAAACTCATGTAATTAATAAAAACAATAGAAAATTAACAGAAACTAAGAGCAAATTACAGGCATGAATGATCCAAACAGGCGAAGTTTGAGGGGAACATAACCTTTCAACTTATCTAGAATGTCATGGAGCAGCTTCATGGCCCTGTTCCGATCCCCTACCGTTATACATTTCCTTTCCTTTCACCTTTGGACGATGGTGACATGGGTGATGCGTAGAGCAACAACAGTGTGGCAAGCTGTATTGATAGCAAGGCTCAAAGACGGCAAGGCTTGCAGTCTTGTGACAGGCAAGGCTTGTAGTGACAATGTGCTCGGGGAAGCAAGAAGGGGCTAACTACTCGAGAGCAGGCGGCGTTAGCCCTTGAGGATTTGGTTAGGGATTTAGTGAGGTGGGAAAGTAAGGCGTGGCGATATTTATTTGGGTTAGGGATTAAGTCATTTAGCCACTTAGGTGTTATATAAATATTAATTTAATTTTTAATTTTTAATTTAAAGAAAAATTAAACTGGATCCGGATATCCGATTTTCCAGATGCAAGTGCATCCGGATCCGCACGGATTTTCATTTTACAGATCTGAATCCCCATTTTTTCATATGCGGATCCGGATTTTTCTAGATCCAGATCTTCTGGATTCTTGCAGATGCGGGCTGAATCTAGATTTTATTGCCATTCCTACTTTTATGAATCAAATGCATGGTTTTCCTTCGTATCTCCTCAAGCATCCTCACTATTGGCAAACCTCTGTAATTGTTAATCTAATTGTTGAAGGATTCAATCGTGTTATTAGTAACACAGCTACATTTAGTGTAAAGGGGGAATAAATGCTTTGCCCAACACACAGGGATAATTTTCATCAATCATTCATAGCCATCTGGAGTTATATTCTTCAGTTTTTTCTATGTGGGAATTAAAGTCAACAATGTTAGAACTTCTACATGCTCTTTAGAACACTTTCTTTATTAACAAGTCAAGAAACTTATTCTTGAAGTTTGCATAAATGTGTCTGCAGCAGTACCTCTTCAATGATAAAGGGAACACTCTATACAAGACATTGAGGACACCTTTTTTCTTATCATTCATAGAGCATAAACCTTCATCACTATTGCAGCCCACTTGATCATATAATTTATCCATAAAATACTGCCACGACTCATTATTCTTAGACTTAACCACGCACAAAGCTAAATGATAAATCCCATAATTTGCATCAACGTTCACAGTTGTTAGGAGTACATCTCTATATGGTTCTTTTAAGTGGCAGCAATCAACCCCAGTGAATGGCCTACACCTTTCAACAAATCCCCTTCTACTACTATCTATACAAAAGAAGAACCTCTTAAATATGGGAAATTAAGCACCATCAAGCCAACCCCTTTCAAGAGAAACAGTGGAACAATTGGAATTTAATAAGGCATGCATATATCTAAACAACTTATTGTAGCTAGCCTTGTAATCTTCACCAAGTAACTCAAGTGCTTTCCTTTTAACCCTATACAGCATTTGATTGTTGCATTCGATTTCATACCTCTGCATCAAAGCAGCCACAATAACAGAAATTTTCAAGTCGGGATTGGCTTTGAATAGATGCAGATATGTGGCTGTTATCCAATATGAAGTTCCCTCATAATTGTCATCAACTCTAGGACAGGTGTGCACTGGGCAGAAGGTTTTAATTTGGAATGACCTTCGGTTCCAATTAGGACTTGCATGGATTCTCTATATACAATTTAGTGCTGCACACATACATGTTACTCTTGTTTTCTTATTTTTCAACCTCTTTCAGTCTGAATCCATTCCTAATTGCGAACACCTTTAAAACTTTTCTAAACTCCACACATTGATAAATAACTACCCTAGTCTCAACATTATCTCATCGCCAACAAAACTGAACTCAAAGCCACCAACACTTTTTTCATATCTATTACAAGCTTGTTCTTCGAAAACATCATCATCCGACTCATCTGTATTGTTATCCTCAGATTCGTAGTCTTCAAGATCATCACAAGTGTTACCTTCATCTCCAAAAGCATCATCTGGATTAGAGCCATTTGGATCAAAACCACCTGGATCAAAGCCATCAGCCTCATAATCATTTTCAAATTAATCTGAAAATGCATCAGAACAATTTTCCTTCTCTTTATTTCCAATTTCCACATCATTGTTCAACTATTGTGTGCACTTATATGCTGAGATTTCATTTTCATTCAAATATGGGACAACCTATGTTGTTTCACTTGGCTGGACCATTGAAGAAAAAGATGGTAAAGAGTCTTCATCAGGTGTGATCACAAATCTTATCCAAATATACCCCTTTACTCTGTGTTGTTCAAATGCCTCTAGCAAGTCTTTGTCAGTCAATAATATTTGCTGTTCAGTTTGTCATGGAAATATCACTTGAACCCTTATCCCAATCGTATCCTTAATAGGATGACCACAACAAACATCCCTAATATCAACCTATATTTTGTGCAGGCTATATTGCTATGGAATAGCAAGACCAACTGCAAAAACTTCACTATTTATCACTGCTTCAATGTCAAAGTATATTGAACTGCATAACAATGGCATAAGTAATTAGCCTTAATCAATGCCATTTACTCCATCAACAATCTTAAAAATAACTTCACAAAAAAAATTAGAAAATGCATGAGCTATGACATTATTGAGAAACAAGTACTGTAACCTCAACAACTAATTTTTGATGAATATCTTAAGTGCAACTTATAAAAAACAGTAGCCATTTATCATTTTATTAACATGAACTATAAACTATTACCTAAAACAAAATAAAAAAGAAAAAATTCACTAACCATTCTCAATAGTAACAACTTTGCATTTCCAGCAACAAGTTTGTTTGTTTTTTTTAATATGAAGAGCAGAGCGAGTCAAATTTAGCATGCACTTAGATCCGCACTTTCCTACCTCCTAAAAAATCAACTCTTTTTTGTATTTTACCTAAAATTTTATAGTGTATTTTAACTTATTTCGATAACTATTTCAAATTTTCAGAACACTATACATTCTTATCAATTAATTAAAGCAAAACTCAGCATCATATTGAACAAAATGCTAGACAAAAATTAAACCAAAATTAAGCTTCAAGTTTTGATGGAAATACACACCTCGTATGCTCTTCGATGACCGACTGCTCAGACGCCGGCCGTCGACAAAATTTACTTCTTAACGTGCTTAATCTCAAAGAGGTTATTTCTTACCATATCACAAGTTCATTTGAGCTGAATCAAGTGGGTATTATGTGTTTCCAAGTGAAGCCGATGAGAAAAAGTGGAGATGGGTCGCTCCCCTATTAGTTTTCACACGGTTCCATACTTTGCATCATTGTGCATCATCTAAAATGCACAATGATTTTTTTCAGTTACTCATGTTTAATCAGTCAACAAATTCTTTATAGTTAAAAAAATTTAAATTATTGCAATTATATTTCTATCCTTAACTACCAAACGGCACTCTAACACTTATATACCTTTGGGGTGCTATGTGTCAATATATCCAAACATTTTCTCTAAGAGTAGCAGGTGCAAACCTAAGGGGAGGTATCCAAAAATTACCTCTTCAATAATTTTTCGTTGGGCCATGAAGGCGTACAGATCTTTACAGCTCGGGCCTTAACAAACACAAACAAACGAACTCTGCTCTAATCCTCCAGCGCCACGTCTTCCCCTTCTGGCTTTCCCCAGTCAATCAATCAATCAGAAACCAAACCCTAGGAGGACTGACCACTGACTCAATCACTCAAAATCAAAACTGCATCATTTATTCAAAACCCTAAGCGCTGCTTGCATTTTTGAATGCTGGGAATTCCCTTCCGAAATTCGGTTCTTCACTTTTATACGATTCCATTGAAATGGGCGCCAGTCGAAAGCTTCAAGGCGAGATCGATCGAGTGTTGAAGAAAGTGCAAGAAGGCGTCGATGTCTTCGATAGCATCTGGAACAAGGTATTTGTACGCTTATTATATGCACACTTATACATGTCAATACGCAGGCATGTATAAGGCCGGTAAAATTTATCGAAAATTTAATCAATTGTCCTTGCATATCGCTAAATCAATTTTGAGCGGCTTTTATGTTTCATTTTCAACAATTTATACGTAATGCATTGCTTATTGATGTGTAAGAAGTTATGAATAAAAGAAATTGTGTGTGTATGCGTAAAGTGATTGATTTGACTCTAGTTACTTGTTTCTCTCTTTTCTTTACTGCTTGCACATTCATAAATGATTTTGGGATATGTACACGCTTTTGTTAACTTGTCTGCACAATCTGAGAATTTTAGGCTAGTTGAATTGGATTCCTTACTTTTTTTTTGCATTGTCCTATTAATTGTCTTTTTGGGGAAATTATAAATGGTGTTGTTTTGCATCTTTGAATTTTCTAAAATTCTCTTGTTGAATTTGACTTAGGTTTTGTCGTTTAAATTTTGTATTAAGTTTATTCTCTTTATTTTTCTTTCAATGTTTTCTTTTTGGCATTTATAGGATATTGGCAATGCGTTGCTCTTAATTTATATTTCTGTCAGTTTGTTTCTGTTTATGATTTGGTCTTTTGGGTTTTAGGTTTATGATACAGACAATGCGAACCAGAAGGAGAAGTTTGAGGCTGACTTGAAGAAGGAAATCAAGAAGCTGCAGAGGTACCGAGACCAGATCAAGACATGGATTCAGTCAAGTGAGATCAAGGACAAGAAGGTTAGTCTCAGTCTTTTTCATCATGCTGTCCTCCATCTTCCATTTGCGTGACTGCATAGTTTTGAGATCAAGAGATGTGCTACTGTCTGGGAATTATTAATTTTAATTGTTTTGGCTTGCTTAAATTCTGCTCATGCATGCTCAAGTACCGTTACCCCATTATTTTAGTTAGTCTAGTATTTTTGAACTTTAGCTGTGCCGCCATTTTTTGTCTTTGACTAGTATTTTAACTATAAAATTGTGTAGCTTAGATGGGTTTTTGGTACATCAAACTTGAAACATTCCTCAAAACTAGGGAAAATATCATGTGTACTTTTACAGTTTTGCCTCACCTGTCTTTGTTCGACGGTTGATTTATGCTTCTAGGGAAATAGACAACAGGATTGGTCATGAAAGTATTTTAGTGAGGGAAAGCTATTAAAGATATGTCTTATGATTCTACCACAGTTGTTGATGACTTATTTTACATTGTTGAAATCAATATATTTGCTTTCATGTATTGGTCTAAGGCTTTACTAATTTTTCATTGTGTTATGTGCAACTCCTTGTTGCATAGCTTTATGAGGTTAATTTTAGGGGTATTTAGGCTGAAATGATATCTCTGACCTGGTAAATTTGTTTTGAGAAGATCCTTACTGCCATTTTGTTGGACTGTTTTTATTCAAGTGCTTGAGTTGAGTGAACTGGCTAGTTTGACCTGTGCTTTAATATTATGTTTCTATACACAACATATACACACTCGAAGAATGAACGGTGCATCTATCTACATAGGCTTTATGATGCCAAGGAAAGTTTAGTATTTTCATTTTTTTCCCTGTTTATTTTGTACCTTGGCATGATTCATTTTAAGATTGACTAAAGAGAATAAATGTTTGTGTCACATCTGGTATCTGATTTCTGCTATAGATTTTTCAATTTCTTTAATAGTTGTGTTCATTTAGCATATTAGCTATTTTATGGAGTTGGGGTTGGCAGTTAATCTTTTTTCTTTTGGTATATGTTGACATAGGTCAGTGCCTCTTATGAGCAGGCTCTGGTGGATGCTCGGAAGCTTATTGAGCGTGAAATGGAAAGATTTAAGATATGTGAAAAGGAGACTAAGACAAAAGCATTTTCTAAAGAAGGATTGGGACAACAACCCAAAACTGTAAGCGTTGCATGCTATGTTCTCTCTCTCTCTTTCTCCTTTCTTTTTTAAGAAATTTAACCGGTCAGCCTTTGGCAGATTCATGGTGCTTTTTACAACTCATCCAAAATTAAAGATTCTTTTTTCTTTTTTCTTTTATTAGATTTTTGCTCTGTCTGAAATTTTAGAGGAAGGTCTGGTTTAAAAAAGGTCTTTCTTCCATGCTTATCATACTGCAATGAAGCTGGCTTCTAATGGCTGTCTCTACTAGCAGAAAATCCTTGCTGTACTGTCCTAGAGAGCATTCTGACAGCTTTTCATTGAATTTGCACTTACCATTCTGCTGTTTTCCTTGTTATCCTCTATTGTCATCTTGCACATCTTGTACATTGCTATACCTTGTTGTTAAATTGATAATTTTTTTCTAAGAGTATGCTTTGTAGTTTCAGTAATCATTTTAGAATGCTAATCAAATTACTTATTACACCAGTTTTTTGTTGTGAAATCCCTTTTTAATTTATGAAGGATCCAAAGGAGAAGGCCAAATCGGAGACAAGGGATTGGCTGAACAACTTGGTATGGAACCAGCCCTTTTGCTTCACTTTTATGTCTCTTGTTTCTGAGCTAAACAATGGGTATAACGTAGTGCAGTTGCATATGCAGAAATTTGTTTTTTAGTAGTACTAATCATTTGGCTTGTGCCTGATTTAGCTTTTATTGGAAACTTATTTATGCTTCTCCTATGTTCTGCATTTGGGTTGCAGCCGATTTTGTTTTTTCTTTTCATTATTATCCTTTTATACTAAGTGCAGCATCATTTGGCATAAAGTGAGAAAGTTATCAAGGAGACCGATGATCAAGATATTTAGCTAGTGGCACTTAGGGTGTTATTGTCATTCTATTTCTATGTGCTCTCCCTTTTTGCTTTTTACTTTGTTTCAAATATCAAGGCTATTAAATCATTGTATAATGCGTTTGTTGCTATTTGATATTGTAACTACGTTTTATTTGATTGAATTAACTTTGCCTTATTTTTCTTTTTCTATTTTGTAAGGAAAAAAAAATTGAAATCTCATTACTTCTTATTATTTAAGTTGCTCTATTGTAGCTAGCTATATAACAAGTTCTGCCCTTGTGTAGGTTTCAGAGTTGGAATCCCAGATTGATAGTTTTGAAGCAGAGCTGGAAGGGCTAACTGTGAAGAAAGGAAAGACAAGGCCACCAAGATTGGTCAGACAAAATGGAAAATCATATCCTTTAAAATGCCATAATTTCTGTTCGCTAATTTGTTGACAATGTCCCACTTTTGATCTTCAGACACATTTAGAGACTTCTATTACTCGGCACAAGGCTCACATTATGAAGTTGGAGTTGATCTTGAGGCTGCTAGACAATGATGAATTGAGTCCTGAGCAAGTCAATGATGTCAAAGACTTATTGGAAGATTATGTGGAACGTAATCAGGTTTTTATCACTCAAAATTTTATCACATCCTTTTTGCAGCTGCATGTTTTAGTTGCAACATTGAGGAGGATCTCTATAATGAATCTTCATAATTAATAAATTTTTTAGTTTCTTCCCAAAAGAAAAACAGTGGCGAGAATCTGCCTACCGTCTCATTTATCTTTTCATTGTTTCTTTTATTTGAATGAGAGGCTATTTACGTGCTAACTTCTGGGTCACTTATAGAAGCTTTGTACTTTCTATATTCTTTCTTGTAGGATGATTTTGAAGAATTTAGTGATGTTGATGAGCTTTACCACTTATTACCCCTGGACAAGGTGGAATCTCTTGAAGATTTGGTTACAATTGGTCCTCCTGGTCTTGTCAAGGTGAAGTCTTTCTGCCATTTCATGTGTACTTTCTAGTTCTTGTATTATTTTCAAGGTTGAAAGTATATATATATATTTTTTAAATAAGAAACTATGAGTATTTGTATTAGTAAAAAATGGACAAAATACACTTTATTGCTGGACTAGGTATCCATCCAAAATCAATCAAAGCTATGCAAAACAGTACCAATTCCCAAAAGCGTGGTTCAAGCCACAAGAGACTGCCTGACCCTATACAAAAATGAGCAGAATACACTCTAAAGCCCTATAAATCCCCCTTAAATAATGTAGTAATGGACCAGGTTTAAAAATAAGTGTTAGTTTTCGAATTTTAAGAATGTTAGTCCTCATTGCCATAGGTATGTGGTAAAAGTTTGGAAACCCTATTAGTGTTTCCACTTCTTCTTGGATGTGGCCTGTCAATGATATTTTGCGCAATCTATGTCAATTCTATGATTCTTTCCTTTTTCCCCAATTCGGCGACTCTGAAGAGATGACATGTTCAATAAAAGTTTACCACTTACCTTGCAAAAATTGGTTTGAAGAAAGTTTATACTCGATTATCAATTTCCTTGCGGAAAATGTTTTGCTCTTTCTGGGTTCTTGCTATCTGTCTGTGCATTATCGTGCTTCATTTACTACCCTTTAATGAAATATTCTGAAAAATATTTCTATCATATCATTGATGCTTCATCTTTTATATTACTGATTGTTCTGGGTATTGTCTTATTTGTAAACAGTGCCTTGTTGCTTGATGAATTAACTGACAGGTCTTTAGTGCAGTATTGGCTTTTAGGTTCATCATTAGGCTTGCTGTGATAAAATAAGAGTTGAGATGGAGCGAAAGAGCAACTTATTTCTAATTAGCCCTGCCATTCAACAACAATTATAAAATGGTCTCAATTTGTAAAACTAGGATCAATTCACTAATTTGTCTGTGATTTTGTTTACTTAGGGCTTTGAATATTCATGCATATCATCCAGCTATAATATACTTTTGCCTCTGCAATTGTGGCTCACTTCCTTTTTATGCTTCCTACATGTAAGAGAGAGGGAGGGGGGGGGGGGGGGAATTCTGTGGTAACTAGCAGTAACTGACTTGATTTTCTGAGCTTTGGGATTCTATTGTGTTCATCTCCCATGATATTTAGCAAATTAAGTCGTCATTCTTCCATTTTAATTTATATGAAAATTTGTAGTAAATAAAATTTAACTTCTTGGCAGGGTGCACCGGCTCTTAGCTTGAAGGCTTCATTGGCAGCATCAGCATCTCAAATGCCTGTAGTTTTTTCGTTTTAATTTCTTTGCTTTTAATGTTATTTGGATTAGAATTATTATGGTGATTTGTGTTTTGAACTTTAGATCTGTCAAAGAAATTGAAAAGGCGATAGAGCATGAGGCCACAGTCAATCTCTATTTTATGTGATTTGTTACCGATTTAAGGATTCTTGACTCCTAAGTGACTGCTGCCTGTGGAACTTTTGGTCCATTGTCCCTTTTTTATTTTCCCCCCAAAAAAAAATATGCTAAGGGCGGCTTATTTCGTTAAGATGTTTGATGAAATCAGACTAACATGGTTAGTGTTTTAAATGCCACCAAATTAAATTGACCCTTTTCTTAATTTTGTATTATCTGACTTTTTTTCTGTGGGGAGTGGCTTGTCCGAGGATCTTTCTGTTTATTATTTCCTTGCTGTTAGTTGGTTGTTGACTTGTTACATTACATTTTAAGGCACCATGGCTGTTTTATTGATTATTATTGGTTCTGGAAGTTTTCATTTGATTGGAACGCTTTTTATTTTTATTTCTAGGGTTCTGGGGGTGGGGTTGGAGTTGAATCATTTCCTCTTCTTTAAACTTGGACGTCGACAGATAGATTGTTTCAGTTCTAATTCTATACTGCAACTTGTTTAACTCATGTTTTTATGCTTCATTAAATTGTTTTTTTCCCTCTCATGTCGCTGTCATGTGTAACATGGTATCTGGTTTCCCTTCTAGGCTACTGTCATTTCCACGCATCAGCAGGGTACCTCTGTCCAGGAGCAAGGCGAAGATACAGCTTCCCAGGATAGCAATTCAGATGTAGCTGCTAGAACTCCCCCAGCAAAAAGCAGTGGAGTTGGTTCTACTGCATCAACACCCGCTGTTGGACCAGCAACTCCTATTTCGATCAATGTTCCAGCACAGACTTTGTCCAATGCATCAAACACTTCACCAGTGCTTCTAGGTTCAAGTTCTGTAAGAGGTGTCTTTGATAATACAGGTCCCATTAGTTCCTCACCTCCTGTAAATCTGACAAGTTCTACAAAGGAGGAAGATGTTGCAAACTTCCCTGGTCGTAGATCATCTCCATCTCTTACAGATGTAAGGGTCATGGGTAGAGGTGGTCTCTCCAGTCAACCATCGTCTAGCATCCCTCTTAGTTCTGCCACTGCAGTTCCAAGCAATGGCAACCTTGGTGCAGTTCCTTTAGCCTCAGATGTGGCAAAGAGAAATATTTTGGGAGCTGATGAGAGACTTGGGAGTAGTGGCATGGTACAGTCTCTGGTTTCCCCACTTAGTAACCGAATGATCTTGTCTCAGGCTGCCAAAGGTAATGATGGAACCGGATCAATTGATTCTAATAATGCTGGAGAGACTGTGGCTATGGCCGGCAGGGTTTTTACCCCCTCTATGGGCATGCAGTGGAGAACTGGAAATTCCTTCCAAAACCAGAATGAACCGGTTTGTCACTTTTTACTGTCTTATTTTGTTCTTTTATATGCAGTTCTGTGTTTGCCATTACGCGCATCTGCATCTGTGCTCTATAGTAGAAGATGTTCTTCCAATTTTTTCTGGAATCTTTGTAACTCTTGAATATTGCTGAGTTCATAATACTATTGCTTCAGCTGACCTGAACGTAGGATTAATTGGGAATACAATTAGTAGGAACAAGTGGTACTTGTGGAAGTTTGAATCTGTGGAAAATTGAGTTACTAGTCTGCTAAGGTTTTGTAAAAAGAATTAAAGTGAAGTCTATGTAAAAATGAGTTAGCACGCTACTAAGATCTTGTAGAAAGAAGTGAAGTAATACTTTTATATGTTCAAGTCTGCATAAGAGTGAGTTAGCAGGCTGCTAAGATTGTAGTGTTTAGTATTGCAGATTCTATTGGGTATTCCTCTGCCTTGAAAGAATATTTTAAATTTGAAAAACGGATAGCTGAAATGCTGGGGATTGAGTTAAGATATTTGAAGTTCACATATTGCCATCCATTTTGGTTTACAGATTAGATGAGGAGCGCCATTGGCATGGAGATCTTTTTTATAGATTTAAAGTTTCTTTCCACTGGTCCTGGTTTTTGTGAACATCTTGCTCACTTTTTGTAGTCCCCATATTGATTTCTAATATATTTCAAGTTTCATTTCTTTTTTTTTCTAAAAAAAAAAAGAAAAAAAAAAAAGAAGTCTTCTAGCCCTTGTAGGTGTTACAATTGGACGATGATAGTCTGGAATTTGGTAGAATAGCAGGGTCATGAACCTATAAATGTTCTTAGTTACAACTTTCCTGATGAACATTATTGTTACTTTTGTTCGTTAAACAGCATCCGTTTGTTAACATGTATGCAAAATAATAGAGGAATTGACCATGAGTTAGAATCCAAATTGGATGATAGATGTGTGCCTATTTGAATGTTGCATACACATCCTATCAAATTTTAGAAATGTGACTAGTTAATGTGTCTGCTGGTTGTAAAATTTGAATCATGTGTTACTTTTTCTTTTTTTCAATTAACCGTTTCAGGATCTTAACACTAGAGTTGAAGATGATTTAGAGTTTTATTTGGAAGTTAGATTGTGTCACCCAACACTAGCTGTCAAATTTTGGAAATGTGATCAGTTAATGTGTGTTGGTTGTATAATTTGTATCATATGTGTGATTTGCATGCTTGAATAGATTAATAGGTTTTCTGTAAATAGTTCATCGTTTTCTGTAGTAACATGGTCTTATTATATTGCTGATAATACATGAAAATACTTAAATTATTTTCATTATTGTTATTATTATTTCGAAGAAGCAAGAGAACTTCTATCAAAGTCAAACAAGATTTACAGAAATGCTGTGTAAATTGTCCACAAAAACAAGTACAATCTGTCCTATATATCCCAAAAGGAGGGAAAATAAGACTTAGCAAAAAGTATAGCTTAGTTTGAAACTGTGCGTCTATCAAAAGGCGCTATTTTATTGTTGGAAGTTAAATTTATGGTTTTTTCAGGGGCAGTTTCGTGGAAGAACTGAAATTGCGCCTGATCAGAGGGAGAAGTTTTTGCAACGACTCCAACAAGTGCAGCAACAGGGTCACAGCAATCTTCTTGGCATGCCTCTTGGGGGAAATAAGCAATTTTCTTCCCAACAGAACCCACTTTTGCAGCAGGTGCGCTTTCTTGCTAGAGATTTTCAGTTGTTTGCCCTGCTTGCTTTGATTCAGTCAAATGAAAAATTGATTGCCAGAAGCATTTTTAGATAGTGAATTTTGTGACATTAATTTGGGAGTTTGAACCATACCTTTATAAGTAGTTAGTCCATATCATGCATGTTATTTCTTATTGTGAGTTGTTGTGAAGCTGGAATGGATCTCTTTGTGTTAATGGCAATGGCTCCAACATCACTATCTTGGACATGCAACCATTGTTGCATGTTGCGTTTGGCAGTATAGGTGCTTTAGACTATTATACTCTCGAATAACCTTGATCTGTACCTGTTATTCTACAAGCATACACAAATTTGAAACTAACTTTTTATGATGTTATGATTTTTTAGTACATCTCGGTTACTTTTTGCTCCTATGCCACTCTTGTTACGCTGAGCAAATTTCTAAAAGTCCTTGATTTGGATCGGTTATTCTGTTGGTATATGCATATTCTGTAAATGCTGATAGATACAGGTCTAGTCACTTTGTTTATCGTAAAAATTCTGGATCAGCAGTGAAGTTAGAGTAAATATCTTTGCTCATAGAAATAAACTGATCTCTTAGTCAGAAAGAAGCGTATCTCAAAGTTTACAACACCTTTATTTATTTATTTTTACGGATGGATGAGGTAAATTGAGATGTATGGATAAAAGATAATGATAAATTTAACTTCTTCATTGGGTTATGACTCTCAATGCTTACAATAGTTCTGCTTCATCCCCTGCATTACTTGTTCATTGGTGTCGCAGCGCTTTGTTGACCAGTGCAATGATTGCTAATTATTGTATATGCATTTTTTTATGTTAGTCTGCTGGTGTTTAATCTCTTGACATTAAGATATCCACTAGCTAATTCTATTATATCAAATGTGTTATGATTAAAATAATTGCATGGTACTAAATGACGTAGGGTTACTTTAAATAGTATAAGAAAGCTGAGAAACTGTAATTTTTATGTTGGTGTTGTACGTAGGGGTATGTAATTTATTTGTGCTGTTTTTGAGACGGTCCTTCCATATACACTTTCCTCTGATTTTATAAATTTTATAAATTGTTTAGCAATGATAAACAACTACTTTTTTTTCTTTTCTTTTTTTTTTTCCTTGTTTTCCACGCAATATGTACAGTTTAATTCTCAAGGCTCATCCATCTCTGCACAAGCTGGTCTAGGACTCGGGGTTCAGGCACCAGGTATGAATTCTGTTACATCTGCCAGCTTGCAACAGCAGCCAAATTCTATCCACCAACAGTCTAGTCAACAGACGTTGATGTCAGGTGGCCAGAAAGATGCTGGTATTTTCTTTCCTTCCTTTCATCGTCTTCTATATTCTTCCTCCAGTCTTTGCTTAAAACTACGAATAGACTACGTCCTTTCTTTCTGGATGCACTGCTGTTTGGATTTTGGAATCTTGCAGACACCTGTACATCTGTTTAACTGAGTTATGCTGTTGTCATAACATCCCCTCTTTATTTGTATTTTCAATTATATCCACTACTTTTCTGCACCCACCTTGTTTTCTTATCCTTGACAACAAGGTAAGGCTCAAGTTGACACAAATATAACTACCGAGGTACAAAATCTATCTTTTGAGAAAAATGTTAAAGTGCTAGGAAGTTATCCATTGTTAAATTTGAGTGAATTTGGCATGAACCAGGGAACGTGAAAGATTTATAAAAGTATGAGAAGCATGATAGATAGCTTGCTTGAACTGATATTACTTCAGAAACTTAATTGTGTTTGCTTGTTTGTGTATGATGCAGATGTTAGCCATTTGAAAGTAGAGGAGCCACAGCAACCGCAGAATTTACCTGAGGATTCAACTCCAGAATCTGCTTCCAGTCCTGGGCTCAGCAAGAATCTTATTCATGAGGACGATCTGAAAGCTCCATATGCAATTGATTCTTCTGTAAGTTCATTGACTCTTATTCGTTGTGTACTGTTCTGTCTTTACTTAATGGTATTTATCGCAACCAGCATGAGCATTGATTGAATTTCATGTTTTGTGCTGCCTAGCCGATCGTATTTTTAGGTCCATTTGTGAAATTTAGGACTTGTTTGGTTTAGTTTTCAGATATAATTCCTTGTTTCTGACATGGATTTTTCTATTCTGGAAAAAGCTTTAAAATTATTATATTCTGTTCGTTTTCAACTATCAGAATTACAACTCAAAATTTTGGACTTTTCAGATCTTGAACCAATTGCCACCTTAACCTTAGCCACATTTTTAGAATCTGCTGTCTAATTCAAAAATGTAACATACAATTGTCATAAAATGCTGTTTATTCTTCCTAGAACTTTGTTATTATGCTGACTGTAATTGCCTGATGATGAAATATGCCAGATTTGTTTGTAAAATATTTTGGAGCACCCGTTTAGGATGCATCTATTTGCACTGGATTATAAGCTGTTTAACATATTATTATAGCTGTTTGTTTAGGACACAATTCTGGTGTATTGATCAGGTGACAGTTTCATGTAAATATTGTCTTAAATGTGGAATAATCAAAGTTTCTTGTAAACACTTCTTTACTGCAGACGGGAGTATCTGCGCCTTTGACAGAGCCTGCTCAAGTTGTCAGGGACACTGATCTTTCTCCTGGACAACCCTTACAATCCAGTCAGCCTTCCGGTGGTCTCGGTGTTATTGGCCGGCGAAGTGTTTCTGATCTTGGTGCCATTGGTGATAGCCTGAGTGGAGCAACTGTAAGTTCCGGTGGCATGCATGATCAGATGTACAATATGCAGATGCTTGAATCTGCATTTTATAAACTTCCACAACCAAAGGATTCAGAACGCGCCAGGAGCTACATTCCAGTATGATGCATAATTTATTCAGTTCATTGAATTTTTTGACTCTGGACTTTGTCTATTATGTGGGGTTGAACAATTATAATTCGTTTGTCTTGTACAGAGACACCCTGCTGTAACACCTCCTAGCTATCCTCAAGTTCAGGCACCCATTGTGAGTAACCCTGCTTTCTGGGAACGATTATCCCTGGACAGCTACGGTACCGATACACTGTTCTTTGCATTTTACTACCAGCAGGTGATTTTTCTTGTTACCTTTCTATGATGTTATTCCTATTTATGCCATGCATTTTTCTTTGATATAATTTCACTAGCGTGTTCTCACATCAACTGTTATACGCCAGAATACTTATCAACAATATTTGGCTGCTAAAGAGCTAAAGAAGCAATCTTGGAGATACCACAGAAAATACAACACATGGTTCCAACGGCATGAGGAGCCTAAAGTTGCCAATGATGAATTCGAACAGGGAACTTATGTGTACTTTGACTTTCACATCGCCAATGATGATCTCCAACATGGATGGTAAGATGGATTTGATATTTTATAATATAGTCAGTTTTTAAATGCGTCTAAATTCTGTTGGTTGGTTGCATGCATGATTTATGGTTGTATGCTTGTTACTGCCATAATTGGACAGACACAGGAAGTGACAGTGAGAATTGTCTTAATAGTTTTGGTTGCAAAACTAATTTGATGGTAATCATAATCAATCAATATTGGTTTGCAGGTGTCAAAGGATCAAGACCGAGTTCACTTTTGAGTATAACTACCTTGAAGATGAGCTTATTGTATAGCGACTGAGTAGAAGATGCTATAAGATTGACCCCGGCCAGCAATGGAATGTCCAGCTGTACAATTTGTATTGATTACACCGTTTCATAATGGTCTATGAATTGTTAGGCTGTGTTTCATATCCAGCTTTTACATGTTAATTGAAGAGACTTTCCTTTTGCCATATGACTACTGAAGAATGTCAATGCATTTTCTCTTTCCAAACGTAACAAAGTGCTTGCTTTTTAATTGTGCTTGCATAAAAAGAATTTTTTAAAGTTGAGATGAGCATAGCAAATCGAGATTATTTGTTAGTCATTAGCAGTTAACAACAAACTTAATTTGTTATTGGTGGTTTACAAGTGATTGTGCATATTTGTAATTTACTTTAATCGTACCAAACATGGAATCAAAGATTATTTAATGGTGCAAGTGTCAAAAATCTAACCGAGAGTCAAATGTTTCAGGGGTGTGTTTATATGTCAACGGCTCAACGTGATGCTTTGTAGATACTAGCAAAGAGATGAAGCCATTTTTCATTAAACCCAAATTTTAGTTATGAGACAAATCTAGCTGATTACTTAAGAGCTTGTAATAAGTAAAATCACTAAACAATGAAATGAGAGAACTTTTAAAGCATTCTGTCTTTCGAAATTGGTGAATCAAGGTATCAACGACATAACCATGTGGAGTTAAATTTGAAGTGGACAACCTTTCATTTTTTTTTTTCCTTTTTCCTTCTAAAGTAGGAAGAGAAAACTGTGGGTGTAGCACACCCATCAATTTGGATATCCTTGTGTAATTTACAATTAATTGCCATCATTGTGTCTTCTTTAAACAACATCCTTTGATCACAAGGGTTGTTATGAAAAAAAAAAAAATTAAAACCGTTCATGTTAAGCAATTGGCTTCCTATGAATTCTTCCTAGAAAGTTCATGAAATTTGACTCTACAATTGGTTGGTACAAAAACTCTAGCCCACAGTCCTTTTGGGGGAAAAAATTGCAAATCCTTGTTTAAAATGCAATTTGTGCATTCCTTTATTCAAAATCAGACAGACATTAATAAATAAATCTGGAATAATGATATGGTCATAGAAATGCAAGCCTCCTTACCCCACTAGTTGCACAGGAAAACCAAGAAAATTAGGTTTTTACTACATCCCAAGTCGACCCATTAAACAATATTTGAAGAGGATTCTATCAAATTACTTCTTGTAACCAAAAGATGACTTAACATTTCTAGTGGAGTAGGATCCACCTTATGTTTATTTACTGGATGTTAGTAAGATACATAATAATATGACTTACATCAACCTAAGAATGGTTAATAAACAAAAAATTGATAACTTTCAATTAAATGATTATAAGATTAAATTTTCGTTGCAATTAGTTTACAGAGGAAAGGTTTTATGAGTTGTTTACTGAACAACAATAGGAATAAAAAATAAAGGAATTGGAATCAATAAATTATTTACTTGTTCAATTGAAGTTGAGAATGAGAATAAGTTGCATGGGACCTATAAAAAAATTGGCTTGATTGTTGGGATTATGATTTCTTCATTACATAACTAAACAGAAATTAAAAATACAAATAGGCAGCAAAACAGATAAAACAGAGAGATGATGTCTCCATCAAACAACAAACCCTACAACCAATTCCTTATAAAAATTAGCCATAACCAAATATCACATTATTATTGAATGATTTTATTCTTTATTTCTTTTCGCATTTATAGGTATCTAAAAGCCATCTTCCTTTAAAAAAAAAATCATTTTTAATTTATGGTTTCGATGTATTATTCTAAATCAGAATGTTCTATAGCATAGAATGTCATAACAATTACAAATAATACTCCAACATCCAAATTTCATATTTAATTAGAGTGGAGAAATTTTATTAAAAAACACCTTCTTATTGTAATCCCAAAGATGAATGACTTGCCAACTTTATGCACCATAAAAATTCAACCGGTGATAAAAGAAGCGTTTTCCTATGAACTTGAATGGTCAAAAATTTTTTTGTTTTAATAATACAAACTTTCAATTATTAATAGTTTTTTGGCAACCTTTTCTAGGGTAAAAACCAGATGACCTGTTACATACACACTTTTGATACTGTTGTGGAAGTTGATGTGGAATCTAGTCAGAAACTTATCCAAACAAGTGGGGAATGTTTGAAAGAAAACTTGTGTGAAAATTAATTAATGGGAGGAAAAATTTATAATTCCAGTTAAAATGGATCAAATCAATAATGTATATTTAAAATTTAACTACAATTAGTTTCTTATTTATTAATCATCCACGTAAAGTTTATTTAAAAAAAAAAACTTTAATTCGAACTGAATTCAAGGCACTTCATTTTAGAAGTTCATGTATTTTTTTCATTTTCAAAGGAGGATTTCCAATCATAACACATCAATAACTTCAAGAAAATAACTAAAGTAACTAAGTAAAATAGTGTAATAACTTCAATAGAATAATAATGACTCATAAAAATTTGTGTGGAATCCTATAACCTCAAAACTCAATTGACCAACCAAGAAGAAGTTGTATTAAAAAGAATTATAAAAAATGAGATGTGGGGAATGAGAGGAAGTTGTGGATAGCTTCTATGGGTCGTTGTAGTGGAGGTCATGTACACTTGCTTATCTTCATAATTTGGATTAATTCGGCACTTTCGAGATGTACAGTCATATGCTTAGTTGCACGACAATTTCTTTCTTATTTTCTCGAGAAAGTGACACATTACCAATCGCCATGTCGGCATTTGCACTTCTACTAAATTTTGGGGAGTCATGAAATATGAAGTATCAGTTTAATATAATCACAAGATATATATGATTGAGAAGTAAATGCAACAAAAAAATATGCAATCCCGTTTGTGTTGTGTCACACATAATTCGCACACTTCAATTTCTAGGTTGCTTCTCAATATTACCAGCACGGAAGCCCTTTTGTATGACACATAATTTTTCAATCTGGTTTCTCTTTATTAAAAAATCCAACTAAAGAGGTACATAAAAATAGAATAAAATGAGTACTTACGATTTATTTATTTAAATGGAGTATTATGAACATGAAAAGCCACGAAGCATACAACCGCTGTATGTATATCGCTCGAATTGAGTATTAAAAGGGTAATTTGGTTATTTCGAAGAAAAGGTGGAGGACCTTTCTGATTAAATGAAATAAATAAAACTCTTTTTCTGATAAATTGTAATAAAAAAGGGATCCGAACGTTATTAAACCTTCAAAAGTTTACAACAGAAGGAAACGGTCCCCTTGATGAGTCACCAAATATTGAAACACACGTCAGTTGCCTGCCACCTGTTCAGTCCGTTCTCAATCTCAAGAATGCGATGTCATGCAATCCAATCTGAGCAGATCTTGTCGGCGACCGACCGCTTGAAAGGTGATTTTAAAAATTGACACGAAAGCTATTTAACTTAAAATTTGAATTAAGTTAAAAATATCAAATAGTAATACACCAAGGCCCCCAGTGTTACCCTCCCTAAACACAGTTCCAAGCAACAGAGATCTTAATTATTAAAACTAATTATGAAATAGCACCTATTAATTAATTTCAGGAACTCGAAATATGATAAAAATGTGCCCTTGTATTCACATATAATGTTTTGATTCTTTTGATTATGCGTTGAGCATCAAACTGATTTATTATATTTTTTTTCTTTTGAAAAAATATAAAAGGCTGAAATTGGATCAATCACTTTACAGTGATTCGACATAGGCCATTGTGTATAACGACTGGGATGTCAGAAAATGGGCAACGCCATCAAATGTGAGATTTTCTTAGCTAATTTTTACTATTATTTTTTCCCTTCATTTACAAGTAAAATTTGTAAAGTCAAAATATTGCAAGAGAGGAATTAAAAGGGAATTTTTTAATTATTATTTTATCCCTTCATTTACAAGTAAAATTTGTAAAGTCAAAATATTGTGAGAGAGGAATTAAACTATTAAAGGGGCATTTTTCAGGTACCTTCCTCCAACTCTAATTTATTATAAGTTAAGCAACGTGTTTCATTTAATATTCGTTTATCTCTTGTGCTGTTACAAAAACAAAAACTGCACCATGGCCTTCTGTTAATACGCGTTATTGGTCATTATTCTACTCTTTTTCTCTAGAAACCATCAACGTTTGCAGCGCTTTTGTCAAAATCTAGCCGTTAAAGGCCTCTCAAAATCCTGTGTTTTGGTTTCACAACGCTGATCACTCATCAAATTTTGGCTCCACTTTTTGTCGTTTGTCATTTGATCATTGGCCTTGAGAATCTTCTCTCTCGCTCCTGTTCCGTCACCCCTTCAAATTCAACCCCACTTTTTGAAAAAACAAAAACAAATAAATTCTCTCACATTTTTCTGTATCCCTCATATGATCTCCCCTGCTTCAGCACACGTTTTCATCTTTTGTTGCCTACCGTGCCATTTAGTTTATATTTTGATTCTTGATTCAAAACCCATCTTCTAAAACTGCTCGATACTCAAATTTGTTGACTCAAATTCGTTCACAAATTTTTGCTTTCCAAAACAATGAAAATACTTCCTTGTTGAGGATTCAGTCTCTGCTCTGCTTCTGTTTCTCCCCCGTCTTGTTTCTTTGACAACTTACGATTTTATTTTGCTTACTCTCTTTCAAATCTTTGAAAAGATACGAATTACAAAGTAAACTATTGGAATTTTTTTTTGTTTGATTTTTTGTGGGTTTCTGTTTTCTATTTTTTCTCATCCTCTGTTAGAGGATCTCTTATTTTTCGCTGATCTCTCGTACCCACCTTGCAAAAGCCGTTGCTTTTCCCTCTCTTTTTCCGAAGCTCTATCCTTTTCTGTTTAGCATTCATTTGTACAAAGAACCCACCTAACAAAAAACCCAATATTTCTCAGAAAATACTGATTTTTTTTCCCGGGAAACAAACAATCACAATAATGAGTAATCCCCTGATTCTCAATTTGTTGTTGCTTTTTGTCATTTTGGGGTCTTGCGTTAATGGTCTTGGTGTCAACTGGGGCACTCAGACTACTCACCAGTTGCCTCCAAAAACGATAGTTCAAATGTTAAAGGATAATGGGATATCAAAAGTGAAACTTTTTGATGCAGATCAACACACCATGACTGCTCTTGCTGGCTCTGACATTGAAGTCATGGTTGCTATTCCTAATAAAGAACTTCTTGATATGAATAGTTATGATAGAGCCAAACAGTGGGTCAAGAGGAATGTCACTAGATACAATTTCAAAGGCGGTGTTAGCATCAAGTAAGTCGATTTTTTTTTTTTTTTTGGGATGACTTGATGATTCTTGAATTTGCGTTCTTAAGCGTGCTATTGTTGAAATTCATGAGTTGATGATGCATTAGAATTGCATATTCAATGAAAACTATGATGGTTTTGTTTGTTGATTTGAAAATTTTGCTTTTGTGGACGATTTGACATGAAGCAAGCCTTTTATTTTTCCTTATATAATATTATGCATGTGTTTGAATGCTAATAATTCTAATGCCTTAACCTAGGATTCTATTTGTTACAGAGAAGTTGACGTAGAGATTAGACGCAGATGCTACTCTCATTCTTAAATTGTACTTTTTGATCTACACTAGCAATAATAATGGTTTGTCTTAATTTTTATTACTAGATTCTGTGTTAACATTAATCCAATGTTTAGGCAATACTTGATGCTTCAGAAATTCATACAATTGTATTGTGATAGTATGAGAAGTCACATTATATGGATTCTTTCTCTTCTTTTTTACCCTTTCTGAAATTCAGGTTTTTTTTGGGCTAATCAGCCATAGAATCATAGACACAAAAGATTCCACTTCTGCACCATACATTGAGTTCATCATTACTGTGTATTGATTTTGGTGAGCAACTAGGTGTTTTTTTGTTAGTTGATTTCTAATTTTTGAATCTGACATTAGATGGCAGTTTAAGAATTTTTATTAGCAAAATTAGTCGCTGATCTGGTGTGCACTGAATGGATGCCTGTGACTTTGCTTTAAAATTGTGTCTTTTTTTTAAAAAAAAAAATTCTTTAACTTTTCCTTGCAACTCTGATTTCAGTCTTTTCTATAGATCGTAGCACATTCTGATATCTTTAAAGAAAAGGAAAGAAAATTAGGAAACTTAGAGAAACAAACTTCAATTTGTTAAAGGTATCAACCTTTTAATTTCTTTTCCCATAGGTAATCAACTGTCAGTTGGGGTATTAGATTCCTTATGTCAAGCTTTTTCTGAAGGTGCTTTCCTCTGGAAAGACAAAGTAATTGCAAGTGGAATATTGGTCACTTTAGAATGCTGATTGCTGCTAAGGTCAGTTACGGGAAAGATATGTGTATACTTCGTTTATATTTTTTATGAAAAATAGAAAATAATATTCAGCTGAAAGTTGTGGGATATTTTAGATGGATTGTTTACGGTTTAACTCTTCTCGCCAAGCCAATTTTCTGGCTGCTGGAGTAATTTAAAGGAGTGAAATGCATGAAGAGTTTCCTTATTCAGCCTCTGATTCTTTTGCTTATGTCCCTTTCATTTGTGACTTTTCATATGTGACTGATTTGTTAGACCTCAACCAAGGATTTATCTATGCATTTTTAAGGGAAAACTGATTACGAATTAGAAAGGTTTTTTTTTTGTTTTGTGTGTTAATCACTAACCAAGAAATTTTCTATTTATTTTGAAATGTTACACATAAGTAAAAGAAATGCTGTTAACTAGATTCTCCTTACTCTATGGTCGAATGAAGCACCTGATTCTTGTTCACAGTGTTATCATAAGAAACCATCGTTGAACGATGGACCTGGGAACTTTTTATTGCTTAAGAAACCTCTGTTGTCAGTAGTGAAAGGAACAAGATTCCAGGCTTGTCTTTGAAAGTGCTAATTATTACAAGATGGAAATATTGTATTATGGTTGTACTTCTAGTTTACTTGTAAAAATAAGGAATATGCTTGATTGATATCACAGTTGCAATAGCCATTCTTATTCTCAAGACACTTGGTTGAGAAATTTATCTTCCTCTATGAAATCATGATTCTTTTGTTGTTGCTATTAATATCTTAACTTCTTTCTTGGTAAATTAATGTTTACAGTACCCGCATTAAGTGCATGATCTCACTTGTTTATTTCTTTTTGAAATTTTTGGACAGATACGTTGCAGTTGGGAACGAGCCTTTTCTCAAAGCCTACAACGGCTCATTCTTAAACACCACCTTCCCTGCACTTCAGAACATTCAAAATGCTCTCAATGAAGCTGGGGTTGGAGACTCTATAAAAGCCACTGTGCCGTTGAATGCTGATGTCTATGAATCCCCAGAAAACAATCCTTATCCATCTTTTGGGAGATTCCGAACTGACATCCTTGGACAAATGACCCAGATTGTTGAGTTTCTGGCTAAAAACAATGCGCCTTTCACTGTAAACATCTATCCTTTCCTAAGTCTTTATGGAAACGATGACTTCCCTTTTAACTATGCTTTCTTTGATGGGGGTACTCCCATTGTTGATAGTGGAACTGGGATTCAATACACAAATGTTTTTGATGCCAATTTTGACACTTTGGTTTCGGCTCTGAAAGCTGTTGGCCATGGAGACATGCCCATGATTGTAGGAGAGGTGGGTTGGCCAACTGATGGGGACAAGAATGCGAATAATGGTAATGCTTATAGATTCTACAATGGGCTTTTACCAAGACTCGCAGCCAATAAAGGCACTCCTCTGCGGCCTGGATATATTGAAGTGTACTTGTTTGGGTTAGTTGATGAGGATGCAAAGAGTATTGATCCTGGAAATTTTGAGCGTCACTGGGGAATCTTCAGATTTGACGGACAGCCTAAATTCGCAATGGATCTTTCGGGTCAGGGTCAAAACAAAATGCTCATTGGTGCAAGTGGTGTGAAGTACATGCCAAGCCAATGGTGTATGCTTAATCCGGATGCCAAGGATATGAGCAAACTTGTCGATAACATAAATTATGCTTGCACCTGGTCAGATTGCACAGCACTTGGATATGGCTCTTCTTGTAATAACTTGGATGCCAACGGGAATGCTTCGTATGCATTTAATATGTACTATCAGATAAAGAACCAGGATGAGTTGGCCTGTGGCTTTCAAGGTTTGGCCAAGGTTACAACACAGAATCTTTCACAAGGGCAATGCAGTTTTATCATCCAATTAGATCCTAGCTATTCTCCTCAATCTTCCTCTTATTCTTCAAGCCCCTCACTCGGGGGTTTAGCATTCATTATGGTCTTAACATTTATGCTATTATAGATTTAGTTTTATACCATTTATGTTTTTTTTTTTCTAGTTTCTTCTAGATGACTACTACTTGAGCTATATTATATTTTTTTGGATTATTGATCATTGGATAAAGTTACATTTTACCAATTTTCTCTGGCATCTTATTGTTTGTTTGTGCGTGTTTCATGATGTTTTTGTGATGCTATGATCAAATTAATCATTTTCTAGAATCTTGATCTATCTCTTTATGCAAAAAGTGCTTATTGCTTTGAGAGAGACTAAAAATTAACAGACAAGAAGCACTTTTAGTTAGTTTGAAAATTTCTTATTTTCTTCTCGCGTGAGTTCTAAAAAGAAAGGGGTGGTTCATAATTTGTGGGTGCCCGAGTGTTGCGCAAGTCAAGTTTGTTGCTGAATGAGTAATCTCTTTAATCACTCTTGTGTTTAGTTGTTAAAATATTACTTTTTCTCATAAAGTTGAATCAGACACCATTAGTGTAGGTGCATGTTGGTGGGAGAAAGTAGATCGTCAAATTTATGAGTATTATTGTTCAAAGTGTTTCTTTTGCAAAGACCAAAATACCATTTTTAATAACCCGGTCTCAACTTTTTTTTTTTTTACTTATTTATTTATTTCTTGAATATGTTTACATTATTCAAGCATTTGTTTATTTTTTAAAATTAATTTATATATGTTTCCTAATTATGTCTGTTGATAGTCATAATTCAAAGAAAAATTAAATGAACAAAATTACTTACAATGGATCAAATCAAGAGTATAAAAAAGGAGGTGACCAATAAAAATTTTTAAGTGACATTTCATTTATCATTTTTGTTTGGGGCAAATTTGGATATTGACAAGGACTAATGACTTCATGACACATGGTGATCAGTTCGTCTGATCAAATGACAGTATAGTTCTCAAAGGTCAAAAGATAATCTTCTTGAGGAAAAAGGATAATTTTTGTAAATATGTTTAACATTGAGGGTATTATTGGAATTCAAATTTTGACAGTTAGAGGAAGCGCGTGAACAATGGATGCCACCATGAGAAAGATTAAAGTGTTTTTTCTTTTTAGATAAAAATAAAGAGCCAATAAGAATAATGATAATTCTTTGAGTATTACAATAGGAGGGGATCAATCATGTCAGCGATCCTTTACTATCCTCTGAAAAATAATAAGACCACAAGTTTAAAATGTTGCTATGTGCCACCTATGAAGGCTAAAAGGAGGTTAAAAGTTTTCTTATCTCCTAAACTCATGAATGTCGCCGTAAAAGGACAAAAATAAAAAATACTAAAATAACCTCACTTATGGAGGATAAAACAATAAAAATTCACTGATTGTTTAAAATGATTAAAATACCCTTACAAACACTCATATTTAAGTTCCACATGTTCAAACCTTGAGGGGATCTTAAGCTCTAGTCTCTCCTTTTGCTCCATCCAACTTTAGGCCTTTTTTTATCCATATATAATTTCTTAAGAGCTCCATTTTTATAATTTCATGAAAGATCTTAGTCGGGGTTGCCAAATTGTGGAATTAGGCCAGGCATGTTAACAAGCCCTTAGGCTTTAAAAGCCCGTCCAATGATTCGAATCGGATCTTAGTTAAAATTCGGTTAAAATAATGTTTATAAAATTTAGACATTTTCATGGCAAATTCTTGCAAATTCCTCCAAATAATTAACAGCAGCCCATTTCAAATTAACCCCGGAAAAAAATAAAATAACAAAAAACAAAACTATACACTTTAATAAATTCCCTTTAAATCGAAGAATTAAGAAAGGGGTGCGTGTAACGGTGTAAATGCATGCAAATGTCACATAGCCCCACCCATTACTAGACACGTAGTGTACGTGGCCGGAGATGGAGGCCAAGACGGCGCCGGCGAAGTCTTCACTGCGGAACCGCCAGAGACACACGCTGGGAGAAACAGATAGATTCTAATTAAAACTTAAAAAGTAAAAGAAATATGAGTTAAGTGATTCTCTCAAAATTTTTGAAAGCTTTTTACACACGAAAATAGAGAACTAAATTTAGACTAAATATTCTAAATTTATAGTTTCATTTTTATTTATTTGTTTCTGGTTGTTGGCGTTTGATACTTTTTAATGGAATATGTTTTTCTATTTTTTCGTTCTCTGTCATAGGATCTCTTGTTTTATGCTGATTTCTCGTACGCAAAAACCGTTGCTTCAGTAAAAGTCGTTTCTTTATATATTGAACATTCACTTGAACCCCAAAAAGCACACCGAGAAAAAATCCCAATATATATATGTATTTTTTCTCGAGAAATAATCACATTAACGATCAACAAAATGGTGGGCAGTTGCCTGTTTCTCAGAATCATATTGTTTGTTGGTGTATTGGGATGTCGTGTTAATGGCCTCGGTGTCAACTGGGGGACTGTGGCTTCTCACCAATTGCCTCCAAAAACTACTGTGAAATTGTTAAAGGACAATGGCATTTTAAAAGTCAAGCTTTTTGATGCTGATAATACCATCTTGGATGCTCTTGCCGGGACTGATATCGAAGTGATGCTCGCCGTTTCTAACCAAGAACTCAAGACTATGACCGATTTTGATAAAGCCAAGGAGTGGGTTAAGGCCAATGTCACTAAATACACTAACAAAGGTGGTGTTAACATCAAGTAAGTAGTCTTTTATTCTTTTATTCTTTTTTTTTGGATGAATTAATGATTCTCTTGGATCGTTGCTCCCTGCGGTCGTAACTCAAGCTGGCCGGGAATGCGCTTTGCTTCTGCGGTCACCTGAGTTAGCCTGAGGCATGTGTTTGGCCAGATGTTTTATTGATCTATTAATTGTTGTAAATTGTTGGACAGGTTTGTTGCAGTTGGGAATGAGCCTTTCCTCAAAGCTTACAATGGCTCACACATAAACACCACTTTCCCGGCGCTTAAGAACATCCAAAATGCTCTCAATGACGCAGGGGTTGGAGACACCATCAAGGCCACCGTGCCCTTCAATGCCGATGTGTACGATTCCCCTGATAAAAATCCCGATCCATCAGCCGGAAAATTCCGACCTGATATCTTCGCAACAATGCAAGAAATTGTTGATTTTCTGGGTAAAAGCAAAGCCCCTTTCATAGTAAACATCTACCCTTTCCTTAGCCTTTACGGAAACGATGACTTCCCCGTTGATTATGCTTTCTTTGATGGCGGAAAGTCCATTGTTGATAGCGTAACAGGGAACAAGTATACGAATGTTTTCGATGCCAACTATGACACGTGTGTTTCCGCTCTGAAAGCTGCTGGCCACGGTGACATGCCCGTTATTGTAGGAGAAATTGGATGGCCTACTGATGGGGACAAAATGGCCAACAACGCTAACGCCTTCAGATACTACAGTGGCCTTTTACCGAAACTTGCAGCTGATAAAGGTACCCCTTTGAGGCCCGGATCATACATTGAGGTGTATATGTTTAGTTTATTCGACGAGGATTCTAAGAGTATTGATCCTGGGAATTTTGAGACACACTGGGGAATCTTTACATACGATGGCCAGCCGAAATTCCCCATGGATTTCAGTGGCAAGGGCGAAAACAAAACACTCGTTGGTGCAAAAGATGTGAAATATCTCCCTAAGAGATGGTGTACGGTCAATCCCGATGCTACGGATACGAGCAAGCTTGCGGAGAAGATGCAGTTTGCTTGCAACAAATCAGATTGCACGTCACTCGGATTTGGTTCTTCTTGTAACAGGCTGGATGGTATTGGGAATGTTTCGTATGCATTCAATAAGTATTACCAGATGAATAATCAGGATGATAGGGCATGTGATTTTCAAGGTTTGGGCAGGGTTACCACTGAGAATATATCACAAGGGACATGCAATTTTCTTATTCAATTAGAGCCTCCCCCTCCTCCACCTCCTCCTCCGCAGAGTTCATTGTCTAGCGGCTCTTCTCCTGACTCTAAATCTTCTTCTTCTTCTTCTTCTCCTTCTCCTTCTTCTCATGCTTACCCTTCTTCAAGCGCCTCACTTGTGGGTTTGGCGTTCATTGCGGTCTTAACATTTATGCTTGCGTAGGTCAATGTACATTTATTTCTTCTTTACATAGTTTTGATAGTTTCTTTTACCCTCCAACTTGCTGAGCTACGTTTCTTTCTTCTATTGGCCATTGAATAAAATTGCATTTTTCAAATTTCTTTGCATCTTATATTGTGTGTGTTGTATTTTCACGATGATTTGGTGATGCTATGATTAAACTTTTATTCTTCAAATGTTATACGTTTGATATCCCAATTAATTTTTACTGTTATAAATTGCTTATAATTTTTTTAACTAAGTGCATATTCGGTAAGAGTTATCTAATGATCATAAATGTTTATTTAATTTTATAAATTATTTTTAAACTTTTTGCTATTGTTTGAATATTTTTTAGTAGAGATTTTGAATATTAAATAAGTTATTTTGCCTTTATTACTAGTAGCAAAAGCTTAATTTGCAGGCTTCTGAAATTGAGATTGAAAAGTTTTGTTAAAATATTAAATATGTTTTTTGAAAACATATTTAATATGTTGGATCTTTAGAAAACATGTTAAACATGTTTTCCCATTTCTAGTTATAATGTTGGATCCGAATTTGGTGTTTTCTAATTTGTTTTTTGAATCTATTCTACCAAACAAGTTTTACATGTGTATTGTGAAAACAAAAACAAAAACAGGTGTTAAAATATTTAAAATATCTTTTACTTATTTAACAATCTTGTTTTATTTATCTTATAATATAACTTTTAAAAATTTACTTATTGAAGTAATTTTATAATTTTTAATAAAAACTCATATTGACAACAAAAAATTAATTTTTTTCTTTTTATAAAAGTAAGACTTATAAAAGTAAGACTTATAAAAGCTCTGCCTAAATAAATTTTATTTGAAAAGTCATATCAAACAGAGCCCCTATATACATATATATAGTTTGTTAAATATTTATTTTCATTTAGATTTCTACCTGGAGAAATATGGCAATTAATGGTGGGTAAAATCGGGTTCAGACCAACCCAGTCGGGTTTCGGGTTGATCAAATTGAATGAAAATTCATTCGAACTCAACCCGAACCTATAACCCGATTCGATTCGATCCGAATTGAATCGGATAAAAAATCGGGTTAAATTCGGATTGGATTGGATGAGAGTTTGATGTGGTTCGGATTGAGTGACTTCGGATTATTCGAACCAACCCGGGTTGGGTGAAATTCTACAACCGATTATCCACCACCTTAAATCTTATCCCAAAAAAAAAAAAAAAAACAACCATCAAATACCAATTAAATATTAATCTTTCACACATGATATATAATATACATTTAGAACATCACTATCAAAGGCTCAAAGCCTCCAAAACCCAAAGTAAACAGCCAAAATTCGGGTTGCCACTTGCCGGGTTCGAATGGGTGTTGCCAGGTTCAAATGGACCTTGAATCGGCTTGGGTGATGGTGGAGGATTAGAGGCATGGAGGTGGCGCTATAGATCCAGTAATTCGTAGCAGTAGATCGGCAGATCGGGTCACAATCCTCACGAAGCAACTTCAGTTGGCGTCGGATCTTGGCGGTTGCTGGCTTGTTGCGTCTGGTGTTGGCTCTCGACTTCGATTGGCGTCAGCTTCAGTTGTGTGTGTGTATTTGTGTTTCGTTTGTTTGGGGGAGGCTGGGGGTTGGCTGTCGGCAGTGAGCTGCGAGCGAGGGAGGCTGTGGGTGGCTGAGTGCATTGGCGGTGGGCTGTTACTGCTGTCGTGCTGCGTTTGCTGTTGTTAATGTGTTAATTGTTATTGTGTGTGTTTGTAATAGTTTGTGTGTGTGTGCCTGACTTGTGTTTGACTTGTGTTTGTGTTTGTAGAGTCATCCTATAATACATACGTGTATACAATACAGCACCCTCAACAGTCCCTCAACAGTAGAAATAAAACTTGAGCAATCGGTATTTTACCGGTTGTTCATTCAATAATTTTAAAAAAATCATTTTTAATGCAGAAAAAATAAAATAAAATGAAAAAAAATTATGAAAATTTATAAAACTTAACTTAAAAAATATTTGAGTGAGAAAAATATTTTTAATCTAAATAAAAGTTAAAAAAAAGGTAAAATAATCATGTTCTAATACTTTTGGTTAAATATCAATATATTAGGTAAATGTTTCAAGTTAATTTCATATGTCTCTAATTTTGGTTAAACTTTCTCATTAATAGGTTCATTGTTTCAACTTTCTAATTCACCAGTTTTGTGTTTAAAATTTCTATTAAATTCGTTAAATACTAATATTTTGGGTTAAATTCCAAGTCGATTCTTTTCTCATTAAAGAAGTTTCTAAATTTGGTTATGCTTTCTCCCTTTTTGGTTTATATGTTTCAATCGTTTATTCACTAATTTGCTTTAATATTCCAATTAACTTGGTAAGATTAGGTTATCCGGGTTAAATACCCAAATTCATTTTTTTTGTTAGATTAGTTCGGATTTTGGTGTTTTCTTATTTACAAGGTTCATACATTCAACTTATTATTCCACAACAGACGTTTGATATTCCTATTAAATTCATTAAACGTCTAAATTTTGGGTTATATTCCAAGTATTTTTATTTTCCGCTTGGATGAGCTCCTAATTTTCGTTGCAGACTTTCTCTCTTGTTGGTTTAGGTATTTCAACTAATTGTTACTCTAATTTTGTGTTGAATATTCTCTTTAATTTGGTAAGATTCCAAATATTCCGGTTATGTACCAAATTTATTTTTCATCATTTTATTTTGGTTAAGTAAGTTCCTCGATTTTGATTATACTTTCTCCTTACGGGTCTATATATTTCAACTATTATTTCACTAATTTTATGCTTAATATTCCAATTAACTTGGTAAGATTCCGTTATCTCAAGGGTTAAATACCCAAATTCATTTTTTTGTAGATTAGTTCGGATTTTGCTGTTTTCTTATTTACGTGTTCATACATTCAACTTATTATTCCAATCCCAGACGCTCGAGATTCCTATTAAATTCATTAAATCGAAATTTTGGGTTATATTCCAAGAATTTTTATTTTCCGTTGGATGAGTTCCTAATTTTCGTCAGACTTTCTCTTGTTGGTTTAGGTATTTCAACTAATTGTTACTCTAATTTTGTGTTGAATATTCTCTTTAATTTGGTAAGATTCCAAATATTCGGTTATGTACATCAAATTTATTTTTCATCATTTTATTTTTGGTTAAGTAAGTTCTGATTTTGATTATACTTTCTCCCTTATGGGTCTATATATTTCAACTATTATTTCACTAATTTTATGCTTAATATTCCAATTAACTTGGTAAGATTCCTCGTTATCCGGGTTAAATACCCAAATTCATTTTTTGTTAGATTAGTTCCGGATTTTGGTTAAGCTTTCTTATTTACTGGTTCACATACATTCAACTTATTATTCCACCTAACAGACGTTTGAGATTCCTATTAAATTCATTAAATGTCGAAATTTTGGGTTATATTCCAAGTAATTTTTCTTTTCCGTTGGATGAGTTCCTAATTTTCGTCAGACTTTCTCTCTTGTTGGTTTAGGTATTTCAACTAATTACTCTAATTTTGTGTTGAATATTCTCTTTAATTTGGTAAGATTCCAAATATTCAAGGTTATGTCAAATTTATTTTTCATCATTTTATGTTTGGTTAAGTAAGTTCCTGATTTTGATTATACTTTCTCCTTATGGGTCTATATATTTCAACTATTATTTCACTAATTTTATGCTTAATATTCCAATTAACTTGGTAAGATTAGGTTATCCGGGTTAAATACCCAAATTCATTTTTTTGTTAGATTAGTTCGGATTTTGGTTAAGCTTTCTTATTTACAGGTTCATACATTCAACTTATTATTCCACCGGTTGACGTTTGAGATTCCTATTAAATTCATTAAACGTCAAATTTTGGATTATATTAAGAAACTTTTATTTTAGTTGGATGAGTTCCAATTTTCGTTCTCTTTTCTCTCTTGTTGGTTTATGTATTTCAACTAATGGTTACTCTAATTTTGTGTTGAATATTCCCATTAATTTGGTAAGATTTTAATTATTTTGGTATGTACCAAATTTATTTTCATCATTTTATTTTTAGTTAAGTAAGTTCCTTATTTTGGTTATATTTTCTCTCTTATGGGTTATTTGTTTCAACTATGATTCTACAAATTTTGGTTTGAACCTTCTCATTAACTTGGTAATATTCCAATTATTGGGTTAAATAGTTAATGTACTTTTATTTCCAATAACAATAATATTAATAAGGTGAATTATGTTTGACCCCTTACTATTTTTGTAAATATCAACTTACTATATAGTACTGAAAAATCTTTATTACAACCCTTAATCTTTTCCAATATTTTGTCTATAATCTAAGTACATTTTTTTCTATTTTCTTCACTTCAAATCTCTTGAATTTGATTGTGTGTGTGTGAGTGTGTATATATATATATATACTTGTTCGTTTAATCTTTGTGCATATTTATTCTCATTTTATCATTTAAATTAATTATTTTTAGTTATCAAGTAAATTTATGCATTTATTTTCAGCTTTCTTTACTTTTTAAATAATTTCTTTAATGTTTCAAAAATTTGATAGTAAATTAAAAGTAGATGTAAAGGTGCGTGCAATTGTTGTGTTTTTCAAAAAATAAAAAATAAATTTTCAAAAGTTTTGATAGTGTAAATTATAAAAGTGTTTAAACTTACAACATTTGAAACTTTCTGAATTTATTTTTTTTAATTATCTTTTTTCTTTTTCTTTTTGGGATCAATTGAATTGATAAGATTTCTTAAACTTGAATTTATTTACACTTAAATTTTGATCCTTGTAAACGTATCATTCAATTAACTATATTTATTTATCTTTAAACTAAAACAAATCAAGAATTAAATTTTTTTTGAATTCGAATTAAATTTTTACCACTCTATTGTCTTTTCAAATTAGTTTTATTAATTTCTAATAACTTCCACAAAATATTTTTGTTATTAATTATAAATATTATTATATTATACTTGTATTATTACAACTATTATTATTATTTTTAACTATTACTACAATTATTATTACTACAATCATGAGATTTTTAACAAATTTTTTCTTATAATGAGTACTCTTCCTTTTCATTTTAAATATGTATATAATTTTCGATTTATAAAATAAGTCCTTCAATTTTCAAGACTTAGTGAAAATAATTTTCAGAAATTTGTTATGGCCAATTTGGTACGATGAAAATCTAACATTATAGTGAGAACATTTTGTAAAATTATTTTGCATGTTTAATTAATTTATCTAAATCAAATGGTCTTTCTTACTCATAAATTTATCGGCTTTTATTTGTAAATAAAATTATAATGTCTTATTAATTTATCCGATGCACTTAAAAATGAATCAAATCTAGATTTTCATTATAAGAATGAGCACTTAGATTACTTAAGCAGTTAGTTACAATAATAACCTAATGTGAGGCTTATTGAAAAGTTAAAATTACAAAAATAGCCTAAAACCACTTTTGTTAAGAAATTTTTTTACAAGCTTGTGAGAAAATAACTCTTTAAAAACTAATAATATCAATAAAACTATTACAAAATTAAATCAATTCACAGCTTCCAAAACCTAAATTAACAAAAAAATTTGAGATTTAGATTTCATGAGTCTCCGCATAAAAAAGTATAAAAACCAAATGAAATTAGAAAAAAAGGTTGCAAAAGATTAACAAAAATATTCAAATTTCAAAGGTATGATCTAAATTGTTAGGTAAGATTAGATATATATTGTTTTTTTTTAAGAAGATATATATTTTTTTTAACAAAAAAATTGAAACTTAAATATAAAATAACACAAAACTATATTCTAATTTTAACAACATATTTTTTGATGATTTTTTAACAATAATATTCAAAATAAAAAAAAATCTCGACTAGCATACTCATTCTATGGAACTTGAAGTATTAAAATATCTTTTTTCAGTTTAAAAAAACTTTAGAAAATTTAGTTATGAATTTAATCATCCATACTTGAGATTTTTATGTCAGACACTTCTATACTAATGAGAATAATATTTTAAATATAATTTAATATGATTCTACATAAAAACTGAATTGCACTATGAAAATGTTAATAAAAATTTTCTGATTATTTTTTATGTAAAATATCTTTAAATTTATAAAATAATATTACAAATAATTCAATTAATTTAAAATCAATTTCATTAAATTATATTTAAAATATTATTCTCATTAGTATAGAAGTGTCATATTTAGAGTATCTTTTAATGTTCTTTAAAAAATATATATTTTAATTTTATGAAAAAAATATATATATATTTCATGTAATTCGGGGGGCTCTTTAGTAGTTTTTTAGTTTGAATTGATTAGTTTGTTATTTGCTTAAAAGAATGGTAGCTAGACGATAATTACCTTTAATATTTGCCTTTATTTCACCTGTATGACCGCTACTTTGGGTGGCCGGTTACATGCGTAAATAAAAAAATAATAAAAACTGACTGTATGACAAACAGTGGCTATATTATAAGCGGACCCGTGTTTGTATATTGTATTGTGAAAAGAGAAGATTTGATTTGTGTGTGTGGCGTGCGTGTATTTAGATTCGGGGTTTTTTTTTAAAAGCCAACCCGATCAAGTTTTTGGATCGGATCGAGTTTTATCCGATCCAATCACAACCCGATCGGGTTTCACCATTTTCATCCGATCAGGTTTCCTTTATAACCCGATCCGATCCGAATCTAAAATTTTTCGGATCGGTTCGGGTCAGATCAGATCGGGTCGAGTATTTTACCCACCTCTAATGGCATTCACTTTTACCACTACTATTTGGTACTTGCCATTTAGACAAGTTAAGTAAGTCTTTCGTTGACACCAACTAATTAACTTTAATATGATAGAAATTTAAAAAAAAATAAAGAAATAAGAGAATCCTAATTAACTTTAATGTGATGGAAATTATTTTCAAAATAAAAATTAGAAAATTCTATTATAGGACTCACTACACCTATCCAAATGGTGGGTTGTGATTAATCAAGCGCACCACTTAGCATGTTTAAGTATTTTTAATGACCTAGTAGAATTATTGGTTTAAATTAGCAAAAAGAATCATCACTTACCTGTTTAGACTTCAGCTCTCCTTAAAGTATTTCTTTGACCAAGAGTGAACCGTTCGAAATAAGCAAAAGGCTTTTCATAAGTTTTGGGGTTCTTAGCCAAAACAAAAGCAACAAAAAAATATGCTGGTACTACAATTTTTCTCTCTCTTACAATATCACATTTTAATAAATTTAACACATGGTTTCAGGTTAGAAAAATGTAAATTATATAAAAAAATATAATTACAATTAAAACCATTAAAAGTCATAATAGTGATTTTTTTTCTCTTCCATCATTTTTTTAATTTTTTAAAAAGTAGAGGAATGGATAAACCGTAAGTCACTTTTCATCTCAAGATTTGAATTTGGGCGAGCAGGCAAAGAAAGTCATTCCCTTTTTTACTTGAAATCATGAATTTTATATAACTATAGAAAATATAGATAAATATTAAAAGGTTGGAGAAAATTAAATAGAATAATGAGTAGTAATATGTAGATTAGAGATGTAACAAAAATATGAATAAAAATGTCTTTAGGGTGTACCTACCTTTTGGATGAATTAAGTTTTCAAAGAGAAGAAAACAATAAAACTGCCCCCATAACAAAATGATATTATTATTTGTTTTCACTTTCAGATGAGGTTAGAATTGCAATGAAATGAAAGAAGTAATATTCCAATCGTTATACCGAGAATATGATCGGGCCAAATCCAACCAAATCATTATATTAATAGAAAATTTACCATTAAGAAGAATTATACAAATCTAATAAAATAGGAATTTGGCATCCCTCACTACTACAAAATTGATCTTTAATGACAGTTTTAAAACCATCATCTTAAACAGTGACATTAAAAGGGGCATACTTTTTATGACGGTTCAAAAACCGTTATTATATATATACATTTAATGACGGTTTTTGACAAAAAACTGTCATTATATATCATATGTACACAAGTTTTAATGACTATTTTTTGTCAAAAACCATCATTATATATATGCATATAATGACGGTTATTTTAATGAACAGTCATTATATATCATATGTATATAAGTTTTAATGTCAGTTATTTTACTAAACAGTCATTATTTACTATATATACTAGAGTTTTAATGATGGTTTGTTCCGAAAAATCGTCATTAAAAATCACATCTAATGACGGTTCTTACATAATAACCGTCATCTTTAGCATCTTAATTTTAAAAAAATAAATATTTACAATGATCATTTCAAGCCTCAATTTCAATTATAGTGTCCATAATTCTTTTACGATTGTACGTTGTACAAATGTTTCATATCAAAAGTTAGTTATACAAAAGGATTTGATAATTCCTTTTATCTCTTCAATATATCTTTGACTTAATAACATGCTTGCCTGTTGCCTTAAAAAATTATATCTGGTTATAACCAAAGGAAAAAAAAAAACAAAAACAACTCAGAAAAACAATTAGCAAGAAGATAAAGAGCAAAGAAGTAACGAAATCAAAAAGAAACTTTTTTTTAGTATTGTCTTCTTTGTAATACAGTAGCCAAACCAATTCTAGGCACCATATCAAAAATAAGGCTTTTGTTAAGTTACATTATCATGTAACATACATGATGATGTAACAACCGTTGGATGAAATCCAACGGTTGTGAAAATAATATGATTTTTTCATCTCATATTTTCACAACCGTTGGATTTCATCCAACGGCTGTTACATCATCATGTATGTTACATGATGATGTAACATAACAAGACCCCAAAAATAATAGTACAAGTAATTAGCCTCAATGTAATTTTAATTTAAAAGATGAAAAGAGTTCGAACAAGCTGACCATAATTCTAATAAATTAAATTTAAATGGTTAAACTTCTCATTTCATGACATTTTAATAAATTAGCTATAAAAGTCATACAATAAGCATTTATCGTCTTCCCATGATTTCTTTCAACAAGCGCTAAATGAATTATTACTATCAAATTAATATAAGGTGCCAAAGTAAATAAAATAATGGGATGGACCTAAATTTTAAGGTCTAGGAATTTAACCTCTTCATTTGATTAGAAAGATCCTAAAAATCACCGTCATCTGCTAAACTGAAATTTTGAAAGAGTACATTTATTACATTTGCGCATTCATATGCTTGTTCTATATTAATTTAATATAGTATCCTAATTCAGTAGTCCAAGAGCATTAACGCATATACACTATAAGCTAAATGGTTAGAAGACTCTATAGGTACCCTAATATGAGTGTATATCTAAAAATATTTTCAGAACTCATGTTTTAAAGCAAGAAACATGAGAATGGATTGTAAATACATAGATACATGACCATTGTAGATGTGAATGGTGAGTAGCATAGTTGTAATGCCAAACAGACAATTAAAGCACAAACTGCAAAAGTCACCTGATACAGCTTGTATTTTATCAAACCATTTAACTTATCAGCAAAGAAGAGGAGACCATTGGCATCAAAATATGCGGTTGCTTTGTTGTCTTCTACATAGTCTGTATTAACAAAATCATATTACTGATAGAACTAATAATTTTGAATAAATTAAAATAAAGAAAGAAAGCTAATTTAAGAAAAGGAATTACTTTCAAACTAACGTGAAATAGAAACAATGAAAGCAATAATCAACAGCAAGTTTAAAAATCAACTTGCTTTCATGCTTTTGTTCTTTAGGCTAAAATTGTATAGAATCCTTAATAACTCTTTTTAATTTCTCAATTTTTATCTTGAAAGCAATCAAAGTATCTATTTGCTCACTCAAACTTTTAACCTCAGCATAATTTTCTTTCACTTTAGTCCCATAAAACTTGTCAAATTTATCAAACTCATAATCAAGCCTTTTACAAAACTACTGCTCTCATTCTCCTCATTCTTCAACAATCTTCAAAAATATTTTCAATGCAAAATAGACCAAAAAAATTTCTAAGAGCCTTTTTAACTACAAAACAGCAACAAATCAACACATGTACATTTTTAGTAGCTATTTTCTAATTGTTTTACAGTGAAAACAACCAACAGAAATCTGCAGGGGCTGTTTTGTTGCTGTTTTGCAGTGAAATAGCCCCTGCAAATTACCAATGGTTGTTTCACTATAGAAAAATTGCAAAATAGCCGTTGTGAACTTCTAGCAGTTATTTTGATAGCAAACCAATAGAAAAACAACCCTTGGAATTATCAATTGCTGAGCTAGCTTAATGAAAAATACAGTAAATTAAATTTTTCAATACGAACATAGTAAATAGATGATTAAACAACCATGGAAAATTATCAAAGGAACCCTAAAAAGGGAACAAGAAAAGATATCAAGCAAAACAAAATAGATAAGCCTTGTTATCAATAACACAGCAACATGCAAAATATTTACAATTGTTAAATTCCAAATATCTTATATCACAACAGCATGACATCACCCAAGTTTATTTTAGGTGCTGTCTAGCTGATAAAAACAGCACCTGAAACTTTCAGGTGCTATTTTTAACATCAAATAGCTGCATGACAGCACCCTAAAGTAGTTTAGGCACTATCTAGCTATTGAAATTGTGTTAAAACAACAGTATGAAAGCACCTAAAAAAATTTTAGGTGCTTAAACAACAGTATGACAGCACCCAAAAAATTTTTAGGTGTTATCTAACAGAGAAAAATCGAAGTTAAAACTTTTAGGTGTTGTTTTTAACAACGAACAGCTATATGACAGCTCTTAGAATATTTTCTGGGCGCTGCCTAGCTGGTTAAATTGTGTTAAAATAGCACCTGCAACTTTTGGGTGTTTTTTTTTTAACCTCAAACAGCAGCATGACCGCACCTAAAAATGTTTTTGGTGTTATCTAGCTAATAAAAATAACATCTGAAACTTTCATTTGTTGTTTTTAACAGCAAACAACTATATGACAGCACCCAAAAAATTTTATAGATGCTGCCTAGTTGCTAAAATTAGTACTTGGAAGTTCTACGTGCTGTTTTTGATAGCATATAGCAATATAATAGCAGCGAAACAATTTTACAATTGTTGTTTTCTTTATAAATCAGTGGCAATCAAAGTTTCTTGAAACTTCAGTATAAGAAAAGAATAATTAAATCCACTCAATTGAGTTTGAGAGGAAGGAATACTTTCATTATATCAAAACAAAGTTAAAAATAAAAATAAAAAGATAAATGTTACGGCCCTTTCAAGGTTTCTCTACCTACAACGTGCCAATCATGGGACTAAATACTCAAAGGAAATAGAGTTTGCTAAATTAAACATCAATTTCATAAAATCCACACCATAAAATTACATGGCAATGAAAAATTTTAAAATAAAATATAGGAACTAAAACAAACCTTGTAGATGATTGAACTCAATACTGATCTCAAGTGCACCAATAATCTCTAAGAGAAGTCTCCATGTTTAGAGTCATCCAATGCTAGGTTACAGAACCATGAAACCTGCCCAATCAAATTAATGAGATTTATAAGTAATAAAATGAAACTTATAGAGAGAAAGAATGATCTAGGTCATAAATAAAATTCTTCAAATTCCTCTCCAATAATGTATATGAAAAGTAGAGGGCCTTCAATGGAGGAGCTGATAATGTGTCAATTTGATTACAAATAAATCAAACCGGCAAATGGGACTAACTTAGGCAGTGAACTGAGGATGCATTGTTGCATTAACGATGGGATTCAACTCGATGGCTCTGAGACGGCACAACAATCCCAAAGTTGTGATGGTTACGAAGTAGGCAACAATCGATCTCAGGTAAGATTATATTTTGCTTGAATGTCGATTCTGGATAGAAATAAGAGAGTGATAGAAGGTCGAATTTGGGTATTTGGGAGAGATGTTATAAAGTGAAGAAATAAAATGTGTATGTCTTGAAATCAACTTTGCTGTTTTATTTGTATATTTCATGACCATTTATATATAAACGGTCATGAATAAAAATTAATAGTTTCCTTTTTAATGACAGTTCTTGAACTAGTAAGTGAGCTTTGGATTTGCTTGCTTTAAAAGCATCTTTCTTCTACGGTACTTTTTTCTCTAAAAAAAAGCACAGAGAATAGAAGTATACAGAAGCCTTTATGGCTTCATTTTAATCACCTATTAACTGGGTGCTTCTTTTCTATTTGTCTTCTTATTTTATTGACCTAATCTTCTCAACTATCTTCTAGAGTTTGATTAACTATAGCTGCAGAACGGTTGGTGGAGGTTTAATTACTAGGAGCAAAGTATAGTGAGGAATGGATACTGAAGAATTAGTTAGGAAGTGTCAAGCTGTTGTCTTGAAAGAAGAAGAAGAAGACATAATAACCTTCATGGGCAAGATGAGGGGAGCGGGAGAGGAAATTGCAGTAAATTATCTAGTGGGGAAGATCTTACTATCAAGATGGGTATATAGGGAGGGATTGCGAGCGGTAATGCAGCAAGCTTGGAGAATAGTTAAGGAAGTGAAGATTGAAAGCATGGGGGATAACATCTTTTTGTTCGAATTTGCATCCGAAGGAGAAAAGGAGAGAGTCCTCATGGAGAGGCCATGACATTTTGACAAAGCTCAATTACTGCTATCAGAGCTTGTTGGCATAGGGAACATAAAAGAGCAGTCTTTCACGCATACATCCTTCTGGGTACAAATCCATAATATATAGGGGTGGCAAAACGAATAAACGAATCGAATCGTACGCGAATTGGGTCAAAATTCTGCGGATTCGGATTCGATTCATTTATTAAACGAATATTCGGTTCAATTCATTTAATTCATTTAATAGAATTGATAAGCGAATCGAATCGAATCCAGATTCGTTTATTATTCGTTTATCCTTAACGAATAAAACCGAATCTAATAGAATCAGGATTCGTTTAAAAAAATATAATTAATAAACAAAATTAAGCAAAGTAAAATATAAAAAAATTCACAAATTTAACATCCCACAACAAAATACAAATAACTCAAACCATATTATGCAGACATCCAAATACTAAAATACAAATCCCTAATAATACAAATAACAATAATTCAAATTCAAATTATAAAGTAAGGTAATTTCTTTAATTATCTTCATTTGTCTTTTTCACCTTAAAAACAAAAATCCTGCACCAAAAAGTAAATAAAATGTTATTAACAATTTAACATACTGCAATATTAGTAATAATCATTGTAAAATTTCAAAATATCAAATATATAGCAAATTTTCAGTATTTTTAAGGAAATAGTAATTAAACAAGACAAAACTTTACCTATCACGCTCACACAAATTCAAGGATTTGGAGTAGTGGCAAAACATAGCACTTGTTGGATACAAAAATTAAAAAAAAAGAAGGATTTGGAGATGGAAATGAAGGGAAAGAGATGGCAAAACGTAGTAGTGGCGGCTGAATTGCTAGGAGATGAGGGAAAAGTGCGTGTGAAATATAAAACTATGGTTGGTCTTTTAACTTTATGTGTTATACTTAAAATTGCAATATTAACCTTCATATTTTAAAAAGTTTTCAAATAAATTTAAGGATAAAAAAGTAATTTAATTAAATGAATAATAAACGAATTTTAAACGAATCGACCTGTATTCGATTCGTTTATAACATGTTTATTAAACGAATCCTAAATGAATAAACAAATCAAAATCTTTAAACCCGCATTCGATTCGTTTAATTAACGAATCGAATCGAATTCACTCTTTTATTAAACAAATCAATTTTTTCAAACTCAAACCCATTTAATTCGCATCGAATCGAATCGAATAAACGAATCTTGACCCATATTGCCACCCCTAACAATATACCTATAATGGGTATAGTGAGAGGGGTCATCCAAAAACTAGAAGAGAAAATCGGAGAGGAAGAATCTCCATTAATATAGCACAACCCCTAAAAAAATGGTTTTCTTACAAGTGGATAGAGTTAAAATACCAATGCCTGTCCTATATGAAAATTTTTTAGAATTTTGTTTCTTCTGTGCAAAGATAGGCCATCAATATAGAGAATGTCTGAAGTATAAAGGCCAGCCAAAGGAGAACCTGTCATATGGAGGATGGATAAGAGCAATAACACCAGCAGAGAGGGTAAAATTGGCTCGAGGTAGAAAGAAAGGAAATAGAGAGCACCTTCAATCAAAGACAAGTGAAGCAAATGCCAATACCGATCAAGCTCAACACAACCCAACAGACCTAAACAAGTCAAACCAAAGCAAAACGGGGCAAGAGTTGGGTGACGAGATCTAACCAATGGTCACAAGCCAGGAGACAGAGGCTGGAAATGCAGCATTAACTCTGAGTACAACTGAGCTGAAAAATCAATAATCAGAAAATGAACATACAAGCAGAGAAATTAAGAAGCAGTAGGATAGGGTGACTGACAATGACAGTTAACTGGAAAACAAAAAAATGGGCGCAGGAAAGAAAAATTGAAGGGAAACGGAAGTGCTGGGAAAAAAACACAAAAAATTGGGATGATGAATATGCAAAGACAGATGAGGAAGAGGTTGACAATAGGCCAAACAATGCAAAAGTGAAGCCCAAATCAGAAAATAAAAAGTACAAGCTAGAAGCTCAATGATAGAAAGAGGGAATAACAATAGGCCAATCAATTCCAAAAGGCCCAATAGTGAGCTTGCTTGGCTGAGCCCTAAGAACAAAAAGAATAGAGCTTTTAGCCCGTTAAAGGCACCACTCAACTATAATCATTTTAGCCCCTCTCAAGCAAAACTTCGACTGAGGCTAACAGATACAGAGCAAGTTAAAGTCGTGGGTGCAACAGCAATAGAGGAAGAGGTATTGGCGGGAGCTAGCAGCCAGCCCCGCCAACAGCAATGAGGATCCTAAGTTGGAACATTCGAGGTATGGGAAAGCCTCGAACGTGTCTAGCCATCAAAAAAATTCTCCACCTACATCGGCTCAAATTTTTTTCTGTTATAAAACAAAGATGACAGCCATGCAGGTTCATTCAATATGCGATAAGTTCAATTTTGAAAACCGTTTTGTGGTAGATAAAACTGTTTTAGGGGGCGGCTTAGCTCTGTTTTGGAGTTCAGGTGTTAATGTCAGTATAGTCTTTCAGCTCTCATCACATAGATGCGGTTGTACAAAATCTAGGTGGTAAAGTGTGGAGATGTATAGAGATTTATGGTCATCCAGAAACTGGTCAGAAACAACACACGTGTGCCTTATTGAAAAGGTTAGCATGACTTTTTTCTTATCCTTGGTGTTACTTTGGTGACTTCAATAAAATTCTTTATCTACATGAGAAATCGAGAGGCAATGATAGAAACCTAAACATGGTAGCTGATTTTAAAGAGACCATTCAAACATGTGATTTAGTAGACATGGGTTATAAGAGTTACCAATTCACTTAGTCGAATAGGAGGCTCGGGGCACACCATGTAGAAGAAAAACTAGATAGGTTTCTCTATAGTAAAGATTAAATCCAAAGTTTTTAAAATCTACCAGCAACACACTTGGTGAATTAGGTCTCAGATCACTGCCCAATCATCCTGGAAGTTAAAGAGACGGGTAGGGAGACAAATTACAAGAAAAGATCCTTTCCAAGAGACTATTACAAAGACATGTAGAGCTCCTACGAGAAGTGTCAAAATATAGTGCGAGAAGAATGAGCAACTTATGGTGAAAGAAGTTGGGAGAATCCAGTGAACCATTTTCAGAAGGCGGCTAAAAGTTTTCTATCCTAGCTCAAGTTATAGAGCAAAGAAGAGTTTGACGGCAGAAAAAAAGAAACAAGAGGATTTGATTGAGAAATTACAGAAGGTAAACCAGAATAGTGGTCAGTATGTAGATGGGAGAGAGATCAAGAAACTTGAAAATCAAATCAACAACATGCTGATTGATGAAGAAGTGTACTGGCAGCAAAGATCGAGAGCGGATTGACTCAGGAAAAGGGACAAGAACACGAAGTTTTTTCACTCCAAAGCGTTTACTAGGAAGAAAAAAAAACAAAATATGAGGAATAGAAGACAGCCAGGGGAATTGGACAAATGAAAATGAGGATGTAGAAAGGGAACTTTGTAATTATTTCCAACAGCTATTCACTTCGTCCAGGCCAAGTCAAAGTCAGATTCAGAAATCCCTTAAAAGAATACCACCAAAGATAACTCTGAAGATGAATACTTACTTAGAGGAACCCTTTACGCTAGAAGAAATTATAAATGCACTTTCTCAAATGTGCCCTACAAAAGCTCCGGCACCGGATGGATTACCTGCTGCTTTCTTCCAAAACATTGGCAAGCAGTAGGCAGAGGTGTAGTCACAACATACTTACACATTCTTAATGAGCATGGTGATTTAGCTTCACTCAACCATACTTACATTGCCTTAATACCGAAGACTGAAAAACCTAGGAAAGTTACTAATTTTAGACCTATTAGTCTTTGTAATGTGGTGTATAGAATCATAGTCAAAGCAATTGCAAATACGCTGAAATCAATTCTTTACCAAATTATTTCCCCAACTCAGAGCGCATTCATCCCCAATAGACTTATTACAGATAATATGATTATTGGTTATGAATGCCTCACTAAACATGGCAAAAGGAGAATAAATGGGTTAGTGGCTCTAAAATTAGACATTAATAAGGCGTATAACAGAATTAAGTGGAGCTTTCTAAATTAAACCATGGCAAAATTTTGTTTCTCAGATAAATGGATGAGTTAGATTATGAGATGCATAACTATTGCTCATTTTTCAGTTATTCTCAACGGAACCCCCAAAGGCTTAATCCTTTCGGAAATGGGGCTAAAACAAGATTGCCCTCTCTTTCTATACTTATTCATCATGTGTGTAGAAGCCTTCCCAAATTTACTGATTTAGACTGTGAGGAAGCAATATATTAGAGGCTTGAGATTTTTAAAAGAAGTTATGATATCCATCTGCTTTTTGCCGATGATAGCTTTGGTAAATGCCGATGATAACTTAGTTTTTACCAAAGCTTCAGAAGTAGATTGCAAGAATTTAAAGGGGATTTTCGATTGCTATGCAAGGGCATCATGACATATTTTGAATTACGAAAAATCTTCTATGTTCTTTAGCGGCAAGATTACAAGTGGTCAGATTGCAGCCATTAAAAACATCTTCAAGCTCAAAGTGGTGTCGAAATATGAAAAATATTTAGGCCTTCCATCCATGGTAGGCAGAAGGAAAATGGGGTCTTTGAATGAGGCAAAGCTAAAGGTGATAAGCAAGATATCAAATTGGCGTCATAAGATGTTCTCGAGTGGAGGGAAAGAAATATTCATCAAAACAATAGCACAGGCAGTACCAGCGTACGCTATGAGTGTTTTCAAACTTCCAAAAGGCCTTCATGATGATATTCAAAAAGCCATTGTAAAATTTTGGTGGAGATCAAAGAAGGATAGACACAGAATCCACTGGTCAAAAGGGGACAAACTTAGCCAAGCTAAAAGTATAGGAGGGCTGGGATTTAAAGACCTTACTAGCTTCAATCAAGCCTTGATGGCTAAGCAGGGATGGAGATTGCTATAGTTCCCCAATTTGTTAATGGCCAGATTATTGCAGGCAAAATACTACAAGCATTATTCATTCTTAAATGCCACAGTGAGATCCAATCCATCTTTTATATGGAAGAGCATCCTATGGGGGAGGCAAGTGATTGACAAAGGAGTAAGATGGAAAGTATGAGATGGAAGGAAGATCAGAGCTTACAAGGATAATTGGTTACCTAGGCCAGACACCTTCAAACCAATATCACCACAATCCTTGCCAACTGAAACTATGGTGGCTGAACTGATTAATGCAGGAAATAAGTGGAATGTAAACAAGCTGGAGTAATATTTTCTATCCAAAAATTTTAAAGCAATACTACAGATTCCCCTTCCAAGAAGCCAAAAAGAAGATGAAGTGATATGGCATTATGACAAAAGAAGAGAGTATTAAGTGAAAATTAGATACCAGCCAGTATTCATACTTAAGTTCCAAGATATGCTAAGTAGTTCAAGAAGTTGTTCCAGGCAATGGAATGTTCTTTGGGCATTTGAGCTACCAGAGACGATTAAGATTTTCATGTGGAGGGCAATAAAAAAACATTTTGACAACGGCTGAAAATTTATGGAAAATGAAGTGTCTGCCAGAGCCTATATGTCAAAGATATAACAAGAGTATGGAAACTATAAATCTATTCACATTCGAACACCAAAATGTCCCAGACCAAGATACCTTCAACTATGTCCAAAATCTATACAACAATTCGAGGAGAACCAAAGCTGAACTTATGATCATGTACTGTTAGGCTATCTCGTATGCTAGAAACAAGTGGATAATTGTTTATTTTTAATGACGATTTTTATGACGAACCGTCATTAAAAATAATATTATATTTTAATTTTACATTTAATGACGGTTTTTTTATAAAACCGTCATTATAAGTATTAGATATTATGACAATTAAGATAGTAACGGTCATAAAAAGGTTTTAATGACAGTTATTAAAAATAACCGTCATAACTTATGGGTTATTATTTTAAATTTTGTAGTAGTTCCTCTTTACCGTGAAATCGACTAGTAAGAAGAATTATATTTGTATATAATATGCTTGATTTTTTTTTTTTACATAATTCTGTATTAAATATACACTTAACATCATTTTATAATTACTTGTTACGATCTATATAAACGTGAAAATTACAAGAACATGTGTACCTATCTATGTATCATAAATGGACATGTAATGGATATTTGATAATTCCATTGAATGATTCTATAATGTGAATTTGACAAATAAAATGTAATATAACCACTTATTCTAAAAATCACAAAATTATAGTAACATATTAGTTTACATAGATCCTGTTTGAGATTAAGGTATTGTAGTTTGTAAACTATAGCTGCTATAGGAAAAAAATTATAATTATGAAATAAAAATTAATAATATGTAGTTAATATAACTTTTAAATAATAATTGTGACAAAATTATTAAAGATATAATAGATTTTCTATTACAAAAGTGAAAAATCAATATGTAGTAAATATAACTTTTAAATAATAATTGTGACAAAATTATTAAAGATATAATAGATTTTCTATTACAAAAGTGAAAAATCATATTAACATAATTTCTAAACTACAACAGTTAGTATTTAGCAAACACTTTAGTACTGTAACTTAAAAGGTACAACTATCCAACCTCAATTCCAAACGCATTCATAATCAATCAAGGAATTTTGCATAAAATATAATTTGAAGCTTTAAACCTAATACATAAAACCTAAAAATCAAAAGAATCCTAGAAAATCAAATGTCACAAATAGCAAATTTTTTTTTTTTTTTGGGTCTGGTTTGACCAATAAAGAAGTTGATTCTTCTTTTTTCTTTTTCATTCTATTCTTTTCGGCTTCAATGGAGAGCCACATTTGGGTGGGCATGTTGTAGGGTAGGCAGAAAATCAAATTAAGGACGGTACCATCAATAAAGGAGCCTCTCAAGTCTCACTTACGTGCCCTCGAAACCCTACCAACACAACAATCCCACGTGGATTTCTGAAAATAAAAATTTATTGATAAGATCAAATTCGTTATTTTCTTATCTTTAAGTTTTACACGTACTTACACTTCAAAAAAAAAAAAAAACGTATTTATTCATTTAGAACAGACATTGGTATAATGCTTCTTATTCTTATCGATGCATTTTTCTTTCCTTCTATTTCATCATCCTTAATTAGGATAACTTTAATTATTAATAACACAAATATGATCTCCAAATTAAACTTTGATTAGTCAACTTTATTTCAAAATTTTTAATTATAATTGATTAGTGGGGTCTTAAAAAGTTGTTACTGTCAATAACACAATTATCGTTCATACGAAGATATCATTTAAAGGGGTAGTGGCGGGAGTAGCTAGTTAATTTAAAATTTGCTTGTTTGTCTCATTTGCTTATTTTTATTTTTTTGTCATTTTTGAAAAAGAGATTGTGCTGACTTGTTTTACCTTCCTCATAGTTAATTTTTCTATTTGATTCATTAAATATCTACTTTATTTATTTAGTTGAGAATTTTATTAGAAAAAAAAACTTGATGATAGGGATATTTATTTTTAAAAGCTTTATAATCATGTTTTAAAGATGTTAAACATTTTAAAGATTAATAATTAGCATTGGCTAATAAAGATTGATAATGGAAAAAGCTTAGATTAAATAAAACTTGGAAGGACTTATCTATGAATTAATGGGACATGAAAGAACTTGCAAAATTTCAGAGTTTGATTGTAACTAGGGATAAAATAAAAGAGAACTCATAATAGAAAGAAATAAATAAAAGAGAAGTAATAATTGAGCTAATAATTGAGATATAGAGACTCTGTAATATAGACCCACTCCATTCCTCCACCATGCAATTTGGTCAAGCTTGTTTTAATTTTCTGTCCCAAATTAGTTGACAAAAATGTATTGGAAGCTCTTCATTTTAAGAACCAAATTGAAAACAGTTCATTGCATACTCACCAAAAAAAAAAAAATTGTTGGCAATCATAACCTAATTGTTTTTCAGTTTCATAATGAAATTGTAACAATCCATCCATTTTGCATATGATTATATAACCAATTCTGATGTTTTCGAAATTACTCTAAAAATATTATTATTTTTTTTTCATTCCAATGTATAATCTTCATAATTTAAAAGTAGTGGATTTTAATATTAAGTCGTCGCTTGTTACTCATTGCCACCCTTATGGAAGTATACTGTATACATTTACTATTATTTTGCTGCAAAATGATGTTACATTGATATGTGCATATTTATTAATTAGGCAGAAGGGTGTAGTTGTCAAACTAAGCAATAAAGAAAAGGACCCCTAGGCCAAAACCAATGGCATGTATAATATAACTCATAACCACCCACCACCTAAATAATAACTAACCTATTAAATTTATTTTTGTGGAGGTGATTCAAATTTGAAAAGTTGGGAATTGAAATTTTTTTCTAGGGGAAAAAGGGGTTAAGATAAGATTTGCCTGATTGCCTCTGCCTGCAGCCTGCCTGTCAAGCAGATAAGAGTCTTGAAGCATAAATGTCATTTATCATAGAACATGGCTTTTTCTATTCTTATTAGTAAAAGAATAAAATTAAAGTGCTCCATCTTTGATTTTGAATAAAAATGAGGTTTTAATTTTTGTAAAAGAGCAATTTGAAGAAAAAGTTCTTTCCGTAGACAAATTTAGATTTAGATGGGATAAAATTAGTAGCTCTGTGAAATTGAGATTTGAGAGTATGAAAAAAGTAGATGGTAAACTTAAATGTAGTAATGACGAAATCATTGTGTGCAAAAATTCAAAAGAAAGTAAAAAGTTTGCATTGTGTGTTTTTTTTTTTTTTTTCAAATTGCAAGCAGCGGGCCTATAGTTCAAATTAAATAATATTTACTCATTACTTCTCCATGATTTGAATTTGAGTGGTCAACAATTTCCACTCAACCAAATTGACGTGAGATGAGTTGTTAATTACATATTTTATATTTTACTTATATTTAATGTAAAAATTCTAAAATTTAAGTAATCTTTACAAATTGTGATCAGTCAATACACTAGTTCAATTAATAAAATCTCTTAAATTAAATAAAAGACTTGAGGTTCGAATTTTATTCATATGGATGAGAAGGATATTTAGGCTCCGTTTTAAATTAAAGTTGAAACTCAACGAACTGTTTATTTAATAATTTGATGACAAAAATAATGTTTGATAAAATTTGTAAAAACTGCTTATTTCATTTTTTTTCTATTTTGATAGTAGCTTTTAAGAGCAGACAAATGATTGCTTGTCATAAGTAGTTTATTAAATAAGCTATCACAACTTTTTAAAGTTCCTATTATAACCGTAACTAATATTTTAGCAAAAATAATTATGTCATTTTTTTTTCCATACACTCTAATATATAAACCTTTAGATATTATATTACCACCACAACTACTATATATTTTCTCCAATATCAAAGTTTTGATTTAGTAAGTTCATATTTTTTATATTATACTTGTATTTTCTATTATAAGATTAAAAAGACTTGCATATAATTATATAAAAACTTTTTCGAACTCTGTACAATGTCACATGAAAATTAACAATAACTTTTAAAATCAATTTCATAACCATGGCTTTTAACATTTTAGGGCCAGTTTGGGAATGCTGTAACTTTTAAAATAATTGCTGTTAGTTGTGCTGTACAAATAATCAATTAAGTGTTTGGTAAATTTTGTTTTCAGAAGTACTGTGAGCTTTGAAAGCAGTTATAGACGTTTGATAAATTTTACTATTAAACTGCTGCGAGAAAATAAATGACTAAAATATACATAATATAAGATAAAATTTACTTATACATATAAAAATATGTATATATAATATGTTTAATTGTGTATTATAATACTTTTTACTAAAAATAAAATTTATAATATATTGATTTTATTTTTTTTTGTTCTAAAACGATTAATAATTAAATTAATAATATAGTGAAACAAATTTAATAATAATTCGAGCAACAAATTGATATTAACAAATTGATATTGATGAATTATAATAAAAATTTATTAAAATATTTATTTTGTTTCCAATTTGAATAAGGATAATTTTAAGTTTAGGTAAGAATTTTAAGGATATTTATGGAATTATATTAAATGATAAAATTGATTCTCAAAATCAGAATTTAAAAGTTACTCATTCCCTACTTTTTAAAATCAGCTGTAGGAGGGACTGATTTTGACAAAAGTGATTTTAATTTTTTTTTTACCAAACACTAAAATTAGATTTTCAAAATCACTTTTAAGCCCCTTAAAAGTAATCCCAAACAGGCCCTTAATCTATTTATATGTGTTTCTATAATCATGGTGTTTATTGAAACACGTTTAATGTGAAAATAATGCATATTATTTTTTTATTTTATCTAGATTATATATTAGCGTGATTTTTTATCACATTTTATGTAACAAATTATTAAGCTTTTTCACTTAATACAATTTTACATGTTTTAAAAAGAAAAGGGCATGTCTAAACATTATTACACATACTTCAAAAAAATAAAAGGTAATTTAAATTTATATTTATTTTGGTCATTGTATGGTAAAATATTATGTTTATAATAAAATTTATCAGACATACATACATTGCTTTTCAAACTCATAATAATCACAATAACATAGTTTATCAAACACTAAGTTGCTTTTTTAATCAGCTGCTCATTGCATCCTTATTGCATCCGCACAGTAGAAGTAAATTATTTAATCAACGGCTGCAATCCTAAACTAGCCCTTAATTATTAGTTATCATATGCCTTAGTTAAAAGAAAAAAAGTAATTAACATATACATTTTAAATTACTTTATGTAGATGGTACAGTTTAAATAGATTCGGGAGTTATTTATTAAAAATAAAATAAAATCTTCAATTAAATTATTGCATATTCTGATGCCGCACATAAGTTCAAGAGATTAAGCTTATTTATATAATGCATGGACCTAATCTAATCTATATAATTTTGTCAATCAGAAGGACCTAGTCTATGCCGTGCTCTTGCAAGAAATGTTATTTTTGAGTAGTACGCGATGTTATCAAACATTAATCAATAACAAAATTATTTTTGAAAGATTTAATAAAACCCAATCGGGTAATGTCAGCTCATCACATTTTATATATAACTAAGTTTTCAAAGGATTTGGTTCACAGGTCATAACTTGTGCATGCACGAAACAACTTGATGTTGAATATTTTGCGTTAATAACACACCTTTTCAAAGTTCCCTTTTTCTTTCATTTTAAGACCTCGTATTCTCTGTGGCCGACGGCATCTGGCACACAATTCATCGCGATTTCGATCTTGAAAGTTCCATCCGATGCAAGTGTTTTGAAATTCACTTTCTTTAACTATGATGTGGGGATGTTATAATATTTTTTTTTTTTTTTTTTTTGAATTCATTTGAGGCCCAATCTTTCGATTCTATTTCGTATTGTATGAGATATTCTATTCTTGAAATTCGTTCATGATTCGATATGGGCGGCTGATTTCGCCTCTCGAATATTCGAGGGACGTGTTTCATGTGGGAAGTAGCCGGCTCATTTCTGATTTCGAGGAAGGAAATATAAATTAAGCACTGCAGTCGTCTGCGAGAACAGGCCAAGCTTCGCCAGCGGCACGTGAGGGGTATTCTAGCCTTTGAGGCTGGCCGAGGTTGATATAATATTTTAAAAGTATAGCTAAGATCGTGTTTAGAAAGGTCTTTATAAGCTTTTAAAATCTGATTGTTGTGGAAAAATATTATATTATAAATAAAATTAATAATATATAATAATGCTAAATTTTTATTAAATTAAATAAAAAAATAAAATTTTAAAATAATTATAATCATTAATTAAAATTTAAAAATTCTAGTCTTTAAATATGAATACCTAACTAGGACCAAGGGTACACGATTTTGTGTTTTTTTTTTTTTTTTAACACTCAATGGAGAGATACCAATTAAAAAGAGTAAGCTGGTTAAATAAGGAGTTAACAATTTCAAATACCAAAACCAGCAACCTTCTAATTATATAAAAAGTTTAAGGTTAACCACTTTAGCCCATATTATTATTATTATTATTTTTTAATCTTTGAATATAGGGGCATGGATTGTTGGGAAATGGGAGAGGTGTACATTTGAGATATATATATATATATATATATTTTTTTTTTTTTTTTTCTAAATTTCTGGTGAAATGCAAATTACCATTAATTATGGAGGGCATGTAATAACTTGCGAAGAGAGGAAAGAAAAAGGCAAAAGCAATGTTCTGTTGAAGATGAAAGAAAGGACAAGAATCTTTTCAATCTGTAACCCATTTTCGGGAGAATCCATTGGAACAACTGCTCACGTGCATGCCTTGATTCCATCAACTTTTCTTTCGTCCCAAATTACCCTTCCTTTTTTTAAAAAAAAAAACATTTCAATATCACCCAATTCAATAATACTATTTCGTAATAATAATTGTTCATTGTTCCAAATAATGTCTCCCATCTTTATCCTTTCTGGTTCTGGGTCAAAATATTCTTGTATCGCAGCGGCAACATCATTCTAAATGACGTTGTCCTTTTCACCGCCTTGTAAGCCGTAACATAGAATAATAATAGCATTTCCTTTCTTTGTTGCTATAAATAATCCATATTATTAAATTATATGTTTGTTTCCCTGGAAAATCCAAAACAGAAACCCGGCTGCGACCTGGCTAGTGCTAGTGCTAGTGCTATCCACATCTCCTCTCTCTTTGGTGAAAACATTGGAGGTACTTTAAGAAAGAAAGAAAGGTTAAAGAGCACAAGAAAGAAACAGAACATTTTCGAAGTTCTAAAACCTTAATTAATTGATTAATAATACCCATAAAAATTAAATTAAAAGAAAATTACTACTAGCTACTACCTGCTAGAGTAGAGCGATACTAAACTATTAAAAGATTTCTGCCTTATATATTTTCTTTTTGGTTCTCTGTCTAATAATAATTACTTGGGAAGTGAAGAAGGAGAAGGCATCAGAGCCATTCTCATCTCGAGCACTTTCTTGTGAGAATTGGAGTGTAAGTAGCTAACAAAAGTGGGGCTCTTTGCAGGCCTATACTCAGGCAGTAACCTCCCAGACTTGTACCTCACCCCGCATGCATTACACAGAGTCTTTGGACCCAATGGTCCCGCCCTCCACTGGGGCGTCCTTTGTGATAGACAATGACTGCACCTCCTTCCTTGCTGCTGCTGCTGCACAACTTCAACTTCCTTGCCAATTTCTGTTTCTTCTTCTTCTTTTGCCTCTTCCTCCTCCTCCTCATCACCATCATTAGCTTTCGCTTTCTTGCTGCTGTTGGTGTTGATAGTGTTGGTGTTGGTGGTTTCTTTTTTGGGGAAAATGAGTTGACTATCTGCAAGCCAGAAGGCCTGTTGAACTTGAAGCAGAGGAGGGTCATCGGAGTGAAAGAATTGGGCATCTGCGGGGTTGTTGTTATGAGTGGTAGTCCAACAACCAGTTGTTAACGATGATAATGACGCGCTTGTTTCAGTTAATTTAGCGGTGCTTGAGGCTCTCTTTCTTTTGCTTCTTGCCTTGCCCGGAACAACAAATTTTTCCAGGGAAGGCGGCGGGCTTGGGGTGGTGGTGGTACTTGTTTGCTGCTGCAAGGGTTTTGGTATCGGTGCTGCAGTTGTAGCAGCTGCATTATTTTTGGTGGGCAATTCAGAAGCTGGGAGACAAATTCCTGAACTCGATAAACAGTCTTCTACAAATATTGAAAGCCATTCCAAGCTAACATCCACTTCCTGCAAGTTAAAAAAAATATTTATTGTGACCTTTAATCAAAATAACAAGTGAAAATCTTAAGACAAGAGCAAAGTAAAGTTTTTTTTTTTAAAAAAATTTTTTGGGTCTGTCTAGAAGAATGAAAAGAAAACCCACGAGAGAGAGAAAGAAGAAGAGAGAATAAAACCCACAGTGGTATGAGCAGGGAAAAGGTCATCGAGAGGGTCAGCAAGAGCAAGATCGGAGGAGGAAGAGGGAGGGATCGATGAAGGCGAGAGGACTTGGTCTTGCTCGTACTGGTCACCGGAAACAGCCACATTCCGGCAAAAGTCCATGCCTTTGATAAAGAGAGGAGAAAGCGAGAGAAGAAGAGAGAAAATGAAAGGAAGGGTAACGTGATGTGGGTGGGGGTATATCGGCTAAGGTATCTATCTATCTGTCTTTTTGAGCTGTTTGCTGTGGCTCTTTATTATTATGGCCTCGGTTTCTGTCGGCAGATAAAGCTAAAGGCTAAAAATGGCACGAAATCAAACAGTGCAAATTTTTCAATGTTGAAAAATTTTAAAATTTAAAATTTAAAATGCACCCCCCACCCTCTCTGTCCTATTATCTCAAATCTTCCATTTCTCTCTTTATGATTCTTTTTTTTAATTATTATTTTTGAATTTTGCTTTTTCTTCATTGGTTTTGGCAATTACTTTGACATTATCTATTTACTAACGACTACTGCTATGGTTGTTTTTTTTAATAAAAACTAAAGAGAAATTCACAAATGATTTATCATGATAATTATTAAGTAGTTAATTAGGGGATTAGTTATTATTATACGAATCATTAAGGCTTTATTGACATGAACATTATTGCAAATTATAGGTCCTTACATATGCATGTATGAGTGTATCTGTGCATGCGCACCTGCGAATATTTTGTTCAAATGTTTGGAGTGATACTTACTCAAATTATAACTAATTTTAGTATAATATAATATTTTTAAATGTATTTCAATTAGATAAAAATTAGTCAATATAATATAATTAATTAAACAATTACATTGAGACCTCAAAATCCAAACTTGACACGATTAGTAAATAAGTTATGTAAGTTTGACCCATTCAATAATATGTTATTTTAATCAAACTCAAACATCTTTATTCTTTAGGATTTATGCTTAACCTAGAAATATCATAGCTATTTTGTATACTTTATAGATGAAGCACTAAAAAAAAAAAAAAAAAAAAAGGAAGAAGAAGAAGATTGTTTTGTATAATTTGTCAAAGGCAATTTTCAGTTTTCAGTAAACCAAGACGATAAAGACATGTTTTTGTTAAAAATAATTAATAAAACATGAAAATGTTCTTCTCACTTTTTGTAAAAGAAAAAAATTTAAAAAAAAAAAGAAAGAAAGAAAGAAAGAGTTGAAAACATCCAAATGGTGTTTTCAACATTTCTCATTTTTGTCTCTTGCATTCCTCTTTTCAAATATAATGTATACAAAGTCTTCTTATTTTTGTTTGTCAATGACTACTTTAAAAACATAGTTTTAAACACAATTTAACATAGTTTTAAACACAATTTCAACTTTAAAAAACTTTAATTCAAAGTGTCATTTAAAAAAAATTTAAATTTAAGTTTAAAGTCGAAAGGAAAGGGAGTTTTTTGAGTGAAGAAGAAGTTATGAGTGGGGACAAAAATAACCAGGCCTGTGTTCTGTGCAGCCCACTGTAAAACTGAACCTACTGCAGCAGCTGCTGTTATAAATCATAATAATCTTTCTTTTTTTCTCTGTAAAATCAAACGTCAAAAGAAGAATAATGGGAGATTTTATGGGGACCAAAGTAAGCTAAAAAGTACCATTATTATCAGTCTACTCTCTGCGCAATTTTAACCGCTAGATTCTTTAGATAAAATGTTTAAGTGGATCTTGTCATGTTATATGTAACAGTCGTCGAATGAAATTCAACTGTTGTGAAAATATAAAATGAAAAAATAATATTATTTTCACAACCGTCGAATAAAATTTAACGGTTATTACATCATCATGTATGTTACATGATGATATAACTTAACAAAAGCCACTGTTTAATAAGCTTTATCAGACTAGAAATTGAGTTGATCCTTAATTAATTAATTGCTTCAATACCCCAGGGCTTTGAGTGGGACTGGGAGTTACTTTCCAAGCATTGATTAAGTTTAATTAATTATATTGCACGTTTCTTATTAATACTGCTACAGGTTTTATAGCTAATTAAGCTAGCTTAGCTGCTCAATTTCATGAATCTAATCATTCCTGTTTAGTGCTAAAAGCCACCAGTCAATCTTTCATTATAATTAGGACCTGTAAGTTTCGCGGGTTGATTCCAGCTGTTATTAAATCAGAGATCATGCTAAAAAATGTGAGTACTTAATGCAACGAGTCATCATTCTTACGGGGGGGAAGCGTTGCAAAAATCTTCTGTAAGTCATGATGTCCCGGAACTGCTTTGACTCATTTGTGGTAACCGAAGTGACAGTACAATGGCTGTGAACGGGGATTACATGTAACAGTCATAATTTTAGACCGTACTGTATTGGACTTATCTTTGTAATTTTCCCAATACTCCTCTGCTACACGTCTCCATCACACTCAATGCTTCATCATCATCATCATCATGATCACCATTCATGATATATCATATCATCTTCATCACCATCATCTTTCTAGCTTGATGCCCAAGTTAACACACTGTTTAATTGATCCAAAACCGTTACATATTAAATTATGAAGCTAACTCCTCTTTATAATATGACTGGAGAGTGGTCAATGTTGCATTTCTGTAAAATGGATCGGGGGTTTCAGGTGGGGAGAGAATGACCCCAGCTGCCGGTCTCAATGAAGAAATAAGGACGCATTGCAAGCAATTATTGTTAAGAGAATATATATACCAATAATAATATTGTGAGGTGGTGGAAAAATGTGCCCCATGAATGTGATTCTATTCAGTCCAGCTATACACCGTATTTCGTTTAAAACAAGTCCACTAACATGGTTCACAACACGCCAGGTTGTACTGACGTCAGCCTCACAAGCCGCTAGCATGGCCACAAAAGATGCGTAAATGTTATAATTCCTCTCTCACAAAACGCGAGTGGAAAGAAGTGCCTCCTCCGCGAGGCCATTCGTCTCCACGTCTTCATGTAATTCAAATGTAATAATAGTCCCGAATATACGTCTATCAGAATATCAAGATAATGCTTTAATAAGAAATTGTAATCACAGAATGCAAATACTCTGCCAGAGCAACCAGTCTCAAAAAAAAAAAAAAACATGGTTCACAACACCTAATAAACAAAATTGCAGAATATTTCTATCTAGGAATTTCATCTCAATATGCCTACCAAAAGATGAAACCACTTGGCCATTATGTTCAATGAACGGATTAGAGAACAAGTGATCAATATTATACAAGTTAGTTAACTTGTTGTATCAACTGCAAAAATTTCATGTAAAGAAGATAAAAAATTAGGCCTGCAGATGTATAGGAGTAGGATTCAGCAGAAAGTGCATAGGTCAGCAATATACTCAATAGGAGGCGAGATCAATAAACAATATGACAAGCATCATGAAGTCACACAAAGAAGAATAAATGAGTAGATAAGAATATATCTTTCTATTTCCAGTTAAGAATTTACAGTAGATGAATTTATTCTGTTTTTGTGACAGAAGAAAGGAAAATTTAGGTGACATAAATCATGGGTTGTCCCTTTTTTTAGGCGCTTTCGAATGACTTGAGCACCAGGAGTGAACAGATACAATATGTATGAAGCATGGGAATGTACAATGGTCCAATTGATGGCTGTCATGACTCCAAAGACTGCTGCGGTAGATATTGATGCCATTCGACTGGTGTCCCCTTCCTTACCCTCAGCATTCTTATTGCTGCACTTGTAAGGGGTATGGCAAGTATATCGTAGTCTTTTGGTGCCTGCAGGATTAAGAGGCATAAACCATAACTTTCTGGTAACCAAACTCACATATTTTCAATGGCATGATTTTCAACGGCAGGGCAAAGGTATCTAACTAATACCTTGGGAACCCTTACGAGCTGCATATTTGCTTCCTCCAGAGTTTTTTTACCTTTCCTTGAGTTGCATTTGAAGCATGCTGCAACCTGTTACAAAAATAACATCAGCAAGAATTACAAAGATTCAGAATAAATAGTGGTTATATATCAATAATCTTTATTATCATCCTCCAGCAGGAGTTTCCATGTTTTGTGCATTAGGTATACAAACTTCTGGGAAAAACCCCTAAGGCTGTTCTGAGGTGTAACATAAAGTCATCATACATTATCTACAACTAATTTACAGTATCACTGTTTTCTCAGTCATCCCCTATCAGTCATAAAAGGGAACCTAATTTAACTTTCCACAAAGAAAAAGCTAATTTATTTGTACATTGTAATGTGTTCCTCGTAATTTTTTATATCATTTTATACAATCATCAGAAAAAGCATATTGAGCTTTATATTGTTCAATTATGCGATTTTTGTGTTCTGAAATACAAGATCTGCTTTTTATAAACGATTCCAATAGCAATCAAACATAATGCATGGCAGATGGAAACTGCAATGTGTTAAGCATATGAAAGATTATGAAGCTTTATGTATGAGTTCAAAATAATCCGTAATCAAAGATCATGAAGCACTATAAGTTTGAAACAATCAACAATGAAAGATAGTGGTAACAAAGTAATGAATCCAGCAAATGTGTCTTGGCAAAATTTTCACACCAGATTTTCCCATTTCCATTCTCCTCCTCTTGAAGCTGGCACAACATGGTCAATTGTCAAGTTCTCACGGGAAGAACAATACCTATCGATATAGGAAATACTATGTTAGTACACAAAACTGTGACAAACACCCTTTAGAAGAAATGAAAATTGACTGTTATATTGCACTACTATTTTCCTACAATTTTCTTTAGCATAAGTAAAAACCAAACCCTATACAATCAAAATGTGAGCAGTGTTTGAACCTCAAACCTCTTTGGCCACTCGAAGAGATCTCACCATTTTATAGCACAGCTAAGTTAAAGTTCCTTTTTCAGCTAAGGTTATAATAAATTTTAATAAAAAGACTTCAAAGCTTTAAAAAAAAAATAAAAATTGAAACTTGACTCCCTTTGGTCAACATAGTGCTCTCTCTCTCTCTCACTCTCATTTTTAGCTTCCAGCAATTGTGTGTGTTGGTGCCTAGTTGTTTGAAGCAATGATGAACAAGTTCAACATGTTCAAAGGGTACTTACTGGCATGTGAAGTTGTCGCGATACATTATATTTTTACGACTGAGGTTGTTTTTTATTCGTCTCCTCTTAACAACTTGCAGCAGATGTCGCACCTAAAAGAAGGAAGGATATGGTCAATTCAAGCGAGTTGGAATTCAAGTTCAAAGTTTAGTCAGAAAGGAGGGTAATGCTTGAAGTAAATAAACAAGGTCAATAAAATCAAACTATAGAAAAACTGCAAGGAAAAATAACAACACAATGAATAGTAAATTCTCCCTAATTGCATACCCTTAAAACAGCTGGTATGTAGAAGGATCCATTCGGGGAGTTTATAGTCTGATCATAGTATTCCAGAACATCAGCCTGGGTAGAAGCAATGACAAGAAATTTAAAATGAAAATACACTATTTATATGAATGTGCTTGTGTACTTGTGTGAATCGAGAAAATAGATAAATCTTGTATTTTTGTATGACCAAGGAGAAGCAACAGGTAATATGAGGATTCATTTCTGTTACTATTACAATATCATGTATCAACATCCAGTCTAAACATGCTTTCCTAGGTCTGCTTTGTAACATCTTAGATGTGCTAAGGAGAAATATTTCGACTTTTAAGTATTCTTCAACAATGATTTTCCACATTCTAATATATAATTGCCGAAAGTAAAAAAGCTATAAACCAAGCCATAGATTAATTACTACTGTCCAAACATCTAAAATGGACCAGTAAGCCCAACCTTCTCCATGAACTCCAAACAAATTGCTCGTTTCCAGCAGACGACATTGACCGGCCTGGAGAAAGTCAATAAAAAATCAGATCCACATACATTGAAGTGTTTCTAAAAGATGGTGTACAAAGAAAGACGGGAAGGGAAAAAAGGAAAGAAATGATTCGAGCACTTTAAGTTCTGCGAATTAACAACAGCTAAGAATTGAACTTCCATTTTCATCTTTAAAAATTGATTAATAATCAAGTGCATGTTGTATTGAAATGACATTGGAAAATGAATAGAATATTCTAGAAATGAAAGTTAGAAGAAACGGAAAGCAATCAACTTATAGAGCCATAGGGTATATATACTTCATACGCTGGACTTCAACTAATTCATAGTAACCACTGAGATCACTCCAGTCAATTAAGATGAAAAAATCAAGTGTCTGAGACATTTTGACAGGTAACTTGGCGTTCCAGAGCAATGATAATTAGTTTTGAGAATGCAACTGGGCAACAGATATTCATAACAAATACCCAATTAACAGATCGGATGAGGTTGGCCCATTGGCTATCAGAAGTAATTTAAGATGCAAGAAGCCTTAAAACTGAGTAAACCGAAACCACATTACATTACAAAATTTATTATCAACTTTCATATTGATCATAGGTGCTTTCAGTCCATGTTAATATATTTCGGCACCTGGACTTAACCCACATCTACTTATAGAACCTGATAACGATTTAATATAGAATAAGGGAAAAAATAAAAAGAAATGAAGTAGTAGTAGTAAAACATTTTGTCTCCTGATCAACTTTATCAACGTCTTAGTAGAAACGTGAACTTTATACACTTCACAAGCAAAGCCATCTGCTATAATAAATACCGGGTCATGATCCTTTCGTTCTTGGTAATTGGGATTCTAGTGCACCGCCTCTAAAACTTATCCATCTGTCAAATAATTGACCGCACAGAAATAGCTGAATTACCTAAAACCCAGCTGAAATAACTACAAATCTAGATAAAACATGCTGCAAAATCTAAACCCAAATCAAAATTTAGCAAGTCCATATTGCAAAACAACCAACTTATCAAAAAACAACAACAAATCATGAATGCAAGAATCAAAGCATAGGAACAATATCTAAACTTGCCTATAAGAGATGTCCAAAACCAAGCCTCTAAAACAAGCCAATTCATCAAACTCCTCATCACTGTCATACTCTTCACTCTCGCCGTTAATCCCCTTACCACTCACATTAAGGCTTGCATCTACACTAAACTTGCTAGATTTCTTCTTATTCATGGACGACCAAACTCCGCTCCGAGGCCTAATGAGCTTCCTTGATCTTAAGCCACTACCAAGCTTGTACTGAAAAGGGTCTCTCGGTTCCACACCAAATGATGATCCATCACCGTTAAACAGCAAATTTAAGCCACCTTGTGATGTAATTTGAGCCATCAACAGTTTTGCAGAAAGACAGTTAAACGATACTTGTGCTTCAGTTATGTCAGATATTTGTTTTACAAGTGTGTATTTTTGTAGTTTGAAGAGGGGAGAGTGAAGAAGAAATTGTCGTTTTGAGGTAGAAGAACGAAAGAAACAAAGCTTCACGTAAAAAAACCGTTGCCACAAGTTTTCATGTATGCTTTCAGAATATCTTGTAGCCAAAATGACACATTTGCCACGTGATTATTTTCATACAATTATTAACAATTTGTTTCATCGCAAAAACAATATCATTTCGAATGCCCGATGATTCATAAAATTTGTAACTCAACCCGATTTTAATATAAATCAGAATACAACTTATCCTGTTTCAAAAGATCAAAATTTAGTAGCAATTCTATGCAACAAAAGGTATGTAATTTCATATGTCTTTTATGTAATTTAATTTTCTTTTTCCCAAAGTTCATAAAACACCATGTCGTCAAAATTGGAACAAGAAGTTTGTTATTACTAGAATCCACCAAAAATGTTTCTTCACATTTAAATAAAATCATGAAACACAGAAGCTCCTTTCATCTAAGCCCTTCCCGTCTCAACCAAATAAAAACTAATTACAGAGGAAACACTTCTTGAAGATCACCGTGTACCATTTTTATGGAGGGTAACTTAAATCCAGTTCTAATGACCCTAACTAACATCCAGTTCCCTAAGGTCCCAAAGCTTCACATATTCACATTTGAATCCACCACCTTCTTCAACAGCAAAACCCAGAAAGAGAAGCAGTCCTTGAAACTTAATAATACTATCCACATTCCACGGCAAAGTTGGAACCCCCATTCAAATGTGTATTCATCTTGCTAATTCTGCAATCAAATAAGGAAAATAATCAGAGTCAAAAGTTCCATTTGTTAAAAGGAAAAACAAACTTTTCCCAACAAGGTTCTTGTCTTCTTTGGCAAAGAAAATCGACAGACAGAGAACTTATGCCATACCACTGTTGCACCTTCCTGAACTCTGTAAGGACAGGGTATATGTTTTCGAAGGCTGTGTAGGTCTCATCTCTTACCTACAAATGTTGAACAAAGAAAATTGTCTTGTCAATCCATCCATATCACAATGGATAGGGCAAATAGGGAAGAAAGCTAAAGTACCTTTGCTCCTGTAATCACAATTTTCCCAGAAACAAAAATAAGAAGCACAATCTTGGGCTGTTTCATGCGGTATATAAGGCCAGGAAAGAGCTCTGGCTCATACTGCATCAAAATAGTCAACGTAAGTCCTCAACCTTAGAAACATCAGCAAACAAAAACTAAATCAACAAGAAAACTCCTCTTTTAACTTTTGGAATTTAGATAAGAATGAGAACATATGCATGACATATAAAGCAGTCTCTGGAAAGAAGTGACATGTGGATTTTGTCTAATAAACACAAACATGCACATCTAACAGAGACCATATTTAAATAGCAAAATCATAGCAGTGAAATAGTGAAAGGTACCACTCACACTTGAAAAGGCACCATGAGAATAGGCAAGACCTTCAAGCCTGATAGGGAATTTAACATCACAGGAGCCAACAATATTCTGAATCTTGAAGTCCTGCATCACAATACCGATGTGAGGGACCATATTAAAAAAAAAGATTAAAAAGCAGTCTGCACTCTGCAGCTATGACAAGCACGACCCTCATGCATTTCATTAGAGGGAGAAAGGGTACCTTGAACTTGGCAGGAAAACCAAGCTTCTGGATGATTCGAGCATACTGAAAAATACAAATTCAACATCATGCAAGGAAAATTATACAAGAAATCCTCCACTCATAAAGTTCCATTCAACTGAATTTTATAGAATTCAAAGAAAACAAAAAGGGAAGCTTATAACCATTCAACGCCCTAAACAACTCTTCACTGGTTGAAGTCAAAATCTTTAAAAATTATTCTACATTGATGCGACACATTTTTTTATTTAATTTACTACCGGTTTTTTGTTTTGAAGAGAATTACATCCCAGTCTCCTATCATGAATATAATTACAAGCTATAAGCCTTTCACAGCCCAAGACACACCTTCCTTGCTGCCAGTTTTGATTGCTGTTCACTCTTGGCACCAGTGCAAACCTGTAACGAGAGAAGTATCTCTTTCAGTAAAAAAGGCAAAGCTGAAACATTAAATCACTTCGGATATGAAGCAACACCCACCATAAACAGATGGCATATTCAACTACAGCTATGAAAATGATTATCCATAATCCTACAATAAAAAACATAAAACAACAGCTTGATATGTCCTGCAGCGTGTGAGTGAACTAATTTATCAATTCTAACACATTTGGAAACTATTTTCATAACAGAAACATCAACCAGTAGAAGTGGAGGAAATGAAAAAGGCAGCAAAATGAGAGAGCAAGAGAAATTAAACACACTGCCTAACCTTGTTTAAAAAATAGATTCCACTGCTTATAAAAGTATAATAACAGGAAAACGAAATTATCAGTATTCAGAACCATGATTTAGGACAGTACAAGAAGACTGACCATCTTGCCAGAAGCAAAAATCAAGGCCGTAGTTTTGGGTTCCCTTATCCTCATTATGACAGCAGCAAAACGCTGTTGTAATATTCAAAACAAATATTAGGCATAAACTCATAATAACAATAACATGACGCTTAAGCAACCAACCAATACATTCTACATGACAAAAATAAGCAAACACAAGTGAGAGAGATGCGTTATGCCAGGTGCCAATCAAACTCCTCCATACCCAGCATTATATTAGAATAAATATTACTGTCAAATTTTTACATACCTTAGGGTTGTACTCCGCATTACGAGCTTGCAGTGCAATTTTTTTAAGATCTAACTTGCAATCCAAGTTGACAGTTGATACAATGTTTCTAGAAAACAATAGCCAATAGAAGTAACAGTAAGATTTCAAATTTTTAATAAACAACTAATATGTCACAGCCAAAATTCCATTTGTACAGGATACTTTAAATTAAATTTTTCTTTAGTTATACCAAAATCACACATACCTGACAGTACCTAGTATTAAATAGCAAATGTAAGGTAACATTTGAAACAAATTTTTTTAGAAGTTGCAATGAACAAATACAATCATGAAAAATCTTCGATTACAATATGACATTATCATCGCATTTTCAAATAAATAGTAGCCCAGGCTGTAATGAGACCTTACCAATCAAAAAGAGATCTAGCTAAGCAACTGATAGTGCACAACTAGAAAATATAGTAGTTGTACAAGTAAATGGAAAACAAAGCTTGTGCGGCACATGGAAATCAACAACCATTATAACTTCAAAAGCCAGCTCAAAATAGACACCCCGCAACAGGACCAATACCCATACATACTGAGAATAATAACTACAACTTCCACTGGACTTGTACACGCCAATCTATTATCTGAGCAAAAATGTGACTTTTTGACAGAAAAAGCATAACAACTATTGAAAGGGCCACCTCATAAAGTAAACTCTTATCAATACTGAAAATGGGCGTCGTCAATAATGATTTAAAATAATGTCAACGCAACAGCTTAATATCTTGCACATACAACCCAAAAATCACGACCAGCAACAAAAGATAGCGCAAAAAACAGAACTTCCATTGGCACAATCCAAGAATTTATCAAACCGAGACAAGCAAGTTGAATCTCTGTATTTTTCTTTTCTAAATATCAGAACAAAATAGTTGTCCTAAACGTTATTGCATCAGACGCAAACAGGACACACTCATCTTTGCTTCACGTAGGACATGTTTTCTCACTCTTTCCAAAAATGAAAAGATCTATTTAGCATTTGAAAATTTTATGCCAGCTAAAATGATTCATAAACATTTACTGAATACGTAATTTTGCACATGTAGAATTATGTTTACAATTCCACAACTGGAAAATAGCTCATAATTTCACAAATCTTGTCTTCTACATACATGCCAAGGACAGCTTCAATTACATTGAGATTACTCATGTTATAATTCCGAGAATAAACACTTAAGCACCACAAAGATACAAATACAAGTCGAATAGGAATCATATCAGCAACAAATTCACTTCTGCCATTCTTTCACTTCCTATAAATAACAACCTTCAATCTTAAATCTATGAACAAAACTTCATTCATCCACCGTTTTATCAAATCCATCATTCTCCAGATCACTTGAATCAGATTGCACACACCATCACCAAAACCTCCAATCCATTAAATTTCCACTAATAATTTAATGTAGACATCAATCTCCCTTCTAGATTAAAAAATTCAAAACCCAGACACTGAAGATCTACAAAATCATGAACTCGCATACGCACAAACCCTAATTCACAAATTCATCACCCACCAACTCACCTTGAAAAACAACAAACATGCATATTTTCACTGAAACAAATCCACACATATACTTTGTATATACAGATCCAAAAAGTGACTTACTGAAGAGTGGGAACAATGCCAGACGGGTGCTTGGAAAGATCAACGGGCTGGCTACCTTCCAAACCACCTTGCTCAGCCATTTCTATTCTTGTTCCTCACTTATCAATAATTTCCCACAATTGTTCTTTAAAAAAAAATTGTCTGTTTCCACTTCTTTTCCAAAAATTTTATTTTTTTCAAGTTTTATAATCCCGATTAAAGTCAAAAGACAAAGAGAAACAATTTCTGGGTTCTTCTTTTCACAGCTAAAAGATCAAGAACCAGAAAGAAATTTGCAGTCTTGATTGAAGAATCGATCTCGTTCAATTTCGATTAAAATTTAAAGAAATCTAGGGTTCTTAAAGCTGATAAGAAAAGAAAAACCCAAGAATTAGAGGGAAAAACAGATGAAATTAGAGGCTTATAAAGAGGGAAAAATATTTAAAAGAGAAGTCTTTTATAGGTTTTGATACAAAGGATTTGTTAAGAATGCTTTGAATTTGGGGATTTGAGAGGCTCGCGTTTGGTCTGCGGTCTGAACGAATGCGAGAAAGAGAGAGGGATAAAGAGAGAGAGGCGGTCGGTGACAGGGTGATCTTTTGTACCCTAGTTAGGGTTATTTATAGAGGTGACCGGGCTCAGTGTGTGAAGAGCCGGTAATAAGAACTTGTTACCGGATGGTTCCGGTTGCCTTGAAACGATGCGTTTTGATGCATGGCTCTGGAAGAGTAGAATTGGGATTTGGGAGCGTGTTACTTGAGGTCGGTGATATTTTTTGGATTGGGCCTTGAATGTACCATTATAGCCTCGGCACAAAGGCTTTGTTTGTTGACCTTGGAGTCTGTGTTGCGTTAAGATATGAGAGGGTATAACAGAGAAAGAACATATCGGTACTGGGCTTTTATCTTTTAAATCCTTGAACTTTCCCTTTCTCTGTTTACGGAGTTTTTCTCCCTCTTTCCAGAACTAAGATCCAACATTTAATAATTCCTTTAGGGTGTGTTTGGTACCACGCAATATACTGTATTAGAATATTGTATAGTATTAAATTAATACAATTCAGTGTTTGGCTGCAAAATGATCTCACATTGGATTGCACAATTTATGTTAATCTTGCCATTCACGCATTAGCGAAACCCGTGAACGTAATTATCTAATTACATTAGAATAAATAAGAATAAATACTTATCTTCAAAACACGATCTTACTTCTCTTCAAAACACGAATTCTTCTCTTAAATTTTTTCTCGCTTTACTCCAATCCATCTCTCACACCATAGCGTGGAATCTCACCTGCTGAAGTCGATTTCGAGCGATCTGAATCATTCACCGGCGCTTGACTCCACCGTGCAACGCCTGAGGTGATCAAGTTGAAGAATTTTAATTGGAGTCGTTAAACATAATAATAATAATAATCTAGAAGCGGTGTTGATTTCAGAGAGTGGTTAAGAGGTTCACTCGAAGGTTTCGAATTGTTTCGTTCGGTGGAATAAAATTCATAAATCTATATGAATGATAAATAAATAAATAAAGGATGGAAAGTCCAGAATAAAGAAAGTGGCGTGGTTGTTGGATTCGAAAAAATTGCGAGTGAAGTTGTTAATTGAAGATGGATGATGGGATGAGGCTAGTTTGTTTGACAGTTTGAGCTGGCTGTGTCGTTTGTTACTTTGTTTGACAGTTTGAGTTGGCTGTGAATGATTAAGATTGAGAGTGAGTGAACTGCCGATTGAGATTTGAGAGTGATTGAGAGTGAGATTTGAGAGACCTGGAAATAAATGGGGGGTTTTAAAAACGGTTAAGCCAAATCTAATTTTCAGGTTTCTGGAAATAAACGGTTCACCGTGTAGATGGAATTCTTTATTTAATAAACGGTTCAGGTTTCTGGAATTCTTTATTTAATATTTCTAAAAATTTTAAATACTATTAAATTTCATTTTCTAAACATATAAAATGTAAATTTCCCATATAAAAATAAAAAATTAGTACAATACAGTGTAGTACCAAACATAGTATAACTAAAAATTAATACAATACAGTGTAACGCCAAACGCTGTACAATATTATTATAATACTGTGCTAATGCAATACAGCATAATACAATACAACAGCATAAAAATAATGCAATACAGTATAATACAATACAGTGTGCCAAACGCACCCTTAGGGTGTGTTGGTACCAGCATTACTCCTCATTATAACCTTACATTGTATTAAATTAATACAATACTATGTTTGGCAAAAAATGAACTTTGTATTAGACCACATTGTAATACACCAAACGCCGCAAAAATTAAACCCGTGGGGGGAGTCGTAATTAGGCCGCACTGCATTAGAATAGAAAGAAAATACTTTCTTCTTCACGATCTTAGCCACAACCACAAACCGCATCTTCTCTTCGCAAAACCCAAAATAAAACTTTTCTCCCAAACTCACTCGCCTTTAACTCACAGATTTTCCTCCCTTCTCCTTCAATTTCTCAAGAGCCAAACATAGCAAATGGAATCTCTAAGTGAGCGGTGCAGTCGAAGCGTCTGAATCTTTGATTGGAGCGAAGGCGTCATTTGAAGTTCGAACAACAACGTAGAGTGTCAAGATTCGAACAAATTCACGTGCAGATTTCATTTTTCCATTTAGGTTTCGAGTTTAAATGTTTTAATTGACGACTCTATAAAGCCCAAAAAAATTATAATAATAATAATAATAATCTAGAAGTGCAGAAGAGTTGATTTGAGAGAGAGTGGTTAAGAGGTTAGTGGAGATTGGGGTGTCGAATTGTTGAATTTAGGAGATGGAATAAGAATTATAAATCTATATAGATTGTGGTGACTTTTTTACAAAGATAAATAAATAAATAAAGGATGGAAAGAACCCAGAGAATAAAGAAAAAAAAAACAGAGGAATAAGAACAGAAGAGAGAAGGACGAAAAAAAATTGCAGAAGGAGATTGAGTTCTGAGATGGTAAAAGGGGGAGATAAGAGATAAGGATGATGTGTGACGTGTCAGATTTGTGTTTATTGTTTTATAATTTATTTTATCATTTATTTATAAAATAAGTAAAATATGTCAAGTTGTTTTGTAATTCATCACTCAATTTATTTGAAAAGTTTAGATTTTATTAGTTTCATATATATTTAATGAAAAATTATGATATTTTTTATATTTATATTAAAAATGATGTAAAAAATTTTAAAAATTTAATACTTCTATAATTAGTATTTTTTAAGCATTAAGAAATATTGTTTTGAAATATATAATGTAAATTAATCTCCAAAAAAAAAAAATACAATGCAAGGTAGTATAGCTCCAAACATGATATAATTAAAAATTAAAATAGTATAATGTAATACCAAAACGCATGCGATTATTATAATCAAATCTTGTCTGATCTGACATGTCTGAATCTGTTGTATTAAAATAATGCAATCTGATATAATCTGATACGATTATCATTGAAACCAATATTAAGAGTTAGGATTAAGTGTAAGATTATCTCATATTTGGTAAATTTACTTGAATTGAATTAAGAAGAAATAAATTTAAATTTAGTCCTTAAATCATGGGATTAGCAATCCTAATTTATAAGTGAGTTTAGATGAGGTTATAATAAGAGGAAAAAATCAATCATTTGTAATCTTTCTTTCATATATAACACATATTTTTCTTTATTACTCAAATTTAATTAATTATTTTATTCATGATTTACTTAAAATTTACTTTTTATTTTGTTTTTATAGTCTAATTAAATTGGTACTTTTACCTCAATAAAAATAACTATTTAATAATATCTTATGATAATTGATTATATTCAATTTGATAATAACTAATGTAATATTAAGAATAATCATGACAATTAATAATACCAGTAATTAACTAATTTTATATATATTATTTGCTAATTTTTTGATAAATTAAAATATATCTAAAATATCTTATACAAAATTAATTAAATAATTAAATAGTTATAATAATTTATATTTGTTTATAATAGTTATAACTACTCACTGACTAATTTACTATATATTTGATGTTCTTATTAATTACCTTTAAATTAATTTGACTATCAAACATAAGACAATATTGTATAATCTAACCTAATTTAATCCAATCTAATTTAGTCTGATCATAGTATTTAATCTAATCAAAATCTGCTTGCTAAACGCAGACTTAATTACTAATGATCTAGATATAGGGGAAAAATAGAAAATTTAATTGAAAATAATATTATGTGACTACCAATTTACAAAAGCTAAAATGTAAATCATAGAATTCAAATTTGAAAAAATAAATATTATTTGCTAGGATTGAACTTATTTGTAAATGCATAATTTTTCTAGGTAAAAGCTCATTTAGTTCCTATATTTTAAGATTAATATCTATTTACTCCTTTTATTTTTAAAAATGTCTCAAAATAGCTCTGTGATTAAAATATTGATACCCTTAACGTTATTTTTTATTTTTTAGCTTATTTTTACAATATTACCCTCTTATAATAATTTTTTTGGACATTAATAAAAAGAAAATAATTAAATTATCAATTTAACCCTAAAAATAAAAAAAATTATATTAATTTTTAATTGTCAAAATTGTATGCAAACTATCAACTGTGCAAATGGTGCTTGCAAAAAAATTAATATAATTTCTTTTATTTTTTTAGGGTTAAAATAGTAATTTAATTATTTTCTTTTTATTAATGTCCGAACAAAAAAATTATTATAAAAGGGTAATATTGTAAAAATAAATTAAAAGAAATAAAAAATAACGGTATGGATATCAATATTTTAACGACTAAGATATTTCGAGCCATTTTTAAAAATACAATAACTAAATAAATACTAATCTTAAAATACATTGACTAAATAGACTTTTACCCTAATTTTTCCCCCTAAGATATAAGATAGACGGAGCTCAAACATATTTTTTAGCCCCCAATCTTTCCATGATTAAAACTCAAGTGGCCAATTAAAGTCGACAATTTGAAAAGCACTCAGTCAATCAAGCTTGTAGGGTGGGGGCTAAAAATATTTTAAACTCCTACAAACATACAAACACGAGTGACCAATTGAAAAAAAAAATTCTTCAAAATCACTCAGCCAAGAAGGCTTTTTAAATGCATTGATGATCGTTATTAATAAACTAAATAATAGAAAGAACTGAATTTATTGTTAAGTAGATATACCTTTACTAAAATATTTCTATCTATTTTAGAGTTTAAGAATAAAACAAAACAAAAACAATGAATAGTAACATATCATGTCTTACTTCCTATAAAGATCTTCTCTACGCCCGGACACAACTCAGTAGGCATAATTTTATAAAATGGATATATGTTACACAACATACAGAAAATGCTCTTTTTAAACAATGAGAGAGTCCGAATAAGATGAATTTTTACATCATATTTGCAAGATAAAAATACTTATTATGGTTTGAATTACTCCATTAACAAATTTAACGAACATGATTTTTATCTGACTACTAGGCCACCATAGCACCAATAACATGCCCATTAACCCATTCACTGTCATCGCTAGCCAAAAACCCAACAATTTTAGCCAGAGCCACGGTCACACCCAATCTTCCCACTGGGCAAAGCCTCAATCAAACCCATTATATTATCCTGACTCCTTCCAGAAAACAACATATCTGTTGCAAGAGGCCCTGGAGCCACACAATTCACAGTAATGCTTGTTCCTTTGAGCTCTTTTGCCAATATTTTTGCCATTGTCTCCATTGCTGCCTCTGATGCTGCGTATGATGCATAATTTGGCCTCAACGAAACCACCACTGATGATGATAGAAGTATAAATCTGCCCCCACCTCCTCTTTTTAGCCTGTTTTGCTGCCTCTCTGCAACATAAGAATGTTCCGCTAACATTGACCCTAAAGCCAGAATTTGCCTAGTGAATGTGTGTATACTATAGCGTCATACCCAAAATTGACCCTACTTATTTTCGTTGTCCTGCATCGCCTGGGAGCCATAGGTTTAACGGGCTCTAGCAGTAAACAACTCATTAAGGGTGTCACCCTATTAGGACTCATTGTCATCCTAGTAAGGGGTCTATGTCTAGGACTTTTAAGGTATTCAATTCAAAAGATTAGTTTTTTTGGTGGAGTGATCTATCATAGGTATAAACTCAAGTAACTTCCTTTTATTAACCAATGTGAGATACAACTCAACAATCCCTCTAAGACAAAACCACCATCGGACCCAGTCCTTTGATATGATACTAGTGTTCGGCTCTGATACTACTTATTAGGGTATTTAGGCTTAGGATCTTTAAGTATTCAACCTACAAGACTAACTTATTAGATATAGTGGCCTATCTAAAAGTATAAACCCAAACACCTCCCCTTTACTAACTAATGTAAGACACAATTCTACACACTCACTTGGGGTCAATTCATTGAGTTGTAAATATCAAGACAATGGATGAAATTTCCTTCTTTTCTATCACTTTTCATTATTTTTCTCGATAACTAAACACCCTAAATTCTCAAGAAAACAATGAAAGAAAAATCAGAACTCCTTCAGGATGAATCAAATATGATATATAGGTACGGATTAGTTAAAATCATATAATGTGTAGATTAATAATGGCAGAGCTAGAATATTTAAATAGTGAAAGTAAGGTGGCGTTTGTTTTTTTGTCTGAAATCTGAATAGACCTGAATTAGTCTGAATTCTGAATAGATCTGAATGTCTGAATCTGAATAATATGTTTGTTTTTTTTACCTAAATCTCAGAAAATAAGTATTAAGTTGTTTGTTTTTTTCAACTTAAAAAACTGAAAATATGTACTTTTACATTTGTATCCTTATTAAATTTGAATGTCAAATAATATATTAAATACCATAATGTTTTAACATTTATAAGTAAAATAATATATTAATGGGCGATTTAAGAATTAGATGAGAGGAAGCAGTGAGGCGATTAATGGTAAAAATAATAATGAGATTATTATGTTGGGTAAATGTATATGGGTGAGTTTTGGGATAGATATGAAAAATAAATTATAAAGTAGGGATATTTTTTACATTAGAAAGTAATTGACTTAATTCAGATTTCTCCATTAACGCTCCGTTTGGTACAACTTATTAAATAGAGCTTATAGCAGTAGAGCTTATACCAATAGAGCTTTTGGATAAAAATTCATTGGGTGTTTGGTTGTCAATTAAAAAAATATTTTTTCACCATTAAACTGTTTAGTTGTATAAAACTAAAAGTGCTTTTATGTAATTAAATTACCAAAAAAGATATGTATTCATAATTATATAAAATGTAACAAAATGCATTTAAGTTATCAATTGATAAGAAAAAATTAAATCAATCACTTCTTTAATTTTCAAAATAAAAAATTGTATCATTGATATATTCTCCTAAACAAATAATACTATCCAAATTAAATTGTATCATTGATATATCTTTCTGAGTATTGAGTATGTAGAATTATAAAATTAAAAGTGGTTATTTAAAAAGAGAGAGATAAAGTGGCGGTGGTAATAACATGTTTATATATGACAATAATTTTTAGATTAGGTGAGTTTATACAAATGGTATTATGTAATTAATGAAATATGTCAAGGATATTTTTGATATATATTTTTTTAAAAAAACTACTCTACTTATTTCCAAAAGCTCAAATTTTTGAGCACTATTAATCAGAAAATAAATTAGCTTATTTAAGTTAAAAAAAAACTCTACTAAAAAAAACCAAACACTATCAAAAATTTTAAAAAGTGCTTATGAGATAAAATAAGCACTTATGCCTATAAATAAAAATGTCTTAAGGTGTTTGACAACAACGACTTAGAAAGGTAAAACAGCTTAGTGGTAAGTTTAATTACGGTGTTTTTATAACAGTAGGACTTTTTAGATAATTTTGACCAATAAAATAAGCTAATTTTTGGCTTTTTACTTAATGAAATCTGAATTAAGTCAATTATTTTTAATGTCAATATATTCTTTTATAATTTATTTTTATTACGTGTCACGAAAGCTGGCATGAGATATTCACCACGATATAATGTCTACGTTATTATTTTTTATTTGTCGTGGAATCCTTTCCTCCCGGCTGCTCATTTCATCTAGTTCTTGAATCTCTGGTAATATATTATTTTTCTTATAAATTTAAAATATTGTGGTGTTAATATATTATTTATTTAGCATTCAATTTAATAAGGATGAATGTAAAGTCATGTTTCGGTTTATGAGATTGAAAAAAAAGCAAACGACTTATCTTATTTTTAGGATTCAGACCGAAAAGCAAGCATTATTATTGATTAGTATATTTGAATCTATTCGAGTTGGTGGTGGATATTCGGTTCGAACTATTAATGACTAACAAGTCGGAAATTATACAAAAATGCCGTTAAGTTGTAAAAGCAATGACCTTAACGAATTAATTAAGTTAAGTCACTTTAAGTCATTAAGTTTAAAAAACAAACGCCACCTAAGTTGATTTACTTAAAAAATTTTTTTATTTTTTATTGTACTTGTTGCAGCTGCCATGAGTTGACCATGAAGAAAATTGATAAGGCCTCTGTAATAAATAATACGAGGCCCGAGTTAGAAAATAACATGAAGAAGATTTCTTTAATCTTTATGGACTAGGGGAGTCGATCAGTTGGCTAATGATTTCATGTCGTACGTCAAGGTTCCATCATGCATTGCAAAAGATCACTGAAACCTCTGAGGTTGCGGAAATGTCAAACAGATGAGAAATTATGTAAAAATTGAATAATTGATTACCCCATAATTTGATTAAGGCCATGTTGAGTAAGTAAATGTTTTTGACTTTTAAACTAAAACTGCTATGAAAAAATCTATATTTACTAAATAAATCTTAATAATATAATAAATTTAATTTAAATAATAATATTATTGATAAAAATAAGAAGATATTATATATTTTTTTAATCATACAAATAAAAAACAAATCACATCAATTTTTTAAAAATTTTACCTGTCCACCTTCACAAATGTGAGGGAAGGGGTTATGAGATGCATTCTGAGGTTTAATTTATATTTCTTTCCGCCGAGGCCGGTGAAGCGATTTTACCGATAAGGGAGTTTGACGTCCCTCGAATATTTGAGAGAGTTTAAAATCTGAGCGGTGCTATATCAGAATTGATGTAAATGGGTCTCAGTATATGTATGATTGTAAATATCATGAGCAATAGTCTCCTCAAAAAAAAAAAAATACCATACAACATCGAAGACGATGCTAAAAGAAGCATCTCTTCACCTAATTATTTAATTCTAAGCATAGCCACCATCAACACAAATGACTTGCCCATTGACCCACTCACTATCATCGCTAGCCAAAATCCCAGCAACTTTAGCCACATCAATTGTCTCTCCTAAGCTACCCATTGGGCAATCTTAAATAACCTTTTTCACAAACTCCTCACTCATTCGAGCATAGAACATATCTGTTGCAACAGGCCCAGGAGCCACACTGTTCACAGTAATGCTAGTTCCTTTGAGCTCTTTTGCTAATATCTTTGCCATTGTCCCTATTGCTGCCTTTGATGCAGCATACGCTCCAAAGTTCGGCTTCAATGAATGCACCAATGATGTTGATAACACTATGATTCTGCCTCCACCACCTCTTTTTACTCTATTTGATGCCTCTCTGCAACATAAGAATGTTCCTCTTGTATTGACTCTGAATATAAAAAATAACACTACGTTAATAATTGGATGTTTAGAGATTATTTACGTTCAACGATTTGAATACATAGAGCAAACTTTAATTATCATAACCTTACCTGAAGTTTATATCAAAACCTTCCACAGAAGTATTAGCTATTTCTTGATGCTTAGCATCCATAACTCCAGCTGAGATAACGAAGATGGAAGCCTGCGAGTTAAACTCAGTTTCAGCAATGCCAAAGAGTGATTTGACCTGGCTTTCATCAGAGACATCAGCCTGGACCGTTATGGCTCCTGGAGTGGTTTCAGGACAAGCTGAATTTATCTCTGCAGCTACAAGATCAGCCTGTACTGAATTAGAGGCATAGTTGATGACAAGTTTTGCACCAAGTGACGCCAAATGGAGGGCTATGCCACGGCCGATGCCCCGAGAGGTGCCTGTGACTATGGCTACTCGATCTTCAAGAGGAAGAGAAGGCGGCACTTGGTTGGCTCTGGTGATGGTGCTTGTAGCCATGATGAACTAGAAGATAGTGGGAAACTCGCGACAAATGAAATAGGTTCATTTGATATCAAGATCGGAGATGAGCAGCTATATATATGTTTTGCGCCAACTTCATCTAATGGCATCATATGAATCGTCAAAAGTTGCTGATAAAAGACTCACGCAAAAGACAAATAAATATTGTTTCCTCTTGTATAAGAGTTAGGTACATGGCTGCACTCCATTGGCCGATAAAGATGTCAAAAAAAGGGGATCAAGAGAAGCACGTAACTAATACTTGATACAAATTTGGTCAAGTCCACAAACCCACGTACAATGTTCCCACCTTGTGAATAACAGTCCTACCAATTGCTGTTTATGACAAGTTGTGTGACACAATTGGATGATACGCAGTAGATGTACTCCTAGTAGAGAATCATAATATCTACAATTCTCCAACTCCTTTAAACATTCTATGAGGAATACTTACTAAAACCTAGACATACCCACCATTAACACGAATTACTTGCCCATTAACCCACTCACTAGCGTCAGTGGCCAAGAATCCAACAACAGGAGCAACATCCTTGGTCTGGCCAAGCCGATTATGTGGGCATTCTTCAATCAGCTTCTTCACCATCTCCTCACTCTTCCCATCGAAGAACATCTCAGTTGCAATCGGCCCTGGAGCTACACAATTTGCTGTTATTCCGGTTCCCTTGAGCTCCTTTGCTAGTATCTTTGCCATCGTCTCCACTGCTGCCTTGGATGCTGCGTACGCGCCAAACCCTGGCTTCAATGCACCAACTAGTGATGTTGATATCAGAATAATCCTACCCCCGCCACCGCGTTTTAGCCTATTTGCTGCCTCTTTGCAACATAAGAATGCACCCCTTGCATTGATACTGCAAAATAAATATCAGGATTGAACAGGACAGTTGATAGCTTGAAAGTAACAATATTGATTTTGCTTCATAATGAAAGTTCTACTAGTTGTATAGCAGCTTCAATGTTCAATCACAATTGTCTCTAGTACTCTGGTCCTAGAATGCAATTTCACTCTTTGTACAAATATGCAAACGCGCAAACTGAGACACAAAGTACCTTAACTACAAGCAAAAATGTTTTTGTAACTTTTTCATCTTATTTTTACAAATAAATAAATACTATATTTACCAAAACAATTCATAAACAAACCAACCACTATGGATATGTTTGCAGGCTTGATTTTGAAACTACAAGAACTAAAATTAAAGTGTTTCATAAACCCTAGCTTTTACTTCACAACTAATCTTTACAATCTACAACCGACTTAAAAACACACATCTCAAACCCAAGCATACCCAGTACTACTTTCTTGCCCCCTTCAAGTTACTGATTCGAAGCAACCAAAAAAATAGAAAAAAATTCATTTTTTCCTTAATTTTTAACATGTCCATATGAATACATCAGACCTACCATTTACAGTTGAATAAAAATTAGTGAAGCTAACATTTGTTTGAGTCCTTTTAATATGTATATAAATATTTTTTTTAAAAAAAATAATTTTTTACATCAATATTTCATTTTTATCATAATCCAAAAAACAAAAAAAAAAATCAGATTTTCCCATCATAGATTACCTGAAAATACGATCAAAGTCATCCAAGGAAGTGTTTGCAATAGTGGGGTACTTCGGATCAAGCACCCCAGCAGAGTTAACCAGGACATGAACCGGCGAGTCAAAAGCCTGCTCAGCCGTGTCAAAGAGAGACTTGACCTGGGCCGGGTCCGAAACATCGGCTTTGACAGTAATGGCTCGTGGCGGACATGTGGCAGGGGAAGCCGACGAGTTAATCTCGGCGGCTACGACGTCGGCTTGAGCCGAGTTGGAGGTGTAGTTGATGACGAGTTTAGCTCCGAGTTGAGCAAGGTGAATCGCGATTTCTCGGCCGATTCCCCGAGATGAGCCGGTCACTATTACAACTCGATCTTTGAGTGGCAGTGGGAGTGAAAGCGATGGGGCATTGGCGTTGGTAGCCATTGGGTTCGATTAAAAAATTATCTAAGCAGATCGAAGTATTAAAAAATTGATATAAGCTGAAGGAGTATTAATTTCTAGTTAATTTCGGCTAGCCCCTTTTAATTATTAATAAGTATCAATTCTTCCACGTATATTTTAAAGCTACGGTTACTTCTACTGTTTGAATTTGACGGTTGCCCTTTGTTCAACAAATTACATTTTGTGTCCTGATAATAACAAAGAGAAAATGAAAATTTGACTTTATTCTCTGTCGTTTTTCTACTCAAGATAATATACTAAAAACAGTTGGATCACGGATTATGTTGTCAGCCATGACGATTCAAATTTCTACGGTCAATAGTATCCATCACTTTGATACTTTATGTATAGATAATTTTCACTTTCCTCTCTTAAGGTTTATCGTATCTCCACTTTACTTTGAGAGATTATATCAGCATATCTCTATTTTTCTTTCCTACCGTTAGTATGTAGTTTCTTATAATGGTAGACTAGGAAGATAAATTAGTAATTACATACTTTTTGGATTAAATATTCAAATAATTTCATAACTTTACACTTCGGGAATTGTAAAGTGAATAAAACACTCTAAGATCCATTGGGTTAACAACATAAGCATGCTTTTATCCATTGTATTTTTACTCAAAAACTACAAAAACTATGCTTCTCTCTTGAGATCGAACCCACAAAACTTAGAACCCATTTCAATTCTACACAAAAATGTTTTGAAGAGATTTGTTGCAGCACATAACAAAATGAAGGTCAACCAAATTTGAATCGTTGATGGTGGATACCCATTCAAGAAATCAATCGGACAAACTGCTATCTGCGAAAGTATTTTTTTCTTCAAATGGTGGTGAGATTAGTTGAAAGTAAAGGTAGATATGAACGATGTTACTCGTTGTTATTAATGATGTGGGTTTGTGGACTTTTTTTTTTATATAATATCACGTGCATGATCTAATTTGGGTTTTAGTTGCCTATTATTTAACTGGAGAAAGATTTTGGAGGCTAAAATATGAGGTAATAATACAAAATTTGCATGACTTTATTAAAAGCTAAGTGAATGAGTTTATGGAATTCTTATTTTGTGGGAATTTTTTAGGGCAAGCTAGTTGCGTCAATGATTTTATTGTTGGATTTTTTATTTTACTTGAAATTGGATATGGTTTCAAAAAGCTGGCGATAGTTACTGATTATGGTATAAGGGTATTTTGGTTATTTAATTAGTCAACAAACGGTCCAATTAACAGTATATTAACGGTAGGGGAGGAAAGTAGAGATACGCTGATACAATCTCTCAAAGTGGAGGTATGGCAAACCTTAGGGGAGGAAACTAGAAATTACCCCTTTATGCATCCATAAAGTTATATAATGAATTATTTTATTGTTATTATTATTTTTTATTTTTTATTTTTTAACAATGAAGAAAGGAAAGCTTAAACAACAAATCCACCATTAGCCCTAATAATATGGCCATTGATCCACTCTCCATCATCGCAAGCTAGAAATCCCACAATCTTACTCACATCCCTGGGCTCTCCAAGCCGGCCAAGAGGGCAAGCATCCACTACTCTATTGATCATTTCTTGGGTTTTACCAGCAAAGAATAGCTCTGTCGCTACAGGCCCTGGAGCAACACAATTAACAGTGATTCCTGTACCCTTCAGCTCCTTTGCCATTGTCTCAATGGCTGCCTTAGAGGCAGCATAGGCTGCATAACCTGGCATGGGAAAACCAACCACTGACATTGATATCAGAATGATCCTTCCTCCGCCTCTGTGTGCCAGCCGGTTAGCGGCTTCCTTGCAACACAAGAAAGCTCCTCTGGTATTGGCATAGAATGTCATATCCCAGTCATCTACTGATGTATTTGCCAAAGTTGGATACTTTGGATCCATCACCCCGGCACATTTTGCAAGCATGTGGACTTTTGAGCTAAATTCTTGTTCAGCTCTGTCAAAGAGGCGCTTGACCTGATCAGGGTCTGAAATATCGGATTTAATAGCAATTGCTCGAGGATGAGAAGAGATACCGATGCATTGAGCTCTGATGCTATGAGGTCCGCTTGAGTGGAGTTTGAAGCATAGTTGATAGCAACCTTTGCACCAAGGGAGTGGACGTGAATGGCGACAGCTTTTCCTATGCCACCAGAAGCACCAGTTATTATTGCTATTCGGCCATCAACAGGAAGAGAAGCTGCCATGATGGAGATTCAATTAATATGGAAATAATGATGAGAAGAGAGCTATATCAGGGTCGAAATGGGGTATAGTGACTGCCGTATTTATAGATAAGTGTGTGCATACATGAGGAACCTTTACATAAGTGGTGACGTAAGAAACGGAAGTGATTCAAGGATCCGAATTAACAAATTATAGTCTTCTGTAGGAAGGTGCTTCATCACATACCCAGTGTCCGACAATGCCAGCATTGCCCTTCATTGCTAATATAAAAACATAGCTTAAGAGAAAAAATTAAATCATTGTACCTGACAAACAATTAAACATTGAAGTCAGATCTCCATGGCAACGTTTGAACAAACTTAATTACCATAAACCTTTTCTATCCATTTTCTTATTATTATTTTAACAATTAAGTGATTTAATTTGTAATTACAAAATAAATGCATTAATTAAATAATCTTTCAAGTTAAATAACTAAGAAAGCTTATCCTAACTTATCCCATGGTCTCATATCACAATTAAATTGTCACCTATTGTCCTATCCCTATATGAACCAAACATGGGATGGGACAATTTTTTATTCAACCTAGGTTTTTGTGCCGCTACAAAACATGCAGATCAGACTGAAGAATTTTAAAAAAATCTGAAAAGTTGAACACCAAAATGCATTCAACAAGTATAGGGTTTCTCAAAAAATCAGTAGACAATTATGATGAGGATGAAAATGCACATTAACCTGGGTTTAGCATGGAGCATGGGATGCTCTTTTCCCAGACTGACAACTCCATGGGAGGCACTGGGGAGGGTCTCTTTAGTAAGCTTAGATGTAAAACTTCTAGTAGTAGAGTTGAGCTAATATGATAAGAATTAGAGGTTCTCATCATAATCACATTAGCTCGTACTGATCTATCTTCCTACACAAACAAAAAGAAACAGCAACTTAAATGGGGCTCTCCAAAGAGCAACTCTTCTCAAAATCTCAAAATGTAAAATGAAAATATGACTGGGAACAGGCAAACGTGAAATTTTTAATAAAAAGAATGGAATACTAGAACTAACCATTTCAAAGCTCCAGCAGTATAAAGCAAAGGAAAATTCAGCTAAATCACTAACTCACAACTCACAAAGCCACCGAATGTTTTTGCAGCATTGTCGAATCCAGAAAGCAGTGATTTCTAGACTGCGGTACAATGGACTAGAAGAAAATTTTATTATAGCCCTTGTTTGTCCAAATGTCCAGTAGATGCAGCGGAAATAAGAACTTGAAAAGATTTAACATCATCACAAGGATTGGTTGATTTCTTCACCCTGCAAAAGATAAGAGAAATGCAAACTATGAAAAAAATAAAGTAATCACTCTAATTTTGAGAAACAGAAAGAAATTTATTCAAATACACTTTGCAGAAAAACTGGATAATACAAAAAAGAAATAAAAAATCACCAGTCATCTATATTTGAAGAAACTCATACACTAAAAAGAGGCTAAAACCATAAAGGAAGGTTTCAGATGGAAGACACAGCAAAATTGAGAAAAAGTTAATACACAGTTTGAACAAAAAACGACCAAATCACATAAGAAACAATCCCAACAATCTAACAAACAAAGTGAAGGCTCTTATTACCACACTCTTCAAACTGGGCAGAAAGCATGACCATCCTTGGAGCCTCAAGAGTATTTTGCGCAGTCCATGAAATAAGTATTCTGCAATTACCTTTATACACTTACATTTACCAATAATCTCTACATGAACAAACACCACCTTCAAAATGATGAAAGCGGTTGGCATCTCGTACTACAATAGTGCGATTCGATATCTTTGACACAAACTTAATCCAATTATGGCAATCATTACATACACGTAGATTCTTAATAACAAGTATGGGCATCGTGTCAGACAAACTAAGGAGACCAAAAGCAATAGCCAATTTCTCACTATGTATATAAACACATGGGTCCTTCTGCTCTTGCTCTAAATCACTCCAAAGGCTATAACGGCCTTGCACATAACCAATTTCAGCCGCCCTTCGATTCAGATTCCCCAAATAATCATAAATCTTATCTGCTAGTGGATGGAGTCGATCACCAACAAAGAATGCATGAATCGAGTTTTTCACCTCAATCCAGCTTTGACCAGGCTCTTTCTTCACACCCCTATCTTTCATAATTTGCCTTATCTGATCTCTACAATCCCATTTCCCCGCCACTGCATAAATATTGGATAAAAGAACGTAAGTTGCTGAGTCTTCAGGTTCCAATTCTAGAAGATGATTGGCAGCATATTCTCCAATTTCCATGTTCTTATGAACTCTACAAGCACTTAAAAGGGTTCTCCAAACCATTGTGTCTGCTTCAATAGGCATCTGCTCTATAAATTCCCTTGCACGGCTCAAATAGCCCGCTCGACCAAGAAGATCCACAACACAAGCATACTGTTCAGGTTTAGGCACTAAGCCATATTCCTTGCTCATGGACTCAAAGTAGCGCAGGCCCTCATTCACTAAACCCACATGGCTACAAGCTGATAAAACTCCTACAAATGTCACATGATTTGGCATCACATCGTGCTTTTTCATCTTCTCAAAAAGGTTAATTGCCTCCAGAGCATATCCATGCTGAGAAAAGCCCGTGATCATGGCATTCCAAGAAACTTCATTTTTCTCATGCATTTCAAGAAACTCTCTCTTGGCATCATCAATGCTACCACACTTAGCATATAAGGTGATCAAAGAATTAGAAGCTTCAGTTTCTGAATCATAACCTGTTTTTATAATCATTGCATGAATCTGCTTCCCTTGTTTTATATTTGCTAAGTTGGCAGCAGCACTAACTGCAGAACCAAATGTGTATAAATTAGCTTGTACTCCTACTCTGATCATCTGAGAAAAGACCTGCAGTGCTCCCTCATAGTATCCACTCTGTGCAAATCCTGATATCAGTCCATTCCATGATATATTATCTTTAGCATCAATTTTATTAAATACTAAGTACGCCTCTTGGATCCTACCACATCTAGCGTAGAGACTAATAAGCGCATTTCCAATCGAAAGATCATCTGAAAAACCAGAGATATAGGATTGAGCATGTACTTGTCGTCCTTGATTGAGTGCTTGAATACCAGCACATGCACTAATTGCACTAGAAAATCCTATGTTATCGGATCGAATCCCTCGGTTTTCCATTTCTTCAAAAAGTTCAAGTGCTTCACCAAACATATCATGCTTGACAAACCCAACAATCATAGCTGTCCAAGAAACTACATCATCCTCGGGGAGTCTTCTCAGTATTTCCTGAGCAGTATTTAGATTTCCATGCTTAGCATACATATCTATAAGCACACTACAGACATACACATTAAACTGAAAACCAGTCTTTATGACTTGAGTATGAATCTGCTCTCCTAGACTGAGAGCTCCTAGCGAGGTACAAGTTCTCAAAATACTAGGATAGGTGTATTGATTAGGGGTTAGACCTTCAATTTGCATCTGCTTAAATATCTGAAAAGACTCACTGAGGTCATCTAACTGCCCATAAGCCACCAGCATCACATTCCACAGAACAACATTTTCTGTCTCTGTTGTTAGAAAACATTTATGGGCAGTTTCCACATCAGAGCATTTCACATAAAGATCGAGCAAGGAACCTTCAACGATGATGTCTTTAGAAATCCCCACTTTTATTGCATAAGAGTGGAGCTGTTCTCCCTTACGAAAAGCTCCAACTGATGCACAGGCACTCACGAGACTAGCAACTGTAACACAGTCTGGTTTCAAGCAGTCAAGCTGCATTTTCTCAAACAATTCCAAAGCTTTATCACTATATCCACACTGAGCTAGCCCGGAGATGAGCGAGTTATATGTAACACCATCCCTCTGCTGCATTTTGCTAAAGATTTGTTCAGCAGATGTCAAATTCCCCAAGCGGGAATACAATGTCACAAGAGCATTACACACATATGTCTCTGAAGAAAACCCCCACTTGAAAATAAGCGCATGAAACTGCTCTCCAATCTCAAATAATTCTATCTTAGTGCAAGCACTTAAAGCACTCGATATTGCATAAGGTGTAGGTACAGCTCCCAATATGTGCATCTGACAGAAAAGAAGAATAGCTTCTCGTTCATAGCCATTTTGAGAGAAGCCAGAGATCATAGCCACCCAAGATACACTGTCTTTGACACATAAATTGTTGAAAACCTTTTTAGCGGAGTCTATGAAGCCATTTTTGGCATACAAATCAATTAAAGGATTAGAAATAAGTGGACTACCCCCAAAACCATGAGAAATAATCAAACCATGAATCTGATTCACACACTGAACAGCAACATTACCACTTCCAATGCAGGCCCTCAAAACACCCACAAAAGTTGCTTCATTTGGAATCACGTCATCATCGATCATTTGTAAAAACAAACCGAGTATTCTACCACTCAACTTCTTTGCAACAAACCCAGAAATCAACTTATTCCAAGAAAACACAGTTCTATTAGACATATCATCAAAAACCTTCATCGCACTATCCAAATCACCACTAGCTAGATAAATATTAAAAATTTTATCACACAAAACTTGCTCTCCATCAAAACCCAACTTCAGGATCTTCCCGTGAATCTTTTTAGCCTCCACTAAAGATCCATAACTCAAACAACCCTCTAAAAGCCAAACAAATGTCTGACTATTAGCCTGAATCCCTCGCTCTTCCATCACACGTAAAAGCTCTATTCCCTTTGATTTCCATTCAGTTTCTTGATCATTTAATTCATCACAAGCACGACAAACTGCAGGGCTACTATAACAATTAAAACTTAATCTCCTCCAATTCCCACAAAAATACTGTTAAAAAAATAAAACCAAAATTAGTTCTTTTTAATAAACAGAAAATGGGCTTTATGTAAAAGTTGTTAAAGGGATGATTAAATGAGTCATTAAGAGTTACCTTTTGAAATTTTTGACTGATGTAATTTGGAGAGATTTGTGGTTTGAGTTTATGATAAGAGATTGGAAATGAAAGAGACCCACGAAAAGAGATTGGCTTCAGAAACATGAATTCTTGTATTTGAATAAGCATTGGAGTGATGCAAGAATTTAAGAGGTGTGTGTTTTATGGATTTCAAAAGGTGTTAAAGCTGTTCTTGTTTTGAGTCATATTGGCGCGCCTCAGAAGTTAGAGACAGAAAGAAAAGTTAGATGTTACGACATGTCGTTATGATCTGATAATTCTTGCCCAGTTGTCGTATGTTTCTGGGTATATGTGTCTATAATTTTTTTTTTTTTTTATGATGCAAAGAAATTTTTAAGTGACTTTTTATTTATTTATTCTTTAATGTGACAAAATTTGTAGAAATTTGCCTGTATCAGGTTCATTTTGCATTTCATGAGTAAAGTAACTTTGAAAGTCTTTATGAATAGGTTATAAGTTGTTAATCTTATTTTTAAATATTTTTATGAAATATTATGATTTATTTTTTAATATTGTAATCCACAATTTAAGAAGTATAATCATTAATAAAAATAAAATTACTGTATGTTGTCTGAAGTTGATTTATCTTTTAACCTGTATATTTTCATGAATAAATTACTATTTTATCTCCTTCTATTTTCTACGTCGCTCTTTGTGCACTTCAGAATTCAAATCTCCAAAATGTTTGTAAAAATGAAAAAAAAAAAATTTCTTATTACATTTGGAATTTTTTTTTCAAAATAGCAAATACTTCTTGGGAATAAAAGTTAGTTACTGACCTTCCCATAATCCCATTACCTCCCCGCGTTTTCAACAGTCAAAACTCTCGACACAAAACGACATCGTTGCAGTTTTATCTCGCCCGCTTAAGCCGGCCCTGCAAAAACCAAAAAGGAAACCGCACCAAAACCCTAGAACCAAACACCGTACAATCGAGGAATGGCTATTGCGCGAACCGGAGTGTACGTCGACGACTATTTAGAGTGTAATTTTCACGGCACTTCTTTAAATTCATATCAATCTTTTTTTTTTTTCAATTTTCTTTCGATTTTAATTTCAATTTGAATTTTGATTTTAATTGCAGATGCTAGTACATTGCCAGCTGAGCTTCAGAGACTGCTTAATACCATCAGAGAACTCGATGAACGGTCCCACTGTAAGGCCCCGTTCAAAAGATTTCACCGTTACATTTTTGTGTATGGATGCACGCACGCACGAGTTATTGCATTTTAGATATTTTAGTTCATTTTTGTGGAGTTATTGTTTGACATGGAAACATGTTTATAAACTTGTGTAAAATTTGGTGAAAATAGAAGCATATATAATAGCACATTGATACACATTGTTGTGTTTTGTGTGATGTGGGTTTTTTAATTTTAAGGTTGTGTACAATTTTTTTTTTTTTTTGTTTGGATAATTCTAATATACTGGCAAGTTATACTACTCTGCACAATTGTATTTTTCCCAAATTTTCTTATCAAGTGATTTGATAATTGATCTTAGACTGTTTTATGGATGGCAAGATGAATTGGATATGGTATTGCCAAATTAAATGTCATGTTACTTGGGATTAATTTTTTTGCATACAAGGCAAAATGGTATTAGTCATACTGTATATGTATATTTGAGTGCTTGTTTTGAAATGTTGGTGATCTGTTGAAGGGGGGGGAGGGGGGGGAGGGGGGGGGGTGGGGGAACAGTAAGCGGAACACTAGGTGTGGGCATATGATTATTGATGTCCATATATTTTATTATATGTACACATTGATTTGTGTACATGTTGACATTTGGGATCCATTAATTTTATTTTTTAATTTTTAATTTTTTTAATATGGTGTTCATTTGTTGATTGGTTGACCTTTGGGATGGAAGCAATGATAAACCAGACGAGGCAACAGACAAAGTACTGCCTGGGACTGGCATCACAGGGTAACAAGAAAGGCAATGGTAATGAAGAAGATGAGGCAATTGAGAAAATGCGAAAAGAAATTGAGGTGAATCAGGATAATGCCTTGAGTTTATGCACGGAGAAGGTTTTGTTGGCTCGGCAAGCTTATGACATTGTAAGCTTCTTTCTAATCAACAGTTTTTAAAGTCCTTTTTTTTACACATTTTTTTTTAATACCAACTACATTGATATTATGCCATTTCTTGGAGTTCTTTTGCTGACAAATTATTGATATAAAAGTAATGAGCTTCATCTACTTGAAGTGTACATCATAATAATCGGCAGATATGCCTCTTCTGAAGTGCTGTACTTTGGTGAATCTATAGTTTGTCAAAATCTTAAGTATACGATTCAAGATCAGGATAGTGTTTGAGGTCAAATTAGAAACATTCAAAAAAATTTGGCTACCTAAGTGCAGTAACAAATACTGGATTCCTTGGCATCACGCTATCTAATATCACTTCTAAAAACCCATGGCATAATAAAACCTGAGGATAAGATTAGATATTAATTCATTCATTTTCCCAAAAGTGAACTGATAATCCTATTTGTTTTGCTGTAATACAGCTTTGACACAGTCCTAAAGACTAATAATATGATCCAACTTTGGAGCTAATGGAATGTCTTGTATCTTACATTTTTTCAGATAGATAGCCATATTAAACGACTAGATGAGGATCTGAACAACTTTGCAGAAGATCTAAAGCAAGGTATGGTGTATTGTGTATGGCTATATGCTGTTCAGGATGTTCAACTTTGCTGTTCTTTTCCTTGTTGTATCTACAGTATTTAAAAGTTTGCAAAACCTGATACGATCCCAATCAATGAAGTTTAGTGTGATTGGGTGGTAGTCGGTATTATTCTAGAACCAAATTTATCATTCTAATTGAATGAAATAAATATGACCTGGCAAAGTAAAGTAGGTAATAAAGTACATTATTGAAGACACTATTATCGCACTTATGCATGAGCTATATATTCACCTTTCTCATATTTTTTGTATTTATCCTGGCTGCTTTTGCAATATTATCAGAGGGCAAAATACCAGTAGATGAACCAGCAATCCTTCCGCCTTTACCAATAATCCCTAAGATTGAAAAACGCAAACCACTTTATGGAACACCTCAACCAAAGAGGCTCGATTTCAGGGATAGGGATTGGGATCGAGAGCGTGATAGGGATTTTGAGCTCATGCCACCTCCAGGAAGCCAGAAAAGGGAGTTCACCACTCCCATGGATGTTGATCAGCCCATTGATCCAAATGAACCTACCTACTGTGTCTGTCATCAGGTTCTGCTCTCTTTAACTTTGTTACTTTTCCAAAATCAAGTGCTTTTCGGCATTTTTGATATTTTTTTCAGCTATATTTCAAAAGTTCTGTATCATTACTGAATATTGCATTACGATCACTTAGGTGTCATTTGGAGATATGATTGCCTGTGATAATGAAAACGTAAGTTCCTCTTCTTTTCAATTATTTTCCTTTTCTGTTATCTGGTCGGGTTTCTTTACCTTGTTTCTTTATATTTAGCTAGCATTTATGCATTATACACAAAAATTATTCGGCAATATAACAACACTTAGCACTAGAGTACAAGAAGATTTTTTCTGACAATTTTAGGATTGGTGTAGTAATACAATGTATTTGCATAGGGTATATATAACATATTTGCCAAAATGTACATGCATTCTTGATGCTCAATTGATGGAGTAAATGGCATATGTAGCATTGCTTATTGCATTTTTTCGCACTGGGAAGGCTGCTGGCAGTATATGTTTATTGTGAATCATCTGCAAGTAAAGAAGCTAATATCAATCAAAGTCTATCGACATCACTGAAAACACGACCACTAAATTCTCCTTTACCAAAGCTCTTCTTGCTTGAATGTTGATGCATGTTTTAGTTGAAGAAGTTAGAACAGGTTTACTTTTTCTTATAGTCTTTTTACCTTTATTTAGAAATATACTCCATTTCTAATTTTCATTTGGCAGAGAAAAAGAAAGTTCATTGTAACCATTCATCTACTTTTTAAATGCTTGGCTACATGTTTCCCTTAATAAATCTCATAACATGTTTATTTTCTTTTTGACAGTGCCAAGGAGGTGAATGGTTCCATTATGCATGCGTTGGACTGACACCGGAGACAAGATTCAAAGGAAAATGGTATTGTCCAACCTGCAGACTTTTACCCCAGTGTCAATGATTCTACATATTCACAATTTTAAACTCCTCAGGTGAATCATTTATTCATGTTCCCTCAGCATCTCTTTCACAGAGAAAGAGGCTGAGAGAAATTCTTGTCCCTGTAACTTTGATCAATAGAATTAAGTTTGCTAGCACAAAGTTGTCTTTAGCTGAAGCTGGCATAAAGAGAAAAATCAAATTGGTATAAGATTCCTTCATCTCATTTAACTTGTTTGTGCTAGGCTTTCAAAATTTATCAATCAAAGCTAATATACTATAACTTAAGAAATGTTAATCTGAATGAAGCACAAAGGAAAAGAAAAAAGAAGGATGAGAATAGAATTATTGGATGATCTTATAGCAGCCTTATCTTTCTTTTTGGCAGTCAGTTTACATGTAGCTTTTGTTGTATTATAAAAACATCATGTGCAACCTAGTGAATTGTTGTTCTTCTCATTGTCCACAATGACTTAGTGTCTTTATAAATGACCTTTGTACGTCTATTATTATTCCAATCTTATCAGAGATTCCAAATGAAGTGTGTTTGAACGTGCCTGAGTAGTTACGGCAGTTGTATCACATAGCTTTATATTATGTTTATGCCATGAGAATAATAGGTATATGAGCATTTCTATTAGCATTTGAAATGGCATCTTTACCCTACTAGTGGAAAGTTAAGGGGTTGATGTAAAAAATTTCTTGAAGAAACTGTTTTGTAAAATGAACTTGAGGAATTGAATTGTGTGCTTCACAATATTCCTAATTTTTGTTTAGAATGAATTATTGTGTTTTTGAAATGTCGACCGACACTTTAAAAAAAATAAATGAAAAAAAAAAAAAAGTTTCGTTGAAAGCTGAGGAAATAGCCCTAAATTAGGGACAATTTATAATAGTCCTAACTACCATTTTTCTTAGTTTTGTAGTAAAAAAATTGGCATTTGGACATGAATAACCTTACATAATTTGTCGCACTAGAAAGACAGTCGATTTGCTGATCGCTCAAAATTTTGGTATTTGGCACGTTGATTATTTGTTGACAGTCTATTTAATTAGTAGTCACTTAGGGGCGTTTACGTTCGAAATGTCTATTTTTTATTATTGAAATAAGAAAATGGGGTGGGTTATTGAAGTAGTGATAGACATTTTGAAACTTTATCCTAAATTATATTTTAAATGATGTATTATTTATCCATTGGGTGACTGATAATTTTTATAATTATTAAGTAAATTAATTATCTTATCTCATCATCCAATTGATAAATATCACATTATTTAAGGTAAAATTTTAGGATGTATTCACTGGTTATTTTATTAAATTGATCCTAAATTTAGTCTATTTTAGTGAATCATCCACGGGTTTGAAATATAACTAAACCGAAAATACTTTTTTGGGGCTTCAATTGTTGGGCCATGGCCGATGACCCAACAAGGAATGGCCATTGATGGTCATTTTGCGTTTAGGCTTCTTAATTATCTTTCCCCATTTTTAAAGATTACGAATTTTGGCTCTTCTGAGCTTTGACTTGTGGCTATGTGTCCTCTTTCAAATCAAAAAAAGGGGCGGGAGTCCTTTCCCTCCTCAAAACTGCAACGTTGGAATCTGAAAAGTGTATTGAATTGACCAAACAGCCCTTGCTTACTTGCAGAATTATGTAGTGGCACGCGATCCAATGAGTGACTGTTCTGTGGATTTTTTTTGTCCCATTTCTAGAAAAAAAATAATTTAAAGAGGAATAAATTCTAGCTTTATATTTGTCCTTTTATAGAGGTGTAAAATTCTAACAGAATTCTAATTGCTCAAATGAAAATTAATATGTTCAAATGTTCGTAAACAATGTTATGATACCTTGCACTTCGCTTATTTATTGATGGTTTTTTTTTTTAATTTCTTTTCCGGTTTCTTAAAATAGTATTTAGTGTATCTGATCTAATAAAAGAATAAATAAAGGCATTATTCTGATGTCATTTTGATAAAAGCATTATCTTTGCAATGGAGATTGCTTGTTTTGAGAACCCAAATCCTCAATCATTAACAGTGAGGATATTGGGGTCCATCAACCTTGGCACTTGGGGGCACACCATTGTTCTATATACTTTCGCAATAATAAAAATCAATTTTAGCCCCTAATTATAATGATGTTATTTAATTACAAAATCACGCTTTAGAGGTACGGTTATGAAAAGTGAAAACAACTATTTAATGTGTAATTTTAGTGTAATAAACACATAATTTGCGCTTAGAAAATTATTATGGATATAACATATAACATAAACCATGATGTCTATTTGATATATCTCCATATTAATCTAACATTCATCAAATAATAATTCTCTAATCTAACATTCATGTGTTTTTAAATAGGCCCTTATAAGTATTAGATTATTATATCTGGGGGAAAATATATATATTAGTAGTTTTCTGGTCCGGGATCTTAAAATATGAAAAAAATCTGAGAAAATTTTAAAACCATACGGTTTTAAAGACTTACAGTTTAAGCTTTTTAAATCATGCGATTTTAAAGGTTTTCAAAAATTTCTCGCACTTTAAAATTTCGGATTGGAACATTTCTAATATATATATATATATATCTTTATCTTTTTTATTTAAAAAAAATAAAGGCAGGAGTGGTATTTTGGTCCAAGTATAGAAGTATACGGTGGGCTCCACAACAGTAGGGATAGCGGTGGGATTATAAGGAAAGATTTGAATTTCAACGTAACTTTGATTTGATTCAATTGCCAAATAAGCCAGATAAAGAAGAAAGAAGCTCGTCGGACAAGAAAAGCGAAAAATACGGAAATTAAGCATTAAATTTCTCAATGAAAACAAAGAAAAATTATCAAATCTTAAATATTAAATTGAGTGCGAGAGAGCAAGGGAGGATATTGAAATTGAACAACCCTAACTACCTCCTTCTACCCTCTTGAATTCCTTTAAAAACTTGAAAAAGATTATAAAAAGAAAGAAAAACATTTCCCCGCTCTATTCATTTTGTATTCTTTGTTTCTGTTTCCAAGTTCTTGAATTTGGAATATAGAATCTTTTTTGTCCATTGACTAATGGTGACAGAGTGAAGTGTCAGCAGAGGAAGAGTTGAAACAAGAGATTTTTTCTTGAAAAGGTGGGTTCATTGGTTTTTGCAGATTTTGTTCTTGATTTTTTTTTTTTGTTTTTTTTTTTGTTTTTTGGTTCCTTTAGCAGTGAATCTGAGACACCCATTTGGTGCTTTGAGTTCTTGTTTTTTATGTCAATGACCAAAAAAAAAATTTTTTTTTTTTCCTTTTATTCAGGTTATCGTCATATTGTTCAGTAGAACCAAACGTTCTTTGTGAGTTTTTGGTAAGTACATACTGTTCTTGCGTTTTTTAGTTTGCTTTTTTTTCCTCCCTTTTAAGCATTTCTGTGTTGTTTTAAAACATAATATGAAACCCCACTCGTTGTCTTTTGCTCATGTTTTGTTGTTTTATTCTCGAAAAGTTAAACCCTTTTCAGTTCTAATTCTGTAGTTCATGTGCATTTTGATTTAGTCATAGTGTATTAACACAATATATGAGATTGCCGCTTGGTACTTTACTTCTTCTGAGTTCATTTCAATGAAAGGAAAGTTTTTTCTACTTCTAAAGGGCGTTTTTTCTTTTTATTCTGTTTGGTTTGATCCAGCTGTTAGCACATGATTTAGGCATAATTTTTCTTTCTCACTCAGTGAAGATGTGACCTTGTTACAATTTATGTATAATTTATGATTTATTGAAGAGCCTGCATTGGCGTCCATACTGTGTTAATGACCCATTTTTTGATTGGTGTTAGGTAAAAATGGGTAGATGTCTGAGTCCAATTCTCCGCCAAGAATTAGCAAATCTTGACAAAGATGCTGATAGTCGTAAATCAGCAATGAAAGCACTGAAATCTTATGTGAAAGACTTAGATTCCAAGGCAATTCCGCTGTTTCTTGCCCAAGTCTCTGAAACCAAAGAAAATGGGTCAGTGTCTGGGGAGTACACAATTTCTCTTTATGAAGTCCTTGCTCGTGTTCATGGTGCCAATATTGTTCCTCAGATAGATAGCATCATGACAACTATTACCAAGACATTGGCTTCAAGTGCAGGCTCTTTCCCACTTCAGCAGGCATGCTCAAGGGTGGTGCCAGCAATTGCAAGATATGGAATTGACCCTACTACCCCAGAAGACAAGAAGAGGCACATCATTCACTCCCTTTGCAAGCCTCTCTCAGATTCTCTCTTGGGTTCACAAGAGAGCCTAACTGCAGGTGCTGCGCTTTGCTTAAAGGCTCTTGTGGACTCAGATAATTGGCGATTTGCTTCCGATGAGATGGTGAATAAGGTTTGTCAGAATGTGGCCGGGGCTTTGGAGGAGAAGTCAACTCAGACCAATTCACATATGGGCTTGGTTATGGCTCTGGCTAAGCATAATGCTCTAACTGTTGAGGCATATGCCAGATTGTTAATACAGTCTGGATTGAGAATACTGAATGCTGGGCCTGGGGAGGCCAATTCTCAAAAACGATTGTTAGCTATACAAATGTTGAACTTCTTAATGAAGAGTTTGGATCCTAGGAGCATATTCTCGGAACTTGAGTTGATTATTGAGGGGATGGAGAAGTGTCAATCTGATCAGATGGCTTATGTTAAAGGGGCTTCTCTCGAAGCTTTGCAAACTGCAAAGAGAATAGCTGCTGAGAATGGACCAAAGTTTGAGAAGGGTTCTGGTTCAGTTATTGGGTCAAATTTTGGGAGAGACCATAATCGTCGGAGAAATTTATTGAATGGAGATAATAGGTCGCCTTCCTCCATGTCACCAGAATCACAGACTCTAAATTCCTTTGCCGAATATGATTCTTTCATAGGGTCACCAGTTTCCATGTCTCAGCTTTCTTGTGACACAGAATATGACTGTAGGAGTGTGAATAGGAATGTGAATAGGAAGCTGTGGAGCTTTGAGAATGGTGGGGTTGATGTATCTCTTAGGGATGGTTTGTATTCAGGAGTGGTCCAGGGAAGTCCCATTCGTAGTAATTCATATTCCAGTCATCGTGAAATCAATGATAGTGGTGGAGGTTACACAGATGAGTTTGCCGGGTTCTTTCGGAGAAGTCCTCAAGCCAGAGCAGCTAGAAGCACTACTCCCAGTCCTCAGGTTAAATGCTCCCACATTCTTGAAATTGTATTCTCAAATATGCCTTTTTGTCTAAAAAAATTAAATCATAAATTTAGTCAGTGTTGGATGGTTGTTGAAGATAAATAACCATATCTAAAGTAAATTGCTCATGCTATTTTGAAAATTCTCTTTCTTATCACAAAGCAAAAATCATCAAATAATTAGAGAAAGTAAAAAAGTGAAAAAACTGCTAGCAGGTTCTCCAGATGTAAGATTGAAACACTAGTGCTAGAAAAGGAGTTTTATAGAATTTTTATCTATCACAATTAGGTGCAAAATCAGTTTGGAACACCAAGAAGTATATACTGCCTGCCACTCTCAAGATTGAAGTTTTCTTCATTATCTGTTAACTCTAGTTTCCTAAAGGCCATGGTTGCCAATTTCAGCATAGTTGATTTGATATGCTTAGTTTGAATAATCAACCCGTCATCATCATTGTTATTGATATTATTTTCTTTCTGTTTGCTTGTGCTGTTAATTGCTAATATTGGAACATAGTTACTAGTGTGTTTGTGCTGTTAGATTCTAATTGTTGCTGATATAATTGCATTGCCCCACTCTCTTTTGTATTTCAGAGGTCACATTCTCACATCAGTGTTGACAACATTGGCATCTTTACAACTCCAAGGAGGCTGATTCACTCCCTTCAAGATGTTAACTCAGACTTCTCTGAGAAACAATCCAGAAGGTTCAGAAGTCCATCCTCAATCAAGTATGAGCAGAGCCCAGCTCCAACGAGAAATGGTTTTTCACGTGAGGTGTTCTATGATGTGAAAAGGAATGGGAACTTACACAATGAGGGCGAGCAACTTCAAGGTGTCTCTGAATCAGTGTCATCGACGGATGATGGTCCAATTAGTGATGATATGCAAGTGACTCAACAAGTGGTTTCTGGAAATAAGACTGAAATTCAGAAGTTGTGTGCCAAGGAAACCCCTCCAAAGACTGCAGTTAAATTGGTATTTGGCCTCTTTTTTATTCTAATTGCAATTTTCACGTTGTTATTCTTGATTGACGGTCAGGAGAATGGCCATCATCTTGTTCCAACCTAATCCAGTCATTCCATTGTGCCAAAATGTTTTAATTGTAATGAATTAGGATTAGTTGAACCTTTCTCAAACTGTTCAGAACGATAATCTTGTTTGTTTTTTTGTAACAATGTTTAGTATTCAGTGATTTCAACCGTGAGTTGGATGTTTAGTACTAAACAGAAGTTAAGTTAGTCTTTTCAGAAGGTTGTTTCTTCCCTAATGTGATTGTTATTGTCATTTCAGCAAAATAAATCCTTAAGCAAGACTCTAACAACGTCATTGCTTGTATGATTCTGTCGTATGCTCATGTACATAGTTTGCTCTATTTTGTGCGACACAAATATGAAATAACTGCAACAATGTCAAAGAAGACAGTCGAAGACGAGTTATCTTGGCTTTAGATTTTGAACTGGTTCTTGGAAATGTTGTATTCAAGTATTGTTATGTTTTAAGTTTTCAAAATCTTTTATTCTCAAGGAAAACTATGTAGATTGCAATTTTCAAAGAAGACAGTCGAAGACGAGTTATCTTGGCTTTAGATTTTGAACTGGCTCTTGGAAACGTTGTATTCAAGTATTGTTTTGAAAACACTAGCCAAGCGGGTATGGTTTAAGTTTTTCAAAATCTTTTATTCTCAAGGAGAACTATGTAGATTGCAAAACAAACAGCCTCTTTATTTACAGGGAATAGTGTTCTGAACATGAACTCTTATGCATCATGGTTACAGGATTTGTTAATCTTTAATAAAGTAGTATCAAAGTTGCATTTTCTCGCACCCGCTGGCACTATGAATAGAAGTAAGATGTACGAATCTCAGAGATTTGGGTTGTGTAATTGCTGTCCTCCTTTCCACACGTCTCCTGGTCTCAGCATAATTGGCTTAAGCATGGCTGATGCACCTACACATATGTAAGAATACTTGCTATAGAATTCATGACTTGAACCGGGACTGAAAAGGTACAGTTCATCGAATCCGTTTCGTCCTGCTACAACTGAGTTTCTCCTGCCCTGTAAAACAAAATGCAGGAAATATAAAGTGATTTTGTGACAGAATTTGAAAGAGAAAAAATTTTTAAAAAAAAAACTTTCGCAGTGAAGATTTATGTAATGTTTCAGTTTGTTCGTTTTCCCCTTCCCCATCATACAAGCCTCCTAAACCGATGGACAGTAAAAGCCCGGCCCAATAAAAAAGCTAAATCCTAAAGCCCTTCATGAGTACATAATTTCGGGTTTACTAAAGAGTAATTTTATTTTACTCTCTCTAATAGTCTCACCGGCCTTACTTTTTAATTTATTTTTTTTTTTTATAGTTATACTTATTAAAAATAAAAAAAAATATTAATTTTTAATTTATTTTATTCTCTTCCCCAGCCCACCTCTTTTGTAGCATAACCATCACCTCACCACCTACCTTCATCAACAACAACTTTATCATTGTCGCCATCACCACCTATCTTCTCCCAACATATGTTGAGTTGAATTTTGTTAAATTTTATGAACAAATAGTAGGCTTTGTTATTATTGATAATACAAAATTTACTTTGTATGATGGAAAAATTAAGAAAAATTGCATATTCTTCCCTCAAATATAGGTAAAACATACTTAAATAAGTTCACTTACCCTTCCAAATTTGGAAAATACGACATTTGACCCTGTTACACTAATAGAAGTTGATATATTATATTAAATTACAATAAAAAAAAGTTCAAACTGCTTTTAATCAATTTGTATTATTTTACAAACCATAAACATCCATAAAAATGAAATATTCTCTGTATATGATGTGGGGATATTGTCCTTTATAAGTTAAGTTAATTACCTAATTTAAGTTTTTTAATTTAGAATTTTGGCTAAACATGGACTATTTGTACGTTGGACTTTCTTATAAAATCTTCATTTTATTCCATTTTCATCACGTTACGGATTACATTATATTTTAATTTAATTTCTTACAAAAGACAATGCATTCTCTCATTAATAACAAAAAAAATAAGCTTCACCAAACCTCCATATACCTTACTGCCCAATTTATTTACATTTTTCATTTTTTAAGCCAACAAAATATGAAAATAAACAAAATTAAAAAATTAAAAGATTCATAGATTATGTAATTAACTCAACACATTAAGGACAACATTGTCATGACACATACAAAATATATCATTTTCATGTCTGTTTACAGTTTATAAAATAACTTAATTGTTGCAGCCAATCTGAGTTTGGGTGTAAGCATTCCTTATCTATCTTTGAGGGAGGAATCTGAATTTTTTTCAGTGTGATAATTTAAGATTTTATTTAACTTCAATTTAAGATGTGATTAGGAATTAGTATTTTATTCAAATTGTGAAGAGAGAGATGAGAAGTTAAATTAATCAAGAGTTTGAGAGATAAGAAAAAATATTTATTGTTAACTATTTTTTTTTTAATTTTCAATAGGAGAAATTTTGAAATAAAAAATACCCATCGAAAAATGAGTACCGGTGAAATAAATTGATAATCAAATATCACCATCTTACTAAATTTTTGGGAACCGACAGTCCATATCCAAATTTGCCACTTTTGCCACTGTCCTTAGAATTATTGTCTCCATAAAAAATACTCAATCTTGATCAGATCATCTCAACAAGCTACGTACAGTCCCAAACTATTATTATGTAAAACCTCTATCTAGAATTCTAAATGCTCCTATAGATTTTTTTTTTATTACATGAGACTATTGCTCAAATTACAATTCATATTACATGAGATTATAACTGATATTTACAAATCAGACTATTACTGATACCAACTACAACATTGATGCTAATAGAGTTCTGCCCAGATTTTTAACCCTCACTAATATTCGAGGAATGTCTACTCCACTCACTCATGGGTAAGGGAGAAGACTGCCTTCACTTAATATAATTGAGGAAGAAAATACTCCTACAATGCGTTTGTGAGGGTTCGAACTGCTGCCCTCCATCAGCCCTGACCACTCAGCCTTGCGTTTAGTAATATTTTTTAACTAGTATTTTCAACTCTCATTTTAGAGAAAGAAAATGATGTTTTTGATGTGATTTTTTTAAAACGAAAATTTGTTTGGTATTGTGTTTTCAAAATGGCATTTGAAAATAAAAATAATAAAAATTTGTTTGGTTGTTTATTTAAAAATGCGTTTGGTTGTTTGTCTGAAAATATAAAATTTTTTATAGAATATCTTATAAAATTAATTTTCTTCAATTTATGTAGACATTTTATCTTTTATAATTTTAATTTTAATCAAAATAAAGTCAAATTTCACAAAACAATAATAATTTTTAGAAAACCCTCTTATTTTTTATTAAGTTTAAGAAAATAAAATGAAAAATAAAATAATAAATGTAAAATAATTAGCATAACAAAATTAAAAACTATATACAATTATATTTGTTATAGACATTTAAGTAGTTCATTTGTATTAATTATAATTTTAAAAAAAATTACATCAAAGTACATGCTTAAAATGCAAAACATAAAAACATATAACTTAAATAAAATAATTTAAAATAAAGTCAACATTATTCAAAAACCACAAAATAAAAAAAAAAAGCACCTGGATCTTGTTAATTGAGACAGTGAGAAGGAGGAAGAAAATTTTGTTCATGGTAATGAAGAAGAAGAAGAAGAAGGTAAGGGAAATCATGGGTAAGAAGAAGAATGAGGAAGAATAAGAGATAAAGAAATCCAGGAGAAAAAATAAAGTAAAAATAAATATAAATAAAGACTTAAAAAAATAATAATTTAATAAATAATAGTGGTGGGTCTAAAAATTTTTTTTATTTTTTTCTTTTCTACTTTTATTCTCCACCAGCTCAAGAACGTCAAATTAGCGTTCTTGAGTTTTCTTCACAAAATTAAAGAAATAGATATTTTTTATTTTTTATTTTTTTTTACTATTTATTACAAAATAACTTAACCAAATATGTTTTATATTTTTTATTTTTGAAAAATAAAAAACACCCTTAAATGTTCCTATAGACTTAAGAAAGAGGGAAAAGATACCTTACTCGATAACTCCTTTTAATTTTAAAAATAATAAAATCTATTTCTTTAAAAACAAAAGGTCTCGGATTCGATTCCTTAAAAAGAGGTTAAATTGTCAAGACGTTAAACAATGATGATAATAATAATAAAAAACAAGATATTGTACTCAATTTCTCGCTTTTAATTTTAAAATGATAAAATCTTTTAAGTTAAAAATAAGAAGTATAGAGTCCAATTTTTTGTAGTTCTAAATAATAATAATAATAATAAAAGAAATAATATTCATAATAACAAAAGAACTTGCCCTTAATGTCTCGCTTGTAATTTTGTGGCTGCGGATGTACAATTTCCGAGGAATACTCAGGAAGGATCAGAAGATTCAAAGTGGAGACAAGCTTTTAGTTTTATATAGGAGATGAGGGCCCTTCAGAAATGGGAACGCGGTAGCAGTTTAAGAAACCACAAAGGTAAGATTCCAGTGGGTTGTAGATGGGACTTTGGTCTAGCAAGGCTATTTACATTGAAACGTTTCGGGGTCTTTTATCGTTAGCTGCCAACCTGGAACACGCTAAACTTTATGGAGATCTTGCAGAGGAACTTTACATGGAGTTGCCACCAGGATTTGATATGGAAGCAGGAAGTGGACTGGTGTGCAAATTGAAACAATGGCACTATGGGCTGGAGCAGCCACCGATAGCTTGGTTTTATAGATTAATCTCTAGAGCTATTCGACAGCAAGGATACAGACAAGCTCTAAATGACTACACGTTATTTTATAGTCACAATGATGGTAAGATCACAAGTCTCATAACTTACGTTGACGATATAATCTTGACCATATGGTGGAGATGTAGAGGTTGAAAAGATTTCTTGTAGTGGAGTTTGAAATAAAAGATCTTGGATCCCTAAGATTCTTTCAAGGGATGGAGGTGGCGAGAAACAATGCTGGGATATCCGTTTTACTGTTTATGAAAGAAATTATTTTAGACCTTTTGAAAGAACCTGGGATGGCGGGTTGTAAGGCTATAGACACACCACTGGATTCAAATTTAAATTGGGGTATTTAGAGGGCAGTAATCCGGTTGAATAACGGAGATATCAGCTACTAGTTTGCAAACTCATTTATCTTTTCCATACTGGACCTGATACTGTTCAGTGTTGTAAGTCAATTCATGCATGCACCATGTGAGGAACATTTGGAAGTTGCTTATCGCATCCTAAGATATTTTAGAGGAACACCAAGAAAGGTCTATTCTTCAAGAAGAATAAAGCAAAAGTGTTGAGGCGTTCACATGTGATGGTTGGGCAGGACCAGTTAAGGATAGAAGACCAGCTTAGGCTATTGCACATTTGTATGGGGAAATTTGGTGACTTGGAGTAGCAAAAAACAATCGGTCATGATATGAACTAGTGCTGAAGCAGAGTTTAGAGCAGTTGTTGAAGCCTTGAAGGTATTTGTGAGTTGCTGTGGCTGAAGATGTTATTAGAGGAGCTAAAAATTGCAGGTATTCAATCTATGAAGATCTATTGTGACTATAAGGCTGTCATAGATATTTCTCCTAATAATGTACATCATGATAGAACAAACCGCATTGAGGTTGACCTACATTTCATTAAGGAGAAAATGGGGAACAGAGTAATTTCTATGACCTATATATCTACATCAGAGCAAGTTGCAGACCGGCTTACTAAAGGATTAGTCAAACTAGTGTTCGAAAAGTTGGTAGACAAGCTGGGGATGTTCAATGTTTTCTGATCAGTATAGTTTGGTTGTTGTGTTTTTGAAGTCACTCTTATCTGTTCCTACGGGCTAGAAATCAGTTAGTTTGATAATTGGATTAGAATTTGCTATGTTTATTGTTTCCTGCCTATACGTTGTTTCACATTTATCTCTTTTTTTTTTTTTTAAACCTTGCAATAAGTGGAAAATGCAACAATAATATTGGCCTTCATGGATTCATCCACATGAATTCTTAAAATCCTAGATGCATGTATTCTGAATATGCAGAACTTGGATAAAAGTGACAAAAACACTAAATTTTTTTGAGAAAATTACCCGGTCGATGATTGTAAAGTTGGTTGGTGCACTGGTGTAAATCCTGCTCATTTTCTCTGTTAGTTGCTTGTAGCTATCATTCTCTTCACCCTGTATTTCTTCATCACTTTCTGAGAAGCTGCTGTGTGCTGCATCAGCAACTTTCTCATTTCTTGCACCCAAGGCAGACAGAAAACTCATAGGCCTCCATATTAAGTTATTTTGCTCTGAATTATCTGGAGGAATTATAACAAAATTTGATGAAACTGGTGACATGTTGAAAAAATCTGATCCTTCCAATCCGACAGCATAATTTGCTTCTGGAGTGCTTACTGTTAGATGGCTTATAATGGATCCTGCCAGTTGAAGTGATGAAGATCTGAAATTTGAAACTACTAGTTCCGAGCTTAAGGAAGCTTCATTAAGAGTGACAATGCATCTTATTTCAACCATGTCCCCCGTATCACTGCTAATAAGTTCAACCTGCAGTTTCATCATTAAAAACACTTATGGAACCTGTAGTTGCAGACCTCAGAACTAACAAAATATGTCAATAGTAATAACCAACAGAATCATAATCAGACCTGAATGAATTCCTGAGGATTTCCTCTAATGTCATGTAGTGTCCAATTACATGGAGACCAAACCTCACCATCACTGCCACAGCTGAAGGCTAAGGACACCCCTCCTTGTATAGCGGCAGTGCCATCCTTCCCCTCAGAGACTATTGTATGCAGCTGCTCAACTGTACCTCCATGCCACATGTGAGCTTTATATGATGTAATCAATCCACTTGGTAGCATCAGAGTTGCCGTGCTTCCATTTTCTAATCCCATCTTGGCAACACAACTGCCATCAATATCTTCAAATGTGACTCCATGCCCACTGAATTCTTCCTCCAAGTAGTCCACATTGATAGGCTGATATGGGATTGAAGCCACTGATGCCAGAGGGAATACTTTCTTCCTGGCTGTGTTGTACTGCGGAGAGCTAAAGCCAAGATTATTAGGTTGATAAGATATTTGAAGTCTACTTGGCCTGGTGGTGAAATTAGGTAAGGAGTTTGGTGAGAAGAGTGAACTGCATGCCATGCTCATTCTTTCCTCACATTGAAGGGAGATGATGAATCACTTTTCTACCATAAAATATTTGGACAGAAAGAGATGGGGTCCACTTATCCTTGTTTTCTATTGCCTTTGAAAACTTTTGCAGGTATTTTAAAGTGTCCATCTTATGCCTTTAGGAAAGTTATGAAAACTCCACCTTGTTTTGCTGCTATAATTGAATACCAAATTGTTGGCCAAGAATTAAGCCTTATCTTTTCAGATTGTAGAGAAAGTCAGAAAGTCTTGCTCTTTTTGGCATTATTATCATTGTAAATGTGTTAATCTTAACGTATGGATAAAAAATGAAGGGGTCTTGCTACTTTGTGACAAAGGGTGCCTTCTATATTGAATACGGCTCCTTTTTCTGTTTGGGCTGGAGAAATGAAAATGGTATTTGGTGACAGCTCCAAGTACATTGTTATACCCTTCTTACAAGCATAAACTATAGAGATCTTCCCGTGACATTCAATATATAAGCAAATTTTTTATTACAGTATTGATTTTATCCAAAAGGCAGAAGGAAAAAAAATTCTCTGAGAAAATTGGGAAGAAAAAATAGAAATAATGATTTATGTAGCTGAAAATTGTAATTACAGGTTATCGTGTTCAATAACTTGTGCCCCCTTCCACTTTTCACCAGGTTGTACAACCACAGGCACCAGCATCGTTGCAGGACCAGTGCATATAAAATAGTCCTTCCCATACTTTTCTGAGAAGGAACCAGGGCTGCCCAAGTATATGTCTTCAAAACCAATCCGAATTATTCTGAAGAAGAGCTCGCGTCCCTGAACCAAAACAGCAAGAAATAAGGAAACCATAAACGTAAATAACGTAAAGATAGTAACCCGTTTAGATTGGTATCCAAATAATTAACAGCATGGCATCGAAACCTGGGACCAAACTCGCTACAGTGACAGACTTTGAAGTTCTTTGTGTTTGCAAAATTTAGGGCAACGCTAGTAAAAACACTAATTACAGCCTTTTCCATTAGTATCCTAATTATAAAAATAAAGGCAATGAAGAATTGTGAAGTTCAAACCATAGTGTTGACTAAATTTACTAAATGTAGAAGCCTACTGATCCGTAACTCGAAATAACAGTAACAGTGTTGATGTTACCTGATCAAGGGTTTCATATTTTGAAGGCGGGGTATAAAAAAATGCCTTTGATCTTTCTGCCGGAGGAGCAGCATACACCCTACTGAGCTTATCCTTCAATACTGTTATGGGAACATCTTGCACATTCCAAATGCCTTGTTTTTCGTCATTCTTCATTGCTTCGGATGGAGGCAAAAGCTCAAAATGTGAAGACAAAGGAGGGTGTTTGCAGTAAGAACAGCCCTTCAGTCCTTTGATCCCGGTCCCATTTCGTCTCTTAAACAATAAATGGCTGAGTATGGCACTGGTCAGAGTCACAGCCTTTCGGCCATTGTTCTTCACTATAACTGCTGTTGCCATGCTCAATGGATACAGCGACACAACATAAGTTATATCAAGAACTCCACTGGTGCGGCTCAATTCAACCTGCATCCAAAAAAAAAAAAAAAGTATCAGCACAAGTTTTACCATGTTATAAACTATTTCATTTTTTGCTTCATCCCATTCATGTTATGACATTTAACAATCCTACTATTATTAAAACCAACAGTAAATATACCAATAATTGATCCTTTATCCATACCATGCAGAATTCAATCTTAAAGTTCAGAAGACTAAAATTGTCTCTGAATTTATGCATCTTTTCCTGCCAAATGATAGTAAGACCTGAACTAGTTTCAAGAACAAATTCTGACAGATACCTGAAGTGCGTCAATAGCATCAGAATCAACATCCTTGACAGTCCATTGAGAGGAAGAGATAAGAGACCCTTTAGAGCCAGCTTCAGAAGCATCATTCATGGCTAAACCAATCCCACCTCTGGCTCTAGCACCAGAGTCCGCTCCTCCAACTGTGTAAAGAACTTCCTCAACGCCATCATCTTTCCACTCAACTTTTGGCTTGTACGAAGTGACATGAGCGTCAGGAATACTCAGCCTTACAGAGCTTCCATTTCTGACTGTCAACTCTACAATTGGAATGTTGTTGGACTCCGAGAACTTGATACCTTTTCTTCCAAACTTTTCATCAAGATTCTCTGGAACGACAACTGTTGTTGCAGCAGAAGCCGAGGAAGCCTTGGTTATGTTTGGCTTGGGAACAGAGAACGAAAAAAGAGAAGCCATTGATGGGTTGAAGAAAACTTAACAGCTTCCACACAGAGAGTCATAGGTAACCTCATCCTTGGTTTCGCCATCAGCTTTTGTTTGCATGTGTAATTTGGCTTCATACTAGCACTTTTTTCTTTTAACTTTTTTTCTGTAAAAAGTTGATTTACCAATTACCACCACTTTCACGTCTCTCTCAATAAGGCTATTTACATTTTAATGAGAAAATTTGAGGCAATGCGTCACCCATGTATTAAGCTATACACATTTGTAGAACGTCATGGATACTAATATAACAAATAATGGATATATATATATTATGTCCATGATGTAATTGATATATCCTAGGACTAAATTGTTATATTAAACTGATTCTCGTTTCTTTGCAGTAGTCATAATGCAACCTCACTCTTGACGCAGTAGTCATCGGAATATTCATTTAAATATGAAGTATAAAGCAAATGACTAAAATTAAAAAATCATTAAGATTAATGCAGAAAGTAGATGAAGCCTGAAAGGAGAGCATCCAGATATTCTCGGTTCCAAACTAAATTGACACAAGAAATCACAGATCACGGACCAACTTCAACAATCTTCACACAGAAAATGTGGCATATACAGACATTGTTAGCATTTCTTCAGCTGTGAACAAAACTTTTCTGGCCAAAATTTTGGCAATAAAGAACAAAAGCTCCCAAATCAAGTTCGAGGAACCTGCCCAAAGGGATTACACAAGGTGCAGAAATAATCAATTGCTATCAGTAGAACTAGTCCTCATCCATCGCCCCTCCAGGCTGCTGATCTCTCCTTGGACCACCTGCTGGTTTTGCCATTATAATCTGCAATAGAAAATAGTGATGCACATTCAGCCTGATTATGTTAATGAAAAGTGTGAAGCAGATTCAATACAGATTCACATTGATGTTTATAATTCATTGAAGTCATTAGTACTGTGATTTCGCATGCAGAGGTGTGTGTGTGTGTGAAGTCCAAACACCCGATGCAGGAAGCTCATGAATTCAGGCAAATTAACTAACAAAAACTTTGTCCACATGATAAGACAATTAGAGGAAACCAATGAGGGGCACCAGCATTCATTTAGTTGTTCTTAATGAAAAATTCATTAGTCCTTTCAGTCTTCATCTACTACATAACAAATTTCCCAATCCCTCTATCAACTACTTTGGTTAAATGAAGACATGCCTCAAGTTGAGATGCTACAGCAACTTGAAGTTTAGAAACTACCCTTTGAGCCATTGGTCCTCTAAAACTGTCAACAACCAGCCCCATTTATTATACAAGAGAAAGTGTAACAAAAAGTGCTCTAACATGCTGTCTCCTAAAATAGTCAGTTTACGACTAAAGATTGAGCATAACCACTTATATGAGAAGAACAATTTAAGCAACGGGCAAACAGGCAATCTCGATTAATGATCAAATCTTTTAGTACCTGGTCTACCCTTAGCACAGTGCAGGCAGCATCTGCAGCATATTTGAGAGCAAAGAACCTGTGATACAATCAAAGAAAACAATTACAACCATTTCATCTATGATGAGAAAAATGTTTGGTGGGCATATAAAATACTGACCATCAAACTAACCCTGAACCTTCAGAATTTTAACCCACTTAAATGTTAACCATGACAGAGGATAATGAAGTGAAAAGATCATAATAGAAGGGCAGAGGAGTTGGGGGAGTTCTCAATCCAAAAAGGTGGGACAAGACATCACTGAATTTATAAATTATAATCACAAATCATGCATTAACAACACATGCAATCTGGTGCAGACTGCAGACAGCTTCCTCTCAATTTTTCCTTCTATCTACTTTCAAAATAGTAGTTGCTACCAATTTTTCCTTCTCTCTATCTTCAACTTGTAGCTGCTAGTCATGAAAGAAGCTACCTACATTAACTTATCCCCTCCAACCACAGTTTCCACCAAAAGCAGACTCAAATTAAGCTAGTATAGATGCATAGCAAAACACTTGCATGTACACACATACAAACACACAAGATACACACCAAATGTGATGCAAAAAGAAGAATTGGCAAACCTGATAACTCAGGATTCCATTCAACCCTTTTTCCCCTTGGGATTCAACATATCCCATTTTAAGTATTTTCTTATAAGAATATCCCATTTGGAGTGTCATGAAAGAAGCATCTCTAGAACATAATACAATAGGCATCACAGATGAGAGAAAGAGCAATAAAAGTTGCACTGCACCACAAGAAGAATCAGAAGACAGAGAAGTCAGCTTACTTGGTGACATAGAGATCCCAGACATTCATTGTTGAAATATCTGTGCAAACTCCATTCTCCAAGTCAATGCCCACTTTGGTTTTTCCAGATGCATGTTCAGCATATAGAGAAGATATTATCTCCATTGCATTCAGCCCAGCATTTTCAGCAAGAGTCTTAGGTACCATCTCAAAACTTTCAGCAAATTTAGCAATTGCATACTGATCCAATCTGCACAGCCATTTAAAATTAAATATCAATAAATTCTCAAAGTTCATATCAATTCAAACAAAACAGAATGGATCACAAAATTACGTGAATAGTGGACCAGCCTATGGGATTAGGCGGGGGATGTATGATGTGCCAGATCCCACTGAAATTCAGCTAATACAACCCTTTTTTAATTAATTGTTGACAAAGAAAATTTATATTTTTAATACCAAAGAAAAGCAAATAGTACATAACTTAGAACTGATTAGATGAAATATTCAAATTAGGCAGTATAAGCTACAGCCAAATAAACTTGTGTTTCGTAGAATCTGCACCCATATGATTTTGTGTCCAACAGAGGATATTCTATGAAACAACAAGACTTATCATGATTCAACCCAACAGACTAACAATTTTATGAACCCAAACTCTCAGGAAACTAGTGTATGCAGCTTGCAGTAAGAATTAATATTTCTAAGTCAAGCACAAACATTCCAGACTAGCATCATCTACCTCATCATTGACATCCAACATTTTTGGAAACCCCCCCCCCCCAAAAAAAAAATAATAATAAAAGGACAAACATGTCAGAACATCTGGGGGTTTTAAAAGATTCAAAATCTTTTATTTATTTCATATGAAGAATTAAGATTCAAAACCCATAAACTTCACATAGATTCAGAGTCAATGGCCATAAGCGTCACTCCATGAGTACTCATTGACACACATCAACATACATGAGGAATGGGTAGAGAGGGAGAGATGTCTTTCTCTTTACTATTGCATTCTTTTACATTCAATTGAATAGAAATGAAGAGTTCGTTGATGGGCATCATTCTTTTCTCCCAAAAATGGTAAAGCTTCAACCAAATCTAATTATTTATACTACTAAAATTAACAAAAATGAAAAAAATAAACTACCCTGTTTCTTTGAAAGAGAATTCCTTCAATCTTCTAGCCAACTCGATTTCCGTAGCTGCAGCTCCAGGTACAATGCGACTGTCCCTGCACATTGCCTGACAGAAAACATTAAACGCTGACGTCATCGTTCTCAACTTCAATTCCAGATGAACAATTCAATAAACACTACAAAAACATCAGAATGGTAGGAAAAAAGGTCAAGCAATCTACAAAACCCACCTTATATGTATTTACTCCATCATCAACAGCTCTTTCAAGGTCATCCAATATACTATCGGTACTTCCTCGCAAAACCACAGTGGAAACAGAGTTTCCTCCTCCTTCGTTTCTTACAATAGTTACCTACATAACACAATCATTCATAAAAAAATGGGCCAACACAATCAAAATTAATAGATACAACAGAAATAGATGAAACTATGACTAAATTGAGCTCTTCGAAACATACCCTAGCTCCACCAATTTCTTCAACTGAAACAGAATCAACATATCCCAAATCATCTGGGTTTGGTTGACAAAGCTTCAACTGTTGGAGGAAAGACAAAAAAGTTAGGGAACAATCAAAACAGTTTTATTGCACAATCAAGAAGGACAGTGATATTATGCTCACCATAGCAACAGCACCTGTTGTACGACAAAATCGTCGCAATTCAAACTTTGAGCTGATTTTCAAAACCATGAGCCTTCAATCAAGAACATTAAAATAAGAACCGAGACACTTAAGGAGGCTCCAGAACGAAATCGAAAAAGCCACTGAAAAGTTGCACTATGTAATAAAAATAAAAAGACAAATAGATAGTATTATGGAGCAACTTTGTGCAATGAGGACCACATTAAACTCATATGCACAGATGAAGACATATAAGGGAGGAAAAAATGGAAACTTCAAGTACTTGTAACGTTCACAGAAATGTAATGCCATTTCTCCAACTGCTGCTCCACTAACAATTACTTTGGCACCCGATTCTGCAACAGCTTTGATGAGTTCTTCAACTTTAGCTTCTTCAGTTTTAGCATAATTCTCAAGCTAAAAACAGCACCAAGAGAAACAGTTTAGCATTATAGCATTCCAAGTGAATATTGACAATTACTACCGAAATTACTATGCTACATAAAAACAATCATATAAGTACATGATACTACAAATTTGAAGGTGAACAATGAGAAAACATAGCTTATTCCCAATGAATATCTCATGTAACCGTTACAAAAAAATAAGAAAATGTCAATTTGCGATAAATTTATGTCTATTACTTATATACAGAACTGTTTAAAGTGTATCATAAGGAAATAACTAGTTCATGTAATACTTCCCATCAACAGTAACACAAAAATTAATAGCTTTCACCAAGTAAACAAAGGAAAGACATAGCCTGACATGAGATAAACATACATACATATGTCCCACAATGTCGTAAAGGAAAGAATCAAAAATAGATGTTTCTCTATATTTACCTGCTCAGCAGAGTGAATAAGGACAGTTCCTTTAGTTTCAGTCGCAGAGGTATCAACACCACCAGCAAACACCGCAACCTGAAAAAGTTCCAAACCCAAATAAACAAAACCTAGATGAAAATGAATTCCACTTTACATCTACACTCTTCACTAACAAGCGAATAAAGTACAAGAATAACCCAGAAATTAACAGAACTTGAAAAGAAACACACGCAGACACACCCAAAAAAAAAAAAAAAAACAGCTGAAGCACTTTGATATAATGAAACAACAAGGGATCACTTTATATATGATCTTCCAGAAATATATTAACTTCTCCCAAAATTTCAAATTCCTTCCTCAGAACCAAAACCAATTTCATTATAAATCTATTAATGATGATGGCTCCTTTACGTCAGACGACTTTTCACTAGAACTATTTCTAATACCTATTGCTATTATCCTGCAACAAAATCTCTAGTATGTATCACTACTATCCTGTAATATCTCAACCGACATACCCTTGACCTTATCTTCTGGTAATATCATTGAACACCTTACTTAAAAGACAAAAATCCTTGAGATAATATTTACATCATGAGCTGAAAACACCGACATAATTATAGCTGGAGCTCCACTCATCAAGTCACATCTGCTAAATAGGTGTTTTTGGTTTTGGGGGGGAAGGGAATTTTTTTTAAAAAAAAAAACCTATTCTGACACTGGCCTCAGCTCCCTGAGTCATACACCTTAAATGAAAACAAAAGCCAAAGAACGGTTGCTCACCAGACTACCAAACTCAATCCCTATCATGTAACAAAAAGATGACAGCATGCACCACCTTTAATAGACAGTGAGAGGGAGAAAGAAATATAAAAAGCAACCGCAGAGATTCATTAGGATACTTAAATCAAACAGAAGAGAGAAAAGGGGAAGAAAATAAGAAGTAATGACCTTTGCCTTCTCCATTTTCTTGATACTTCCAACAGCATCACTCTTCAAAACCATACCACGAACAATTGTAGAATTGTGCAAACCTCCTCCCAAAAGTTTTGCAACACGAACATTGTCAACGTTAAAGTTGGCTGGGTTCTTGGGGCAAACTTGGATGCATGCCTGTAGTGCAACAAAAATAGTAAGTACAACTTTCACACAAGAAAAAAGAAAGAGCTAACTATCCAATAAACAACAAGGTAGACTCAAATAATTACATCAGCAATAAGCGGACACAAAATCTCCTCTTGGCCAAATTGCTTGCTAGCAACAGCAGCCTTCATTCGATAAATAACTTCCTCCGTATTTCTAACATCCATATTTTCAGAACCTTCCTCCACCAGTTGTTCTAAGATTTCAATGGTCTGCAATTATTTCAAAAAAATACATCAGAAACTGCATTGGTAAGTTATTCCGTCTAAGAAATGGTATTCTGAGTGAGGCAAGGCACTGGAAAACCTTGTTGATCGCCTTAGTGTATCCACTGATGATCTCACTAGGGTGTAGGCCCATCCTTATAAGCTCCTCTGCACCCTGTAGAATTTCCCCAGCAAACGAGATTGCCAAATTGGCCCCATCACCAATTTCTTCCTGTTGAGCCCTTCCAGCTAAGACCAAAAGCTTGGCAGCAGGATGCTGAACCTCAAGTTCATTAACGATAGTCGCAGCATCATTTGTGACAAATAGTTTGTCTAAATGATTGATAACCATCTTATTCATACCTGAGGATAAAATACATAAGAAATTAATCTATATAAACTTTATCTAATGTCTTTTTAACTCCAAAGAGCATTGAATGTAGGTCTATCCATAATATACAAGTAAGAATGATTTTCAGCAATTGAAACCTAATAACAATAAAAGATAGGGCAAATAACTCCTCCAAAATATTACTCCCATTCAAACATCATTCATAACCAATTCATCGCCTGGAGATCTCTGAGTTTTCCCAACAAGTTCAAAACAATCAGAACCGCAATTCATTTCCTTAATCCTTCCTTGACCACCGCCCCTTCTTTCCCCTCTCGAAAAAAATATATACATATTACCACTCCAATATCAGCACAAATGAACATTTGTCATGAAATTCATTAGATAAATTTTTTATCTTCAGATAATATATAAACATATTTTGAAACTACTTATTTTGATGCAACAGCAGTGATGAATCAATTTCATTATAATGTGATCATTTTGTGAATATATATGACACCATTTCTGGCTTATTACACGTTTTATGCCAGTCATAAAACAGATCCCTCTGATACGCTTTGCAAAGTAGCAACAAATCAACACAATCACCGAAATCTAGTCACACAAAAGCCAAAAATGACCTACTGGTCCACATTCATCAGCACGGTAAAGTAAGGAAAAAAAGTAAAAAACACGAACAAAAAAACAACTAGTTCAAAAAACAGCCAAAGTAAAGAATGAAGTGATCCAGAATTAGGAGTACCATTGGGTCCAAGAGAAGTGCGAGTGATAGTAGAAAGCTGTTTGCAAGCATCGATGTTTTTTAGCACAGCTTCGTCGAGACCTGACAAATGCTTGTGCCCTTCTTTGAGCATTGCCTGTATCCCATACGGTTGCATTGAAAAGCCCATTTTTGTTTCTCTTCGTCACTTTATTTTTTCTTTTTTTCTTTTCTCTTTTCAAAGGTTTTGATTCAGAGAGATGGGAAATAAACCCTAAATCCCTAGAAGCTAAATGGGGTTTTTTCTTTGAGTGAGAGTGTGCGCTTTGTTTTTGTTTAGAGTTCTGCTATATGCCCCGAAGTCAAGCCCCGAAGTCAAGCCCCGAACATTGTGAAAACGACGTCGTTTTTTTTAATACGTTTTCCTCTTAATTTTAGTTGGACAGCACGCGTGTGAGCATTCCCATTTCATCAAATGACGTCGCTCTGCTCTGCTCTCTCTTCTTCTTTCTTCTTCATCTTCTTCGATCCATTCCATATTCATCTTCTTCTCCGTTTCTTTTTTCTTCTCATCTTCTTCGATCCATTCCATATTCATCTTCTTCTCCATTCATTTTTTTCTTTCCTCTTTAACACACTTAACAACTCCACAACTACTTTTAAATCCAAATCAACCCAAGAAAACCTGTGCCCATTGCGTAACCAAACCCTCGACCGCGCAAGGGAATTCCAAGGGAGCCCATGGCCGCAGGCGGCCATGCCAAGCAAACCTATGGCCGCACGCCGCTAAGCCAAGCAAGTATTTCTCCGTTAACCCCAACCAAAACCACCCAAATTCCTCTCATTAAACACAAGGTTTTGGGTGTGATTGGCTGCCATTGGGGATGTTGTTTGCTCAAATGTGCTTGTTGGAGTCGAATGAACTAAATGGCAGGTTGGATTGACAGCAGTAATGGCTAGCTTGGTGGCAGCGAATGGGTGGTGGAGCTCCTTCTATTTGCTTTCAACCACAACGCTCCGCTGGTTACAGAATTTCCAAACTGCAAACTGCAATGATTTTGTGCCCAGGCCAAATACTGATTGCAGAAGATTGTAGTTGAGACAGGAATAGAAACAGCCAAAGAACTGTCCCTCCGTCCTTTCCAAACACACTGGCCAACCGCAGCCTATCTATCCCGCCACATCCCTTACGGCGGGAATCAATCATATTTAATGCAGCTCCTTCCATGACAACAATATTGACATCTTGTGACTTCAATATGCCACTATCTATAAGATCCATTAGAGCACCATGGGCTTCATGATAGGCCTTCTCAAGACGAAACACCTCCTTGTCCATTTCAAAGTAGCCTTCCATTATCCAATGATTGATCAACACATTATAATGAATGCTCCTGTATTTGCGAAAGAATTGAATGCTATGCCAAAAGTAATTTTTAAGAACATCACTTGGCAGCATGCCATAGGCACACGAAATTAGCTCATTAACACCTTTATCTGGTTTCTCGCAGTACAATCAGGAGTTCACACACACAAACACCAAAAAAAAAAAAACAAAAAACAATTCCAGCACAGTAACACTTTCAGCTTGATGTGAGTAAATTCGTTGTTTTTTAAGCAGCCAAAGAAAAAGAGAGAGGAGGGTTTTTTGCAGAGTGGTGAAGTAAAACGAAGAGGAACACAAGCAGCTGGGTTCTCGTGCTTTTGCCTTTTCTAAGCCAAACGGTGCGTTTTCTATTTAATTAAAACGGTGCGTTTCATTTCGGGGTGCAATTCGGGGTTTAAAATCGGGGGAAATAGCTTTTTCCTTTTGTTTATTTGAACTTTTAGAAAGAATGCCCTAGAACTTTTCACCGTAAACGGGGAGGGGGAGCTCGAAACCCGACCCGCGTACTTTGGACTGGACCCGACCGGAACTCCAAATTAGAAGACAGGCCCAAAACTAGGACCCAACAAAGATAATAATTAATTTTGGGAGATTATTATCCAAATTCCAAAGATCCAAGTTTTGACAAAAGGCCCGGTTGTCTTGTTTCCACGAGTGTCAAAAGGTATCCGTAATCCCCTATTAGGATCAAGCAGTTTTTTCTCAGTTGATACCCGAGAGTTCGAATCCTTCTAACCAATCACGTGTCTTAAATCATTACCTTGCCGCGGATAATTACGGAAGCCACCTTTAGATAGGATGATATTATTTGTCGAAGTTATAAAATTTTCAATTTATTTAATGGAGTACAAATAAGACTTTTTTCTTAAATGAAAAATTATCATCCGAATATCTACTTCAACTTTGAGACTATTAATCAAAAAAAGAACAGATTATAAGACTTTTTTCTTAAATACAAAATTACCATCCAAATATCTGCTTCAACTTAATGATACATCAGTCTACACCCCAATATGAAAATTTTCTTAGTGTGTGATGTAATTTTGTAAAACGAAAAATAGATCAACTCTCAATGCACTATATTTTGGAAGGATTTTGGTCAGAATGAGAAAAACCTTAGATTGATGCATTTAGAAGATACTTGTAAAAATGTGACGTATTTAGTATACAATTATGGTAGGCAATAAACACTTGTACAAGTTAACCTAACAATAACAATAACAAGTAGATACAAAAATATCACACGACCCATATAATTTAGGAAAATGCTAGGGACCGAGAGCAACGAGAGAATCACGAGAGAAACATGGGCACTGGCTGCCGTTTCGAGTCTCGTGACTCTCACTCCCTTAAAAGAAAAAAATAATAAAAAATTCAAATGAAATTAAAAAAGAATGAATAAAAAAAGAAATGTCAGAGGGAAATCCAAACTTATCACCTTATCTCATTCCTCTCGTCTCACTCTCTCACGCTTCCTTTCCTCTCTCACGCAAAATCACCAGCAACGGCAAAGAACTCCTCACGGAAAAACATGCTTCATGCTCAGTAAATTTTCTCATGCTTTGATAATTTTCTGTTTCGAAAATTTTCTCGTTTGAAGGTGAGCAATGATCTTGATTACATTGATTGGTTGAAATCTTCTAACTGGATTCTCAATAACCAAGTTTTCTGTCTTTGGCCTATAATGTTTACTTTGCAGAGTGAAAGAAAGAAAAAGTGGGAAGAGAAGAATCAGGAAGCAATTGCCAAAGCTGTCAAGCATCTTGATGAATTCGATCAGGTTGTTGAAGTGCTTGGATTAATTTAGTTACATTTGTTAGCGTTTGGAAGTTTTTGGTATATCTAGTCTCTTAGTCTTTCATTTTGAAGTTGTTGAGTATGATACTCATATGCAAAATCTCAATAAATTGTTGGAAATTATTGTGGAGTCCCTTTTAAAATCAGATACGTTTTTGGAAGCTTGATCATTTGTCTACATATATTTTGTTCAAATTTTTTTACTGAAACAGTAACTTTCACAGAAATAATTATCATTTTT